>OX381576.1:33415902-34694295 GCA_947458855.1 Monopis laevigella | reverse complement strand
TAAGACTGTGCTGCAAAGTCTCTAGTCAACATATCTGCATATGTGGCGATATTGCAGACGAACTAGGTCGCCATGCTCTATGTTGCCAAAAAAGTGCAGGCAGGATCCCTAGACATTATGCGATCAATGAAATCCTATCTAGGACTATCACATCTGCTAATATTCCCTGCATCCTCGAACCCTCGGGGATAGTTAGATCAGATGGTAAACGTCCGGATGGGATGTCATTGATTCCATTTAAACAAGGTGCACTGGTTTGGGATGCCACATGTGTTGACACACTCTGTGCATCGCACATTACAACCACCCACAAAAAATCAGGAGCTGTTGCAGAATCAGCCGCACGGTCAACGATCAACGATTATGATCTCCGCAACAAGTACGCGGAGATCATAATCAACCATCATTTCATTCCATTTGCAATAGAAACGGTGGGCCCGTGGTCCGAGGACGCCCTGGCATTCTCCCGCGAGCTTAGTGATAAGCTCCGTTTAGTGACGGGTGAACCTTTGAGTAAGGAGTACTTTATTCAAAGGGTCAGCCTCGCTGTACAACGGGGGAATGCAGCGAGTGTCCTCGGAACACTGCGCTCATCCAATTAACTTATATTATTTTTTAGTTTTTAATTTTAAATATAATTGTTATTTCTTTTTTATCTAATAAATGATTAAAAAAAGCATTTATATAAAGCAGAATATAGCGTGGCATCACGCGGCTTACTCAAAAATAGATCCAAAAATAGGCAGACCGACATAGTCAAACTGTCACACAACGAATGGTCACAAGCTAGCCTCCCCATTAAATTTGTCAGAATGAGGAGGTATACTTAAAATGATAGATTCAACGTTGGTGCTATTTTATCTTCACATGTGGTATCAGATTATTTTTCCATGTTTCAATCACAGGACAATTATATCATCATAAGCTATGTGCATCAAGCACTACTTTTATTGAAAACTCGATCATTATATGTTATGGAATACACTTATTATTTACCAAATGTATAATAACTTTTACCTATTAAATATAATTATTACACTTTTAAATATTGTAGACCAAAATTGTTTACAAGCCGTTTAGACTTTAAGTTACCATAATGGACATAATGCATACGATTTGAAAAATAACTAGCAGAGGCGTAAGAGCTGCGGCTTAAAATCTGCAGAAACCATCTTTCTTAGTAATATGTCATTATCTACTCTGTCAAAGCGTTTTGAAAATCATAATAAGCTACATCTACCTACACGAGCGTCCACAACTGGCGTAGCAAAGGTCACGAAGGACAACAAATTTGAGGTAGTAGATCTTCCTCGTAGAAAACCATGTTGAGTGTTGTTGCTCTCAGAGTAATAATAATCAAATTGGACAACTTTGTTTTCGGGCAACCCAATTTTAGTTTTAATCATAATAGTAACGTAAATGTATTTGTTAAATCATATGGTACTACCGGCCCTTAAACTGCTAACAGACGCCCCAAAATGGTTGGGGCCGATCTAATACCTACGGACCCGACAGGCAAGTAAGAATAATTATTATATAGGTTCCAACTTGGTCGTAATCTTCACCCAACCAACTTGAGGCGTCTGTTAGCAGTATTATTATTTTTCTAAGTAATGTATACAGTAATAATTACTTATAATATTTTCAAGTGTGCCTTCAAGACCAAATACTAAACTACAAGGAATAGTGAAAAATACTCAAAGCAGTCTCGGGGCCGATTTTAATAAAACCTGACCCACGGCGATTATACAGAATATATGTGGTGGCCTAGTTGGCTACTTGGTTAGTCATTGGACTTAAAAACACTTAGGTCCCTGGTTCGAATCCCGGTATGTACCAATGAGTTTTTAATTTTAAAAAAAGTTTTTTTTTTGACAATAGTGCCTCGGAGAGCACGTTAAGCTGTCGGTCCCAGTTTCACTATACCAATTTGTGAAACGGTTTATAGATGGGTTATTGAGTCTATTAAAACCATCGCGACGAGCTAGCCACTTGTTCGGTGTAGACTCATACCATTGGCTACGACGAGGTGAGATTAAAAACCCCTCGGCGATCACGGGCGCCGTAAGGTACCCGTGATGATATATATATGTCCGACGATTATTACTAAAACTAATCCGTTTAGTCGATAGTTCAATTTTAAAAAATATATTTTTGTAAAAATACCAGTATTATTTACCTAAAACTATATTTAATCTTTTATGTCCCAGCTACTCCGTTGGTCCCTAATATACTCGCAACGTTTCCTCTCTGAATGATATACTTTGAATAAATGATACCGAGCTCATCGGATATCATCCGAGTTTCTTTAAGGAAACTACAATTTTTTTTTGCTTCTGAAGACCAGCCCATCTCCAAACGCGTTGCACCATCAAATAATTTCCTAATAAATAACAAATAAATAAAAATGGTTTATTCATTAAAGTACAATTTTAAAGTTACAATTTTCTTTGAGCTTCTCCTTTTAAGTTTTAGAAAAACCTGTCTTAGGAGAAAGCCCACTGATCCAGGCTTATACACTTTTCTGTTCCATTGATTAGTAATTATTAGTTGAAATTATAAATATGTATTGGTGTGATTTTGTGTTTGCGCGTGCGTGTGTGTGCGTAGGTATATTTTTACATGTGTAAGTTTGTGTCTGTACCATCATGCATAATTATAACATTTACATATATAGTTACACGCATAACTATATATGTAAATTTTATAATTATGCATGTATGTGTTAGTAGGTATATGATTTTTAGATATTGTGCAAGCTTCAATTTTGTTCAGTAGTTTATTTGGAAAGTGTGAAATAAAAAATGTTAAATACACAAAAATAATAATATAAAAATCAATAATAAAATTAAAGTTGCTAATTTATAATCTATTTACAAATACAAAAATTATTAAAATATTATAACCACCACCACTGATTCCAAGATACTTAGGTACTTTACGTTCCAACACCGGTACTCATAAAAACCAGTCCTCGAAGAACACTCCAGCCCCAAAATCGGAGGCGGGGGCCTCAATCTTTTAGCCACAAATAAATATATAAACATATATATGCGCAATGTTATAGTTACGGAAACATTTCTGATTTGACGAGTTCACTTTCGTTAACATACTCGTAACTAAAATTGGGTTGCACCAAAAAAAGGTTGACAAAGGAGTACGGTTATTCTGGACCCAACTGTAAAAGCTTAGCGTTCACAAACTACGATATGCCTACTTAATAATAGATAATTTAAGCATTATTTTCCAGTATTCAAAATAATTTTAGAAGTTGGGAAAAAAAAAGTTCTGACATTTTTGTTACGTGCTGATCCTTCAGCCTTTTCTGTATATTTGTCCACATCAACAAATATTATTTTTGCTTATCTAGATTGAGATTTAACAAAATAAAGAGAGATTTCACATTATTTTAAAAGAAAAAGTCGTATAGTACTGAATGCCCTTTGTCCATTTATCGCGTGAACAGAATAAAAATAAAATATAGCGACGATAGGCCGATGGACCTTCATCCAGTGCTATGTTAAAATAAATTATTAAAAAAAAAGAGCGACGATATATCATCCACAGATTATATAATATTATTCTGTCAGTGCAGCACAAGGAAACACTACTAATAATTTAGCGGATTAATAATTCGCGGACCGAAATCGTTTGCTATACTAACCTAATAACTAATCATAACATAACCTCAAATTGAAATGAGAATAACTTTTTTCTCCCAACTTCGATGTAATTAACAATTTTCCTCTATCGAACTGGGTATGTTTCATTTTTGAACGCGGCTTCTAAGCCTGGGTCTGATAATACATGGGCTATGACCGTTCTTCTTTCGCGCGTACTTTAACGTTAATCATAATCGGCTATAGTTATTTATGATTATTACATGGACTATGACCGTTCTTCTTTCGCGCGTACTTGTAACGTTAATCATAATCGGCAATAGTTATTTATAATTATTACATGGGCTATGACCGTTCTTCTTTCGCGCGTACTTTAACGTTAATATTAATCGGCTATAGTTATTTATAATTATTACATGGACTATGACCGTTCTTCTTTCGCGCGTACTTTAACGTTAATCATAATCGGCTATAGTTATTTATAATTATTACATGGACTATGACCGTTCTTCTTTCGCGCGTACTTTAACGTTAATCATAATCGGCTATAGTTATTTATAATTATTACATGGACTATGACCGTTCTTCTTTCGCGCGTACTTTAACGTTAATCATAATCGGCTATAGTTATTTATAATTATTACATGGACTATGACCGTTCTTTCGCGCGTACTTTAACGTTAATCATAATCGGCTATAGTTATTTATAATTATTACATGGACTATGACCGTTCTTCTTTCGCGCGTACTTTAACGTTAATCATAATCGGCTATAGTTATTTATAATTATTACATGGACTATGACCGTTCTTTCGCGCGTACTTTAACGTTAATCATAATCGGCTATAGTTATTTATAATTATTACATGGACTATGACCGTTCTTCTTTCGCGCGTACTTTAACGTTAATCATAATCGGCTATAGTTATTTATAATTATTACATGGACTATGACCGTTCTTCTTTCGCGCGTATTTTAACGTTAATCATAATCGGCTATAGTTATTTATAATTATTAAATTTTAGTTGTTATAAGGACGGCTAAGTCCCTTCGCTGGGTACCCTGAAGCCGTTTAAATGGGTCTCGGGAGGGGGAAAAGACACATGTTTTCAGGAGATTGCATAGATTTCTTGTCGGGGTGGTAGTCTTCTTTTAGGGTGCGGTTTAGAAATGAGTTGTTTTTTTGGTTTTTGGTAATAAAACAATTAAATCACATGCATAATCAGAATAATTTATTAATTTAAATGTATTACATTACTTATAAATTTGTAGTATTAAGACATAAATGAACTATGTTTGAGATCTACACACATACGTATTTTTAAAAAATTAAAATTTTTTTTCTTCAAAAATACATATACCCAATTAAGCGTAAGTATATCTTGGGTATTGAAAAAATTATTACAAAATACATCATCTTGAATTTTAAATACGACAACACAAAACAATTATTATATAAATATTAGCTTATTTAAAAAAAAAGTCGTCATTGCAAAGAAATTGCCTAAGATACTAATTAAACTTAGTAAAATTGGGGCTCAAATTTAATTTTATACTAAAATTAATATAAATAAATTATTTATAATTAAATAAATTATTTAAATACTAAAATTAAAAACCAAAAATTGGAAGACAAAATTAAGTAATTAGTAATTAAAGCTTAAATGTTGATACTAATCTCAAGCTGGCATTATTTAATTAATTCTAATTAAAAAAATATTTTATAATTTCGTTGTTTGCCAAAATTTTACCTTTTTTGGGATCTGAGACTAAAAATTATACTTTACAACATAATGAGATACAGCCCTGGGTACTTAAAAACCTACTAATTGTCTGTTTAAGGGGTCTGTAGTCGACTTGACGCCCATACAAACGTACTTCCAATATTACACCTTGGCTGTAATTCGAAGTTCAATTATTATTTTTATATTCGTAATTGCATGCAAAAAACAACCTGTGTTGGGTAATAAATATTTAAAAAGTATTTTTTTCGGGTTTCGAAAAAAAAAAAAAAACCCCAACACAGAAAGATTACTGCATACAATGACTGAGAAAAATAATATTTTAATTTAAAAATAAGTGCATAAGGCCATTTTGTATGGAGGACTTCGCGATTACGAATGCAGTGTCCTTACGGAAAAAATATCTTTTGCACTTCGAGTAGCCATGGCACACTTGATTACTGTTTATCTTAAAATAAAATAAATATTTTTGTCTGTCATTGAGTTTATAAATCTTTGTGGTTTTTTATAAACCAAAATATTTAATACCCACAACAGAAAGAATTTTTACGTACAATTAACAACATAAAATAATAATTCAACGTCGACTAACAGCAAAGTTGTAGTATTGCAAGTACGTTTGTATGGGCATCAAGTCGGCTACAGATCCCTTTAGTAACAGATTTGGCTTGATTACCGGGTGTGGCAAGCGTATATTGAAAAAATATTTTAAAGTAGTGTTACTTATTTTTGAAAATAAAGAAATGTTGCTTTTATTAAAAATTGCCATCATTAATATTTAGGGTACTTTCAATACAAACATTGCCTTTTTTTTCCACTGTCTACAGTGGCATTGTATTGTAAACTTCAAAGACAAATAATAATAAACCTACAACATTAATTCGTGAGTGGTAACAATAGCAAGGTACTAACTTAAATGTACCTTTAGTACAATTAACAATAGGTTTACATATTAAAATTTACCTTTAGTACAATTAACAATAGGTTTACATATTAAAATTTACCTTTAGTACAATTAACAATAGGTTTACCTATAAAAATTAATAGAATTATTAATATTAAAAAAAAATTGCCAAAAAAACGTCCCCAAGGGAATAGCCATAAAAGTAATCGATAAGCGATAAACCTAAACTAAAATAACAAAATAAACTTATTTATTGCTAAAATAATTTTAAAAGCACCAATAAATTGCAAAATGTAAACTCATTAACAATAATAATTGTTCGACTTAAAATAATATCACTATAAAATATAAATACCAATTCTGGTTATAATTTACCATAACTTACATAATTGTATAATTATAAGTAAAAAAAATGTTTGTACCTATTACTTTATTTACTGTCGCAACTTAAGTTTTTCATTAAGTAAAAAAAAATTGTTATAATTTAAATTTTAACAAAAGAGGACGCGTTTATTTATATAAATACTTGTTTAACGTGAGATGAGCGTGCTTGGCACTAGTTTTTCCAACACATAATATCTGGGAATTCAGCATTTTCGCGTTTAGCATCGAAACATTAATATCTAAATGAATTAGGTATTATTGTATCATAATAATCATATTTTAATCTATTATACATTGTGACTTTGAAAGGATGTACTTTGGGCTAATATGAGGTTCTACTGATCAATACGAACAACTTTTCCCATGAAACCATGTGCCGCAAATGAAAAAAAAAAAATACCTTCTCCATACAAACTAGTAAAATAACCAATTTGTATGGGGAAATCAACATTTTTTTTCATTTGCGACACATGGTTTCATGGGAGAAGTTTTTCGATTTGATCAGCAGAACCTCATATTAGCCCAAAGTACATCCTTTCAAATTCACCCTGTATAATAATATTATAAAGAGGTAAAGTTTTTAAGTTTGTAGGGGGAAATCTTTGGATCGAACAAACCGATTTTAAATTGGTTTTTAGTGTTGGATAGCCCATTTATGGAGGAAGGCTATATAACAACGCTATGTCCAAAAGGAGCATAGCATATCGAAAAATGTTGGGAAAACGGGAATAATTTGTTCCTTTTGAGAGCTTCGTTAAACGTTGCGTAAACGGTTAAAGTAACGCAGACCAATTTGCGGGTCAGCTAGTTAATAATATTTTGTGAAAAGTCTTTTCTTAAAGTGGACAGAAACTTAAGTTGTAATTCATTAATTCATACATTAGATGGTCTATACAATATAAACTAGTGTCATTCACTAAAGTGTGACGCTGCAGAAATCTTCTTGTACAATGACCCGATTTCACGTCTGTGCATATAACATTATTTTTATAGCGCAGGTTTTTTGCGCGAAGTTCACAGCCTTTTGCTTAAAACAATCGTAGTCATTGTGCAATATTCTTAAAGCTCCACGACCGTTAGTCTATATAGTTTACTATATAAACTAATAAGTACAAACAAACATACATGACGGAATCATTACTTCACTATTTTTATGTCAAATTAAATAATTTTGACAATTACTAGAAAACATTAGAGATATAAATTCATGCATTACTAATATGAGTTATAATACATTAATTACTTACACTAAGTATGATTATTAGTAGATAATTCAAGTCCAACTATGTTATTTTATTTAACGGCGACATGTTTCCGCCCAAATCCTTTATTTAAATTAAAATCTGATATAGAAACTTTTTTATCACCGTTAAGAAAAACATATATTCAAATGTTAAAAACCTTTTTTTATTTGATTATTGAACGACTGTTGGTCTCACCCTTACATGTAAAACTTGTAGGTAAATACTCACGTAATATTCTATAGCGCCGAATGATATACTTATTTATGATATTATTGTTTTAAATAATTATTTAATTAATGGGATTGGCACTAAAACTTTCTTATAATTATTATTTAACTTTGAAATGCGTTGTTCCATTAAAAAGTAAAATAAACTCTTGGAAAGTAAGGGCTTAATATAATAATTTTACTCAAAAATGCATGTAATGTGGTCATTATTTTGACAACCTTGTTTGAGCAAAGTCGACCTTGCCGTTCTGTTTCAAGGAGCGGCCGGCAATGTTTTGCTGGCCGCTCTAACAGGCCCGCAAAACATTGCCGTCCGTTAATTTGACGTTTCAACGATTTAAAAAATCAAATGCAAAAAGATTTTATTTAAAACACAGCTGTTTGTATTTATAGAGATAGATACAAAAATATTTTATTCCATATTTGGCTGGATAGTTCCAACTAACATTGCTAAAAAAAAAACAAAGAAGTAACAAAAGCGCGGTTAAGCGAAAATTTTATTTTCATTTAGTCACTTTTTTGCTAAAAAGGAGCTCTATAAATTACTTGCTGGTTTTATTTAGATTAGGTACTTGCATTTTTGAGTAAAGCACTATACAAGCCTTGGCCCACTATGACTGCTTCGCTGGTCACGCTATGATTGCCTCGAGCTAGCCTAGCTACGCTCTAGGCCTTCCAGCTTGGCCATTATTGCAGCCCTTGCTGTCCTCGCTGACAAGGCCTCGGCCTTTATCTCAGCTCGTCCATCAAGTGCTGCACGCTGACCGCGCTGTGTCGGCCTGGAGCTGCGCTACGCTGCGCTGTCGGCCATCATCAGCGCGACCAGCAAAGTAGTCATTATGGACCGCGGCAGTAATGTACTATAATTGTACTTTTAAATAAGTTGGTATCGAACTAAATTAATAATCTGTAGTTACATACATATCATCACGGGTGCCTAACGGCGCCCGAGACCGCCTATACGGCCCCAGGGTACCCAGCGGAGAGGTTTTAATCCCACCTCGTCGTAGCCGATGGTATGAGTCTACACCGAACAAGTGGCTAGTTCGTCGCGATGTTTTGAATAGACTCAATAACCCATCTAAAAACAGTTTCACTAGTTGGTATAGTAAAACCGGGACCGACAGCTTAAGGTGCTCTCCGAGGCACTAGTTAATTTAATAATAATCATATTTAGTGCAAGGACACTACTGCCTTAGACACAACTATTAAATAAAATACATCTTTGTGCAAATTAAATCTGACAGTAAGCTATTTTTTTTGGTTACATTGATAACATTAAATGCTGGCAATCTACCACAGCCTGGTGTGATGTTGGAGACCATATGCTGGTCTGGTTCTAGCTTCAGGTTTTTCCATTCGCTGTAAAAAGGAGGTACAGGTAAATCACGTATAATAATAATAAAATAGTTCTTTAATGTTTAATGGTATGAGTTATATCCTTTCTGAAAATGATTTCATTGTTAAAGATATCAAGACATTAAGAAGCCAGAAATGGGATCGCGAACTTAAATGTCTAAAAAGTTTAGTTTAAGTCTTTTTATCACTAAAAGCAACATTTAGAAAGTCGTTAAATAAAAGAACTTGGGATTATAAATATTACTTAACAACGTGAGTTTTGTCGTATAAGTTAAGTTAAGGCTTTACAAGGTTTTGTCCCAAAAGCAATGTTAGTAAAAAAAGGAAAATTTTATTCATTTATATGAAACTATTGTTATTTTATAATGCCCGAAATTCGGTTTGAATAAACTTACCTGATTGGACATCAAATCTGAGCACCTCTGCTTTTCATCCACAACGCAACTGAAATTTTATAATTTTGTTTTAATTGTAATAAATATATTATGTATTATGGTAGGTGGTCGTTACTACTTTTTTTCCGACGCCCTAAAAAATCTTGCATATGATGAAAAATCTACGATTAAAAAAAAAACTTAGATCGTCTTCAGACACCTGTTATTTTTGTTAAAAAAAAAACTCGTATTTTTCACCAAAATAAAAGTTTTTTGTACCACCATAATATTACGAACAACTATTCCCGTATATTTCGACTATTAATCGTATCCAGTAAAATGAATTACCTTCAAATCCATATCAATTTGACAGCCTCCGTAGTCATTGCGCCTTTGGCGTTGTATCCGGAGGTCATTGGGTTCGATTCCCACCCATGGCAAAGAATATTAGTACATTTTTTCTGTACAGTTTGTCATGGTCTGGGTGTTTATAAAAAATAATATATATATTATATCTTTGCTTCTGGTTCACATAGTACAAGCCTAGAGCTTAGTTTGTGACCAGAGCAATGTGTAATTTGTCCTACATATTATATTATATATTATAGTTTGTTTGAGAAGCAGGGTAGTCAACTACACTGTGCCTGGAATTGAGACCGCTAATAAGGTTTCATTTGAATGATATGGTTAGGTTACATAACCCTATTATTTAAATATAACTCTATCATTTAAATGATAGTATTATTAATTTTTTTGTTAATCTGATTTAAATACGAATCAATTTAAAAATCGCTCTTTTTAGAAAATAAATTTTAATAAAAAAATTAGCAAACTTATTTTGACGTTTATGCTTATCACTTTTTCTCGGTATTCATAAGGCTGTATATAGGCTAAGCCGACGAGCTTCCGACGAAAATAAAAATGCTAATTCATTTTTTTCATTTCGAAAATATAGCCTAAAATTACTTATATTTTATTTATTATACTAAGTTCGTATATTTTTACTTGCACAACTTACAAATTAAAGTTCAATTAAAATATTAAACCTTACCTCGCTTCAGTACATCCAACTTCAAAGAAAGAAGTATCAATACTAAAATTGTTTGCTTGTCGGTGAAGATTTTTCAGCCCGTAGTGCTTCCTTAAAAAGTTCTCCATTTTTGGAGAAGGTCCATCAATAGCTAGTTTATTCGCAGTTGAATCTTTATCCTAAAAAAAAAAATAGTTTTCTTTATTAATAAATTTATAATTACGGCGGCCTTATAGCGTCTACAAAAGCGTACTAAATAGATTTTCCATTGTAGGAATAAAACCCAATACCTCCGGATAATTAATATAAATGTACCTAGGTTAAGTTAAATGAAAATAAACTATTCATTCATTCATGAAAACGTAGGCTAACCTCTAGATTTTATTCTAGAACATTGATTCTATGATAGATTATAGAAATAAATAAATTATTAGTTAATTAAGACATATATAGAAAACGTGACGTAACATTCCACCATACTTATTTTTGATCACGGGGAATTTGATCATTGTCTATTAGGAACTAGGAGGAAATGATATAAGGTGCCAGTCTTTACCTTCAACATAAAGTCAAATAGTTCCTTCCCGCATCCTTGCCGCTGGTACTCGCCAAGTACAAAGAAGTCCAAAACGCACAGAGGTTCTCCAGTAATGAGACGGTTTTGAGTGTCATAAAAGTACAACTTCTTTGTTCCGGTTTTGAGTAGTCCAACAATTTTACCGTCTGCCCTGAAAGTTTAAATTCCGTATTATGTACGCACCCTAAGACTTCAGCGCATTGAACTAGTATAATTACCTATTACACTTTACCCCACATATATATATATTGCATCTGATGGTTAAATGTTATGTGTATATATATCCATACTAAATCAACAAGATCAATATTGAAAAGATCCTTAATGCATTTAATAGTGATTCTGGTGCTTGGTCCACCTTTGCTAATCATATTAATTATACAGGGTGAATTTGAAAGGATGTACTTTGGGCTAATATGAGGTTCTGCTGATCAAATCGAACAACTTTTCCCATGGAACTATGTGCCGCAAATGAAAAAGCAGTAGAACCTCATATTAGCTCAAAGTACATCCTTTCAAAGTCACCATGTATAACTCTGAATAATATAAAAACCTAGGTTTGTTAACTTAGGGTAAGCCCTTCATACTATAGGAGTAAGAGAAGATCCTACATGCAGATTTTGTGGTAATGGGCCTGTATCCATGCGGCATCTACTGTGTGATTGTGGTGCAAGGGCCATCCAAAGAATAAAAAAATTAAGACAGGCTTACCCGGACCCGGAAAGCTACAGGCTACTCCACCTTGGTTATGTCAGTATGTCAAGATCTTCGAGGACAAGATTGAGATGTGAGGTGAATAGGAATGGGGAACATAGAAAAGATCCCATGGGGTCGAAGTGTTTTGACTGATGTCAATAAGATTAGATTTGGTAAACCAGTATTTTCACTGACATATTTTGTATTAAGATACTAGATTTTGATTATGTATAAATTACATGGTGAAAAATTATGTGAGCTTAATGCCCTAGACTTCATAGTAGGGGGAGCCTAATAGGGAATTTGAGGATTTACTCAAGCGCAGCAGATTAATATTTTAATAATCTGACAAATTTAGCGTGCGTAATGGGAGTAAGAGGGTTACAAACTTGAAATTGAAAACTGCGCCGCTCTTTCTCTTTAACTCCATCCTATCTTGGTGACCAAGTTGGTTAGATTTTAAGAGTAAAAAATAAAAGTTTTTGAAGAGCACATTGGTCTGTCGGCCAGTTTCACTGTACCAACTTGGGAAACTGTTTATTGTGTCTATCTAAACACCGAGACGAGCTGACCACTTGTGTTTGGTGTACAATTCGAATTCCATCAGATACGACGAGGTGGGAATAACGTCTCTGATGACGTCTCGGTGGTCTTGGGCACCGTAAGGCACCAATGATGGTGGATATAGGTAGGCACATATCTTATTCTCTTTTTTCGCTTTCTTAAATAAATCCCCATTTAGCTCCCCTACTATAATAGAGCGAAAGCAAGCTTGAAAGTAAAATTTGATTTAAATACATCTACCACATAATAATACTTAAACCACTTACGTAAGGCATTAAAATAAGTTTCTACAGTGATAAAGAAATTAAATGACTTGACACTTACAAATTGTCTTGCTCGTCCTTAAGGAGGTAGAGTGTGTGATTGGTGGACATGACCTTGTCCACAGATGTTATGGGCTGCTTTAAGCCTTGCCAATATGCTGACTGGCGTCCAAGATCATTAACTATACCTCCGACTATATCCTGTACTGCCCTGTAAACAAAAAAAAACAAATTTAGAAGAACCGATTATTTACAGAAATAAATATTCTGGTCTTTCTATATTCTTCTGCAAGGGACTAAGAAACCCTTAGTTATCAGTCAACGATTGCGAGGGGCTTAATTTATAGTAATATAATAAACCGGAAGAGTTGTTTGGTTGATCGCGTTTATCTCAGGTACTACTAGTTCGGAGCAAAAATCCTTGTAGTGTTGGATAGCGAGGAAGGCTATAGGCTATAGAATACCACGCTACATATAATACAATACGACTAATAGCGGCGGAGCATCAATGAAAAATGTTACAAAAACGGGGAAAATTTATTCCTTTAGAGAGCTCCGTTGTGTGCGGATAAAGTTACATAGACGAAGTTGTGCGTTATTTATTAACAATGGTTTTTTAAACCTTGCACAGGACTGAGGTGATGACAATGGGGCGGTAATTATTGGGGTCGGATCGATCACCCTTTTTGGAAATTGGTTGCACATTAGTTACTTTCCAAGCTGCAGGGACAATTCCAGAGGAATATGAAAGGCGGCAAAGTCGAGTGAGGGCAGGAGACAACACAAGGAACAGTTCCTTAATACAACTGCAGAATACCATCAGGACCACTGGCCTTTCGAATGTCAAGTGACTGGAGGGCCTTGCGCACATCGCATTACCTAATACAAACATCAGGCATTGTGAAGTCACAGTCGGTTATACTAGGTTTTTTCCTAAAAGTTGTACTTTCTCTTTTGCAATGTAAACCAGTGATCCGTCATGATTGCGCAGCGGTGGTAACGAGGAGCAAGAGAAATTTGATTCCACGGATTTGGCAAGCTGCGAAAAGCTACGACTACCGTGTAATGTGTTCCTTTTCTGCCCGTTTAAACTTGAACCTTGCAGACTTTGGAGTCCAAGTTATAGGCTGCTTTTAGGGAAGTGGTGTTGGGGTCATATGCTTAATTTTTAGCTGCAACAGCTTTTGTGCAATCGTAGTTGCACCACGGCCTACCTCTCCCCTTGCTAATATGCAATATAATATTCCATACCCAATAGTATATCATCAGCAATTGAAGAAGCACACCTAGATGGATCCTTATCCTTAAAGCAATGTGACCTCCACGGAAGTACTTGGAAGTATTTCCGAATTCCTTCCCAATGCGCTGACGAATAGTGCCAGACTTTTCGTGATATGCTACGTCGAGGTGGCGGAGGAGCATTTGGCACTGCCGTGGCAACTAAGCAATGATCTGATCCACCCAGTGGGCTTAACACATTGTAGTTATAGGCTGATTCGTCAGGTCTAACATTGAAGGTGCATGGTTGACCACGTCTGATATCCGGGTGGTTTGGTCTACGAGGCAATCCATGGAAAAGGGCAAAATTATGAGCAGATTTCCCATGCTTGATCAGTTTTAAGAGAGCCGAGCTATTGTTCGTGATGGGCATTATAGTCTCCCAAGAAAACGATCTCTGCAAAAGGAAATGTCTCTTGAACTTTATCTGTCGCTCTACTCAGATAATCAAATAGTTGGGTTGTCTCCAGATCGGGGATCCACATCCACGCACACGTAGATTCGGGTCTGTGTACCCTCCTTCACGCGCACTCCTACATAGCGGATATGGATAAGTCCTCCATATGGCGAAGACGGTAACAACAAATATCCATAATGGACATCTATATGTCCATTATAAAGAAAATTTCTTCCAATGGATAATGCAGATATGAGGTATCAGCCGGTCGGATTATCTATGTCTCCGTCAGAAAAAGCTTGAAGGACTTGATGTTATTCACCCTCCCCTTACATCCCAAAGGTTATAATGAGTTGTTGAAAATAGCATATTTATTTTAGCTTTAGATAATTGTGTTAAAACATATAATTTAAAACCAGTTTATATTTATTTATTGAGGAACATAGATTTACAAGACTTTAAGTTAGCTATGTTCTGCCCTTGAGTTTGAGAAAAGAATTACACATTTAGTAATAAATAATTGTAATTGTAAAGCATTTACACATAATAGTTTTGACTTCTATGGTAGGGGACCCTTCTATTTAGGGATTTCCTCAAGCACGGCAGATTAACATAAAGAGACAATAGATAAGACATTTACATTATGCGGTGATGCCATAGGAACTGCCGGACATATACTTGCTGGGTACAAGACTCTACTTGAAAAAGCACATTCGCATCGACATGATAAAGTTCTAGATTTATTTTGTGAAGCAGTAAGTCTCAGTATTACTATAGCCTTTTGTAAAGGAGGGATAACTCAAGAAAGCTCAAAGTAAATCTTTCTCAATCCTGGACAAGAGATGGTTGATTGATGGGTTATTGAGTCTTTCCAAACACTGCAACAAGCTGACCACTTAGACGGTGTAGACACAGAATACAATTGAATACTTCAAGGTCAAATTAAAAAAAAATTAATAAGTGCTTTCCCGAATTAAGTGCTAATATTTTATTTTTG
This sequence comes from Monopis laevigella, assembly GCA_947458855.1. Classification (NCBI taxonomy): domain Eukaryota; kingdom Metazoa; phylum Arthropoda; class Insecta; order Lepidoptera; family Tineidae; genus Monopis; species Monopis laevigella. The sequence goes on along the minus strand of OX381576.1, from coordinate 34,678,639 downwards.
GCTTTTATCTTTGAACCATCAATATTTTCCTAATTTGAATCATAGTCACTGGCCATCAAACACTTGTTTAAAATTTGCTTACATTTATAACTGTTGTATTTATATAAATTGAGAGTCCGAGAAATATGGCTTGTTTTTCACTAAATCGAGTTTTTAGATGTTTTGTTTTGAAGGTGTAATTATTTACTTGATGTTAAATTTGTCTTTGGTGTTTTTGTGTTGTTTCAAACATATTGATTTTAAGTAAAGTGGCCTTACAGTAAGGATGTCGAGAATTTTGTATATTTCAATAGTGCTGTAACAGTAGGGTTGTAAATTGCATAACCTTTACTGCTGCTTTTTCTAGGACTATTAAAAAACCTCCCCAGGAAGAACAACAGTTAAAATTGACTAACATATGGAAAAGTACACTGTCAGGTCTAAGTACACTCTCTTGAAAGGTATACCAATTGTCATGGTCTGGGGGTTTTTTTATAAAATATAACTTGTATTAATATTGTAGCTTATGGTACGCATAGTACAAGCCTAGAGATTAGTTTGTGACCAGAGAAATGTGTGCAGTGTAATGTCCTTTTTATTATTATATTTCATGGCATTATTGAATTTGGAAATCGCCACCATATACTTGTGTCATGTCCTAATTGTCAGTCTTTTGAATGGAAGCTTCTTTCAGGGTTACTTAACATCCCCTCTAATAATCTGACGCTCTTGTGTATATATATATTTTCCTTATTTTCTACCCATTCATACAATCAACCCCTCCATGGCAACTGGCAGATTAGCATAACTCCAATATCAGTAGGCTTAGGGCATATAAACTATAAAGATAGTTTATATGCCCTAAGCCTACTAACACTTGTTTATTTGTTTTTATTTATTTAAACACTTTATTGCATAGTAAACAAAAGTTATGTACAAACTTATTGCTTTAGGCATTATCTACCAGCTAACCTTATATAATATTCATATAACCTTTTTTTCTTTCTATCTAATCTTCAAAATCCAATAGACTCAATAACCTATTCTGCTTGAGTAAATCTTCATTTATCATTGTAGGCTCACTAAAATTCAGTTATCTCTTAGTAAAATTAACAGTACAGATTATCCTTATGTTTCTATTTTTAATATTATGTAAATAATTTAGTTTAATGTATTAATAAATTAATTTTATCTTTAGAGTGGGCTTAATTTTTAAATTTAAATAGTTCATGATTATGCTTAACAAAAACTGCACACTCATACAATCCCTGTATGTATACAGGGAAATATACAATTTTAGATTCCATTGATGAAAACCATTTAGGGCAAATATTATGGATTTGACAATTTTCAGTCAGTATTCTAGGTGTGATCTATGCTGTCAATGACATGAGTCCCATTTTTTGAGGTGACACATTGCTATAAAAGAATGAGTTCAAAAATAGGTGCAATAATTACATGTTCTCAGGAAAAAAATAAGATAGAAATGTTTTGCATCATTTTTGAGCTTTAAATATTATGTTTTTATCAGTAGACTAAAATTATTATACCATATCTTATAATTGATGCAACATTTTCATGGTAAGCATTAATTACTGTAGGCTGTCTAACTATGTAGAGAGGGTAGTGAACACAGGGAAGGTAACAGTCAATTTTTAACCATGCTTCATTGTCTCAAGTCCGGGAACACTGCAGTTCCCTCCCCTGCCTCGGGCACCCAATCCATCTAATGGTTGGTACTTTTTGCACAGAGAGTCCATGGATATCTAAGAACATTGTCTCAACTAAACATAGGTCCTATGACCCAGTACTACAGTTAAGGGACACTTAACAACAGAGAACATTTAAAACAGAGAGGTTAGGCAGAGCAATAACAAGGTGAACAATTGTTTAAAACTCTCATGTCATAGACAAAGCTCTGTATAATCATCATGCAAGCCTTTCTTTGCGCGTCCACTGCTGGACATAGGCCTCCCCCAAGGATCGTCACAACGACCGGTTCTGCACTGCCTGTATCCATCGGCATCCCGGGACCTTTTTCAGGTTGTCGGTCCAAATTGTGGGGGGCCTGCCTCTGCTGCGTCCTCCAGCACGCGGTTGCCACTCGAGAACCTTAATACCCCAACGGCCGTCCGTTCTGCGAGCTATGTGGCCTGCCCACTGCCACTTAAGTTTGGCGATTCTGGAGGCTATGTCGGTCCTTTTGCGGATCTCATTGTTTCGAATATGATCCCGCAAGGAAACGCCAAGCATAGCGCGCTCCATCGCCCTTTGTGTGACTGTGAGCTTTTTCTTAGCAAACCATGGATTCACCGTGCGGGTGCCGGGTCCATCGCGTGGTTGAAAGGCAGGGGAATGAACTTCAGCGTTCCCGGACTTGAGACCGCGAAGTAGGTTTAAAGGCCTTTTGAACTCTCACCTGCACTGTGTAGAGTAAGCGACCATGTCTCTGATCCTTAAGTTATGGCAATAGACACTGCTCGAACACCTTGGTTTTTAAACACTGCGGTATTTGGGACAAGAAGATATTACATATAATAACAAGTATTTTTTAGAGTATTTACGAGAGGCCCATTCCTTTTAAGAAAATGTTAGCATTTTTATGTTGTTTTTTTAGGTTAAAAATTTAACATCCTGAATTTAACATTATGCATTTATATACCAAACTAAACTGGTATTGCCTACATTAAAACCTAACAATTTTAACATGTGTTAAAAGGTGGTTTTTCATATAAATTTTTGACAGATTTTGTTTAGGTACATGTAAATATCTAACCACAAATTGGATTTTAATGATTTTGTTTTTATAAATTCTAGCTGTCTTGATGATAAAACCTAAATAATATTTGATTTGTAAGTAAAATCAGCTTTGATATGTTTAATTTAAGGTTATTAATAAAAATAATAATTCTAATATCATTGAATTATTGTATTTAAACAATAATTTATAAAAAAAAATACTGTTATTATATAATATATAGATAGTAAATGCTTAATTTAAATTATTTAATAAAAACCAACCTATTTTAAACTTTACATCAAAAAGTAGCCTCGGTCGTTTCAGAAGCTCATATAGACTATGATAAAAAACTTATTTATTTAATTTAATATACTTTATTGCACAAAATTACAAAATAAAATTGTACATAGGCAAACTTAATGCCTTAGGCATTTTCTACCTGCTGACCTTTGAGAGAGTGGAAGATTATGCATAGGGTGCAAAAGCAAATAAATAACAATTTAAAAGACATATAGCGAATAGTATATAAACTAATTAAATATTACATGTAAATACTTATGCTGATAATGATATGCATGTAAATAATAATGCTAAAGGAAAAATAGGCAGTTACTTATTCAGATAATGAGTGGTGAGTAGACATTTAAATACCGATGGTTGGAGCCTGTCTAGACAGAGGAAGCAAATTCCATTGACGAGTGGCTGACACAGTAATAGAATCTGAATATTTGGTGGAGGTGTGCGACGGGATCTTTAGTTGGTTATTAACAGAGAAGCGAAGTGGACGATCATGAGAATCACAGAGGAAAATAAATCAAGAGAAGGGGTATTAGGATTATAGAGAATGTTATAAAGGAAAGAAAGCATGTGCACTGATCTACGTGATTGTATATTAAGCAATCTTAACTGTTTGCAGTAAATGGATACAGTCATATTTGACCTTATAACTTAGTATGGTTTAAATGAAATAAAATTGTATATGAAATTGAAAGTGATGATTTTCTACCTCACCCCACAGACCCAAGATCGACCCTCTTAATAATAATTTTGTTTGTTATAAGTATTGTAACATCAACACTTCATTAATATATACATGTATTACTTAAAAATGGACATATTTTTTTTTATGGATTAAATGACGAATCAGAAGGGTCCATTTAAGTTAATAATATAGAAATACGGTTGTATTAGTTCAAGGAAAAACAATAAAAGCTTAATTTTGTCAAATTATGACTTGAATTGGGTAATTAGCAAGTTGAACTTTTGTTTGATTGAATGATTAGGTACTCGCATAAAACAATTTATAAGGAAAATTAACAATCAAAGTGCCAGTAGGTATCCTTGGGGATAAACTAAAGAGTAGTAGCATTATAAGGTATGGAAAAAAGGTCATCAAGAGCTTACGTCAGGGTTTCTCTGTTTGCGACGAAATGAAGCGGAACCAAGTCACTTTGCACTATATTCACTCTATGCTCAAATATATCATTCACACTATACGAGTACATTTTAGAAATGTATTAAATGACAGAGATATAATCACAATTTATACGCCAATATTGGTAGGCGATTTTTTAATATTTTTTTATTTTGCATTCGATCGATGATCTTCGAGCAAAACGGACAAACACAGACTATTGTTTGTACCACCACATTTTCTTTTACGATAAATCCACAGAGTAATTTCTGTATAAGTCATAGACTCAGCTCATAGATCTCTTTCCCTTGACAATTTTTGAAAAAAAATCCATGGAGATAAAATAGGGAGGTGCCAGGGGCTCTAGAGAAGACTTGTCGCTCGCGATAATGAAGATAATGATTTTTTTTTTAATATATATTTTTTGGCTTTTTTTACGTTTAAGGTAAATGTCAAAATGGCAGATGTCAGAAATAAGTATTTTGTGGTAATTATCGTTTTGTTTGCATTGCTAAAAATACTAACAAATGTTAACATGATCTAAATAAAACGCCAAAACAGCTGATTTTCATGCTAGCGCGAAATACTGGTGCGGGTTAGCTAACAAAACGCAGCCTGGGTATTAATTAAGAAAAGTAGTCATTATAATAACGGGGGGAGAAACTTTCCACTTTTTGTGGGTTATAGGACTGAGTAATAGGAACGTGGATATTGTGGAAAAGTAAAAAAGTGATGTAAAAATTATAAGGAAATTTTTTATTAGAGACACTCGTCATCATAAGTGGGATTATTTTTCCACTTTTTCCTAAAGTGGAATTTTTGTTTTTAACTTAATGACGATTCTTTAAGGGTGGCCCGAAGACTGCAGACGTGTGTTTTCGTTATATTTTTCATAGTTAAGTTTATAGGATATTATTGTGCAAAAATGTACCAATTTTGTAGAATAAGCATTCGTTGTGATCTTAAGTGTGAGAAGTGTATCATATACCTACAGAGAGATCTCAGTGTTTGTGTTATCTCAATGAATTCCTTAACTTTCAATAACATGGCGGTACCCATTTTATGATTGGTTTTTCTTCCTTTTCACTCGACATTGGCAGGTCTATACCGTATGTTTGCATACAGCCATGTCGCCATCCCTTGCTCTATCAAAGTTCTTTCTCAATTCCTTTCCATTCTATGATCCCTCTTTCACTAATAATAGCAATAGTTTCGAGCTAGACGTGGACTGCCAGGTTTGGTGACGACTTCTCTAGCCTGCCTGCAGTTTTGTAAGTTGTGTGCCCAATACTTACAGTGATGGTATAAGGTGTTGACCCGCTCGCGCTGCCAGCTTTTCAACTGATTAAAAGAAAACGGTACATACGGTTTGGGTCCCACCGTTGTTGTAACCAAATCTCTTTTCGCAGGTTCGTCAGTCGCATCGTTACCAAGGGTGTTGCTGTGTCCCTTTATCCACTGGAGAGTGGATATTATCAAATTATATAGTCTCCAGTGCGTAGTGGCATTGTTTTAGCAGACTCGAGTTTATCTGTTGGTTCTTCAATGACATTAGAACGACTGCGCTGTCTGATAGTATGCGTTTACTATATTCTTATATGTTTCTTGCGTCTATTGCCTATGTTGCTTCTATTATGGCATATACCCTGCTTAGAAGATGGATGTATGTGCGCGAAATGCGTTAAAATTCTAATGTTCAGGTCGAGTAAGTACACTCCTGCACCTTTCCATGTTCTGTTTTTGATCCGTCCGTGTAAATTATGACCTCGTGTAAATCAGATTGATTGGTCGGTTCTTCTTGCATGTTGATTAAATACTTTAAATACTTTTTATGTTTCTCACAAATATGTGCACGCGAGGACATCTATCGTTCCCTGAATTAATGAGTGGTTGTAATCTCAAGATATTCGTTTAATGATTGAGTGTGCCTCGCTCGGTTGTCTCTTTTCCATTATCTAAAGGCTATGAGTCTTATGGTAGCGACAGCAGCTTTGTATTGTATGTATAGTTGTCAGGTTAGGTATGGTTTCGATAGCTACTGTCGGTGTAGTCTTCATAGATCCTGCTGTAGCTAAGCAAGCAATTTTTTGAAGACTGTGTAGGTTATAGTGGGTCTGATGACTTTAGTAAATAGCCACATGGTAATCTTAGGTTTGAGTCTCCATGATTTACGCAGGCTGTCTTCAGTTTGTTCTAAAGACGCTTACTCTAGTTTAATTCACTGTCTAGCGTTATGCCCAGATACTTGACATCTTTAGCTAGAGTAAATTCTGTGTTAAATAATGTTAGAGTAAGTTCTGAGTTTTATAAGTGACCACGATTCGGGATTTGGATGTAGAAATGGACTCTTCAGTCAAATTTGTGGCACACATTGATAAAATGTTAAAGAAAGCATATAAATCATTAGGCTTTGTAGTTCGAAAATCCAAACTCTGGCCCATTCCGAATGTACCCATACTACCCATAACACTGGCAGCATTTCCCCTTTGTACTGCCAGAGAATCACCAGAGGTTTCGTTTAGAAAAGCAAATATATAACATGGTGGACTTGTAAATATTATTATTTCTCATATATTAAGTTTCATATATTCAGTTTTATTTGTTAGGTCTTTTATTTTTATTTAGTTTTATGTTTGTTAGTAGTTTTAGCAATGATTAATTGTAAAATAATAAACTTAATACATGTTAGTTTATTATTTGTAAAATAAATCATACATTTTTCATAGATTCGTCTGCTGCGAGCGATGTTCGACCGTTTCGAGGACCGCTTGGAAGAAATTGTAGATAGAGGTGCGGAAACGGAACTGAGAATGAAAAGCATAGAAGACCGCCACAACTATGAGAAGATGGAGTTGAAGGCGACTGTAGCACATCTGCAACATCAACTAGCATTTCAGAAGTCCAGCAATACAAATCAAGTCAAGTGATGACCTACAAAATGTTTTCTTATCTAAGCAGCCATTACAGGAGGTTAGCGCATTTAGCAAAACTTAACAGTGTATCGGGCAAGTTTTTGTTTTTGTTTTATTTTTATTTACATACTAACCTAGTTTTAATTGTGAATGTTTATTACGTGTCCAGAATATATCTATTATTTTTCAAGTTTGTTATCTATTTAAAAAATATTTTTGAATTAATTTATTTTAACTACTCGTTTTTTTCTTTCATTACAGCCATAAACCGTGGTTTGTTTTCAATTATTCTTGGTCTGTTATTATTTTTCATTTGGCTCATGTATTGTAATAATGTAATATTAATAATTTACTTGTTACAATATTAATCGTTCCCGAATACTCTTAACTCCTAACAGTCAATTTTATTGGCCATTATGGCCACCCTAGATTTGGTACGCAGGATTGACGAATACGATAATATAAATTGTCATATCGTTAATTCACTCGAGGATTGTAGTAATATTATATCAAAGTACAACATAAAAATTATGAGTCTTAATATCAGAAGTGTTCAAAGAAATTTGGACAAATTTCTAGTCGCGTTTTCACGCCTGGACATTGAATACGACTTGGTGGTACTTACCGAGTGCTGGCTTAATGAAGGTACTACAACTGTAAGATCAATTGAGGGATATACCTCATATAATACTTTGAAGTATATAAACAGAGCTGGCGGTGTTATAGTGTATGCCAAGAATAATTTATCAGTAACGGTAAAGGAACCACTGATCTGTGACTAACTAACTGTAACCTGTTGTATAACTGACTGTATCTAACTGTCTTTACATTTGTGTGCCAAAGTGTATTTCTCTTTTCACAGTGTATCGATCCCCTACAGTATCTGTTAGTAATCCTTACTCATTCATAAAATCTCTTGCATCTGAAATTGAAATTTTTAACCATGGCCTATTTAAAAAAATCGTGCCCTCTCTGGAACACCATTAACAGTATAACTAATAGAAATAGCAAATCTAAAACGCCCTTTGAACTTACAAAATTGGAAAATGATCCCATTACATTATTAGACAACTGCAATAAATATTTTTCAAATATAGGTTCAAATCTAGCAAATATAACTCTCAACCGTCTTAACGAAACTCAGGAGTCCCTGGCAGCTAGTAAAAAATATTCAACATTATCACCTCATTTGTTTTTATGATCCCAACAGACGAATTTGAGGTTTCCGGTGTGATAAGTAAACTTAAAATTAACTCTGCCCCTGGATTTGACGTTATAGAAAATATTTTAATTAAAGCTGTTAAAGAATTTATTGTAACGCCGCTGACTGCCATTTTTAATCTGAGCCTAAAAACTGGTATATTTCCTGAAATATGGAAAATCGTTTTAGTTACACCAATATTCAAAGGTGGGTCCGAAAGCGATCCATCTAATTACCGTCCTATTTCTCTGCTTAGCACTTTTTCAAAACTGTTGGAGGGGCTAGTTAAATATCCGGAAGACAACAAACTCCTCACTAATAGAAAATTTGGTTTCCGGACATCAAAATCTTCTAAAGATGCTGTAGACTTACTTTCCAAAATTGTTTCTTCACATCTTGACAAGGGCCGAGCGTGTATCAGCGTCTTTCTTGATCTTGCAAAGGCGTTCGATACCGTTTCTGTTCCTATACTTCTGAAGAAACTTGAATGTTTTGGGGTGAGAGGTTGTGCACTAGACTGGTTCCAAAATTATTTGTCAAGTCAGTCCGAAAGCAAAAGGTAAAAGTGGGTCCTTACACTAGTAACACCTATAGTATAAATTTTGGCGTTCCACAAGGAAGTATTTTGGGTCCTACACTTTTCCTGTATTACATAAATGACATCTCTTCAATAAATCCCCTCAATGCAGAACTCATTAGTTATGCTGATGATACTGCCATTATCTTTTGCGATGAAACTTGGAGGGAATGTCACTCTATCGTAGAAAAGGATTTAACACTTGTGGCTAATTGGTTGGATTCCAATTAACTTACGTTGAACGCAACTAAAACTAAATTCACCTGTTTTCACAAAACTTTAGCTTCTGCTCCAGATGAAACTTTTAGCAGCCTAATAATTCATAAATGCATTGGTCCCCGAGTAGTTTGCTGCTGTGAAAACATAGAGAGAGTGCAGTCCATAAGATATATGGGAATCGTTGTTGATGATAAACTATCATTTAACCAACATATCCAGGCTTTAAGTAAAAAAACTAGAAAAAATATTCGTATAATGAAGACGTTACGAGAGGTTGCGGATGTTGAGCTTTTAATACGGGTATATATAGCTTTATGTCAATCTCTCTGACATACGGTATTTTATCTTGGGGTGGATATGCATCCTCAACACTTATAATCTTGGAAAGAGCTCAAAGATCAGTCTTGAAGGTAATGCTGAAAAAATCCTTTCGCTATATAACTGTAAACCTCTATGAAAATGCAAAGGTGCTAAGTGTGAGGCGTTTATACATACATAAGGCGGCACATAAACTAGCACTCAATAGTGCTGACTATCAATACAGGTGCTCCAAACGAAAAATTATTTTTCCCACCTACAAAACAAAAACTAAATTTGCTCAAAGATTTAGTTCATTTTCGGTTCCCTTTATTTATAATAATATTGTGAGGTTGATTGATATGAAGAATAAAAGTTTACATGTAGCCAAAGGTCAAATAAAAAATCTTCTAATATACGAACAAACTGAAAACTTTATAAAAGTCATTGTATAAATGAACCATTGTCTACACTCATTCCAGGGGCGTTACCAAAGAGCCAATCGATAATCGAATCGAAATACCCATCGAAAGCCAAATGTATGGGATTTCACGTTTCTCGTCGATCAGGCTCTACCCATAGAGTAAAATTCCTATACATTACTTTCGATCGATGCGGCGATTCGATTGGCGATCGTGTTCTTTGGTCAGGCCCCTGGATGCTTGTTGTTAATTTGCGCTGACCTTCAATACTGGATCTATTTAATTTAATTTGATTTAATAATATATAATTTAATTTGATTTTAATTTAATTTGATTTAATTTAGTTTGATTTAATTTAAGTTGATTGATGTGGATAACTTTATTATTTATTTTGTTATTACTGTTTCATTTAATCTCATGAATTGTTTTAATTGTATTTTCATTTAATCTTTTTAAATTCTTTTTTGCCGTAACTGTTACTGTAAACCGTAATAATGACTCCCACAAGACAGGCTCTGCCTAGTGTGGGGATCAATGGCATATATGTAAATTGTAAAACTTTTACTGTGGTAAAGAATTATTATTATTATTATTATTATTATTATTATTATTATTATTATTATTATTATTATTATTATTATTATTATTATTATTATTATTATTATTATTATTATTATTATTATTATTATTATTATTATTATTATTATTATATTGTTTTAAAGATAAAATACAATGAAAAAAACCCTGGTGGGTATAAATCGAACCAACGGTTCTCGCTTTCGCGCAAGGGTCTGTAACCCCTGCTTTATGAACGCAGTACCTACTCAATCACTGAGACATCCAGGTTCCAATCATCCCGTGAGGGGTGTTATTGCTTGTTATCTACTTATACACAGGGTGTATACTAATACGTATATCTTCTATGACTCTATGGGCTTTCTTCTAATTATATTATTTCACTTTATAATAGAGTAATGTTAGAAGCCCTAATTTCTAATACGAGAAGTATGTTTTTGGTTTTTCCTTTTTTTAGTATTTATATATATTCCTTATGACGTTTCGACCGACCGCTATCGTTACCCATATATATACATAAACCGTCAACTCACCTAGTCATGTAAAACTCTGAGGGTTTACCGGTTTTCAGGAGACTGAAACTGCATCAGTTTCTTGTCGAGGTGGTTATCTGATTTTAGGATGCAGTTACGAAACGGGCGATTGATTCGACGATAAAGTAGCGAGGATATTAAAATATACTTGTAAAGTAAACTCGTCTTTGTCGCTGCCCATTTCCTAACCAAATATTGTTCAACAACAATTTATGAATCAACCTCATTCATGGACTTTGTAAGTCTGCTTACCATCAAGTAGATACAAAGTCACATGCCGTGCTCCAATAAAAATATACCTTCAATCAAAAAAGTTTTGCACACACTAAGCCCCTAACAAAAATCCCCTTAAAATCAAATGTTAAATATCTTCAGGCAATGTGTCCACACCCTAAAATATTTGAATTAATTTAAGGCAAAACGGAATTAAATCTACTTTAATCCTATTTACACATTGGTACATAGCTAATTGAACCAGTAGTTTTTGCCCGGGGCGAACACTTGGCAGATTAATCCTTTGTTGGTTTAGTTATTGAGGTAGGGTTTAAAAAAAAAACGCTGAACAAGCACAAGAAAGCAACCGCTAGTTAAAAAGGTTACAAATATTTGAAATAAGATATTATATATAGTATCGAGAGTTGTAATTATATTCTTTAAAACCTAATAAGTATTAACTGATCATTATATCACTGACAAGTGGTTAAAGCCCTGCTCTCTCTTTGTTAATAATAATTTATTCAAAGAAAACAAAAAATATATATAGATAGAAATTAATAATGAATAAATAAAAAATAAATAAGTTAACCTATATTAAAAATAAACTAAATTAAATTAAAATATTCCTCAGTTTTGTCCTGTGTGCCTAGTGTGAGTTTTTTTAACATTTACTTTCGCGTTAACTTTACTACTGCGTTAACATTTTGACCAACCACACGCTCGCATTTTTAGTTCTCAAAATTTCCGCTTGGAGCGCTGAACTATTTCCCATACAATTTTTAGATAACTCAAACGGAAAGTAATAGTTAGAAAACTCACACTAGGGGTACTGAAGCATAGTACCCAAGACGCTGATGGCGTTACATATATTTTTTTTTGTCTAAAATACACGCCATTTCATTGTATTTATTATGTTTATTGACTTCCGCAGTGGATACAACCGAACCTGGTGGGCAATTCTCGCGCTTTCGACAGTCATCTCGATTCGAGATTTTTAAACAAAAAATGACTAAATATGCCATTTTTCATTCAAAAATATCGAACATTAAACGAAATAAATAATAAATATTAATAAATAAATAATAAAGAGAGAGAGACAATGTTCTTAGCAAACCATGGATTCACCGTGCGGGTGCCGGGTCCATCGCGTGGTTGAAAGGCAGGGGAATGAACTGCAGCGTTCCCGGACTTGAGACCGCGAAGTAGGTTTAAAGGCCTTTTGAACTCTCACCTGCACTGTGTTCACTACCCTCTCTACTCAACCAATATATAAATATTGAACGAAAAATGATATATTTAGTCATTTTTCGTTTAAAAATCTCGAATCGAGATGAATGTCGAAAGCGCGAGAATTGCCCACCTGCTCGACTTCCGGAACCCGATAAATATGACAGTGTCACGCATGTAGCATCCCACACCATGTAGCATCCCACACCATGTAGCATCCCACACCATAGCTTTGACGGATTTCCAGGGAATCAATGTTATCCCATCAGGTTTCTTACCATCACTTCTAGATAGCTCTGGGCTCTAATATTAAAGGGATGATGGCTGTAATAAGGGACCTGCGTAGGATGTCATTGATTTCGGCATGCCTGCGGAATCGTCCAGCACTTTTTTTACACGATAGTCCATGAAGTCCGTCCGTATCGACGCTAGTGCCAGAAGGACAAACATGAGGTTCGCACAATTTAGCGCCTACGCGTAATCAAACAGTATTACAGTAATCTGTACCGTGCTGTTGTTTAACAAGGGAGGCTTAGCTTTCAACCAGGCACCAGATTCCTTCTCAGATGCCGCTAGAATTCGAGCTTTGCCTTTTATACGGGAGTTATTGCGCAGTAAGTCATCCTTAATTTTACTAATCAAAGGCTCGTCCCATTGTTTCGGGATGTTTGGTAATAGAGGTAATTCGGTGGTGTTGAAAGGATACTACTACCTCGACAGAAATCAATGCAGTAGTCTCCTGAAAATCGGTGAACCCACAGACTAAAACCGAAACATTACTAGGTCATTTGACGGATTATGCTTCTGTATTGGCGATGGTAACGAAAACGGTCGGTCAGCCTAGTGAAGTTGTAGAAGCTTCCACCTACTCGTAAATGTATGTTTAGCCATGGCTGTAGCTTTAGCAGCACATAGGCGTGCTATAGCGTACCATCAACACAAGTGTCACCAATGTTAATCCATCTGGGCATTATCCTTTTACTCTTTCTTATCTTAAACCCATGGGGCTTAAATAATATACGGGACGTTAGCTGAAGTCAAAGCCCGTCGAAAAAGTCCTCCAGATTAAATTTTTGTTTTCTTTAATGCCCAATTATTGTGAAAAATTTAATTTGATAAAATATATTTTGTTCATTAGTAATATATTCGGGCGAAGATATAGTTAAAAATGTTGCTTCTAAGAATAAAATTTTTTACTTCTTAATATAAGGCGTGTGTAATTACTAGCCAAGAAATAAAATATATATGAACTTACCTATTCCCTTTATGCGTCACTGTATTCTTGGTTGACACACTTACTGAACATCTATTGGCCTGTAGGTTCATTTTCATTAATCATTTTATATACTTTTTTTTTTAATACAGAAAACAGTGTAATTAATAATAATAACATTAATCATTTTATATACTTTTTTTTTTAATACAGAAAACAGTGTAATTAATAATAATAACATTAATCATTTTATATACTTTTTTTTTTAATACAGAAAACAGTGTAATTAATAATAATAACATTAATCATTTTAAATCCTTTTTTTTTTAAATACAGAAAACAATGTAATTAATAATAATAACATTAATCATTTTATATACTTTTTTTTTTAAATACAGAAAACAATGTAATTAATAATAATAACAAACGTTACCCACCTCATTATTAATTAAATCTCTATTGCCAGAGGAAAAGCTAAATATAATTGTAAATAAAGAAAATGATAAAATTCCTATTTAACTGCTTTTAATTTAGGCATTTTATTACGTAAACCGTAATAAATCTCCTGGTTACTGTGCTCCGCCCTCGCCATCCCAAAGGGTTTTCTCGTTATGGAAATGATATTACGTTTTTAGAGTTACCCGCCGTTGTTTTGCAGCTAGATAATTACGAGCCAACAATCATGTAAGGCTGTACTATATTATATTGTTGTTGTTTATTTTTGAAAGGGGTGGTTTCGCCTAACTCTTAGAGGGTTTATGTTCGTTTGTCCAAGTTTTAAGTTTGTGCTGACGTTGGAGAGTTTTTTTTTTGGGCTTGGGTATGTAATTATTAGTGATCGGAAATTTGTATGCAAATATATCTAAACTTACTTTTAAAAAATGCCTTGTTTTATAGCCTATTTATAGTTATAGTATTTTGTTATTTAAATAACAAAACAAAAAATAATGTTCAGATATTATTCATTGACAATTTTATAATAATAATACGAGTAAAAAAATAATAAATAAAACACTAGATTAAGATCAATTTTGCTATTTTTATGAGATAAAAATAATGTGTAGGTATAATTATTAATTGAGACCTATTAAAAAATAGTTTCGGTATTAATGCTGCCCCCATGAAGCTAAAGCGGCGCGCGGACGGGCACGGCTTTTACCTTCATGGCTGCCCCAAATGGAAATGGTACCCATGATTTCTATATATTTACAATATCAATAACGGAGTAAATAAATAATATTAATATAAATTGTTAAAAGATTAATTAACAAACTAATGAAATTGGACGGTAGTTTGACTCGCATTTTAGAACGACAAAGTCCAACAATAAGCAATTACTTAAGTAAGTGGATTCATGAAGCTTTAGTGAAGTTGGCCCTTAAATCTCATTACGGACCTTCAAACGCTGTGGTCATATTAAAATGATAAATGAACTACTGAGTTTTCTGCACCAACCTCCTATTTGTGGGTGATGGGAATGCAGTGACAATGAATTGTTTTTTTTTTGGGATTAAGAGAGAAGAGCATGCTTATATACTGCTCTTTAGCATGATAATACAAAAGTAAGTTGGTAATTTATTTTATATCTAAGCTGAAAAAAAAAAAAAAGTCTGGGTCAGCTGAAGTTTATTACTTTTACAATTTTTGTGTTTTACTGAAATTTACAGCTTCTGATGTATTTATTGTATTTAATTTAGAATCAGAATTATTTGTTTTCCTATATTTATTGGAGTGCAAGGATTTAATTGCGGAGTTTTTACACAATTTCAGTTTCAGTATTGGATCATAAATTTCTTATTCATTGACAGTTATTTGTTGACTTGTAACCTAGCAACCATAAGGATAGAAGACAAAATGTAAACAATGAGGAATTTCAAATTATTTACAACAATATTTATTACAATATATAAAATTTACATTATCCAGTTTATGATGAGCATCAATTTAATTACAAAGATTAAAGGATTTTAAACAATTAATAGAAACAAGAGGAGTACCCAAAATTTTAATTGATTTTATTGAATAATTTTTATTTAAAAGATGTGTAAAAGGAGAATGAAAAGCTAGAACAACCTACAGAAACCCATATGTTTTAGTATTCTGTATATAATTTATTTGTTAAGTTCTTTATTTTAGTTCTTTTTTTTTGTTATTTAGGTAATTTATTTATATTATTTTAATTTATGGATAGGAATAACTCCCAGCCTTGTATGTTAGCATGTCCACTGTGTCCAGGCTCCACTAGACTCTTTAGAGGAGCACACGGCTTAAACATACATAAATCAAAAATTCACAGAATTTTAACACAGATCCCTATATCTACGATTGATCATAGCGCTCCATTAAACATCCAAGAACCAAATAATGAGCACACAAAAGAAACTTTCTTAAATTAAAAAAAATACAATAGGGTTCTCAAACATATACCCAAAGGCTCACGTCCTGTCGTAGCAGAAAAGCTTATTAGTTTGGTAAATGATGCCATTATATTTAATAATTCAACAAGTTGGTTTGCTTTATTATCTTTTCCTTACATAGCACTACATTTACCTGAAGCAAATAAAAACAAAAATTTAACTTCAATAGTAAAAGAGAATACTTCACTTTTTAATATGTCTCAAGCACCCTTCATAGATTTAGTTTTAATAAGTTTAATATTTATAAGAGAGCCGAAGCTAAGGTGTGTGATGGAGATATCAAAGGAGCTGTTCGTTTATTAACATCAGAATGTTCTTTAGCTCCTAACAATGATGACACTCTCCAATCCTTAATATCAAAACATCCTCCACCTGCGAATTCAATTGTTTCACAAGATCCACTGATAAATTTTCCTGAAATTCATGATAATGATATCGTTGATGTTATTAATAGTTTCAAAAATGGTTCGGCAGGTGGAATTGATGGCTTAAGACCTAATCATTTAAAAGAATTAATTGGACAATCCTCAGGTAATCATAGTATTCGTTTAATTTCATCATTAAGACGTTTGTGTAATTTTTTGCTTCAAGGTAAACTGAACTCTGATATATGTCCTTATTTATACGGTGCGAATTTATGTGTATTTATCTTAGACCTACACAATTAGGTTTTGGCACCTCCCAGGGATGTGAAGTTGCAATACACGCGACCAGAAAATTTATATTAAATAATTCCAATTCGGATAAAATTGTTTTAAAATTAGATATAAAGAACGCTTTCAACTGTATAGGACGCACTCAAATTCTCCAACAAATAAAATAAACTATTCCACATCTATATCCCTTTATATTTCAATGTTATTCTATTAATACTTTTCTTTTTTATAATGATAATATTCTAAATTCTAGTGAAGGTGTACAGCAGGGCGATCCTTTAGGACCTTTTTTATTTAGTTTAGGTATTCAATCAATTATCAGGTCTTTAAATTCCGATCTCAATATTTGGTACTTGGATGATGGTACACTTGGAGGAGATATAAATACTGTTACTTCAGATTTGGAAAAACTTACTTCTTCTTTTTCAAACATAGGTTTGGATATAAATTTTGCTAAATCCGAAATCTATAGTTGCAGTGATTCAAATAACGACCACATTAAACAGTTTTTTCCGGACATCAAAATTGTTAATAACCAACATTTTGAACTTTTAGGGGCACCTATTACGATAGAATGTGTTAATAAAATTATCAACAATAAACTTTTACAATTAAAAATTCTTCATAATCATTTACCATATCTTCATTCACATATTGCTTACACTTTATTAAAATTTTGTTTTTCGATACCCAAATTTACATACATAATACGGACTACACCAATTTGGAAATTTCCAGACTTAGTTTCTTTAATTGATAACAGTATTAAATTATGTGCAGAATCAGTTTTAAATATTCGCTTATCTGAATCTCAATGGTGTCAAGCTACTCTTCCCATTAAGTCTGGAGGCATAGGTATCCGTAGAGTTTTAGATGTCGGCTTACCAGCCTTTATTGCTTCATGTTATGGGGTTTCAGATTTAGTCACTACTATTTTACCTAATTTAGGTGCAATATCTGAGATCCCATATTTATCAGAATCAGTAGAGGCTTTTAAGGCGATATCTAACCTTCTTCCTGCCATTCAGTTGTCTTCACAACGTCAATGGGACACAATAAATATTAAAAACTCACAAAAAATAATTTTGGAAGCTTTGTCCGGATCTGATTTAGCTCGTTTTAAGGCCGCAATAACACCT
Source organism: Monopis laevigella (assembly GCA_947458855.1). Lineage (NCBI taxonomy): Eukaryota > Metazoa > Arthropoda > Insecta > Lepidoptera > Tineidae > Monopis > Monopis laevigella. The sequence continues at coordinate 34,660,901 of OX381576.1, read as the reverse complement.
GAGTCTGGGTTATGGTTAGAGGCACTTCCCTCTCCTTCGCTAGGGACATTCCTAGATAACCAATCGTTAAGAATTGCTATGGCATTAAGGTTAGGCGCAAATATATGCCAACCTCACCTTTGTGTATGCGGTATGCAATTCTTAGCGAATGGTCATCATGGATTAAGTTGCAGTAGAAGTGCAAGGCGATTGTCTCGACACCATAACCTCAATGATATTGTTCGCCGTGCTCTGTCTTCAGCAAATATCCCTAGTATTCTCGAGCCCCATGGGCTAAGTAGAGTAGATGGAAAACGCCCAGATGGATTGACGCTAATACCATGGCAGAAAGGACGTTGTCTTATCTGGGATGCAACTTGCGTCGATACATTTGCGGCATCACATTTACAAGCCTGTGTGGGCTCGTCAGGGGCAGCTGCTGAAGCAGCCTCTAAACTAAAACATGTAAAATATCAAAATTTGAAACCTGAATATTTATTTGTCCCATTTGCTGTGGAGACGACTGGGGTTTGGGGATCCGAAGCCGTGGTCTTTGGGAAGACGTTATGGGCTCGTCGTACTTTTTTAAACAACGTATTTCACTGGCAGTTCAACGAGTTAATGCTGCCAGTGTTATGGGTACTTTCGGACCGGGACGGGGTTTGGATATGGTGGACAATGAATAATATATATTATTTTTATATATTATATATTTTCTTTGGTAGGTTTAATTTTTATTGTAGGTATTAATTTTTGTTTTAGGAGTGTTCTTTTTTTATATTATATAGGTATTAATTAATTTAGCTGAAATAAATAAATAATATATTTTAAACAGGCAATATTTTAATTATTAGAAGTGACGTATTTATTTTTAATAAATATTTATTAATAAGTTTTTTTTTTGTAACTGACTTCAAAAAAAAGAGCCGGTTGGGCTGTATTTCTAAATATTTTTGTTAACTTAGAACTCCGTCTTTAAAAACCGTTTTAATTTTTTTTAAATTTGAAATCACAATGGAATACTAATATGATTTCAAATAAAAAATATATTTAAAATACTTGCTGATTGGTCCCATATAAATTTGATCAAAATACTGAACCTATTTTGATTGATTTTATATAGTTTAGTTTTAAAATCAAAATAATTGCAAAAAATATTTCATTCAGTGGTGTTTTCACCCACTAGAATAATCTCAATAAACTGCCTGTCTTCTGGCTTTATAATCAGACTAGCGGCCCGTCCCGGCTTCGCACGGGTTTGTATAACTTTAACTATATGCTCAGCGCACGCCACGGAAGGCCTCAGAAACGATACTTTTCCCCCGTTTTTAAAACATTTTTGGTTACTGCTCCACAACTATAGGACCTAACGTGATATTATATAGCCTATGTTACTTCTGAATAATGCAGCTTTCTAATGGTGAAAAAATTATTGCAATCGGTCCAGTAGTTTTTGAGTTTATTCATTACAAACATACAAAAATACAAAAATACAAATCTTTCCTCTTTATAATATTAGTATAGATTAGTATAGATGATACACGATGTTGATAAAGATGAAACCGTTAAGAAATATACTGTTATATGGTAATTTTTCACTTTGGACAAACTAAACAAAACTATGTTTTTAATAAATAATCATTATAATTTACACAAGAATCCTGGAGACCTAAGAGCAAAGTAACTAATATCGCTGCCGCTAATAAATTGGAAAACTGCAATGTATTAGCGACAGCGATAGTCGTAAAATAAGCGCCTGTCACCTCATACAGTGATTATTATTTCATAGTATATTTATTTTTTTCTAGGTCAAAAATATTTTTATTCACATTGATTTCCAGATGCATCAATTAATAGTTTCCCTAGATTTTTTTTGCATCTGGAGAACATGGCCCTATTTTTTTTTCCAGTTTAATTTATTTTTTTGTTGTATATGTTTATATCTACAACCTTAAGGTAGTAGGAGAAGCATAACCCGCTGATACACCTTCAGCCAAATACAAGTCAATCTCATCAACCACGTCACCACTTCACGAGTCAATAGCAGCAATAGCATATAGCACTGCTGATGCAGGTAAGGCCCAAGAAAAAAAAAATTGCGTCAATGACGTCACGAGGCGCCTACGCAGCGCGATTTTATTTATGATGCAGCGAATTTTGTCGCCCTCAATTTCGATTGGATTGAATTGAAAGCATGTAAATTTAGAAAAATAAAAAAAAAAACCCGAATGGTCGGAATTGTTGACTGTTACAATATGAAATACTCCTAGGTTTAGTTCCAGTAGAATTATTTGTACGCAAAACGCTGGTCGCCTTGTATGCCAAACTATCATTATTTACAATAGCCACCTTTCTTTGAGTTACCAATAATCAACAATTATTGATCGAAGAAGCTAATTGATTCATTTAGTTGTTCGAATTGGATATATTATAAATTTTAAGAATGTCAGATTTTGAGAAAAATATATAGCCCTATACTGTAACTATAATGGCCAATCAGATAAGCAATGGTTTCTTTTGAACAGATCTGGCGAATAAAGGCCAATTTTCTAAAAATTGCAGTTTTGGCAACTTAATTATTCATTATATGTATGTATTTTTGACAGCCTCCGTAGACTACTGGTTGTATCTTTGGCGTTGTAGCCGGAGGTCGTGGGTTCGATTCCCACCCATGGCAAAAAAAAATATGTACGTTTTTCTGTACAGTTTGCCATGGTCTGGGTGTTTATAAAAATATAATATGTATTATATCGTTGCTTCTGGTACACATAGTACAAGCCTAGAGCATAGTTTGTGACCAGAGCAATATGTGTAAATTGTCCTACATATTAAAAAAAAAAAAAAAAAATTTTACTCCGGAAAAGTAATTATTTTGAATGTACATACATTTTGGTCACAGTACTCTTTGCTTAACTTTTACAAATTGCTATAAACATTTGCTCGAAATTCAGATCGTTTTCTGTCAAAGAGGGGGAGGCAGACACTCTGTTTTAGGGGAGTTTTCTTATTTAATAATAACGTATCGTAACGACTCTAATCTCTAGGGGGTAGCCAGAAACAAGCACTAACTGGAGAACAGTGCGTTAATTATAATTATGACTCTTATTATGCGGGAATTGGGTTTCAATTTGTATGCAAATATTTTTTATTAAGGGTTTTAGGCGAGTTTGTAAATTAATTTTTTTTGGCAGTTTATTTATTTCTAAAATACATGTATATAAAGCAAAATTTACTTTATAGTTCGGCCCACAGTTCGATTTTATTTTATATAGGTTTTAATAGGTTAATTTCTATATCAAACTAATGAAAAATAATCTATAATAATTAATATATATATATATATATATATATATATATATAGCTTAGCCAAAGCCAATCTAGAGTCTAGACCTAAATGTTATTTTAAAATATTTCTTTTTTCTATTATGAATATCTGTAAAGATTTACATGAAATAAATAATTGGATTTGATTTTATACATACAATTCATAACTTAAGTTATTTTATCGAATAGAAGTTTAACCATACCAATTATACAGCACTATACATAAAAACAAAATATTTACATTAATTTAATTTGAAAAAAAATGTGCCAGATCGATTCCAAATAGGGTAGTATTTAGAACTCGTGCCTGGTTGTCTGTTTGTTCCTTTATACATCGATATCAAATCAATACGTACCTTTCTGCAAGTGATCGATCACACCGACTTGCCAGACTAATCTAATATTAATGCTGTAACTACCAAATAATTTGTAGTAATATACTATATATATAAACGGATGGAACCAATTTAAAGATTTTGATTACAAAGATAGGTAAATACTTTATATAAAATAGTTAATCATCAGTTGTGGTGTGAGGTGGCCGAGTTGGGTAGACCTGAGACTTAAAAATACTACAGTTTTAAGGTCACCGGTTCAAAGCCAGTAAATGTTTAATAATAAAAAAGTATATTTGTTTGACACCGCCACTATAGTGCCTCGAAGAGCACGTTATGATATGGTCTAGTTAGGCAATTTAGGGCACCGTAAATTGTCTCTAATGTTACATACATAATGCTAATTTATCTACATGCTAACGATAATTAATAGAGCTTATATTATTACTACCATAAAGTGGACCTGCTTAAATTATATATGTGTTTGGAACACTAAATATTATCGATACTATTTTTATTAGAAATAAATTCTCAGATGTATAAAATATCGGGCCTTCTTTATTATACATGTTAGCATGTGTATATAATATTTTAGCGACAAACGATCTCGTCTCATATGTAGCAACTAGCTTCGTACGCCGAATGAAAGATTCACCGTAAGGGCTCTTTTACATATGGTAAAATGGTTTACTTATACAACATTAGTATAAAAAAGTACTATTACGGGAGCCTTTCCGGCCCGTGTTCGCCTAGACGGCCTCAGGGTAAAAAAATAGCGCCTAGGGTAGGTAACTATAATAAAAATATAGTATAGTATATAGGACACTTAACACATATTGCATTGGTCACAAACTAAGCTCTAGGCTTGCACTATGTGTACTATAAACAATGATAAACATTATATTTTATAAACACCCAGACCATGACAAACTGTATAGATAAAACGTACTATATTTTTTTGACATGGGTGGGAATCCAACCCACTACCTCCGGATACAAAGCCAAATGCGCAACCACTAATCTACGGAGGCAGTCAGAATAAATAATTAAATAAGAAGTTTGAAGACTTATTTGTAAGTTATCATATTCTGACCGCCTCCGTAGACTAGTGGTTGCGTTATATACGGAGGTCGTGGGTTCGATTCCCACGCATGGCAAAAAAAAAAAGTATGTTTTTCTGTACAGTTTGTCATGGTCTGGGTGTTTATAAAATATAATAAGTATTATATCGTTGTTTCTGGTACACATAGTACAAGCCTAGGGCTTAGTTTGTGACCAGAGCAATATGTGTAAATTGTCCTACAAATTAAAAATAAAATAAAAAACCTAAAACATTGTAAATACTTCAAATAGATTATAAATTTTCTATTATAATACCCAAAAAGAAACAGTGAGTATAAGTATTTATATATAAATATAAGTATTTATAAGAATAACTTATCGGTTCAACTACAAACTAGTGTAGAATCAGCCTGTGTCAGTTCTATTTCAAACATATTTTATGGTACATTTTGTCATCTGGCCCGCCCTGCGTCGTACGTGGCGTGAATATGCAAATAATCGACGGTGGCGGTTTGAATATTTCTTGAAAACTTGCTTTCAATATTTTGTACATCGTATGATGTGTCGTCCATCCTTAAGCTGTTGTTATTTTTGTATAGAAATGTTATTATTTAATTGTAATGTGTAGTTAAACTTATATATTTTTTATTTAAACTAAAAAAAAAAACCTTATAGCCTTGGAATTTGATACATAGTGTATATTATATTGTATCATAATGTATACTTTATACAACGAGGCTATACCATCATAAACACCGCAACAAGCTCGCCACTTGTTAGGTGTTGCCTCCGATTACCATCGGCGAAATGAGGACGGGTGTTAATCCCTCCGCTGGGTACCCTGAGGCCGTTTAAACGGTTCTCGGGAGCTAAAAAGCACCCGTGATGGTATTTATCTATTTATTTATTATAATGTATATTATATTGTATCATAGTGTATATTATATTGTTGAAGTTGTTGAAGCTTGTAAAATAATAAAACATATGATATGTTTTATTATTTTACAAGCTTCAACAACTTCAACGACAACTTCGCCTGCGTAACTTTAATTATTTAAAAAGCGCACGCAATGGAAGCTATCAATACCACGTGTTATGTTAGTAACGTGTATGTTAGTCTATCCAAACTTACCAAAACTCCATATTAAGTTGAACTTTTAATATTAGGCCTGAACTAACCGTGATGTGCACTAAGAAATTATTATTTTTTACATGTAAGAAGTAAATCTGTTTTAAACGATATTCATAATTTTTTCATCTTTTTTGACGCATTCTGTCAATGTTTTATCAAATGCACATAAGGTTACATTAAAAAAGTTCGCCGTGCCCATTTCCCTTGTTCACACAAGGGAAATAGGGATTCATTTTTATATAATAATATATAGATTTGTATATGTTAGTAGTATATTAGATTAATTTATTATTCAAGTATATAATTTATTTGATAAAATTTATACTTAATTTATGAAGAAAAAATTGTACATACCTATTTATTATTTCAGTTTTATTCTCCCTAAAAATATTTTTAAAGTTATTGTTTTTTTTTCAGCTATTCTAGGACTAGGTAGGTAAGGAGCAGACGTGGATTATAAATGAGGGGCATTATTCTTTGCGTTCTTGCAGAAGTTTCTATTAAAGTTTGCTCCGACCGCTCCTCTGGTTACACTAATGACGCCATTTCACTTCATGTAACTTAGTTTTGAGGGTGACGGTACATCTTCATTTCAGAAACTAACAATAAGTAAGTGAATGGTTACTAGATGTATTGCTGTGCCGATTGGTTGCGTAAGATTTTTTGGGTAAAGTGCGTTTGGTTTTGCTATATCTTTGGGTGCATTTGTTGAATACTTAATAAAAAAACTTACCTTATTTATATTTAGGTTTCTATATAAACTTACCTTATTTATATTTAGGTTTCTATATAAACTTACCTTATTTATATTTAGGTTTCTATATAAACTTACCTTATTCATATTTAGGTTTCTATATAATCGAATGGAATGAAATGAAATGATCTTTATTTGCTAGAATACGGTTACAAGGTGGAAAATAAAATGTTAAGCAGTTCTACATATTCTGCCAATTCAGCGTGCAAATATTAAAGTACACCAATCAATTTTATGGTTGTATAAAGTCAATGCAATACCCAAAACGATGTGAAAAGTTCTCGTTCAAATAAGTACTAGGTAAGTGTTTATAATATTATTTTTTTCAATTCAATTTAATACACACAATAATTACTATTTGCTATATTATTATTATAATTAGGTTTTATTATTCTTATTTTCATCATAATTATTATCAACAGGCATTATTATTATGTATCATTATTGCCATTATTATTATCAACAATCATTATTATTACGTATTATATTATTATTATTATCAGTAGCTACAAGGAATTTATTAGGCTGGTAACTATAAATTTATTGGAATTATTAGGTAGGTATTAACAACTAATAATAAACTTATTATGTTATATTATATCGATAAAGGATTTTTGTAATTTTATTATTTCAGTAACCTTTTGAATAAAAAATATAAATTGTAATTCTTGAACGTAATATAAGTATGGTTTTATTGGAATTTTAGGATTAATAGTTAAAATTTGAGCCAAAACGCAAATAAAAAACAAATGTGACAGTTATTTATTTACTAACATTGAGTACAAAAAGATTTTTGAGTTTTTATTTATTATTCGTTTTTATTATAAACAATGAAGGTTAGTATAATTATAATATTTGGAATAAATATTATCACAAAGACTTATAAACAAAAAAAAATCATGTACACAATGCTACTATGATTATTATAAGACACTGTGTATGTTAGAAAGTAAGAACTAGAAAGTAAAAGATGTAGGGTCTTTGTAACCTTCAGTGTTAAAGCCTAGGGTCTATCTATACCACTTGGCTACCACTTGTATATATCACGAGTACCTTACGGCAGGGATCACCTGGATGACCACAAACATAGCTAGCAAGGGGATTAAAAAAAATGTGACAATAGGATAAGTTGGTCTAATAGAAAGTCATTCTATTATAAACTTATTCTAATAGAAACTGGGGATAAATAGGCTCTATCTTTCCCTAACACTGCCGATATTATTTTTTACGACATTATTATAATACATATTATATTTTTATAAACACCCAGACCTAAAAAAACTGTACAGAAAAACGTACTAAATTTTTTTTGCCATGGATGGGAATCAAACCCACCATCTCCGGATACAACGCCAAAGGCAACCACTAGTCTACGGAGGCTCGAAACTATTTGAATATCTTTTATAAATATTTGGCTATAATATATGGTTTCAAATAAGTATCATAAATCATAAAGACCGTGGTGGCCGAGTATAGACGTAGTGGCCGAGTTGGTTAGACCTTGGACTTAAAAAAAACTTAGGTCCCCGGTTCGAATCCCGGTGTGTACCAGTGAGTTTTTAATTAAAAAATGTATGTACATTATATATTTTGTTTGACAACACCACTATAGTGCCTCGGAGAGCACATTAAGCTGCCGGTCCCGGATTCACTATACCAACTTGTGAAACTGTTTATAAATGGGTTATTGAGTCTATTCAAAACATTGCGACGAGCTAGCCACTTGTTCGGTGTGGACCCATATCATCGGCTACGACGAAGTGGGCTTAGAAACCCCTTCGCTAGGTACCTTGAGGCCGTCTATTCATTGAAATCATAAAGATCCAAGCGGTATCAGGACGTCATTTCGTTATTTATGTACTCATGCGACAATACCGAAAGACAGTAGTTTTATGCGAGTATGGAAACCGAAAATTATATAACCCGGATTAGGTAAACGGTAGACTATGTGAACATTTATAAAATAGACTCGTAATTCAAATTCGTCTTTGTATTCCCATTTCATCAGCATGATTGAAGCGATCGATGCTTTAAACAACAATGATTAAACGACCCCATTCATGGATTTTGTATAGGTATTAATATATTATCAAATATTTATTCCAGAAAACAAAATCTGATACGAGAACAAAACGACAAATAAGATCCATTTCAAACCGAGATCCAGAACGCAATCAAAGTTTACCACAATTTAAATTTGACCAAACAACGCCAAAAAGAAAATCCTTTAACGTGTTTACGGATCTTAACGCTAACGAAAATATTGAAATATTTACATCTCATGGAAATTGTAGTTCAGAATTGCAATTCAAGGTAAAGTATTAAAACTAAAGACTTGACTGCGTTCCCAAAATAAATAAAAAATACAAATTTATTACAATGTATACCAAATTATACACATTATATATCAGTTCATGTGATAAGTTATAAATTACATAATATAAAATAATATGAAAGGCATACCTTACAAGTTGCCTTCGTTACAAATTAGTCCCTGTTAACAAACGTAGTATATCTTGCAAACACCCAGACTTGCAAACTGTACAGAAAAACGTATTAATGGTAATATTATTTTGGTTTGAGTGGGAATCGAATCCATGACTTACCGATTATTATGTTAATGGTGTAGCCACTAGATCACGGAGGCGGTTAATAGTCTTATAATGGAAATTTCCTGAAAAGAACGGACCAGAATTGTTGATAAAAAATTTAAACCTTTCTCTTCTGCTAAAATGCAAATACAATTGTGATAAAAAGATTTAAATAAATAAAAGACCTTACTTAGTAAATGAATATTTAATAAGATGTATTTTTATTTAAATAGGAATTTATCGATTGTTTGATCATCCATGGCTACATATTGCTTCTTTCTCATATCGTATTCCACTTAAATTATTAAAAGTGGTGTATTTAAATGGGTTTTTACCTTCCATTTGCAGCCAGTAATTGAATATTCTCTCGCTTTATAAAAATATCAATGTGAAATTCTCGAGTTTTATTTTCTACTTTGTATAGTTTTCAGTTTACAATGCTACGAGTATATCTATACTAATATAAAAAAGTTGATGAGTTTGTTTGTTTGTTTGGTTGAACGCACTAATCTCAGAAACTACTGGGGCCTTATTCCGAGTTTGCAACCGCTAATCACGACAAGACGTTGCGCAATCTATAAATATGGAAATATAAGCTCTATTCCAAAGGATATATAGTATGTATTAGGTTGGCTATTATAATGCCGCCATCTTGAAATACACGAATTCTTCGCAAGTTTGAACATGTATGGAGCATTGGAATTTCAACTTTATAATTAACAGGATAGAACTTTAATTTCAATACCCGTACTTTACGCAAAATGCGCGACGGTGAACGTGTCAAAACTCGGAATAAAGCCCCTGGTTTAAATTTGAAAATAATTTTAGTGTTGTATAGCTCATTTATCAAGGAAAGCTAATATAACATCACGCTACGACCAATGGGTGCGCTGCATAAACAGTTAAAGTTACGCAGGCGAAGTTGCGCGGGTCATTTAGTAATATATAAGTATTATTGGAGCACGCAATGTTACCTTGTATCTACCAGAAGGGAAGCAGTCACATAAAGTATATTTCTCTTATGAAATATGTCGCCTAAATGATGTGGCGACATTTCGTAAGCGCATTATTTAGCCGCCATAGTGGAAGCGATCTATGCTGCTAAACATCAATTGATTGACTCCATTCTTGGACTTTGTAGGTAATATGTTGAGCTCCTTTAAAAGTGTATATATCTTAACATATTATTAGGAAATGACAATATTGAACAAGAAACACATAGGAAATGAATCAGAAGATACCGTAGTTACATTACAATTGGAAACATTTGAGGATTTTAAAAAGTCTGTTCACGATCTTCTGCAAGAACCTTTATTAAATAATAAAACCGATAAAGATACAATGGATATAAATAAATGTTTAGAATTACAACATTCATGCATGTCTTTAGAAGAATTAATACAACCCGATACTTTAGGAGCTACATGTAAACACCATGGACGCAGCGTATCCGTAAGTATAAGTTAATAAATAATTTTAATAAAAGTAATTATACAACAAACAATACAACTAGTCAGTTAGAGTTATATATTATTCATTTATTGAATTAACATAATTATTTATTATTATATAGTAATATGTCGATATTATGAATGAAAGTCTTTTCATAAACTATATTTAATCGACTTCAGCCACGTAAACAATAAACGAGTTTGATAACGAATAATCTAACAGGAAAATAATAATTATAACCAAATTTATGGAAAGTATATTTATTCCTTTTTAACGATAACTCTCTTGTTACATTACTTCAAATATACTTTGACAGTAGATCATAATATATTTTGTGGCCACATTCTGTTTCTTATATCGGAAGCGTTAGCTTGTCAAATAACCAAATCCTTTATATTACATTAAATAATCAGCAACGAGAATAACTTAAAAAGGCATGCACCGTATTTCCTGATGTTACATGAACTATTGCTTTAACAGTTTTTTGATTTTGTGAGGTGACAATTTGTACATATGTCAGGCAGCGAGTATATTAAAATATACTCGTAATGCAATTTGTTGCCACCCATTTCGTAATCATTATTTAGCCGGCATAGTGGGCGCGATCATTTTGTGTAAGACCAATTATTGATCGACCGCATTCATGGATTTTGTAGGTCTGCTCACCACCAGGTAGATACAAAGTCACATGCCGTGCTACAATAAATAAATAAAAAAAAAATGTGTACATTATTTCGTTATTTTGACAATCTAACGTTGCCTTTAAAAGAAACTGATAGTGTGTTCGTTTACTACTGTTTTTCACTTAAAGCGCTTAGGCTTTAAGCCAATCGAATCAGCCGTCGAAGTACACAAAGCGAAGCAAAGCAATCGCAGCGTTTGCAGGGGTACTCGAACAATTTTATGTGCATAAATAAAAATCAAAAACAAAATAGAGTTTAGAAACTGTTATGTGAAAGGATGAGAACAATAATAATAAACAAAAAAAGTTAAATTTGACTCAATTGTGACCACAGACAATTTACTTTGATTGCACTACTCGTATTTTCAAAGCGTTCGCAGCGAATTCGATGACGTAATTTGCTTTTTTTCTGTGACGTCATCAAAAATCCAAAGCAAAGCGAAGTACTTTAAAAACATCTGTCAGTAGCAGTACTCACACGTACTAAGAATAAGGCCGCAGGATTCGTTGACTTGTCAATCGTTAACTGTCATGCAAAAGTGCGTCAGAGACGACCAATTTTACCAATAAATATTACAAGTAACTTATTGATCTTTTAGGAAGTTGATTTAAGCAGAAAATTAAGTGAAAGTTATGATATGCAAGAACGACTCGTTGCTGATAATGCCGATTTGGAACTTAAAAGGTAAATTAAATGATTTTGGTGTCAGTAGTTAGAGTCCTATTACGACGCTAACGTTAAGCCAAGCTTTAACCAAAATGATATAGTTGTCTGCATTGACGTAAATAGTAAGGACGGGCCTCAAAACATGTTTCTTGTGTACTAAAACATTGGTGCTAAAAAGTCAATTTCGCACCAACGATACGTCAGTCTGTGTCAAGCAGCGCTAGCGAAAAGTACTCTAAATAACTTGCCAAGATCCCGTATTGTGTAGTAAAACGTTGCACAAATTACTCGACAAAGTTCAACAAAAAGAAAGACAATATTTCTTATCATCGGATAGTCAAAAATTTCATATTTAAATGTTAAAAAAATATATTTAGGTTATGTTTTATTCGTTCAATTTCAATGTATGGAGAGATTATTATCAACGACTTAACCTTGTAATGACGTTACATATTTTAACGCCTATAATACTTATACTGAATACAATAAGATATGTCAAACAAACAAAATAAAAGTTATGATTATCTATACTTATATTCTTAAGCTGAAGATTTTGTTTGTATTATGTTTAAACGCGCTAATCTCAAGAACTACCAGTCCGATTTGAAAAATTATTCTTGTGTTATAACTCCTGTTTAACCTGTTACGTATATCTTAACCCCCTGTATAATAATAAATAAATAAATATCCTATACGTAGCCTTCCTCGCTATGTATAGGCTATTAAAATAATAATTTTTATACAGAGGGCTAAGAATTCGTAATTATACGGGATATTCGGATTTTAAAGAAACTCTTAGAAAAAGTTTTGATATATAACAGATAGATGAAAATGACGCAAAGATGCGCATTTTTGCTTCATAATAAAACATAAAGCTGTATTAAAATATATACGATTTTTATTGGGGATTTAAATGCGGTTCTAAAACAATAGTTTTTTTTTTAAAGATTTCCTGCTAATGATATACGAAGGGAAGTATGGACTCGTATTATATAGAAAGATTGGCCGGAAACTGCCAATGTCAGCTTTGTAAATAAAAAAATATAGACACAAACTTAGATTTTAAATATTAATTTCTTGAAATCCAGTTTAAAAAAAAAAGTTTTTTAAGATAAATTATAAAATTAGGACATTTTATTCGCCAGAAGCTCATTCATTTTGTATGTTTTAGAGATGATGTTTTTGGAGTAACATTAAACTCCTTTTAATATACCAACATTATTGAATTTTTAATATATTGCTATACATGGTGAATTTGAATGGGTGTACTTTGGGCTAATATGATGTTCTACTGATCAATACGAACAACTTTTCCCATGGAACCATGTGTCGCAAATGAAAAAAAAAATTGCCTTCTCCATACAAACTAGTAAAGTTAAAATGACCAATTTGTATGGGGAGGCCATATTTTTTTTTCATTTGCGACACATCGTTCCATGGGAAAAGTTATTCGTATTGACCAGTAGAACATCATATTAGCCCAAAGTACACCCATTCAAATTCACCCTGTATAATATTGCAAATTAAATAATATTCATCAATGATAGTTCATTGTTGTTCGGTACTGTTGGCTCACGGTATCCATTATCGCTCTTTGTGTTAGAGTAAACTCTTTCTAACACAAATAATTTTCATTTAACGGGAGCTTAACTGTACCTAATTTAACTACATAAATATATTAATGTTTTATAAATAAATACCTTTCAGGTGACACCCCGCATGACCTAATTTGTCCCAAATTTATTTAATTTTCTATTTACACCCTTTTTCACTCGAGCCTATAAGTAACTATGACTAATACATTTTGGATGAATGTGGGTTAACAATGGGCCAGGGGCGCCGACTCCGTGGGTACTCGGGGGCTCGAGCACCCATGATAAATAAACAGTGGGTGCCGAGCACCCCTGATAATGAACATCAAGAAACAGATCAAAATGTTCGTTATTGCGCGATGCCGATGCGAACAAAACGACAGCTCAAAACTCTTCATCCTTCCTCAAACCACTTTTTTGAGTCATCAAATGAGCATGAGCACCCATGAGGTTCTAAAATCCGGCGCCACTGTTTATAACTATTCCAAATTTCAAGTCAGTCGGACGATTAGTTCTCGAGATATTTGACGCTAAGTTGTAGATTCATAGACAGACTAATTGATAAACATACATATCGATATACAAACACCTGAGTAATATCCATATATTTATGAAAAAAAAAAACGGAAACATAAAAATAAACTATGAAAATGAAAAATATTAGTTTGGCTAATTAAATTCGTACGCCCTTACAACGTCACATCATACTAAGTGTTAGTTCAAATTCTTACCGCTAGTGGCGCTAGTTGTCACTTTATTGACAAAAAATCGTTGGGTTTTTGTATGGAAGGGCCTATCTTGATATTTATATCTATGAGTTGTCTGTCAATTTTTAATGTCAACGGGTTTGCATTACGTTAGAATTTCATCATATCGATTAAAGTTTAGTTTAGGGTTGTGACCCTTTTGACTGGGTGATAACGAGCCTGAGACAGACACCGATGGTATTCTAAGTTCACACAATTCAAGGTGGCGAGTTTTTTTTAAATTTTATCACAAGGAATTAAATACAGGTATTCTGGGGGATGTGTTTTTTTGATAAATAATACTCGTATTAGGGGTAAAGCCAAACAATGATCAAGAAGTGAAAACAGAATATGGCAAACTCGGACATGCTTTACAAATGAAATTATTTCTGTTGAAATTTAAACAAAATAAAAGGTGTAGATTATATAATTATTTAAAACGCTGCGCTTCTCAATTGTATGTATGCACATGCGAAGTATATCTATATCTATACTAATATAATAAAGAGGAAAGATTTGTATTTTTGTATTTTTGTATGTTTGTAATGAATAAACTCAAAAACTACTGGACCGATTGCAATAATTTTTTCACCATTAGAAAGCTGCATTATTCAGAAGTAACATAGGCTATATAATATCACGCTAGGTCCTATAGTTGTGGAGCAGTAACCAAAAATGTTTTAAAAACGGGGGAAAAGTATCGTTTCTGAGGCCTTCCGTGGCGTGCGCTGAGCATATAGTTAAAGTTATACAAACCTGTGCGAAGCCGGGACGGGCCGCTAGTATGCAATAATTATCAAATTGGTTATCGTCTTAGTTGTGTCGTAACCGCATCATAAGCCGAAAACAATCAATATTATTAAACAGCAATGGATTGATCAACCTAACCCCATTCGTTGACATAGGATTGACACATGCGGCTCCATTAAAAAATATTTCCGCTCTAATCGATTCGTACATTTCGCGAGTTCTTTTATTTTATAGGACCACGTCATGAGATTTTGTAAAACCCATGTCAAATCCTAATAAATGAGGTACATTGTTGTAGTGTCCGACCGAAACTGGATATTACGACCTAAACCGAATTTCGGCATCAGTCTCGGTTTCGACCAGAATCGAAACTTCCTTACAAGGATTGTTTTGAGAGAAAATAAAGAAAACGTTATTATAATCAGCCACTATGTTTGTTTAGGTATAGCATTAGCGAGAAGTTAAATCAACCAAAAAAATATTTAGATATTCTACTATAATCTTTGTATTACATACATATCATCACGGGTGCCTTACGGCGCCCGAGACCGCCTAGACGGCCCCAGGGTATCCAGCGGAGGGGTTTTTAATCCCACCTCGTTGTAGCCGATGGTATGAGTCTACACCGAACAAGTGGCTAGCTCGTCGCGATGTTTTGAATAGACTCAATAACCCATCTATAAACAGTTTCACAAGTTGGTATAGTGAAACCAGGACCGACAGCTTAACGTGCTCTCCGAGGCACTATAGTGGTGTTGTCAAACAAATGTACATAATTTTTTTAATTAAAAACTCATTGGTACACACCGGGATTCGAACCAGGGACCTTAGTGTTTTTAAGTCCAAGGTCAAACCAACTCGGCCATCTTTGTATTAGTTTGTTATAATTAATTATTTTTTGATGTTAACTACCTAATCTTATGCTATGTCACGTAATAACAGTTACCGAATTCAAAATAAATCACACGAAAACTCACAACTCACAAAACGTACTAAAAACACAAACTACACCGAACAAGTGGCTAGCTCGTCGCGATGTTTTGAATAGACTCAATAACCCATCTATAAACAGTTTCACAGGCTGGTATAGTGAAACCGGGACCGACAGCTTAACGTGCTCTCCGAGGCACTATAGTGGTGTTGTCAAACAAATGTACACATTTTTTTTAATTAAAAACTCATTGGTACTGTGACCGAAGATATGGTTTACTTCACTCTTCGGTCACCGTACCCGATTTCCTCAGGGTTACCTCCTCCAGATCCTTCTTTAAAAACAACTTTATACGTTTAATACGTTTATTTTATGTTCTTTTCATTTCCTATCGAATATAATATCCCTGCGAAGCTATATAAACGTAAACTGTGAGGATTAATCGCGTTTTCTATACGTTTTCTATTAAATTAATCAATCACACGTCCATCGTGTGTCCCTCTATTGATCTCTCTTTTGACTCTTTTGTTCCTTCCATTTGTTCTATTTCCGTCACAAATGTCATAAATACTCAAATAAGAAAACTAACAATATTTATGGCCAGTAGTAGCCTTACTCTACAATAGAGAAGGTTACATTTCTCCCCCCTCTTAAATTTTAGTAAAATATTAACAAAAAAAGATTTTACTAAACTAAAAACAATCTGGACATAGAACAAAAAATATTATTAGTATTATAAAATCGCGACCTAAACTCACTCCTTTACTTAAAAGGTCTACAAAAAAAAATCAACCTAATCGCGACACGTCGACTAATCCTCTCGCGAACCTAGGGGACCTTAAAACTATTACAACCCTAATCACTCTATTGGCATACCGCAGTCAGCCTTTTAACGGTGACTGTTAAATAAGGATCCATCCAATCAATACAACAGCCACGTTTTCACCCAGCCGAAATACTAATCAAATATTTCGTCATTTAATCACATCCGCAAAACCCAAAAACAAATGTGCACAATGACATACCAATAGTTAAATCTTGCGTGATATCTATCCAATTTAATTTCTTGCTAAATGCAAAGACAAATTATAAAAATAAAAATGAGTGACAAGAAGTTACATAAGAAATAAAAATAATAATATATATCTACTTAGTATTATCATCAGATGACACCATCTGTATTATTTGTAACTTCCTTTTATTTCACCACAGCACTTTTACTGATAGTCCCTAGATTGTCCATTTTCTTTCTGAAACTAAATATTTTGTGTACAACATCACATAGTAATAATTATAATATATCCAACATCATAAACTTCTCATTATCTATAACATCTTTATTTATAAATTGAATAATATTTCCCTTTAATTAATTATCATATTTTTTTAATAAAACAATAACTAAAACACGCCATATAAATTAACTAGATACTAAACTTCAAAGATGGTCTTTAATACCAATGCCTTAATAAATAAAAAAAATAAAAATAAATTTCAGGACGAAGGACTTGTATCCAGTGCTATGCTAAAATTAATTAATTAAAAATTATGATTCAAGTCATTATAAAATGTCATTTATTTGTTTTGACATATATTTGCCCTATTTCGCCATCTATCGAAAATTCGAGGCATTAATTTTATTAGCACAAATCAATATCAAGTGTTTGCAACTCCCGTACCTATTAAAACAATAAAAACAATTATACTAGATTGCAAATTTTATAGAGACAAAGTGTATTTTCTTTTTAAACTTCTTCCTTTCTCTATAATAAAGTCATCTTTCAGCATACTAAATGTAAACAACATGTAAGATTCACGTTCTATATTGAACTGCAATACTGTGTTCTATATAGAACTGAGACAAACTGTCTTCATAGATATGTTCACTCGCAGTAATACATTCCAACTATCACGCTTCTCCTTCACATTCTGAACATATGCTTTTACTACACCCCGTTAAACAATACACTTAACTTTCGATCGCATCTTTTTCATTAGCATGCCACATCGCACACAACCTTCACATGTAACCATCTGGCATCTAGCACTCCAATGCTAATACGACAAACACCAAGACCGGATTCCATCATAGTCATCTCTCTATCTCCTGTTTTCTCCATTGTCATCATATTATGCTGCTTACAATATAAGCACAGGTTTTTTTTCTCACGTTCACATAAAATAAAAACATTAAACACATAATATTACAATTGTAAAATAATCATACCTAAATCCTACTTTTTTTTTTTTATTTTTTTTTTTTATGTTTTATTACAAAAACTTTATAAACTAAAAATTATTATAATATACAAAATTAATTTAATATTTTATATCTTTTTATTTTTCCATTTCGATTTCTTTCTTTTGTTAAAATAATCTAGTTTATACACATAATCAACATATTTATTTTCTAGATTTTGTTTCATATCATACTCATTTATAAGTAAAGGACTTTGTATTCCATTTACCTTATAATTTAATCTTCTATGTTCATTACCTAAACCTATCTTATAACCTACATTTCCTACACTATTATACTGCTTTTTCTCGAATTCAACCTTCTTATATATTTTATTATAACCTATCTTGCCTACGTCATTCCTAGACTCAATTATGGGGACCTCATCCATTACATCATTATTTACTACTCTATATGTCTGCTCGTTCCCTAAATCTTCAAAATTTATAGAATTATTTTCTTCATTATATAAATTCTCTTCTTTATTATCTTCCTGTGCCACTGTTGGCTCTATCTCAACTTTCTTCTCGATATTCCTAACCTCTTCTTCAATTACCTTTATTTTATCTTCATTATTTTCTACTTCCTTTATATAATTATCATTCCTATCATTAATTAAGGGCTCATAATTGTTGGTTACTACACTGACTATATTTTCTTTTATATTAGTTGGTAAACAATTGCACTGACCTTGAGTTGTAGATATGGGGGTGATTTCTTTTTGCACCAAAGTCACCACATTGTCCATCTGTCCATATTCTACACTAGCACCATTGTCAATAACACCAGAAACACTTCGTCCATTCCTGTTTCTCCATGATTGCGCAGGCCGTTGTTGCCCATATTGATTTCGCGCAGGTTCCGCATAACGTCGTGGCGGCATCGTCCTCGGTCTCAAATTGTATCTGTGCTCAGGTATATGAATATTAGGTCTAAAATTATTATGTTGATTGATATTTCGTGGAGTATACTGATGTTGTCCTATATCACCACAAGCTCGTGTATCCTGTGGTTCTGGAGTTGGAAATATCGTTTTATGGGACAAACTATATTCCGCCTTATTATTTGAGGAATATATATTCTCAAATTGTATTATAATCTCCTTGATTTTTACCATATTGAGATTTCCTTGATATGCAAAGTACTGCCTATGCGGATCATTTAATCCCTTAATAAAAACATGTACAATAACTTTTTCATCATTTATATTTGCTTTTTTTGATAACGAACTTATTTTATAGAAATATTCTAATAGTGATTGCTCATTGCTTTGGACGGAATTAAAGAATAAACCAACATAAGAAATTTGTGGTTTAAATTCGTCCTTTAAAACACTCACCAATGCATTATAGTTCGCGCACTCACCTAATATAGATTTATAAAATATTAATGCGGGACCTTTTAAATAAAAACCGATTGCCGATTTCTTTTGATCGTCATCCCACCTTTGCAAAGCAGCTACACTATTAAAATCTACTAAAAATTCTTCCACATCTTCATTATTTTGCCCCGAAAAATGATTCATTGAATTCATTTTCTTCTCAATTATTTATATATTTAAAACCCACTAACCTTTCTTCCTGATACATATAACCTTTATTTTTACACTACTTGTCCTTAATTTCTTGACATACATCTTCTTTATCATAAACATTTTCACAATAAAAATAGGTAACCGGCTATTTTCACATGAAACCTTTTAAATCATACCCGGCGCCTCCACCAAAATGTGACCGAAGATATGGTTTACTTCACTCTTCGGTCACCGTACCCGATTTCCTCAGGGTTACCTCCTCCAGATCCTTCTTTAAAAACAACTTTATACGTTTAATACGTTTATTTTATGTTCTTTTCATTTCCTATCGAATATAATATCCCTGCGAAGCTATATAAACGTAAACTGTGAGGATTAATCGCGTTTTCTATACGTTTTCTATTAAATTAATCAATCACACGTCCATCGTGTGTCCCTCTATTGATCTCTCTTTTGACTCTTTTGTTCCTTCCATTTGTTCTATTTCCGTCACAAATGTCATAAATACTCAAATAAGAAAACTAACAATATTTATGGCCAGTAGTAGCCTTACTCTACAATAGAGAAGGTTACAGTACACACCGGGATTCGAACCAGGGACCTTAGTGTTTTTAAGTCCAAGGTCAAACCAACTCGGCCATCTTTATATTAGTTTGTTATAATTAATTATTTTTTGATGTTAACTACCTAATCTTATGCTATGTCACGTAATAACAGTTACCGAATTCAAAATAAATCACACGAAAACTCACAACTCACAAAACGTACTTACTAGAAACACAAACCAGTCACAACTTTATTAGGCACGTGGTACGGCAAAATGTCTTCGTCGCAAAATGATTATGTTTACTTGCTCTCTTATTAATTTGATGCCTATCTATAGTTACTAGCGACTATAGTAAATTTTTGTTCGCAAATAGTTACTGTAGGTCGACCACTACCACTGTGGTAGTGACAGAATGTGGCCTTTGCTCGCGAGTGCATGGCTTAGTTTTTTTTTCATTAAAGTAGTTAAAAAAGTCGTTTTTAAAAATAAAACTAGTCAAGTGTCAAAATTGTATGTCAACAACCAAAAACACCATCTACAAAAAATCCAAAAAATATTAAAATCTAAACAATGAAAAACGCAGAAAGGTATGATTTTTATGTTTATATAAATTTTATGTTATATACAGGTATATGTTATATAAGGAACTCATGACAAGAGAACAAAACTTGGAAACTTATGATGCCCAAATAATGAGGTTACGAGGAGAAATGATTATGTTGGCTAAAGAAAACCAAATTCTGCTAGAAAAATTAAATAAAAATCACCCGGAGGTAACAATTTGAAAAGTAGTGAAAGAAGCTATCGCTTCCACCTACCTTTAAATAGAGGTACAGGCGGATGAAATATTTGTAGACAAATGACCGTAGATTTGTATGAAACTGGAAAATAATTTAATTGACCCCAAGTCAAGATTTTACTGACCATAATATTTGTTTTAGGGAGATGCTTCAATAGTACACGAAGAAAAAAAGACACAAAAACAAAATGTATGTTATTTAACTTATATTATAAACAAACTCAAGTAGGTACTTACAGATAAGGGACAACAGAGACAAAAGTGCGGATCCTGGGATGAGTGACCGCTTTATATAACGAGGCTATACCATCATAAACAAGTTAGCCGCTAATTAGGACGGGATAATCCCGACGCCTTCAAAAAAAAATACTAGTGTTGAAATAATATTCTAAGAATATTTGTAAACTTCGCTGAAGATTTTTTCAACTAACTGCCTCCGACATCTATGGAATAGTGTATCCGCCTGCGTTGTATTTGAAGTATTCCAGATTTAGGTGGTTCGATTCCCACCCAGGGCAAAAACATATTAGTACGTTTTTTCTGTACAGTTTGCCATGGTCTGGGTGTTTATAAAATATAAAATGTATTATATCGTTGTCTTAGTTTGTGATCTGCATATGATTTTTTTTTTATTGCACGAATATAATACGATGCGTGAAAAATATGGGCCTAGATTATTTAATCAAATCATTTCATTTATAAATTCTGAATATTTCTTTACAGATCTGCGATAAATGCACAGAAACTGAAACAACTTTATTAGGCTTAGATTCACATACAGAATTAGTAAGTTTTATATTTTTATTTCTCTACTTATATCATAATTTGGATAAATGATAAACGAGTTGATTAAAGATTCACGTCACTAAAGTTACATTTACCTACTAATATTATTGTCTGAATGTAACCGTCGTTATATAATAAATTAACCTTAGTTCAATCGTATCATAAACGTATCGCAATAGAATCACAATAGCTTAATTTTGTCACATTTCGTTTTCAACTAACAAAAAATTATAGAAAGCTGTAAAAAAGCGAACATGATTCTATTACAATGCAAGTAAGATTCTACTGGAGTAATTTAATTTAGGGAAATGAGGCACTGGTCGCAAAAATACACATACTTGGCTTAAGCTAAACTAAAACAGATACATAATATATCTTATCATATTATATATTTTATCATAGTGTTAAAATACCTACAAAATAATCCGCGATAGGATAGTTATTTATTTATTTAAAATTCTTTTATGACACAAAATTGTAAATAGGCTAGGCTTAATGCCTTAGGCACATTCTACCAGCTAACCTTTGAGAGAGTGAAATAAGCTTAGGGTGCAGAACTGTTTTGAATAAAGAAATAGATATAATATTAGCAATGAGTTAAATAAGAAATTAAAATTTAAATGAAATGGAGAAGCAGCGTAGCATGTACAGTTAGAATTAATAAAATTGATTCTGACTCTCCCAGAACAGCTGTGTTAAACCGCGGCGACCTACAATTACAGATCGTGTGACATTCAATTAAACTCTGACTCGTAGGCGGAGCTCCAAACGAATTAATTATTGCCTAGGTGATCATCGCTTTGATCGAATACGTTTCAAAATTAGCCGAGTGCAATCGAGTGTAACCGAGAGATTTCATTAACAAGTGTGATAATTACAATTGGTGATGTATTAAAATTATTCGAATGATAGAAAAGTGGCGGATATAAAAAAAACTACTTCCTTTACAGAAGTATTTTTGAATATTTTATAGGTTCATCTTATGATAAATTATATATACGTACCGCTCTAAATAATACTGTTGTTATTTTATAAAATTATTAGTTTTTTTCAAATATTAACAAATCTACACAGTGCCGTTTCAATATACATTTATATCTTTCCACTTATTATTATTATATTTGATTAATGGCGTCTACGCTTTACGTGTAAATTTGCCAATGTCTAGTGGGTAGTTTTTAGATACAATTTTAAAAAATCCCTAAAAGATTAGATTTAATTTTTTATGAAAATTTAAGTAAATAGCGAAAATTGAAACAATATTGGCATAATAACAAAAACATTAAATTAAACTATGATATTCATATGTTGTTTGGGCAAATTGTTATTGTATTTTTTAATTATTGTGCCTTTTGTTGATCTCAAATTAAAACCAATATTGCAGAAAATAAAATTACAAGAATTAGAAGAAGAATTAAATAATCTTAAATTACAAATGGCGACATCAGGAAGCGCGTGCCGAAGTGGGAATAAATCATGCTTTCAACAGGTATTTATCAATTAATGACCTTATTTATAAAAACTAATTGATCCTTGAAGAATATTTTATTAAAAATGTATTTTGTCTCTTTTTTAGCAACAAAAATAAATATTCGTAAAATAGGGACAACATATTTTGGCATTCATTGTCGTGACCAAAGTACATAGAGGATTTCGTTGTTTTGACAATCTAATATCATCTTTAAAAGAAACAGAATATGGTCTTTGGAGTGTAGTTTAATAAATAATTATTTATTTCCTTTTTTTTTTCAGAATGGAGGTCCTCCTGTTCCCCCAATGACAAAGGCGGTATGTCGTCATAAAATAATTTCTTCATTTTTTACAAAAATATCTAGTAACATCTTTTCGTTTCTATATCTTTTTTTGTCGGTTTATTAAATGTCTATCGGTCAAATTATAAAAATAAAAATGTTGGTTGTTATATTTGAATTTGATATACAGTTTACTATCAAAAGTGGTGGGTCTGACCGCGACCTACTAGAACTTCGTACTCAAATAAAAAAATAAAAAATCATGCATTTCAAACTAATGATCGCTTCGGTTGTATAAAGGAACTTATTTTTCTATATTATTCTTTTCAGTGTGGTGTTTGCCCGCCGTGCCCGGCGCCTTGCAATCCAAATGGCCCTCCAGTAAGACTAAACTTCATAAAAGCTATCACTATAATATTAACCATCACCATATTTTTTTTTCGTATTATGAATAGCTATGTCAAGCTATTCAAAATTTTATCCTAAACTCCACTTTTCGCTCAAGTACTGTCTCATTATTCTATTGCCAATAGGTGAAAAGAGTGCGTTACAGATCGACTTAAGGGCACTGCATTCGCGATCGTTCGTTAAGTCCGCGTTCTCCATACATATCCAGTATTCTCCATTATTGATTATTGTAAAATTTTAATACATTTTTGCCGTTACATATCTTTTGTGTTGAATTTTTTTTTAATCGGTAAAAGAAAACAGAAGTTTCCTAATAATAAAACATTATTTATTACAACAACAAGATTTTTACGTACAATTACCAACATAAAAATATCAATTGAACTACGACTGTAGCATTGAGTTGGTCGATTTATTCATGGGCTTTTGTAGGACTACCACAAAATAGCAGAGTCATATATTGTGCTCATATAAAATATAGTATTTTCCGGAACATTTTCATTAAAAAAAAGTAGTAAACATTTTAATCTAAGAGTCTAGAGCCCCAACGAGTTAAAGGATATTTAAACAGTGCGTATTTACTTTCAGACTCCCGCTGAAAAAGAAGTTGTAAAACTAACTATACAGCTACGACAAACTGAAGAAAACTTTAAGACTAAAATAACTGAAGTAAGTTTAATTAAATTAATTTGATTATATTGGCCTCATCCATTTACATTTACAAAATAACCTTGCATTTCATTATATTATATTAACTTTTTAATAATTAACTTTTATTTTATGTATTTTATTTATTTGATGAATGTCATAGTCATGTTTGTACTTAAATGAAATAATCTTAGTTTTTGGTTTTATATTGTTTTTAATTATTTGATGTATAAGTAGATTGTAAGAGTAAAATGTAATAATAACCAGTTATGTATTCCCACCCATGGCAAAAATATATTAGTACGTTTTTTTTTGTACTGTTTTTGTTATGGTCTGAGTGACCATGACAAACTGTACAGAATATAAAATATAATATGCATTATATCGTTGCTTCTGGTACACATAGTACGAGTACAAGAATATAGCTTAGTTTGTGACCAAAGCATATGTGTAAATTGTCCTACATAGATTATTATTATGTGGTGCAAACTGATGCCTACGTGATAGGAACTACTGGTGTTGGGATCATGAACTTACCCAGACTGTAGATACAATGTATGTTTTACTTCTTCTTCTTTTAACTATATGGCCTTCTACGCTTTACGCATAATTTTGCCAATGACTTGTGGGTAGATTTATAAAGTTATGAATATGTACGGTAAAAGTGGGATAATAGGATGGAAAGGAATAGGGTAAGGACTAGGTTAGAATAAGGAATGGCCACATGACCGTATGCAAGCATACGGTATAGTGATGCCAGTGTCAAGTGAAGGAGGAAGAAATAATCAACAGTAAAATGGGTACCGCCATTTTACTGAAGATAAAGGGATTCGTTGAGATAGCACAAAAACCAAGATCACTGCGTAAATACTACACTTCTCACACTATACGAATGCTTATTCTACAAAATTAGTACACTTTTGCACAATAATATTCAATAAAATTAAATTTGATAACTGTAATAGACACACGCGTCTACAGTCTTCGGGCTATCCTCAAAGAATCCCTATGTTTTACTTACTTAATAAATACATTAAAAAAAATGGCCGTCTGTCTAGTCTAGCGGCCGGTGGTAATTAAACTTATTTGTCGGCTAGCGAAGTTATAGAGAACTTTAAGGTTAATTATTACCCTGTTTTTGAACGCAACCCAAATGTAAATGAAATTAAGCATTTTACTATGTATGGACTTACGTTACTTTTAAACTCGAGGTTGTATGTTATTAGTGTGCCGTCCTGAGAGCAGATTTGGTTCACAAAAAAGAAGAATTGGAAAAAGAAAGATGTCAACATCGGGAGGTGCAGGCGAAAATGAGAGAACTCGAAATGAAGTTCGAAGGTTTGGCAACTCACACCAATATGGTAAATCAAACTAATATTTTAAGTAATAAATTTTATTTTTGTCTTTATTTTAAAACTCGTGTCATTATAACATAAATATTTAAATAAAAATTAAGGGTTTGAGATCATCGTGTAAGTATAAATTCTCAAATAAGAAATAAGCTACAATTTGCAAGTACGGTTAAGGTTTGTTTTTAAGTTCCGCATAGTAGGTAACATTGAGTTTAAGTAAGTACATGCTCTCTGAAACTAATACAAATATATTTTTTTTAAATGGACAAAAAACAAATCTATAAATTAGTCATGATTATAAAATTCTCACAAGGGATATGACGCAGAGGCGGCTTCCGGATCATTGCGGCTATCTAGCGCCCAACAGACAAGGAATGGGCATATTTTCTGGGTTTAGCACATAATTATTATTGGCAATATTCTCTTGCTGATGAGTTGGTCATCGTTGATCCGTCATAGTCATATCATAATGTCTGGCTGCGCTCACTACGGTTTTGCAGCTGGAATGGCCTGTGGGGTCACTTCTGGTGCAGCCGGAATAACGAGACCCTGACATCTGACCGAGATCCAAGTAACAACGTACAGCAAAAGGCTTCGATCGGGTGACTCCAAACAGATAAAAACTACTGATTGTTATATTGAATTTGTTCGTTCTATGACATTTTAAATATGGATTTATTTATTGTATTTTTATTTAAGAAAGTGTAAACTTAAGGAACACTTTTTGTATTATATTTATCATCATGGGTGCTTTGACCGCCATATATGAAACTCAAATACATAATATATATATATATTTTGCAAAATTTAATCACCCCAGTATGTACCAATGAGTTTTTAACTTAAAAATTTATGTACATATGTTAAACAACACCACTATAGTGCCTCGGAGAGCACGTTAAGCTGTCGGTCCCGATTTCACTATACCAACTTGTGAAACTGTTTATAGATGGGTTATTGAGTCTATTCAAAACATCACGATGAGCTAGCCACTTATTCGGTGTAGACTCATACCATCGGCTACGACGAGGTGGGATTAAACACCCCTCCGCTAGGTACCCTGAGCGCGTCTAGTCGGTCTCGGCGCCGTAAGGCACCCGTAATGATACATATTTTATAATTGAGATATGAATATTTTGATGGTATATACTATAAGGCATTGTCCAATTATATAAGGCCATTAATAAAATTGCTAAACAAAAGTTGCAGTCACCATTGACGCTATAAATTATTATGTTTTTTTTTTCAGCTTTTAGGTACAAAAGAACAAGCATTCGAAACTGAAGTAAATGTTCGTACCCTCAAGCAGTGTTACAGGGAAGCAAAGGAAGAGATCGACGAGCTTCGTACTGTTATGAAGGAGCAAAATGAACAAATACAAGAATACAGATCTAAGGTAGAGAATAAATAGTATTTTTTATGAAAATAATTACCTTGTAATACGAAAACTACATCTAATTCTTTGGATGGGGGATATAATATATTTGAATATCTATACTTTTAATGTAAAATTTTATGGTCTGTCTTTAATTTAAGATGTTCATAATGTTCTCTTTTTTAGTTTTTGTGGGATCAATTTCCGATTAAGGGAGGCGATATTTCAAAAATATACTCAGTTTTGATGTTTTTTAACTAGGATTCTAGGAATATAAAAAAGGGGAGGCGAGAGAAGAATAAAGAATACGTCCCCATTCTTTATTCTTCTCTTGCCTGAATATTGTTTTAATGGCTTATGAGGTCTCTGAATCACAGAGTATTTTATTTACTATTGTTAAAACACTAAAAAAAATATAACGATCAATATTTTGTTGGTGACAACTGGGAACGTTTTAGTGCCACCCGTAACTACTAGCAACCACTGGGATTTTTTTCCCAGTTGTCGTTAGTAGGAACAGAGAGGGTAGTGACAACTGGGAATAACCCATATTAATTGATATAAAAGTATAATTATAAATCACATTAAAATAATAGAATAAAAAAAAAAAAAGGAAATGAACCATTGTATACTATAGGTAAAAAAATTTAAGATTGAGAACATATGACAGCCTCGTAGACTAGTGGTTGCGCCTTTGGCGTTGTATCCGGAGGTCGTGGGTTCGATTCCCACCTATGGCTAAAAAATATTAGTAATATTAGTAATTTCTGTACAAATTGTCATGGTCTGGGTGTTTATAAAATATAATATGTATTATATTGTTGTTTCTAGTACACATAGTACAATCCTAGAGCTTAGTTTGTGACCAGAGCAATATGAGTAATTTGTCCTACATATTATTATTATATATAAATAAAAATAAAAATTTCAACAGTACCTTCAAGCTCAGCAGTTGGTGGAGGAACAGCGACGTCAAATGGACATGATGGATATGGACAATACGAGGATCAGCGAACAAATTAACCTGGAGATACAGCGGGTCAAAGTAAAGTATTTTATCTTGCTCCATGGTTTATACTGATACAGAAACCGTCCAGTGACCTAGGCAGTGACCGGAGACTACTGCATAGATTTCTTGTCTGGTTTTCTTTCACGGTCACGAAACGGGTGATTGATTTGACGATAACGCAGCGAGGATATTAATATAGACTTGTAATGCAAATACGTCCACATCGCTGCCAATTTCGTACCCGCATCATTTTGCCGACATAGTAAACAGCAATGTATTGATCAACCACATTCATGTACTTTGTAGGTCTGCTTAAGGTCAGGTATAACGATCAACATGCCATTCTCTTTAAAAAAAAACTGTCGTTTTTTAAAATAAATTGGTTTGAAAATAAAATACAGTCTATCCCCCGTATTCTAAGTGGTGTTTTCCACTCCACTTTCACTCAAGGATAGTCTGTCTCATTCAATCTTTCTTTATTTGATATTTGGTGGAAAGAGACAGAAGTTCTTTGAGTAAAAGTGGGATGGAAAGCACGACTTAGAATACGGGGGTATGTTACTGATAGAGCTGTGTATTGATTTTTTTTTCATCGAATATTTAATCGGTTCAGTATTTTTTGAGGTTATTCGGAACAAATGATAAAATATTTTCTTAATATAATATTAGTACATATAGATTAAGGTGACAACAGAAAAAAAGGTGCTAAATAAATAGATAGTTTCTACTTTTCATATATTTGCCGATTACGTAATTTCTGTATGACTCGATTTAGGGCTGTTGCAGTATCTTACACGTGTAGGGGATTAAACTCTATTTATTCTAATTTAAACTAAGCCACTCTTTTTAATAATACGTATTCTTTTCATGACGCATGTATACAAAAGGGTATAACTAAAAATGTCCTAGTGGCTTTAGCAGAATAAGGGTCTAAGTTAAACAACCAAAAAACCAGTCGAGAATAGGAAGAAAGCTATAACTTATTTCAACTACTATCCAAATAGGACTTATAAAGGTGAAGAGATGAATTCAATTATTTTAAAACTATCATTGAAATTGTTTCCTTAGTTAAAGTTCCAAGAAAAGCTACAAGAGTTGTCACCGATTCCTGACCTATTGAAAGCTACTCAAGCCCGACTGAAGGATGCTCAGCAGTCTCAAGCAATCGCGGAACACAATGCCGAGCAACTGGCCCGAGAACTCAACAGTGCTAGGGAAAAGGTATATAATGCTTTCTATTTATTTACTAGCTGACCCGGTGAACTTCGTATCACCTACAAAGATGATGGCTTTCTTTCAACTATCAGTGTGTTCGTTTACTACTGTTTTTCGCTTAAAGCGCTTAGGCTTTAAGCCAATCTAATCAGCCGTTAAAGTACTCAAAGCGAAGCAAAGCAATCGCAGCGTTTGCAGTAGTACTCGAACATTTTTACGTGCATAAATAAAAATCATATAAAATTCATAAGAGAATATAAAATAGAGTTTAAAAACTGTTAAGTGAAAGGGAGGGGACAATAACAGTAAACAAAAAAAAAGTATTTGATACACAATTGTGACCACAGACAATTTACTTTGATTGCACTACTCGCATTTTCAAAGCGTTCGCAGCGAATTCGATGACGTAATTTGCTTTTTTTCTGTGAGGTCATCAAAAATCCAAAGCAAAGCCAAGTACTAAAAAAACACCTGTCAAGTAAGTTAAGCTAGCTTTGTAAGCATTTTAAGCAGTACTCAAACGTACCATATATGTCGCGAACACGTGACATATAAAATCGTAGACTTTCCGCAAATTAAAGATTTAAAAAAAATGCGCGAGAAGTAAGTAATAGAAGGTTAATAATTATTGTTGAAATTTTAGTTTGTTTGTCGGTTTGTTTGTTCATGTGAATCACCTATAAAAAAAGAATAATAACGAATATTCACTCATTGGATTCAAAATCGAACGAAACTACTGAAAGATATGAAGCTTTATTTTGAGTTACATTTAGCGTTTAATTCTTCAAAATCGACATACAAAATATAAAGTTTTTAAAAATTTGTTCCGCATGTCATGCGTACCCGATGACGTGGCGCGTTGCGGTTTAGGTGCGTTTTTTAAAATTGCACTCACATGAAGTTGTGGGCATCAGCTAGTTTGTAATAAAACATTATTATCGCTGCAGGCTAACACAACTTTTTCCATAAAACCTGTGGAGGGTCAGAATTCATTTACTCCAATGTCCACTGTTAAATTATTTTACAGGTTCACGTTCTTCTTCATAATAGTTTAAAACCACCAGAAAAGATAGAAGCGAAGGGTCAAGACGACAAAACACAACAACTTCTGCAACAGAGAATCACGCAATTAACTGAAAATAATGCCGCACTAAAAACTGAAGTTGATAGGCTCAAGTGAGACATAATAATTATTACTTCATTTCCACTACCTAAATAAAAAAAACGCCATAACGCCATGCAGCTACATTTTACAGCTACCATATAAACTAGTGATACTTTTTTTTTCATACTCATTGAAACCTGTAATCAAACGTTAAGCAGTCTAATCAACTACACGTACTAATAATTTTAGTATTAACTTTTTTTTTTAAAATATTTCAGGGCCAATGTGATTCGAATGGAAGAAGCTGTACTTGCCAATGAAAAACGTTTGCAAGAGAAGATTCATGAATGTGCTGCTCTTGGAGGTGAACTAGATAGGGCAAGAGACGAAGCAGCGCGGGCTTTAGAAAGAGCAAACGAAAGAACTGACACTATTCGAAAGTAAGTAAAATTTGTGTATTGTATTGTCCCAAGATGGCAAAAAAAAAAAATAGTAGGTACACGTTTTATGCTTTGATGGAATTACACCGTAACGAAAAGTAATCTGCCCCAATTTCTAGAAGCTAATGTCTAAAGGTTGCAACCATTTTTCTGATTTTCCAGATGTTTACAAACTACAGTAGCTGAGTTGGAAAGACAACTTGCTTCATCGAGAGCTCAAGTAAAGACTGCAGAAAAGGAACGCCAAGAGGTATTCAAATTTGTACTGGTTTATAGTTTAGCACAATATATGTTAGAGAATAGTCTCAATAAAGCCCTGTCCAAGATTCGGCAGTAGGGAATAAATAAGGGAATTCAAAATTTCTGGATATTGATATAAAATATAAATATAATATATACCTATCCTAGTATTATACAAACAGTCTGCTTTATCTTTTGGCAAGCTGATAGAAGATCGAAATTAGCTTCCTATCCTAGCTTTAAAAAACTGATCTCGTATATCCCGAATATAATGCCTATGATATTCTAATTGATTCTCACTCACTAACTCATACTAATAACTACAATAATAATATAACTTTGTACAACAATCTTAATCGTTCACTACAATTATTTCCTAACCCATCAAATAATTCTGTAGCAGTCGGACTATTTAATTGCTGACCCACAATATAACTTTAATTTAAAAGAATGAAATGAAATCATTTTCAGTTGTTACAAAGTTTCGTTTTGGGTTATTTCGGCAGCTGAAACCCTATTTCCAAATTCCCATTATAAAACCAAAAGTATATATGCTCCACAAACACCCGGTTTCTCGAAGATTTTGAGTATTACCTAACTCTTCAACAGTTTTACAAACAGCAGCTCTCAAAAATATTTCTTAAGATAAAATCCGTTATTTTTAACCCAAACTTTTAAAGAAACTGTCTGTATGTTACCTACTTTATTTTACGCCAGGTTCAATCTCGCATGAATTGTCAAATCAATCGTCTGAACGAGAACTTCGAGCAAGCCCAGTTAAGGATCTTAGGGTTGCAAACCCAAGTGACGGCGTTGAGGAAGACCGTGTCCAGCACCTTCGAAGGGGAAGAAGTCGATGGAGCAGGAGAATGTGCCTGTAAACAAATGTTTGACAAACCTTAACCGTTTTTGTTATGTGAAATATACTAACAAATAATAAAACTCTTTTATTAATTATTTTTCCATTGTGAGTTCTCTAAAATTAGCTTCTGAAAAGGATAATGAAGTTATTTTTAGATTTGTGGATAAAAAATAGGGGTTGATTGTCAAACTATTCTATATCTCGGGTGTTAGAACTAGTCAGGTCTAACATTGGTGTTTTTATATTTAGGTATTAAACGTTATAACTTGGAAGTGGGATGTGTTTAGGTAAAAATAGATAAAAATAATCACGGGTGCCTTACGTCGCTCCAGACTCAATAACCCATCTATAAACAATTTCAGAAGTTGGTATTGTGAAACTGGGACCGACAGCTTAACGTGCTCTCCGAGGCACTATAGTAGTGTTGTTAAACAAATTTACATATTTTTTTTGATTAAAAACTCATTGGTCTAGGAACCTAAGTGTTTTTAAGTCTAAGGTCTGACCAACTCGGCCACCACGTATATCAGTTATATAATTTTATAGGTCTGCACGCATATTCTCGATACGCAAAACGTTCAATACGTAAATTTTTTAAAATTATTCAATTTGCGTAAATGTTAAAAATTCTCAATGTTCAATACGCATTTTTATTGTCACGCATAATGTTGAATGCGCTTAATAATCAATACGTAAGAAGGGGATAGCATTTCCCTAAGTTTCGGTTATAAACTACCTTTGTTAAATCGATTTCGGCCGTCATACTATATATTTAAACAAATACAATACACTTACTAATTAAATTACATAATTTAAAAGAAATGAAATTATATAATTACATACTAAGAATCTATATTCTATATAACAAATATATCTAAAGTTTTATATAAAGCTCATTTTTTATTATTATATCTTAAAGGCATTAAGATATAATAATAAAAAATGAGCTTATACACCTATTATATAGAATATTAAAAACTCATACAAATAAATAACCCACGAATAGTAAACACATACCTCGAACAGTATCCAAAAAAAATCTTTCAATTCACGAGCTGAAAAATGTAACATGGATAGTACGGCATAACGCCCATCGACAAAGACAAATCCAATAGGTATCAATGGATTAGGTATTATTAGGAGCTATTTTTTATTATTTGAGCACGGCATGTGACTTTGTATCTACCTGGTGGCGAGCAGACCTACAAAGTCCAAGAATGAGGTAAATCAATATTTTTTCTGAAACAATATTAATTGCTCTCACTATACCGGCTAAATGATGCGATTACGAAATGGGCGGCGACAAAGACCAATTGCATTACGAGTATATTTTAATAAACTCGCTGCCTTATCGTCAATTCCACCACCCATTTCGTAACCGCACTCTGAAAGAAGGAGACTACCACCTCGACAAGAAATCGGTGCAGTAATATCCTGAATATTTTTTTATGTTCTAATTTTACTTATTCAATATATATTTTATTTTTGATGACAATGATTGATTGACCCCATTCACGGACTTTATAGGTCTGCGCACCACCAAGTAGATACAAAATCACATGACGTGCACCATTAAAAAAAAAAAAAGAATTAGATATACGAGTACCTTCAGCAACTTATGTGTGACAACTTTACAAAATATTACGTGATGATTTTCAAGGAGTACCGTTTTTATATAAA
The DNA here is from genome assembly GCA_947458855.1 of Monopis laevigella. NCBI lineage: Eukaryota > Metazoa > Arthropoda > Insecta > Lepidoptera > Tineidae > Monopis > Monopis laevigella. The sequence continues at coordinate 34,626,914 of OX381576.1, read as the reverse complement.
GTACTAGCGGCCCGTCCCGGCTTCGCACAGGTTTGTATAACTTTAACTATATGCTCAGCGCACGCCACGGAAGACCTCAGAAACGATACTTTTCCCCCGTTTTTAAAACATTTTTGGTTACTGCTCCACAACTATAGGACCTAGCGTGATATTATATAGCCTATGTTACTTCTGAATAATGCAGCTTTCTAATGGTGAAAAAATTATTGCAATCGGTCCAGTAGTTTTTGAGTTTATTCATTACAAACATACAAAAATACAAAAATACAAATCTTTCCTCTTTATTATATTATATAGATAGTATAGATGTATTAGGTATATTTTTTTGACAGCCTCCGTAGACTAGTGGTTGCGCCTTTGGCGTTGTATCCGGAGGTCGTGGGTTCGATTCCCACCCATGGCAAAAAATATTAGTACGTTTTTTCTGTACAGTTTGTCATGGTCTGGGTGTTTATAAAATATAATATGTATTATATCGTTGCTTCTGGTACACATAGTACAAGCCTAGAGCTTAGTTTGTGACCAGAGCAATATGTGTAATTTGTCCTACATATTATTATTATTATATTTTATTAAGCATCTTATTTTACTTATGTGGCACACAAAATACAATAAAGAGCTGCTAATATACCCAACTTTATAGTAATAGTTTTAAGGAAACACAACTGGATTAAAATCTCTATGTTTGTGAGATTATCTAGACTATACAAACTGGCCATGTGGATCACTTTATTTTTACGTACTAAAATTATCCCTTGAATCCAAATCGTGGTTTCCTCTCAACTTTTACTTAAGGATAGTCTGTCTCATTCTATCTTTCTTAATTCCATATTTGGTTGAAAGACAAGACGTTCCTTAAGTGAACATGGAGTGCTAATGACGACTAAAAATACGGAGGCAGTTTAGTACATAAAAATATAGTGAGCAGTCAGTTAGGCTAATATTAATAGTCGTTGCTAAGCGATTGCTAATGCTTAGCCGATGCTTCAACTGCCTATGAAAAAACAAAATTTTGACAGTTCCAAGCAATGGCTCAGGCTAAGCAACGACTATTAATCTCAGCCTTAGAGTATAAGTCATATAATTTTGAAAAAATAATATCAAAAACAGTTTTCTACATCTATGTAGATTCGCCAGGCATTCCTCAATTTTAAGGTTCATCCTTTGATGGGATTCCACGCGAGCCTGTACTGTAGTGGCTGAGTGCCTAAAAATACATGCACTTTTACACGTTCCGGTGGATGGGATTAAAATCACGTTTTACCTTTTTTGTTGTATTTTATTTAAAAAATTAATAAAGAGAATAACTATATATCTATTTCTTTAACAATATTTTTTAAGTTAAAGTACTGACCATTTTATTAATGGTATCCATATAATATTTATAACTTCCCCCCAGAGTATATTTCGATATACTTACCGGAGGTTCAGATAGTATAATGTGTATGTGTATCATCACGGCGCCCGAGAACACCTAGACGGCCCCAGGGTACCCAGCGGAGGGGTTTTAATCCCACCTCTTCGTAGCCGATGGTATGAGTCTACACCGAATAAGTGACTAGCTCGTCGCGATGTTTTGAATAGACTCAATAATCCATCTATAAACAGTTTCAGAAGTTGGTATAGTGAAACCGGGACCGACAGCTTAACGTGCTCTCCGAGGCACTATAGTGGTGTTGTCACACAAATGTACATCATTTTTTTAATTAAAAATTCATTATATACACACCGGGATTCGAACCAGGGACCTAAGGGTTTTTAAGTCCAAGGTCTAACCAACTAGGCCACCAAGTATATAGTATAACAAAGTTGGATATATTATATATGACATAAAACTACTACATAAAAAAAATAAGAGACGAAACAATTTATAATCTGAAGGTGCAAGGTCAGTGGATGCAATAACACATCCTAGACAAGATCTACACCCTTTCTGTTGATCAATTGCGGATGTTTTTTCTCAATTTCTTGCTCATCAGCTGTTGGCAGTAGAGATATTTCGTGTTAATCCAGGTTTCGTTAGATTCATTCATTTTGATGGGAAACTATTCTATGCTTTTATTTATTCTTAAAACATCACCTTTATAACGGTATCAAAACCACCCAGATACAATCACTACAACAAAGACATTTTATCACAACTTTATACATGCAAAATACAAAAATACTTTTTCCCCGATCTATTATATTATATGTATGTAGTATGTAGTCTAGATCTATTATATTATATGTATACACTACAGTTTTAGGGCCCCTGGTGTGCACCAATGAGAGTTTAATAAATAAAAACATTTGTTAGACAACACACTATAGTGCCTCAGTGAGCACGTTAAGCTGTCGGTCTCATATTAACTCTCTCCAAACACGGCGATGAGCTGACCACTTGCTCGATGTAGAATACCATCGGTTACAACGAGGTGGAAATAAAAAATACTTAATCGAGATGGAAATAAAATAGAGCAAAATCGTTTTTTACACCGTCCATTTCTTAACCTCATCTTTTAACCGGTATGGTGGGGAGCGACCAATGCTGCTAAACAGCAACGTATTGATTCACCAGTTCATAGTCTTATCATAATCAGGTAGATACAAAGTCACAAAAACTTACATAACTATATGATTACAGATATATATAAAAAAACATAAATAAAACCAAGTTCTATTTAGAAAAAAAAAAACTACAAAATCCTTAAAACCACAATCACAAAACAAATAAATTTACCTTGCAGTATGATTTACCCTTTAAAGTCCAAATATAATTAAGGTAGGTGTAGTTAGCTAGTCATATGATTCGGGTGTAATAATGAAATCTAATAAATAATAAAGTGGGAACAATAAATAATAATTAGTGAGGGACACTTCTGGCATTTAATGGTAGAATACGACCCTACGCCACTGTGAAACAGTCTTGTGTGCTACACACGAGCGGTTAAGTTTTCTCAATGTATTATTTTGTGTTGTTTTGTGTTGTGTTGCGTTGCGTAGCGTTGCATTACGTTATATTAAAAATATTAATTGCTATATAATTATTATATAATAATAATTATATAGCAATAATAATATTATTATTATATAATAATAAATAAGCTTTATTGAAAATAAATAATAATAATTATATAATAATAATTATTATATAACAATAATAATAATAAGCTTTATTGAAAAAATACATGTTGTAGGTAGTAGATTGTAGGCAGTGGTACAATAACATTGTATCCTAGGCTAGGCTATCCCTGTATTCTAGGAGACAGTTCCTTCCAATATAAACAATAATAACATAAGTAGTTAACAAATAAGTAGAAAATTTCTAGTGAAGCATTACATATTATTATAAGTAACTATATCTATGTAAATAAATATATATATATACGTTTTGAGTGAAGTATTAGCCTGTCCCAGATCAATTTGAACGATTTGTACCTCTGTTGTGCTTTTTAAATCGGATCATTATGTAAACGTAGCAAAATCAGTATATAACGTGTTTAATTACAATGTTAAGAAATATAATTCTATTCTTTTTTAAATCAAAAATCTGATCTAAGGAATCATGAGAAATATATATTATAAAATAATATATATTCCTTATCATAATCATAATTTCTTTGACTAATTATAATTTAAAAAAATTGAAAATATCATATAAATATGCCATAATTGAAAATTATGGAAATATTTATTTAGTGCCCATTATTTTTTACGTTTTCAACAATTCTAACAGTACCGTTCCGCTATTTCAGGAGAAACTTGTAAAACACTTTTTAATTTGTACTATCTAATATTAAAATGGTTTACAGATCCCAAGATACAAGTACAATTAAGTACCTTCACAGATTTTTTTCTTTTTTTTGTTATAACTGTGCCGCGCATAATGATCTGACAGCATTAGTGATCAACCTCGGTTTCCTAAACACTCTCGAACACACCAGGTAGAGAACCGCTGGATACTCTACATGGTTATGGTTTGTAACTGTTTTTTAATGAAATTAAAGGTAATATTTTTTAATATTCGTGTGTAACTCCTAATAATTAGAGCATAATAAAAACTATGGAGTAGAATTAATATATAACTAGCTATTTATTGTTTAATATATTTATTTATTTATTACAGGTAAAATTATATTATGCCTCCGTGGATAAGTAGTTGCGCCTTTGGCGTTGTGTCCGGAGGTCATGGTTCGAATTCTCCTCATATCAAAACATTGTTTGTTGTGGTCTAGGTGTTAAAATATACTATAAGTATCATTTCTGGTACACATAGTACAATCCTAGGGTTTGGTTCGTAACTAGAATGTGTAAAATGTTCTACATATTATAGTATAATTTGAAAGATTTTAACGTATAGATCTCCACATTAATATTCATATTGTGGTATTTAAAATTACTAATAACTTATAAATGTGTATAAACATTTTATAAATTAGTTTAAAATATTTTATTATTAGGTAAGTCTTTTATTTGAAAATAAATAAAATAAAATAGTAATCTTTACTCTAATAAATATTTTTATTTCTTTCTTTATTCTATATTTATTTTTCTGTTTTAAACTTTAAACACCTGAAATCTACTGCACTCTTTTTTATATTCTAAAAAGGGGTTAGTATGCGACAAGGGTGCGTGACTGTCGAATTATCGAAATAACAGAATAACGTGTGTCTCGACAATGACATGCTAGTTGCAGCATCCGACCCCTAATGTTACAGCAATTGTATTAAGCGCGGAGTATGGAGTCATTTGCCTTCCCCTTTCGTGGGGTAGGTTTCGCATTATCTTTATACACCTTGCAAATTATAAAGTTATATTATAAACCAGTAGGTTGTTACGAAATATTTTAGATGTACTTATATAAATAACAAATAAACATTTATTCACTCTACATAAAATTTAAGTTACCTAAAATAAAATGAAAAATCACTTAAAACCTACATTGCCATTGTATACAAAATACTTAAAGTACCCCTCTAAATCTCTAACGATATTCGTTGGAAGAAACGATCTGGCTTGTTGGTCTCCAGAAGCACGTCAGGAGACCAAGGCCCAAATGTTTTCAACGAAAACGCCAGAAAATCTTAATCTCTTAAGCTCGTATTTTGAGCTAACAATGCTGCAGCATTTTGCTCTGGAGGATTTTGACGTCATGTCTATACAGCGAGAAGCTACAGGTCCACACAAATGGTGTCCCATTTAAGTACTAGACCTTTATGTAATGGAATAACAGTCTCCCTCTTACTGTCTCCTCACGGTTTATACCTATTGCTTGCGAGTGCTGGGTATACCTATGATAAGTGTCTCATGCCCGATTTCACCAACGATCCCTATTTTTTTTGGAGCCCCTAAATAAGAATTTTGACATATTTGCTATGAAACAACTGTCATTAATTTAATTTTTTAATATGTAGGACAATTTACACAAATTGCTATGGTCACAAACTAAGCTCTAGGCTTGTACTATGTGTACCAGAAATAATGATATAATACATATTATATTTTATAAACACCCAGACCATGACAAACTGTACAGAAAAATGTACTAATATTTATTTGTCTTGGGTGGGAATCGAACCCACGGCCTCCGGATTTAACGCCAAAGGCGCAACCACTAGTCTACGGAGGCTGTCGTAATTGCCCCTTAACTTAGTTAGGGGCTCCCTAAGAGTTGGTGAAATCGGGCATCAGTGTAAGACCTGCACCCAGCCTGCAGGATAGAGCATGGTGTCCGGAAGCTGTGACTGCATTGATGAGTTCGGCAAAGGGCCTGAAGCACACTGATGTTCTTATTAATTAATTATTCGATATTATGTAAATGTTTTTTTATTATTATAAACTGAGTTTGCTTTTAATATGGACATATATTACATATAATAAAATTGCAAAAAATGTACATTGACATATTTTTTCTTCTGCGATATTGATCGGATTTTTAAAAAAATGCGTAATAGACTCTCTAATCTCACTTTCTAAATAGGCTATAGGAACTATAATATATTATTTATAATATTCGTGTATGTCTGTCTGTCGGATAGTTTGTTTGTCGGGGCATCGCTAAAAATAGTATTTTTTGTTAAATCGAACAACTTTTCTTCAATGAAAATAAAAATATCATTTGGCTTCCCCATACAAATTGGTCATTTTAATTTTACTAGTTTGTATGGAGAAGGCGTTTTTTTTTGATTTGCGACACATGGTTCCATGGGAAAAGTTGTCCGATAGTACCTCTTTTTAAAGTCAGTCTGTATAAGAATTTATTAGCGATAATGGAAGGGATCAATGTTCCTAAACAATAATTAATGATCAACCCCATTTAAGGACTTTGTAGGTCTGTTCACCACCAGGTAGATACAAAGTCACATACTGTGCTCCAATAAAATAAAAATTAAAACATATTCTGATATAATTCACAATGAAATTAACAAGCTTTCTAAAGTTAGAAAATATTTAAATAAAAAATAAAATTACGTATATTTCTAGTACAAAACGACAAAATACTCGTATTTTGTATAATAAAAACTAAATAATAAACAAATAATTATTTATTTAATAAAAACTCTCAATAATATTAATTAGGTAAAATAAAGAAAAAAATAAGTAAAAGAAGCTATAAAATTTTATTGCCAAATATTTCGCCTCTTTCGATATACATATTTTACCTAATAAGAAACACATCTAACACACTTTATTTGTTTCAGACAATAATATTAATTACATTTTCTTTCTTTTAGAAAACATAGGTACAATTAAAATTTTAAATTACCTATATTCAAATTTTGTCGGTACTTAAAAAGTATTTTGCAAACTACTTAATATTATAATTAAATATTGAAATTAAATAAAAATAAAAATTACAGAAACTTTTGAAGTCGTATTATGCATGCAAGACAAATATGCATATTCTAAAACTAAGGTAAAAATACACAAAACATATAGCCAAACAATAAAATATATTATGTACAATTAACTTACATACGTTCTTTAACAAAAATTGTTTGTGAAAATGTGCCTCTAAATAATTGCTCGATAATTTAATGTGAAATACTCGTTTTTGACTCAACAGGTGTAAATAACATAACGTGTTTACTGGTAAATGCTTGAGCAAAAATATTAAAAGTGAAATAAAAAAATGAGCATGAAATTAAAAATAATCCGATTTTTTCACCGACCGAATATTGAATTAATGCTCCCTTGACCTATAGCCTTTTCACATTTGCCAAGGTACAATAAACTCTGTCCCTTGGTAAAACAGATCAAAAACCAACAAACTTAATTTTCTATTAAACAAGACTCTTCGTATTTTAAAATCAATCGTAATGTGTATATTATAAGGTTTAAATTTACTTACTGAAAATATTACTAGGGGCTACTAAATTCTATTCGAATCTAATAGCAAAAAACCAACAGATGCACATTATTTCACGGCTATAATAATGTACTTAGCCGTATTTAGCTGGATTTATACTGGGGTCCCTTTGATCCCAGTCTAAGTGCTTTTCGACTTGTGAAACAGGTTTTTCGTGACAGCAATAGAGAGCTTTTCGTGGGTCAAATTGGCTTTTGTCCTTTTCGGAATAAGATTTGGTTTAGGGTTAAATCTAGGCAGGTTTTTGTGGATAGTTTTTGACACATCGCTCTTTGGTTTTGATAAATTAGATTTGCATATCAGATAAGAGTGTTGCAGTTCCAAAGCCAATGCAAGTTTAGTAATATATTACTCGTATGGGGCTTGGAAGCTAAAAAATAGTAAGCAAACAATCGTCGTATAAGAATGTTTATTTGTGTTGATTTTTTTTATTTGAAACGATTTGCGTAACACATGAAAAAAATATTGTAATTGTAATTATTTTTTAAACTTTGCGTAAAATTCAAATACTAAAATATTTGTACCTATCTATATTTTTTATTTAATGACTATTATTTAATTAGTAGGTAACTAATTTATAAGTTAACTCCAAATTCTTTATGAATAAACATAAAATAATATAAACAAAATACAGGGTCATTATGACCCTATACAACTCCGACGTACCATTTTTGTACCACATACTCACCATATTAACTTAAAATTATATTAAACTTATTATTTATTAAATTATAATTTAAAATATTATTAATAAAATGATAAAATATTGTGTTTTAATAGTCGCTATTCACTTTTATACAGTTTGGCGTTGTGGGATGTTTGCGCAGGCATTTTCCAACAAAATGAAATGTATTTGGAAGAACAATTGAATAAAAAAAAAAAAAAAAGTTAAAAAATAATCACAAGGAAAATATTTTTTATATCAAATATGGTATTATAATAATAAATAGTATATATTATTTAACAAATCAAAGTATAGTTTATTTTTAATTAAACATCTTAAGTATAAAAACTAAAAATATATATAATAAAACCTACCTAATTAAATTAAAAATTTCATCAAACCTCTCCGATGCCGACGAATCACATGTTCCTAATATACTAGCAGCATATCGGTATTATTAAATTATACTCTCACTAAAGTTACAGACTGTTTTTTTAATCTACATTAAGGAATCTGATTACTTTTACTTAAGATATCCTTACCTCCTTAGATGTCTTGGGTACACTATTTTTTTTTTTTAAACATGTTTAACTGATACATTTATTTTAAGGTGCAATTAAGAGAAGTGTCTGATGAGGCTCTTCGATGCTCATGCTGATTCAACTGCAAAGTATAACCTCTACCCGCATGACGGTGAGTCGGTAAAGCTACCATAAATTTATGTGAACCTTCCCCCCGGCCCTCTATAAGAGAAAGAGCACGTATGAGATTATACCTACAATTTTGGCAGTAAAACTACTTTTGGTCCAAAACTGTTTTTTACCTTTAATGGATTTGAAAAAATGGTCTCATTTTATTAATGAGAAAATAAACGATGACTGTGCGTTTTCCTTTTTTTAATTTTCCGTCTTAATATTTTATAGGAATTATTTTAATGTGGGGATTTTTTTCGCGATATTTTTCGAATTTCATGGGTTGATTTTTTTTTTCGGTTACCAAACTTAAAAAAAAGGAAAATGCATGAGCCTATATAAAAATCTATGAATGTTTAAGGGGAGGTAACAGTTAGGACCAAAATGAATGTATGGGATTTTTTTGATCAGACGCTGCTCTTACTAACATTAAGAAAAGTGGAAGTTTACCGCTCAGAGTTTAGCTATAAAATTCCATTATATAAACAAAAGCTTCTACTATTTTATGTTATTAGATGCTTTATATTATAATGCAGGTACTATAAGACCATTCGGCTAGGCAGAATTTAATATGCTTTGCAAAATCTGTACTCACCTCCTTAGTTTAAATATACCACCACACTGATTCATATTAAACGAAATTCCATAATTGTTATTTTTTTCATAATAAAATTTTTCATAATCCTCAAAAGCTAATACCGTATCAATAGCTTACAAATAACACCCATAAGGTCCCTATAAACAACAAACTATGCCTCAAGCTACTACCCAAAATATAATTAAAGTAACCCTATAATGCATTAGTACAAAAATAATCGCGCGGGGTCTCCACGACCCCTGTATGGTCAACTGGACCATTTGCTATTCCCCAACCCTTGGCTGTATTCCCTTGACAATTTGTACTCCAGGGCCTTTCATGTTGACGTTTGCTTGTCTAATATTGTTTCTATAGTACTTATACAAATGATGTTTCTAGTAAATTGTAAAATAATTTTAATTATTATGGCCATAAGGTTGAAATTAAAGTAAATGTTTTATAAGTATACTTACGCTTAAGCTTAGTAAAATAAAATACATTGCAGTTTTTCATACTAAATTATGTTGATTTTTCTATTGTTAAAAAGTAATGTAAAGTGTTTTGATAGTAAAAATAACGTCACATATTGTGCCGGTTTTTTTTGGTGTGTCAATAATTTGAATTTGTATCGTTAATTGTTTGTACTGTAGCTGATGTGCTCGAAAGGTCTTGGTGTCAGGGGAATCCATATAATGCAGCAATCATTTCTGTTGCTTTTCGCTTATGAATAATCTTTTGTTTGTTCGTCAAATCTGGAATATTACACCGCTCAGACCCCTATTGTATTGTAGGGTTAATAATAAATATGCATCATGTTTATAGTATATCTGGAGAAGTGCAGGTTTTTAAGTGTTTATGAACGTCAGTGTTTGTGGTAGATAAATGTATTCAGTAATTGGAATTTATACTGTTTCAGGAATATTTATTCATTTATCGTCACCGCCTAGACGGCCTCAGGGAACAGGCGGAGGCTCATTCGGATCATTCCCACAAGTTCAACCGTTGAAATAGTTTTTCCACTAGTTTAACTTACTGAAAAAAAAACCATTAAGTCATCGCCGATGGTACTTCAAGTCTAAAACTAAGTAAACCAAAAGAGCTCGTCGCTATGTTTATAGATCCTAAAAAAAGCCTTTTATCTGTAGAATCATACAAAAAAAAAAAGACAACAGAAAATATATTATGTTAATCGCAGTATCTACCAAATCAGCACACATGAACTCTGATCTAAGACTACGTCAAGAGATAAACAGACGGATCATCTTCAGGGTTCTTTATTGTTTTTTTTTTTGAAACCTCGAAATTCACAGCTTTATCATATCACCATCGATAACTCGCCTAAATATACTATACGTGGTGACTTTGAAAGGTTGTACTTTGGGCTAATATGAGGTTCTACTGATCAATACGAACAACTTTTCCCATGGAACCATGTGCCGCAAATGAAAAAAAAAATTGCCTTCTCCTTACAAACTAGTAATGTTAAAATGATCAATTTGTATGGGGAAGGCAATTTTTTTTTCATTTGCGACACATGGTTCTATGGGAAAAGTTGTTCGATTTGATCAACAGAACCTCATATTAACCCAAAGTACATCCTTTCATATTCACCCTGTATATATGTTGATTAATAAAGAAAAAGAAAAGCGGCCCCAGCCTAGTGGTTAAGTCACTGCGCAACTGATAACAATGTTAAGCAGATGACAACAAGGCCGGCCTGGGATGGGTGACCGCTTTATACAGCGAGGCTATTTCATCATAAACACCGCAACAAGCTCGCCACTTGTTAGGTGTCGCCTCCGAATACCAACGGCGAAATGAGGATGGGTTAATCCCTCCGCTGGGACCCTGAGGCCGTTTAAACGGTTCTCGGGAGCCAAACAGGCACCCGTGATGGTATTTATTTATTATTTATAATAAAGAACAGACACTTATCAAAACAGATGGTTTTAAAATAATTGCAGTAGGTAAAACGTTGCGGAAAAAACCCCAACGTCACGCCACTAATTAAACATCTTCTGGTACAATTCTTCGTTTAAAAACTTTAAATTATAAATGCGATTTCTAATTGAAATACTCGTCGCTTTCGTTTAAAATATTTAAAAATCTAAAACTCGAAGCTAATTAAGGGAGTTTAAAAAACCGAAAAAAAGTTACAAAAAACAGCTAGCGGCAAGTGAATAGAAATTAATTAAAAAGAAATTTAAATTTCCTTAACCACCGATGTAAAAATTGAATTTTGATTAGTTAAAAAAGTAATTATACATTAATTAGCAATATAAAAAAAAAACTTTTTTTTTATAGACTTCAAAGTTGAAGGTGCCATTAGTCCACCTTAACAATATGACAGGTCGCAAATGGATTAACATTCAAGCCTTCTCAAGGTAGAAATGAAAGAGAATTCAAAATGGGAACATCGCAGAAATGAATTTCTCGAGGGATTTAATTAAGTTGTAGTGTTGAGTGTTTATATTGCATAAAATTACAAAATCTTTGGAGCTTTCGTAATGCAGTTTGTTAATTATCAATGAAGTCGTTTTTTTTTAGTTTTTTTTATTAAATTAAAAATAATTAGGTACCTAATATAAAAAAAAAATGGTTAAAATACAGATAAATTATTTAAAAAAAGCTAAAACAATATACCTATATGTATTCACATTTTTATATGAAGGTAAGAGCTAAATAAGCCCCAACATATTATATATAGGGTTTAAAATCATGGTTATGCAAACCAAAACAAAAAGTGAGAACAAAAATTATAACTTATCAATGCCAACAAAATGAGAACAGAATAGATATGGTGGCAACGAACATGTTTGCCATTTTAATCGAAAATTTAAAATTACAAATAGTAGCTATTTATCTATTTTCCATATTATGAAGATTTTAATTAATGCGGTGTGTTACAGCGCTTCCATATTATTCTCACTTTCAACTCAAACAGACAAAAGATGTTTTTATCTCCTACTCTTTGTAGGTATATTCACAGGAAAGGTATATTACGAAATGTGAATAAAATAGGTACCTAAGTTTAAAAATGTATAAACCTGTTATTAGATCTCTTGCGAAATAACAGCAAGTGAAAATGGTGTACACATATCAAGTGTTTTTGCACATTTGAAGTACATTTATAAATTTCTATTTTAGCGGAGGCCTCAACAAAAAGCGAGCGAGTTTATTCGTGAAGTTGGTAGGGCGCATTTCTCTGGCCCCTGTGATTTGTGCTAAATATTTTATAAGATTAAATAGGAGGCCGTCCCGAAGGCTTTGCTCTGTTCCGCGGACGCCGTATCTCCACAAAAACATTATTTGAGTTTATTACCGTAATTTCTGCACCAACTTGAGCTAAGTAAATAAAAATTGTGACAATGCGGGAGATACCGAGGCTTTCATTGTAGGGGTCTGGCGGCAATTTGCTTTATTAAATGATAGTTTTTTTGTCAGTAGGTTTCCACCTGTCTTTTTTTACATTTAAAAGTTTCATGATCTTATAATGTAAATTTGGAAATCTTACTTTTCAAGATGTCAAAAAATACCCAGTCTTGCCATAATTAATATATATATAAATTTTCTATTGCAAGAAAATTTAATGAGCAATCGTATAAAAATGACAGATTCCAAATGTAATATTTTTTTAATTTTTAATTTTCACAGTATTTATGGCCAGACTATGTATACATATTTATTAAGTACTTATATAAAATTTATAATTTGCTAAGCAATTTTGTTTTTGGAAAGTTTAGTAGGTATTATAAGTAAATAGTATATTTAGCATTAAATAGTCTAGAAATATTATATCTATAAATGATTGTAAATAATATTCACTTTGCAATATCTTCAGCTTTTGATGTTAATGAATTAAATTATATATTTAATGTAACTACACAAATAAATTTTACCATCCAATGAACACTTGTGTCGAAACGTTTCTTCTGTATTACAAATAAGATAAAATTTACAATAATTTAGATAATAGAGTTCCGTAATGTCTAATAAAAATATATAAAAAAAATTAAAAGTACCTACAGAACCCTTAAAAAAATCTCGTTTACCGGTGTCTTTGTTACGCCTATATCCTTAGGCAATTATATTTTTCATTTTGCTTTAAACTTGGGGCTACACCATTTTACCACCTAATTTATGTACTTTTAAATGTGTTATTAACAAATTGCGTGTCTTTTTTCTTCATCTGACATTTTTAATTAGCAACTTTATGCGCAACGGAAAAAGATTAAAGCTATTATTAAATCTTGTTACTCACATTTTTAAGATTTGATAGAATTTGTTCATGGTTTTAGCGAACTCGATTTTCAGAATCTCGAATTTCGATTGCCAGCATGAGGCATGGGTTTCCCACAAGCCTTCAGATGTGGAGATATTTATTTTAAAGGCTCGCCATGTGACCTTGTATCTATTATTTATATTATAATAACCTTCCCATACAGAAGCAAAAACCAAGTGACAAAGGTGTTCACAGAAAACTATTGCGTCCATTTCTTGTCGAGTTGGTATAGTCGCCTTTCATAGTACAGTTAGAAAACGGGCAGGTAACTTGGCGATAAAGTAGAATCGTAATACAAATTGTCTTTGTCGCCGCTCATTTCGTAACCGCATCATTTAGACATGAATGCAGTACCTAAAATAGAGTTAAAAATACTTAGGTCACAGACCAAACCTCGGTGTGTACCAATTTGTTTTTAATTAAATAAAAAAAAAAAAAAAAAACATCCTACCATTCTAAAAGTGTTAATATTATTTATTGAAATATCTATGTCCCTATATGTAACTGAACAACAGGTTATATATCAAATTCAAGCTGGGCACCAGAAGTAACCATACAAGTATTTGCAACGACTGGATCCTAAAAATAAAAAGGCAATATTAATTCTGAAATTATACCATTTAATTATTTTAGCTGTCATTACAACAATTCAATGATACCCGTAACCTAGTTACCAATATTTATCAATATTTACATAATATTCAAACTACTCTGACATGTATGAAATGACAGTTTTGCAACTTTATTACAATGAAAAATGATACGATTTGGGATTAGAATCTGATTTATGGATTTAAGCAGACAAATTCCACCTTCAACACATAGCTTTCTACTATGCCCGTTGTGTACCGATGGCAAGCATTATAAAGGAAAAAGAGGCTTGGCTATCCACACTAGTCGCCGACATCCTACGCAAACTTCAGGTCTTCAATCTTCAATTCAGCAACCTTCAGGCCAATCTATACAAAATCAAGTTCAAGATAATGTAACGCCCTTTTGGAAGACTTTATCCAAATTAAAAAGTGATGTTCAAATAATAAAACGAATTCCTCGTGGGGCTCGCATAGCTGTTGCCCGTTCATTAGGAGATTGTATTGCTAAAGTAGTAAATAATAACGATCTAACATCTTGGCATAATCTTATGACATTTTCTTATTCTGTATTACATGTAAAAAACATAAATCAAAATACATCTCTAACTACACAAATCAAGTTAAATACATCCAACATTATTATTCCGGATTTAAATACTATTGTTAATTTCAGATCAAAATATTTAAATACTAAGGCAATAGAATCAAAAATTTCTGACGGAGATGTCAGAGGTGCTGCAAAAATACTTTTTTCAGATGACTCCATAGCTGATTACAATGACAATACATTCCATGCTTTGCAAGATAAACAACTATCACCTTCTCCATTAACGCAGCTTCCTGATCCACCTGCTTCTGATCAATTAACCTTACAAGTAGATGAAAATGATATTGTCAATATTTTGTTAAGCTTTCCCAACGGTTCCTCTGGAGGACTTGATGGATTAACACCTCAGCACTTTAAAGATCTTATAAACCCAAAGACAGCAGATGCGGGAAGCTATCTTCTTACAACATTAACTTCATTTATAAATTTTATACTAGCAGGTAAAATTAACCCTGATATCATCCCAATAATATATGGTGCAAATTTAGTCGGCCTTAAAAAAAAGGATGGCGGCATTCGTCCAATCGCCATCGGTAGCACGTTTAGACGAATAGCATCTAAATTATGCTGTAAAACTTTTCGCGAAAGATTTATTTCCAAATTTAAACCAAAACAATTTGGATATGGCATTCGAGGTGGTTGCGAGGCAGCTGTTCACAGTGCTAGAACTTTTGTAAATTTAAATAATTTTGAGGTTTTTATAAAAATAGATATTAGAAATGCATTTAATTCATTAGACCGAGGTAAATTACTTTCAGAAGTTCAAAATTTTATTCCTGAAATTTATAGTTATAGTTTCCCATCAAATTTAATTTTTAATAAAAACCTTATACATTCTGAAGTAGGTTGTCAACAAGGGGATCCGTTGGGGCCAGCAATTTTTAGCTTAGCAATTCATCCCATTATTTCGGCTCTTAAATCTAAATTTAATTTATGGTATCTGGACGACGGTACACTCGGAGGCAAAGCAGATACCGTTTTGGAAGACCTTCAAAATCTAATAACAAAATTTTCTAGCTTAGGACTTTCAATAAATTTTAACAAGTGCGAACTTTTTATATCAGATAAAATACCAATTATACAACGATTAGATATATTTAATAAATTTAACTTACTTATACCTAATATTATAATGTTGAACGAAAAAAAATCTCTTACACTTTTAGGCGCTCCATTATTTGAAGATGGTATTCCCGAGTTACTAAATTTAAAATTAGATCTTTTTTTAAGAATGTCTCAAAATTTATTCAAAATTGAACCTCACATCGCTTTTTATATTTTACGTTTTTGCTTATTCACACCTAAACTTACATATTTTTTACAATGTTGTCCTGTTTGGAAATTCCCTGTTTTAATAGCTTCTTTAGACTCAAATTTAAAAGATATTTTATCAAAATTACTCAATATTAACTTTACAAATGAATCTTGGACACAGGCAACCCTTCCGGTTAAGTATGGTGGGTTAGGAGTTCGTTTGCCATTAAGTGTGGCACTCCCTGCTTTCCTGTCCTCTGCCCACAGAGCACACTCTCACGTCGGTACAGTATTGGATTTACCATTAAACGATGTGAGTGTGTGTTATTTGGATGAGGCCAGGAGGACGTGGAGGGACACATTTCCAGATCATGATGTACCACAGGAGGCAGGCGTGCAAAAGCTATGGGACTTGCCTGGTATTGAGCAAAATCATAATCAATTACTGATAGATTGTAACAGTGACTCAGACCGGGCTCGTCTACTAGCTGTAACACAACCAGAATCAGGGTTGTGGTTGCACGCCTTGCCTTCAAAAAATTTAGGTAACCTTTTGGACCCAAATTCATTACGTATTGCAGTAAGTCTACGGTTAGGTGTTAATATATGCGAGCCCCACCAGTGTCCGTGCGGACGAGACGTGGACCGTTCCGGTCACCACGGACTCTCTTGTCAGCAAAGTGCAGGTAGAATGTACAGACACTCTGGTTTGAATGAGCTGATTCGGCGAGCTCTAACCACGGTGTCTGTACCTTCTATCTTGGAACCGCCCGGTATATGCCGCGACGATGGTAAAAGGCCGGATGGTGCCACTGTTGCGCCATGGAGCCTCGGGCGGAGCTTAGTGTGGGATGCGACCTGTGTAGACACATTGGCTGCGTCCCACATCCGTAATACTTCCCTGAGGGCCGGAGCGGCTTCCGAAAGTGCACAATCCCTCAAACACCGCAAATATAGTACATTGATAAACAATTATATATTTGTGGCGTTTGCGGTAGAGACTTTAGGTCCGTGGTCGTCGGACACAAAGAAATTTATAAAAGACATTGGCAAACGATTAGTCCTCGTCTCGGGTGACCCAAGAGCGGCGGCGTTTTTTGGACAACAAATTAGTTTAATTATACAACGGGGTAACGCCGCCAGTATCTTGGGCACTATGCCGCACGGCAGTAGTTTAGAATCTATTTTTCTTTTATAGGTAATATTTTATATATGTACGTAATTTTTATAGGTAGGTATATTTTATTATTTGTTTTAGTTCTAATTATTTTATTACGTTTTCTTATTAATTATATGTTATTATAGTATATTACATCGAATAAAAGAATAAAAAAATACATAATATTTTTGTGGGCGACTCCACTATTCTTCCTACAGCTGTCGGACTTAAAGTACTTTTTTACTTGAAGAGTTTTCATTAAGAAACCTTCAAATAATCTAGTCGTAT
This sequence comes from Monopis laevigella, assembly GCA_947458855.1. Classification (NCBI taxonomy): domain Eukaryota; kingdom Metazoa; phylum Arthropoda; class Insecta; order Lepidoptera; family Tineidae; genus Monopis; species Monopis laevigella. The sequence continues at coordinate 34,609,447 of OX381576.1, read as the reverse complement.
TTCGGTTTCAGTTTGTGGATTCATCGATTTCAAGTACATTAATACATCGTGTCCTTGTTGAGGCGTTAGTCTCTTTTCACTTGTAAAGGAAATTCTTTGATATCGCACATATTTGCCGGCATAGTGGGAACAACCAATAGAGCACCTATTATTTATATTACACACAAACTGTGCTCGAATAATAATAATTATAATAAAACGTAAATTTACTTTAACAGTTTTTAATTGCTGTTAAAAAAAAAGATATTAAACACACCAAGTGATATTAAACACACCAAGTGATATTAAACACACCAAGTGTGTAACTACTATAACCAATGAAGCAGGCAAAATAAATACACGAAAAAATAAAATTACAGTCGTAGTGTTCTAACACGCCACCATGTGACATGGGCTCCCATTTGTAAAGTGTCACATGAAACTGTAGGTTATATTTACTAAAATATTATAGTTCCCAATGTGTATTACTATAGAAATCATTTAAAAATGACGCTTTTGTTTAAATAACTTATAGTATTTGTAACTTATAGTATTGTAAACAATACAAAATACTATTTCCTAAACATATTGGATGAATAAAATATTAAACACAGAAATCTATTCTGTATTCAAGAGAATTTTATATTTAGGTAAAACACTTTTTTTATTTATTTATTTACAAAAAGGTAACAAAATAATATAATATAAATAAAATAATAAATGCGAGTATAAACAATACAATTTAATAACGACGAGTAATATATACATACATAGGTAGGTGTATAATATACTTACTATACACCTACTTAATTTTTTTGTTGGGACAGAACAAGTACTTAATTTAAAAAAAAAATTTAATACCTATAGGAATTTAGTTATTTGGCTTTAGTTCCCACCTTAAGTTAACACACTCTTTATAAACACTTTCAGCAAATAATAAATATTACGAAAGTACCATCACGGTTCTTTAGGATACCCATCGGAGAGGTTATATTCGTACCTCGTCGTAGTATTCCCAGTCTACTCTGAATAACTAGCAAGTTCGTCGCAGTGTTTTTATAGACTTATAAACAGTTTTACAAGTTGGTATAGTGTACCTGGGACATACAGCTTAACGTGCTCTCCTAGGACTCAAGTGGGGATCGAATAAAATACTCATTGTTGATGAAGGTTTAAGCGCCCTATATGGCCGAAAATAAGTTTTCTAACATAAGAAAAAATCACAATCAGATGTATTTTTTTATTTTATTGGAGCACGGCATTTGACTTTGTATTTAGCTGATGGTAAGCAGTCCTTCAGAGTTAATGAATGGGGTCAATCAATACATTGTTGTTTAACAATATTGATCGCTGCCGGCTAAATGATGCGGTTACGATATGAGCGGCGACAAAGACGTATTTGCATTAAGAGGGGCCGAGCACGCGCGGCATTCGGTTCGATACATATCGATCGATAAGACATATATCTACAAAGCTAACACGCGCGACCACGATATATAACGAATAGACTATTTTGACGCATTGGAAGATATATGTCGACTTTTATCGAAAACGGTAGCACGCAGCTTATTAACATCAAAACTAAACTGTCAGATTGTAGACAAAAGTCGATATATATACATTTTTTATCACGTTTCTTTTAGGTGCTGATAAGTGTCGAAATTACTTTTGCTTTGATATTTTTATTGACTTAATAGCGAAAAACAGAACCAAAATCGTTTTATTCTCGTTAGAAAAACTGTTATACTTAAGTGACTATAAATGTGCGTGTTATAAAAAAGTTGCTGGTACAACTGGAACCTCAAAAAAGGATGATTGAAAAAAAAACCTGGATGCCCAAACCAAGAAATAGATTATGAAAATAAGATTACCTATCAAAAAATAAGTATTTATGTTTCTAGAGTTATGCTATTTAGAAAAAATAATTTAATTAATATTAAAATTATTGTTTTATTTTATTATCGTGTATTTTTTTTATTTAATTTTATGTATTTATTATTATGAAGTGGCAGTAGGTTAGTCTTAATATTTTCGAACAAATCCTAGAGGGGACGATCACTACCAGAGTGAAACTTCGGTAACCCCCAAAGTTCAGAGGTTTTCAAGTTCAGGTAGGACTTGAATGCGGAATGTATTGGTTGGGTAATGTAATTTAATTATTCAGCAGGCGACTAATAATAATAAATAATTAATCATAAAGGCTGATAATTAAAATAAATCATTCACACGTCGCCGTATTGCTTAAAATTCAAAACATCCATAAAATAAAATATTTGATTTATATCATTGAAGTATATTATTATAGGGAAGTACCTTAAGTCTTAATCGCCTTACCAGTCATAAGAACAAAAGAAAGCCGCCCGCAATACAAACCAAAATATAAAGTGACACAAATGCGATCATAACCAATCAATACTCAAGAAAATATGTCTGACAATTCGTTTGAATAGCGTTTTTAGGTCTTAGACCACTTCCGTATCTATACTTACTTTCCATTACACTTTTTTAATCCTATCCAATGCCTTAATAAATAAAAAAAACTCACCAAAAAACAAAATCTTTTTTTAAGCCAAGGTAACGAGTTTTCTTCGGCTTTATTTTTATTTTGTTAAATATATGCATTTTTAAATTAAAATATATATTTCTGTAACGATTATTAATAATAATATAAAATAAATGCATCGTATAATGCAATAATAATTTATTTATTACATAAATGTTTTTGAAATTGTTAACGAAAACACAATTGTTTTAACAAGTAGACAAAGCTCGAGAAATTTATCGATGTCGGTTGCGTGCTCACCAATTCGATATATTTATCGACAGCAGACGGTATAAGTCGAGTCGGTATATATCTTATCGTTGTCCGCGTGCTAAGCCCCTTAAATATCCTCGCTGCTTTATTTATTGTCAAATTAATTATTCGTTTTGTAACCGCACCATAAAAGGAGACTACTATGACTACATGACTACTCTCCGGAAAACCGGTGAACCCACAAACTAAAACCGAAACATGGTACTAGGTCACTTGACGGTTTTTGCATCTGTATGGGCGGTGGTAACGAGTCCGGTTGGTCGGCCTAGCGAAGTTATAGAGGACTTCCTGCCACCTAACACAAAAATTATAATCAATACATCTGCCAATACAGAACAAAACATTGTCAAATTAATTATTCGTTTTGTAACCGCACCATAAAAGGAGACTACTATGACTACATGACTACTCTCCGGAAAACCGGTGAACCCACAAACTAAAACCGAAACATGGTACTAGGTCACTTGACGGTTTTTGCATCTGTATGGGCGGTGGTAACGAGTCCGGTTGGTCGGCCTAGCGAAGTTATAGAGGACTTCCTGCCACCTAACACAAAAATTATAATCAATACATCTGCCAATACAGAATAAAACAATAGAGAAAAGATTATGTCGGAAATGAATATATTCTTTTATATCTCTTTTCTGAATGTACATTTTATGCGTGCGATGAATATTTGTGATTTTTACTTTACAATGTGTGTTACAGCAATTCCTTCATATTTATACTTTTAATACAAAATATGATGTCAGTCGTGAATTATTTCTGCTGTTTTTCTTTTAATATTGCCATTGCAGATCAGGATCATTCAGGTAGCTATAAGTGAGTAGTCCCAGACAACCTCAGATACTATCAGAAATAAATTACGGAAAGTTAGATAATTAATGATAAATTAAGTATAAAGTAACAAGTTAACCAAGTTTATTTAGCAACAGTACCTTCATGACCACTATGCATGTACAGCTAGGTTACTTTGAATATATGTGGTGGCCGAGTTAGCTGGAAAAACCCCGTCGTACAATCGGCAATTATCTTGTTCCCATCAAATGCGAATACATTGTGTTAGAGCGAGGAAGAACTAACAGAAATGGATAAACTAAGCTGTTGCAGACTGTACCTATGAGTTTTAATTGTAAAATGTTTGTATATTTGGTTGATAACACACACACTCACACGTCACACGTCTCTTCCAAATATTCAGATTCGTTTACGGTGTCAGCTGCTCGCCAGTGGAATTTGCTTCCTCTGACTATAAGATCAGCCCCTTCCATCGGGGTGTTTAAACGCTTGCTCACAGCTCATTTTCTGAACGCTTAAACCAGATCCTCGTGGCAATTTTTGTTTGTTTACACATTATTTAAGTAGTTTTACTTAAACTACTTAAATACTGTTATGCATCATTGTTAAAATTATATCTATATCCTTTTATCGAAAAGTTCTGCACCCTATGAATATTTCACTCTCACAAACGTTAGCTGGTAGAAAATGCCTAAGGCATTAAGCTATGTACAATTTTGTGCAATAAAGAAATTTAAATAAATAAATAACACTATTATAGTGCCTTGGAGAACATTTTAAGCTTTCGGTCCTAGTTTTACTAACTCGTGAATCTGTTCTTACATGGTTATTGAATCTATATACAGATATGGAAACTAGCTGGCCACTTGTTCGGTGTAGATTTAAAATATCATCGGTACTGTAAATACTGTTTATTATGACATAAAACTGCATAAAAATATATTTAAAAAAAAAGAGTGTTTTAACGCTGTACGCTCACCAGTAAATAGATCTAAAACGCATTATAGAACGAGCACATTTCAATTTGTTTATTGTTATTGGTATCGAAGTGGCACGTGCCGCGACAAGCGCCTACAATTATGGCAAGGGGGCACAAATGCTTGGCGAAAAATTACAATAGCCTATACAATATTTTTGAATGTCAGCTGATGGCCACGCGACCTGCCCCGTATTCTATAAAATATTATTATTTAATTTTATGTCTTTATTGTGTATTTTTTACCTATTCCGATTAAATAAAAAACAAGTTTTTAAAGAGACAAATTTGAAAAGCACAAATAAGCTTTTAAAAAAAAAAACGATGAGGCACGAGTTCACCTCGATAGATAATATGACATTACTGTTGTTTTTTTTTAATATGATATATTGTTCATAAGGAGTTAAGCAGATGACAACAAGGCCGGACCTGGGATGGGTGGCCGCTTTATACAACGAGGCTATACTATCATAAGCACTGCAACAAGCTCGTTACTTGTTAGGTGTTGCCTGCGAATACCATCGGCGAAATGGGGACGGGTTAATCCCTCCGCTGGGTAACTTGAGGCCGTTAAAAATAATACGGTTCTCGGGAGGCAAAAAGTATTTTTTAATACAGTTGCTCAAAAAGTGGCGTATTGCAGGGACATATAGCGTTCGGGATGTGGGATATACGAGCTTTTTTTTTACTTTTTCCGAACTCGTGCGTTCTTTTTCCCAACTGTCAAAATAATGTCTATTAAAAAGAAAAAAAAAAACACAAAGTTTTTACTAAAAAAAAATCATAGAAGTTTTTATGATTTTTTAATATCAGATTTAATGATTTAATTCAATGAGTTTAGAGATTAAACATTTTCATTTCATATCAATAAAAAAAATCTACTGAAGACTTGGCTGTATGGGCATAGTTCCCTTTGCCTACCCAGAATGGGTGAATAAAACAAAAAAAAATCTCTGCTTATATTCTTTTACGGTTGGCGCCATTTTCCAGAAATTTTCTTTGCAAGTTTAGTTGTGTTTTTATTAATTTTTTAAATTGCTTCATTTTTTCGCAACTGTATTAAAATAGTTGTTTAGTACACGTGCGGAACCGTCATTGCAACTTGTTCCGACTGTCAACCCTCACCTTCGGCTTTGCCTCGGCTCGGGTAGACATTTGTCGAAACTCTTTGCAATGACAGGCTTTCCGCACTCGTAACGAAATATACTATTTTTATTATTTGTTCATAACTAAATTTACATTACAGTAGGCAGGATATATTGACTAGGTTATTGGCCCTTTAGGTAATATAAAGTCATGATACGTCCGGCGTCCCTCACAGGGCAAAAAAATTACAAAGTACCTTTTCCCATCTTCGTTGTCTAGAGATATACACTAGTATGTCCTGCCCCTCGCAGTCGGTTGTATCCGGAGGTCTTGGGCTAGATTCCCACCCATGGTAAAAAAATATAGTACGTTTTCCTGTATAGTTTGTCATGGTCTGTGTATTTATACAGTATAATAAGTATTATAGTATACACATAGTACCTCCAAGCATAGAGCTTAATTATCCTATATATTAAACATAAAATCCTCGTATGTCGAAAACTACAGGAGTAATTTATGATTATAAATCTTCTTGATAATAAGGTAATAAGGTATTATAGTTTCATATTTCTCAGAAGTTATTGAACCGATTTCGTTGAAAAAAAATCTTTTGTAGGTATTCACTCAAACATTGAAACTAAATTTATAAGTAGGTACCAAAACGTAAATAGTTTTTGAGAAAAAAAATACAATCAAAACTCTTAGTGAACGAGTTTATGCACTTAAAGTTTTTTTTAATTCATGATATATTTTGAATGTCTGATTACAATAATTCAATAAGTAATCCATAGGTACAATCTCAAATACAATATAAGATATACGAGATACAATATAAGTGTTTTGTTTGAATAAGGAATAATACCAAGGCAATTCGTTTATCTTTTCATACATAAAGAAGTTATTATAGTGACATAACTATAATAGTTGGATATATGGTACAGCGAACTATTTTTAAAATATTAATGTATAGTACTCTCTTTAAATCTATAGTACATTATTTTGTTCTATCATTAACAGTATTTGCAGCGCAAGCCATTTAAAGAATTTATAGGTATTTTTTTCCACCTTGGGATACATATTTGAAGTTTTCATACAGATCCCTAATATTTTTGAAAATAAATCATTATATTACTCAGTGATAATGTAGCATTCTATTAGTAACATATTTGTTTTAATCGGTCCAGTAGTTTTTGAGTCTATTCGTTACAAACAAAAGGACAAATACACATACATACATATCATCACGGATGCCTTACAGCGCCCGAGACCGCCTAGGCGGCCCCAGGGTATCCAGCAGAGGGGTATTAATCCCACCTCGTCGTAGCCGATGGTATGAATCTGCACCGAACAAGTGGCTAGCTCGTCGCGATGTTTTGAATAGACTCAAAAACCCAACTATAAACAGTTTCACAAGTTGGTATAGTGAAACCGGGACCGACAGCTTAACGTGCTCTCCGAGGCACTATAGTGGTGTTGTCAAACAAATGTACATATTTTTTTTAATTAAAAACTCATTCGTACACACCGGGATTCGAACCACTACCTAAGTGTTTTGAAGTCCAAGGTCTAACCAACTCGGCCACCACGTATATTAAATCATATAAAAACCACGTATATAAAAAATACAAAATTTAAATATTGTTTAAAATAAAAGTTGAATTAACTGTGATGTTAATCCTAGTTGTGAAATGTCATACTCTTTAAAATTGCAACAAAATAGTGGGGTTAGGTGTTGTTTCCGCTTATAAATCAGGCACTTCCGGTCCGGAAGCACCAGCGAACGTTTGAGGTTTGTGCCACGTGCCTGAAATCAACTGGCCGATCTTGTACCAATCATAATTACTTGCACAAATTATTTTAATTTGTTTATTTAAAGAGGGTATAATAATTTAAGCGGAATTATATTCATATTACAAATGGGTGTAAAGTAAAGTGCTTTTTAGTTTATTTAAAGTCAATCAATGATTAGATTATTATTATTATTTATACGTACATATATAATTATATTATCTTACGGGGTAGGCAGAGTCAACCGAGCGCCACTTAAATCTATCCCTACATACTCCTTTTGCTTCTTCCATAACTCCTCTCATACATTTACGCCGATTTTGGAGACTTTTATTTGCACCGTCTTTTAGCCTTTCCAATTTGATGATACATGCCTTGGTCTCCTCCAGCCACATTTACCCTTCACCTCGCTTTTATATATCTGGTTCGTCAGTCTTTCATCATCCATTCTTTCTAAATGTCCTAATATATAATCTAATATTTTATTTAGCTATCATAGATCACAGTGCGCCATTGACACCATTGCATTGCCTGCATTCACGTTCCTTTCAATATCTTTTTCATATCTACCATCCCTAGTGACACTACCCAGATATATAAATTTAGACACTTGTTCTAGTTTCATATTATCAACCATAATTGTCGCATTCGTTATCCTACCTCTTTTAAATATTAACACCTTAGATTTTCCCGTATTTATTCGGATACTTCTTTCAGAACGTCCATCTGTCATTGATCAAGTGGTTGCAGCTCTTGCTCAGATGATGCAATAAGATCAGCATCATCTGCATATAACAGTTTATTAACCAACATGTCACCCATTTTTATCCCATATCTGTTTTCTTTTAGTCTGCAGGCATTTGTCTATGTATATGATGAACAGACTGGTGGACATCACACATCTCTGTTTGACTTCAATATTGATATTGAAGCATGGATATAGTATGCTCCACCAAAAATGTATACAAACTAGTAATGTTAAAATGACAAATTTGTATGGGAAAGCCAACATTATTTTTCATTTGCGACACATGGTTCAATGGGAAAAGTTGTTTTATTTGATCAGCGGAACATCATTTTAGCCCAAAGTACATTCTTTCAAATTCAAACTATATATTAAATAAATATTATGAAACTATTTAATGTCTATTAATATCGCCCTATAGACAGTACATTTTTAATATATTTACGACGTACCATCACGGGTGCATTACGATGCCCTTAACCGCTCAGACGGCGGCAGGGTATCTAGCGGGGGCGTTTTATTCTCACCTCGTACAATGGTTTATTGAGTTTACATCGAACAATGTCAGGATTTACAAAGTGTTTATATATACATATATACAGTTTTACAAGTTGCATAGTAAAACTGGGACTGACAGCTAAACCCTGGTATGCCTGGTAGAGTTTATCAAACCCACCTAGAGGTATATAAATATTTTTTTCAAATTTAATTTCTTTGAATAATAACTCACATTTAACCGCCCTCGTAAACTAGTGGTTGCGTCTAGCATTGTATCCCGGAAGTCGTAAAGTCGTCTGGTTTGATTCATTGAAAAAAAAAAAATTATTGAGACTTGCAGCATCCTTCTGTGCCTCTTTTAATTTACCCGATTACTATTTCCAAACAATATCTACAGCGCCGAAGTAATCTCTAATCGTTCCTATATCTAAACGTTGGTCGTGTACATAAATTAATAAAAATATTAAACATACACAAAGTTACTGGCTGCTTTGTCACATAGTTATTATAAATGTGTCGAACAATGTGTAGTTGCTTCTGTGCTGCAAGACCTGGATTCCTTTCTGTAATTCCATAACACACTATCCGTTGCACGTTTTTAACCTTTTCTCTAAGTGAACCTAGTCTACCATCTTCCCAGCATTCAAGCACCCACCTAATTGCAGTATTTACTGCAAAACGAGTGCTGCACCTGCGGAGTCCTCAAACCCTACCGCGAATACCGTTCAATATTAGTACGCTTTTCTGTACAGTATGTCATGGTCTGGGTGTTTATAAAATTTAATATGTATGCTATCGTTGTTATACACATAGTACAAGCTTAGAGCTTAGTTTGTGACCAGAGCAATATGTGTAAATTGTCCTACATATCTAAATATATATAACTCAAAGGTGACTGACTGACTGACATAGTGATCTATCAACGCACAGCCCAAAGCACTGGACGGATCGGGCTGAAATTTGGCATGAAGTAGATGTTATGACGTAGGCATCCGCTAAGAAAGAATTTTGATAAATTCTACCCCTAAGGGGATAAAATAGGGAATGAAAGTTTGTATGATAAAAAATAACTATTCCACGCGGATGAAGTCGCGAGCACAGATAGTTATTATTATATATCTCTATAGCTGGCCGCTACTAAGCACTCGCCACTCTCTTCCTGCTACCTTAGCCCATCTATTTATCCGCGCCTTGAATGAGATATATTTAGTTTTTGTATGTAATTCATATTATAAAACGAACAAGATCAAAAATTTATCAATCATATTATTTTAATGTTTTTATTTCTTAAATTACAATGTTATGAAAGTATACGTGAAACAGGAAGTTAAAAATCCGGGTCTGATAGACTCACCAGGCTCGCTGTGTAACTTTTCGTCACCAGGTATGCCGAGGGAGTACGAGGGTTCCGAGGTACTATCAAATAACTAATAATAATATGTAGGACAATTTACACATATTGCTCTGGTCACAAACTAAACTCTACGCTTGTACTATGTGTACCAGAAGTAACGATATAATACATATTATATTTTATAAATACCCAGACCATGACAAACTGTACAGAAAAACGTACTAATATTTTTTTTTGCCATGGGTGGGAATCGAACCCACGACCTCCGGATACAAAGTCAAAGGCGCAACCACTAGTCTACGAAGGCTGTCAAAACTAGGCCCAAGATGACGCCGGTGAGCTTGAGTTTACAATCAAGTTTTACTACCTGTCATGTCAAAAAATCGGATTCAAATTGTTTAGCGAGTAGCCTTAGAGAGCATGTTAAGCATGAAGGTAAAAACCGTGCCCGTCCGCGCGCCGCTACCGGGCGCGTTTTTTTAGCTTCATGATGTTAAGCTATCCGTCCCAGTTTCGCTATACCAACTAGTGAAACTATTTACAAGTACCGCGACAAGCAACACTTGTACGGTATATAATTATAATATCATCGGCTACGACCAGGTGCGATTTAAATATTTGCTTTATTTAAATTTGATCACCTTTGGCTAATTAATATTGTTGCGGATCAAAGTGTAGACTGTTACGACTGTTGACGACCACTATAAAACATTCAATATTATTTCACTGACGAAGCGGTTAATGTGAAAGCGATATAAAGCCCCCAGTACACGAGACTATGGGCTGCTATTTTTTATTTTATTTTATTGAGCACGGCACGTTATATCAGCATTGTTATGTAACTATGCCGATTAAATGATTTGGCTACGAAATGACCGGCTACGAAATTACCGGCTACAAAGATGAATTTTCTTACTAGTCTACTTTAATATCTGCTCTGCTTTATAGTGAAATAGACGGCCCGTTTCGTAACCCGATGCAGCTTCTGAAAGCTGTCGAAGCTTCACTTGATGGTTTTTGTATCTGTGTGGGTAGCGAATCGATCCTAACACCGTATAAAAAAATTGTCTTAACGAATCTATAGAAAATTGTAGCATTTCCAAGGTCGAAGTAATCGTTATTCATTACCAAGCATTACAAGCGTCCCTCTAGGGCAGACAAATCAGTGATACCAAGGCTATGCATGGACTCTACATGTGTTATCCTCGATGGAACATGATAGCAAAGTAATAGTTGAGCAGTTTGGATTCCGCACCAAAATACTGTTGCTTGCACCGGCGTCACTAATGCTTTTGATATAGTCTAGCAGACCAGCCTGCATGGTTTTAAAATGGCATTCTTTGTGATTTTAACCTTTGTTACAGACACGAAGGTATTCTATATTTTTTCAAACCTCATAAGAGAAAGAGGATGGTTCCTCTTATCTGTAATCTAGTCATACAGCCCCAAAACAAAAAATCATAACAAAAAATATTCTAATAAATCTTTGAGCGCTGATTGATTAAAGTGGGTACAGAATATGGCGACAATCAACATGTTAGACATTTCGTTTTATAGGCCACTTTAGGCCTTAATGCAGTTCCGTATATTATTCCTACTTTCATGGTCATGACTGTTACCAATTTCTGCATAATATAATGATGAGGAAGATATTCGGAAAGAGGCAAGCGGCAGAAGAAAAATGTCATGGGAACGTTACATCAGATAATGGTCAGGCATTAAAATATCCATTATTGCAAGAAGTCAGAGAAGCTATGGACTGAAAAGGCTTTCAAAAGGTGACTGCTTCAACAATAGAGAGCTACATGAACAAAAAAAAAACTATTGATTTACAAAAATTTCCCATGAGGTTATAGAGTAATTTGCCACAAGTTCATGTAAAAGGGCCCTAACTGACCCCAGACATGTGGAATGTATCTGTCTGACGTCAATAACGGGTTACTTGTGATTGTGTGAGCTCTCGAGGGACAGCGCGACTAACGCAAATGCATTAAGTGTTTGGCAGAAACTATTTTAGAGTCGGCTGCGGCTTCCTAATTTAACTATATTATAGTTTTACTTGGTAAAGATCCTATAGCAACAAAGATACCTCTAGCAAAATGTATTTTAACTCTTATTAGAATTCAAATAGACTGAATATAACTAGTAATTTTAAAACTTTCGCGTGTTGTCATTAATTAATACCATACGTATATAAATATTGCGTGATACCCCGACGTTTCGACCAAGTTGCATAGATGGTGGTCACGGGTAACTGGAGCTGCGAGGTGAGTTTCATGCGCCGAGCAGTTATAAAACTACCCGCACTATAAGTTACCGCCCGTACAGATGCAAAAACCGTCAAGTGACCTTAGTCATGTTTCGGTGTTAGTCCGTGGGCTTACAAGTTTTCAGGAGATTAATGCATACAATTATTGTCGAGGTGGTAGTCTCCTTTCAACGTGCGGTTACGAAATGGGTGGCAATATATACTCGTAATGCAATTTGTGGCCACCCATTTCGTAATCGCATCATTTAGCCGGCATATTGGGAGCGATCAATTTTGTTTAAGACCAATTATTGATCGACCCCATTCATGGACTTTGTAGGTCAACTCACCACCAGGTAGATACAAAATCACATGCCGTGCTCCCATAACAAAAAAGAAAGTTAGTAGTATTAAAGTCACGACAAAACACTCTCAACATCCTCGGATGTGTCTGACGATTTGTCGTGGGACCGAAACCGATTGAATACTGGATTCCAAGACGATGAAAGTTTAAAACTATTTTTCCGAATTAAATTTTAGTATTTTTTTTTCTATGGCTTCCCGCATTATCCTTGAAAAATAAGCAGCAATATTTATATATTAATACATATCACTAGTTTCTAACTCTCTATGTGCCTGATAATTACACCAGAAGTCTTCTTGTGGTTGCACCCTCATAGCCTAATGTGTATCGGCACTTTCCACTGGGACTGCCTAGTGGACTTACTCTACTTAACTCCTGGCTGCCGAAGCTCCTTAATGTGACCTGTTTGTGGATGGAGTAGGGTGTCTGATGACAGAATGTAAGATAGTGCTATAAGGATGAATGTATAGATAATATTTTAAGTATGTATTTATATTGTATCTCCTATATTATTTTTATATTATAACAGCAGCAGCTAGTCCCACGCTGCACGGATGTACTAAGAATAAAATGTTCTGCGTCACTCTGCTCTGATTCACTTTTTTATATGGAGATTTTTAAGCCCAAAATTTAACTTTTCCATTCGCGGGTTTCCTGAAAATTTGATCATTGGTTTCGGAACGCATTGAGTACAAAACATTTTTATTTATAGAGAAGATAGTGAGTAGCTATATACGTTTTCTGAAAAAAAGGGAAATATTTTTTTTGGGGTGGGCATCATCCCTCATCACTAACAGGGTTTAAAAATAGTTTACGATCTATTCTCAGGCCTACCGAATATACACGAAAAAAAATCCAAAAAAACGGTCAAGCAGTTTTGTATGAGTTATTAACACTGTGACACGAGAATATAATATTTACTGGACAATTGTGTTTTTACAAATAAATAATTATTAGATTGATATAATAATAATAATATGTGGGACACTTTACTTATATTGCTCTGTGGCCGTAGTGTGTTTTTTTAACTTTTACCACTAAATCGTCAATAACCTTTGACCAATGGGATCACTTAATCTTCCTAGACAGTCAAAATAACCTTATCTGATTGGTGGAAAATAAAGCAGTATATTTTTATATTAAATTTAACACTTTCTTTTACCTCACATCTTTTAATTAAGTACCTTTTTATACTTTCTTTCAATTACCTATACGAGCAAAAAATATTTTTTATAAAAAACACAGGCCAAGACAAGCTAATATGTTTTCTCATGGTGGGAATTAAATCCACGACCTCTCGATAAAATGCCTGATACAACGCGGCGTATAAACAATAAACTATGGAGGCGGTCAAAATGAAAACTAAAACAAAAGCGTGTAAATAAAATTTACAGGTTTTCCGGTGTTTACCAATAAGCATAACTATATGTGTTATAATTAAATTTCTATGTTTTAAAAAAAAATTTTAAAATGAATTATTTGTTCTACCCCAATAAAAAATAAGTATATATAGGTATATCACTCGTCGTTATTAAATTGTATTGTTTATATTTACTATTTTATATAGCACCTTTCTATAAATAAATAGAGGAAAAAAAAACGAGCGTTTTATAAGTATATATGAAATTCTCTTAAATACGGAATATCTGTGTTTAACATTTTTTTCGCACAAATCTTGATAAGGAAATAACTAGTATTTTGTATTGTTTACAATATTTAATTTATAATTTATATTATAGTCATTTAAACAAAGCGTAATTTCACGACCTTTTTTTAAATTATTTCAATCGAATCGTGTACAGGACTGTACACGAATCACTGAAGACACACTTGTTGTGTACCAAGCCTTAAAAGTATAATTTGTTTTATAAGACCACTATTCGTGCCTCTGAGAACTCGTTAAGACATCAATCCCGATTCCACTAATACTTTCTGTTCTTATACACTATATCTATGAGTTGCTAATACTATTAAAATATGTTTACTTAATCATTGTAATATTTATGCATTTTTATAAATTCCTTATTAGGATAATCATATATTACATTTTTTTAAAGATAAAGATAATTTATTTTATATTTATGCATTTTTATAAATCTGCCATCTAGTATTAGAAACTAGGACTTCTAACTTCACTCGTATAGAGTTAATAGAAGAAAGCTAATAGAGGGCGTCTGTGTATAAGTAGACAAGCAATGACAAAAAATCGTGAGCGGTGACTGGAACCTGGTTGGCTCAGCGGCTGAGCGCCTTGCCGCGATAGTGAGGTTCGTGGGTTCGAGTCCCACCAGGAATTTTTTCAATGCATTTTTACCTTAACCATTGTAAGGAATAATAAAAACTTCAATCAACACATAGGCTTTATTATAGCTTGATAGCCTCCGTGGTTAAGTGGTTGGTGTTGTCTCGGTCGTGGGTTGGATTCTCTTGGCAAAATATTACTAGTACCTACGTTTTTCTTTGCAGATTAAAAATATATATTTAGTATCGATTTTAAAATAAAAAAGAAGTTTTGGGGGAAAAATTGTTTAAAAAAAAAGATATGGAATTATCATTTTACACCAATCTAATCACTTTGTACTAAATGTAAACTTTAAAGCAGTAATAAAAATATAGATTTTAAAGTGTATTTTGTCTTTCTTCCTTCTGTACCTACTTTCGGTTTCTCACCCACTGAAACTTTGCCGTACTGTACCTGTCAAATTCACACAACACTTTTGCCATGTTGAAAATTAGGTTGCTCAGTTTCTGGTATTTTTATTTTTATTGGAGCACGGCATGTGACCTTGTATCTACCTGATAATAAACAGTCCTACATGGGGTCGATCAATATGTCGGCTAAATAATGTAGTTACGAAACGGGAGGCGACAAAGACTGCAGTACGAGTTCATTTTGATATCCTCGCTGCTTTATCATAAATCCAACTACTCAGAAAAGACAATATTACCTCGATTGTAATCGATGTAATAGTCTCCTGAAAACAGGTGAACCCACAGACTAAAACCGAAACATGACTAGTTCTATAATCTACTTTCTAATCTACTTTGACGGTTTTTGCATCTGTATGTATTTAACCGGATGTGAAGCTAAGGTGACAGTTCAATGTATTTAAGAATAATCAATATATGTGGTGACCGAGTTAGAGCCACTTACTAATAACTTACTAATAAAAAAAACTCAGTTAAGCTTAGTATGTATACCAGAAACAACGATACTAAAACTAAGTACATATGATATTTTATAAACATCCAGACTATGGCAAACTATACAGAAAACCGTACTAATTTTATTTTTCTATGAGTGGGAATCGAACTCCCGGCTACCGAATACAACGCCATAGGCGCAGTTCGATGTATAGTCCATACACATCGAACATCGATATAAATTGTCCATATACAAAAAAAAAGAAAAAGTTTTCTAATGTAATAATTAAATGGAATAGTATTACCTATTATATTGAATTATCATTACAGCTGTATCCATTAAAAACACTAAATATTAAATGTATTACTCTTAGTGGTAATCGAACCTAAGACCTTGAGATTTCGTCTACAGGTGCTGTGCAGTGCCGCGTAACCACTAGACCATGCATGCGGTTACAAGTATACAAGTGAATAAATCGCTTGATGGAGGGTTTAATTGTTTTTTGGGTCTTTATCACAAAAAAAGCTCTGGGCTTGTACTATGTGGACCACAAACAACAGTATGCATTAATTAGTATATTAGATAGTACCTACTTGTCTTTTAATATATACAATAATCTACATATTACTACCTCCGCTCCGTGGTATATAGATTACCTACACCATTGCCATTGTAAGCGGAAGTTGGTTTGATAATCAAAATTCACTTTACAATTGCAAATTAATCTTATCATTGTAGACGCAAGATAAAACTATTCTAATCTAAAATTATCTTAATCATAACCATCATCATCATCGGCATCACCATCAACATTATCAACATCACCACTATCATCATCATCATCAGCATCATCACCATCATCGCCATAATAATCATCATCATCACCACCACCACTACCATCATCACCATCATCATCATCATCATCGCCATAATCATCATCATCATCACCACCACCACTATCATCACCATCATTGTCACACCACCACTGCCATCATCATCATCGTCGTCGACGTCGCCGTCTCATCATAATTATCATTTGAACAACATTATCAGTTCTCTAACTATCTGAATATGTGTATTTATCAAGACTTGCTCGAAAATGATAACTTTTGTTGGTGACCCTGGGACGTATAAGGTACTGGGGTGTCGATTAATGCTGATATATTAACATGTTTATTATCACTATAAACACCATCATCATCATTACTACAATCATTATCATCATCAAAATTACTATAATCATCATCAATATAATCATCACCACTATATTAATCTCCACCACCATCACTATCGTCACTGTTATCATCACTATCATAATTATAATCATATCATCGTAACAACAATCATTTTCACCACAATAATTGTCACAATCACTATCACCATAACAACATTATTATTATCACTATATCATCATCACAACCATCATCATAGTCTTTACCATCACCATAATAACTACCATCATCGTCATCATAAATGTCATCATCACAATCATAATTTTAATCATCATCACAACTCAACAAGTTTATTGTTACATTTGTTTATTATGTTTATAACAATCATTATCATCACAATCGTTATCGTCATTATCAAATTCATAATCATCATCTTCACGAACCAGTATTATCATAATCATCATTATCACAATCATCATCACGTTCGTCGAATTAGACATGGATTTTTTCTACTTGAGTGAGCCCAAATATTTATATTATTATAAAATTCATTGTCACAATCATCATCATCATTTCACTAACATATTTTATATATTATCTATATCTTCATTATCATCATCCTTACTTCATCATCATCCTCATTATAATTATCACAATCTATATAAGCCGTCACCCTAACAACAGTCATCTTCACGACCCTTATCATCACCAGCATCATCATCATCATAATTTGAATCATCAACACAATATAACTAAGTCCTCTCCATAACAATCATCATCATCATAATCTTCACCGTCACCATCATAATTACTATCATTATGTTCATCATCACAATCGTCATTATAATCATATTCACATTTCGTCTAATTCATCTTCATAACAACAATCATTATTACCACAATCATTTCATATATCATAATAATCGTCATCATCATCATTATAACCATCATTATCATAATCACAATGACGATATTTTAACGTTATCTTTATTATCTTCATCCTTACTATCATCATCGTCCTCATTTTAATTATCACAATCTATATAAGCCGTAAAAACCCCTAACAACAATCATCAACACCATCATCATCAGCAGCATCATCATCGCTATCATCACCATCATATTTTTTAATCCTCAACACAATATATCTAAGTATTCTCCATAACAATCCTCATCATCATAATCTTCACCGTCACCATCACAATCACTATCTTTATCATCACAAACGTCATTGTAATCATATTAACTTTTCGTCTAAGTCATCTTCATAACAACAATCATTATCACCACAATAATTTCAACCATCATAATAATCGTCATCATCATCATCATTATTACAACCATCATCATCATAATCACAATGCAGATATTTTAACATAATCTTCATTATCATCATCCTTACTATCACCATCATCCTCATTATAATAATCACAATCCATATACGCCGTCACCATTACAATAATCATCACCACCACCCTCATCACCATCACCATATTTTTAATAACCAGCACAATATATCTAAGTCATCTCCATAACAATCATCATCATCATCCTCATCATCATAATCTTCACCGTCACCATCACAATCACTTTCATCATATTTATCATCACAAACGTTATTATAATCAAATTCACAATTCGTCCAAGACATCACCATAACATCAATCATTATCACTACAATCATCATAGCGACAATAATTACCATAATCACAGTCACCATCATTATCTTCATCACATTCTATATATATCATCATCATAAATTCAATCATTATCACTTTCATTATATTCATCACAATCGATCTAAGTCATTATCATAACAACAATCATTATCACCACAATCATTTCATCCATCATAATAGTCATCATCATCATCATTGACACCATTATTAGAACCATCATCATCATCATAATGTTCGTCACATCAGCACGGAATTTAATACTAGAGAGAGCCAAAAGACTTATATACCTACTGTTATTAAGAATTAAAAAAAACACGGTAGTTGTCAACAAAACGAAATGTCTATATATTTTTTTAATCCAGAGAAATTATAGTAGAAACGTTTTATTTACATATAAAATTATAGTACAATCAACCCCGTCCTAATACTCTGTCACTTCCATACACTATCATTTTATTTACTATACCTATATAACAGTTACATATTTTTATTAATTATTTATTATATATGTAACAAAAGATTTCACCTACTATAAGCTATGCGCCCGCGCTTTCCAATAAATAAAACTTCGTAAAGGTTTACTTAAGTGGGTGTGTCCCTTTAAGGAAACGCCCCCTGGGCGGTTCGTGTTTACAGTCGTTTCGTGAGATAAGAATGTGCGCCTACGCCGTTATTAAGAAACGTCGTAGCGCTCGTAGCATCCTAATCCAAAAAAAACTCCTATTTTTTTTTTTAAAATAATAACTTTAAATTTAATTACGTAAATATACATTAATTTTTTTTAATTGGTAATATATTGGCAATATAAACAAAATATATTTGTAACTGTAGGTTTTGAAAATAATAGTTTTGAAACTTTTTGTAACCTAATAAAAAATAGAGGAAGCATTAAAATAAAATACGCAAAAGTATAAACATATTGTTTATTTTATTATAAAATGTTAATAAATATATTTACTTAAGTACATATATGAAGTAAGTAAATAAATACATTTTACACTTTTATTTAAAATAATCAACACGAATAAGCGACAGGAGACTACAGAGAGCGTCCGCGTAGCATACACCGCAGTTCGACTCGTTCTGCCCGATTGATGGAGCCGTCAGGTATAGAGGGTGTTCGCGGAATATATATATATAGAAAGTGGGACTGAAAAAACCACGCCAAAATTAAACAGTCTGTATCGTGTCTGCCGCAAAAATTAAAGGTTATTCCCGAATAGAAATAAAAAATAATGAGTAGCGGACGGACTGAAGGGATTCGGCGTCCGGCTCGTCAAACGTCAACCTTTTTAAAGGCGGTCTGTTGATTGCGTGAAAAGGTAACAATCGAGCCTCCGCTGAAAAATGAATGGGGTACGTGAATAATTCAGGAAATTGAGATTCGCAGCGGACACCGTAAACACGCATGGAGCGGGCGTTGCCGAGAGCGACCCCTGCGCAGGAGGGAGGCGCGAGTCCAAGGGGCGTGGTCCGTGACGTCACGAGGCATTCCGCTCAGTCGGTTAGGTTACCTCGCGGCGTGCGTTAGCCCCGATCGGTCGCGTGGCTACAGCCCGCGTGTTTATCTCCACTGTTACGAAAAGGCCGGCAAGATTTTCGACCGCCAGTACCACTCACCTTCCAAGGTGTTGAAGTTGGAGGACGACCCGTGGGGGTCGTGCGCGATGTACTCGCCGGACAAGATGAAGTCCGGCGGCGGGCTGATGGCGCCGCCGGGCTGCTTCCCGGGCCGCTACAGCCCGACGTACCGGAGCCCGGACCCGCGCCGCTGTGTGCCCAATCCATCGGTGAGTCCCTCCACTCGCCCCAGGCGGTGTTACCACAACTATGTTTACACTTGCGGGACCAAAGCACGTGGTTAAGTTAGGTTAGGCCATGTGCTCGCGTGAGCCGTGAACTCATATTTGACAGACACATAATAAATGCATACAGGCCTCAGACAGGCAAAGTAAATTGACAGGTATCGGTAGTGTAATGGTTAGTTAGAGTTAATGACATATGATTGGGGCTGGTACCGGGGTTCGCCGCTAGATGCACTGTGTTGACATTCCTATACAAGGTCGATCGTTCACATGGCTCGTTATGTCCCCTATTTAATTCGGAAATATTTCAAGTGTAGGTAATTCTTATTTTAGTTCCGCTAAGCGTTTTTTTTTTATTTATGCTTTGCGATTTTTTGTTGTATTTTTTATTATTATTTAAGTCACTGATTTGTTTTTTTTTGGTAGTATCAGAAATGGTCTCTTATGGTTTTGTTGCTATTTTATTTTATTTTATTTTATTCGTAAAAAAAAATAAACAAAAAAAATAAATACTTAAGCTAATTAATTGTACCTATACCATATTTAAAAATATTAATTAGACATTAAATTACAATTACTATTTTAATACGAATAATTGGATGAACATACAAACCTATACTTACTACATCTCTATAGAAATGTCAAATGTAAATAAAAAAGTCAAAAACTTAATTAGTCATAAATTAAACTATAGGTTTATTTAAATTTATACAGTCACGTTAAACATGACGTGTAAACTGAACCTATCTAACGTTGAAACAATTATTATATATTGAACTAGCGACCCAACCCGACTTCTAATATATGTATCACAGTACTATGTATGTATTATACATATAAACCTTCCGGAAGAAATTACTTAAATAATGTTGATCAAAATATTAATAGGTTTCCTATATTTAATTAAATACCTAAATAATTTTGAAAACAGAATCAAAATCCGTTGCGCCGTTTAGAAGATATAAGCGTTCATACAATCAGACAGACGCAAAAGCTAATTTGTTTTGTATTATGTACACTCTATAGATATAATATAGTTCTAATTAAAATCTAACTCTATAATTTAATGATGTTGAAAAGTTAATCGAATCTAATTATATCATTCAATGACGTTGGAAAGTTAATCGTAACTTTCCACCGTATATATTTGTAATAATATAATATTATTATTATATTACTTAAAACAATATATTTTATTAAGGTACTAGATACAATATACTAGATATTTTTCATAAACATTATAGGCACCTACTTAAATACCTTAATTAAAATACATGGTAAAAATTTTGCGCGCCGACGCAGTCCTCGCCGTCGGTCGGTAGGAAATTTAATCCAACTTTAAGTTTTATTAAGGTATTTTTAAATATTGACAAAAAAAGCTTATCTATTGTATGTTATGTTATTAAACATGTTTGATTAATATATGCTTTATTTTATCTTTAAAAAAAATACATACGTATCACAAACAAGTCCGACGGCCGTCGTATGAATCCCTATTTCCCTTCGCCTGTCACAGCATAACTTGAGAACGACTGTATTTTTTCTTACGGAACGAAAAATTAAGCAGGAAATTTGAAAATTTCACAACTATTTTAACATTGCGCTTTTGACAGTTCGCGCATTAGATGAATGTAAATTTTGCAGACAGCTGTATTTTTTTTTTTAATTAGGTGATTAGAATAAAATTTGCACAATCATTTTATGGTCTAAATTATTTAATTGTCATTGTATTTCATTAAATGGTCGTGTAAAGGCATAATTTGTTATTATTTTATTCTTTAGTAGTTACGTGGGAAACCGGATCGGCCCTACCTATATAATAATAAATATTTTATAAATAAAATTAAGGAAAACATTTATGCTATCAGCGTCGGCCGTCGGATTGTAGAAAAAAAAAAAACTATTTAATATAAACAAATGACAATGACCGCCTCCATAGTTGAGCCTTTGGCGTTGTATCCGGAGGTCGTGGGTTCCCATGGTAAAAAAATATTAGTACATTTTTCTGTAAGGTTTGTCATGGTTTCGATGTTTATAAAATATAGAATGTATTATATCGTTGTTTCTGGAACACATAGTACAAGCCTAGAGCTTAGTTTGTGAACAGAGTAATATATGTAAATATGTCCTACATATTTTTATATTATTATTAAAATATTAATCATTTTATTTTACCTATATCTAAAATAATAAAAAATATTGTTTTACTTTTGTTAGGTTTATAAAATAAAATATAGGTAACCTATGTATATTTTTAAAGCCTAATAATACCTAACAAAAAAAACATGATAGATACAAATTATAATAAATAAAAACATCTCTTACTAAACATCTCCTACTATATATAATTTTATTTAATACATACCGTCATGCATATTATATTTATTAATGATAGTTACATACTTACATATAAAAATATACCTACTCATTAAAAAAAAGTTGTACCTATAAATAATTAGTTGTATTATAATATTAAATAAAAAAGTTTGCTACAGTAACGTATAAGCAGTATACATTATGTATAAATTTACTAGAACGGTTAACATGTATTATTAATAAATAATGATTACTTTATAAAACTATAAAATATGTATTATTTATAAAATTATAAATATAAAATATGTTTAATTTAATAGAATTGTTTTAAAGGTAAACTTAATAAAAAATAAACTGGACTATTACAAGTATAATATAAAAGATTTTAGGTTTTATTTATTTGTATTTTATTTATTTATGTTTAAAAATTACTAAAAGAAAAACACTGCCATTGTGGTCTAGTGACTACACTGTTGGCGCTGTATCCGAAAGTCGTAGCTTCGATTCCTACCTAAGGCAAAACAATATAAGTCTATTTTTCTATACGGTTTTTCAAAGTCTATTTGTTTATAAAATATAATAGGCATTAGTGTATGATGTTTTTGGTACCCTAGAGCTCAGTGTACCAGTATAATGTACGTGAAATATCATATGTAATATATTATTTATTGTGAAGATATTTTTTTTATGAGGACACGGCATAGCAACCTTTAGAGCGGGAATGACTACTTATTTATTGATCAGCGTATGATAAAGTTTACCGGCCGTTTCGTAACTGCACCCTGAAAGGAGACCTTGTACCTTTACCATTTCAATTACCTTTTTCAAAATAATTTGAGTAAAATATATTTTTCATGAAAACAGTTTACAGTCCGCTTCTGTCTTTACGTTCACCAATACCTATATCTAACTTCTACTTTTAAAACTGTGAACTAAAACTACAAGTGTTAACGTCAAAATTAGGGGATAATTTCTATATACCTATTCGTACTAAAATTCATGCATCTATCTATATTATGTATATAATTATGTTGATTATGAGTTAACCACAAACTGCAATTAAAATAAGTTAGTAGACTTTTTTAGTCAGAAACCATACTATATAACTACCTACTCGGGATCCGATATACAGGTTTTTAGTCAGAAACCATACTATATAACTACCTACTCGGGATCCGATATACAGATTTTTTAGTCAGAAACCATACTATATAACTACCTACTCGGGATCCGATATACAGGTTTTTAGTCAGAAACCATACTATATAACTACCTACTCGGGATCCGATATACAGATTTTTTAGTCAGAAACCATACTATATAACTACCTACTCGGGATCCGATATACAGGTTTTTAGTCAGAAACCATACTATATAACTACCTACTCGGGATCCAATATACAGATTTTTTAGTCAGAAACCATACTATATACATACCTACTCGGGATCCGATATACAGGTTTTTTAGTAAGAAACCATACTATATAACTACCTACAAGGGATCCTATATACAGGTTTTTTAGTCAGAAACCATACTACATAACTACCTACTCGGGATCCGATATACAGGGTTTTAGTCAGAAACCATACTATATAACTACCTACTCGGGATCCGATATACAGGTTTTTAGTCAGAAACCATACTATATAACTACCTACTCGGGATCCGATATACAGGTTTTTAGTCAGAAACCATACGATATAACTACCTACTCGGGATCCGATATACAGGTTTTTAGTCAGAAACCATACTATATAACTACCTACTCGGGATCCGATATACAGATTTTTTAGTCAGAAACCATACTATATAACTACCTACTCGGGATCCGATATACAGGTTTTTAGTCAGAAACCATACTATATAACTACCTACTCGGGATCCGATATACAGATTTTTTAGTCAGAAACCATACTATATAACTACCTACTCGGGATCCGATATACAGGTTTTTAGTCAGAAACCATACTATATAACTACCTACTCGGGATCCGATATACAGATTTTTTAGTCAGAAACCATACTATATACATACCTACTCGGGATCCGATATACAGGTTTTTTAGTAAGAAACCATACTATATAACTACCTACAAGGGATCCTATATACAGGTTTTTTAGTCAGAAACCATACTACATAACTACCTACTCGGGATCCGATATACAGGGTTTTAGTCAGAAACCATACTATATAACTACCTATGCGGGATCCGATATACAGGATTTTAAAAGAATTAAAAAAAAAGTATATACGTGGTGGCCGAGTTGGTTAGACCTTGGACTTAAGACACTTAGGTCCCTGGTTCGAATCCCGACGTGTACCAATGAGTTTTTAATTAAAAAAAATATGTACATTTGTTTGACAACACCACTATAGTGCCTCGGAGAGCACGTTAAGATGTCGGCCCCGGTTCCACTATACCAATTTGTAAAACTGTTTATAGATGGGTAATTGAGTCTATTCAAAACATCGCGACGAGATAGCCACTTGTTTGGTGTAGACCCATACCATCGGCTACGACGAGGTGGGGTTACCCCTTCGCTGGGTACCCTGGGGCCGTCTAGGCGGTCTGGGGCGCCGTAAGGTACCCGTGATGATATGTATGTATGTAAAAAAAAAAGTAAAAAAAAATACACTGTTAAAATGAGATAGAATAACATAAGTAGTACTAACACAGTAAACTTTTTATTTTTCATTTGGTTTTAGGCATTTTTTTTCTTTTACACGTGGTGGCCGAGTTCGTTAGACTTCAGACTTAAAACACTAGGTCTTCGGTTCAATATCTCGGTATGTACCAATGATTTTTTGTTAGACAAATAATATGTACATTTGTTCGACAACACCTCTATAATGCCTCGGAGAGCACGTCAAACTGCGGTCCCAGTTTCACTATACCAACTTATGAAACTGTTTATAGATGGGTTATTTAGTCTATTAAAACATTGCTAACTAGTTGTTCGGGGTAGGTAAACACATACCATCGGCTATGACGAGGTAGGGTTAACCCCGCCTCTGGATACACTGAGGCCGTCTAATGCGTCCGTGATGATAATTTTTTTTTTCCAGTTTAAGTAATTTATTAAAATTGAAATTACCTACATATTCTATTAGTTTATATTTAAAAAAAAAACTCTAGGCTTGTATGTACCGGTAGCAACGAAACTAATACAACCAAAGCAAACTCTACAGAAAATAACGTATTATATTATTTTGCCTTAAGTGGGAATCAAACCCACGACCTCCAGATACAATGCCAACGGCGTAACCGCTAGACAACGGAGGCGGATTTAATATCACCTAAAAATATGCCTTTATATTTCTACTAGTCACGTAATATCAAGCTGTAAGTAATATATAATTATGTTTTATTATTAAGTACATATTTGCCATTATATTTTTTTCCTTTAACCTTTAATATAGAGTATAGATTAGTATAGACAATTTGTCATATAAATATGCAGTAATATAATGAAAAGGGCTTTTAAATAAAGGCGAAAAGGAAGTTAATACTCCTTGAAACTATAAAAGGAATAATACCTACTGCTGACAAAGTTTTGATATTAGATGTTATAATAATACAGCCTCCGTAGACTAGTGGTTGCGCCTTTGGCGTTGTATCCGGAGGTCGTGGGTTTGATTCCCACCCATGGCAATATTTTTTAGTACGTTTTTTTTTGTACAGTTTGTCATGGTCTGGGTGTTTATAAAATATAATATGTATTATATCGTTGCTTCTGGTACATATAGTACAAGCCTAGAGCTTAGTTTGTGACCAGAGCAATATGTGTAATTTGTCCTACATATAAAAAAATAAAATAACCAATATCCTTTTACGTACTCGTAACTGTACGTCTTGTGATAACACCATGAATCTGAACAAAATTGAATTGTTTAAACCTTTTAAATACCTACCTACTGATCAAGTAATTTAGGACTTGTATATATAATTTGCCTCAATTATACCTATATTATTAAATATGGCCTAAACATCTTTTAAAAAAAATGTTTTTACTATTAAGTTAATAAAAAAATAAACTCAAAAATAATCTTTCGTTCTTTAATTTGTAAAAACACACGCATAAACACCTTTATAGAGCTCTTAAAAAGCTCCATTAAGGAGCGTGGAGACTATATAAAAACGTAGAAGCTGCTCACAGGGGATTTCGAACGCGCTATCTCGTGCTTATAAATTCATAAACTCCAGGTTTAAGGCCATTAAAAAACTTTTTAAATGTCCCACTTTGTTTTTGGAATTGCCAGTAAGAATGTTACGGCCAATACCTAAACAATATGCGGAAGTATTAAGTATTGTTTTATGTTATAGTCTTATATTAATATTTGAGAGTAGTCATTTTTTTATTAGAGCACGACTTGCACGGTGACTTTGTATCTACCTAATATTTAGCAGACATATAAAGTCCATTATTGGTGTCAACTAATACATTGTTATTTAACACTGTTGATCGCTAATAATGCGTAATTCAAATTAAATGCGACTCTAACGCCAAAAACGAATTTGCATTAGGAATTTACTACTATAATCTCAAATTAACCATCCGTTTTGGAATCGCACCCTGATAGGAGCCTCAACTCGAAAGAAATCGATGCTTAATTTTCGGAAAACCAAAATATAACTATAGGCTTGTACATATTATATTTTATAAACACCCAGACCAAAACAAATTATACAGAAAAAGTCATATATTTTTGCCATGGTGGGAATTGAACCTACGACCCGAATACAACGCCAACCATTATTCTATGCAGGTAGTCATTATATTGGCGCTTTGGTTTCAGGCGCGTAATCCGAATCGCGTTCATAATCCGCGGATAACGTTCAGGGGGTCATTATAACAAGAATGACGGAATTTTTAGTATGGGAATATCGGCTTTAATGTCATGATCATACAAGTTGCATTAGCTTGGTAATAAAAATTCCGGCGTCTTTAATACCATGGCTACCATCCCATTTTGTATATAAAATAACTGTGCTAAAAAGATAGAAAATAACAACTTTATACGAAAAAATAAATTAAAAAGTAATTTGAAAATATTTTAATACAGTTTTTGGGACTCTTAAAACAAAATCAGCCTGTATATTTCAGCCTCCTGTAGGTATATCAAAATATAATATACTCTATCATATTCCCCGAGACAATACATATTTAACAAAAAAACGCATATAAATCGGTCTAGTAGTTTTTAAGTGATGCCCCAATAAACAAACAGTTTAAGGGCCGGTTTTTCATTCATTGGATAAATTTATCTAACAGTTAACTTTTATGGAGAATTAATAAATTTGACAGTTCTTCATATAAGTTTAATGTCGGATCATTTTATTTGACGATAAAAAAATCATCCCTAAAAAAGATAGATTATTGCTCTGTAGCTATTGTAAGTAAATTCTATAATATTTGTAAAGATTTTTTGATTCATAATTTTATTATACCCATGTATAGAGATATATAGAAAAGTGTGAAAATTCTACCAAGGAAAGTTTTGATTGTTTATTTTGTTCAAAAACCTTTTACTTTTCGGTAAATATTATTTTTTGATCCATATTTGGGTGAAACTATAATTAAACAGTGCATTGAATTAAACTTAAACTATCACTTTATTATATTTATATTATATATTTTTTATTTGCAGTAACCGTTTTATTATTTTTCATAGGTTATCCAATTACCTACATACCTAAATAAAGACACAATATTATACTATTAACCGCAAAAAATAATAATAATAATAACACGGGTGCCTTACGGCGCACGTAACATAAACGGCCTCAGAGTACCCAGCGGAGGGTTTTTTAAAATCCCACTTCATCGTAACCGATGATATGAGTCTACACCAAAAAAGTGGCTAACTCGTCGCGATGTTTAAATAGACTCAATAACCCATCTATAAACAGTTTCACAAGTTGGTATAGTGAAACTGGGACCGACAGCTTAACGTGCTCTCCGAGGTAATATAGTTGTGTTGTTAAACAAATATACATATTTTCTTACATTAAAAACTCATTGGTACACACCGGAGTTCAAACCAGGTACCTAAGTGATTTTAAGTCTAATAGTCTAAAAAAACTCTGTCACCACGTAGGTATATAAACTTTTTTTTTTTTTTCAAATTATTTATAGTAGATATATAATATAATATATATGTGTAAATAAACATTGAAATAGTTATTTACATTAGGTGGTACATGTAAAATGGACCCTTCTAACAGTATAATGTTACTCAAGACGGCGGCGCTCGGCCAGTCGAAAACTATTGTGTTCACGCCCCGGGCATCGAATAGGCCCTACCTTTTGGTCATAAACTTTTGCAACGCCCACTTGACTACGGCGTAGTAGTTTAAAAGATTAGTAGTACCTAATAAGGTATTTAGTAATTGGATAACTAAAGCGAGGATTACAAAGTCAAGTATATTGAAAATGTTAATATAATAGTATTAATTAATTTAGTTTATAAACTAAACATAGTATTCAATAAACATATACTATATTACATATTCAAAATCTTTTCTTTGATCGTTTGGTTTTATTACCTTTCGGCGCTGCAGCATTGATAAACACAAACCCTCTTATGAATTTCTAGCGTTTTCAGTGTAAACATTTGGACCTTCTTGTAAAATAAAATCATACCAACATTTGAAAAATATTTTAGCGAATATCGCTAGAGATTTGGAGGGGCAATGCTTTCAGTATTTTGGGTACGTGCCATGCTCCACTAGGAGAATTTAAGTCTAGAAATAATATAGGTCGCCCGTTTCGTAACCGCATCATTTAGCCGGCAGGAGCGATCAATATTGTTAAACAACAATATATTGATGGTCTCCATTCATGGATTTTGTAGGTTTGCTTACCATCAGGTCAACATCAAAGTCACATACCGTGCTCCAATTGAATATCTAATTTAAAATTGTCAGTTTACAACTCAAAATACCTTCGGTACGATACTTAAATATCTAAACTTCACTATACAGTCTCGATAGTTACTATCTATAAAAAACGATAAATCGAACATACGAATAAGATCGTTGATAGTTATTATTAGTATGGTCTCTGGATCAATCTGTGGGTTCAGAACACAACTGAATCACTACCTAGTCGAGGAAAACTTATAAAATATAACTTGTAGGTTTTGGTTATACGCATAGATACATAAAGATTTTAAACTACGGAATAAATATAATACCTATAAAGCTACTATTTGGACAAACCATTTCCTGTTTTATGCATTTATTATTGGTATAAATACTGTCACAATTCGCAGATTTAAATTGCAATCGGATGGCTAATTAATTATTCATGAATGACATTACATTAGGTAAGTAATACAATTTCAGGTTAATTTGATAAATTCATATTAAAACCAAGTTGTTACCAATATTTAACCACTAAAATTAAATAATTTATTGCAACTATTTCAGTATGCGTGATCTGGTTTAATAAAACTATTTTACAGTAGTTATAATAAACAGTAGCGTACAGATCCCGTAGGTTAACTGTACGCTTGGAATAAAGATACAGGAAGGACTTTTGATTTACCGATTATCCCTGTTTTACTTACTCTTTAGGGGGTCCCTTTTTCGTCAGTATAAGGTTTCACAATTTTACATAGTAAGGAGTAGTATAGGCAGGATCACTCACTATACATAGTATTTACTACAGAATTTAAATATAAAGATACGTCCACCAAACACGTAATTGTCTCGGATCAAATATACAGAGATTATCAGACAAGACATATTTTATTAAAAAAAAGTCAAATTTGAAATTAATCAGTAGTTGCTAGTTTCATTATTACTATTATTTAAATAAAATTGATAGGTATTTAACATATACTCGTACTATTCAAATAATGTTTTGATCTCAAATACAAATTATTTATTGCAGCACATTGTGGTTAGTAAAATATAAGCAATACAATATTAACCTTAACTAAAACTAAAATCTGGGATATTACTATATATCCTAGAAACATAGTTAGCTATAAAGAAACACTTACCTACTTAATATATTTACCTGAGCATGCGAGTGATGAAACCATGACCTCAAAAAATAACGCCAATGGCTAAACATTAGGCGGTCAATTTTAAGTAGTCGTAACTATCTAGCCACTCTTCTGGATGCGCGGGAGTCTAAGTTATGCTGGACCTCTCCTTTCTGAATCCGAGACTTGCCTTGCCCACAATCTGGCAGCAAGAAGTACTTTTCTGTTCTGCGGTAAACATGACCACATTGTAGCTGTAATACAGATGCAGAAACATAAGAACTTTTTTTTTAATAACTTACCTACATAAATGTACGTATAAATACATAACGTACACATTTGTTTATTTAGTTATATAAAAATAAAAATGTTACGTAAGCCTAATTTAGTTTGTACCTTAATTAAAACGAAATTTTGGCTCACTTATAATTGGACATATCAAAGTTTTTTATTACATTAATGTGTAGCTTTTTATAGGGAAAATAAGCTGAATTGCATTATTCTGGCCTTCTGCCGAGGCTCTATTTTCATTAACTAAACGTGTGACGAGAACTAATTATCATAGTAACTGAGTTGCGACAAGAGACTAATCGACTCAGCAATTTATTTGTCTACTGTTATATAACAAAAATAAACAAAGTTTTTGTTACACGATATTAACCTGGGTTTAACTAAACTAACGCGACGTAAAACTAACTTTCAACTTTGAAGTACGAAATGCCATTTGGACATTTTGTCACTATTACTCGTACATTATGACCAAATGGTAATGATACCTATTGGACATTTTGATAATTGGACCACAGTTACCTGTTCCCCCATTCCTTTTAAAACTGTAGTCACGCGATGCCCTTGTTAAGTGTAATTCTAAATTCTATAATGATAGAGTAAATAGTACTTTCTGACTTTGTATTATGGTTTATTTTCACATTGACATTGTGTATTATCTTGTTATCTGTATACAATCCGGAAAATTGCTAGTCCTTGCGCGGTAGAAAATGCAGTAGGGTTTAGGACACAAGTTGAAGTTACTTAACTCCATAAAGGTAACGAACTCTTAATACTTGAGAGAGTATTAAGAGTAACTCTTAAGTAAGAGAGTATTGAGAGTAACTCTTAATACTTGAGAGAGTATTAAAAGTAATTTGGATGTAAATATAGTCTGTTAAGTTGTTCGCCTCGGTGGCACTTTTGCAGGGCAGTTTATGATTGACAGATCAATGGAACCAGCCAACCAACTAGTCTTATAGTGTTCAGTTTGGTTGCTATTTTATTTAATTTTCTCCCGCAGGACAATATAGTTTAATAATTTACTACCCGGTGGTTCGAATGCCGGTGTGTACCAATGAGTTTTTAATTAAAAAAATTATGTACATTTGTTTGACAACACCACTATAGTGCCTCAGAGAGCACGTTAAGCTGTCGGTCCTGGTTTCACTATACCAACTTGTGAAACTGTTTATAGATGGGTTATTGAGTCTATTCAAAACATCGCAACGAGCTAGCCACTTGTTCGGTGTAGACTCATACCATCGGCTACGACGAGGTGGGATTAAAACCCCTCCGCTGGGTACCCTGGGGCCGTCTAGGCGGTCTCGGACGCCGTATGGCACCCGTGATGAAATTTCCTACCCATGTATTCTTGTTATTAGATTATGATTATGATATTAAGGAAATTCAATATTTACAAAAAGATATTTGGAACTTATTTTTTTCTTTTTTTACTTTTAGCATTCATATGCTTGTAAAGGTTTACATTAAATAAATAGTTTTAAGTTTGACTTTTGACTTTGGGAGCAAGAAATTCGTATGATATTATACGATTTTCAATGTGTTGTTTTATACTGCATCGATAAAAAAAATACACTGTGACATTTTTATTAAAAAAAAATACAGATGGATCCAAGAACCATTTTCCCCTGTTTGCTTATTTTTCATAGCTGTCACGGTGATTAATTGACCGTGAATAATATATAAAGGCCCAGCGGCCACATTCTGTTTCTTTCAAAGGTAACGTATATTGTCTAAACACCGAAATCCTTTAGGTAGGTACAGTTGTTACCATACGAATTGCTAAAAACTGTCAAAGTAAAAGCACCGTAACACAAGGGAATAAAGTACAGTCATGCTGTATTTATTTATTTTTGTTGCTGATTGTGAAAAACAATATACGATTTATTTACCAGCTATACTATTAATTACCGATATTAGTCAAACCAATTGCATTATACGTGGTGGCCGAGTTGGTTAGACCTTGGGCTTAAGAACACTTAGTCCCTGGTTCGAATCCCGATGTGTACCCATGAGTTTTTAATTAAAAAAAAATGTACATTTGTTTGACAACACTACTATAGTGCCTCGGAGAGCTCGTTAAGCTGTCGGTCCCGGTTTTACTATGCCAACTAGTTAAACTGTTTATAGATGGGTTATTGAGTCTATTCAAAACATCGCGACGAGCTAGCCACTTGTTCGGTGTAGACTCATACCATCGGTTACGATGAGGTGGGATTAAAAACCTCTCCGCTGGGTACCCTGGGGCCGGCTAGGCGATCTCGGGCGACGTAAGGCACCCGTGATGATATGTATGATTGCATTATATCTCGTCATCATTAAGGGTATCTACAAACAAAAGTAAGTAAGTATGTCTACTATAGTGTGGTCGCGATAAAAGATAAACACAGTTCATTGCCCTCGCATAACTTCACGTCATCCCGCACATATATGCTGCCGACTCCCAATTCGCACGTTAATTCTGTACCAACAAGTTAAACTCTTTCCAAGGATTTATTTTATTTTTGACAGATCTTTCAGTGATCTCCTAATGTATTTTCCAATTCTAATAATAATCGATTTTATTTTACATAGATCCTCGTGCGTCGATATTTTCAAGTTTATGAATTGAATGTCATTATTTGGGCGGTACAAGAGAAAAGTCTTACATTCGTATTGTGTAAATTACTATCACAAAATCTGAAGCTTGATGCGAGAAACTGTTTAGATTTAAAAATACTATTTGAATAGTTTTTTTTTCATAAAACATCCATAGAAATAAAATTACAATAATATTAATTAATTCACTCTGTTTCTTATTTAGGATATTATTGAATTAATTATTTAATAAATGGAAAAACAAATGTTAATAATATAGCAGTATTTATTAGTAGTAAGTAAAATATCCGTTACTGTTACAAACAAAATACCTGTTACCGTGTACTAGTTCACAATACCTAATAAATAATGCCAGTGTAATATAATAAAAAAATAAAAAAAAAAAATCTATGAATATGTAATGTCATAATTTTGTAGTTTTCGATTTTTAGCTTTTAATTTATGTTTTGAATTTAATTTATCTAATGTACGAGTGTTTAAAATGTTTAGTACTAATTTATTGCAAATCTCAGTTTGATAAGGAATTTATGTTTTTATTTAATGTTTAATTAATTTTGATATGTCTGATGTGTTTAAAGTGTTTACTGATATATTTAGTTTGATGTTGAGTATAGCTCTTATGAGGACTCCAAGTTTACCTTGTATCCTTTAAAGAATGTGCCATTAATATGTAATTAACTTGTTGTTGTTTGCTGTACCTTTTTTGAAAAATAAAATAAATAAATAAAAACAACATGTAATAGAGAGAGGCTGGAAGCGTTTGAAATGTGGTGTTGGAGAATAATGGAGGGAATCAGCTGGACAGAGAAGAAGACGAATAAAGAAGTATTAAATATAACGAGAGAAGAACATTATTGGAAATAATATAAAACAGGAGGGGAAAGAGATGTTTGGGCACTTGATACGGAATGACACGACTTATCTAAAAACAATAGAAGGAAAGGTTCAAGGAAAAAGAAGAAGAAAAAGTTTGAGAAGATACAGAGATCAGAGAGAGAAAATAAGTGTCAAATCGTGTTCATACAGGGAGGTTAAGACGCTGGCCGAGAATAGGCAGGAGTGGCGATTTCTCCACTGACAAAAGCCTCTCTTAAATTTAAGAAGTATAAAAATATGTAAAAACATTATGGAGGATTTAATCTATGTTCACTTTTTTTTATTTTCTTAAATATATTATAAATATATATATAGTAACAAAATATGGATAACGACACTAATCATCAAAATTTACCTAAATACATAAAAATACTATCATTCTTTTATAAATAAACAAATAACCTTTAATTTCAAATTCAAAATACCATTTTACCCACCCATAATATAATTTTACCAACCGTTCCACACCAGTTAACCGATGATTAACAGTAACCCACTTACCGCCAAACAAATAAAATATCGCATTTCACATACGCGAAAAGCAATGCTTACATTTATTTATAAGAGCATAGGCTTACTGGAAGTTTTATTACGCACCAGTTATACTCTGTTCTCGTTCGCACTTACCCCTCCGTCAACAATAAAGAGCGAAGTAGAGAGCGGCCCGAGCGTCGTCGACTTACTTATTCATGCAGCCTCCAAGCAAGAGATGGAATTACAGAAATCGCGAGTCAAAGAAAGAGATGTAGCCAGTTCTCTTCGGTCCACTCTAAACGAAAAACAAACGGAAGCGGTGTTTATAATTCGAACGCTAGATTCCAGGCAAAATAATAAAAAAAACATTAAAATACAATTTTCGACCGACAGGTTGAAGCAATTTTACATAGTAAGGAGTAGTATAGGCAGGATCACTCACTATACATAGTATTTACTACAGAATTTAAATATAAAGATACGTCCACCAAACACGTAATTGTCTCGGATCAAATATACAGAGATTATCAGACAAGACATATTTTATTTAAAAAAAGTCAAATTTGAAATTAATCAGTAGTTGCTAGTTTCATTATTACTATTATTTAAATAAAATTGATAGGTATTTAACATATACTCGTACTATTCAAATAATGTTTTGATCTCAAATACAAATTATTTATTGCAGCACATTGTGGTTAGTAAAATATAAGCAATACAATATTAACCTTAACTAAAACTAAAATCTGGGATATTACTATATATCCTAGAAACATAGTTAGCTATAAAGAAACACTTACCTACTTAATATATTTACCTGAGCATGCGAGTGATGAAACCATGACCTCAAAAAATAACGCCAATGGCTAAACATTAGGCGGTCAATTTTAAGTAGTCGTAACTATCTAGCCACTCTTCTGGATGCGCGGGAGTCTAAGTTATGCTGGACCTCTCCTTTCTGAATCCGAGACTTGCCTTGCCCACAATCTGGCAGCAAGAAGTACTTTTCTGTTCTGCGGTAAACATGACCACATTGTAGCTGTAATACAGATGCAGAAACATAAGAACTTTTTTTTTAATAACTTACCTACATAAATGTACGTATAAATACATAACGTACACATTTGTTTATTTAGTTATATAAAAATAAAAATGTTACGTAAGCCTAATTTAGTTTGTACCTTAATTAAAACGAAATTTTGGCTCACTTATAATTGGACATATCAAAGTTTTTTATTACATTAATGTGTAGCTTTTTATAGGGAAAATAAGCTGAATTGCATTATTCTGGCCTTCTGCCGAGGCTCTATTTTCATTAACTAAACGTGTGACGAGAACTAATTATCATAGTAACTGAGTTGCGACAAGAGACTAATCGACTCAGCAATTTATTTGTCTACTGTTATATAACAAAAATAAACAAAGTTTTTGTTACACGATATTAACCTGGGTTTAACTAAACTAACGCGACGTAAAACTAACTTTCAACTTTGAAGTACGAAATGCCATTTGGACATTTTGTCACTATTACTCGTACATTATGACCAAATGGTAATGATACCTATTGGACATTTTGATAATTGGACCACAGTTACCTGTTCCCCCATTCCTTTTAAAACTGTAGTCACGCGATGCCCTTGTTAAGTGTAATTCTAAATTCTATAATGATAGAGTAAATAGTACTTTCTGACTTTGTATTATGGTTTATTTTCACATTGACATTGTGTATTATCTTGTTATCTGTATACAATCCGGAAAATTGCTAGTCCTTGCGCGGTAGAAAATGCAGTAGGGTTTAGGACACAAGTTGAAGTTACTTAACTCCATAAAGGTAACGAACTCTTAATACTTGAGAGAGTATTAAGAGTAACTCTTAAGTAAGAGAGTATTGAGAGTAACTCTTAATACTTGAGAGAGTATTAAGAGTAATTTGGATGTAAATATAGTCTGTTAAGTTGTTCGCCTCGGTGGCACTTTTGCAGGGCAGTTTATGATTGACAGATCAATGGAACCAGCCAACCAACTAGTCTTATAGTGTTCAGTTTGGTTGCTATTTTATTTAATTTTCTCCCGCAGGACAATATAGTTTAATAATTTACTACCCGGTGGTTCGAATGCCGGTGTGTACCAATGAGTTTTTAATTAAAAAAATTATGTACATTTGTTTGACAACACCACTATAGTGCCTCAGAGAGCACGTTAAGCTGTCGGTCCTGGTTTCACTATACCAACTTGTGAAACTGTTTATAGATGGGTTATTGAGTCTATTCAAAACATCGCAACGAGCTAGCCACTTGTTCGGTGTAGACTCATACCATCGGCTACGACGAGGTGGGATTAAAACCCCTCCGCTGGGTACCCTGGGGCCGTCTAGGCGGTCTCGGACGCCGTATGGCACCCGTGATGAAATTTCCTACCCATGTATTCTTGTTATTAGATTATGATTATGATATTAAGGAAATTCAATATTTACAAAAAGATATTTGGAACTTATTTTTTTCTTTTTTTACTTTTAGCATTCATATGCTTGTAAAGGTTTACATTAAATAAATAGTTTTAAGTTTGACTTTTGACTTTGGGAGCAAGAAATTCGTATGATATTATACGATTTTCAATGTGTTGTTTTATACTGCATCGATAAAAAAAATACACTGTGACATTTTTATTAAAAAAAAATACAGATGGATCCAAGAACCATTTTCCCCTGTTTGCTTATTTTTCATAGCTGTCACGGTGATTAATTGACCGTGAATAATATATAAAGGCCCAGCGGCCACATTCTGTTTCTTTCAAAGGTAACGTATATTGTCTAAACACCGAAATCCTTTAGGTAGGTACAGTTGTTACCATACGAATTGCTAAAAACTGTCAAAGTAAAAGCACCGTAACACAAGGGAATAAAGTACAGTCATGCTGTATTTATTTATTTTTGTTGCTGATTGTGAAAAACAATATACGATTTATTTACCAGCTATACTATTAATTACCGATATTAGTCAAACCAATTGCATTATACGTGGTGGCCGAGTTGGTTAGACCTTGGGCTTAAGAACACTTAGTCCCTGGTTCGAATCCCGATGTGTACCCATGAGTTTTTAATTAAAAAAAAATGTACATTTGTTTGACAACACTACTATAGTGCCTCGGAGAGCTCGTTAAGCTGTCGGTCCCGGTTTTACTATGCCAACTAGTTAAACTGTTTATAGATGGGTTATTGAGTCTATTCAAAACATCGCGACGAGCTAGCCACTTGTTCGGTGTAGACTCATACCATCGGTTACGATGAGGTGGGATTAAAAACCTCTCCGCTGGGTACCCTGGGGCCGGCTAGGCGATCTCGGGCGACGTAAGGCACCCGTGATGATATGTATGATTGCATTATATCTCGTCATCATTAAGGGTATCTACAAACAAAAGTAAGTAAGTATGTCTACTATAGTGTGGTCGCGATAAAAGATAAACACAGTTCATTGCCCTCGCATAACTTCACGTCATCCCGCACATATATGCTGCCGACTCCCAATTCGCACGTTAATTCTGTACCAACAAGTTAAACTCTTTCCAAGGATTTATTTTATTTTTGACAGATCTTTCAGTGATCTCCTAATGTATTTTCCAATTCTAATAATAATCGATTTTATTTTACATAGATCCTCGTGCGTCGATATTTTCAAGTTTATGAATTGAATGTCATTATTTGGGCGGTACAAGAGAAAAGTCTTACATTCGTATTGTGTAAATTACTATCACAAAATCTGAAGCTTGATGCGAGAAACTGTTTAGATTTAAAAATACTATTTGAATAGTTTTTTTTTCATAAAACATCCATAGAAATAAAATTACAATAATATTAATTAATTCACTCTGTTTCTTATTTAGGATATTATTGAATTAATTATTTAATAAATGGAAAAACAAATGTTAATAATATAGCAGTATTTATTAGTAGTAAGTAAAATATCCGTTACTGTTACAAACAAAATACCTGTTACCGTGTACTAGTTCACAATACCTAATAAATAATGCCAGTGTAATATAATAAAAAAATAAAAAAAAAAAATCTATGAATATGTAATGTCATAATTTTGTAGTTTTCGATTTTTAGCTTTTAATTTATGTTTTGAATTTAATTTATCTAATGTACGAGTGTTTAAAATGTTTAGTACTAATTTATTGCAAATCTCAGTTTGATAAGGAATTTATGTTTTTATTTAATGTTTAATTAATTTTGATATGTCTGATGTGTTTAAAGTGTTTACTGATATATTTAGTTTGATGTTGAGTATAGCTCTTATGAGGACTCCAAGTTTACCTTGTATCCTTTAAAGAATGTGCCATTAATATGTAATTAACTTGTTGTTGTTTGCTGTACCTTTTTTGAAAAATAAAATAAATAAATAAAAACAACATGTAATAGAGAGAGGCTGGAAGCGTTTGAAATGTGGTGTTGGAGAATAATGGAGGGAATCAGCTGGACAGAGAAGAAGACGAATAAAGAAGTATTAAATATAACGAGAGAAGAACATTATTGGAAATAATATAAAACAGGAGGGGAAAGAGATGTTTGGGCACTTGATACGGAATGACACGACTTATCTAAAAACAATAGAAGGAAAGGTTCAAGGAAAAAGAAGAAGAAAAAGTTTGAGAAGATACAGAGATCAGAGAGAGAAAATAAGTGTCAAATCGTGTTCATACAGGGAGGTTAAGACGCTGGCCGAGAATAGGCAGGAGTGGCGATTTCTCCACTGACAAAAGCCTCTCTTAAATTTAAGAAGTATAAAAATATGTAAAAACATTATGGAGGATTTAATCTATGTTCACTTTTTTTTATTTTCTTAAATATATTATAAATATATATATAGTAACAAAATATGGATAACGACACTAATCATCAAAATTTACCTAAATACATAAAAATACTATCATTCTTTTATAAATAAACAAATAACCTTTAATTTCAAATTCAAAATACCATTTTACCCACCCATAATATAATTTTACCAACCGTTCCACACCAGTTAACCGATGATTAACAGTAACCCACTTACCGCCAAACAAATAAAATATCGCATTTCACATACGCGAAAAGCAATGCTTACATTTATTTATAAGAGCATAGGCTTACTGGAAGTTTTATTACGCACCAGTTATACTCTGTTCTCGTTCGCACTTACCCCTCCGTCAACAATAAAGAGCGAAGTAGAGAGCGGCCCGAGCGTCGTCGACTTACTTATTCATGCAGCCTCCAAGCAAGAGATGGAATTACAGAAATCGCGAGTCAAAGAAAGAGATGTAGCCAGTTCTCTTCGGTCCACTCTAAACGAAAAACAAACGGAAGCGGTGTTTATAATTCGAACGCTAGATTCCAGGCAAAATAATAAAAAAAACATTAAAATACAATTTTCGACCGACAGGTTGAAGCAATTTTCGCCTCATTTTTACGCATAAGTGCGTTGAATTGGAATATAGCCGCGAATTGAAACCTATTCTACGGGCTGGCAGGTTTTGGAAATCGTGGAACCGTTTTATTGGAAAGCTAAACATTGGTGGAAAACGGTAAACAGTGTGCTCGGTTTGTTTGTGGAATCCGTTTTGGTCCGTATTCCAATGTTTCGTACGACATATTAATCGTTATGTTTTTCATAAAATTTATTATTACGTACATAACGTGAACGTATTATTTGTGTATTGCCTTTAGGCCTTTATTTAAATATTT
Organism: Monopis laevigella; assembly: GCA_947458855.1. NCBI lineage: Eukaryota > Metazoa > Arthropoda > Insecta > Lepidoptera > Tineidae > Monopis > Monopis laevigella. Next base: position 34,568,724 of record OX381576.1, on the reverse strand, counting down.
GATAATTTTACAGTTCTAATATTTATATGTATTCTATAAATATGGCTTTAAAGTACGTGGAAAAATATTCTACTACAGGATGTTTTTTTTCGAACCTAGCTTTATACACACTTAATCTCATTCTATCTTCAACTGATAATTTTATATTAGTTGATTAATTCTATATTAGTTCATAGAGCTGAACTTAATATGTTTTTTTTTTAAATATAAATTAATTTTCTAAATTACCGTATACTAACTATCCCTGCTTACATATACATAGACAGGCTTTGCCTAGTATGGTTGTCAGACGGACTGTATCTTTGGTTTTTTGATTAATAAAGACCTTTTGAATTATTTTATAACATAACTAAATAATAACATAGAAGTTTCCCGGAAAATTGTATATAAAATTCCTAAAAATTATGGCGGATTAATGTTAAAAAAAACTAATTTGTACGAAACTTTCATAATAAAGCAACAACATTTCATCTCCATACAATATACCCTTTCAGAAAAAAAATCTAGAATTTTAAATCTCCAATTTAAAAACCTTCTTTTTGCGAGAAAATCCCGCGCTACGAAAAACCTCGTAGCAAATTGAACCTACCCACATGGGTAGCATATTCGTAGCAGCTACACACCTATTCATGGGTACCAGCTACTTCGGTTATCCAACAACCCGGGCAAGCAGTACGACATGTTACGCTATTTTTTTTGGGATTTTGAACCAAAAATATAAAAAATAAAACCTCAAAGTGACGAGCAGAGGATTAAAAAGATTTATAAAATTTTACGTGTTTAAAAAATAAGATATGTTTATCCAAATGTTTTTTCGTTTATCGACATTGTCGATAAAATTTAAAATATATTTTTTTAAATAAATATATTGTAGACCTAGACATATAATAACAATAATATGTGGGTATATTGATTTGACGAAGAAGGTCCACATTTAAAAATTTTACTTAATTTTCTAACTTAAAGGGTATCTTAAAATATGTGCTGTGATATTAAATGTTTTCTTAAGAAATACAATGATTTGACACTTAAGACTATCATAATAAATATTGAAAAGCTTCCTTTGGTCTCTGAAGGTGATTTTTGTAACCCATACTTGTTTACAGTTAGTATATAAAACAAGAATACTGAAAATTGAAAAAGCTTAATTGTTTTAAAACGATAGGTTTAGACGTTGGGCCCCGAGTATCTTCTTCATAATATATAAGCTAACCCGCAGAGAGTTTTGTTACCACTCTAGCCGTAAGTATAGCCTGCCCCCGCTGAATAAAGGCATTGTACAGCCAAGCCTTGTTACAGGGGAACAGGCGCTCGCTAACACAATGGCGTATTGTACGAGCTGAATCTATGGGTAGAATGAAAAGTATATTTAATAACCTAACATATTGGGAATATTAAATTATTAATAATACAAACATATTAATATATTAATTAATAAACATTTAATTTAATTAAGACAATTTACACATATTGCTCTGGTCACAAACTAAGCCTCTAAACTTGTACTATGTGTACAAGTAACAATGTTATAATATATATTAAATTTTATAAACACCCAAATCATGACAAACTGTACAGAAAAACGTACTAATATTTATTTGCCATGGGTGGGAATCGAACCCACGACCTCCGCATTCAAAGCCAAGGCTGTGAAAATGACTTAGAAGATCCAAGACCCGGGATCCAAAATTAGGATTTCTTCTAGGACAAAAAGTATCTATCCAACGCGGAAACGCAGCTAGTGCTATGGGTACTTTTTCAAAAAATCCTTTTTTGTTTTTGGTCACTCCTTTAATTATTTTTTCAAAGATTTTTAGGTAAATAAAAGGTTTTTTAAGGTCGTCATCGCGGGCCTTATGCCGGGTACCCTGAGACCGTCTAGGCGGTCTCCGGCGCTGTAAAGCATCCGTGATGACATTAATTATTCTTTTTTAATTATCTTAACAAGATTTCATTTTAAAACTCAATAACTTTACCACAGTCAGAGAAAGCGACTTTATTTTATACACGTAGGTACATAGAAGATGCCTTTTACATTTTAAAGGAGTCTAGAACCCACATTTTCTTATTTGTACTCAGAAAATAAATCTATGTTCAGACCGAGTGGCAAACACAATTGTCTACTTGGGTGCATTGGAGACTCGGTAACTTTCGACAATGCTCGTATTTTGTCTAGTGATATTGCTAGTACTATCAGGACGCTCATGCAATTTTAATGATATTGGTTTAACTGTTTAGATCTCGTCGTATGGACTCTTAAACGGTGTTTAATTATTTATTTACAACACTGTCCGGTTAGGTACTATTCGATTACTGTTTTAATTCACTCGACACAACTTTAACACGTGTAATTATGAACTAAAATATATTTAATATTTATTCGTTTTATATTAAATATAATAGATTAATATTAGGTCTGTTTTATAAATTACAAAAATGATTTAAAAAATAAAAACTTTACAAAATATATAATAAATTAACCTAGAAAAATAAAACTTAAATTTAAACTAATAAGAAAAAATTACTGAATGAGGCGCCACTTGGTAGGGTACCTAATACGCTAGCAGCATTGCCTCTTCGTATGACAATACTGATTTTTGTTTTAAATATGCGTAGCATTTGGAATCTCCACATTCCCAGAAGACTCGTTTCCCGAGGTCTCTGATAAATCCGCGAGCCTCGGTTCCTAAGGTTCCAGAAGTTTTGACCTCAAATAATACGAAATGATAATTTGGTATTAAATCTCTGTACTTCAGCCGCTTACGTAACTATAAACGCGTAACATTACGATATACAAAGAAAACATACAAAAAAAATCTTATACATAAAAGTTAAAACATAGAATGACAGTTACAGCTAGGGTTCTTTAACATTTCTTTAGAATAATATAGATTTTTCAAAGTAAGCTATAAACATATAGTAAATTTAAAAATATAGTATTTAATAGAAACAGAAAAATACTCCGGGCTGGCTGGTCGTGTTGTTCTTTGGAAAAAATAAACAATGATATATTTATTTCTTAATTATTTTTATAAACACTATCTTTTTTTATAGTTCTTATCAAAATGAATAATTGGTTACATGTTAGGTGTTGAAAATATAGTTCTTTTTGTACTATTTTTCAACAGTATGTAGTACGCAGACCCGAAATATAATACAATACTATATAGTACGCGGATGAAAACCCCAGTTTAACAAAATATTATTTCTTTATAACTAAGACGGCATTACCTCTCTGAATGGCTTAACTAATCTGTTGGTTAACATAGCCAGCTCTTGAGTCATCTGTAAGTTCCACGATGGCACCCATATGCCAAAGTTTTATAAAATAAGATGCCATATTCGCTCTACAGACCTACTATTTTCACAGGAAATCCACAAACTCATATTTATTCAAATAAAATAAAATATAATTGATTGAATCAGGCGTTATTTTGCGGAATTCCATTATTTTATATAATATTTTATATATATAATATAACTAGCGGAAGAATTTGCAATAAAGTAAATATTACATCTATATTATTATATAAAATAAAAGTATTTTCTGCGTTTTTTGCCCGACACGCTGATCCCAGATTGGGCAAGGTGGGATCAGCGTGCCAGCTTTTAATGAAATGAAGTCATCTCGTTAGGTCCCATGTCTTCAAAAATACTTTGAGGTTCTAGTATTGAAGGCATCGAAACGATACATTCAAATGTTTTTTCGTTTACTTTAAACGTTTTAGCATGAAAACTTTTATAATAAATTAAAATCGTGTCTATTTATTTTTAGTATTTGCCTCTCTTATCGTTTATCTATAAGTTTTTATAACATTTTGAAACCTCAGCTGAGTTTTAACATTTGTCCGGTTTTTTTGCTGCCATACTAAAAATACAAAGGTCTCTTAGTGATTTTCGTTCGTTGTCATTTTCTAAAGTTACACAGTGCGCTTTCACGTTCAACTTTTCTATTATTAACGTATAACCTAACGTTATCTACTAACGTTTGATCTGTCATCGTTATTTTTTCCTTTCGTCCCATAATCGGCGAGCATTAGGGCATTGTAGTCCAACAAGTTTTGAGGCATGCGTGAGAGGAATACGCAAGCTGACATAAAATCTCACGGATATGGACATAGCTTATGGTTTGCAACAATCTATAAACGATTAGAAACCATTGTACGATAGTTAAAACAACAGAATTTTCACTTTAATTACTGTAATTAAGGTTTATATTCACAAGAAATGTTGTTTGATTTAAAGTTGGTAATAATTTATGTGATAATGACAAGTACATCAATGCTAATGTTATTTGCGTGTCTTTGGAAATCGACTAAATTCTCGTGTTAGTCACAGATAAGTGACTATCACGTAACGTTCTGAAAATACTTCAGGGTGCATCGGAGACTTTAATGGCCTACTATTTTTAAGCTATGGTATTTCAAAGACATCATTTATATATATTGCGAAGTAGTATACCTAGAACGAAGTAAATAATGATATGTACCTAGTAACTTAATATAATATCTATATCATTCCCCCTTCGCCTTTCCGTTACAGAACCTCACGAGCAGGTAATAGAATGCATGCGCATTCTGTGGCCGATGTACCAACCCACACTAGCAGATTTGGTGATTTGTACATCTGTCGCACCATTAAAATGTCCTTCATCCTATAACCTTGAGTCCTTTAAACGAAGCGTGAATAGGCATCTTAAGCCGGCATAATGGATGAAACCAGCTCTTACAACACAGTTCTAAAAGCTGGTTGTGTTCATTCTTGGACCTGTATACTTATTTCGATCAGGTGGAGTCACATGCCGAGCTCCTATAAAAAAAATATAAAAAATAATCTTCGTTCGTTATAGCGTGACTAACGAATTCTCAAAATCGACTTGGCCGATTTAAATATTTTATTATTTTTATATTGTTTGGGGGGGTTTAAAAAGAAAAATCCTAAAGAAAAGCTAAAAAATAATATCTAAAGCATGGACTTAATATAAAGAATAGAATAGTTTAGAAAATTATTTATTCAATAAAATACAATATATATATATAACCTTAGACAATATATATATATAACCTTTAGAATAATAACGCAACAATCTTAAACTAACGCCGCGCCGCCCATTTCGTAACCTTACCATTTAACCGGCTTAGTGGGAGAAATCTGTTAAACAACAATATTGAACGACTTGTATGTATGCTTATCATCAGGTATATACACACAAAGTCATATCTCGTCCTTCAATATATATATTTAAATTCTTATGTACTCTTTAAAACACAAGGACGAGTTGATGTTTTGTTTGTACTGAATCTTAATATGTACTATTAAAGTATTACATTGCAATCTTAGAGACGATTCCATCCTATGATGATCCGTAGACCCAGAACGTTTTCTTGCTGGACGGCAATACTGATTATCTGAGTTAAACATCCATTACTCAAAGGATCACCTTCTGCCGCCCGGATAATGCCAAGGTTTCTACAGCAAACGGTTTAATAGTTGCTATTTTAGCCGCTGCTCTGGCGTGTTTTTGGCATGGCGATGTTACGACTAGCACAAAGAGATCTAGGCGATATAAACCGTCTATTTGTCCATACATCTGTTGCCTCATCTACCAGTTATACCTATTTTTTCTCATACATAGGTACTCATGTTAATGTATTGTAATTGTCAAAGTAAAACTCTGTTAAACTGTGTATATTGTCCTTCTAATTTAAAAAAAGTATAAACATTTTTTTATGAAAACATTTGGTAAAAATTGAACAAGACTTAAAAATCAAACTTATGCCGATCATAAAATGACATGTGATGACGAAATAGTTACGTCACAATTCATTCATGCATCGTAAATGAGGACTGACATTGACTTATAAGGCTATTAATCAGCTGTTAATAATAACATATAATTTAAAATTGATTTTCATAACGATTTTGCAGAGGCCTTCAACTGGAGGGGTAAATAACCTATTGGCCTTTAAATCTATACATTTATTTTATATATTTTTTAGCACGTCAGCTGACGGTATATTTGTAAAACCTGGAAACTCCGTAATGGGATCGACAAATAGTTTGTTATTTAATAGCATTTGTCGCTCTTACTATGCCGGCTAAGTAATGCGGTTACGGAATATTACGTAAATATCGAGGTCACCTTTGGCAAACTATAGTGTTGTTACAACTAACTACATGACAGTTTTTAGGACCCAAGTTCAAAACCCTGTTTGTTCTAATAGTAGTTTTAATAAAAACAACATATTTTAGTACCTCAGAGAGCACGTTATACTTTTAGTCCCAGTTTCACTATACAACAACTTTCACACAACTTTTTACACTGTTTATAGTCTATAAACGCCAAACATAGCGACCAGCTTGCTACTTGTTATGACTGGGAATACCATCAGCTAAAAGACGAGGTGGGTTAAATTGCACCTGTGCGGATACGGACAGTTATACCTTTAATATTAGGTTATTTAAAAGGTATTGTACTGTATCCTTAGAGAAACCAAAGTTACCGACATGGCCCAGTGAATCAGCAAGTTTAAATGGCAGTGGGCAGGGCACATAGCACGCAGAACTGATGGCCGATGGGGCCGTAAAGTTCTCGAATGGAGACCAGGCATCGGTAAGCGCTGCGTAGGACGTCCACCCATAAACGACCGGACCGACGACCTTATTAAGACCGCAGGAACTCGCTGGATGCAAGCCGCTTCCAACCGGTCTTTATGGAAATCTATAAGAGGGGCTTATGTCCAGCAGTGGACGTCCTATGACTGATTATGATGATGACTGATAATAAAATACTCTAATAAAGGGAACGTAAGCATCAACCAGATAGCTGTGGCGAAGAGAAGGGTGTGGGCCGGATGCATATGGCTAGACGTCGAACCGTTGTGGACCGTACGTACGGTTCAGTGTAACAGCGCATTTAGTATACCTACTAAGTTAGGTTTTTTCGTTAAGATATCACCTGCGCGCAAAGAAAAGGAATTATTTATTTTAGAGGTCATTTAAAGCTAATTTAATTATTTTAACAATAATAAAAAAAATAAGCACAATGCATACTGTATATTCAAATGGGCTTGTTAGTTTTAAGATTATTACGTTGGGAATAGAATAGCATGTAAAAGACAAAAGTTAAACTATATTTTATTCCAATAAAACAAAAATAGTAAAAAATAAATATCAATTGATTTATTTATCAATTGGTCAGTTTTTGTATTAAATTTTTAAAGATAAAAATGCTATGGAAAAATTCCTGGTGGGTGGGACTAGAACTATAACCCACGAACCTCGCTGGAACCTGGTTGGCTCAGCGGTTGAGCTTCTTGCCGCGATAGCGAGGTTCGTTGGTTCGAGTCCCACCCACCAGAATTTTTTTAAATTGCAATTTTATCTTTAAAAATTTAATATAAGATTATCCTATAAAGGAATTCATAAAAATGCATAAATATAAAATACTGAAAAAAGTAAAAATAAAAAACAGACTCCTCTGCCATCTAGTATTAGAAACTAGGACTTCTAACTTCACTCGTATGTAGTTAATAGAAGAAGCTAATAGAGGGCGTCTGTGTATAAAAATGCATACATATAAAATATTGGCCAGTTTTTGGTAAGAAATAGCTTTACCTATTATAAGCTATACAATAGCAATTTGTCATCGTACATAAAATACCACGTTAGTACCGAAAACAAGGCGATTTTATTTCTTTCAGCGAGAGTATTATAAATATGTTTTGACATAATAATACATACCTACGATTTTTCATAAAATGGTTTTATTTATTTAAGCCTACTTTAAAAGTTTGTCAACCAATTAGCGCTTTTTATCATTTTGAAGCGCTAACTTAGTTAACGATTCATTGTTATTATAATATATTTGCAATAAACCTGTCACGGTATTAAAATATCACTTAAAATGTCAATTAAAATTTTGAACGGAAATAAATTTCCAAATATTTTCATAATTGAATTGCTTGAAATAGCTCAGAAGTAGATATTCGTTTTAAGTAAGAACACAATATTATTAATGATTTTCAAAATCCAATTAAATTAATTTAAAATCAAAATTATGAAAACTGGTTTATGATTGGTAGTTATCTTTATTAATTATTTGCGTTTGTAATAACAAATCATAATTATTTGAGTTTTGGGTAGCTACATATTTAATAACCAAATGGTGAATATATATTATATTATTGAATAATCTAATGTGATTGTTAAATAAATGTTACTAATAAATTTTGGATGCGGTTTGAATGAAACTATATTGATATTATAAATATGAAAGTTAGATGTTTTGTACTTAATAATTCCAAAGGCTGAACCGATTTGTATAAAATGTCTAAGGTATTAAGAAGCAAAAGCCATCATGTTTGGGTTTTAGTCTGTGGATTCTCCGGTTTTCAGGAGACTATAATTTTTTTTTCTATGTTTTAGTAGAAACGGGCAATTGATATAACGATAAAGCAGCTACTGTTTGTCGCCGCGCATTTCGTAATGTCGACTTATTCACGGACTTAACTACCTTTGTGTTTACCTAATACGAAATGTACCTAGAAAAGTCGGTGGATTCATTTCAAAGTATTTATTGAATTTATTATAATAATATTTATAACCAAAACACTTCGTGCATTATTTAAAAATAAAACTACCTATTATTAATAATTATTTGTAACATTAAATATTAATAAGGAATAAAATAATTGCCTCATATTGACAAGTTGACACGCGATTTAAAATTAAGTTTATATTGCCTATAATTTTATGACAGCGGCTAATGGGAGCCATAAACGATCGCAATGGTTCAATAAACGAAAATAGATCCTGAACATTACCTATGCAAATACAAACGTACGTAATATTTGAATCAGTTCTATGAAACCTATTTTCATATTATTTATGTTAAATACTTTTTCATATTATTTATGTTAAAATATATATGTTTCTTTTTGGAATAGAGCAGGACATGTGACCCTACATCCACCTGATGGTAAGTGGCAATGTAACGTCCAAGAATGTTCTTAACCAATAGTAGTAATGATGCTTGCTTCAATTGGTTGATTCTACTATGTCTGCTTGAGAAAGTTATTCGCGCCACGCTTAAAGGACTCTGGATTATTTAGCATTAAATGCCAATTAACATTAATTAGTAATTAACAGTAAAAAAAAGATTTAGGGTGTTAAATAAAATTTCTTGTTCAGAATATATTTGTAAGACGAACAATAAAAATTAAATTCATATCGTTTCTAGACGGCAGCGCTAACCCGTCGAGATGATAAAATATTAAATGAACTAATTATGTTGAAGGCAGCGAGCAGTGGCGCGGTGATCCCAGCAGCTTGAGTCATTACTGATTCTGATTGAGAAAATCTCCCGTCTTGATGCGATTGTATAGAGTAAACGTCAGCGAATCTTGTAGTGCAATCATTTAATTTTAATCCTACCTACCACCTAAATCACATATATACGCTGTAATGTCTGGATTTAGAGAAGGCGGTCCTTTACCTGGACTATTTGCTTTCTGACTGACTTATATAGCTATAGTTTAATTTACTATATTCAACATAACTTAAAAAACAAACTACAAACGGTTCTCGGGAGTCTAAAAGACACCCGTGATGGTATTATTATTATTTATATAATAATAACCATAACTGAACCGGCATTGCCTCGTTGAATTATACCTATAATTAGTTACAATATGATTCCCTTTCAGGCTGTATACATATAATAAAGGGTGCTTATTGTCACTATGGAAAATATTTAAATTGTGTTCTATGATGAAAAATGGTATTTTTTTCCTTTTATAAAATGACTTTAAGTATAAAAGAGATACACAAATCACATCAACTTTTATACTAACAATTGTTTGAGAGATATTTTATTGAGACCTCACTATAAGTAGCGGGGTCTCAATACGATCTTTAGAAAACTGTAAGGTATCTTTGCTTGATACAAAGATAATCCTTTCTGGATCAATTTTACCCATAGGCGTTTATATGATAATTTATTTTAGGTAACTTTTATTGAATACAAAGATACCTACCAACTTTATTTGGGTTCTATTAGTCATACTTAATGTATAAAAAATATTATATATATATATATCATCACGGGTGACTTACGGCGCCCGAGACCGCCTAGACGGCCCCAGGGTACTCAGCGGAGGGGTTTTTAAACCCACCTCGTCGTAGCCGATGGTATGAGTCTACACCGAACAAGTGGCTAGCTCGTCGCGATGTTTTGAATAGACTCAATAACCCATCTTTAAACAGTTTCACAAGTTGGTATAGTGAAACCGGGACCGACAGCTTAACGTGCTCTCCGAGGCACTATAGTGGTGTTGTCAAACAAAATGTACATAAATTTTTAGATTAAAAACTCATTGGTACACACCGGGATTCGAACCAGGGACAAGTGTTTTTAAGTCCAAGGTCTAACCAACTCGGCCACCACGTAAAAGAAATATTTTTACTGTAAAAAAATATCTTATCATCACGGATGCCTTACGGCTACTAGATACCGTCTATAGACGTCCCAGCCAAGGGATTTTGATCTATGTCTTCGCCGATGATTTCTAAGAATAAGAAAAGAATGCGTTTGGTTGCTATTTATTACAAAAAGTACAACAATTGGTTTTCTTAGCGAAGTGAAATGCGCGGTGGAAAGGAAGTTTGTGTCATTGTAAGAAAAAAATGTAACCTAACCGAACGCTACAACGAACTAGTGTAAGGCCTTTTTAATCCATCTGCCATTTAACTTACAAAATAATGGATTAATTTTACATAATTAAATTTCATAAAATTTTACTAAATACACTTTCCATAAACCTCAAAGTCAAATCATTTATTTCATGTAAATATTTACAGATATTTATGAATAGTCAAAAAAAAAGTTTAACAATGAGACCTTAGAGTGCGTTTGGTTAGGCAGCTAATCATTAACAAAAGAACGACAAATAATTATTAAACCTCGATATCAGATTTAGAACTTAAACGCGATGGAATGGAAATCATAATATGAAAAATACTAACGAACCTATACTACCTACTTCTATTGAAAAAAATTATCTTAAAAAAAAATTTAATAAAATATTCATCAAGAATATTTTATTAATTTTTTTTTTTATTAATTATGTTATAGGTACTATCAACGACCTATCTAATACTAAACAGACCAACACCAAAGCATTCTAAAATAAAAAAATACAATCCTCAAATCTCAAAATTAGACTCAAAATTTCCTCACAAATGTTGTCTAAGAAAGTTCAAATAAAGAGTCTAAAATACACTTGCCAAAGTTCACCCAAAAACCGAAGTTTAAATACCTACCTATTGTTAGAGCCGCCGGGTTTCCATTGGAGGAGAAGGGTGGATCCACCCCTTACTTAAGTCGGCTCCCAAAATATACCTACATGTACCGCTTGATGCTTAGATCAAAAATGATCTTTATTCTTTGGTTTTATTTTTAAAAAAAGGAAGATTTATAATAATTAATGTGTGTATACTGTACATATTATAAATGTGACATACTCACTGTATGTCGCCGGTGATCATTTCACAGCTAAATTACTTTGAAACTACTAAACATATTTTGGTGATTTTTTTAAGTATGTAAAATAAAAGTTATACAATTTTATATAGATCTAAAATATTTATAAAGACACATGTACGAAGTCAAGAGTAATAACTTGTTTTTTTAATGAGACCTGTGCCCCTAGTGTGAGTTTTCTAACTATTACTTTGAGTTTGAGTTAACTGAAATTTGTATGGCAAATAGTTCAGCGCCCCAAGCGGAATTGTTGAGAACTAAAAATGCGAGGTGTGATTGGTCAAAATGTTAACGCGGTAGTATAGTTAACGCGAAAGTAAACGTTAAAAAAACTCACACTAGGGCTACTGTAATGTTCAATTTTATAAATTTATTTTGAACTCTAAGAAGAAAATGTTACAAATAAGTTTAAAATAAGTAAACAAAAACCTAAAACTTATATAAAATAAAAAATATTAAATTATAACAAATAACTTTAGGCCCTTGGTCACCTGATGCTCTAGCATTTTCTAATCTGTTGGGAAAATTATTAATAGAGAAATCAGGTGACCGACGTGCTAGAGCCTACTTTTTCCAACGCATAGGGCTAGAAATTCAAAGAGGAAATGCGGCTGCAGTTCTCGACACCTGCGCGGCTCCAGAGGAATTAATGGAATTATACACATTAATTTAATTAATTAATTTATTTTATTATGTGGATTTTATATAAATATCTAAAATATAATTAGTTGAATAATAAAAATGTCCCAATTAATATGACTACAGAAATTGAAAAAAATAATAATAATAATACTTTAAAATAAACTAACCCCCATATTCTAAGTCGCATCTTCTACTCCACTTTTCACTCAAGGAACGTCTCACTCTTTCGATCTTTTTTGATTTGACATTTGGTAGAAAGAGACAGACGTTCCTTGAGTGAAAAGTGGAGTTGAGGTTACGACTAAGAATACGGGGGTAAGATTATAAACCAAATATTACCAAACAGAAAAACTACCTAAACAATAACAAAAGTAAAAAAAAGGTTATAATAATTTTACAATTCTCTTTCATATTCCTAATTAAATTTCAGTGAAAGACAATGTTAAAAAGTATATTAAAATTAATAAAGTATAAACCCAAAACTAAGGAATACTTAAACTTAACATAACTACCATCAAAGCCGCCGTGGGCTACATATGAACAATACATTCAAGCAGAACCTCCTTGTATTCATAGTCAAGCTGAAATTTCTCCCAGAGGCAAAAACTTAATTTCAAGTTACGAACTCGTAGTGCCAAGGCGCCATATTTACTGTACTAACACGAAACTAAATAGGTTTACTCGAGTAGTAAGAAGTTTCTTTGAAATTACTTGGAGCTGCCATGGTTTCAATATGGCGCATAATAATGGCTTCTCAAGTTGATTAGCTCAGCGAATTCATTAAAGTTTGTTAATTAAATTTGGAAGACACTGGCTTCTGCTGTAATTTAAGAAAGTTTGTTCGGAATATTTCTTCCTTGTATAGTTACTTGCTTATCTATACTAATATTTTAAATTGACAAGTTTGCCTTTTTGTTAAATCTCGGAAGTCAACAACGGTTAAGATTTGTGATATTTATTTGAGATAATAATAATATGTAAGATAAATTACACATATTTCTTTGGTAAAACAAAGCTCTAGGCTTGTACTATATGTACCAGAAATAATCATATAATACATATTATATTTTATAAATACCCAGACTATGCCAAACTGTATAGGAAAACGTACTAATATATTTTTTGCCATGGGTGGGAATCGAACCCACGACCTCCGGATACAACGCCAAAGCACAACCACTAGTCTACAGAGACATCATATCTATCCAATTTATTAATTAAACTTTTTTTTAAAATAACATATAGCGAAGAAAAGGTAGTAATATGCTGGCGTGCTTAAAATAATAACAAGTATTTTACCAATGAGTTCTTATTTTTTATATTAAAAAAAATATATTGGTTTGAACCTCTATAGTGCCTCGGAGCATATGTACGCATAGAATTGAATACAGCTGGGTTATTGAGTTTACATACGCACCTTGACGAGTTTGCCACTGATACGGTATAGACTCGAAATACCTTAACTAAGATTAGGTGGAAACCAAAACACTCCCGCGATATTTTAGATCAGACATTCGTTGGAAATTAGTACAAAATCGAATCGCAAAAAAATTTGGTCCGTACAAGTATAACAAATATATTATTGAATACGCTATAAAAATAGACAGTGTACATAAATAAATAGGGTGACACACTTTTATATTTCAGCCAGAAAATGTCGACTGAAAATTGTACCAAATGCACTAGATCACGTACAGAAAATTGAATTATTATTGGAAATAGAATTCTTGTTATATTTTTAGTTTATTTCTAGAATATCGTGTAAATTTGTAGCTCACCCACTTACGGATATATTGGTAGGTCACGTCCAAAGTGTCCTATATTCACTAAAAGTTTGGTCTAAGTTTCAAAATAACCCAATTTCACTATACCGACACGTTGAATTTGGTTGTATTTACAAGTCAGAAATATATCATATCCGTATTCATAGTGACATTGAAAGGTTGTACTTTGAGGTAACATGAGGCTCTACTGATCAAATCGAACAACTTTTCCCATGGAACCATAAATAAAATAAATAAATACCATCACGGGTGCCTATTTGGTTCTCGAGAACACAAAGGGTAGCGGAGGGATTAACCCGTCCTCATTTCGCCGATGGTATTCGGAGGCAACTAAAAAGTGGCGAGCTTGTTGCGGTGTTTATGATGAAATAGCCTCGTTGTATAAAGCTGTCACCCATCCCAGGCCGGCCTTGTTGTCATCTGCTTAACCTTGTTATCAGTTGCGCAGTGACTTAACCACTAGGCTGGGGCCGCTTTTGCATGGAACCATGTGTCGTAAAAACTACTAGATGATTTATTTTTGGTTGAATATATTACGTTTTGGTATACATACAGAAAGCTAATAGAACTACACGGTGTTTAAGTTTTAATAGTCTCTTATAGGAAAAGTTTAAAAATACACCGCGAGCACAAATAAAGAGCAAAAAGCATAATAAATATTTTCTATTTTATGCAGTTAACACTTTGGCAATAACACAGTGATTTACTAAAATACAAAATTATACCCATAAATCAGGGCTTATATTAATTATGGTTATTACAACACCACTATAGTGCCTCGGAGAGCACATTATGCTGTCAGTCCCGGTTTCACTATACCAACTTGTGAAACTGTTTATAGATGGGTTATTGAGTCTATTCAAAACATCGAGACTCATACCATCAGCTACGTCGTAGGATTAAAACCCCTCCGCTGGGTACCCTGGGGCCGTCTAGGCGGTCTCGGGCGCCGTAAGGCACCCGTGATGATATGTATGTATGTGTAGTGATACGATGTGCAGCAAGGTCAAAAATTTGTACGCACACGAAGTTGCGGGCTGGTGCCCGCAACTTCGTGTTCAACTTTTTATGTTTTATTTATTTACTAGCTGATGCTAGTAAATAAATAAAACATAAAAAATCACAGTACCAATATAAAATCATTTTGACTAAAAACAAAAACTACCAAACTACAAAATTTAAAAAACATAACTCAAAACTACGTTGGTAAATACATAGTCATATTTTATGAGCGTTTTGAATAATTGATGGGATGGCAACCAATCTCGACACGGCTTCCGATCTCTAGCGGTTTTACGTTCATCTTTATGACACAATTTACAGCAGCTCCGGTTTTTAGGGGTGCGTACATAATTTTTTCCGAAAAACAGAACTCGTATTGGACCACTTTGTCAGTATGTCTGTCCAGATTTATGTCTCAAGCCAGTTGAGGTATAAAGTTGAAATTTATATAGTTATTTTTTTAATTGCACCGTATGTGATCTTGTATCTACCTGATGTTAAGCAGACCTAAAAGTCCATGAATGAAGTCGATTAATAAATTTTTAGCTAGCTAAATATTTCAATTACGAAATAGGCTTTACGAAAGACATTATACATTATTTGGAAAAAAAATATATTTTTAGACACATGGCATTATACATTTTTTGGAAAAAAAAAATTTAAGGTAAAAGGTTAAAATTTAGAATACCTAGTACTACTTAAACTACTTCTACCCAGTATTAACGTGGTGACTATGAAATTAATAGTCCAAATATTATTTAAAACAAAAGCAATTAAAAAAAATCCCAAGTTACCTAGTAGCAAAACCTTTTATATAAACTTTAATAATAGCATCGTACGAACTCCTTCAATATGATAGTTTAAAAATCATTGATGACAGCCTAGAGTTCATGACTTTTGTACTAGTTACTTGCTGCAAAGTTGTGCATACAATATTCCTTTAGTATACTTTTTAATTGTATAGAATAGTTAAATAATTACAAGAACGTTTATCTATATGCTCTATAATAGATACATATAATTACGGGCGTTTGTTCCATATTTTTTAATTGTTGTTTAAAAATAAAAGTTAATTATATTGTTTTTTATTGGAGTACGGCACGTGACTTTGTATCTATCTGGTGGTGAGCAGACCTACAAAGTCCATGCCTGGGATCTATCAATAATTGTTGTTAAAGGACATTGCCACTATGCTGGCTAAAATGCCATCACGAAATGGGTGGCGACAGAAACGAATTGCATTACGAGTATATTTTAATATCCTCGCTGTTTTAACGTAGCCGCACCCTGAAAGGAGACTACCACCTCGACAAGAAATCGAAGCAGTAGTCTCCTTGAAACCGGCGGACCCACAGACTAAAATTGAAGCATGACTAGGTCTCTCGTTTTTGCATCATGTAATGAGAACGGTCGATCGACCTAAAGTTATAAAGACCTTTCTCCCACTTAAAAACTGATTAGTATATTGTCCTGAATATAAAAGTACACATACCTACTAAATATATTTATATATTTTATAAACTAATGATAAAGATACGTACAGTAGCTAATGCACCAAGCTTTAATGTTGGTATTTAATTTACATAAAACAAGAGGAACAAATTCACGGCAAATAAAATACCAAAATTATAGTTATCGATGTTATTATGGATCATCGACCTATTCAAGAACTCTAACAGTATTTATATAGCCTCTACCTAATATTTTTACAAGATAATTGTACTAAAACTTGTACCGACAGCTACCTACATAAGATACACAAGCCTCACTAATAGTAGTAGTATTTAAAAAAATATATATGTTAGTATCAAAATTGTAATACACCACAAATACAAATCACAAATTCAAAACTACCCGTAGAATAGAGACGAATAACAACCCTCTGTTTCTTTTAATTACATGATGCAAAAACGAGAGATCTAGTCATATCTCATTTTAGTCTGTGGGTTCGCCGGTTTCCAGGAGACTACTGCATCGATTTATTGTCGAGGTGGTAGTCTCCTTTCAGGGTGCGGCTACGATCAGACAGCGAGGATATTAAAATATACTAACGAAATGTTCGCAATATTATGTTCTCACTACTGCATTGATTTGTTTTAAAATATATTATTCTCACAAAGTATATTGTTTATAGTGCAAGGAAAGGCGATTTTAGCCTTAAGACACTACCCTATACTTCCATGGTTTCAGGTTATAAATTAACAATGGTACCAAAAGAGTTGACACGAAACTCAAAAAGTTTCGCTAACACTCAACTCCGTGAGGATCTTACCGTCGTTCACAGTACAAATGCATATTGAATTACCTTAGCACCTCGCAACTACCTCGTGAGCTATGCGCAACTTTTGCTGCAGTCCGATAAAAGATGACAGACAAAGACAAAAGATTTGCATATCCCACGTGGATGATAAAGACGGCTAAGAAAGTTTGCGTACTTACCATTTACCTTATATATAATATTATACTTACAATCAAATAGTTTATGTTACATACATAGATATGCTATTTCAACAAGTTTTTCAATTTTAATCTCTAAATAGACAAATTCTTTATGTATTTGACAATAAATACAAAGATATATGGTACCTACGCAATTTTATCTTAGTTGCCGCACATTTCGTAATCGCATCATTTAGCTGGTATAGTGAGAGCGACTAATATTGTTAAACAAATATTCTATGCAAAATTATTGGTTTTGTTTTTATATATATTTTTTATACTTTCAATACAAATATTTACAAACTTGTACGTTTTTCATTCAGTAATATCGTTAAAAGTGTCGAATACTGATACAAAATTGATTCCTTATTAACGCTAGTTAAATTTCAAATTAATCTGGGATAATTGTCAGATTTAACTACTTGCAAACGCTTAAAAAAATAATGGGACCAATAGGTGACCAAATCTTTCAATAAAAAAAATAAAATAAAAAATTGACAAAGATATGAGGTAACATCCCCAAAAAAACATAACATACTCATCGAATTGAGAACCTCCTCTTTTTTAAAGTCGGTTATAAATGGCACGGGTGTCTTAATAAGCGGCCGCCTAGACGCCCTTCGGAGTCGAGGAGTTTTAGTCCCAACACCTCGAAGCCGATGTATTCTTAACAAGTTGTTGCGATTTGTATATATTGAACTAAAGTAATTCCTGAGAAATGGTTGTATTACCTACAGCAATAACATATTACCAAATATTGCTTTTGATGATTTCAAAAATTATAGTTTTTCATTTCAAGATTCATAAATTTATATAGCTTTAACAAGTTTAAAAAAATTGTTGCCTAAAAGATGACAATAAATATTACTGAAAAAGTAAATATATATTCAAAAATATTAAAATTCAGTTTTATGACATTAAAATTTTCTTCATAGAACACTTTTCTATCTGGTATATTTAAAAACTATTCCTAAAAGACTTTTTAAACACAAACACCCTATATATCTACAATGATACAGGTATCTATATCCTTCCATGGGTCTCAAACTCCATACCAAATTTAAACTAAATCGGTTCAGTAGTCACACCGTGAAAACGTACCAAACAAACTATATGAAATTATGTGTTTTAACTGCTACATTAAAATAATTACAATAATAATATAAAATCCTATAGATTTTCTTTGTTTTTAATAACACAACTATCTTAAAACTACCGCCGAGTCTTGCCTGGTTACCACTAATACACGTACGATATTTTTTTTAGATTCTTACCTACACATTACAAATACTACACTATTCAGCAATGAATCAGTTTAATACGCGTGTAAACATACAAATAACCAATAATTTTGAATTGAACGATGTTTTGCCATACCTTTAATGACACAGGCAATCAGTAGACAACAAAGGACTTCCGTAACTATTATTTCAGAAACCTAAACCTATGTTGGTAATTCCAAATGCTTATCGCTTAATAAATTGCTGTTATGGAACCCCTTTGCAGAAATTACTTCAATTATCAGAGGAGACCCAAGCTAATGGTTATTCGTTGTTATGATGATAATGACATGGTTAAGCAACATATCGGCTGCATAATGGCATTTAAGGGTAGTCCATTAAAAACCACAACGAGCTCGTTTAGTAGTCTAATGCCATGACGGGAATTGATTGGCGAGTAAACGCACGTGTTCCCAACGAGTGTCATTTAGATAGAATAGCACAGATACTTAAATCTAAACCATAGCTCTACCCCAAGCTTTTGCAAACAGTTTATATTAAGGTTCAATTAATGATGACGATTGTTACTAAACAGTTCATTGCACTTAAAAGTCAACGTCATTAAACATAAAATAAAAGAAATATCATCACGGGTGTCTTTTGGCGCCCGAGACCGCCTAGATGGCCACGCTGGGAACCACCAAGCGGGGGAGTTTTAATCCTACCTCTTCGTAGCCAATGGGATGAGTACTACGAACAACTGACTAGTTGACGGGTTGTTTGAATAAACTCAACAACTATAAACAGTTGTACAAGGTATAGTGAAACTGGGGACGATAGCTTAACGTGCTCAAAATATAAGAAATATAATGAATATAATATTGCCCTCGATTTCATATCATTTATGCTCACAGAGATCAGGATAACTTTATATTTTCAAATAAACTTTCTTATTGGTTGATTCCTATATATAGTTCCTAGTGACTATAGTAAAAACTGTTTGCAAAAACGTGTGGTAGAGCTAAAGAATATTTAAATAAGGATTTACAACCTAATTTCTTAGACTTTTAATTGTTTTTTTTTTAATCAGAGGGTGTGACCTAAAGTACCTACTACTTTGCAAAGTCACACGCGCTGCATTTT
Source organism: Monopis laevigella (assembly GCA_947458855.1). NCBI lineage: Eukaryota > Metazoa > Arthropoda > Insecta > Lepidoptera > Tineidae > Monopis > Monopis laevigella. Next base: position 34,548,952 of record OX381576.1, on the reverse strand, counting down.
CAGGACGTACCACTCTTACATCTAAACGTAATATTTTACTACTTTTAATAAATTATCAATATTATTATACGTCTGTTCTAAGATTCTTTAATTGAGAGTTAGTAATCATTTAATTGTGATAATTCGGTGTTCGTTAAAATTATTAAAATCTAATTAAAGGTCATTGACTTATTGCAGCGATAAATTATCAATGAGGCTTTTGCTGCCGTCGGGATCATTGGAACGGCCTACTAAGAAATTCATGTTCATGTTGTTTACATTGGCATAAATGATATGGAATCGAGGGCAATGAATCATTATATTTCTATATTTTGATGGACTCGGAGAGCACGTTAAGCTATCGTTCCCAGTTTTACTATACCAACTTGCCGAACTGTTTATAGTTATTGCGTATATTCAAACAATCCGACAAGCTATCCACTTGTTCATAGTAGATTAATTTCATCGGCTACGATGAGGTGGGATTAAAACCCCTCGCTTGGTGGTTTACAGTGCCCGTCTAGGCGATCTCGGGCGCCGTAAGGCATCCGTGATGATAATTATTTTATTTTTTGTTTAATGACCTTGACTTTAAAGTGCAATGAACTGATTTGTAACAATCGTTATCATTAATTGAACATTAATATAAAAGCATAATGTCAAAGGTTTTCTATTTTTATATTAATATGCGAAAAGAATATCCATATGACAATTTTTTTTATATATATATAACTATTCACAATTGGTTCAAATGCATGGGTGCCTATCAACGGCTCGGGATTGCCTAGACGGCCTCTGGGTACCCAGCGGAGGGGTTTTAATCCCACCTCGTAATATATTAGCTGATGTTATGAGTATATCTACACCGAACAAGTGGCTAGCTAAACCCATCTATAAACAATTTTACAAGTTGGTATAATGAAACTGGGACAGCTTAAAGTGCTTTCTGAGGCACTATAGTGTTGTCAAACAAACCTACATTATTTTTTAAAATTAAAAAGTCATTGGTTCAAAAACGGGATTTGAACCGGAGCCCTAAACACTGTATGTTTTTAAATCTGAGGTCTAACCAACCCAGCCACCACGTATATAAAAATTAATCTTGCAACTTAATAAAGTTTTACTTCCTTTATTATAGCCAATAAACAACTTTATATGTGTTGTAAGTGCCAATATTTTCTACTACCTCCATACAGTAACATTGTAACATGTAAATATGAGTTGGCACCACTACTTTACTGCGCTCTTTACTATCAAAATCTTTTTGTGGAAGTAGCAGTATAAAACCGCTTCCACTCAGATTTAAAATAAGAATCCTCTAAAAATCTTTGTAGGAAATATCCGTTCGTAAACGAATCATTGTAAATTTTATTTTGTGTTAAGAAATAAATGTAAATAATAATATTTTTATGTTTGGAGTACTTTATCTTAGATTTTTACTTATATATTTGAAGTTAAAAAAAATAACAATTATTAGATATTTCAAATTTTATTTACATAGTATGTGAGGAAAAATATTACAAGGTATTATTTATAGGCTACTAAACAATATTAATATAAAATATATCAATATGTTCATATATCATCACGGGTACCTTACGGCGCCCGAAATCGCCTAAACGTCCTCAGGGTACCCAGCGAAGGGGTTTTTAATCGCATCTCGTCATAGCCGATCGTATGAATCTACACCGAATAAGTGACTAGCTCGTCGCGGTGTGTTGAATAGACTCAATAACCTATCTATAAACAGTTTCACAAGTTGGTATAGTGAAACCGGGACCGACAGCTTAACGTGCTTTCCGAGGCAAACCAATGTACATACATTTTGTAATCAATATTTTTATAATAGAAAAAATATAATGACTTGATTAAATAGTGTATAACCAGACTTAACCAGGCTCCGGTTGGTACAATGTAGTTTAAATTGCCACTTAAACATGACTTTTTAATAATAACTAGAAATACATTTTACTGAAACACACCTAGTAATGCTCGGTTCCACGAACATATAAATACAGGTATAAATAATTCACAAGTAATGGGCTGAATTGAATTAGATATAAACTGCATTGATAGTTAAAATTTAACATGTAAATGGGTCACATTTACACTTTCATATTCAATTCATTTAGAATAAAATAGTCCTAGATATTATTTATATTAATATTAATTATATAAATAACTACTACAATTTTGTACTGAAGTAGATACTATTAGACAAAAAAAAAAGATAAAAAAAATGTTAATATGATCTATTGAAACCTATAAGGAATAAAAATTGATAAAAACAGTAAATATTCAGAAGTATTAAAATACATTAACCACAAAAAATAAATAAATAGACAAGTGTTTATAACTAGGAAAAGTGTTTTGTCCTTGAAGAACACTTTAGTTATAGAAGGTTTGGTCTCTTTTCTTTAGCAACAACCATTAATACGAGTATGCGCAATTGAACCTTCTATAACTAAAGTGTTTTTAAAGGACTCATTAAGTTTTTATGAATGAGACCATACCTCTCTACATAGAGTTTATTTAAACTGAATACTTAAAAAACTATAAAAAAAATACACTTCAAATAAATTATACAATACATACATATCATCACGGGTGCCTTACTACGCCCGAGACCGCCTAGACGGCCCCAGGGTACCCAGCGGAGGGTTTTTTAATCCCACCTCGTTGTAGCCGATGGTATGAGTGGCTAGCTTGTCGCGATGTTTTGAATAGACACAATAACCCATATATAAACAGTTTCACAAGTCGGTATAGTGAAACCGGGAGCGACACCTTAACGTGCTCTCCGAGGCACTAGTGGTGTTGTCAAACAAATGTACATACATTTTTTTTATTAAAAACTCATTGGTGCACACCGGGATTCAAACCAGGGACCTAAGTGTTTTTTTAAGTCCAAGGTCTAACCAACCCGGCCACCACGTATATTAATTATACAATAGCAAAGAATAAACTAGATATCTATAAAAAAACACTTTTAAATTATTACTGTCAGTAGTCAAAAAGCGGCCCCAGCCTAGTGGTTAAGTCACTGCGCAACTGATAACAAGGTTAAGCAGATGACAACAAAGCCGGCCTGGGATGGGTGACCGCTTTATACAACGAGGCTATTTCATCATAAACACCGCAACAAGCTCGCCACTTGTTAGGTGTTGCCTCCGAATACCATCGGCGAAATGAGGCGTTAATCCCTCCGCTGGGACCCTGAGGCCGTTTAAACGGTTCTCGGGAGCCAAATAGGCACCCGTGATGGTATTTATTTTTATTTTTACTGTCATTAGCTATAAAAAAAAACACCTCAATGATATTATCTATAGTTTCATAAATTGGCTGTATAAAGGCCGTACGGTATTAAGGTTTCGCGCATAGAGCACTGCGTGACCGACTCTGAGAAGTAACAGGTGTTCCCATTGTTGAAACAACGGATAATGATAATTTCGAATAACATACGACAATTTAATGTCCACGGTTGGACATACTTGGCAATCGATCCTGCGCACGTGATCGCACCTCAACTAAAATATAGGGCTTTATGGCTGTCCCCTTGTGGTCGAGGGAATATTATTAGGCCAATATTATGTTTTGTAGATGTTATACATTCTTTTTTATGTTTGTTGTTGGGAAGTGACGTGTTTTTGTATCTTGTAGTTAAATAGAAAGGAAAATGTTTTATAGAAAACATTGTTTATTTAAAAAACAAGTTCAAGCATACTACGATTTTTAATTAATTTAAAATAATGAACGTATAATATGTATTACAAAATTAAAACCAAAAACAAGAGTACTATGTTTCCCAATTGTTTTGTAATATATAGCTCTTTTTTATAGATTTTTGCAAAAGAGTACTAGAAGGCAACGCATGTTTTTTACGTTCTATTACTCATATCTCCCATATAAGTAATATAACGAAAAATACATTCCTTCATCAAATCACTCATTGGATTCAAAATCATCACAGAAACAGAATCAAAAGCTATTGATGATTAAAATTTTCTTAAAAAACTCAAAGTGTCACGTGACACATTCGGTGTCGGTTTTTTTATTTATAATAAGCCACCACCAGTTTATTACCACCAGGTCGTACCTAAATATTTGTTAACAGATATAGAAAGTTTGGTTGTTTATTATTTTAGACAATGCTAAATAAAACTAAATCACCAGTCTGACATTTAGACAAGCATAAATAAAATCAACCCCAAATAGAGACTAATTTGGGATTTTGTTACATTTAAAAGCTAATTAAGTACTCTTTTTAGATTCATTTGTCTGACCAACCTGTCAATTTGGGGGCGACGAATTCAGACCAATCTATGGCCGATGTCCACAGATAAATATATTATAGATACAACCAAGTACCTAACACTTGTCTCAAAATCTATTTCATACTTCTTCGTCTATTGTAATATATCTTCTCATACTTTCCCACCGATTATATAACTTTTAATTGTCTTATAATAAACCTTCAAATTAAACATGATATGTCCCATCTCCCGCGTAAATGTATACTTTATAATGTCCTATCTCCCGCGTAAATGTATACTTTATAATGTCCCATCTCCCGCGTAAATGTATACTTTATAATGTCCTATCTCCCGCGTAAATGTATACTTTATAATCACCTTGGTTTTACTATACCTCTACTATCTGTTTATTTGAATTACATTTATTGCACTAAATTACAAACATGTACATTATTTTCTACCAACCTTTGAGAAAGTGAAAGAAGAGCTTAGGGTGATCAAATAACAATTTAAAGAATATCTAGCGAATAGTATATAATAATATACTATTCGCTAGATATTATTTAATACTTAAATATTAAAATTTTAATACACCGATGGATGGACTATATTCTTTATACAAAAATATATTTTGATGGACGTATGCAACATAAAAAAATTTAATATTATTTTGTAATCATAATATTTAATATTATTTTGTATTCATACGTAATGGGGACGACCCGATAGTTTATGGTGTACTAGCAGTTATAAAATTATGACAATTAAGTTTAAATGATTAATTTTATTATGACTATTTTAATAACTTAGTTAGTAGTCTTATATAACTGTTGTTCGAATGAAAAAGGCAGCATTCTTAGTACTAAGTTTTAGACTAATTATTTGTGTTTTGTACGTTTTTAAGAAAAAAAAAATCGAATCACGTACCTAGTCTATCTGACTATTAATAATAAGAAATATAATATTGAAGGATGGAATATTTGTACTTACATATTAATTATGTATCTTTATATATTATTATTCATGTTCCTTTTTTGAAATTATAGGTATAGTAGTAGTTTAATATATTTACTAAAAACATTTTTTTATTATAAATTATATAGTACAAATATTCATAAAAACAACTTATTATTATTATTTGGTACAAATATTAACCGAATTCCGTCAATTCTCCTAATTTTCATCTATTGTTCTATAAGTCCTGAAACAGCAAGCGCAATTGTCATTTTTTTATTACTTATTAAATTGAACTCTTTAAGGATATAGAGCAATGCAATATTACTCTTATATAGTTTTGTTCATAGCTTTTGTACCACTTTTATGCAGCTCTATTCTGCTAGCGGTTTCTATTCCGACTGTTACAATAAAGTTTGCAGATTGGGCACTCTAACACCGGCATAGATGTAAATTGCATATTTTAGTTATTCAGCGGTCTGCGGTATCCATTTTATTCGAGGTCATTCCGTGGCCAGATTTGTTCAGTTTATAGCTGACAGAGGCCCGACAGAAATAACTTGTTACGAACCAAACATATTTAGGTTTATTAAATGTTTAGAATATTTGAGTTTTTTATTTGTTTCAATTAATAACGAAATTACTTTATTACCTATTCAATTAGTTGTTTCATAAGTTGGTATAGCAACTGAGTAGGTATAACAACTTAATGTGCTCCGAGGCATTTATTAGTGCCGTTGTCAAACAAATGTCTTATATTATAAACTTATCGTACTATAATGGTAAAGGTAAATGTCTCTTTATTCTTTGAGGATATTTATTTTTGATTCGGGTTATGGATTATTAGTTAATTGTAGATTTATTATTAAATACTAGCTGACCCGGTGAACTTCGTATCACCTATAAAGATGATGGCTTCCTTTCAACTATATGTCGCGAACACGTGACACATAGTTGTCCGTGCGCGAAACAGGTAAACTCAAAGTTGATTCCGCAAACTTCCAACGACCGGCCTTGTGATTTATATATGGTCATCGTAAAAGACAGTCGCAGGGGAATTAGAGTCGCTACTAAAATAAATAGTGACAGGTCACTAAAATTTTGGTTGTATGGAGAAAAGGTTACCTTACCTTACCACACTGGTGGAAGAATAAAAAATAAAATGTGACAAATAACAGATAAAAACAAATAATCGCGACATCTATATAAATCGCTTATTTTTTTTAAACTTTTCTTCAGGTTGTTTCCTATTATTTTTCTTTTTAAATCACCCCTGTATTAAAGCGAACAAAATAATAAAAAATAAAAAATAAATCGGCGATTAATTTTAATATGTAGAGATTAATGATATAACTTTGTAACTTTATCAGCGGCATTCGTCCGCGTGTTTCAGAACGTGCGGATTAATATTCACTGAAATAGGTTTAATTATTTCAAAACCGTAATTTAATATACACATGGCGAACATAAATTAAAATTATATTACCATAAATATTTGTTAAAATATGAATAAGCTTTGATTTAATAACAATGCGGAGTAATCCGAAGATAACAGTTTTATTAAAATAATTTATTTATGATAAATAAGGATTATACAGATGTGAAAATAAGCTACAATTTATCAGAAATACTAATAAACTAGTGTTGAAATTTATACATTGACTTCTATGTAAACAAGACATGCTAAAGGGAACTAAGATTTTGCTTATTGTGTTAATTCCAATACCATAATACATTTGTAGGTAGGTACATAATTGACAAATTTTAACATATTTTATTTAATGTGATTATATATAAACCCTATAATTACTTACATGCGCACTTTGTTTTAACGATTTAAAGTTTATTTTAGGTGAGTAACATTTTTTTTTGGTATTTTCCAAAAATAGTTTTTCAAATACTAATAGTTTGCTCGAATGTTTGTGTCTAGTTTACATAGAAGTCAATGCAGTTTTCTCGAATGTTTGTGTCTAGTTTACATAGAAGTCAATGCAGTTTTCTCAAATGTTTGTGTCTAGTTTACATAGAAGTCAATGCAGTTTTCTCGAATGTTTGTGTCTAGTTTACATAGAAGTCAATGCAGTTTTCTCGAATGTTTGTGTCTAGTTTACATAGAAGTCAATGCAGTTTTCTCGAATGTTTGTGTCTAGTTTACATAGAAGTCAATGCAGTTTTCTCGAATGTTTGTGTCTAGTTTACATAGAAGTCAATGCAGTTTTCTCGAATGTTTGTGTCTAGTTTACATAGAAGTCAATGCAGTTTTCTCGAATGTTTGTGTCTAGTTTACATAGAAGTCAATGCAGTTTTCTCGAATGTTTGTGTCTAGTTTACATAGAAGTCAATGCAGTTTTCTCGAATGTTTGTGTCTAGTTTACATAGAAGTCAATGCATTTTTTTTACAATTTACACATTGCTCTGGTCACAAACTAAGGTCTAGGCTTGTACTATGTGTACCAGATGCAACGATAGAATTCATATTATATTTTATAAATACCCAGACCATGTCAAACTGTACAGAAAAAGTACCTAATATATTTATTTTTGCCAAGGGTGAGAATCGAAACTCCGGACACAACGCAACTAATAGTCTACGGAGGCTGCCGTGTATTTAAACCAATAGTACCTAGTTTAATATATTAATACTTCTTATACACACACACTGCATATGGTGTGTAATTTCAACCGCAAGTGAACAAGTTATGTCCTAAGAAAAAGTAAAACAAGTGGTAATGTTGAACTGTGAACCGATGTCACCAATATTACCTACATCTATATTTTATTTACACATAAAATAGTAAGGCAGTAGGTTGGTATACATTGCTCTCATAAAAAAATCCATTAAATAAAAATAAAAACCCTTATTCAAAAGAGTAAAAAAAAATGTTAAATAAAATGGTTAGGTTATGTTTCAAAATAAGTTATTTGCATTAGTTTAAATATTAAAATCTGATGTCCGAGTTGGTTAGACCCAGATTTAAAACACCTAGGTTACGTACTTACTTTTCCGGCGAGTACCAATGAGTTTTTAATAAAATAAAATAGGTTTCGACATTTAATTGGAAACACCAATAATAGGCAAACCTACGTATCTTTACCAAATTGGCGGTGCTTATAAACGTTTTTGAGGTATAAGTGTGGTATGATTGAGGTACGAGGTATGAGAATAGTTATGTTACAACCGCCTATACAGATGCAAAAAACCGTCAAGTGAAGTCATGTTTCGGGTTTAGTCTGTGGTTTTACCATGTTTTCAGGAGAAAACTACATCGATTTCTTGCCGAGGTGGTAGTTTCCTTTCAGGGTGCGGTTACAAAATGAGCGGTTCATTTAACGATAAAGCAGAGAGTATATTCAAATACATTCCTAATGCAAATTCGTTTAAGGCCATTTCGTAACCACATAATTTAGCCGGTGATTAATGCGATTGAACAACTATCTATTAATTGAACCCATTCATAGATTTTGCAGGTCTGATTACCATCAGGTAGATATAAAGTCACATGCCGTGCTCCAATAATAATAAAAAAAATTCAAACCATTCATTTAAAACACATGTACACACCAGTTTTAAAGAGCCGTCATAATTTAGATGAATAATAAATGCGGTTAAACGTTTATATGAAAGAGTACAAAGATAACTCGCGCTCAAACTGACGTTGACAAACTACGTGTTTGTTTAGCAATATCTTAGTAAATTATTTAAGTTGGGGGTAGAAACGGAACCATGGGCAAGTGGCGTAGTACACACAAGTGGCCGATCGCGCCACGATATGAGCCAAACACGCGCATTCGACAAACCCATATCCGGTGCTCTTCACGCGATCCTTCATACATTTAGTGAGCGCGGACATAACGATTCAAGTCACTTATTTCTAATTATTAAAAAAAACATCATTATTATTTTAAAAAATCTAATATAAAAGGTGAAGTTTGGAAGCTTGTCTTTTGGGCTAATAGGAGGCTACTGACAAATTCTAACAACTTTTCCCATAGAAACATGTGTCGCAAATGAAAAATAAATGCCTTCTACAAACTAGTAATGTTAAAATAATTAATATAATATGTTTCAAGACAAAAAATATAACATGAAAAATTATCTGAAGAAAAGTAAAACCTTTTACCACTTATATATTATACGAGCTGTATGTATACTCGTACATATATATATAGCTCGTTCCATCTTATCTTAAACTGACACGGACCGGTCTCGTTACAATCGTCTTTACAGATGCAAATACCGTCTTGTTTCGGATTTAGTCTGCCGGTTTACCTGTTTTTAGAAGACTATTGCTTGGTTTTCTTGCCTTCTTTCAGGTGCGGTTATGTAAACAAATTGGCCTGCACACTGGGAGCGATAAATGTTGTTAAATAACAACGCATTGATCAACCCCAATCATGGACTTACCACAAGGTAGATACAATGTCAAATGCCGTGCTCCAATAAAATAAAAATATGTTATAGGTAACACTAAAATAAATGAATTGTGTTCCTATATTAATAAATGTACTTGCGCCGTTATGTCCGCGTGCCCTCAATTGAATTCAAATACTACCCTTGCAAGGGTGGACGACATTTATCAAAATAATTATATGTCATTATTTTGTTCTCGGTACTTGAAACTATTTATTAGTTTGTTAGAAAATTACGCTAATAGTCTAGGGAGGAGAGTTCAAATTGACTGCGATTTTCACTTTATTAACGTTACAAAAGATCTTGCTGGCTTTTATTTTATAATTCTTCTTATAGATAATATGTAGGATATATGTTACGCATATTTCCCTAATCACAAACTATGCTAAGCTTATACTATATATACCAAAAACAACGATACTAAATCTTATTATTATTAATAAACACCTTGGCAAAGTGGCTGGGTGTTATAAAAATATTTATTTCCTTCCTTTAAAAGCCATTCTGTGCTCAAATCACGTCAAAAGAAAAGATTACATGGGATGAAATCTCCCACAAAATCTATCTCGAAGTCAAGAGATTGCTTTGGATTATCTTAACAAATCTTGAAAATCTCGAAGATCGATCTCAACGCTCGCGACAGTTATGAAAACCTCACGGAAAACGCTTTTCAATATAAACAAGAAAATATATATCTTAGGAGGTTGGAATAAGACTGGTTTTACCATAAACATTTTTCAGCATTAAGCCGTGCATTTTCTTCTATTGTAAACATTTAAGTTTATATAAGTGCTAGTTGAATTATTGATATTGGTTATTGATTACAGAGAGAATGCAAATTATTTTTTATATTATTTATTACATAATTAAGAAATGTTGTAGCTCTCTATTCGTAGCCTACAAGACTTATTTTTTTCTAAATAAGATCTATAACCATTCCTAAATTCAAGTAAATCGGACCAATAGTTCTAGAGATATTCATGCGTACAGATATTTAGACAAATATTTGAATATAATATAAGGGCATTTTAAAATGTTTTACGAATCCATTTTTATAAATTATTTAAAATTATTATTTTACATCCCGTTAGAACATATCAAATTTTCACAGATTTTTCAGTAGGTATAATACAAAGCCACCCCAGCTTGGCTTAAGGAAAGCCTTACAAATACCTTCTTCAAAACTTAGGGAAAATATTTTTCTTTAAACATAGTATACACGGTACGAGCGGGCTGTCAAGGGAGCATTGCCTTGTCGGTAACTATCAATGTTAGACCAAATTCGACAGATGGGGTCAAATAAGTGGCTTAAATCGATAGAGTTCGGACGTTTAGTGGATTAGAAGTTTTTACCTTATACCTACGATGGAAAAAACTTTCGGGCAAGTATATTTTGCTTACCTATGTATTATTTATTCCTGTTGGCTTCATATAATTAAGTTTATTAGTTGGACAAATAGTTTTATTTTTATTTTCTTTTTGTGTTGTAGGTTTCTGATATTTATTTTTTCTTTCCATTTATTGACATTTTTAGATATTATCGCTGGTAATGGCTTGTATTGGCTAAGTTCTGGTCCAATAAGATTATGTTTTACTGAAATTAAAATATTATATTATTATTATGAATCGATTATTAATCTATACAATAGGTAATACAATTGAAAATGAGAAAATCTGTACATTAATACAATTGAAAATGAGAAAATCTGTACATTGATTTAATTAGATTTATTTTTAAATTGCGAGTTTTTTTATTAGGCTATAGATCAATAATCTATTTTTTTTTATTTGTGTTTGTCTGTTTGTTTGTCGGAGCATCACTTAAAAATAACTAGAATTTTTATGCGTTTTTTTTTGTTGAAATTAGCTCTGTGGGTAAAATGAGTTTAAATACACCAGATAAAAAGAAGAATTATATGAAGCAAAGTTGTATGTATTGTAATGACATAAAGCTACATTAAAATAATTAATTTTTTTAATACTTTTGAAAAAATATATATATATATAAAATTGACATTTATACATATAAATCGGGGTTTATACATTATGAAATACGGTCAACATGTTTTTTGTTTTGAATTAACACGCTTACAAAGTTGCAGGCCAAAAATGTTTTTTATTTTATTAAGTAGGTATTATACAGAAATTACTCTTTTTAAGTATTTTAACCAATAATTTTAGGTTTTTTTCTCCATTTGTGTAATATAATATAAGTCACAATTATCATAAGCGCAAGCAGGTAGTACACATTTTTAGTAGTATAGATTTTTATTATAATGCTACCAAAGCCAACCCTGCCCAAATTCACCGTTCACCGGATGTAGATACTTTAACCAAAGACGTACCGGAAGTGGTCACGTGACAGGCCGGGATTCACCCTCTTTAGTCGAGTGAGGGCCTCTTTTATAAACAACATGTCAATATTACCCCTTGATTTGTTTATTGGGTATAGTTAGCGGTTATTAAAATGTACCCCTTTGTATTAAACATCTGCTTGAATATTGAATAAAAGTGCTTTACGGCGCCGAAGACCTCACAGACGGCCTTAGGATACGTTCGCTGACCATACTTTTTCCAACGCATTTCACTGGAAATTGAAGAAGGTAACTATGTAAATATTTTAGGCACATTCATATCGGAAGACCTTAATGTTTTGTTTATATTTAAATTTGTTTTCTTTAGTTAGATAAAATATACGCGGGGGCCGAGTTGGATAGACCGCATATCTAAAAACAGTACTGTTTTCAGGTACCCGGTTCAAATTACGGTGTGTACCAATTTTTTTTTTTAAATTAAATAAATAATATTTAAATTTGTTTGTTCTCGTCGCGATATTGGATGGACTCAAAAACCTATACATAAATAATTTCACAAGTTGATATAGTGAAAACAACTTAACGTGCTTTTCGATGCACTAAATTAAGGTGATGATATTTATATTTATTATTTTATTTAGACTTAAAAAATGATGTTGGCCAGTTCATTCGGTTAATGTACAAAAGAGAAACAATTATAAATGAATATCTTCCCAATCAAAGCAATGCGAGTCAATTATCCTTTCGAACTTTATCGCTGACAAGTTCAGTACCTAACTAATAAAATAAGTGGCGAAACTTTGGTAATACTGTCAAACAATAGTACACGCACCCCCTCGACCCGTCACTCAATTAAAAGTACGCACTTACAGTAGGAGTTCTCAAAGGTTGCGGTTGAACCTAATCTTCCACGTTTATAGAACACGCCCTATATATCGATCTTCCTCGCACGCCCCCTTGCGGGAAAATAGGGAAAGAAATACATTCAGATATTTTGGTACGTCACCAATGTAGCGGTCCTGGCTGGAATGCGACAAATCCCACTGACGCACTGGGTATAGAAGGTAATGTATGCAATGTACGAGTAAGTATATTATTAGACAATATCTGTAGGTTGAATTTGATGGCAATGAATTGATAATTAGTAGAGAATTATGTCTTTAATTACCTATGATAATAATATATTTTATTTGTTTACAATCTGGATGTCCTTCGAGTCATGAGGGAATAGTCCCTTACGGCTCCGCTCCCTTTTTGACCCATCTTTGCTTTTCATCAGGCAAGATTGCGGGCAAATACAGACTCTGTTCTATTATGAAAAAATACCTGTTATAGGTATTATAATATTTAAAAATAACTAGCTCACATCATATAAGATCACACCTTCGTATCTTTTTCACAAAACATCAAAGTACGTACTTTTTCTATAGGCTTAGAACATTTTTAACAGCTAAAATATTGTAAGCAGCTGAACAATTAAAATGTCCCTGCTGTCGTCTGTCTCACACACTTACTGATTTTTTTGACGCAAAGCTCAAAGTGTCTTTTTCGTACGAGTAGTCCGAGTTTTCAAGTATTTTCTTTCATACAAACATTGTTCTGACAAACAAAACAAAAAAATAAGATAAATACGAGTAAGAGAAACCATTCTTAAATGATGGGCTTAACTCTATGGCTTAAATACATATTCGACAAATAAAAAAAAATGCAGAGACAAAAATATAACAATGTAAGTAAGAATATTATACGCCAAACATGTTTGTTGTCGCCATATACATAAACCTATACTCACTTAATTGGTTGTAATAATTTTGGTCTTCACTCTCTGTTTTGGTTTGTATAACCACCTGCCATACAAACCAAATGAGAAAAACAGGAATAAAACTCATTTTTGGAAATATTATTTTGATTTTAAGGCACCTTCATGAAAACTACACAATTATTTTAAATCTCGCAACAAAAAAATAAACTTTATTTTATATTTTTAAAGTTTTTAAATTTTATAAGCCAAACAAATAGTAGGAAATTTGGATGTTGCAAACTTTGTAAGCTGCAACCCCGATGTATCATAAGCTCGTTTTAGTTCCGAGCGCTCCCACCGGATTATCACGGATTTCATATTACATATGTATGTATTTGAATATGGAATAGAGTTTAGTCTTGTCTCTAACTTGGTATGTTTAAGTTAAGTAATTTCGCGTCCGGTACGACTTCATATTATATAATATATTTATTTACACAAGAGGGGTCACAATAATAGATCTCCTAATACAGTATGTTACATAGTTAGAATTATATATAAATAGCTGAAAAAGTTTATTTGTCTTTTATGTGCTGATACCGTTGCGCAGACACATCTGCCAGGGACTTCAAAAAAGGCTGCCGCTTCTGCACTGGAAAGCCTCAAACGGCGAAAATATGCAGTCCTTGATAGAGATAAATGTGGACCAGGTGCACAAACAATATTTAAGGATATATCGAAGTGTTTGGTCGACGTCTCCAGTGACCAAAGGGTTAGCTCGTTCCTCGGACAACGTATTAGTATCGCAATACAACGAGGTAACGCAACCAGTTTTTGGGGCAGCGATTTTACAATTAGCAGCGATGGAAGAACATGACTATTTACCTTAGTTTCGGTAGGTATCGTTGATAATAAATATAATTATGTACATTTAATAAAATGTACATAATTTAATTATGTACATTTAATAAAATGTACATAATTATATAATACTCACTAACTTCTGTACCTAATAAGTATGGTTAGAGTTAAAAAGTCAATGGGCATTTATGAAAAATATTTTATAAGGTGGCAGGGTCGCCTTCCTCCCCACACATATACAAAAAATAAAATTGTATCTCTTATTTGTAATTAACATGATATCAAATATAAATAAGTACGTACTTAATTAAAATATTGTGTTTGTAGGAGAAATAAAAAGCAACGCAACCGAACACACGCCACATTACCACGTATTTATAAGACTAGGTGGTTATCTAGTTCCATTGACGTACCAATGCGTGATAGCGGCACCATTACATAATTAAACATGTTTTTAAAGTATAAACCCAGATCCTTATATACACAGTTTAGTTATATACCAATTTAATATATATACATATATGCAAAAAAAAATACTTATAATAAAAAACAATTATAAAACAAAAACGATAAATTCGCCATTAAGCTTCTTCAGTTCAAAATTATAAAACGCCAAAACAGCCTCAAGGAACCCAGCGGAGGGATTTTTAAAACCACTAACATATCATTCATGAGTTTTATTTAGTGAGTTTCAATGCTTTAGTCGTAAAGACTATGTTTATAGCTAGTCCCTGTAAAATCTAGCTCCAAGGGACGTTTTCAGTACCAACCAATTTTCAGAGAATCCTAACACTCGGTTATTTACATACGTTTACGTTTATTTACATTTTATGAAACTATAAAATATAAAAGAGTTGGGGATTCGAGGTCAGGATTTCTTTAAAGTCATAAAGATCCACAGATATTTAACACGAAAAAGGAGCTAGGCCCAGTCCTTTTACAATATAAATTATTTATTATAAATATTATAATATACGTGGTGGCCGAGTTGGTTAGACCTTGGACTTAAAAACACTAAGGTCCCTGTTTCGAATCCCGGTGTGTACCAATAAGATTTTAATTTAAAAAAAAACACATTTGTTTGACAACACCACTATAGTGTCTCAGAGAGCACGTTAAGCTGTCGGTCCAGGTTTCACTATTCAAACTTGTGAAACGGTTTATGGGTTATTGATTCTATTCAAAACATCGCGACGAGCTAGCCACTTGTTCGGTGTAGACCCATACTATCGGCTACGACGAGGTGGGATTCAAAAACTTCTCCGCTGGGTACCCTGGGGCCGCCTAGGCGGTCTCAGGGTCCGTAAGGCCACCCGTGATGATGATGATGATAAAAAATAAAAATTAATTAAGATAATTGAATGTGTTTTAAATTGTTGTTTGTATTTATTGTTAAAAGTTTGTTTGAAAGCTTAAGGACCCATGGGTGATTGAGGTTCAGGATTTCTTTTAGGCCAAAAAATATCCAGTTACTCAAGTTAGTATAGTGAAACTGGGACCGACAGCTTAACGTGCTCTCCGAGGCACTATAGTGTTGTTATTAAACAAATGTACATATTTTTTTAGTATTAAAAACTCATTGGTACACACCGGGGTTAGAACCGGGACCTAAGTGTTTTTAAGTCTAAGGTCTAACCAACTCGGCCACCACGTATATTTATTTGTTTATTGTAATTAAAAGTAGCCCTTTAATTATATACAAATAAAGGCACCCTCTGGTTTAGTACGAACGAGATTGTTTCGAAAAGTTAAGCAAGGGATTTCATTAACTGGTTTTTCCGGTGCTTCCGCCCATGTTACGCCTTATATGCTAATTTTCCATGTGATGTATTACCGTCCTAGGGCGGGTTTATATCTCATTGTGAGTTAATTTATTTACTGTATAATTAATTACGTAGTAAGTATTATATGTTGTACAAAATTAAAAAATATTCAATGTTTTTATTTTAGGACTACGTGGTGGCCTAGTTGGTTAGACCTTGGACTTAAAAACACTTAGGTCCCTGGTTCGAATCCCGGTGTGTACAAATGAGTTTTTAATTTAAAAAAATATGTACATTTGTTTGACAACACCACTAGAGTGCCTCGGAGAGCACGTTAAGCTGTCGGTCCCGGTTTCACTATACCAACTTGTGAAACCGTTTATAGATGGGTTATTGAATCTATTCAAAACATCGCAACGAGCTAGCCACTTGTTCGGTGTAGACTCATACTATCAGCTACGACGAGGTGGGAGTAAAACCCCTCCGCTGGGTACCCTGGGGCCGTCTAGGCGGTCTCGGGCGCCGTAAGGCACCCGTGATGATATGTATGTATGTATTTTATGACTTTTTTTAACATTGAGTATTTACTTCTATTTTTTTTTTCAACTATGATTGCTCTAGTCGCAAACTAAGCTCTAGGCTATACTACTATTTATACTATGGGCCTTAGCACAATATGAATGAATGTTCATTCAAAAACTTCATTTTATCGACTGTCAAACTATATCGATATGGTTATGCTAACCCCCTATGTGTACCAGAAACAACGATATAATACATATTATATTTTATACCAAACTGTACAGAAAACGTACTAATATATTTTTCCCATGGGTGGGAATTGTACCCACGACCTCCGGCTACAACACCAAAGGCGCAACCACTAGTATACTGAGGCGTATAAGGTGCAGCTGTTTACTCTGCATTTTAAGTAGAAGTTGATTTTCATTTATGGTTTTTAAATAAATATATTGTACTACACCCATGAAGCTAAAAAAACGCGCCCCGCGCCAATGGAGTAAGCATGATACATAAATTGTTTCATAATAGTGCGATACCGGTGTCGCCAATTTCTGAGGCGAACAAATGAAGAACGGGGAAAAAGGTGTGGCTTCAAATGGCAGCTCAACGCGTCTGACACTTAAAAAACTGCTTGAGAAAAAAAGAGATACAAGCAAACACGAATGTGTGCGCGTGTCTATGAAGTGTATTGTTTTTTATTATAAAAAGCTAAATATTTAATTGCATACTTAATAGTTTCGATAGTGTTGCCACCGACAACAAATATTATTACTTATCGATATAAACCAAATATTTTGGGATTTATAGAGATCATGAAAGATTAATAATTATTTATCGATATACAATTGTAATACACATACATATCATCACGGTAACCAGCGGAGGGGTTTTAATCCCACCTCGTCGTAGCCGATGGTATGAGTCTTCACCGAACAAGTGGCTAGCTCGTCGCGATGTTTTGAATAGACTCAATAACTTTGAAAAATATACTTTGGGCTAATATGATCAAATCAAACTACTTTTCCATGGAACCATGTATCGCAAAAGAAAAAAAAATGGCCTTCTCCATACAAACTAGTAACGTTAAAATGACCAATTTGTATGGGGAAGTACATTTTTTTTTTCATTTGCGAAATATGGTTCCATAGGAAAAATTGTTAGATTTTATCAGCAGAACCTCATATTAGCCCAAAGTACATCCTTTCAAATCCACCCTGATAGACACTTTCGCATTTATAATACTAGTGGATTTAAAAAATGTAGGTATATAATAATATAACAATACGTTAAAATACTTTATTAAATTTAATTATTTATTAAATTAAAACACATGCACAACTAACTACATGTACCTACTAAACTCAATCTCAACATTTTTGACCGACCTCCAAGGGGAAGTTATACTCAAACTACAAAAGGCGAAAAACAATTAAATCGTAGCTTGATTCGTCAAAATGTACTGAACATACACGGGTATTCATGTTGGTTACCAATTTTCTTCTCTTTTAATTGCCTCTACCCATTTACGTTTTAATGCCGGATCTTTCGGGAAACTGTATCATGTATAGAAAATATAATTAGTATTATATAAAAAAAACAATAATTGTATAATATCTCATAACCATGAAAGTATTTTCAAAAATCGAGTTTATCAACTATAAAATCACATCACTAAATAGTAACTGACAAACCTCGTTGGACGGTTCTGTTGTCGCCATACCTTTTGATTAAATTAAATTGAAAAGATTATAAATTATTTTAAAGTATTGAAATTCTCATTAAAAATAAAAACACATCACTAGTTCTTCAACTTCTAACTGTTGCACATAGTTTGACAGTTACCGTCAGATTTTGATATTTTTATTATGGGTTTTATTATTATTTTTTATTAAGGTTTAATATAAGAAAAACATGTATATGTATTTAACAATACATACTTGAAATACGTGACACTAGGTACTTTTTTTTAATAGTAGTTTCTACACAGCTTTAATGCACAATTAACCATTTTTCCGACAATAAAAGCGGAGCTCTTTTCGACTTTCTCCGCCGAACGCACAAATCAGACTGAGGATGTAAAAAATGTGAAAGTGTGTGTGAGTGACAAATTTGTCACTCGCACGGCACCCTGTAAATTGAATGATGCTTACTCCAGTAGGGGCGCGCGGACGGGCACGGTTTTTACCTTCATGACTACACCTATATAAATGTTGATTAATATGATTCTTCTTCAGTGTTTTTATAACATACCTATATTATATATATTTACACTCCTTATTTTTATTTATTTATCAAATAAAAAGAGTTACCAAAATTATTTTTATTACATCAATTATTACACGCGGTTTAGGTGAGCGCAGCTGATTCTACATTTACTTATATAATATTAAAATTATAATAAAAAGTCATAAAAATAGCAATGAATAAATATTTTATTTACAACATAATAATAACATACTACACAAATAATTTCATATTTAAAAATACCGCAATAACATACATACATGCCTTACGGCGCCCGAGACCGCCTAGACGGCCCCAGGGTACCCAGCGGAGGGGTTTTAATCCCACCTCGTCGTAGCCGATGGTATGATTCTACACCGTGCAATTGGCTAGCTCGTCGCGATGTTTTGAAAACTGTTTATAGATGGGTATCTGTAAACAGTTTACTCTCCGAGGCACTATAGTGGTGTTGTCAAACAAATGTACATATTTTTTTTAATTAAAAACTCATTTGTACACAACGAGATTCAAACCAGGGACCTAAGTGTTTTTAAGTCCAAGGTCTAACCAACTCGGCCACCACGTATACCGAAATAACTTATATTTAATCGTCCGGGATAGCGTTTTTAACGCGCGAAAAATGCGTTGGTGTTAAAAACTGACTGGGAATGGATTTGGGTTAAAATAATAAAAAAAATATCCAGTAAGTAGTTAACAAATTGTAGAAGACATTAAAACATGTTTACACAGTTCCTTTCTAAATCTATTACAATTAATTAAGCCCTAGCACTAGTTTATTTAAACTACCATTTATAAACTTAACAACAAATAAAAAATAAATTTACCAAAAACAATAACTTAAAATAGGCAATAAAAACTTTAACAGATATCTAAAAATAAAATAAAAAACAAATAAACTTTATATTTAAGATAAAAATATATATCTCAAGCAAGGGAATATTTTTAATTACTATTACACATTTTTTATTTCTAATATACAACCCTTTGCAATTACAAACATCAAGCAATCTCCAATTTGTACCTGGAAAAATTTGGGACAGAAGTCCAGACGGAGTGGTCAAGCCATCAACTCTCATCACGCCAGGCCCAATTTGGGATAAACATGTCTGCAAAATACCCCAAAATAGATTCTATAATGACGTGAATTTTTAAAATCGCGTGGCGGTGGTATTATATTCAGGGAACGTTAAGGTATGTCCATAAATATCAAGGTATAGATTACTTTAGAAATCGCAAATAAAAATGGACCTTATATCAAAAGCATAGAGTCGATGGAAAATTTAATGTGATGCTTTACTACGCTGTCTACCGTATTTGACTCGTGGCTGGATGGTTAATTATTATTATAATTTACTTTGCTTCTAATTCGTCGGGTAACGTATTTTTATTAAGGTTATTTAGGAAGTGTTGGAGTGTTTTTTTTTTGGTTAAATTTAACGCGACCGTCGACGATGGGTCGTATTGGATTTTTATTTTGAATAATTATATTTGTGTGTAAAAAAAAAAAATTGGGTTTTTATTTTATTTTCGGTTACATAGTTGTACAGAAAGATGATTTTTTTTTGTACATGGTAAGCAGACAAACAAAGTTGGTTTGTGTGTCGATCAATATGTTGTTGTCTAACAGCATTGTCGCCTTGACTATTGCCTTTTTAATGATGTATGTATCATCACGGGTGCCTTACGGCGCCCGAGACCGCCTAGACGGCCCCAGGGTACCCAGCGGAGGGGTTTGAATCCCACCTCGTCGTAGCCAATGGTATGAGTCTACACCGAACAAGTGGCTAGCTCGTCGCGATGTTTTGAATGGACTCAATAACACATCTATAAACAGTTTCACAAGTTGGTATAGTGAAACCGGGACCGACAGCTTTACGTGCTCTCCGAGGCACTATAGTGGTGTTGTCAAACAAATGTACATAATTTTTTTTAATTAAAAACTCATTGGTACACGCCGGGATTCGAAACAGGGACCTAAGTGTTTTTAAGTCCAAGGTCTAACCAACTAGGCCACCATTACATATAACTTTTTAATGATGCAGTTCCAAAATAGGCTGCGACAAAGATAAATTTGCATTACTAGTCTATTTTAATATCCTTGCAGCTTTATCGTCAAATAAACCATGCAGTAGTCTCCTAAACCAAAAACAAAATATGACTAGGCCATTTGACGATTTTTGCTTCTCTGGTGGTAAAAATCCAATTTATTTTTTTGTAAAAAAACTGATATATTCTCGTATAACATTACTTACACATTGCTCTTGTCATAAACTAAGCTCTGGGCTTGAACTATGTGTACCAGAAACAACGATAATAATACATATTATATTTAATAAACACCCAGACCATTGTACAGAAACACGTACTAACTTATATTTTGGGAAAAGGACATAATGGTATGTACATGGTGGCTGAGTTGGTTAGACCTTGGACTTAAAAACACTTAAGTCCCAGGTTCGAATCCCGGTGTGAACCAATGAGTTTTTAATTTAAAAAAAATTGTACATTTATCTGACAACATCACTATAGTGCCTCGGAGAGCACGTTAAGCGGTCGGTCCCGGTTTCACTATACCAAATTGTGAAACTGTTTATAGATGGGTTATTGAGTCTATCCAAAAACATCGCGACGAGCTAACCACTTGTTTGGTGTAGACTTATGCCATTGGCTACAACGAGGTGGGATTAGAAACCTCTCCGCTGGGTATACTGGAGCCGTCTAGGCGGTCTCGCCGTAAGCCACCCGTGATTATATGTATGTAGAAATGTATGTACATAATAGTCCAAAACCATTTTTTTGCTATGGTTGGAAATCGAACCACAATTTCCGGATAAAACGCCAAAGGGGGTCAATGACTGAAAAGTAGTTTTGGGACTTTCGTAAAAACCGAAGTAATTTAAGTTACCAACGATATTCCAATGTATCTTATGCTTATTAAAGTTTACTATTCGAAGTCAAAATCAAGCTTAAATTTGACAAACATATCCTACAATTTTAATACCTACAAGAATAATGTACATCACTGTAATCCACTCAGCAATATTATTACATAACTTCTTATCTATATACCTACCTACCTACATGCTAAGAAAATACATAACTAACAGGAAAACAATTGAATTTAAGCCTTTATTTTTATGCAGATAAGGTTTGAATTGGCTTCTAAATCCTAACTTTGAGCCAACCCTAGTAATAAGCATAACAATAACCGTTAGTATAACGAGATTCATTAAGAACCGGGATGTCGGAGCGTGCAGTAAACAAATACATGCCCTATCCTAACTACATAGAACACAATTTGCGCGCTATCCTCAGTCTGGTATATATACTAGGTCGGTGGAGACACACAATACTTAAACTTCACTCTAGTATAGAGTAAATAGAAGAAAGCATATTGAGGGCGTCTGTTTAGGTATTTTTTAGGTGGGAGGAAGGTGTCTTAGGCCGACCGACAGGTCTCGTTACAGATGCAAAAACCGTCAAGTGACCTAGTCATGTTTCGGTTTTAGTCTGTGGGCTTACCGGTTTTCAGACTACTGCATCGATATCTTGTAGAGGTGGTAGTCTCTTTTCAGGGTGTGGTTACGAAATGGGTAGTTGAATTGACGATAAGGCAGTGTACTCTGTAAATATACTCGTAATGCAATACGTCATTGTCACCCCCCATTTCGTAATCCCATCATTTAGCCAGCATAGTGGGATCGATCAATATTGTTTAAGAAGAATTATTGATTGGTCCCATTCATGGACTTTGTAAGATACAAAGTCACATGTCGTGCTCCAATATAAAAAAAAAATGGTACCTAAGTGAATAAAAAACAATGACAAATTTCGTGAGAGGTGACTGGGACCTGGTTGGCAGCGAGGGTCGTGGGTTCGAGTCCCACCCATCATTGCATTTTATCTTTAAAAATAACAATACAACACCTAAAGTAGTACCTTTTACACGATCTGATTTTTGGCCAGCCAATGAGAATCAGTATTAACAATTTCATCTTTCAAAATTCATCATTAAATCTGTCAAAATAAAGCTCATTCCATTTCCATTGCCTTATCCTGATACATGGCAGACACAGATAAGCTGTGATATAAAGTGATGTGCCTGGGATATGATTTTCGTCACTTACTATGATGAAATGAATGAATGTTTTATTTATTTCACTTAACTTAGCCTAGGTGCATTTAACTATACAAAATTAGATTTATATAAAAATCCTGCAAAATGGATGACATATAAAAAAATATATATATAATCAACGCCATAGCAATCATTAGGTTTTTACGAAAAATTCCACATGTTGAATTGACAATAATTGTTGTTTTTCTGTTGCAAGATCACAGAAAATATATATCAATAAACATAAACTTAAAAATAATATTAAAAAAATCATTGTTACTCCGCTCCTATTGGTCGTAGCGTGTTGTTATGTAACCTATATATATATATTCCTTTCTCGATAAATGGGCTATACTACAATAAAATAATTTTTCAATTCTAATCAGTAGTTCCAGAGATTAGCGCGTTCAACTAAACAAAAAAAAATTCTTCAGCTTTATATATAACATTAGTATAGGAAAATAACTGTAAATAACAGTAGCCCTAGTGTGAGTTTTTTTAACGTTTACTTTCGCGTTAACATTTTGACAAACACACAGCTCGCATTTCTAGTTCTCAAAATTTCCGCTTGGAGCGCTGAACTATTGTCCATACAAATTTTAGTTAACTCAAACGCAAAGTAATAGTTAGAAAACTCACACTAGGGGTACTGATTTCTTGACCAAATTTAGTTCCTGTGTGTAGCAAGCAGGGTGTATGTACAAGAGTTCATTAGTGGTGGTAGCAGAATAGCTGCTATACCTAGTACATTAGGAGCGGAACATAACAGTTACTTTTAACTGTTATTGCTGTGAGCCCGCTCTTAAGTGCTGGCTTCTATGTACCTACATAAAGTTTATGTACTAATGATGGCTTGTTTTACCGGGTCTTCGTACCATAGGAACAAAATGTAAAACAACTGATTTTGATTAACTTTTTTTTATTGGAGCACTGCATGTGCCTTTGTATCTACCTGATGATAAGCAGATAAGTACAAAGTTCGTGAATGGGGTCGATCAATATATTGTTGTTTAGCAATATTGATTGCTCCCACTATGCCGGCTAGATGACTTACGAAATGTAGTCGTAGGTATTTGCATTAGGAGTCTGTGTTAATATCCTTGCTGCTTTATAGTCAAGTCAATTGCCCGTTTCGTAACCGAATAATGAAAAGACACCTTGACTAGAATTCGATGCTAATGTCCGGAAAACCGGTAAACCCACAGACTAAAACCAAAAAAATACTAGGTCATTTGACGGTTTTTGTTGCATTTGTATGGTAATGACTCCGGTCGGTCGGCCTTGAGAAGTTATAGAGGCCTTCCTATACCTAATCCTGTATATACCTAAGCTCTGACAGAGATGAGTGAGTGAGATAGAGGAATTATATCATTTAAGTGTTTTCATACTTACGAGTATATTGCATATTATTTAAGCGATAAAAATGTAAAAAAACTTAATTACATATATAAACAAAATTATACTATAATAATACATACATAATAAGCATTTATTAAGTACTAAGTCCTAATCCAAGTTAAGAGTTAAGCATATCTCAAAAAGGCGAAATTATACAATTCCAACTTAAAGTGTTAAGAAAGTTGTCACCATGAGCCTAGAGAATTGCTGAAATTTCAGTAATGACAGAATGATGCGAAGGCAACACGGTTTCGCTTTCGGCCCCTGTATTAGTCATTTGCTATTCATTCCATAGAAGCGTATAAAGCCTCCGGGTTGCGCGATCGTACGCTCGCCTAAAGCCTGCCATTCCATATGCCACCCTTGTTTAAATTGGATGCAAGCGATGGCAGGATTAAGGTACGGATACACACTCAGCATTATTAAGGTACGAGTATACACGCTACCAAAAAAGCATGCTTATTGGCTTAATGAATATGTATTACAAGTCCCTTATTATGCAATCAAACGTTTAGTTACCGACTCTGAAAGCAGACAACTTCCTTGACAAAAACATTAGTTATCGTAAAATATATTTGATACATGATGGCCGAGTTGGTTAGACCTTGGACTTAAAATTTGGTTTGTTGGTTTCACTATACGAACTTGTGAAACTGTTTATAGATGGGTTATTGAGTCTATTCAAAACATCGCGACGAGCTAGCCACTTGTTCGGTGTAGACTCATACCATTGGCTACGACGAGGTGGGATTAAAACTCCTCCGCTGGGTACCCTAGGGTCGTCTAGGCGGTCTCGGGCGCCGTAAGGCACGCGTGATGAAATGTATGTATGTATATTTGATACTGCGCGAATTCATAGACCAAACATGTGGAATAAAGCTCAGAAACAGTTGTGGAGCTGGCGTAGGACCAACAAGGAGAATTCATATTTTCAGGCGCTATGATTTTTACGATCTAACATTAAAGACAGATCGCACTGTGACTTTAAAATTGCTACGTAGGGCGTTTGTACATGCTGGTGGAAGTTGAACAAACTCCCTACTAATGTTGCATCACTTTATCACCTGCTGCTTATTTTGACTTCGCTAGCGTATTATGGGCATGCTCTGTAGCATGCTGTGTGTGTATTCGCACCTTTACACATTTGGTACCGCGTTGGCAGGTTGTGTCTTTTTTTAATTTATAGTCTGCTGTGTTGTAAAGCGTTTGGAGGATTGGGGAAAAGTAAAATGCATAAATAAAAATGCGCATAAAATTTTATATAAACTAACGTTAGAAACGTCATTTTTAAAACTGGTAGATACAAATAAGTGGTTGGCGAGTAGATTAGACCACAAACTCAAAAATACTATAAAAACTGTCCCCTATTTAAATAATGGACTGTATCATTTTTTTTTTATTAAATAATGTATGTACATTTGTTCGACAACACTACTATAGTACCTTAGACATGTTAAGCTTTCGGTCCCAGGTTCTCTATACCAACTTGTGAAACTATTTATAGATGTGTTATTGAGTCAAACCAAACATCGCGACGAGCTAGCCACCGGTTCGGTGTAGGTAGAGTCATATAATCGGCTATGGCGAGGTGGGATAAAAACACATCCGCTGGGTACCCTGATGCCGTCTAGGCGGCGTAAGGCACCCGTGATGATAATCTCTTTAATGTCTGCGTGAAGCTAATATTTTTATAAATAAGGTTACAAAACCTATTTCTAATATATTACTTAGTTTTGATTTTTTTTATTACACGGATATGGACAGGACACATGCTACGTAACAAAAAGGTGAAATGAACTGCTACTGAGTGCTATCCAAGAGAAGAAAAAAGAAGAAGAGGAAGACTAAAAGCAAGATGGAAAGATGACCTAAATAAATGTGCAGGGAAGATGTGGATAAAAACTGCAAAAGAGAGGACAAAGTAGAATCTTTGGAAGGGGCCTTTGGCAGAAGTAACGTTCAAAAGAAAAAATAACTAAAAGCTCAATGGTGATTAAAATATTAATTGTAGGTATAAAATAAAATATTATTGTATTTTTTTCATAATAATAAAGCGTATATATAATTTTTATTCCTGTTTAAAAATTTATATATTAAAAGACTATATATTTTTATATATACTGGATGTTTATTGTCAAGGTGATAAAATTTTTATATTGTGTTCTATGATGAAAATAATGAAACACGTATTTATTCCTTTTAGTATCGCCTATACAAAAACAAAGATAAATAAGAAAAAAGATCTACAAATCACGTTAACTTTCATATTAGACTCACGAATTAAAGCCTGTCGAATTATGTTTTACTTGTTAGATACGAAGACTTATTATGTATTTGTAGGAGTAATTTTAAGCATATAGACGTTTGTTCATATAATAATATATGATATATATATGATTTATTATATATATATATATCACACGGTGACTCATCACGGGTGACTTACGGCGCCCGAGACCGTTTAGTCGGCCCCAGGGTGCCCAGCGGAGGGGTTTTTAATCCCACCACGTTAGCTGATGGTATGAGTCTACACCAAACAAGTGGCTAGCTCGTCGCGATGTTTTGAATAGACTCAATAACCCATCTATAAACAGATTCACAACTGAAACCGGGACCGACAGCTTAACGTGCTCTCCGAGGCACTATAGTGGTGTTGTCAAACAAATGTATTAATTAATTTTTTGAAGAGAAAAATACCTTTTTTATTTTAAAAATGTGTCCTAAAAGTGATACTGGAGGCATCAAAAAAATATTATCTTTGCTAAAAAAACACCGAGTAGGTACCTACGAGTATGACTAACTAACCTTTACCTGCGGCTTACTTACGCATTTATGACCCTTAAAAAAATATACATTGTACTTAAGTCAAGTATATAACGACAAACATAATTTAAATAAAAACTTAGTCATGTATTACGAGTATTATTATTTTTGTTTTTTTTTTGTAATTTTTGTAAAAAGGATAAACTATTTGTGATAACTTACTGATGGTTTTTAGTTGTTAATTTTTTATAAATAATTGTTATAATTGTTAGCCGTTGTCTCAACACTGTAAAATAAAATAAAACTTAGATTAAAACAAAAACCTTAGATATACAATCCAGCTGATATAACTTGCGTCATTTCGATATAATTGTTCGCCCAACTATTAATCCATTTTTTTTTTTTTTTTAAATTGGAGCACGACATGTGTCTTTGTATCTACCTGGTGGTGAGTCAAGGGTTCTTAGAGAACCTCTCTATTATATTTTAATTGAGTTAATAGCTGGGCGTATATCAGTTAAGTTATATCAGCTGGATTATATTTCTAAGGTATTTGTTTTAATCTAAGTTTGTCGTAATGTCTAGACAAATAGCTATTGTATTCAAGGCCATTGTTCCTTCTAATTGATATGGTCCTGATACATGTTTACTATCCTACTACACACATGTGTAACAAAGCTGGCGATCAACACAGAATTCAATTCCTTCCCGAACAATATCTCAATCATATATGTAAATATTTAATTATTAATTCACTAATCAAACATTGCTCCTAAAGCAATTGGGATATATATTCCCATATCTATCTAAATACTAAATCATGTTAGTACAATTTGATAATGGTTAATAATACTAATAGTATAAATGATAAGTAAGTATGGTCTGTTTCGAAAGGTCTAAAACTAAACGGATTTTTAAGAAATTTCGTTGGGCGTTGGATTTAATCCTGGGTGGCTACAATATTATATCTTGTTATGACCTTATTATTATTTATATATATATTTGTTATAGCTAAAACCGTCAAGTGACCTAGTCTTGTTTCGGTTTTAGTCTGTGGGTTCACCGGTTTTCAGGAGACTACTGCATCGATTTCTTGTTGAGGTGGTGTCTCCTTTTACAGTGCTGTTACGAAATGGGTAGTTGAATTGACGATAAAGCAACGACTTTATTAAAATGCAAATCTTTATTTTTTTTAAATAAATAAATTGTCCATTTCGTAATCGCAATAATTTAGCCGGCATAGTGGAAGCGATCAATATTGTTTAAGAAAAATTTGATTCATGGACTTTGTAGGTCTGATTACCATTAGGTAAATAAAGTCACATTCTATGCTTCAATATAATATAAAAAAAATAAAAGCACGTGCTAAAATCCGACTTTCATAGACATGTTATTATAATTTCCCAAATATCGACTTTAATTAAATAATCTAATGTTTCGGATATACAATACTGAAAAACTAAAAATAATAAAACGCTGGCGTGGTTCGGCTGTTTTCTATAAATTATATGGATAATGATACCTTTGACAAAGAATACATTTTATTATGATTATATTGAAATGCAACTTAATAATAACGTAAACAACTTGGAATCGAAATACTCGTAGCATAATAAATAGAACTTTCCATCGGTCTTTTACAATATAATTTCTATTTGGTAAATATAGAAAAGTAGATAAAATTACTTTATTGCATGGGTTCGTCGTATTTTGTACCAGAATTTATTATTACATATTAAACGTTTTAGTGTTTGAAATGCCCTATTTTCTTTTTTCTGTTAAAATAAATGTTTTTTTTTTGTAAAATTAGCTATTACTGTAATTTATGTCTTGTATAAATACGTCCTCGCATTATACTCTTTATTTATTTTAATTCTTTATTGCACTAAAAAAATTTTTTCCTTATATATATCTATTTATTAACAACTTACAAAGAAAATATAAACTAAAACTATAACATAAAAAAATAAAATCGAGGCGATTTTTATTATTTTTATTAAACCTATATAAATAAAACCCTATAAAATGAAAATAGAATCTAAATTTGTGCCGTGCGGCATAGTGCCCAGGACACTGGCGGCATTTCCTCTCTGTATATTTGTACAAAGACGAGCTTAGTGTCTTAGTCTAACCTTTAGGATAGTGAAATATGTACGTAATAATATACGTGGTGGCCGAGTTGGTTAGACCTTGGACTTAAAAACACTTAGGTCCCTGGTTCGAATCCCTGGTGTACCAATGAATTTTTAATTGAAAAATGTATGTACATTTGTTTGACAACACCACTATAGTGCTTCGGAGAGCACATTAAGCTGTCGTTCCCGGTTTCACTATACCAACTTGTGAAACTGTTTATGTCGATGGGTTATTTCTATTCAAAACATCGCGATGAGCTAGCCACTTGTTGGGTGTAGACTCATACAATCGGCTACGACGAGGTGGCATTAAAACCCCTCCGCTGGGTACCTTGGGGCCGTCTAGGCGGGCTCGGACGCCGTAAGGCACCCGTGATGATATGTAATATAGAGTGCATAGAGATAAGATGATAAAGTAAAAATAAAGCAAAATACATAAACTACATACAGTTATTGATACATACACGCAAATATTCAACTATATAAATAATATAATAA
Organism: Monopis laevigella; assembly: GCA_947458855.1. Taxonomy (NCBI): domain Eukaryota; kingdom Metazoa; phylum Arthropoda; class Insecta; order Lepidoptera; family Tineidae; genus Monopis; species Monopis laevigella. The sequence continues at coordinate 34,518,998 of OX381576.1, read as the reverse complement.
AATAAACACATACATATATGTTTAAACTTAACGAATTTATTATAATGAAAAATTAGAAATTTTTTATTTTTATTTTTTTAAATGAGAGAAACAGGACTGTCTGATGTTCAGGGGAAGCAAGTTTCACTGGCGAAAAGCTGACACCAGAATATTTGGTAGAGGCATGTGATGGAATCTTTAAAAGGTTAATATCGGTAGAACGAAGGTCGCAATCGTAAGAGAGCAGAGGAATTGCAAGCGGGAATCGTTGAGCCTATCCAAACATCGACATGAGCTAGCCACTTGTTCGGTGTAGACTCATACCATCGGCTACGACAAGGTCGGATTAAAACCCCTCCGCTGGGTACCCTGGGGCCGTCTAGGCGATCTCGGGCGCCGAAACGCACCTGTGCATTTGTATTCACTATAAAATATCCAAATACAAAAATACTTAAAATTATAAGTAACATTTTTCACGCAAATTAATTTATTTGGTTACTAAAAGGTACTGAAAGAACTGTAACAACATGTTTATTGAAAAGCGTTTTATAATACTCTGATCAATAACCTCAATAAGAGCACAAGCTTTTTAAGAAGCTTAAACGATGTTTTTAAGAAGCTTATAGGTAGTTTAAAAACGTCTGGTTTGTCGTCGGTCTTTAAAAGCAATGTCTCTTGAAATTGAGGTAGAAATATTATTTTGAATTTTTTTCTTCCTTACGTTCTTTCAACTTTTAAATACCTGATTTTTTAAATAATAAAAGACAGATTGAACTTTTAAATTTTAAGGTAGAAAACAAATATTTATTTTAGCTACTTGAAGCTGACACTTGCAACACAGATATAGATTTACTTTATTTCTGGTTTGCGTTCAGCTTAACGTGTATATACATATTTTGACGCATTTGTGATAATGCATAATCGCCCAAACAACGTCTATACCGAAGGCCTTAAAATCGCTTCAGCAAAATTTTAGTAGATTAAGCGATTCTATGCTCATCTGCCTAACATGTGGTAGTGGTGGGGTCAATTGCCAAGCTCTTATAAAAAAAAAACATTGTAAGTTAACTACCATGAAAGTATGGACAACAGGGAAAAGCCTTCAGAGGATTTGGAAATCACTAAAATATGTTCTTGATCGCACTCATTGAAATGATATTAAAAGTTACCCTTTGTTAAGTTTAATTGCCCCTTTTTTTATTTTCCTTTAGTCAAGCATGCTATAATTTGCCATATTATAGTCTCACTTCTTGAGCATAAATTGGTTTTAATTTTTATTCTTACTTTTTGTATAGTGACAGGTGATTTTAGCCTTAGAGTATTTCCATAATAACAAAACAATATTTTTTACCCATCCATTTTCAGTAATATTTACAAAATGAATGACCTAAGTTTATTACCCTCGCACAGTACTTATCCAGGCTATTTGTCCACTTACATAGTCTATGATATGATATGATAGCAACTATGTTCGCCGTATCTGTCTATCATAATTACAATGATTGGTAATAAAAATAGTGCATGGTGACCGTAAAATTATACGAAGTTATTAAATACTGATGAAAAAGTATGGAAATAAAACATGCACATTGCATTTGTCAGGGTTCCGATTGACACAAAATATATTTTATTTATGATTTTTTTTTACGGATTTTTATTTTTTTATCTAAAATGAATAAACTATTCCCAGAAAATAAATATTATCAAAATCGCTTTGATGTTTGAAAAATGTTTTGAATTCGAACCTGTCGTAATCTAATCAATTTGTATTGTTTCTCTGAAAGGAAACAAGAGTACAGATAGTTTATACATGCTACATATATATTATTTGCTATAGCTGAAGTGTGCTATTTCGCAAGCCTCTTTTACTAGATGTAGCAACACCAATTAAAAATATAATCCGAAAGAAAGAACCGCTAACTTATAAAAAACTTGGCAAACCATTTCCTGTTACCTACAAAGGGAATAGTGGACGGCTCTAATATAATTAGACTGACTGCGCTTTGAATCGATATTTATATTTTAAGTTTTTTACATCGACAGAATGAAATCGATATAGGTCGCTCAGTTTGCTTCTAGAGCTTCCGGTCAAACGACGAAAGTGTGGAATCACTGCGGAAGTTATATTGAAGATAATTTTGCAAAACTCATTTATGGATTCATTCGATTCTATCGATGACTTCTTAGTGAGTAATAGTTTTTTTATATGAATATTTAGAAACGAATCTTAAGAATCATTCAACTTATATATTCCCATGTATCGTAATCAGTCTTTAATGAGAAGTTATTTTTTAAATTTATTATATGGAATGACAATTAGGTATAATATTGGTTTATTATAATATATTTAATTATTTTTTGTGTATACCATACACACTTGGACCTTATACATTTTTTTTATGAAAAGTCAATAAATGTTTTTGACTTTTATTTATAAACGTTTTGGGTATAATGTAATAAAATTTAATGTACTTTATTATAACTTTATTCAATGAAAGACAGACTACGTTTGTATGGAAAGGGGACTGACTGAGCCCTTCTTTTTTTTAAATGAGACGCGACTCTATATTCATTTGATGCTGTCCTATAAATTCCATGAATAGTAACCTTAATAATAAACCTCTGATATTAAAGAACAGTTTTAGTTGTGTTTCTATTTTATTGGAAGTATATAAATATTCCCAGCACGCAGACTACTTCGAATGTTTTGCCTTTGCGGTGGAAACTTTAGGTTTTGTTTAGGCGTGCTAGAGCCTACTTATTTCAACACATAAGGCTGGATATTCAAAGAGGCAATGCGGCTGCAGTTTCGGCACCTGCGCCCGCGCCCGCTCCAGAAGGGACTTACAGAATTATTTTCATTGATTGAATTTTTATTATTATTTATGTATGATACTAATAAAATAATTATATATTTAGATTCGACAATTGTTAAAAAAATTAAAAATATGTTTTATTATTTTAAGGTGAATGATGACGGCAGCTACCACCTGAAATATGTATGTATAGTTTAATTAAACATTTTATATTACTCATATATATATTTTAAATTAAGAATATCAGTTATTTAATTTATATTAGTTTCTTTTAAACACTTATATGATTAGTTAGTTCGATTGATAAGTTTATTATATATTTAGTTGCATAATTTTAGTGGTTTACCTTATTATTTACATAAATGTGATTAAGCTTAATATTTATTTATCTTATATATAATTTGACGCGCAGAATTTTAAACTAACTATTAAATAAATGTAAATTAGTTTTCAAATAGACAAAATATTTAAACAAGTGTTCTAAGCTTAATTAATTATATAATTAACTAATCAAACTTTAATCAACGATACAAATTAACTAAAAGGCTATATTGGCGTGAAAGGGAAAGAATAAAAAACAATAGAGACGACTTCTTATCTACGTAATGTCACTAATATAATACAAAGTATCAAATACAATTATTGCGATGAAAATAATGTTGATTTAGAACATTTAATTTTGCTATGTCCAGAATTCAAGTTAGAACGTCTTATAATGGCAGCCGATTTGTGCGACAAAATAGATAATACCCGCCCTATTGAATTAAAAAAATTGCTTTGTAATGTAGACTGTTTTGATACTTTATATGATTATATTATTAAAACTATAGGACCATTATAAAAAAAAACCTAGAATTTTATATTTTTTTGGATAGAATTAAAAAAAAAAGTTTATTATTATATTAATGCCTCGGAGAGCACGTTAAGCTGTCGGTCCCGCTTTCACTATACCAACTTGTGAAACTGTTTATAGATGGTTATTGAGTCTATTCAAAACATCGCGACGAGCTATCCACTTGTTCGGTGTAGATTCATACCATCGGCTACGACGAAGTGGGATTAAAACCCCCTCCGCTGGATACCCTGGGGCCGTCTAGGCGGTCTCGGGCGCCGTAAGGCAACCGTGAAGATATGTATGTACTCGTATGTATTATATAATGAATGCGGCCGATGGACTTGTATCCAGTGCTATGTTACAATTAATTAAAAAAAAAAACTCCTATTTAGTATAGAAATAACTCACAGTAGAGTTACTATTTCCGATATTGTAAATTAAAATATAGGCCACGTTATAACTACTAACTACTACTACTACTAACGTATATAGAGTTATTGTCGCGCAGTCAAGTTGAAAGCGAGGCGCTACGTCGTAGCATTATTCTAATTATTATATTAAACTAAACGAAGGATAGATTTTAATTAGTTTTTTTTTCATTAATTATTTATATATATACGATAATATAAAATAAAAAATAATAATATTTAATTTTAATAATAGTTTTGTTTTTATATCAGCGATAGGCTAGCTGGCCTGCTTGGTTGTTTTTTTATAGTTGATATATTTAACGTATTAGTGATTAAAAACAATTTGGTATGAATTTTTATTTGTACATTATAGACAATTAAAAACGAAAAAATATACATTTTTTAACAAAATTTACTAAATATATTTTTGATTTATCTTTTGACTACGGATATTTGTCAAAATAATATTTACTTTTTTATATTTTTTTATATTGGACAATTTACAAATATTGCTCTGGTCACAAACTAAGCTCTAGGCTCGTACTATTTGTATCAGAAACAACGATATAATACATATTTTATATTATAAACACCCAATCCATGACAAACTGTATAGACAAAACGTACCTACTATTTTTTTTGCCCTGAGTGGAAATCGAACCCACGGTCTCCTAATACAACGCCAAAGCGCAACCATACCCAACCAACACGTTTTTTTTATATATTATAAAAAATTCAAAAATAAATGTATTTTTGAAATGTTTTTAAATCATTAAAACAGTCTATTACCAAATGATTTATTACGTAACTACAACAGTCTAAACATAAGCCCAGTAACCTCCATTAAAAATCCCTTAACTGAAATTCTGTAACCATCCCTATATCTATGTGAAAATTTTGTACAAATTGTGCCCCTAACTCAACGGTCTCAACCTCCCCTAAGAAGCTCGTCAAAACATTAAATACAATATTGCCAAATTGCTCTTAAGTAGTACCTACCTCCCTCATTGAGTATTTTTTTATTTCGATTATCATAATCCCCCTTTTGTGTCCCTTTCTAGTGTACCCTTTGGTTGTGTGTTTCTGTCTCTTTTTGTTTCGCTTTAAGTAGGGCGGTTTAAGGGATAGAAGATTGTTTCGTACTCAGATGCGATTATGAAGACGTGCCTAATTGAAGGGAAGTGTTTTGGAAGGGATTTTTCATTTTATTCATGCGTTTGTAAAGTGTAAGGTCATTAGAATATTCGTTTTTTGGACTACTTTTCGGGTTTATATTCATATGTTTTCAGGTTTATTTACATTTCGATTTAATATTATATAGGTCGATAAATATTATACGAATGTAGAATCTATTACATAATTATTATAATAATTATATGTTGGACATTTTTTTTACACACTGCTCTGGTCACAAACTAAGCTCAGCTTGTACTTTTTTTGTAAATATTGTTGCCTGAAGACGCCCTAATAAGGCGAAATATAGCAAAAGTATTATAATTATATTGTGTTTTATTTATGTATCTTATTGAACAACCTATGAAAAATAACTAAGCAGCTACTGCAAATGAAAACATATAATTTAAATATGAAATAACAACACAAACACATATTATATTTTATAAACTATGGCAAACTGTACAGAAAAATGTATTAATACTTTTTGCCATAAATCAAACCCAGGACCTCCGGATACAAAGCCAAAGGCTCAACCAAACCACTGAAGCGGTTATGTACATAAAGATTTTAGTAATAGTAAAGTCGATTAACTATCGAAACTTCAAGATTTAATGTACCTACCTACTCCAATTTAATGTATGCCATAAATATAGGTACACACCGGCAGAATTAGAGCAACAAAAAATATTTTATTTATTTTATTTTAGTTTTAATGTCATATATGTCAATACATATTATACGAATGTAGAAATCTATTAATTTAATTAATTTGACATTTTTTGACGCATATTACCCTGGTAACAATAATTAGCGGAACAAAAACGTAATTTATTTATATAAACCTGTAGTAAGCAGACCTATAATGTCCATGAATGGGGTCCATCTATTATTAATTGTTGTTTAATTGATCGCTACTCGCGTCAAAAAAGACGAATTTACTTATTTTAAGTGTGAAAAATTTTGAAGCTCGTTTTTTATCGTTAATTTAACCGCCCGCTTTGTAACCGCACCCAAGAGGAGACTGCCACCTCGACAGTAATCATTGAAATTGTCTTCTAAAACCTCGTGAACCCACAGATTAACCCCAAAAAAATACTACGTCACTTGAGTTTTTTTCATCTATAATAAAATGCTAGACCGGTCGGTCGACCTAGCGAAGTTGTTGTTAAAAGTTTTTTTTTTTTTTTGTTACTGTTATAACAGTAATATAATTTTGTTACATAATATTTTCATGAAATATATGCGTTATTATCTAAAAATAATAATATAAGTAATAATTCTGTAATGTAACCACATATTATTGAAAAAAAAATTGGCTCCTGAAGCTTCAATGCAAAAAGAAAAAATAGTTTTGTTCTAAAAGTGAATATTTAAGATTTTGGCAGCAGATAAAATCGGCTTTGGTAATGGAGTTTTTTAATTAAAAAATATAAGTAGGTATTGCATTTGTGCAGTCTGCTAGCATCTCTGGCATTGATAGCTTTAGCCATTAGTCTTTGGTGTCTATTACCTATACTACGCCTTTACTTTGTACAATCCGTGCTTAGTAAAAAAGCTGTCTGTCGCCCGCCGTATCTGCTGTTCCTTGCGCAAGTAATATATTTTGTGCCTTTATTTAAGCCCCCAAAGGGAATGTCAAATGCCAAAAAGAAAACATTAATGGACTATTGGTGTACTTTTCTCATTTTTATCTCTCCTTATTTTACTATAGCATGCCTAATCTTTATTCAGAATATCTTTTTACAGACTATTTAACTTAGTTGCTACAGATTTCATTTTACCGCCTTTTTGGTTTAGGTTTTGCCGTTGGCATCCGGAGGTCGCGGGTTCGAGGGTTTAAGGGCGGCGACCTAGCCAAACGCACACTAAACTTTTTGAGTTTTTAGTAAAAGTTTACATGAAACAATATATTTGACTTTTGACATTTATTTTTTCTTTATGTCATTATTAGGTAGTTAGTACGTTTTTCCCAGGTTTGGATTTTTATAAAATATAATAATGTATTTATTTTATTATAAATACATTATTATATTATATTATAATAGTTTAGTAATTCTTAGTTTGTAACTATGTTTGTTAAAATATTACAGATCAAAATCTAAGTAAAATATGTATTTAGTCGCTGTGAAGATACTTCGTGGAGCAAAACGATTTTGTTAGAAAATTTGATATTATTTAGCGGATTTGGTTGGATGGCTAAAAAATTAGTGTTTAAAAAAATATATATAGACAAATAAACGTTCAGATACAAAGACACTATCATACTAAATAATGGGCAGCATATCTACAGACAAGTTTCTGTAAACAAAATATATACACACATACTCGTATATCATCACAGGTACCATAAGGCGCTCGAGACCGCCTAGACGGCCCCAGGGTACCCAGCGGAGGGGTTTTAATCCCACCTCGTATCCGATGGTATGAGTCTACACCAAACAAGTGGCTATCTCGTCGCGATATTTTGAATAGACTCAATAACCCATCAGTTTCACAAGTTGATATAGTCAAACTGGAAACGACAGCTTAACGTGCTCTCAGAGGCACTATAGTGGTGTTGTCAAACAAAATATAATAGCATTATTTAGTTTCGCCGACACACCTGTGTTCAAGCCGATTAGACGAACACCCCGAATGAACGAATCCCGTGGGCCAGGGACGAAAGTCGTCCTTACTTAAGGATGCTACATCCACAGAAACTTTGGCTCTTACTTACGAAGCCGCAACTGGTACTGTATCGACAAAACACCGAAATTATTCATCGCTGTTTGACATTTTTTTTTTGCGATTTCGCAGTGATATGTCACCAGAAAGTTAATATTTCCGAAAATCTTTTTTTTAATGTACTTTCGCATTTATTAATTGCTATGCAAATAGCTAATACCAGGGGGGTAACCACCGACTCCGATCCCGTGAGTTCTCGTTCGAGTTGAGATCAAAAATGACGTCATTTCATACAAATCATATTTACAAACTTAGGACATCCGTAAAAAGATGCAAAGTCGTCGACTTTAGACTTTCGAAAGCAGACGTTTCGATGGCGGCTTGACAAGGCGTCATACGAGTATTGTTAGGGATATCCACTTATAAAGATTTATAAAGATGTTTAAATAAACTAACTCCGACTAATAAATTCTTCTACTATTTTAAAATTATGCTATTAACAGTTAGTGACACCTGTGAGTAGCTAGCAGAATAATGGTGAAGATTATTTATTTATATTTGCGTGTCTGTATGGCTCAGAACCATTGCCTGCCCTATGGTGAACTAATAAAAATACCGTACATTTATTACATACCTTAAATATAATCTTACTATCTCACTAGTAAAATTATATTGTATCAGAAAATATTCTAAATTAAAAAAAAAACAGATGTTTTCAAGCGTTATTTCGAAAACTCTCGATTAACTACCCTTTTTTCAAGTGGACATCCCTAGTTATTTTATATGTAGAAAAGGTCTTTTGAGGGCATCGACATCGACACTGACGACGCGTCGTTTCTGCGTCAGTGGCACCAAAGGCCAACGGGAGTGCCACGCCTTCGCCCTTAGGGTTGCTGCGCCCAAATATTTTTTTAGGGTTTTCCCTATTAAAGTAGTAGAAATGGCATCTAATAAGATTTTCTATTTTTATTTAATACGTAGTGATTTTCTATTTTTATTTAATACGGTCCAACCAAATCGGCCGATTAGGTTGGACCTCAGACATAAACATATTACGGTTTTAAGCCCCGTTGGGTACCTAAATGTTTGGTTTTTTGCTTTTTTAAAACTTATTAAAAAAAAATGTGCAGTCGTTTCACAACACCACTATAGTAATTTATTAAGTTTCAGATTTACGTGGTGGCTAAGTTGTAACATTAGACTTGAAAACATTAGTTTTTAGGTCCCAGATTATAACCCAGATGTACTTATGACTTCTTAATATAAAAATTGTATGTACATTTGTTTGACAACACCACAACATAACTATAGTGCCCCGGAGAGCACGTTAAGCAGTCGGTCCCAGTTTCATTATATCAACTTGTGTAACTGTTTATAGATGGTTATTGAGTCTATCCTAAACCCTACGACTAGCTGGCTACTTGTAGAATACCATCGGCTTCGGGTGGGAATTAAACCCCACCGCTGGGCGAAGCGATCTAGGCGGTTGGTATAGATAGGGCGCTGTACAGCAACCGTGATAGTGCTGTTGCTTTGAATAAAAACCAAGATTGTTTTATTAAAAGTCACTCAACGGTTCAAAGTCTCTATGAAAAGAGAAATAATAATATTTTAATTATTATTAAAATTATATTTTTGTCGGACCGACAGGGTTAGATGGAAATGTGAAAATTCATCCGTGGCATTAGGGCTTCTTCTATCGTTAAATAATTAATTGCGAGCCCTTTCCGGACCCTGGTAAATTGGCTGACTAAATAAGGTAGGCCGGTAGAGGGGACGGGCTCTCTGACTAATCCATTCACTTTGCTACGGACGGGTTTTAGCGGGATTTTACGAATAAATTTCTATCCATTTTGTTTACTGCAGCTTTATTGTTTGTTTTAAATATATTTATTTTTGTATAATAATGAGCAAAGAAAGAATGACTAACCAGGTATATGGATGAAATCGGTTAGGTATAGGGTAAGCATGGCTGTAAGTTAACTGCGTACAAACTTCGGCAGTGCCAGCAGCTGAACCCTAAGACTGATGTGTGGGTATCAAATATCTAAACCAAATTTTTTTAGGTTTTAAAAAATGGTGCATAGATTTAGAAAAATACATAATACAATTACATATGAAACAATCAATCATATTATCGTATCATGCAGCATATATAAATATATTAAATATGAATGCTTAGTTATATCTCGAAATAAGTGATTTTCCGGATTGGATGTAATGGTAGCGATGGAAATTTTAACTTGAGTTTGCCATTTCTTAACTCTCATTTAATAAAGATAATTTTAACGACACATTTTACGTTATGTGACGTTTAATGACACGTGAACTTTCAAACGTTGAAATGCTTGCCAATTACTGTTGTCATAAATTACGTTTTATATCGTTTGACTGTCAATTTCTAACATCTCAAATTCAAAGTTAAAATATGTTATATTTGATAAAAATAGACTTCGTTGGCTCTCAGATATTATCGTATTTTTTATTTATTTTTACGTAAATATGACGTTAAATGTCATACAAATTTTCGAAAAAAAACTCGTAATTCTACTTTTAATGCAGATCCCTTAAAATCGCAATAATACGCGAATTCACAAGTGTAGGGCGGTATCCGCGAATATATGTTACGTGTTTTGACAATACATTCACCTATTTTCCTATTTGTACTATTATTTCTTCTGTGGTACCGTTTGCAAAAGGATTTCCCAATGTTTTTGCGCATGTGAAGGACCCGAGCTAGACGAAACTAAAAAAAAATTTTAAACTCACATTTAAATCATGCGAGTAAGAAGATGTAATAGGTTGGACTGTTAGGTACATTAAAACTATAACATTACTAACATTAAATTAATATAATGCGTAAGGCATTCAATCGCCTATATACAAATAGGCGAATGAATGCCTTACGCATTATCTACAACCTGGGGACTGTTTCAAAAATAAAATATTATTACCTGTGCCATCTCTCGGGGAAAAGAAAAAGATGGAATATACCCAAATTATATATCTCCGTCTCCTTATTTTTCCCGAGACATCGCACAGGTTAATTATTACCCCGTTTTGGAACACAGCCCAACTAAACCTTTAAGAAAGTAAAAATTGTGTTTAAGAGTGCAGAATGATAAATTAAATTTTACCTAAAATTTTAAATAAATATGTATAGGTACTTACTACATAAATAATATATTTAAAAAAATATGTCTACATTTGTTTAAAAAAGAGATGTAGTAGGTATAGGTGCCTCGGAAAACGAGTTTATAGTTTCACTATACATATACAATACTTATACAAACTTGTAAAAGTATTTTTATAAATGAGTTATTAAGTCTGTCCAAACATCGCGACGAGCTAGCCACTTGTTCGGTGTGTAGACTCATACCACAGGATACGGCGAAGTGGGAGTAAAACCCTCCGCGGGTAACCTAAGGCCGTCTAGGATATTTATTATTTATCCAGATACAAAAATATATAATAGCAACAACATATTTAAATGTACATTTTAAACATACAAAAGCGTGTTATTGTATGTACTAATTAAATACAAAATTTAGATTTTACCAGAAGGCCAAATTAGGCCAATCGTTAAATTAATATTCTATAGACTGCATAATTGAAAAGCCCAACCGTTGAGCATTAAGTGCAGGTGGTCATTTGATCAGGGTTTACGGTGTGGAACGTGTATAAGCCTTCATTTATTGACAATAGAACTACTAACGTCATTTCTATTTTCTGTATAACATTTTTGAGAACACTGTTTAAGATTTTTTTTCTAGGTTTACAGAAGTCTACTGTTTCGATATCTTGTCGAGGTAGTATAGCCTTCTTATAGGATACAGTTACGAAACAGGCATATCAACTCTTGACGATAAAACAACAAGGATAATAATTGTAATGCAAATTGGTATTTGTCGTCGCCTATTTCATAACTGCATTATTTACTCGTCTTAGTGGTAGCGACAGATGCTGTTAAACAAGTGTATTGATCGGCCCATTTACGTAATTTCTGTATGCTTACCATAAGGTTGAAACAAACTCACATGCTGTACTCCAATAAATATATTACAGCTCCTGGGATTTGGCTTAAGGGCCCTGGAGTCGACTTGACGATACCAACGTACTTCCAATATTACACCTTGGCTGTTGGTCAAAGTTCACTTATTTGTAATATGTTCGTAATTGTACACAAAAATATTTCTATTAGAGGTTTTTTTTTTTGTATTATAGTATTTTAAAAGCTTTTTGTCTGATATTGAAAAAAAAAACTAACACAGAAAAATTAATAAATACAATGACCGACAAAAATATTATTTTAATTCTTAATAATACTTAACAGTAAGTACTTACGTAACTATTATTGGAACTGCGAAAGCTAATTTTGTATGGAAAACGTGGAGTTCGCGATTACGAATGCAGTTCCCTTAACTGACTAATGTTGGCCAGCGCCAACGGTTGGGTTATTTTTCTTACCTCGTCGTCGCCGATGGCGCGGGCGCTCTGAATTTTCGCCTAATAAATAGCGACGTCGCCAGTTCTTACATAGGTATACTTAACTCAATAAAATAATTAAATATAACTCTTAAATTTCCCGCACCGATCTTGCCACTAGTTTAATGTATGACTTAGGATACCATTAGCTACGGCAGGGTGGAAATCAAACCCCTTTGCTGGTTACCTAGGTTATCTAGTAAATGCTCGCAAGATGATAAATAATTCTATACTAAAATTATAAAGAGATAAGATTTGATTGCTTGTTTGTTTTGAATAAACTTAAGCTACTAAACCGTTTTTAAAATTATTTCGCGAGTAACATGGTCTGCAGGTACTATATTTTTGATCCAATTTCCTTAAAATATAAACAACAACTAGTACCTATATAAAATAATATAAATATCTAATATTCTATCGTGCTTGATTTTTTTGGGTTTTGAAAAAGGTAGTTTACATTCATTCATTACATACATAATACATCAAATTAAAAAAAGTTGCTAACTTGATTTTATTTTAGTAGACTTAAATATTGTTTGAATGTGTTTTTTTTAATTATGTGTATTGTTTTAAGAATTAATTGTGTGTACTGTCATTATTTTTTTATATACTTGGTACTACTGTTCTATAGTTTTATGTTGCATCTTATTAATATTAACTTAGAAATAATCAAATTAAACAATTTAAAGTGCGAATTATTGTTTTTATTGATTTTTTTTTTCAGGATTTACCTAATGTTGTCATTTTTGCATTGTTACAGAGTCGAATATTAGAAGAAACATCTCTTATGTGCAACTCTTGGTCACCTCGACACAACGTAAGTTTCCTTCATACTATAAAGAAAAGGTAATCGAGTAGTTTTTTATTTTATTTTTTGCATGATAAGCTATGCGTTTATCTTGCGAACGATATAAATTTGATTGGCAAAGCGACTTTTCAAATTGCAAGTTAACTCTTTTTTTTTTCTGTAAGTCTAGTTTTTGTTCCAAAAGAATATTAGAACTCTCTAATAACCTTTTGCCAAAATATTAGATTAACAATTAAGAAAAAACACTGATATCAAACAGTTTTTTTTTTGCATTATTATTGCTCTTATAAAGGTTGACTTAAAATATTAATGTGTATGTAGGGTATGTTTGAACTGATGTAGGGGTATGTTTATGGAAATATTTGTGTTTGTGTAATGAAATGCTTTATGAATCTTTATAAGCGTGTGATGTTTGTGTTTGTGTGTAATTAAATGTGTAATGAATCTATATAAGGATGTAATGATTATGAGAAGTGGAATGGACTTAGGATTTTATTTCTTCCTTTATAGAGCATTTTATAATTATTGTATTTTATTACAATCGGTAAGTAATCAACACTAAAATTGTGAAATTATACGGGAGAACGAGTGTCGATGCCCAACTAGAATCAAGAGATTTTGAAAAACTGCTGGCCGTGAAAAGGTATGTATATTTGGGCATATTTTACTTATATTATATTATAAATATTAAATAATTATATGCACGTTCAAGCAAAAAGTCAGCATTACCATCCAACGTGGCAATGCCGCCTGTCTTATATCTGTCAAGTGGTATCTTAAGGAAGTTTTTTATTCAGTTTAATTTAAAATCTAAATAATTCAATTAATATTTATTTTATTTTATAGGATTTTTTCATTTTATTTACATAGGTTTAATAGGTAGGTTTCTAGTATATTTAAAGTAATGCTACTATAAAAAAACTAGAAACCTTTCTTTATAGTTTATTAAATTTTTATTCATGTATTTAGGTTTATTATTTTTTACAGTAAATAAATATTTTATTACAATTTATTTAATTAACATTTTTATTGATTGATTTATTTTTGTTAATTTAATGTTAATATAATATATTTTACAATAACAAGCCTTATGCTAATATTAACTTTAGTAAAGAAATTTATAAAATTCTATTATAATTTTTAATTCCTTTATTTTTTTAAGTAGATCGGCATTTTAAATATAAGGTTACAATGAAAAAAATCCTAATAAAGGGTAGAACTCTATTCCACTGTTCGATTCGCAGTTGCCTACCACAAAGTAAAAAAAAAGCAATAGAACGCGATTGCAGCCTTCGAATTCAATCCACAAAAAAAAAATCGGTTTAGTCGTTTAGAAGGAGTTCAGTGCCACACACATGCATACAGAACAAATATATCTATAAAGATAAAATAATTGAAATAGAATTATAAACGAACTGTGTAAACATGTTTTAGTGTATTTCTACAATTAACTACTTACCTGTAAAGATTTACATATTCTGGCAAATAAATAAAAAATAAAAATAATATATTATTATAATTGTTTGGTTATATAATAATAAATTTTCCATGATAATTTTATTTGGGAATTTTTTAACTATTTATTTTATTGTTATAAAAACAATAGATACCAATTCTAAAACCTAAACTTTTAACATGAAAAACAAAATACTCCCCATAATAGGAAGCAAAATAATATAATACCGTACTGCATCCACAGTGTTTCGTAAAGGGTATATTATACGCTGCCGTTTGGGGTAGCTCCGGGGTAAATTATTAATGCGGCGCTATGCGGGGTAAAGCTGCATCTATGTTGCTTGTCTTAATAAAGCTTAAAAGGGATCAATTCTGTAGCCGGTAACAATTTCAAATTCCTATTAACTCGCTTTCTATAGAATACTTTGTTTTAAACAATTATTTGTACCTTATATACTTCCTTGAAAATTATTTCAATAATTTATAAAAAATAACAAGATTTAAATTAATTTTTTAATTATATTACAATATAGAAACACCTTGACATACAAATAACACTGTACCTATTTTTTTTATGTCTTCTTTTTTTTATATCTTTAATTTTATAATATTATAGAAGAAGATTTTGTTTTTTTTTTAGACACCTAAAATTTAATATGCGTAAAAGATAATACAATACCTAGTACAATTTACACATATTGTTGCTGATCACAAACTAGGTTCTAGGCTTACAATATGTGTACCAGAAACAACGATATAATACATTTATATTTTATAAACACCCATACCATGACAAACTGTAGAGAGAATAATATCTTTAATAATAAGATAAAGAGCAAGTATATTAAAATATACTAAAATATATTATATTAGTATATTAAAATTTTAAATTAGGTAGGTAATACAATCGTCATTGTCGCCACCTATTTCATAATCGCATAATCTAGCATAGTGGAAGCGATCAGTGTAGCTTATAAACAATTATTAATTGACCCCATTCAAGGACTTTGTAGGTATGCTTACCACCAGGTAGATACAAATATATATGCCGTGCTCCAATAAATATCTAAATGATTTTGACTTAGGTGCCTAAATTATGAGTCAATAAAGTATTTTATTATTATTTGAGCTTTATAAATACTTGTTTTGAAAATAATTCCAACACTTGTATAAAATAATTTTAAAAAGAAATAATTATTTAAGTAAGTTTTAGTATATTTAATGGTCGTGACGTGACCACTTTAATCTTCCTCTTGCGTGTTTGTTCTTTAAAATTGAATATTAAAATTTAAAAAGGTATAAAAAAATCTTAAAAACTATTTAATTATTTCAACAGAATAGTACAATATACGCAATATATAATGCTTTTTATAAAGTCTGAATTTATTTTTGCGACAATTCTTTTCCGTTTTATCCGTCAGTTTCATAGTCTACCCAGAGACCAGTTAAATGGCTCTCGAAAAGGAGAAAGACACCCGTGACAGCATTTATTTAATATTTAACACCAAACACATCCAAATAGTTCCAAATTACTAAAATATTAAACCGCTTTCGGAAGGAAAAGCTGCCTTGTTTCGATGGAATAGAATTGTAACTTGTAAAATCGTTGTATAAAAAAGGTATTGCTGTTACAGTATTGGAAGTTAACAACTGACAATTCTTTTCGTTGGTTCGATTGAAACTCGATCTATCAACACGGCTTTTTTTATAGTTTTTATCCAATTATTTAATTAAACATCCTTGCGAAAGATATCAATTAAAAAAAGTTTTTTTATTGTTTATTTGATTTTTAAAGGGGTCTAAGGTCCCTGGTTCGAATCCCGGTGTGTACCAATGAGTTTTTAATTAAAAAAAATATGTACATTTGTTTGACAACACCACTATAGTGCCTCGGAGAGCACGTTAAGCTGTAGGTCCCGGTTTCACTATACCAGCCTGTGAAACTGTTTATAGATGGAAAAAAACAATATTTAAATTTAATATTGACAATTAAATTTAGGATGACCATTAATTTAAAGGGTTATATTATACAAATACTGATGTAAAGTTAGAAGATTTGTTTTTTGGAGTATTTAGGTAGGTTACAACTTTAATCCCTGGTGCACAAAAAAAAATGTTGGCACAAGCATCAACCTTGTTTAAAATAGTTTTTAACGTAGATTTTCAAAGAAATGCGGAATTATGCCTTTGTCAGGGCTCAATTCCGCTAAATCAACGTTGTATGGATTGGATATCAACGGCTAAGCTTATACGTCATTTCACACTTTTGGTAGTCTACTAACAAAATTAGCTGTCAATTGTACATCGATTGGATATCAACTGAACGTTGTATCGACTTTTGACAAATTAGGTATTCTACTATTCCAATAGTGTGTGGAAGGTTTTTTTAATGGTATTCTATTATTTTATGACCTTTAGTTTAACTTGATATCAACGTTCTCTCAAAAGTTTTACTTCAGTTATAATGTCATTTTAAAAAAGTTGCTTATTTGTGAATTATGTAAAAACATTTTATAAAAATGGTTGGATTTCCGTTAATTTCGCAGTGGCTTCAAAGTTTGGAGACATTAGAAATGGCCCAGAGATAAAACATCTGCGTTTCTGATGCTGGCCGGGTTTAGAAACGTGGAAAATATATTTAAAGTACTACGGTTTTAGGTCCACGGTTCAAACTACCACCGGTGTCTACCAAATGAGTTTTTAATTAAAAAATAGTTGCATGCGTTTGACAACATCACTATAATAGTGGTCCGGAACAGCGTAACGTGCTCAACGTTAAGCTGTTCTGAGTTCATAATACAACTTGAGTAACTGTTTATAGATGAGTATGGTTCACCGGTTTTCAGGAGACTACTGCATCGATTTCTTGTGGAGGTGGTAGTCTCCAATGCAATTCGTCATTGTCGCCCCCCATTGAGCGTTAAATATTGTTTAAGAACAATATTGGTTGACCCATTCATAGACTTAGTAGGTCTGCTCACCACCAGGTAGATACAAAGTCACATGTCGTGCTTCTAAAAAATATCCAAATACCGCGACGAGCTGCCCACTTTTTCGGTATAGACTCAATACCCTAGACGGTCTCGGGCGCTGTAATTTTTATAGATGTTATTTAAAAAGTTATGTCCGATTATAATTTGTAATTTGTTTTCGAATAAATTATTTTAATTTTGTTGCATTTATGAAATTTTGATTTTAAAAGACCATTTTCCAATTATTAATGCAATAGGTAATCGTTGAACTTGTCAATATTTCAGTCTTAAATTATATTAAAAAAAATATATGAAGAAGAAAAGTAGGTAAATTAGTATTTTTTTCGGACCATAAGACGTATTTGGGGCAAACGTCGGATTTAACAACAATAATTTTGGAAAAATACCTATTCGGAACGAACAGACAAATCATATTTAGGTCTAACCTTTTTAGGCAAAGCAACCTAAAGCGATTAGTAGTTTTATTTAGTGTGGGCAAGGTGGACTTTTATGTCTTACCACAGGTCTTACACTATTACGTTAGAATTGAGTCTTTAATTTTTGATTGGTATTAATTTAAAGCATTATAAAATATTGTATTGTCCTTTCTAAATATGATTTCTACTCTATGATATATTTTGTCATATCTAACAATTGTTTACTCTATGGTATGCGCAGGACAAAATGTAGTTAGTGAATTTTATAATAATAAAACAGTCTAGTATAATATAAAGTGTATAATAATAAGAATACACTTTTAAATGATATTTTATTTAATTATAATAGCTATGCCATGTAAAAAGAGCAAAACTTTAAAAAAAATACAAACTAATATGACAGGCACAGATAAAATAGAGTACTACGATGACAGGTTAGCCGAGCAAGCGACGTGCATACGACGTCCATGCGACGTGCAATCGACGTCCATACACAAAGCCGTTTTAAATTTAGTAGAATACCAAGTTTCAACTCAACGTCCTTTGCTTTGTAAATGGATCGTGTCGGTAAGTCAAAGTTTTAAAATTAGCGGAATCGGGGCCCAGGCAAAACAAGATTTATTCGAAAAAAAATATTCTAAGGATATCCACTTCTCACTCGAATAAATCGAACCCACATATATATAAGAAAGCACCGGAATTTAGAAAACATTTTGATAATAATTTTGTAAATAAATTAACCATTAGAGAAGGACACGATGGATGTTATTGCTTTCTTTATTTTAACTTTCACAATTCTGGGTGTTACTATCTTTGATTTAGGTATAGTACTTATAAACTACGAAACCAAAAATCCCTACAAAATATATATGCACGAGTACTGCCTGTTTTGTAACACGGAATTTCTTTTTGTCTCTTTTCCATTTTAAAGTTTGATTGTTTAAGTGGTATTCATTTTAGATTTATCTAATTTAATGTAAAAATAAACAAATTATTACAGCGATATCACTTACATATCATATTTTCTTTATATTATTATAATATATAGGTACTTTATTTATGATGTTCTATCTAATAGTATATAGTATACTTATTGATTTACCAAAAAAAAATATATAGTTCATAAATTGTAAATACCTAATACATTTTTACAGATAACCACAGATTTATATATTAAAAAAAATATTACAATAAATAAAAAATATAATACATAATTAATTATATTATTTATATATATTTTTAATAACATTAAATACACTACAAATATATTATTAAAACAATATTTTTCAAAAGTATCTTTATTAAATCTCAACCCTAACTCTTAGTTATATCACAGAAATATTAAGTCAGAGGTTGATCATTTGCATTAATACCCTGAAATATAATGTATTTAATAGTCGAATTAGATTGATATTATATTCTTATATGAAACACTTCCAACAAACTATTCCTATATTAAAATATAATAAAGAAATCTATAAAACATACTTAGACCCCTTTACAACCTTACATATCATCCCGGGTGTCTTACGGCGCCCGAGACCGCCTAGACGGCCCCAGGGAGGGGTTTTTAATCCCACCTCGTCGTAGCCGATGGTGTGAGTCTGCACCGAACAAGTGGCTACCTCGTCGCGATGTTTGGAATAGACTCAATAAACCATCTATAAATAGTTTCACAGGCTGGTATAGTGAAACCGGGACCTACAGCTTAACGTGCTCTCCGAGGCACTATAGTGGTGTTGTCAAACAAATGTACATATTTTTTTTAATTAAAAACTCATTGGTACACACCGGGATTCGAACCAGGGACCTTAGACCCCTTTAAAAATCAAATAAACAATAACAAAACTTTTTTTAATTGATATCTTTCGCAAGGATGTTTAATTAAATAATTGGATAAAAACTATAAAAAAAGCCGTGTTGATAGATCGAGTTTCAATCGAACCAACGAAAAGAATTGTCAGTTGTTAACTTCCAATACTGTAACAGCAATACCTTTTTTATACAACGATTTTACAAGTTACAATTCTATTCCATCGAAACAAGGCAGCTTTTCCTTCCGAAAGCGGTTTAATATTTTAGTAATTTGGAACTATTTGGATGTGTTTGGTGTTAAATATTAAATAAATGCTGTCACGGGTGTCTTTCTCCTTTTCGAGAGCCATTTAACTGGTCTCTGGGTAGACTATGAAACTGACGGATAAAACGGAAAAGAATTGTCGCAAAAATAAATTCAGACTTTATAAAAAGCATTATATATTGCGTATATTGTACTATTCTGTTGAAATAATTAAATAGTTTTTAAGATTTTTTTATACCTTTTTAAATTTTAATATTCAATTTTAAAGAACAAACACGCAAGAGGAAGATTAAAGTGGTCACGTCACCACCATTAAATATACTAAAACTTACTTAAATAATTATTTCTTTTTAAAATTATTTTATACAAGTGTTGGAATTATTTTCAAAACAAGTATTTATAAAGCTCAAATAATAATAAAATACTTTATTAACTCATAATTTAGGTACCTCAAAATCATTTAGATATTTATTGGAGCACGGCATATATATTTGTATCTACCTGGTGGTAAGCATACCTACAAAGTCCTTGAATGGGGTCAATTAATAATTGTTTATAAGCTACACTGATCGCTTCCACTATGCTAGATTATGCGATTATGAAATAGGTGGCGACAATGACATATGTGAAATATTTTAATTGAATTGATTTAACATTATCATTATAGAATTATTAACTAAAAAAAATATTTATTAGTTACAATTAAATAAAAAAAAACATAATATTTAAAAAAACTAAATTAAAAATAAAATTTAACTAAAATGGATTAATATTGCTTAGTTTAAAAATAACGCACAAAGTAACCGATATCTCTACCACTGCCCATACAGATGCAAAACCGTCAAGTGACCTAGTCAAGTTTTAGTAGTCTGTAGCTACACCGGTTTTAGGAGACAATTGCATAGATTTATTGTCTAGGACGTTATTATCCTTTCAGGGTGCGGTTACGAAACGAATTAATTTGACGATAAAGCAGCGAACATATTAAAATAGGTAATGCAAATTCTTCTTTGTACACGACAATATATTTGATCAACTCCATTCATAATCTTTGTAGGTACTGCTTACCACCAGGTGGGTACAAATATACATGCCGTACTTCAATAAACAATAATAAAAAAATTAGAGACAAAATAGTAACTTTATTTCAAAATAAGTTTTGGTGTACTAAATATAATATTCTATTATATGCAACAAAGTCAACAAATTAGCACACATTAATTTCTGTACAAATTCTAACATGCCCTGTTCTGCTAATAATAATAGAATATTAAAAAAAAAAAAAGAAAATATAGCGAAATTTTAAATAATTTCCTTAAAATTAATGGGAATCTTACTCTATAAGAAAAGGTGGAAAATGCCAATGTAAAATATTACTCGAATATATAATAAATTATGATCTACCAAGATGGGTTAACGTTACTTATTAAAGTTAATCATGACACCTAAATAATATTTCCACAAAATACAAAATAACACCTAGCAGTTAGGTATAACATAAGAAGTAAATAGAACAAGTCAAACGAAGTAAATGTACACTATTATATGAAGAACACAGTTGAATTTTTAATGATTTAAAATAACAAACATCTTTTGAAGTTCGTAACCATCAAACTATAGTTTGTTGAAATATTTTAAATAAATGATAGGTTCGAAGACAAGTCTAAAATTGTAGCACTTCAAAGCACTTGACAATGATATTGTCAAGTATAATCCGAATACTTTGGAAAGACAAAATAGCAATTTACGTAATAAACTAAGGTTTCTCTATTTAAAGATCATTTTAACAAAAAAAAATAACGGTATAAACTAAGGTTGCTCTATTTAAAGATCATTTTAAACAAAAACTAACGGTATAAACTAAGGTTGCTCTATTTAAAGATTATTTTAACAAAAAAAAAAACGGTATAAACTAAGGTTGCTCTATTTAAAGATCATTTTAACTACCACCTCGACAAGAAATCGATGCAGTAATCTTCTAAGAACGGTAAATCCACAGACTATAACCGAAACATGACTAGGTCACTTGACGGTTTTTGTATCTGTATGGGCGGTGGTAACAAGACCGGTCGGTCGGCCTAACAAAGTTATACAGGGTGAAAAAAATGCCTTCTCCATACAAAATAGTAATGTTAAAATTACTAATTTGTATGAGGAAGCCAAAACATTATTCGTTTGCGACACATGGTTCCATGGGAAAAGTTGTTCGATTTGATCGACAGAACCTTATATTAGCCCAAAGTACATCTTTCCAAAGTCACTCTGTATAAAGTCCTTACCTATAATAGTATATTACATTACGAGTGCGGAAAGCCTGTCATTGCAAAGAGTTCCGACAAATGTCTACCCGAGCCGAGGCGCAGCCGAAGGTGAGGGTTGACAGTCGGAACAAGTTGCAATGACGGTTCCGCACGTGTACTGAACAACTATTTTTAATACAGTTGCGAAAAAATGAAGCAATTTAATAAAATAATAAAAACACAACAAAACTCGCAAAGAAAATTTCTGGAAAATGGCGCCAACCGTAAAAGAATATAAGCAGAGATTTTTTTTTGTTTTCTTCACTCATTCTGGGTAGGCAAATGGTAACTATGCCCATACAGCCAAGTCTTCAGTTGATTTTTTTTATTGATATGAAATGAAAATGAAATATAATGATGAGTTAGGTTAGGTTTCATTTCACTTCATCATGAAATGAAACCTAACCTAACTCATTGAATCAAATCATTAAATCTGATATTGAAACAAATTAGTTACAACTTCTATTATTTTTTTTTAATGAAAACTTCGTGGTTGGTTTTTTCTTTTTAATAGACATTATTTTGACAGTTGGGAAAGAGAACGCACGAGTTCGGAAAAGGTAAAAATAAAGCTCGAGTAAGTATTAGCCCACATTCCGAACGCTATACGTCCCTGCAATACGACACTTTTTGAGCAACTGTATTAAAAAAATATATACACCCATCTATCCAAACACCACGATAAGTACTTGTTCACAAGTCCATCGTGTTCAAAGATATGGTAATAAACCCTACCATTGACTACCTAGGTCGACTTAGTCGCTGTAAGGTACCCGGAAAAACTAATATGTAGAATATATCATTTTCAGTCCACAAGCTGAGCTGGCCTAGTTCTAAAATAAATATTATTGATCCCTTTATAACAGTTACCTATTTTCGTCATGCCTCTCTAAAAATGTTTTCTCCAAAAATATTATAGACTGACATAAATCAGAATAAATAATCCAACGAAATAGCAATGCGGTAGTTTATACTTTTATTTTGACACTCGACCGGGTATTTCTGCATTTTTAGCTGAAGAATTCCTGAAAAAACAACAATAGATACTTATTTATTGAACGGTATAGAAACTTTCACTGGGTTATTTTTACTTTCGTTAGAAAACTTTGAAACGGTGTCTTTTCAGCGAACAGTTTTTTTTTCAGCTGTCTTTGTTCAGAAGTTCTACTTTTTTGTTTAGTAAGTTTTGATAGACTCTTTGACTTTGAACTTAACTTTATATCTATACATATAATAACATTGTAATAGGAAAAAAATATACTATGATTTGATTATAAATAATCTATCATTTTTAGAATTCGTGTATCTTTGTTTATTTGTTCACTTAAAATCTACTGGACCAATTTATAATCTTTTTTATTGTTGAATTAGCTAAATATTATATTTTGATATACATACAGGGAGTTCGGATATACAGGGTGTTCGGATAAATAGGATGTTTGACTTTAAATGGTCTCTATGAAAAGGTTTCTAGATACACCAGATAGAAGTTGGGTATATTTTAATGACAGAAAACTGCATTTTTTTTGTTTTATGTCATCTTTTTGACACTATAGTATGGTAGGGTACTTACAATTATACCTATACCTACATAGGGTTTTTTTATACATTATGAAACGCGGGCATAGTTATATGGTCAGCATTTTTGCCTTGGAGCTAGCAGCTACATCATATATATATATATATATATAAGTATTAGAAACTAGGACTTCTAACTTCACTCGTATAGAGTTAATAGAGGGCGTCTGTGTATAAGTAGATAACAAGCAATGACAAAATTCGTGAGGGGTGACTGGAACCTGCTTAACTCAGCGGTTGAGAGCCATGCCGCGATAGCGAGGTTCGTGGGTTCGAGTCCCGCCCACCAGGATTTTTTTTATTGAATTTTTATCTTCAAAAATTTTATATAAGATTATCCTAATAAGGAATTTATAAAAATGCTTAAATATATATATAATAGGTATCTTTTAAAAACAATAGCAATTTTTTTGTTATTGTAAATTAAGAACTCCTACGCAGTTACGATCACCAGCTAGTCTATAAAATAAATTAATCAATTTGAGACTTTATGAATTTTCTCGGAACGCGCTAATCTCGATTTGAAAATTTAGGCTTTGTAATCTTATAAGCTGTAAAAAATACATTTCTCGTGTAGCCTTCGAAAACAGGTGAAATAAAAGATACCTGTTACAATGCGTTACAAGAGAGAAGAAAAAAAAAACGCGGAAAAACACAGGTGTTGCTATAAGTTTTAAAATATTTAGAATTTTACATACATACTTCACGGGTGCCTTACGGCGCGTGAAACCGCCTACGGCCCCATGGTGCCCAGCGGAGGGGTTTTTATTCTCACCTCGTCGTAGGCGATAGTATAAGTCTACACCGAACAAGTGGCTAGCTCGTCGCCATCCTCAGTTATGTATTTGCACCCATAAAAGTAATTTACAGGCTATAATATATTTATAGGTTCCTTTATAGTCAAATACAAAAAGGAATTCCTAAAATATATTTCTTAAAGGTCACTTACTGACGTGATATGTCATATCCTGAATACCGAATTTTATTACCTTGTATTTCATTTCATGCTGCATGCCATAATTGAAATGAAAGTAATCCTATTATCTAAGAGATGTAATGTTAGTTACTAGCTGACGTTGCCGGGAAAGTTCAACTATAATAAAAAACATTTAAAGTTAATAAGTTTTATATACGTGGTGGCCTTGTTGGTTAGACCTTGGACTTAAAAACACTTAGGTCCCTGGTTCGAATCCCGGTGTGTACCAATGAGTTTTTAATTTTAAAAAATTATATACATTTGTTTGACAACACCACTATAGTGCCTCGGAGAGCACGTTAAGCTGTCGGTCCCGGTTTCACTATACCAACTTGTGAAACTGTTTATAGATGGGTTATTGAGTCTATTCAAAACATCGCAACGAGCTAGCCACTTGTTCTGTGTAAACTCATACCATCGGCTACGACGAGGTGGGATTAAATCCCCTCCGCTGGGTACCCTAGGCCGTCTAGGCGGTCTCGGGCGCCGTATGGCACCCGTGATGATACACACATATTTAAAGTTAATAACACCTTAAAATATTTAATTGTTTATTGGAACACTGCAATAATATTGTATCCATGTGATGGTAAGAGTCGGTTTTTGATCTGTTTGGGCGGCTGTAATGAAATCAGTCGATCGGGTCTAACAAAGTCATAGAGATCAACTTTCGCTACTCCCAGTGTCGCGAAAAAAGTTCAGTCCCGTCACCACTATGAACCATATATATATCATAGGAAAGTTCTGTATCATAAATACCATCACCAACCAAGTTTCAGTTATAGGACAAAAGAGCCCATGTTAGTAGCTTTCTATTGGTGAAAGAATTATTTAAATCAGTTTAGTAATTAGATTCGAAATGCAAATTTGTATCTGCCCCACTTATTTCGTGATTAATGTTGTTAAACAATAATTATGATCGACCCCATTCATGGACTTTGTATATCAGCTCACGACTAGGTAGATATAAAGTCACATGTTCTTCTACAATCTATTTTTTTCTCGCTTTATTTATAATATGTCTATCGATTATAATATTAATAAACGAAAAGTCTAAAAGTTGGATTAATACGGATATGTTTTATTTTTAAATTATTCGTTCGAGTCCGAAGTAAGGTTCTTATGAAGATACCCTAAAAAACGTAACTCAGTTTTATTTTAAGTCGACATTTTTGCCACGCTTTTGGCTTATATAACTCCATAATTAATTTCAACTCTCTGGCAGTACCCATCGGTTACCAAAATATAGTCAGCATGTTTATTTTACCTTAGCAATAATACTCGCAGGTACTTATTATAAATATAATATCAAATACTTTTTTTTTTGTTTTAAAATAACATGTATTAGATACGTATTGATATAAGCATTGCCTGCAATACTTAAAAATAAAATGCTGCTGCTCGCAAATAGAAATAGAAAAAATATATTTGTCGATTCAGGTATGACAGTCTTAATTTCCTATATTTAGGCGTTGACTTTTAACGTCAGATATTTTTACCCGCTGTAAACTTGGCTGATATTTCGCTTGTAGGTCAAAAACAAATGCTATTTTATTTTCTACAAAAATAGGGATTGAGATACGTGTTTATTTATATTGTAGTAGGTTTATTTGTGACTAGCTATGCTCCGCGGTTTCACTCGCCGTTTAACTTAAAATAAATTGGATCAAAAATAAAATACAGCCAATGTTACTCTCTAACAGTGGAGGTTTGCAAATGTGAAAGATTTTTTTAAATCGGTTAAGTAGTTTTTGAGTATTTCCGGAAAAAACATATAATCAAATCTTTTCTCTTTATAATAAAATATAAATAAATAAATCACTGGTGCCTTACGGCGCCCGAGGCCGCCTAGGGTACCCAGCGGAGGGATTTTTAATCCCACCTTTTTTTACCTCGTCGTAGCCGATGGTATAAGTCTACACCGAACAAGTGGCTAACTCGTCGCGATGTTTGGATAGACAATATAATAATATATTTGGATAGATTAAATAGAGTCAACTGGTGAAACTGTTTATAGATGGGTATCTATAAACAGTTTCACAAGTTGGCATAGTGAAACTGGGATCGACAGCTTAACGTGCTCTTCGGGGCAGTATAGTGGTGTTGTTAAACAAATGTACATATTTTTTACATAAAAACTCTCCGGTACCCTTCTCTTTATAATATTAATATAAAATTACACTAAGAGCTTGTAAATTTGTAATCGATTACTGACTTAAGTTACAGCAGACCGTTTTTTATTTAATCAATATTAAGACGCCTTTAGAGGTATAAGAAAGGATATTGATATTCTTTTAAATATGTATTCACTTACATAAGTATCTTAAATTATTATTGAAAGAAGATATAAATGCAAATAAATAGGTGAAATAAAAGATGACTGTTTGCAACATGTGAGAGTATGAATCGAAAAATTCTCTCGCCCGAAATTCTTGAATATAATATAGTTTTATTGTATTATATTACTTAACAAAATTTGATCCTTTAAGCGACATTATCAGCTGGTGCAAAAATACAAGTGATTTTTTTTTTCAGAATCAACCGGTTCGATTCCCAGCCAAGAGATTACATTTTTCAAAAACTATTGATTAAGTTTTAGTTTATATCAAAATCGGTCTCGAGGCTCCTTTGAACATTTTTCGCTATTCCTTGTAGTTTAGGATTTGGCCTTGAAGGCACACTTGAAAAAATTACCTGTAATTTATAACTTAAAATGGTTTTAAACTTGTTCCATATTAAAGTAAAGGGAAATATTGAAATATGGAGGTATTGTTGCGATTAAAAAAACGGCGAAGACATGTTTTTTTAGGGAATTAATATCTAAATATTAGTATTTTTTTAATTATTATTAAGCACATTAAAAATGATATATATTCCTTTGGGAAAAGGTGCTTTCATTACACCCTGATCAACCAGATAAGCCCTATTTGAGTCTCCTTTGTGATATTTAATACACCCTTAATGCGCCAGATTATTTTACAAACAGATCGTGTCTGTAGATTGAAAAATAATAAAAAATATATCCATATGTTATTGTGTAATAATATAAAACATATTACTATAACAATAATTAGAAATGTACTTAGTATTAATTAGAGTAACTTTAAACAAAATAATAGTCTACAGGCTAGGCCAAAACAATTATATAGGGTGAATTTGAAAGGATGTACTTTGGGCTAATATGAGGTTCTGCTCATCAAATCGAACAACTTTTCCCATGGAACCATGTGTCGCAAATGAAAAAAAAATTTTGCTTCCCCATACAAATTGGTCATTTTAAAGTTACTAGTTTGTATGGAGAAGGCAATTTTTTTTTTCATTTGCGGCACATGGTTCCATGGGAAAAGTTGTTCAATTGGATCAGCAGAACCTCATATTAGCCCAAAGTACAATAATGTAAAAATTCACCATGTATAATATAAAAAAATATTTTAAATTTAGGTTGACATCATTTTCCATATACACAACATTATAAATCAATAGATATAAGCATTAACATACAAATAACAAACAAAACAAAATTATTAAGAAAACTAAAAGTAAATCATTCAATACAATAAAAAATATAAAAAGTTCAATAATTCATACAATATACTAGCATTTAAAATAAAATATAATATAGAAATAATAATAAGTTTTCTTTTAAATAATAAAAATGAAAATGGATCAACAATTAAGTAAAATAAATTTTAGTCGGCGAATGACGACGCGAGCATACTGTGCACTTGAATGTATGAAAGAAAACTTCTTTATTGCACAAAAGCTTAATACTATTGCACATAGGTCAATGCCTTAGTCATTATCTACCAGCTAACCTTTGGGAGATTGACTTATAACAAGCTAGAACTTGCCTTGCCTTATATAAATAATTTTGCTTAATATAAATTTAAAACTCCATGCCTTTCAATAATAAGAATTTGTATCCAATCAGTGTTTTTTACGAGATCACCAACAAACTATAGACCGTCATACATACAAAAATAATAATAAAATAGTTTTTACGGTTTATTTACTTTAAAAAAAAAATAGAATAATGTTTCTCGGAAAAATCGGTTTATGAATAAAAAGAACGTATCTCCTTCACTAATACTAATAAGAGGCAATAAATAGTTTATCTTACTTTGTCTAATTGTTACAGGGATTATAGCAGAGAAACATGACAAGTTAGAATGACGAAATTCAATTATAGCCACGCTCGCGGTCCCTCCGACACTTAGGTTAAAATATGAATATATTGCAATACATTTACCAAATGAAGATGCACGTAAACTTTCAAATTACAAACAAAAAAAAAAAAAACAAAAATATGTTTAAAAAAATTCGTAACCGTTTTTTTACGTATACTGAAGCATGCTCCGAATACTTATTGGTATAAAAATATGCATAAAAATTAAAAGTACCAAGCAAAATAAATCACTAGCTAGTTCGAGAATTTTATAATAATTAACATTATTTCAATTTAGGTAAATATTTACAAAAACCTACAAATGTTTACAAAAAGATCAGGAAAAATTCATTAAAAAAATCCCCCTATGATGACATATATATTATTAATTAAATAGTTAATGTGATGGCTGAATATAGTCGGATAAGGAAAAATATAGAATAAATGTAACTTATGAGCTAGAAAGCGAAATCCTATTACACCATAGTTACTAACTATCGTAACTTAAAACAAGTAAGAAGTAAAAAAAATTGTTCTAACATAACTTTATTACGAAGCACAGTAATTTAGTGAAGCAACCAAACAATAAGTTAAACGATTAGGGTCGACACGGGAGAACCAATTGTATATCACGTTAATAAGGTATACCTTTGTTTAACATGTTAATTAGATTTTCAGACGCAGGGAGTTCATTCTTCTATATTATTGTTCTGTAACCTGACTCTTGGAGGGGGATGAAAGTGACAATTTAACGGCTCTTTCCCAGGGTCTAAAATGACAATTGTAATAATAATTTGTTAAGCCACTTGTACGGATTAGCAAAATTGTTTGTTAAGTAATATTTACAGTGACATCTTTATGCTTTAGCGTGGGGTCGGTTATTTTTTTGTTTTTTTTTTTTTTCATTTATTGTTCAACAAAACTTATAACTAATTTACAATATTTATGTTACACACCAACGGAAACCTTTAAGGTTTATGTGTTGTGCGTGATTAATGTTATTTTATTTAAACAAATGTATTTTTTTTACATGAGTTTATTTACATAAAATTAATAAAAAAACTTCAATACCTATACATGGTGGCCGAGTTAGTTACCTTAGACTTAAAAACACTTAAGTCCCTAGTTCGAATCCCGGTGTGTACCAATGAGTTTGTAAATTAAAAAAAATATGTACATTTGTTTGACAACACTACTATAGTGCCTCAGAGAGCACGTTAAGCTGTCGGTCCCAGTTTCACTATACCAGCTTGTGAAACTGTTGATAGATGGGTTATTGAGTCTATTCAAAACATCGCGACGAATTAGCCACTTATTCGGTGTAAACTCATACCATCGGCTACGACGAGGTGAGTTTACGAGGAGGTTTTGGGGGTATCCTGGGCAGACGGGCCCAGGGTACCCCCAGGCGGTCTCTTAAATCGTTACTAAAATAATAAAATTATTTTTCTATTGTCTTTCTTCTGTTGTGTGCGGAACCCTAAGTATGAGAACAGTACATCCCAGTACACCCTAACCACCCCAAAAAGTACTTTTTACACATTTATCGAGAGCATAAAGGTAAACATTTTCCTGCAGAAACCGTACAAAAATTTTTCTTATGTTCTTATTTCTAAAGACAGCAAGTAGTAAAAAATAAAAGTACAAGTTAAACTAGGGTTGTCACACACATAAATTCGAAAACAGATCAGCATCTTGCCGCTGTTAAGGCCCTACCCGTCATTTACGAGTATGTATTTAATTCAAACAAAATTAAACTCTAAGAGACTTCACCTAGAGCCGCCTGTCAAAACAAATGTCATAGATGATTGATTCCGACAATCGGTGCAGTTATACATTTACATACATTTGGGAGAAAAATGATCGGGCACGAGCATCCCCAGATGTTTGGATCGGCAGTCGACCAATCTGATCAACTTGTATCCTTGCTCTAAGGCCCCAGCGTTTCCACAGCAAAAGCCGAAAATATATAATGATTTTTAAAATGCGATCGAGTCTTATATTTATAAAAAATGAAAGGTCATCATCAAAAAATAAAAAATATTCTTAAGAGCTCTTTAATTTTAACTTCATCTAAATTACAGAATCATCATCCCAACTATATCTTTAGAATAAATTAGTGGTCATAAACAAACAAATATGTGGTGAACAGAATATTAAATGTGATAGTTTAATAATTATGAGTAGTTAAATATTATGAATTACATGATGTAAGAATGCAGCGTCCTCAAAACCACTCACCTTTTGAGAAGTTCCTGAAAGATGTGAGGGTGCAAAAGTAATATTTCCCATACAAAATGTATAAAATATTACTTTCAAATGCAGTTGATATCGGCGTGATTATGGCTTCAGTATTTTATGCTTAACCACGGAAGGGAGTATCAGCTAGATATAGTGCGATGGTACACATACCTAGCGATAACCGTTCTATTGCTATTCCTGAACAAAAGCGATGCTGTTGTGATATCGATGCGCTTGTTGAAAGGCTGTGATAAAGATCTTTATAAAAAGAAAAAAAATACAATATAAAACGTTTAAATACAGTCTTCTTCTTCTTTTACCTTAATGGCCTTCTACACTTTACGCATAATTTTGCCAATGTCAAGTGGTGGGTAGTTTTAAAATTATAATATTGTACGGTAAAAGTGGGATAATAGGATGGAAAGGAATATGGAAAGGACTAGGTTAGAATTAGGAATGGCCACATGACCGTAAACATACGGTATAGTGGTGCCAGTGTCAAGTGAAAGAGGAAGAAATAATCAACAATAAAATGGGTACCGCCATTTTACTGAAGATAAAGGGATTCGTTGAGATAGCACAAACACCAAGATCACTGCGTAAATACTACACTTCTCACACTTAATATTACTATACGAATGCTTATTCTACAAAATTAGTACACTTTTGCACAATAAAATTAAATTTGATAACTGTAATAGACACACGCGTCTACAGTCTTCGGGCTACCCTCAAAGAATCCAAATACAGTCAAAAGAAATACAAAATTATAATTAAAGAAAGAAGCTAAAAGAAATAAAAAATAAAAATAATATTACACTAATGAATGGCTAAAAAAGACATGTATCCAAAGCCGAAAAATAAATCAAAAATAATTATTTTTGATTTATTTCGATTGGTTCTTTTTATAATTATAAAAAGAACTAATCGAAATGACACTGACGTGTAACTCTAACTCAAAAAAAAAAAAACTATATTTTTGGTTCCCCTAATAGTGCCAGCGCACGCCTGTGGGATGGGATACCTTAGAAGTCTCACCCCAGATCTAAATAAATAGCCCAAAACTAAATAAATAAAAGAACAGTGTCGAAACGTCGTCGTAACGAACAGTCCATAAAATAGAATTTCGACCAAAGAATTCGATTACTAAACCCAATACAGTTGAAATGGGTCCTAAAAATTTTACAGCCCTCCAACACGAATAGTGTAGGTTTATTTTAGTTACAGCAACACTAAACCACTCGCCGTCAGTCGTTGCGGATACAAGTCGTGCATAATTCAGAAACTTTATAGATTTCAAAATATCTAGAAAATACACAAATACTTTGTGCTAAAAGATATAGAATATACAAATATGATAGGTGTTGTAAAATTATTTCGATTGGGCACCACTCGCCTGGAGTAGGCAACGTGGAAGGCCCAGGAGAAGATAGAAGGATGATTGGACACCTATTTGAAGGACTAGTCCAAAATAGCGGAAAATAGAGAGAGGGGGACGGGAGGCTTTGCCCTACAGTGGGACAGTATAGGCTAATAATAATAAATGTTTAACCAAAAGTCAAACTTTGCGAAGCTTACAGATCGGTTTCGTAAACACCGCAATAGAGTATTTGTTTTTGTATGTGGATTCTTAGGTTATTATGAGGTTATCTTCTTTTTGGGTGTGGTTACGAAACAACAGTTAATTAATCGACCCCATTCATGGACTATTTACCATGTAGGTCTATTTACCATTAGGTAGACACAAATTCACATAAAGAAAATTCCACAAATATTTGTTTAATGTATACCTACCTTCCCTTACTAGTGAGGCGAGTAACTTCGGCGATTAAAGGTTCATTTATTTATTTGTCCAAATTGGAATAGTAGCTATATTGAAAAATTATTTTTAATGTGTACAAAAGGAAACTACCATCTTAAATTTATATTCTTAGCTTCATTAATATCGGCTAAGCGATGACGGTGATTCAGTCAAACAAGTTCTATTACATAGATTATTAATTCAGAACAGACCAAAATCTACGGAACATTTCTTGCCGCCCATAATTTTTAATTTAACATTAATAGCACTAATCTTCCTTAAAAGTCTTTACTCATTTAATTTTAAATTATCCTTGCAAGTAAAGGTTTTTCGAATAGCATCAGCCCAAACCGCCCGCTTGCATTCGCCCTAAGTTAAGCCAAGGCGGGCGGAAAACATTTTCGACCTAAAGGCAGCCACTCATAAATAATTTAGTATAATCTAGGGAAAAACTGCCTTGTCTGCGACCCTATGGTTTGGTTCTATGATTATTTTATGTGAGGTCCCGAAATACGGTGACTGGTTGAATGCTTTTCAATGTGGCCAACGTTCGCTTTGGCGGTTGTTTTTTATAGTATTAATGTGTTGTCAATTGTGTAAAGATTTACTTAAAGGTATTAAAACACAAACATTATAGTTTTTACTATAGTTTGATACAAAAGTGTAAAATAATATCTTATTCTTTATATTATTTCCATTTCGTTTATTCAACTTACCCTGACAATTAGCCAGATATCAATTTACGAGTATATTAAAATAAAATAAAAAAATACCATCACGGGTGCCTATTTGGCTCCCGAGAACCGTTTAAACGGGCTCAGGGTCCCAGCGGAGGGATTAACCCATCCTCATTTCGCCGATGGTATTCGGAGGCAACACCTAACAACTGGCGAGCTGGTTGCGGTGTTTATGATGAAATAGCCTCGTTGTATAAAGCGGTCACCCATCCCAGGCCGGCTTTGTTGTCATCTGCTTAACCTTGTTATCAGTTGCGCAGATTTAACCACTAGGCTGGGGTCGCTTTTACAGTTTTTATGACAGTTTTCTTATCGTATATAATAGTTATCAAACACCGATGTGAGACGTGTCAGCGATATACCTATGTAGTTACAGCGACATCTCAAGCTCTTTTAAGTCGTTTCATACTGGTGAAGCACGACTTCCTGATTTTATTTGTTGGTGACAAGATTTCCAAGGAGAATGTTTGCAGGCTTGAGACGATAGCTCGAGACACGTCGACCCGACAGTTGCATGTAATTTTTTTGTATCGGCCGTTGGTGAACCTTGTAAGAATGAAGGCTACAAGATTTTCCAGACCGCTTCATCGTACGAGTAAACAAATTTAGGTGCAGTTAAAGATCTGGATGTACCTAAAATATCGGGGATCTTGCACTGCGAACGTCGGTTTTATTTATTTATTTTTCACTTTATTTATTACAAAATGCCTCTAGGCATTATCTGCCAGTCAACCACCCCTTTTAGGTCTTTAAATGTTTTTTTTAGATTTTTTTATTCGTTTTATAATTGTATTTATATTATTAGTTTGAAAATCATCGGTGCGCTCACGGCGTCGCTCGGTAGGTAAACACGCACTAACGGGCTGCCTCTCACTGTGTTTTTAGGGTCATTTGATAATGCTATAATAAAAATAAAATATTTATAAGACATTTATTCCTTACAAAAACAACAACATTAATAATTTTACAAAATATAATAGTTAAGTAAGGTCCAATACAGAGTATAGGCGCAATTTTGCCCATCGTTTTGGTGTACTCCCCTTCGGTCTTTTGCTTGTATTTGATCTCTCTATTAAGTCATCCGTTTTGTACATCTACCATCTTCCAATGCCTCAAAATATGTCAACCCAACCTCAGATGTCCTGCCCATTTCCACATAATAAATATAGGTATCTTAATAGATACCTATACAAAAACATATTACAGTAAAAGTTTTTTAATTAATTGTAGTAACAAAATTTATTATGTGTTAGTATGAAGGGAATGGTATATATTTTTTTCAATAAAAAATATGAATTTTATCAAAAACAATACAGTCTATACAAATCTTTTGTGTCCTATTTTACGGAAATAAAAAAATGTGCGTCTAAGATCATACGCGTCCGTACGTAACTGTGTGTGGCACGCTCGCGGCGTTTGTGTACCGAAGTATACCGAGATTTGGAAGCATGTTATTTCGCCCGTTTTGTAAATAAAAATATCATTACTGGTGCCTTACGGCGCTCGACGCCGCTTCTTAGTACTTCATAGACGACCTCAGGACCCAGCGGGCGGATTTTAATCCCACCTCGTCAGAGCCGATAGTATGCGTCTACACCGATCAAGTGGCTAGCTCGTCGCGATGTTTGGGTAGACTCAATAACCCATCTAGTTAAAGTTCTAAATAGTTTCACAAGTGGGTATAGTGAAACTGCGACCGACAACTTAATATATACATATACATATACTCGTAACATATACATATACTCATATTTTACACCAATAAAAATAATTTGTAGATATAATAATATAATAAAAAAAAATAACTACAAGTTTCTAGCGCAACAGTTTGCTTATGACTATAATAATTTTGCTAAAATTTATTTTATAATTTTATTTGTACCATAAAATTAAAATAGATATTAATTCTTGCAGCAACATGCAATTTCGAATGTGACAAAGATCGACGAGCTAGCCACTTGTGTAGACTCATACCATCGGCTACAACGAGGTGGGATTCAAAACCCCTCCGCTGGGTACCCGGTCTAGGCGGTTTCGGGCGCCGTAAGGCACCCGTGATGACATGTATGTATGTAACAAAGAGCATTGCACTTTAGATGATCGTATTATAGGCCAGTGCCTCCATTTCACATATAATTTTAATATATTACTGATAACAAGGTTAAGCAGATGACATAAAGGCCGGACCTGGGATGGGTGACTGTTTTATACAACGAGGCTATACCATCATAAACACCGCAACAAGCTCGCCACTTCTTAGGTGGCCTCCGAATACCATCGGCGAAATGAGGACGGGTAATCCCTCCGCTGGGTGCCCTGAGACCGTTTAAACGGTTCCCGGGAGCCAAAATTACGTACCTACATATCCTAATATCCACTTAAGTGCACAGGAAAATGATTCGCGAACTCCAGCGTCAAAAAATATCTAAATATTGTTTTCAGTGATAATGAAGTTTTATATTTTTGTAAAAGAAAAGAAAACGGAGATGAGATTTTATTTACATTATCCTAATTATATAATTTCTTTATAAAGAATCTGTTAAGTTTTGAAATGACAACTAAAGTAATATTTTTAGAATCATAAATCAAACTTTATAGTTAAGTAAAAGTTAATAGTTTTTTTTTAATAAAAAATCTATCTAGTTGGAATAGAGTAAGTAATATTCACACCTCTACGTTATATTTCCATAAAAAAAAACTTTGATATCACTGAAAACAACATTTTCACGTTTTTAGACGTACGAGATCACGAATCCTTTACTGGCTTCTTAACAGTATAATACCACAAAATAATAAATTATCTCACAGTTAATTACAAAGTTAAAATAAAATTAAAAAAATAACTAATTACCAACAAACTAAATAATTACAAAGTAGGTATATAATAAAAAAGTTAGACGTTGCAAGTTCATGGCTTATCAGTAGCCCTAGTGTGAGTTTTTTTAACGTTTACTTTCGCGTTAACTATACTACCGCGTTAACATTTTGACCAATCACACGACCGCATTTCTAGTTCTCAAAATTTCCGCTTGGAGCGCTGAACCATTTCCCATACAAATTTTAGTTAACTCAAACGCAAAGTAATAGTTAGAAAACTCACACTAGGGGTACAGTAGATAAATTCTGAATCAACACCGATCAAGTGGTTAAATTACTTTCTATATAAACTATAAATATTTGGTTTAGTGAAAATGTGACAGTCTTTCAGACAAGTTAATATTGATATCGAATCCGAAAATGTTTTTTTTAATGTCATTAACACCTTAAATCCAAAAACGTTGAAGAGTTTATAAATACTAAAAAGTAAAATTCACGTGGTATTAACTTATTAGTATATACTTATTATTAACAAAAAAATATTTGATTTGTCTATCAGTTCCGAAGCCAATCCAAATTTATTAGATAATTGTGTTAATAACAGTAATTGACAGAAAGCAAAAAGTGTTGGCCCTTTAGAAAAAATATTATTTTCATATTTTGTAGCTCAACTCAGATTTATAATAATAAATTAATCTGAGTAGCTCAATAAAATAAAATGTCAAAGTGCTAACTCCTTATGTCTATTACCTCCTTTGATTTATTTTATTGCTGAATAGAACCTCGATCTAATTATTCATACTTTCTTGATTTGCTCACAAAGAATTGAGTTTAAATTTTATATTTTAGTACCTATGTTTTTTAAATATTTTTATTGGATTATAGAATTTGGTATTCTATCTCCCTGATCGTACAACACAAAATTCTAGAATGGGGAAAAATGCATTGTTATCTAACACCATTAGTCATTAGTCACTATCACTATGCCGGCTAACGGCACCCTTATATGAGACTCTCTTTGCTCTGATTCAAAAAATAAAGCTGTATCATAATTAACTTGTACAGATATTGGTTATGCCGTGTGGGGTATTTTTAGTATATTTTATTTGTCACAACTTTTAATTATATTAATTTAGAAGACCATTAATTCCATCTGATCCTATAAATCATTTTTGTTTTTATACTCATTTGGATATATGGGGGTAAATAAGATATATAACTATTCTAAATTTCAAATAATATTTTTGACTTTAAACCTTGTTATTTTAAGTCTAAAAATTTATATTTTTTATCGAGATATGTATTAAAATAAATATGTATGTAATTAATAACCTATTAAATATAACACATTATATAATAATAATAGAAATTAAATTAATGAATATAATTCATTGAGTTCCTCTGGAGCCGCGCAGGTGCCGAGAACTGCAGCCGCATTGCCTCTTTGAATTTCTAGTCCTATGCGTTGGAAAAAGTAGGCTCTAGCACGTCGATCACCTGATTTTTCTATTAGCAATTTTCCCAAAGATTGAGTAAATGCTAAAGCATCAGGTGACCAGGGGCCTAAAGTTTCCACCGCAAAGGCCAGAAATTCAAAGTGGTCTGCGAGCTGGGAATATTTATCATATTTCAAATTTTGTGCTTTAAGGGCTGCGGCCCCAGAGGAAACAGAGGTGAGCTGTAAATTAGATGGAGCTAATGTGTCCGTGCAGGTGGCGTCCCACACTAAGGATCGGCCTTTAGACCACGGGACTATGGTCATG
The DNA here is from genome assembly GCA_947458855.1 of Monopis laevigella. Classification (NCBI taxonomy): domain Eukaryota; kingdom Metazoa; phylum Arthropoda; class Insecta; order Lepidoptera; family Tineidae; genus Monopis; species Monopis laevigella. The sequence continues at coordinate 34,480,503 of OX381576.1, read as the reverse complement.
CCGTCAGGCCTTTTGCCATCGTCACGACTCACTCCTGGTGGCTCTAAAATGCTGGCGATACCCAAAGATCACTAACCATTCCAAGTATCAAGTAAAACGGACCAGTAGTTCTAATTGTTGAACGTCCATTTAAAAACTGATGTGCAAGCCAGCCTAAATAGGTATTAACGAAATTAGAGCCAATGTATTTATTATTAAATATCGCGAACTGTCTATGCATTCAATGCTTGTTATATTTAGGACAATTTTTATTACGTTGAATTTGCGAATAAAAGTTATTCAACAAGCGATTTTTCATGCTGGGTTTGTTGTTGCACCTATTAGTTGTAGTTCTTATAACTCCGGGAAAAAAGAAGTTTTTTACTATTATAACGTTTACATGATGTGCAGTGATGTTAAATACTTTGTACTCACCTTCTTACGAGTGAGTCCGAGAACTTTGAAAATATTATTTTGTATTGTCAATATCGAGATAACATTATATATAACATTAGAGAGAATTAACCTTGAATGAACTATGATGGCAATAACTGTGAATATACTTTTTGAGTTTTAGACCACGGGTGCCTTAGTATCGCCTTGTACCTAGTGGTTAGGTTTTATTTCCGCCTCGTTCTCAGCCTACAACGGTCAAATAGCCAGCTCATCACGGTGTTTGGATGGGCTCACTAACACATCTATAAACAGTTTATTAGTAAAACTGGTATCGACAGCTTAACGTGCCTTCAAGATTAATCTCTATAATTATAATCATAACAGCTTGGTGGAAATAGCGGTATACGGAATATATACTCATGAAAATCCAGGGAAATGTAATTTTGATCAAGTTTAATTATAAAGTGATATTTCAATAAATTCAAAGCGATTTTTTTTTTTTATAAATCCCTATAATATTTATTTGTTCAGTGTCTTTTATTATACGGTGATTTTGAAAGGTTGTATTTTGGGCAAATATAATGTTTTACTGGTCGAATCGAACAACTTTTCACATGGAACCATGTGTCTCAGATGAAAAAAAAAATGGTTTCCCCATACCTACAGATTTTAACATTACAAGCTTGTATGGAGAATGCATTTTTTTAACATGCGACACATGGTTCCATGGGAAAAGTTGTTTGATTTAATTAGTAGAATGTTAACGTGTTGTTATTTCTTGTTCAACTTTATATTAGTCCAACAAAGTACAATCTTTCAAATTTACTCTGTATAATACATATTAAGCTTATTTTAATAATCATTATAGATACATCAAAAAAAAAAATATTTTATGGAATAATATTGAAATCCGTTGAAGACAATAGGATGAATTATATCATACTATTATTTATGATTAAAACAAACTTTTAGAAAGTTATGTTATTTTAATGACGTTAAAAGAATCGGTGTGTTTCATAGTTAGTCATTCCATAGTTTATTTTTCAAACGTTTTCTTTATCACATTATTTTATGACAATTACTTTCATAATATTTTTGTAAGTGTTCGATTCATTTGATTTAAAGTACAGAGTATTTACATCAGATTTGGAGTTTAATCCTTTCCGAGTATAGACTAAAACCGGGATATCTATCTCGTTCAACAAATCAACTTATGGCAAAATAATTAATTAACTATATGAGCTGCTTAAATAAGAAATTAAAGGAACTATAAATAGAAATACAATTAAACGGTTGAATTATAAAAAAATAAAAATAAAATTCTATATATAAGTATTAATGCTGACTAGCGAATAAATATAATATGCACCTATGAGTATATACAACGTGTTCTTGAATTATCGTAAACCCTCATACAAACTATTTTTTTTTAAATAATATTAATATCCGCTAAAGGAAGCAAAATGTTTCATATAATACAATTATTTAGAATCTAAATAAAATAAAAAACAATAAAATAAACCCTGTTTTAGTATTATTGAAAACTAATTTATTAATGTATAAAACAAATTATTTTATTTTATTCAAGGACTTTTATTAATGTATAAAACAAATTATTTTATTTAATTCAAGGACCTGTTGTTTAACTACAGTAATAATCATTAAACAAGTGTTGATAGTATAATAAAACCTTAGATGGGAAGTTAAATGTAACTTATAAAATTAGGCACATCTAACCTACTGAAGCATCTAGCCCGGATGTACGGTAAGGCCACCTTAAAAGACAGGGTTAAATTACCCTAAATTAATCCCACAATTATTTTCCTATATAAAATAATCATCTATACATTTATTGGTTACAGGGCGACCTATTCGGCGGTCTCAACGATGGCCTTCTGAGCAGGGCCGAGGCCCTAGCAGCGGTGGACATCAGTAAACACCAGTCGGTACCTCAAGGCGGACCTATGCCACAAATCAAACATGACATGGTATACCATCACGGGGTCGGTGGACCTCCGCCTCATAATGCTAGACCACATCAGGTAAGACTATTGATTATTGTTTATCAACTAGCTATACGGTCTTAGGTACCGTGTGGAAAGGTTTTGTTGTAAATATCGATGTCACCAACTTTTTCCATAAAGCCATGTATGTATGGCTTTTAAAAAAGTATTGGCTTCTCCATACAAACTAGTTTAAAATAACCAATTTGTATGGAGAAGGTTTTTTTTTTATTTGCGACCTGGTTCCTTGGGAAAATTTGTTTGATTGATCAGAAGAGCTTCATGTTATAATATTAAACCCAAAGTCAACTTTTCAAAGTTACCATGTAAACTACATACAAACAGTTTCACAAATTATTATAAGTATAACTGTAATGAATAGCGTTCTACTGGTACTGTCAAACAAATAAACTTAAAAAAAACTCACACCGGGTTACGAACTTGTGACCTAAAACTTATGTTTTTAAGATCTAATTCAATCTGTAACAAACACCTATACATATGCAAAAACCGTAAAATAATCGTGTTTCAGTTTTAGTACGTGGGTTCGATGGAAACTAAAATTTAGTAGGTATATAACTTTTAATGGATACCGATAAAACAAAAAGTTCCTCTTTTCTTTTAAAACAAACAGGAAACCAAAAGTAAAAAAATAATAGAACAACCAATATAAAGTCTTTTAAATTTGAATATGCTGCAATATTTATTTCCACCTTTTAAAAAACTATGTAGGTAATAAAATAAAATACATACCCACTACCTACTTTGAATCTTCCAAATATCATAAAATTTTCTCAAATTGGCATATTCGACACATTCGCGGCCTCTCTCCATCAAGGCGTGATCATAAACTCGCGGATCCCAAGCAGTATGACATAAAAAATCATAATAAGAATATTTTGGGTCTGTGAAATCTACAAGTCTTCGATACCTACTGAAAATATTGGTTAAAAATGTAAATAGAAACCGCAAACTTTTTTTATCGCTAATTTGAAATACATCACCTTAGATTTAAAATAACACAACATGGGCGAAAATTCACTAATAATTCGCGGTCACCATTATAATAACTTAAAATACAACTAATTTAATCACTTCAACTTTTATACCAAACCTTTATCCTAGGTAACAGACTTTTGCTTGTAGTACTAAATTCGTTCTTTCATTATATTGTAATTTGCATTTTTTTTAATATTTCAACCATATAGGAGTTGCTAGGGTTCAAATTTATTTTTAAAAAGTGGTTGAGTGCCTTGCCGCGATAGCGGGATCGCCCACCAGGTTTTTTTTCATTGCATTTTTATCTTTAAAAAAGAAAAAATATTTGATGGACATACTCTGCAGCAGCAATATAAAAAAAAATAACAGTTGAGTATGATCTAAAAAATAATGATTCTCATACTATTAAACACGATTTTTTTTCATGCGTTTTCTATTTTTTTAAATATTTTGGCTTCAGTATCGCTATCGCAATATATCGAAGCGTTCAGGGGCCCTACTCCCGAGGGGGTTCGGGCTTCTTTCTCGGGGGTTAGGGAAAGATTTCTGCCAAAACAAAACGTGTTTAGTTTTTTTAAACAAGCCCTTCTTGGTGTCTTTTCTACTTCCCTTTTTATTTGTTAGGTAAGCTACATTAGGTAAGTTATTTATAAAGGGCTGTGAAATGTATATTTACAATGCTATGTAATTTAAAATATGAATATTTCAAAATAACAATAGTGTTCAATTTCTGTTAGCAAAGATTATTGGGGTTTATATTACTGCGTCTCAGAAAATTGTCATTGATAAATTTTATTAAACGGAAATTAATATATCCATTATAATGCCCCGTTAATTTTATAAACAACTGTTTTTGGCGATTTTCTGGATACTTTTGGGAATATGGAGAAAATAATCAAAATAAAAGTAGTACCTATATATTTTAATTATCTACAACTTTTATGGTTAACTTTATTCGATAGAATGCATATTTTTGTCACAAAAAGTAAAAAAAAACACAATTTTCAACCCTCCATTCGTATATTTATCTCATAAAGCTCATAGCTCAAATTATAAATGTTATTCTATTACTTTACGGAGACAATTAGTATGTATTTTCTTGTTGATTAACTATTAGGTTTTACCGAATGGTTTCGTAACCGCTCATACCGATGCAATAACCGTTAAGTGACCTAGTCATGTGGGTTCTCATCGCTTGGGTCTTAGGTTATAATAACAATAACAAATAAATATGATAACGGGTGCCTTTCTTTTTGGTTCCCGAGAACCGTTTAAGTCTTAGGTTATAATATAGAGATCTATTAATAAATTATTAATTAGATGTTACCTACAACTTTTAAACAAGAAGAAAAAACCGACTCCCAGCATCACGTGGCGCTATGAGGTTTCTCTCTAAATAAAAATATCTTTTGATTCTGTAGGTTGATTTTGATGAGAAGGACGTAATAAGATTTTACTCACAAAAAAGCTTTTTATGTTTCAGTAATTAAACTTAAGAGTATTTATTAATTTATAAAAGAACATACACATTCACTTACATTGAGTTACAAAAATTACAAACTATCTGTTCGACATTGATAAGGCTGTCACACGATTTTTTTCACGGTGCGTTACGCACAGAAAATCTTGGATTGAATATTTTGGTTTCCCGGCTTCTCGCACACTATCATAGTCGTCGTTTTATCACATATTTAAACATAAGTAAATTAAAATATAAGTATTTTAAAATTATTATTTATAATGTACATGCGTACATTATAAATAATAATTTTATGTATACGCGTTATACATACACAAAGAAACCGGCTAACAGACAAAAAAGCAACATACATGCATACATACCATCACGCCTGTCTCTCTGTTAAGGGGTAGGCGATATACGCCACTTCACACGATCCCTACCTATATCTCTAGCTTCCTCGACATCTATACATCTGATCATACATGCTATTACGAAGACTACGTATTTGTCCCTTTTTAAGTATATATATTTATTTTATCTGCATAGACGCGCCTTGGTCAAAAAAAACAAAAATACGTAAATATAAATAAAAAGGTACCTATAGAAATCTACTATTCTATTTTCTTTTTATAAAACAAAACTTTATTCCTAGTTAGATTTTCACCCCAATGCGAGCTTTCCCTTATTTTTACGCAGGATCGGCAATGCACCGCCCAAATGTGTTATTTTATTGCTTTGGCATACCAAAACGGGTTCTGAAGTGAACTGCAATTGAGATATATTTGACTGCCTACAAATATATATAGAATCGTTGGGCGGATCTTGTAGATTTCCTTGAGGGGTTCAATTTGTTTATTTTTGAAGTATATTTCGGAATCGTTTTTTTTTTCAAGAATTTATTATGGTGTCAGGTGCATGTCTCGAAAACTACTGTTCCGATTTATTATTAAATAATTATAATTATTTGTAAAGGCTACCTATATATCTAGTTCAGAAGCTCATACGGAAAACGGTATAAGTAAACTTTTTCTAATGGTTTTAGGTGAATAAGTGTCTAAATAAAGGCAAAATTATATTGTTCTTTAAAAAAAGTGTACCAACTAAATAAAAAACATTGAACCCTTGAAGGAAGAATACTTTATTTTAAATGCGCTTTATTTTTGTTGCTAAAAAAAGAGACAACACACACAATTTTAGACCATTTGAATAGGACTGTTATAAAACCCAGAACCGAAAAAACCCATTATGAAGAAGAATTGAATTGGTAATTTTTGACCAACAAGCTCCCGATGCTCACAGTTATGTTTTACGAGATCATGGCCAACAAACTGCTGCAGATGCTTCTGATACATCTGCAGCAGTTCACAGTGCTGAAGCTTTCGATGCCCAAGTTCTGATACACGTGACACATAACCGACTGATACTTTTGCATCTTTTTCCATGGTAAAACGCCTGGTTCAGCAAAAGATAATTTGGGTGGACATGACAATTTAGTTACAACTGAAGAGACGAGCACGCTGTCAGCTCTTATCCAAAATTAATGAATTGCCCATACTCGTAACTCCTCTAAAAATATCTAGGCGCAACATTAGAAAGAATAAATGGACAAGGACACCGATTCTAAAGATCTACTAGAAGAAAGGGAAAACAAAAAACGAGTTAGAGAAGCAGAAACCATAAGAAAAGCTAAAAAAAATACTTGTGAAAGCAAATGCAAAAACAAAGAAATTGGAAGATTGAAAAATTTTATGAATATTATACAATTTTTAAGATATTTGTTTTTACCTAATCATAAACAGAATATAATAGAAAAGAACAAAAATGATAAAGTAGGTTGTATTTTCTGTGTTAAAACATAAATAAGTTCCCCTGATGAAGACTGGATACTGTGATTAGAATGTAAAAATTGGTTTCATGGTAAATGTACAGATGGACAGTCAACACCGGCGGGTTATCAATATGATTTTGTAGTAATTAAAACTGATTTATAGATATAATGTCTGTTCGTATCCTACTTGATCTTCGTAATTACCCGACTAACATCCAAAAAATCCACTAAAATCGAACTCTAAGGGTTTTGTATATTGCGCTGAATTCTACTTTTTAGAAAAAAAACCTAAATGTTAATCACTTAACTCGTTAGATGGATAGTTAGACTTAATTATACAAAAAAAACATTGAATCTTAATTCCGCTGTTTTATTTAAGTTTTCCCTTATGTGTACGTGTTTCCCCCACTTTCCTCTATTTATTTTTGTTGCTAAAAAAAAGAGACAATACACACTTTAACTAGTGTTTTTCAAGGACTCAATAAGTTTTTTATGAATAAGGCCTTATCTCTATTTTCAGTAGGTACTCTACAAGAGAAAAAAAAAACAAATATTCCCCTAAACTATATTTTTTCTTTCGTAATTAAATTATGAACACTCAACAACTTGAAACTGCAAGCAATGAAGGATTTAAGAGAGAATAACAATTCTAGAAACAGTCTTCAAGTATTCCAACAGAGAAACAAATATTGAAATAGCGGATTTCCACTATTGAAATAAATAGAAAGACATCTCTGGACTTTTTCTTTGGGGATTTCTGAAGGGAAAAACAATTATCCACACAGACAATTCCGGATCTCAAAATAGAAACTCGACGAGTTATATAAAATTATCGAAAATTTCGTATAATGTTCCACAGTAACCTACGTATAATAAAAAGAAAACATCCTCAAAATTCAACTGCAATATGTATTTAATTATATTAGTACGTTTTTCTGTACAGTTTGTCATGGATGAGTGTTTATAAAATTTAATATCATTGTTTCTGGTACACATAGTACAAGCCTAGATTCGAGCTTAGTTTGTGACCAAAGCAATAGGTATGTGTAAAATATCCTACATTTAAAAAAATAAAAAATCAAGTTTAGGTTTTAAGACACCCGTTGTATTAAGCTATTCCTAACTATATTAGGAACTAGGTATGACTATTTAAAATGATTAGTTACATATTGTTAAATAACGAGTATAAAGAGTAACGCCTAACACAAAAAAAAAACTAAAAACAATATGGCGATTAAAAAAAAATTAACAAACCATAAAATAAATATTTTTATAGTTTTTATTATTCATAAGAATAGTTTTAAAATATTCAATAGGTATTACTAATATTATTATGAAAATATAATCTATCCACCGTCCATGCAAATGCAAAAACCGTCAAGTGACCTATCATGTTTCGGATTTGGTCTAGGGATTCACCAGGATTCACAAGTCGTTAGGAATATTTTTTTTAGGGTGTGGTTAAGAAACTGGCTGGTGATTTCATAATAAAGTAGAATAATAATATAAAATATATTCCTCTTTATTGCTGACCATTTCGTAAAAGAATCCTTTTGCCAGCATTCAAGTACCTTGTCTTTGATTACTTTTTTTTTATTGGAGAACAGCATGTTACGTGTTATCTACCTGATATTAAGCAGACCTACAAAGTCTATAAATAATATCAATCAATACATTGTCGTTAACAACATTGATCGCTCCCATTATGCCGGATAAATGATGCGTGTACGAAATGGGCGGTGAAAAAGACGAATTGTATTACGTGGCTATTTTAAAATCATCACTGCTTTATCGTCAAATCAACTGTCCATAAGTTTCGTAACCGCAACCTAAAAGCATACCATCTCTTCTCTACCTGCATACAAGTCGCATTCCGTGCTTAAATAAAATAATTGTCAATAATTATAAAATGAATATATGGAATATACGTGGTGGCCTAGTTGGTTAGACCTTGGACTTTAAAAACACTTAGGTCCCTGGTTGGAATCCCGGTGTGTACCAATAAGTTTTTAAATTAAAAAATTATGTACATTTGTTTGACAACACCACTATAGTGCCTCGGAGAGCACGTTAAGCTGTCGGTCCCGGTTTCACTATACCAACTTGTGAAACTGTTTATAGATGGGTTACTGAGTCTATTCAAAAACATCGCAACGAGCTAGCCACTTGTTCGGTGTAGACTCATACCATCGGCTACGACGAGGTGGGATTAAAACCCCTCCGCTGGGTACCCTGGGGCCGTCTAGGCGGTCTCGGGCGCCGTAAGGCACCCGTGATGATACATGCATACATACATACATAATTATAAAATACACCACACTATGTATAGTATGGTATGTAGGTATAACGTAAACCCTTTCAGCTTATACAATGCACCTAGGTATGGTATTGAAATAATTATTATGTATTATTTGCCACATGTGCAATTCCCACAATAGAATATTATTAAAATATTTTCCTGCATAATTTAATTATAATATTTTGAAGCGGAAACTGTTAAGTGTGAATATAGAATAACTCGTAATTATTATTCTGATAAAATACACTTATTGGGGGTGAAAATAATAATACATTTATAAGTTTATTTATCAAAATTACATGTAATAAAATACAATACAGTGGTAGTAAATGAAAATGAAATAAATTCAAACTAATTCTATAAAATCGTATGCATAAAACTTATTAGACATAGAATAAATAATTTGCCACGTGCGCAATTCCCACAATAAAACGTGAAATATTTGTGAATTTGTCAAGTAATTTTTGTTTTGTGTTGAATTATCTTTTTTATGTGTTTTTGTAGTTTTTTTATATAAGTACAGATGATATGTTAACATTTTCATCCCAATTTATTGGTAGGACTTGCTAATTTTTATGTTAACCTTGTAGGTATGTATATATCGTTGCAAATAAAATATTATTTATTTAAATATGCCTTATATCATAAATTAGTAGAAATTATTTCGTGAATTGTATTTGGTTATTTATACTAACAAAATATCAGATCATATTGCGAATATTAACGACCAAAGAAACCGGTTAAGCAAAATGTATTTTATCCGTTTCGTTACCATAAAGTTGACCAAAACTGGTCTGTGGTTTCGCCAGTTTTCACGACCTACTGCACCGATTTCTTATCGCGATATGTAAAAAAATAGTTTTTGTCGCTGCCCATTTCGTATTCTTTAGCTGGCATAATGGTAGCGACCAATGATGTAAAAAAGCAATGCATTCATCGACCCCATTTATGGATTTTTAATTCTGCTTACCACCCGGTAAACGCAAACTCACTTGTGCTCCAATATACCTAATTAAAAATATAATATAATAAAATTGAAATATCTATAACAAATCATCTAAGAAAATATGATAGACAGACAACTCGGAGTGCCATTTTACTACTCCATATATCTTTACACATTTCTTTTGCTTACCAACAGTCATAAACAACCACTGGCACTTTTTATTTTGGTAGTTGCAATTCCACTTATGGCCACAGAGTAACACTTTAAAATTTACGAAATTATACAAGTTAGACACGCATAGTAACACTAAGTTGTACACTAGGGAATTACGGGCTTTGAGCATTTTTTAACGGAACGATTACGTTGCCCCTCTATACAATTGTCGCCTTTTTCCTAAATAAATAAGTACACTCGACGACAATAATAATTTTCAAACCATTAAAATATATTTAATTGTATTTTGGATCCTAAAAAGTTTATGTAAGTATAGATTTTAAGGATTTATTTTTTGAAGCTTTACTTGTATTTATTTTTTGAAGCTTGGATTTATTTTTTGAAGCTTTACCTGATCGTAAGCAGACCTAAAAAATCTATTAATGTGACCGATTATATTATTGTAAAACAGCATTGAGTGCTCCCATTACGCCCGGGACGATGGGATTACGAAATGGGCAAACACTAATCATTACTACTCGCTACTTTATCGTCAAATTAACTGTTTCATAACCATACCCTGAAAGAATACTCTACCTCAAAAATAAATCTAGTTAGACTCCTGAAAACCGGTGAACCCACAGACTAAAACTGGAACATTACTAGATCACTTGACGTGGTAACGAAACTGGTCGAAAAGTTATAGAGATCTCACAGCCTAGCTTATATTTACATACCAATGAATAACTTTGTATATCTAGTTCCTCAGAGTTACACTTCATACAGAGTTTTGATTCATTTCAACATATTTCTACATCATAAAATAGAAAAAAGGACAGATAAGAAGTCAAAAAAAACAGACGCGACTGCATGAATCGACGTGAAGGAAACTAGGGAAGAATGTAGACATGGTCGAAGTGGCTTACATTGCTATTATATTAATTAATACTCAATACACAATTATGTACCTATACAATTTTACTAATGATTCAACAATATAAATAGATATTTATAATCAAAGATAAACCATTTTTTTCAATCAATAATGTACCGTAATGTTCTACGTAGAGGGGTAGAAGATTACAATTCCTTTTAGGTATATTATTTTAAGGCAGTTACGAAACAAATTTTATTTAAAAAAAAAGTTTATATTGTTCGTTACTTTATTTGACTGTACCTACTTGTCCAGAGGGACATAGCGCCGCCACTGTGCGTCATTATTATACATATTCTATTGCTCTTTTTTATGTAATTTTGTCACCCTCGACAGCGAAACTCCTTTATTTAAAAGCAGAGTGTACGACATGCAATTTGTATATTTTTTTATTGAATAAAAGGATCAAACAGTTGATAAAAAAATGTATAATTGGATAGCACTTTTTGACGATTGCTTTTTTGAGGTCATATCGTATTGTGATCAACTAATAACTTTTAAGCCCGTTTTAAAATTCCTAACTATTATCTATGTAATATTTTTAGCTTATTACTTTTTAACGTAATGCTATTTAAAGACTTGTGATAAAAAAAGAATTACACATTTATAAATTATACCTACGTAGACCATCACGGTTATCATTCAGGCTCAGATATGAAAGCAGCATCTAAACCTGAATATACCTATATACAAAAAAGTTAAAGCTTAGGTATTCCCTAAAGCTTCATTCTTATCTCAAAACAACTTAAGTAACCAATCATGTCAAAGAAAGCACATCTTAAACCATCCCATTATAGTTTTTTTCTTCGTAAGCATACGTGCGCGGGCGTCGCCGCCCGTATCAATATGCGCTTTTTGTAGTCTTTTTTTAAACCAAGAAAGATTTCATTGGCCGAATATCCAACCAATTATGTAACGGATCGATTGAGCAGCTTTGTTATTTTGTAGAATAACTTTTTTATTGTATAAATAAATACCTAGTCATTTACTATATGATTTATTAAATTAAGGTTATTTTATAAAAATAAGACAGAACATATTGTACGTATACTTATTTTATTTTTTATTGACAGGTTCATCGTTTATATCATTTGTTTATATTTGTAATTAAATTATAGATATATGCTATTGCCTAAGCTTAAATAAAATATATCATATAATTCAGTTTAATCATATAATGAATAGGTATCAATATCTTGATGAAACTTCAAAGTCATATTTATTTAAATTTTGGTTTAAATATCTTGTTGAGCGCATAATTCAAAAAAACCGTATTCGAAAAATAGGATCAGATAAAAAGTAAAAAAAAGAACATGTGTATACAAAAATCGGAAAACTTCGGATACCTATAACTTAATGATATTTTTTTCGAAATATTTAAAAAAAAAAAATAATTATCAAAATAAGGATCGTAGCTAATTATCTAAATACAGAAGGAAAAATAATATATTATCTGAAAGTAAAACAAAAGCAACACACCATGTCAAAACCCGTGGAGTTCTCGTACTTATCGGGGTTTTCTGTACATTTTGCATTGGTTTGGGTAAAGTACGAGTAAAAAATGTGTTAGTATCGTTGTCCTGGTACATAGAGTACAACCATTGACCTAGTTTGTGACTATTATTAATATAATATTACTCTCTCCAAGCACGTCAATAGTTGTTGCCTAACTTCATTGTTTGATTCCTTCATAATCCCCAAGCCCTCAAACCGAATCCTATTTTAGTTAATACAATAAATACACAATCAAAAACTCATCGTACACACACGACTGAGTGGTTACATTCTCCTTTCATTACCGCACTATGGCTCATAAAATTTGTACCAAATACTCCATACATAAAATTATCTACTTTCACCCTTATGTTAGTTGCAGTAGAACGCTTATTCCCTTAGACACTATTAAGGGTTGAATCAAAATAGGGGGACGGTTCTCGCCCCGAAAAACATTGGGCCACTTGTTCGAATCATAACGTTACGTTACAAATCACTATTAAAGAAATATAATTTATTTAATACCCACTTGCAACCTAGTGGAATAGTGTTGTTTCTGAATTAATTTATCGATTTATTATTTGTTTTTTTTTAATTACAAATTAATAAAAAAAAATGTAGATCAACTTTAAAAAAATATAATATATAAGTTAAAATGTTCGTATAAAACACAAAATAGTATTTACAATAACCCTACTTATTCATAACAGCTTTAAAAAAAAGTATTAAGAGCAATGACACTTGTACAACAGCCAGGAAAATAGGGCTTAAAGGTGTTTTGCTCCTGACTCATAGGTATGCAAGTGAAGAATTAGTATGATAAACACATATCAAATAAGATTAATGCAGTCCAAATAAGATCTGTTTTATTCAGGATTAGAAATACTAGTATGAGAGTAAGAAGTACACAGATGATAATGTTGAATCGAACATTTTATGATACATAGAAGAAATAAGTACCCACCAATATTTATTTTAATTAAAATTGGTTTGACTAAGTCGAACATTTGGTTATCGAAAGAAACACTAAACAAATAAATATAATACAGGGTGATAGTGGATGTGGAGGAAGCTAGTGAAGTGTGTATAGGGCAAAATGACGTCCATTACTCTCTGCCTACCCTTTAACAGAAATAGAGGGAGATGGTGTGTAATTTATAAGGGACAATAGAAACATGGAAACAGAGCAGAAAACTTACACTCACTCTATGCATTTATAAATATTAAATTTAAATTCGTGTTTTAGTTGAATAAGAGTTAAAATTATTAAGTTTTCCACTAAACGAACTATTTCATTTTAGAAGAATTAACTTTAATTAGATAACTTATATAGTAGAATTACAAGTTACACCGTATTACTAAGATTTAGTTAGTCGGTGTAATCTATTAAAGAAGTTTGATTTATTGTCGAACAATATAAGCGCGGTTGCGGGCCAAAATGAATTTCGTACGAATTTATGTTAACTACCACTCAACAGTAACATACATTCTACTCCGCAAGGGAAAAAAAATCAGCCCTTTTAGTCAAAATATTTACTTATCGATAAATCGCATACAGAACATCACTAGCGTCAGTAATGGTATCAAATGAAGGGTGGATCCCCTCTATGACATATGCACAAATTCCATCAATACAATCCTCATCAGTTCTGTTTGTCTGTCTGTTTGTACACCCAAAACAGATTACTCATGATTTATTGAGCAGTCTCAAGCGCACATTATTGATTATTATAAATATTATTGTTTTTACCTACTACTACCTCTACTTATTACATTTAGTAGGAACCTACTAAATGTAGGTAAGTCATTTAGTTAATTTATCAAAAATGAATAATATTATATCAGTTTTAATGCATTTTCTAACTAAATCGTCAGATAAACAGTGACAGCCTCCGTAGAATAGTGGTTGCGCCTTTGGCGTTAAATCCGGGGGTCGTGGTTTCGATTCCCACCCATGGTAAATAAATATTAGTACGTTTTTCTGTACAGTTTGTCATGGTCTGGATGTTTATAAAATATAATATTTATTATATCATTGTTTCTGGTAGGAGTACCAGCCTAGATCTTAGTTTGTGACCAGAGCAATTTGTGTAAATTGTCCTACATATTATTATTATTATAAAGTTATTCGACAGTTAACTTGTATGAAGTACTGTCAAATTTATTATTTCGCCTATATCTATTGAATAAATTTATCTGACGATTGAAAAATCGTCCCTAAATGTATTTTTTATCACCCAAAAATTTTATGAAATAAAGTAGGGATTTTTTTTTTTTTTTTTTTTTTTATCTTTCCACCAGATCCCTTACGGGGTAGGCAGAGACAACCGAGCGCCACTTGTCCCTATCCCTACATACTCCTTTCGCCTCTTCCACAGTCATAACTCTTCTCATACAGGCACGCCGATTTCGGAGACTCTTAATAGCACCGTCTTTTAAAACCTTTTCAATTTGGTCATGGTATGTATGTCTTGGTCTCCCTCGGCCACGTTTACCCTTCACCTCGCTTTTATATATAAGTAGGGAAATGCATTTGAATAAATAAATAAATGGAAATAAATGTGGAATAAAGAGAATTGCAAAACAGAAATAAAAACTCTAAATGCGTTCATTGACGATAGAATTTATAGGGCTAAATATTTATCAAACGAAAATTAAAAAACTTTCATAGTCAGTAAATGCTTATAAAAATTTGTTTCAAAAACCTTGTTCAAGCGGGATGTGCTAGGCATGAGTTGTTAAGGGAACCATGAATTTTAGAAACTGTCGTTAGTGGATGTGACTTCATTACTAATAATACGCTTGTTGACCAAAAACACAAAAAAAAAAAAACAGAAAACTGCACATCTTATCGACATATCTCAAACACGCATAACCTAGCACAAACACACTCAGAAAAATATCAAAACGGACTTCGTAGAATTAAAAACTCAATGGAACATGAAAACTGTAAAAACCATTCCTATCATAATTTCATCTACTAGCGTTATCCCTCACACAATTCACTATAGTCTTCAAAAACTTAAATTAAAACAAAATATGTATATGCTACTACAAAAAGCCACTATTTTAAATACCTTCAGAATAGTCAGAAAAATTCTGTCAATTTAATGATTAGTCTATATCGCTTGGCTCTAACCAGAAAATCCCTTTTTTAAGGAGAAAAGCTTTGCTTTAACACCAATAATAATAATAGATATTTATTAGTAGAGTGATACAATATCGTTGAACACAGTTCCCACTTTAGGTTTCCCTGTGATGTGGGAATCCGGCTCTTATACATAACAGTGAAATGTTTACTTATTAAAAACAGTATCCTTAAAATTAAATAGAAAAGTACTTCTAGTTACGTGTTTGTAAATGTATACATTAAATGTATACAAGCCGATGACCCCAAAATTTAGAAAATAAACCCATTGATAATAAGGGCGCTACCAGTATAACATGTTTATACAGAGTATAGTTTTTCCTTTATACATATCTACTGATATAATTTTTCATTGTGGTAAAGTAAAGCTGTGGTGGTTGGCCGAGTTGGTTAGACCTTAGACTTAAAAACACTTAGGTCCCTGGTGCAAATCCTGGTGTGTACCAATGAGTTTTTAATCTAAAAATGTATTTACATCTGATTAACAACACCACTATAGTGCCTCGGAGAGCACGTAAAACTCGGTTCCAGTTTCACTATTACAACTTGTGAAACTGTTTATAGACGGATTATTGAGTCTGTCCAAACATCCCGACGAAATAGTCACTTATTAGGTGTAGACTCATACTACTACATATATATAAATGCATATATTTGAAATGTGGGTTTGAAAATTTACCTTCATAAGAAATTAACTCAGGTCTTCTGAAAACAACACAAATATCAAAAAATATTTACGTAACTCTCTATGTTAAGTACTTTACCCTATTCCTAGCAATATATCAAAATAATGTACTCTATTCCTGAAACTACCGTCAGAAAGATACCTACGAAATCAAAAACAACCTATTAAACCTTGTTCCTTATTTTCCGTGTAGCCCACTGTGCAAACGACAGCACCGAGACTTCTTGATTGTGAAATAGTGGACTCCGGGGAGTGCCATCTAATATACTGTGCAAGAACCGCACGCAAACACATTTGAGACCTTATTCACAAACAAAATTACACCTTATCCTCCTAGAAATAAGAACTCATTTGTTGCAGAAATACTTTATAATTGTATAACCCAAAATGAGGGAAGGGACATAGGACAGGTGGTCGAGGTTCGCGTGCCAAAAATTGCATGTTCCCAGTGTGCCGCATTAAGGAATTTGTGGACAAAAATTTAATCTTCTTTTCCTTGGGAGGAGTTTTTATGTTTCAATAAAACAAAATGTTTCTTCTGTAATAAGATTTGGTGAGAGTAAATTAGATTGGAGAGGCAATGAAAGCATTTTTAACTAGCACTTAAATGTTTGTCGTTTTTTTTTCTTTATTCATAAATATCTTTATGTATAAAGTATAACAAGGGGGCCTATAGTTTTAGCAAATACCAACATATCTGTGGTTTGAAGGCATGTTGTAAATCAATTATATTGTTATCTCAACAAGATTCTGAGATTTATGAACTAATGTTTTAATCTAGGACTTCACGAGCGGGTAACAAAATGCATGCATATACTGTGGCAGATATACCAACCCGCACTAAAAAATTTGGTGATGTGGAATGCTGCCTGCTCGCGTGTTTCCTTCTTCCTATAATCTCGAGTCCTGTATAGGCATCTTAAGCCGGCATAATAGGTGCAATCAACGGTTACGTAGATCGTAATTGTTGGTTGCATTTGTTCTTGGACCTTCATACTGCTTTCCATCAGGTACATGTGAGGTCATATGCCGAGCTCTTATAAAAAAAATATAAAAAATCTACTAAAACAAAGCTTATTTGTCAAAACAAGATTACTAGTCGAACCTATTCTATAGATAGTATTTATTCAATATTATTATTATAAAAATACAAAAGAAAAGTGTGCAAACAAATATGAAAAAAGCACTTAAAAAATAACGACTCAGCTTAAAATTTAAAACACGACGGACAGTTTACTTCCCATATTAATCTAAGGCCATCATGTCAAAAAGCTTTGTAAAAAACTGGCTCTTCAATATTCATTTTATCGTCGAGTACGGTCAACAACATGGGCATATTGGCAAAACACTCCCGTCCAATCTACGCTTGTCAAAACACGAGGGGAAAAAACTGTTCACAATTCAAACAGCGCGAGTGCAAATCTGAACAAAGATTATTGTTTATGTTGCTATATCGTCCGCTCCCTTGCCACTCATGTTCCATTGTGCAGTCTCTCGCTCAAAGGCTCGGGGTATTTACAATAAAACAGATGATTTAACTTGAATGCAAAGAGCGCGGAGTTAATTTAGCGAGGAAATAATTATGTGTACCTATCTTGAGTGTTGCACAATAGGACAAATTATAACATTACCTTTGGTAATTGTTTAGGGATTTGTTTGTCTTGGCCTAATGAGATTTTTTGCTTATAATGTTTTATATCATATATTATTTTATATCGCCTATTCTATTTATTTATTTTACTACGTCTATATAAATACCCTCAGGCTATTTAGGCGGTGGTGGGTGCAGAAAGGTTACTTGCATACTACTACATATCAATAATCTTAAACTATGAATCTATAAAAAAATCTACAATTTTATCAGTGACAAGATATTTCACACAGCTAACAAATTACACGCTCTCCAGTTTTGACCGTTTAAATTTTTTTAAACTATAATATAGATAGCTAGTTTAATTTTTGAATTAGATAAAGATATTTCATTTCATATTAAAATTTAAATCAACGTGAAACTACTCCCCTATAATTAGCTGCTAAACCTAATATCTTTAAATTCCATACATATAGATTGTTCTAACCACGAACTAAATTTCAGATGGGACATCACGGGATGGAAGGTCTGGACATGCTGGATCCCTTGACCTCTTCCTCCATGACCACACTCACCCCGATGGGCGAGGCCGCTCCTCCGCACCACCAGCTGCACGGCTACGGCGCCATGAACCACGTCATGAACCATCATCACCACGCGGGCTCCCTCGGGCACGCCCCGCCCGCTCATCTAGGACACCCCGGCGCGGGCCTCCACCCAGACACAGACACCGACCCCAGAGAACTGGAAGCCTTCGCAGAACGATTCAAACAGAGACGCATAAAATTAGGAGTCACCCAAGCAGATGTAGGCAAAGCCCTAGCTAACCTCAAATTACCTGGCGTAGGAGCTTTGTCACAGAGCACCATCTGCCGATTCGAAAGCCTCACCCTCAGTCACAACAACATGATAGCGCTTAAACCTATCCTGCAAGCCTGGCTCGAAGAAGCCGAAGCGCAAGCCAAAAACAAACGACGAGATCCAGACGCCCCCAGCGTCCTTCCTGCGGGAGAAAAGAAAAGAAAGAGAACCTCGATAGCGGCGCCTGAGAAACGGAGCCTAGAAGCTTACTTCGCGGTACAGCCTCGACCTTCCGGGGAAAAGATTGCAGCGATAGCGGAGAAACTGGACTTAAAAAAGAATGTTGTGAGAGTGTGGTTCTGTAATCAGCGACAAAAACAGAAACGGATGAAATTCGCGGCGCAGCACTGACCGGCGGGGGGCGGCGCAGGCCTGCTGTACCCGGGTTCCGGGTACGGTTACTAAAGCGTCGCCGCGGTCGGTCCCCGTGGCCGCCGACACCTCTTCGTGAGCAATAAGGTTCTAGAGTGACCGACACACACACACACACACACACACTTATTTCGTTCTTGCGCATGCGTCTCCAGACGCGGCATCACCCGTAGAGACTACGTGACGCGTACATCATGTATTTCTTTGAACCCTCACTTTTTGTATATTTTTCGAAACACAGGGTATGATTCACATATCGTTACATTTAAAGTTTATTCTTACCTCTTCACCTTGGGATTTGAACGAGTCTCGTCGTTGGTCGTCGGGATCTCCAGTATCTGTCGCGAAGGATACTATCTCATGAGAACTAAGTGTAATTTTCACGAACACTGTTAGCGTAATAATAATTTTAGGTATAAGTGGCAATAACTGTAGGTACTATTTTCACGTTGTCAATTTATTTAATAAATCAAAACCTTCGGTGAAGAACTGTGAATAAATAATATTCGGGTCGTGGAGGGTCCGTCGACGATACGTTCTCACCTGACTCCAACGAAAACGAAATTACTATTTAAGGTAACTAATTGTAAGTAGGTACTCGTAGCTCCCAACCAGGAACACTCTGACACGATTCCAAATGATATTATAACACTAATCTCACGCGCCGTGTGGCTCACTCGATGAATATATCAATAATCTCACGCGCCGTGTGGCTCACTCGATGAATATATCAATAAGTGCTTGTAATAATTTTAGTGAATATCATCAAGTCGGAAATATATATCTTTAAGGTTGATCTGTTAATAAAAATAAAAATCAGGATTTTAAAATAATGTGCCTTGCAAATGAATAATTTGTGTTTAATGTATAAATTAAATGGCTTGCGTCGACAAGCCGCAATCGGGAATGTGTACCTCGAGAGGCTGTTCTTCTTAGACGCAAAGACTTCTATAAGGTGATCTACGTATAAATTACTACGTAAGGGGTTGGAGAGAAAAGCAGTCGGAGCTCACGGCATCTCGGTCAATGCCAGGAGCTTGGTGTGAATGGAGGCTGTACGTGAGGTTGCTTGGAAGAAGGCTTGCCGGTAGAAGCAAATACTTAGGTTATTAGAGACAATAATTTTCTCTATTTCTTAATGGGGGCATGATTATTTTTCTAATAGATAGTTTTAAATATACATATTTTATCTAATTCTAAAGAGTTTTTTATAGTATTTAGTCAACGTGTTCTGTAGTACCTATGTATAATAAAATTAATTGAGTCTACAACTTATATTTCGAAACTTAAATTCTGCATCTTTACTTATTAACTTAGTTGCGTCTGAGTCGAGTCTTTGTATTTCTAGTACTATTATATAATATATAATGATATTTTAATGTATTAAAGAGGTAGATCTATGTTATGGAGCTCAAACAGAGTGGCTTTTCTTATTGAGATTGCTTGGTATTATTTCTTTCTTGTGTCACACACTTCGCTCCTGACCGAGCCACAGAGACCTCTAATATATTTTGTAAAATGTAAATGGAAATATCACCAGCTTTTCGTATTATACCAGGTAATTTTGGTATCCACGCCGAAAACTTAATATTAAGTTCTATCAAGAAAATGATGAAATGTGTATATTTTCGTTTTCTACTAAAGCGAAAAAATCACCCAGTATAAAAACAATTGTATTAATCTATTCTAGTTATATCTAAGTATAGAACATAAATCTACTTTTTTATAACAATATTATTATTATATCATGGTATAAGAAAATGTAAATGAATAAAGACATAATCCTTAATAGTACTTATATGGTAAATGACAAAATGTTATTTTTGCAATTTGACAAGTATTTAATAGGGACCTAGTAGATAATAATTATAAAATAGTTTTAATATAAAACTAGTGCATTTATATAAGTTACTAAAATGATAATTATCTGCGTGATGAAATTATTCTGCGATTTGTGGTCGAAAGACCCGAAGTTCCTTTGCGTCTAAAGTAGAAGAGTGAGATATTGATTTGTTGTTATTTTAGTTTTTCTAATAAATCTTTGTACAAATAAATTGTAGGATCTTTTTGTAGATATCGTTGATAAGGCCTTATTCTAATTTACATTTTGTTATGAATATATTCACTTCTGGCACCATTTTAATATAAGAGATTAGTAGTAAACATTAGCCAAAGTAAACATAATTTTCATAATGTAAATATTCTTATTCGACCACTCTTATTGCCTTTCTATCCTGTAATGACCACTAAATATCAAGTTCTGTCGGAAAATATCCTTTAGCTCCTGGCATTAAAGTTCTTTATTGAACAATTCATGTTTACGTACTGATAATCTGACAGAACCTTATTGCCACGGGTTAAAGTTTACTTTTGCTTGAATTATTGACTCTCTTGTGGTCATTTATTTGCCGGAAAGACTATAGGCTATAGTTAAAATTTATATATGATATTATTAATAAAATTACTTACAAAACAATTAATTTCGTGCAATGCGCTGTTTAGTTCTACATTTTGTAAATTAATATTGCTTTAGTTTTGTTGATTGTTCATTTTTATTTGTTTTAATTTTACTTTGTAGAAAACAAAGTATAAATAAAGCGCTCAAATTGACTTAAATATTGTTTTATTTTATGGAAAAAAAAGTACCTGCATATGAGAATAATTCTCGTAACACAAAAAAATATAGGTATAATAAATAACAGGTGGAAACGGTGGAAAGTATCGAAAAGATGGAATGTCACTAAAAAAAAAGAATCTCCGACAAAAGGATGACAGATAAAATGGTATTTTAAATGGAGCATGGCATGTGACTTTGTATCTACCTGATGTTAAGCGGACATACAAAATCCATAAATGGGGTCGTTCAATACATTTATGTTTAACAATATTGATCGCGCCCACTAGGCCAGCTAAATGATGCGGTTACGAAATAGGTGGCGACATAGACGTATTTTCATTACGAGTCTACTTTAATATCCTCGCTGCTTTATCGTCAAATCAATCACCCGCTTCTTAACCGTACCATGGAAGGCGACTATCCCTTCGAGAAGAAACCGATGCAGTAGTCTCCGGTAAACCGGTAAACCCACAGACTAAAATTTTTTCAATAAAGAATTTTACATTCATTCATTTTTTTTTTTTTTTTTTTTTTTTTTTTTAATGTATCAGTAACATTTATTTCAGCAAATTCAACTTACATAATCAAAAGATAATTACTTACCTATTAATTAAATAATATTGAATGAATGAATGAATGATTTATTTATTTCCATAAACTTAATCTAGTACCATTACAAGGAGTTAAATTACAACTACAATTACATCTAGATTAAACAATCTTACGGTTAGCAACCAGCTCCTGAACTAAGTTTGAATATATATATATAGGTATATATATATATATATACATCCCGATACATTTTTGGCGTCCTTTCCAACTCCATTATTATGACGTCCACCATTTCTAGTGGATTTATTTTGATTTTGTTAATGAATATTGGCGTATATTTAGAGTACTAATTCAGTGGTATTAATATTATTTCGAAATATTGTGTTTTTTATTATATACATTTTTATCTAACATACATACAATTTTTAAGCCTTTTAAACCCCATTTCATTTCATGGTCATTTTGGCTTCCTCGTATATTACATGTATATTTGACTATATTTTTACATTTAAGTGGCGTCTATCATAAAATCAGTTTAAGCGAGGTCCCATGTATATTGTTTATTCGCTAAATATTTTAAACACATTCACATTAGAGCTCCATTTAGTTTGAATACAATTTGAATTCACTGAATATTATAGCAGGTATATTTTGTGTTTGGGCGTCTAGCTAGACGCATAAAATATAAAAATATCAGTTCTATTCCGATAGACCTATAGTTTTATTTGGTTAGCTTTAATAATGCCGCCATCTTGAATAAACAAATTCTTCATATTTGATTATGTGTGAGTATTGGAATTTAAACTCTATATTCAAGGGAATAAAACTGATATTTCCATTTGGGGGTAAATTACAAGCTATGATCGTCTTGATAGTTCGTAATTTACCCCCTGGTAAGTCAAACTACTGACATACGAGTAATGCCACAGAAGAAATAATAGTTTATGCGAACATCAGTCTAATGTTTAGTCAGCAATTCGACGACAAGTGTGGGAGTTGGTAAAGTTTTGATAATAGTTTATATTGCATATAAACTTCCATAATGTGAGTAATAAAAATAAAGAAAAAATAATCATTTATTAAAATCAATTTAATATAATGCAAAACAGTCACACAATACTAGGACACTTTATAAATTTATTTATTTAATAGAAAAATTGTACATTACAGAATTATCTAACTAATACCTCAGCAAACAGTGTATGGCCGCGCACGCGCAGGTACCTATCTGGTACAAACAGATAATTGTTGTAATATAGTAGGTATGTAACTTTTCCCCCTTAATATATCTAAAATATATAACACTAAAGCCTTATTACGACGAACTGCTAACGAATTAAAGTTGAGCATACCCAATAGAAACAAAGTAGGATACATAAATGGATAGTATCCATAAGTCTTATTATACAAACATCTTAAGAACATTTTCTGCGCCTTTTCTACCATAAGGGTGTATGTACCTACCCTCGGATTCCATAAAATGGAGTTGAACTCCAATATGCTCCGGACATTTGAGTTGTACAACACTACCAGGGTTCCAGGATCAGAAAAGTCTCGTGTTTGCCTCATTACCCATCCTAAGTTCTTTCTAGCTCTTGCACACATTTTGATGTGGTTGATTATATGAGTGTGGAATGTTAAATCACTGCTGAACAGAACTCCGAGATCCCGGACCGTATCCAAAATGCGCGTAAGCTGGGCTTTCTCAAGCGTATAAGGGTAACCGATACGACTTTGGGATCGAGAAAAAGTCATCATTGAACATTTTTCTATGTTCAGATCAAGACAGTTCTCGATACTCCATTGGTGTATCTGAAGTATACACTGCTGGAACCGCTCACAATCCTGCTGAGTTTATACGGAAGTTGTCAGCTTCACATCATCAGCAAAAAGAAGGACGAGACATTCCTTGGGTATCACCTGTACAATATCATTAATGAAAATAAGGAACTCCAATATCTAAGTAGGTACATTATATAAAAAAATATTCAATAATAAAAAGTAAAATAAAAAACTATCCAGTATAATTAAACTTAAACAAAAAAATACTTTAAAAAGTATCACAATAAAAAACGCTTAAAAAATAAAGACATCTTGTTATAAAAAAAGTTACGTATGAAACGTAAATACAATTAAAATTGTTCAATAATAAAAAAAAATGTTCACAATTAAAAAGCAAAGACAAAAACGCTTATAATACTAGGGATTCTTTGACTCAGGAAATATAAAGAACAAAATAGGTAGAAGATACTACCTATCTTTATTCTATCTTTTTATGATTCAGATGAATCAGCATAGGCAAATTGTAATTTGTTAAAACCCCAATCACGGCCAGGTTTATGAATGTGGAGGAAGTGATAGTATCTTGTCAGAGCCGTAGAAAATGGCGTTTTAACTATCTCTGCCTACCTTCCAAAGGTTAAAAGAAAAAAGTTTAAAGGTTAGAAGAAGTTGTTGTAGTAATTATTTTATGAACTAAAAATGGTATGGAAGCTCTTCCGAAGAATGAACCTAAAATTATATGTGGCTTGGAAATCAAGAATTTAATATTTAAATAGTTGTTTTAAAAGAATTAAAAATTTAAGAGATGGTAGGAAATTGAACAACATTATTATTAAGTACTTTGCTGGTGATGCTATTTTATTGTAGAATTCATCAAGAACACTGAAGAAACTTTGTCGGTAATGAATGAAATAGGTAGGAAGAAAGGATTACAAATAAAAATACAGAAGGCTAAATTAATGGTATTTGAAATATGCGAGAATGCAACTGAATGTAAAATTTATGTGGAATGAATGTTGAACAAATGAGTTTTTATATCTGGGAAGTATTGTACAAGACACAGTAAGATAGAGATGTATGGATGGAGATAGTGAATGCGAGAAATAAGGTAAATGGTCCATTTAATGATATTATGCGCAATAGCATTATTTCCCTAACAGCCAGGAAAATTGGTCAAAATAGTTTTCTGCTCCCGAGACTTAAGTATGGATGTGATACATGCAATGAAAGTTGTGTATTGAGAGAAAGAAGTAGAACGGAAATCTTTCAATATTTGATGTTGTATCAAATATTGAAAGAAGTATGTCATGGTGGTTCGGTCATGTTGAATGTATAGATGCTGAATGAAGAACTAAACAAATATAAAATGTTAAAATACAGAATAATAGTTAATATAAGCGGTAAATAAATTTTAGTCCACAAAAATATTCATAAAACCAACTAACTTGCCTTCTTAATTAGAACTAACATACTGTTTACAATTAATTACCTTTAAGCATCATACATACATACTATCATTTTAATTAATTCTAAAACAGTTTATTAGTTTTAATTAAGAAGGCAAGTTCCTGCGATGATCACTGCAGTAGAACTGAAATTTACTTACTGCTTAAATTAATGGTATAATTTTACTTTATGACATCGGAAGATTATTAAGTAATTATTTTGACTTTATTATACCTATTGATACATCTTTTAGAATGAAGTCGGAAGATTTATTAAGTAATTATTTTGACTTTATTATACCTATTGATACATTATTTAGAATGAAGTCGGAGGATTTATTAAGTAATTATTTCGACTTTATTATACCTATGATACATCTTTTAGAATGAAGTCGAATAATCAATAAATATTCTGATGTCATATTGTAAATATTTACCAAATTAATAAATCATTGTTGTGCTGTGAAGCCAATTAATTAGTATTTCAGTTATTTAAATCGGATAGGTAAGTATTTTTTATATTCATACAGCCACACTAAAACATAAAAAAATCAAATATTTTTACTTTTTAATATTAGTTTTGATAGTTCAGACCCGTGGTCGTCAAACTGCGGTCATACAACTCACTATAAGGGCCGGTTGCATCCAAGTGTCTGTTAACGTAATGTAACGATTAAAATAAAAATGGCATCGAATGTACCAGCTGTCATTCGAACTGCACAATAAATTTGGTACATTCGTTGCCATTTTTTAATTTAATCATTACATTAACAAAGAGTTCATTTTGATGCGACATAGGCTAAGCCTTTAAATCGTATTACTACTTACGAATGCAAGTAAAGAAATAATAATTCTACCCAGGTACCTACCTATCTATGCAAGCGTTCGATTAAGTTATTAATTTGGCTTAAAATCCCACCAAATGTTTGTTTGGCATATTTATTTATTTATTTATTTTATTTATTTATTACATTTCAGGTAAACTTACGGCTAACAAATTAATAGTTAGTTATAGTATTTTAATATAAGGCCATTAATAAGTTTACACATATAAATGTAACGTGATGCATAATAATAGTCTTATACCAAACAAAAATATAAACAAAACAAAAATAATACAAAGAAAATAACAAATAACAATAATGAAGTTCAAACAAAATTACCAATTATACCTAAAACTAAAAAAATCTCTCACAGAATGATCCGGCTAGGGTTTTTCGCGCAAAAGACGGCTTCGTACAGAATAGGTCTAAATCAGAACTATTACTATTAAAGAAACTGCACGTCCTCCAAATATATGCATTTTGCCTAAAATTTGTATAAGCAATAGGCAGATGGAAGATGGCAGAACTCCTTGTTCTCAAGCCAGTGGTCCTTAAGTTTAATTGACTAATCAATTCAGAGGAATCCACCTTACCGCGGAATACATCAATAAGGTAGGTTACATCTGCAATATTTCGCCTAATTGTCAAAGGCAGAAAGTGATGTTTAATACACTTTTGCTCATAAGTTAAGTTCCTTTGACCAGTTCTAAAACATAAATATCGCATGAATATTTTTTAAATATTCTCTACACGTGTTCTGTGTACCTCATATCTGGGATTCCATATTTGTGATGCGTACTCCAAGAGGCTACGAACATACGAACAATATAAAATTTTGATGGTATTGACGTTTTTAAAATTTGAAGACATTCTTAAAACAAAGCCCAGAGCCTTTAATGCTTTGGTTACAACGCTATCAATGTGACTGTCAAAAAGTAATTTAGAGTCATGTACGACACCAAGGTCTTTAACCTCCGAAATACGTGAGAGCTCCCTTCCTTTCAAATAATACCTTGAACAAGTTGGCGACCTCCTGCGAGTAAACGAAATACAGATGCATTTGGAAACATTTAGATCTAGTCTATTAAGCTGGCAGTATTCATCTAATCGCAAGAGATCCGCCTGTAGATTAAAGGTGTCTATATCAGCTGTTATTGGTTTTAAAATTTTCATGTCATCAGCAAATAATAACACCTTAGAATAGCGGAAACATGAATCAATATCCTGAACGAATATTATAAATAATAGGGGGCCCAGTATAGATCCCTGCGGTACTCTCGAGGGAATATGCGTCCAAGATGACATGTATCCGCCAAGAGCCACGGCTTGAGATCGATTCTCAACGTAAGACGTAAACCATCGATAAAGACTACCATGGATACCAGAATTACTTAATTTCCAAAGGAGGATATTGTGGTCTATGCGATCAAATGCCTTACTATAATCTGTATATATAGCATCCACCTGACCACCCCTTTCCATGTGATTAACAATATATTCATTGGAAAGAATAAGATTCGAAACCGTGGATCTGCCATTCAGAAATCCATGTTGGTTCGGACTAAAAGATGATTTTAATGCAGCGTAAGTTTAAACATATACAATTCTTTCCAATACCTTTGCAAATATGCAGAGTTTAGAGATAGGCCGATAGTTTGAAACATCATTCTTTTGACCTTTTTTAAATATGGGTGTTACGAAAGCAGATTTCCATATATTAGGTACAATTCCTTCATTGATGGATCTATGAAATAACAGGGCTTGCAATGGAAATTGCAAACTCCGGGCACAGGCTATAACAAATACTGGAGAGATATGATCAGGACCCGCAGACTTATATATTATTTCATAATAAAATTAAACAGGCCACGGGCGAAGCCATGATTTAGTATAAAAATAAAGTCATCGTCAATATCACCTATTATATCTAAACAATCATATCGACACCAATTTTTTTTTTCAAACTCCATCACCACCCCTGCCTACTCCCACGACAAATTTATTCTTATTCTATACATTCCACAATAAAAATTATACGCAGTTGTTTTATCCAATTTGCTTGGCCGGCAAACAAAAATAAAATTTATATTAATTTTACAAAAAAAAATATAATCACCCTAACTATTATTGATAAATTACTAAATTAAAATCGATGGAATTACTTTTTGAGATTAGAATGATCATACACAGAGTTGTTGGTAGAGAGAGAAGAAAATAAAATCTAGCCGTAATCACGCGAGCGCGAGCGAGATACCCCACGACAACCCGAGCAGTGGCCAAGTTCGTTGACCGCGGGCAGAGACACGGCGAGTAGTGAGACTAGTTATTTGTCCAACGAGTGAGAGTGGGATGTAAGATGTAATGGTGTGATCTTTACTTCTGTCTTTTATGAGCTCGAGCACTGCTCGGGTGCCCGAGCTCGTAAAAGACCGAAGACCCGACTCGATGCGACGAGTACTCAGCAGTAAGACTGGTTACTTTTTTATTAAGTAGGTAAGACTGGGATGCAAAATTTATTGTTTGGTGTGATAACTGTGGTGTTTAGGGTTTCCACTGTAATGTGTATTAATATAATGTGTGTCTAATGTTCGCCTAGGTCGCCCTCTTATAAATATCATAATAAGTATCATAATTCATAACTCACCCCTTTCAATCCTATTCTCTACATCCACTAGTCACGAGAAAATAAACAATTAAAAAAAAATATATAAGATCGTCTTATAAGTAGGTGTAATTTCAACTATTATGGTTGATGATATTAATTTGCAGCAAGGTAATACATAAATTATAAAGTTACTTACCTTTCTTAAAAACGAGATTCAGTATCCGTTGGCTTCGAGTACTCGTTGTAAATTCAATACGTTATGGACGTCCGAACGCCACGAATACGTCTGCATGAAATGACGGACAATACAAGGCCATCGGCCGGAAGCCATTAGATGCCAGAATTAAATTGCAATATACTTTGCGGATGATATACACAGAGCAGCGCCTCTGGCGGTACTTCGCCGAACTTTTGATACCCAAAATCAGTTAAAACCGAGTAAATTTTGCTTCCACCTTATTTTTGACAGGGGGCAGGACTGAGGTGTGGGGGCACGTTCCCGGTCTTAGGCTATTTGACGTCCGTATACGGACGTCAAATATCGGTGGATGCCAGATTAAATGCAAATTTAAAGCATGTCGGACGCCAAATGTATAGCGAGATGTATATATATATATATATATATATATATATACCTATATATATATATATATACCGACACAGATAAGTAGTGTGTGTCAAAGTATTTATTTTTCTATTACTACGTCCACCCAACTGTCACATCATTGAGCCAATCTAGGAAATAATAAAAATGACTAGAGTACAAACATGAGGTTTTATAAAGTATTATTTCTAACGTACTAAATGATATTTAAGTTATTCGTCCTATAGGCGAAAGTACTCTTCTAGACCGGCAGAGGGCCGTAGTGCCCCAGAACACCGGCGGCATTGCTCCTTTCAATTTCCAGTCCTACCTTTTGAAGACAGAAAGCTCCGGCGCGTGGTTGCTCGATCGTTTCCTTTAATATTTTAGAAAGATATTGTCTAACATTTTTGGCACCAGGACACGCCAAAACTTTCCACTGTAAATCCTATAAACTCAAAGGATTTCACAACACTGGCGTAATTTCCTTTTTAGGTTTTCAGTCTGAACAGCGGCTGTTCCTGCTGATGAACAAGAGACCTGCACGTGTGATGGCGATAAAATAAAAAAAGTGTTATACAATCGTTCATTGATATATACGTCAATGCCTACATGTCCAATCCTACTTTTTATTGGAGCACGGCATGTAAATTTGTACCAACCTGATGGTGAACAGACCTATAAAGTCCATGAATGGGGTCGATCGATGCAATGCCGACTAAATGATGAGCACGAAATAACAGGCGACAAGTTTTCGTAACTGCACCTTAAAAGGAGACTTCCACCATAGAATAAATCGTTATCAAAGCCTCCAGAGGCTCTACCATGGGTTTACGCATTGTGGCCACGTAACGTATACGTGAGAAACAACCAATAGGATTGCTTTATTCAATACTGTTACCAAAAATAAAGCGGCCCTATTGGTTGTTGATCACGTATACGTTACGTTGCTACAATGCGCGAACCCATGGTAGAGCCTCTGAAAACCGGTTCGTGCACCCACAG
The DNA here is from genome assembly GCA_947458855.1 of Monopis laevigella. Taxonomy (NCBI): domain Eukaryota; kingdom Metazoa; phylum Arthropoda; class Insecta; order Lepidoptera; family Tineidae; genus Monopis; species Monopis laevigella. The sequence continues at coordinate 34,449,940 of OX381576.1, read as the reverse complement.
ACTAAAACTGAAATATGACTAGGTCGTTTGACAGTTTTTGCCTTTGGAGGTTGATTATTTATTTACCTAAAGTAAAAATATAGGAACGAAAATCGGACTCAAGGGTTATTCAAATTTCAGGTTTATAATAGTAGTAAGTATACAGGCTGTAAACAACAAAATAGACATAGATAAAAAAATATACCTTTAATATTGAAGATTTTAATTGACTTTACCTTACTACTCGTATTTTAAAAAGAAAAATAACTACGTTCAACGAAATTTGTAAATCCCATTCTGTCCCAGCACTATTTTTTTACCTTTTCGTATTTAGTCTTTTATCGAATAAAATATAATTTGTTTTCCACATTGATTCATTTCGGGTATAATTATGACTAGGCAGATACTAAGTCAAATGCTAGGTTCGTTAATTTTAATAAAAAATATTGGCTATCCCCTTACATGGTCTCGAAAAGTCCTTTATTTTGCTGAATATCAAACTCAGGTTTTCTACAAAGCTGAAGCGGAAGTGTTCTTTTTTTTCATAAAGTTTTTTAACTAAATAAGTACGTGCTATTCAGCTTAATGAGTTCTAATCACCGACCGCTGATTAACAGAGTTTTAAAGCGCTGTTTATCCTTAAAATATGCTACTTACACCTGCTAACTCCTTAAGTAGAAGAGAGCCCTCGCTTCTACTTCTAATATTTCTTATTTAGTATGAGGTATTTTAAAACTACCTACTAATTTTATTAAGGTAAGTGCTAAAAGTATTAAGGGTTGTAGGTGCAATATTATATTTGTATTATATGCTACTAGCTTATACAACGATACCCAAACCTTTTTCTATTCTGTATAATCAGTATATTCTGCAAAAGATAATCAGACAAGAGGCAACTTAGAGACATACCCCAAATTGTCGTCCCAAAAATTCAGGCTTACATCTCGTCATGACGCCTCCTCTGTAATATTTCAATGATAATGTATAAAAAGAGCTTATATTCTATTAGCCCCTTATGGATATTTAATGTTTTTTCACGTCCCTAAAATAACTTTAATAACATTATAAAATTGTTTCATGACCAATAAGTCGATCCTCTAATGAAAACATTTTTTAGACATATTAAACTAGTGGACAAAACAAACCGACGACCTTGGAAAAATTATCAATTAAAATTTTTAACGTTTAATTATTATTTATGCTTTAAAAAGGATTCATTTGGTTAGATTATTCTGTTTTAATATTATTTTCATTTAATTTTAGCGTATTATCACTTATAATTTTTCTAGATATTTCCATATAATAGTCATTTGTTATTTTAGTTTCATTGTAAAAAAAATATCTTTAGTTAATTTTTTACAATCATGAACATGAATATAAATTTTCTTCCTCCTAAACCACCTGTCATAGGATTGTCTCCAGGTCCCCCATCATCGCCAGCGGCATATGTAACTGTAAATGAAGATGATTCTTTCAGTTCATTCATGGATACGTCTTTGTATAATATAATAGATTCTTTATCTTTTAAATAAAGTAAAAGAAGGGATGGTAGTAAGAGACACCAAATCGATTGCACAAACACAAACATATCTTTAGGTCAAGTATCTAATTCTACTTCGTTAAATTATTACCTATTAATGATAAAGGCACTATTTAGCAGATTTTTACAAAAAAGTTATATATATATATTTTAAAAAATAAGTTTTTTAAAGACAATTTTGAAAATATATAATATAATCATGAAGCTAAAAATGCGCGCCCCGCAGCGCGCGGACGGGCACGGTTTTTACCTTGATGGGTATAATGCATTCATTCCGTAATTAGGGTGCCCATAGATGTTAATGATGATGATCCTTTTAAAATTTAAAAAATGAGAAGATTAAATTATAAAGTGACTGTTACTATTAGTTACATGGAAGCCTTCACATTCTATGGTGGTCATTCTACGTTTGAGGGTCAAACATTACCAGATTTTGTTTATTTATATTATAATAAAATTAATGTAGAAACTTATAAATATCTAACTATCCATTCTTGTTGTAGATTTGGGCACATGAAAAACAATTGCAGATCTAAACCGCGTGGTTTTAAGTGTGGCCAAGAGAGTCTTGTAGAGTTTTTGAATCAGAAGTTTGTTGCTTGATGTGTTCTGGCAGTCACTAATAGGAAGTGCCCAGAGCATAACAGACAATAATATATTAAAACTTTAATGTCTCAACAGTCAATATCGTACATGGAGGTAAACAACCTTGAACATCGCGTTTTAAAAAAATCTTTCTCTGAAATTAATGGTTCCATCGCGTCATATAAAAAAACTGTTTTTCTTTAACCAAAACTTTTCAAAAGAGACAATGTTCTTAGCTCTCCATGGATTCACCGTGTGGGTGCCGGGTCCATCGCGTGGTTGGGAGGCAGGGGAATAAATTTCATCATTCCCGGACTTGAGACCGCTAAGTACACCAGTGTATCTGGTCTATAGGCTGAAACTGCTTCATCCTGAAGCAGCAGGAGATCTCTACTTCTTTGCAGCCTGATAGTGGTATTTAATCGATAGTTTCAGGACTGCGTGTAAGGGGTAGAGGAAGATCCAGAGGAAGACCAAGAGGAAGATCCCTAGGAAGACGAATAACAGCGGTTTGGCGAGCTACAACAGGTGCCGACGAATTGGATGATGAGGATATGGGTCTCGATGTACAGGAATTTTACGAGCGGAAGTATACGAGTTACAAAATAGTCCGCTTCAGGGTAATTCTCCTATTCCGATTTCTCCAGCACCCTTATCTCCTGTCCCCTCATCCCCTGCCTTGTCATCATTAAGTCGTGGAGCGCCAGAGGAAGTTCCAGAGTATGGAGTAGTGGAATACGTCGGACTAGAGAGGAATCTAATACTTTTTTTTTTCGACAGCCTAAAGAATTTAAAATTTTCAAATTTAACTCTTTGATTATTTTTTTGTTCTTTACTCAGCAAGTCTTCTAATTGATTGTGGAACAAAGCAATTTGTATTCCAGACAACAACTAAACCTTAAGATTTTAGAGCTACAAGCTTTCATTGGCATGTTAATTATTATGGGTTTCCACTTATTGCCGTAAGATCGTCATTATTGGTCTAAAGAACCAAATTTTTACTGTTCACGTATTTCAGGAATAACAAAGTTTATAACCCATCTAGATTCCTCAGTGTAGACGAAAGCATGATCCCTTTCAAAGGTCGATCGATGCTCAAATAATACATGTAATCAAAAGAGGGTTCAAAGTGTGGGTTTTATGTTGCGTTTAATTGTTACAGAATACATGTTTTGTATGGAAATATATGAGGGCAAAAAGTAAGGCTCGACTCCAGAAGTTGGGTTAGGCGATGCAGTAGTTCTAGGGCTAACAAGAGCATTTGCTGGACTGGGATTTTATGTTTACTTTGATCGGTTTTTAATTCGATTAGTTTACTGACGAAACTTTTGTCTCTCAAAATCTTTGCGTGTGGAACATTGTTGGCGACTAGAAAGATTTTCCCAAATAACGTTTGCAGGAACCGTCTCGGCTCGGGGAACAGCGTTATGGATGGATCAATAACTGTGACTAAATATATACCATCGGCGACGACGAGGTGGGATTAAAACCCCTCCGCTGGGTACCTGGGGCCGTCTAGGTGGTCTCCGACGCCGTAAGGCACCCGTGAAGATATGTATGTAGATATATATGTTATACTGTCTCTTGGAAAAGTCGTCGCTGGTGGATGAAGATTTTTTATTATCTTCTAGACTCTGCCATCGTTGATTCTTATATAATTTACCGAGATTTCGCAAAAGATGATGTCCCCCGTTCTCAAAGGCTTACACATTTGTAATTTCGGAGTAAGCTAGCTCATGAACTTATCGACCAATATGTAAACAGGAAAAGAAAATCCGGAATTATTAACACGTCTAAGTTCGTTGCTGATAAGCCTCACTTCCCTACAAAAACTACCTGCAAACGTTGTGCTTATTGCAGTACCAGGGCTAAACCCGAAAGCGGCAGGGAAGGATGCGATGTTTGCGAAGAAAGTCTATGTATTGGATGCTTCAAAGACTACCATTATAATGATTGTCAAAAAAAACGTTTAGAGTAGACAGGGTGTACATATGTGTTTTTGAAGAGAACTTATTTTTGTTTTATTATAATTGTTCTTTAAATATTTGAGATTTTCTAATAATTTTTGATTCTGAATTTTACTTTTTTAAACTTAAAATAGATTGTTGTGACTTAGTTATAGGGAATTTAAGTATTTATGTCTATTGAAGAGTAATTCTACTTGAATGAAAAACTCAAGACTGCCTAATGCAAAAGTATTTATGTTGATTTTGCATGTACTATTATAGTAAAATTAATAAACGTTTGTTGTTTTTTAATTAAAAACATGTCTAATTATTTAATTATTTGTCATAAAAATTACTTACTTAAAATTATTCATAGTCACATATGTAACCACGGCCTACAAACAAAACCTCAAAATAAAAGTAGACAATTTTCCATGTCCTAATGGCAGGTATACACTTAGATTAGTTTTTAGTGCAAGTGCTTTGTTTAGAGTGTAGCGATTAGTAAAAAACACGTTCAGACAGTGTCTGTTTAAGTGTTTAGTGAAGTACAGTGTTTAGAAAACATTATATTTTTCCTGCGAAGTAGCTCCCCCGCGCGTCCCTTCTTCACCCCACACTTTCAGCTAAACACTCACTACACACATCTGGAACACGATTTTTTTTACTAAACACTTAAGTGTTTAGTAAAAAACTCATGTTTGTTTTCGGTTGTTTTTGTGTGAAAAGAATAAAATTAATAAATACACCGGTTTTTCGAAGACTACTGCGTCAACTTCTTGTCAAAGTGGTCTCCTTTCAAGGTGCAGTTACGAAACGGGTGATTAATTTTACGATAAAGAAGCGAAGATACTCGTAATGAAATTATGTCTTGGTCGCCGCTCATTTCGTAACCGAATCATTTAGCCGCCATAGTGGCTATCAATCAGCGATCAATATTGTTAAATGATCGACCCCATTTATATGCATAGTCGAGGTGTTAGTGTTGTTTCGTGGTGCGGTTACGAAACGGGCGATTAATTTGTGCGATAAAGTAGCGACGATACCGGGAATGCTATTACGTCTTTGTCGCCGCTCATTTCGTAACCGCATCATTTAGTCGGCATTTAGGGCGAACAATATTGTTAAACAACAATGTATTTATTGACTCTATTCGTGGACTCTGTAGGTCTGTTTACCATCAGGTCGATACAAAGTCGCATGCCAACTTCAATAAAAATATAAAAAACTTTCCGAAATTTATTATGAACTAAACACCGTATACTAAACAGTGTTGGAAATCACCTGCTAATCACTAATAAGTCACAGGACACTAAACACTCAACACTTGTCACTTGACTAATCAATAAATAATCTGCCTGTTAAAGGGAGGTAAAACTAATTACTTAAGTATTGTTTAGTTTTATTGATTTTTCTTTTTTATTTTATTAAATTAGAATATATTTTAAATAATCTTGTGAGCCCGATGTTAAGTTTTGATTGTGTCTTGTCTATGGACTTACGTCACAATAAGTCCAATTTTGTAGAGTAACGTTACACATTATCGTGAATGTGGATGTGGTATTTTGGAGATTAAATAATGTACTAAATATTAAAATTGACGTCAGAAACGCGTTCAACTCTTTAGAACGCGACTCAATGTTGGGAGCTGTGAAAGACGAGTTTCCCTCCGATTTTAAATAATTATGGCAATGTTAAATATATGTATATAACTTTTCTTTAAAGACAAAATTATAAGTAGCCAAGTAGGATGTCAGCAAGGCGATCCTTTGGGTATATATGTAAATGATTCATCACGGGTGCCTTACGGCGCCCGAGACCGCCTAGACGGCCCCAGGGTACCCAGCGGAGGGGTTTTAATCCCACCTCGTCGTAGTCGATGGTATGAGTCTACACCGAACAAGTAACACGTTGCGATGTTTTGAATAGACTCAATAACCCATCTATAAACAGTTTCACAAGTTGGTATAGTGAAACCGGGACCGACAGCTTAACGTGCTCTCCAAGGCACTATAGTGGTGTTGTCAAACAAATGTACATATTTTTTTAATTAATTAAAATCTCATTGGTATACACCGGGATTCGAACCAGGGACCTAAGTGTTTTTAAGTCCAAGGTCTAACCAAATTGGCCACTACGTATATATCCTTTATCCTTTGGGTCATGCTATATTTAGCCTTAGGTACTATTAATAATGCGATACGGAGTCTCTGCTCTAACTTCAATCATTGATATAAAATGTCAACTCTGTACGAAAACCTAAATTTCCCAAAAAGCAAATATATTATTGAAAACATTTTTATGTAGTTTTATGTAATTATAATTTACTCAACTTTGCCTCATTGAACCTTATTTTATCTGATATAATTAAAAACTTTTCCTACGGGACTCTTAAAACATAATAACCCTGTATATTTGAGCTGTCTGTCTCTACGAGTATATGGAAATATACTCTATTTTACCCCCAAAGCTAATAGCTATAAAACAAACGCATATAAATCGGTCAAGTAGCTTTTATGCGCTAAAAAAACAGACACGAATTCTAGAAATTATATATTATGTTCTATAGACTATTTAGAGTCCTTCTCGACAATTTTATTTTAAATCTGATTAAATTGTAAATGAAAAAAATCTGTACACATATTTTCATTTACAATTTTATGTTAAAATATGTAGTGTAGGTATAGATATTACATATTATATAATTCAACGGAGTCTTATCTTACAGTCGTAGCACGGCCACCTCAAGACAAGACTTACGTCTTGTCTCTAGTTATTGGGTGCAAGAAAACTTTCGCGCTGCGACTAAGACCGAGAGAAGAAACTAAAATTTCTACTAAAATTAGCAGTAGAAAAGAGAATTATAGGGAGATAGGCATTATGATCAAGTGGAATTTGTAAAAAGTTGTCATTATATAAAAGTGGGACATCATCATCATAATCAGCCATTGGACGTCCAGAGCTGGACAAAAGCCTCTCCTATAGAATTCCAAAAAGACCGGTTGGAAGCGGCTTGTATATCCAGCGAGTTCCTGCGGTCTTTATAAGGTCGTCGGTTCACCGTAGGTGGACGCTGCGCTTGCCGGGACATACGAGTTTGTCCCACCATTTACAAATTTAAAAATGGCAGTGGGAAATACTTATTAAAAAGGGTAAGCATTATAAAAATGTGGGAATTGTAGGAAAGTGATCATTGAGAGTGAGTCGTTATTAGGTAAAGTGTACATTTTGGGAAATTAGGCTTTAGATTAACCACTGCTCCACAATTCCCACATTAATACTTTAGCATACTTTGATTACTAGTGTATAACTTTTTCTATAAAAAGGCACAAAATAAAATAAATATTACAATTTTCACTTTCCTAAACGTTAAATGCCTTTGTACAAATATTTTAGTGCAATAAAGAATTTTAAATACTTAAATAAATATATTTTTGGAAATAACTGTCCTATTACACTAAGGGCTGATTTTTCAATCATTGGATAAAGAACAACGGTCATAGCCTATGTACCCAGGCTTAGAAGCCGCGTTCAAAAATGAAACCTATCCAGTTCAATAGAGGAAAATACATATAATAAAATTGTTAATTAAATCGAAGTTCGAGAAGTTGGGAGAAAAAAGTTATTCTCATTTGAATTTAAATTTGAGGTTATGTTATGACTAGTTATTAGGTTAGTATAGCGAACAATTTCGGTCCGCGAATTATTAATCCGCAAAATTAGTAGTAGTGTTTCCTTGTGCTGCACTGACAGAATAATATTATATAATCTGTGGATGATATATCGTAGCTCTTTTTATATTATTATTTATTTTAACATAGCACTGGATGCAAGTCCATCCGCCAATCGTCGCTATATTATTATTTTATTTTTATTCTGTTCATACGATAAATGGACAAAGGGCATTCAATACTATACGACCTTTTCTTTTCCTTTCAAAATAATGTGAAATCTCACTTTATTTTGTTAAATCTCAATCTAGATAAGCAAAAATTTTTTTTTAATGTTTAAAGCATTTTTTTTTCTGCATAATGTGGACAAATATACAGAAAATGCAGAAGAATCAGCACGTAACAAAAGTTGTCAGAACTTTTTTTCCCAACTTCTAAAATTATTTTGAACGCTGCAAAATAATGCTTAAATTATCTATTATTAAGTAAGCATATCGTTGTGAACGCTAAGCTTTTACGGTTGGGTCCAGATTGACCGTACTTCCTTATCTAACAGATAACTTGTATGGAGAATTAATAAATTTGACAGTTCATACAAGTTAACTGTCGGATAATTTTATCTGACGATTGAAAAATCAGCCCTAAATGTACCTATTAAAATTACTCAATTAACATTTTCCAGATATTGCTTGGTGGCCGATCTAGTTAAACCATTGTTTTCTTTGTATTCGTTGTTGTCGTTGTAATGAATCTCCCAAATTTTAAACCGTAAACTGTATCAAATGTATATTCTTCTTCTTTTAATTTAATGGCCTCTACTCCTTAAGAGTAATTTTGCCAGTGTCTAGTGTGGTAGTTATTATAGTAATAGTGGGATAATGGGATGGACAGGAAAAAGGAAAGGACTAGGGTAGAAAAGGGAATGGCGACATGACCGTATGTAAGCATACGGTATAGTCTTGCCAATGTCGCTACAGTGTTCGGGCTACCCTCAAAGAATCTCCAAATGTATATTAATAAACAAGTGTTTTATATGTGGTATTATTGCCTGATTTAACCCATGCTCCATGCTCCATTAAATAAATAATACGACTTTGATAAAATAAAATAAGGATCATTGATAACATTATGTTTATTTCTTTTTTTCGAAAAAGTTCTGCATCCTAAGCATATTTCACTTTCACAAAGGTCTACCAGTAGAAAATGTTAAGGCATAAATCTCGCCTATGTACAATTTTGTGCAATAAAGAAGTAACTAATATTAACACTTAATAATAAGTACCTTCATAAGTTTGTTATGTTTTTTTTTTGTATGTACTAAATTAATGTTATTATATTGATATAATAAATATCTCTCATAGAAAGGCTACTAAATTACAAACCTTTTTTTTAATGAAACCAGCATCTACAACAGCACTACGACAATAAAATTGTATTCGCGTATAAAACATTTCATAGAATAAAATGATATTAGTTAAAATATTATATTCTAACGGTATTCTAATCGTAAAGTACTGAAATATTGTTTTATCCAAAATTTTATTTGAAATATTTTCTTTTAAAATATATACCTACCTACCTAGTTTAATTAATATCGTAAATTTACGGTAAATTTTTAAGAAAAATTAAGACCTTCAATGACAAAATATTTTCCATAGTTATATATATTTTATTTGCTAAAATAAATCGAAATATTCCGTAAAATATTTTTGAGGAACTTGAAATCAGGTTACCAACAGTCCGTCGCACGATTACAAGTCCGAGGGAATTCTTTCTTGAAACGAACGTTACCTATTATATTTATATTTATTCTTAAGATCTGGTGACAGGACAGAAAATCTCAATCGGCACAAATCTGTAGTCAGTAAAGACTATGATTTGAGCCTTTGGGATAAAAATTTAATTATTGTATTATATTGTCAAAATATTTTTTAATACAAATGTTTTTCTTTGTTGAAACTGTAGTTCCTGAAAGGAAAAAATTGTTTTTTCTAAATAACTGGTTACGAAATAAATATTTTCAGTTAACAAACAAGAATATAATTTATTCGTAGATAACCAAAAATTCTTCTTAGATTACTGAGTTGTCAAAACTCTAATTATCCACGCGGCTAAAGAGCATTAAAAGCATTTTTCTATTAACCATTTATAGAAAAAAAAATGCCTATTGGTTAAAATAATATTATAGAATATAAAAGTTTTTGTATAAAATGATTATAAATTTTGATACAAATTTTGTATAAGGTTATAATATATGGAATTCTATCTACTTAATATAGTAACGGCTACAAAACTACCTATATCTCAAGAAATAAGTAATAAGACGCGAGCACTTGTTATGACCTCAACGTTTTACTATCACTATTGCCCGAACAGTTTCAAACAACCATAAAAAATACCTTATAGGCATTTTACCCGCGTGTATTTCGCCGCTGGGGCCCTAACTAGATAGATAGTTCTTTAATTTAATTCATTTCCACCGGACGTTCGAATATACTGCCGCTCTGTGGCCGATACTTGTATGGGATACGATTACTACGTAACTTCAGAGCTACGAGTGCATTACCGCTACGCCGTAACGGACTTACGACTATTCTTCATAATAGATTTATTGGAACAATCCAAATTCATTTAATAGAATCATGCGTTATTTTGTAGAAGATCATTATATAAATGGTTGTAAAATTATAATATTACTTTGTAATTATTCCGCTTATGATGCTGGAGTAGTAAATTAAGTGATACGTGTAAATAAACACTTTTATCGACACGTGTTTCACCTTTCAGCAAGGCATCTTCAGGATAAATATTCTTACCGGTTGATTAGCTACAATACATTTAGGATAGCAGAGCTGAAAATATTAATTTGGTCATTAAGTAATGTTGGAGAGGTATTATTAATTATTTGTAACAGTTATAATATGTTTAAATCTAAATTCATATCAATGTTGAATGAATTAGTACACTTTTAGGTTTTCAAATTTCTTTACCTTTTGTTTTTATTTATACTAGTACTAAAGCTTCATTTTTTTTCGGTTCCTAGCACCTATGAAATAATAAATGTATTGTGAGAATAAGAGGCCAATCGGTAAATTCGTGTAGATCATTACGTTACCAGATTACTAACAAAGGCACCAGCTGATAATATCTGGAACATCTACAGAGAGAGGGAATAGAGTTTATTAACATAGTAACAAGTTAGTATATTTTTTTTAAAGACTATAAAAAATAAATGTTAATAGCTTTGTTTTTATAAACATAATTATTTTTATAAATAGGTAACAAAATCGATGGCTATAAAATCTCATGCATCCCATATAAACTCATAAAGAGGCTATAAAACCTATAAAAAAATATCGGAAAAATGATAGTCTGTATATTATTTTAGCGTTACGTAGTAAGCATATTTACACCGTGTGGGTCTATCGCATTACCTCTCTAGGGTAGAGACTTACGGCATTACTCGGCCGTAACTCAACTGCCCTTATAGCTAAACATTAGACCGCAAGTGAGCTCAGTTATAGGCGATTCTTTGACAAACACTCACTCACTGCTGAGTGCTGCGCTCCTGGTATTGTTTGTTCATTTTATTTTCCTCAGGGTGTTATTATTGTAGAGAAAGAGTTGTAATTTTAAAATTATATTGTATATAATTTTATTTTTATATGTATTCACTAGCTGGTGCTAGCAAATATTAAAAAAAAAAACAAAAAAACCGCTGTTGCTAATTTGCTTACATATAAGGAGTCAAAGCATATTTTGACATTTAATTCTTTCTAAACATTTTTTTTGTAAAATTTGCAGTTGGAAGAAAACATATTGAGATAAAATAATTTATATTTAATCGGAACAGACCTTGGTACCTGCAGTTTCTTTATTCGCAAATGTAAGATTTAATAGATACATTAGATTAAATATAAAAGTATAAACTTTTTAGCGTAATTGATCTAAAAAGGGCTTATCAAGTTCCAATTTTGCCTGTAGAAAGATTGTGTACTGCTTTTGAAGCAAATAACAATCTCTATCAAATTTATAGTATTCCTTTTGAGGTAACAAATAGTTTATATGGTTATCCGAGAACATTAGATTAAATAATAAAAACTGAGAAACTTACTGGGATTTTTGCCTACTTAGATGATAATGTATGGTTTGTCGTAAAACAGAAGATGAACATCTGGGGCTTAGCGTAACCACATCGATATAATTTGACAGAAATGATGTTTATGAATGATTATATTCATTCATAAAATCGATATGTATTGATTTTGTCGATTTATCGAGCCTATCGATGCTGTTGTTCTAGGGCCCAGGGGCTTTTAAACACATCGATGTAATTTGCAATTTACAAAAAAATATGAAAGCAGTTTCGTTCCCCTCATTTAGGCACTCTTCTAAATAATCACATTTTAAGAATATCAGTTGCTCTTCGTTTAGGTAGTAGCATTTGTTAAACGAGCTCTAACGACTACTAACATTCCATCAATCCTAGAGCCGCCAGGTCTTATTAAGGATCACGGAAAACGTCCAGATGGTATAACGTTAATACCTTGGTTTAATGGCATATCATTGGTCTGGGATGTGACTTGTATTATTTGTCCAGGTTCTTCCGCCGGAAAAGCAGCTACTAAAACATAATAAATATTAAAGTCTACTAAATCATGATATATTCCTTCTTTTCGCAATAGAAACATTAGGTCCTTGGTGTTTAGAATCAAAGTTTTCATTGAGAAACTAGGAAAAAAAATAATAGAAGTTTCTGGAAAATATAGGTCTAAAAAATATTTACAACAAAAAAATCGCAGTGCAAAGTGGAAATGCAGCCACTGTTTTCGGTACTAAAAGCACCAAAAAAATGTAAAGATGTTTTTTTTCCGTTATAATAATTTTTTACTATATTTATGAATAAATGATTATATACATATTATGCTATTTTAAAAATACCGGAACCGAAAAAATGTTAAACTGTATAGAAAAATTGTATTTTTTAAATTTAATTGTATTATATTACGTTTCAGCTAAAAAAAATATTGTTTTGCATAAATATGTGTCTAACAATTCTTTTATACAAATATATATTACTATAAGTATTTTGTATTGCTTATAATATTTAATTTATATTCAATTTATAGCGTTATTTTTTTTTATCAATTATATCTTCAATAATTTATTTAGTATACTTTGCTAAAGCATTAGAGAAGTAAAACATATATATCTAAAATTATAAACAGTCCTGAATTTTACTAATTAGGAGTACTTACTCTTTCTCTTTCAGTGACTCTATAAATAATTTGTTTTATGTTAAACCTAAATAAAAAAAGTATTTAAATTAAAAATCTAAACTACATCTATCTTCATAAGTTTATAGTATACCTACAGCCCGAAATAGAATAACAAAGATTTATGGCGTCAACTTGTACCTATAGGTACGTACAATAAGATTTAGTGCGGTCTTTTCTGGTGATATACCGACCCTCCATGTACTGGTTATGGTGGTGTAATTGATTTATAACAACGGTCATAAGTCCTAAGAAACGGACCTTCTGCTTCTGTAAAGTCTTGTAATTCCAATATCAGGTGTATTTTCCTTTAGTATTTTTACCGGCTTCGCCCGTCATATTATTTGTATTACATTACTTATGCAAATTGTAAAACATATAGACATATGTTTAAAAATTTTCCGTGATAATATCAAAATTAAAAAAAAAATCTATTGTTATTTTTTTATTAATAACGTTTAATTTGTGGTTATTTAAGAGATAGGTATATTATTCCTTATGAATCACCCTATCGATTGGTGCCAAAAAATAAAAGGCGTTTACGGGTTTCAGTCGGTTCGATTCCCGGGTGTGGCAAGAGTATTTTCAAAAATATTTTTATGTAATTTTGGATAAATTATTATAATTGCTTATTTTGGAATATAAATATTTTTTATTAATGAAAATTTGCCATCATGAATATTTAGGGACTTTCGCTCCAACCATGACCTTTTATTTCACCCTCTATAGTAGTGTCCTCTCGTGGTCAAGCACGGAACTTTTACGTTTTAAAACGTTTTGAAAGGGTTTGATTCGGAGTTAGGAAATACAACTACTATATAGGATTCATGTCAAGAATATTGTTAATGTCTAAACACAGACCAACAATGTCCATTAATGGGGTCGATCAAAACATTATTGTTTAATAACATTAGTCGCTCCCACTATACCGGCTAAATAATGTGAATAGGAAATGACAGATGACAAAGACGAATTTGCAGTTTTAGGAGGCAGGGAACTTGTAATATCTTATATTTGTATATAATAGTTTTAAATATTTTTTTAGATTATGAGTTATAATAATGTAGAATAAGTTTTAATAAAAAAAAAAGAAGTAATAAAATAAAAAAAGCAGGGCCCCTCCGGGATTTGAACCCGGGACCTCCTGCACCCAAAGCAGGAATCATACCCCTAGACCAAGAGGCCGCTTCACAGAGGTTGTAAAAGATGTGTATTAGTTCGTCGAAAATGTAACATTTAATTGTTATGTTTTTACATTCATAGGTTCTATTGAACTATAAGATGGAAAATATACATTTCAGGATTAGAATCTTGAACCTGATATTTCAACTGCGTTCAATTTGTTTGTTATTTTTGTCCAAAATGTCATCAAAGGTGGTTTCTTTCAAAATAATTGGACATTTTTAAACCGCACATGTACAAATGCAGCTTAGGTCATGCCCGGTTAATAGTTTATGCTTGCTTAATACATGAGTACAATGTCCCAGGTGTGTGTGTACAGACTTCATGTATGTACGAGTACGTACCATCACGGGTGTTTTCTATAACCTATCTTAACAAATTTTATATTTATTTTTCTGTTGATTTTTTTTTTATTGGAGCACGACATGTGACTTTGTATCTACCTGGTGGTGAGCAGACCTACAAAGTCCATAAAAAGGGTCAATCAATAATTGTTTTTAAATAATATTGATCGCTCCCACTATGTCGGCTAAATGATGCGATTACGAAATGAGGGGCAACAATGACGAATTGCATTACGGGATATTTTAATATACTCGCCACCTTATCGTCAATTCAACTACCCATTTCGTAACCGCACCCTGAAAGGAGACTGCCACCTCAACAAGGTATCGATGCAGTAGTCTCCTGAAAACCGGTGAACCCACAGACTAAAACCAAAACATGACTAGGTCACTTGACGGTTTTTGCATCTGTATGAGCGGTGGTAACGAGAACAGTCGGCCGCCGGCCGGTCTAACAAAGAGAGACCTTTCTCCCACCTAGAAAAAAAGTCATGTAAATCTTTATATATCTATACTTTATATAACAAACAGTTTACAATTTAGTGTGTGAAACTGGGACCGACAGTTTCGTGCTCTCCAAGGCACTATAGTGGTGTTATCCAACAAATGGAAAAAAGGCCCAGAAACGGTAGGGGGGTTTTAAGTCTAAGGTGGCCAACACGTATATTTACTAGCCTAAATATGACTACATATCTAATATATTCAGCATAGCTTATCTTAATCACTCAAGCTATCAAAGTTAAATTAAATCGCATAGCTAAACTATTAATTATCCTGGGATGTAAAACTGACGTATATCAAAATGTAACCAAGTTTAATGCAAATTAATATACCTAATGAATCGGACCATTTTGAAAGTGTTGGCTGAGTCATTAATCTTTACGCCTCGCAAATTCCTGGATGAACTACGTTTCAATTTCGACTTTATATTTTAGTAAGTAAAGTTTTTATTGTTTTAACGGGGGAGTCTTATTATGGAAAGTACTTTTAGAAATGTCTATTCGTATAAAATTATGTTTTTTACTTATTATTATAATATGTGCTTATTTCAATTCATACTAATATTATAAATTTGAAAGTAAGTCTGTCTGCGTGTGGGAAAGTAACGTCTAAAGCACTGACCGATTTGTGTTAAATTTATGGAAATGAAAATTTAATTCAGATGGATAAATGAGTTAATATATTACCTACCTATGTATTAATATTAGTTCATAGAGCTGATATACAACTATCTACAATATATAATTTATTTATTTAAAAAAAAAAGTTTTTAATCTGTTGTGTCGGCAATGTTTTTTTTTAATAATAAATAAATACCATCACAGGTGCCTATTTGGCTCCCTAGAACCGTTTAAACGGCCTCAGGGTACCCAGCAGAGGGATTAACCCGTCCTCATTTCGCCGATGGTATTCGGAGGCGACACCTAACAAGTGACGAGCTTGTTGCGGTGTTTATGATGAAATAGCCTCATTGTATAAAGCGGTCACCCATCCCAGGCCGGCCTTGTTGTCATCTGCTTAACCTTGTTATCAGTATTTTTTAATATAAATACATATAGGAAGATTAAATTGAAAACATTTTTAACTTAAAACCTCATTAATGCGTGCTCTAAAGGCTATAGTTATTTTTCCATTTTACTCAACAACAACAAATTCTAGTTAGGTAGTCCATTTAAGTTGAAGAATTTTTACGAAGTCCGTATTCCAATGGGAAGAGCTGTTGATTAACACAACTTTTCTTATTAGCCGGAAGTTTTTCCGGACCAAAAATTCGGATGCGGTTGGCTTATTTAGTTATACGCCGCTTACACAAATTGGATCGCAACTTTTTGGGCTTAATGAAGAAGCGAAGTAAATAAGTTAGTAACAGAACAGGTTCTGTTCAGGGAACTGTTTCAGATAACATTGTAGTTTTTATTTAGTGAGCAGATTTTTGAAACGTTCGCTTACTGTGTCTTTTAATAATAATTGTTACAAATTTAAATATACTGAAATTTTACTAATAATTAATTTTTAATCATTTATTTACTCCACAAAATAATAAAAAATATAAATAAATCTTAACTAAAATAAAATAAATTAATGTTCCTCTATGTCCCAGCTATCGCTGTGGCCAAAAGTACCTAGTATTATTTATTTATAGTAATAGCTGGGATATAAAGGACCATTAATTATTAATTCTATTTTAGTTAAGATTTATTTAAAAATTTTTTTTTGTGTAAATAAATGGTATTAAAATAGACCTACTGGAATATATATAAATTTACTGGAGCACGGCATGTGTCTTTGTGTTTTCATTCATTTAATCGTCATAAAAGCCACTTTCTATAAGTATAACTATATAAGTTTTATACTTTTAAAGTAAATCGGATTAGTGTTCCAAGTCGGATGGCTCGGTTTTTAAACTGTCAAAATAATTGTTTTTAAATTTTAAATTATATAAACTATGTATTGGGTAATATTGTAAATACATAAATTTTATTTAATTAACAAATATTTATTTAAACATATAATATATATATATTATAAAATTAATAAAAATAACAATAATCAAAAATAAAATAATACTTACCGAAAAAATGTAATCCTCACAGGTGTCGCACAACATAGTGCCCAAAACGTAAACGATACATTTCCTCTCTTATCTTATCTTGCTGGTACCATAAACTCGCCGGACGACGTAGAAGCGACCGCAACTCGCTTCACGGAGTCCTTGATGCACGCTAAGGAGGCGGCAACACGTCAGTTGCCTCCGAATACCGGTCTAAAGCGTGAAACCCTCCCACACCCCCTCCGACTTAAGCTACAGCTTAAAAGGCGTCTCCAGAGGCGCTGGGCGAACTTTCGAGACCCCAGCACCAAACGCGAGCTCAACCGCGTCAAGGAAGAGCTTGCGGCGGAGATCGCCGCATTTCGGGGGAGGTCGTGGGAGGATTACATGGACTCCGTTGGTGAGGACAGTACATTAGGGGCCCTGTACCGACTCACCAGGAGACTAACCTGAACGCCCGAAGCCGTCCATCCGTTGCTCGACGACGCGGGAAACCGCCACTACGCCCCCCAAGCCAGAGCGGACATACTTGGCAGGCATCTGGAGGGGCAATTCAAACCTTTCCCTGTCGTCGACCAGGCATTCAACGGGCATACAGAGGATAAAGTGCAGGAATTTTTGTGTGATATAAATAAGGATCCCCTACCGTGGCACTTTTTCATTTCGCCGGCTGAGGTGGAGCGGGTCGCGCTCCGCCTTAAGCACAAAAAGGCCCCTGGTCCAAATGGGGTCACTAATCCACAACTAACGCAGCTCCCCCACAGAGCCATAGTCGCATTCGCCCGGCTCTGCAATGGAATACTCCGTACAGGCCATTTCCCCAGCGCATGGAAGCAGGGGAAAGTCATCATGATCCCTAAGCCCGGCAAAGACAAACGTCTGCCGGGCAGCTACCGCCCGATCACCCTGCTTCCGCATCCGGCGAAGCTGTTCGAGAGATTGTTCCTCCGGAGACTCAAAGCCTATATCGAGCTTCGTATAGAGCAGTTCGGTTTCCGTGAGGACCATAGTACAACACTCCAGCTCACCCGGGTGCTTCACCATATGGCGAGTGAGATGAATCGGGGCCGAGTCACTGTCGGGGTCTTTCTCGATATCGAGAAGGCCTTCGATCGTGTTTGGCATACCGGCCTTCTTTACAAACTCCTAAACTCGCCAGTGCCGCCCATGGCCACGCGGTTACTCGCATCCTTTCTAAGTGACCGCCTCTTCTACGTGGCCGTGGAGGAAAAAACCTCTACGGAGTACTCCATTGAGGCAGGTGTCCCCCAGGGGAGCTGCCTTTCTCCCGCACTCTATGCTCTGTATACTAACGACATCCCTACTCTCTCGGATTTCCTCCTCCCGGGAGAGCAAGACGTAACTCCGCTGTTCGCGGATGACAGCGCCTACCTCTACTCCTCCAAAAGTCCTAGACTCGCCGCCGCGAAAATGCAAAGGATGCTGGATATCCTCCCTTATTGGCTCGACAAATGGCGGCTATCCGTCAACGTGGGCAAAACAGCAGCCTTTATGGCGACACGCCGCCGATGCCCACCACCGCTGAAACTCCGGGGACAGGAGGTCCAATGGACCGACACTATAAAATACCTAGGCTGCATCATCGACCGGTCCCTTCGTATGGGCGCTATGGCCGAGCATTTGAGCCATCAAGCCAAAGCTGCCCGGTCCATGCTCCGGCCGGTCCTTAGATCATCGCTTCCGCTCCGGGTAAAAGTGTTGGTCTACAAGACCTTCATACGTTCCCGGTTCACCTACGCAGCCCCAGCGTGGCATCATCTCTTGTCAGCCACTAACAAGACACGGATCCAGCGTCTGCAGAATGTGTCTCTGCGCATGGCGTCCGGCGCTCCGTGGTTTGTGCGCAACTCCACAATCAGCGGCGACCTGAAGGTTGAATCAGTGGAAGTGTTTGTTGAACGGCTCGCTCGACGCATGTTTGACCGAGCCGACAACGGACCCGACGATCACCTTACGGGCTATCGCCCGCCGTGATCCCGCACCTGGCAACGGGGAGTATTCCCCAGCCGGAACACAACCCCACAGCAAGGGGGTTGAGTCTTCTTGATTGATTGATTTCCTCTCTGCATAATTATACTTAACCTTTGACGTAGGTATGATCCAGCCCTCTGGTCACCAGTGACGTCCACTAAATATGAAGATAAATAATTAAGAAATTTAGATGTACTTGGACCCCATGATCCCATAGTTTCTACACCAAGCGGCGCAAATATGTAATTATTAGCAATTTGACAATATTTGCGTCGCTTGAGCTCTTCAGCGTCAGCGGCTGCGTTGCCAGCCCCATCTGCTGTCCTTGGAAGATGAGAAGTTGCTAAAGTGTCGACACAAGTAGCGTCCCACACTAAATAACGACCCATCTTCCAAGGCACTAAACTTAAACCGTCAGGTCTCTTGCCGTCATCATTGTTTTTCCATCTTTTTGTTTTTAGATAGAGAAGATACTAAAGTATTCGAAATTTAAACTTTCTACCTTAACTGGTTTTTGAGATGTTGCTGTACAAGAATATTACGGAACCTGAAAAATATTATTAAATTACGAAATAAATTGTTGTAAGAAAATATTACCCATGTACTTGTATTCAAATATATACTAAGTACTTAAAAAATAATATTACAGAATTAAAAAAAAACAATATACAAGCTCTTTTTTCTACATTTCCTTCTTATTACCCCAACACTATATTTTTTCTGTGTAAGTATGACTTGTTATGACTGCAAAAGAATAAAAAAAAACAAAACACAAATTATCATGTAAAACTTCCTCCTCAAGGAATACTAGCTAGAGGGCGTAACATTCACATTTGTAGCGCGACTACAAAGAATTTCGACAGTTTTCTTGTACTTTATAAAAACAAAGAAACACTCAGAGCACGGACCATAAATTGTCCTTCTCTAGGGAATAGGCGTTTGCATACATTCCTTGTAATGTGAGCATAATTTTGTATTTATTGAGGACTTACAATTTTAAGGAGCGATTATAACTTTCATCTTTAACATCCACAGTTTTCATACAAAATCATCAAATTAAAATACGCCTTTATAATTATATGACTAAAAACCTTTTTTTTTCAATTACCTTCACCCGAGACGGCCTAAACAGCTATAAGGAACGTTTAAGGTTAAGGGGTTTTGTTCTTATTTCTTCGTAAATATTTTGTAAGACTGGTAGAACTTAATTTAACAAAAGAATAAGTAGATCACTTAAGTATGTTATGTCGAAACGTTTTAACAAATTTGAAGTTTGTTAAAACGTCTTGAGACAACATTTTTAATTTAAGTGTTTACTACTAGTATTTTTTTAATAATTTTATTATTTTGTTTTTATTGTTTAGTTTTAATTTTGATTTACATATGCATTATTTTATTTTATTGTGTGAATAAATTTATTTCATTTTCAATATACTACTATCGCTTACATTTCATTTAACAATGTGTTAAGCTTATTAAAATCTAGTGTTGACTTGACAAAGGTTTAAATAAACGCTCATCGATGCATAATACTGGTATACTGGAAACCTAAATATAGATTCTGAAAGGTGTAACTCGGGCAACACGTTTTATATAAAAATGAGTATATATTTTAATTTTTTTATTTAAGTTATTAAAGAAATAACTTTATTTTACCAAAGGATAAAAATTAATAAGACCTAAAAATATTCCCAAATTAAAAATACAATTGTATTGTCACCATACGCTTACAAACCTTGTATACCAAGCATCCCCTACAACGTATACAATCTTACATTACCATACGTGTATGTGTGAATGTGTATGTGCGTTTGGGTCGGTGTGTACAGTTATTTTGACATGATTTCCCGAGCGGTCGTGTGCCCATAGTGTTATGGAAATCACCTGCAATTTAAGACATCATTTTGGCGTATTTCGTAGGGTTTTATGCTAAAAGGTACTCCCACTATGGAGTATTGTTTCTTCTTTTATTCGATTTTATTAACAAGTCGGAATAAAGCTGATCTGAATTTATGATAAAATGATACCCATCATTTAATAACAAATATTTATGTATCATCACGGGTGCCTTACGGCGCCCGAGACCGCCTAGACGGCCCCAGTGGTACCCAGCGGAGGGGTTTTAATCCCACCTCGTCGTAGCCGATGGTATGAGTTTACACCGAACAAGTGGCTAGCTCGTTGCAATGTTTTGAATAGACTTAATAACCCATCTATAAACAGTTTCACAAGTTGGTATAGTGAAACCGGGACCGACAGCTTAACGTGCTCTCCGAGGCACTATAGTGGTGTTGTCAAACAAATGTACATATTTTTTTTAATTAAAAACTCATTGGTACACACCGGGATTCGAACCAGGGACCTAAGTGCTTTTAAGTCCAAGGTCTAACCAACTCGGCCACCACGTATTTTGACAAATATTTAGAGCTCCATAAATCCAAAACTACTTAAATGTGATGAAATATATGTACTTTGCTATTAGAGTATATTTTGTCATCTTAAAGCTAAGATAATACGGCAATTGGTAGAAGACCCATTCTGGGAAACACCGATAGGTGCAAACATTATTATGTTCTTGAATGTCATTTTAAACCGACTACCTTCAAGGACTCTGTAGTCGATTTGAGGCCCATACAAACATCCAGTATGTAAATGTAGTGTCCTTAAGAACGAATGCCAGTCTCCATAGCACGTTAGGTTTCGAGGGGGTTATGCCACCGTATAGCACATACCTAATTACATACAATAAAGCAACAAAAGAATATATCAGTATCGACTTTGTATACTTTGAAAAGGTTTTTAACATTTTTACCTTTTGCTGGATACTAGCTCATTTGGCTGGATACCCCTTGGTCTTTAGTATGGCTTTACATTCCATAATATCTAAACTAAATTCCATATGTTGTACATGTACATTGATGATGGAACTATTGCAAGCGAATTTAAAACGGTAATAGAAGTTTTCATAAACAAATAAATTTTATAATTAAATAATTTATATAAATAATTAAATCCTTTTGAAACAAATTTTACTAAATGTAAATTATATTTATAAATCTATTAGACCTTAATATTAGTTTATGATTTATTATTTTAATAGTATAGGATTTGAAATAAAAATAGTACCTAGACGCTTAAGATTTAATGGTCGCATAATATAAAAGAAACCTTATTCCAAATTTCGACAGTTAAAATTAAATTAAGTGACGTCAATGCAATAGAAGCAAATTTCTTGAGCGAACAAACTATTTCGATGTCCTTATTGACAATATTACTGTAATGAAGTTTATTGACATTTTATTGTACTCTGAATAAGTGAATCACAATTTTTGATTAGTAAGAAAAACAGCAGTACATGTTTAGCAAAAGAAATTAGAGACAATTAGGGTGAATAAAGATATAAGTTATTAAATGTTATAATGTGAAATAATAATATAGTTGTAAGAACATTATGGTGCGCCCTGAAAACCAGCGCGTGTCATATTGCAAAGTATTCACGCACAAGCTGAGGGTGTAACCATTTCAATAAATATACAATTTATTTTAATATTTAATCCGTCGTATGATATAAAAATGTCCTAATTATATAATGTTAGTTTAAGATTGTTATATATATTGTATTTTATTGAATAAATCATTTTCTATTCTATTCTATTCTAGTTATTTAAATTCAATACAATCTCTGAGCGCTTATACCAAATTCAACCTCAGATGGGTCTTTTTATCGTCTTGTTTTATTTTCAAAGTTTACTTAGGTACCTATTTATGTCCTTAGAATTCAATTACTTTTACAAAACAACAACATTGATCTCCAGATGATGTAGCTACCAAAAGGACGGCGAAAAAGGTGAATTTGCATTATGCAACCGTTTTGTAGCCACGCCGAAAGCAGACCTTGACAAGAAATCTATTCAAATCAAGCTTTCCTCCCTATTTATTTCGATGGCCTGGGAATTCGTAAAATAACAATACAGGACATGTCTTTCATCTGTACACAGTACCGCTGAGCTCTACGGAACTATAATTCCTCCTTGGGCTTTGTAAAGCCAGCGTACCTGTCAGAAGCAAGAAATACTCTAACAGTGACATACCCATTTTACCTAATATTCAACATATATTGGATGACAACTCTGAAAACTATTCCAATAAATCTTTTATCATCTCGAGTAATAATAATTACAATTGGAAATTATTTTGTAATATCTTCCGCTTATAATGTTGGTGTATTGAATTATATGGTAACAACACAAAGAAATATCACCAACAAACGAACACTGTAGTCTTCGACACGTGTTTCGCCTCTTAAGGAGGCATCTTCAGGCTGGTTGGTATCTTCGAGTAACCTAAAGGTACTACAAGAGAATCAGGATTCTGGTTAGAAACCCTCATTTGACATTTATTTGGAGCCATTGATGTCGGGCAAATCGGCCAGTATGTTACTTCGTTTTGGGACTCGTACTGTCCATCCATACCAGTTCCTGTTGCGGTAAGCTTTTAATCAGCTTGGACGTCAAGCGCTTGGTTTTTCGTGATATGCAGCTCTCAATGTCATTACCCGCAATCCTCGAGCGCCAGGCGCCTGAAACCGCCTAGACGGCTCCAGGATACCCAGCGGAGGGGTTTTAATCCCATTTCGTAGTAGCCGATGTTATGAGTATACACCATACAAGTGGCTAGCTCGTCGCGATGTTTTGAATAGACTCAATAACCCATCTATAAACAGCTTCACAAATTGGTATAGTGAAACCGGGATCGACAGCTTAACGTGCTCTCCGAGGCACTATAGTGGTGTTGTCAAACAAATGTATTTTTTTTATTATTAAAAACTCATTGGTACACACCGGGATTCGAACCAGGGACCCAAGTGTTTTTAAGTCCGGCCACCACGACAGGTCACTGGTATGGGATGCAATATGCTACGATTCTAGATACGATTTACCCTTCTTAGGGAACGCTTAATAATACACGTTTATAATTTCATTTTGTGTAATGG
This sequence comes from Monopis laevigella, assembly GCA_947458855.1. Classification (NCBI taxonomy): domain Eukaryota; kingdom Metazoa; phylum Arthropoda; class Insecta; order Lepidoptera; family Tineidae; genus Monopis; species Monopis laevigella. The sequence goes on along the minus strand of OX381576.1, from coordinate 34,425,881 downwards.
CCTCTACTTAATTTTGTCAATACCAATTAGAGGGAAGTCTTAAGGGCACTGCATTCGTAATCGTAAACTCCGCGTTCTCCATACAAAATTATCTTTTACACTTCCAATAATACTCGATTACTCGCAGAATTAGACTTTAGTGTTTTTTTATTTTTTTTCTAAATCAGAAAAAAAAAACAATTTATATATAATACAAAAAAAATAAATTTACCCACAACAGAAGATTTTTGCGTACAATTACGAACATACAAAAATAATTGAATTTCGACCAACAGCTAAGAACTAATATTGGAAGTAAGTTCGTATGGGCGACAAGTCGACTCCAGGGGGGCAATTCTCGCGCTTTCGACATTCATCTCGATTGAACGACATAATATGTCATGATGAAAGTTTCGTTCAAAAACATCGAATCGAGATGAATGTCGAAAGCGCTAGAATTGCCCACCTGGCCCTTAATTTTATTTATTATTAGTAAAGAAGAGATAATAGCATGGAGAAGAACTGGAAAAGGACTAAGTGGGAATGAGGAATGGCCACATGACCGTATGCAAACATACTCGTACGGTCTATTTCTTCCAATATGTGAAGGAGGAAAACATAATCAACTGTAAAACGGGTACCACCATTTTACAAAAGGTTTTAATTCATTGAAATAAACACAAATACCAAGATCACTGCGTTAATGCTACACTTAAGATCACTATAAATACTTGTTTTACAAAATTAGTACACTTTTGCACAATAATATTCAATAAAACTAAATATGAAAAATATAACACTAACCAACAAACACCGTCTAAGTATTCGGTCTACCCTCAAAGAATCCACACACGTTTAACATCGTTGCCTAATTGTATTTTATTAGTTTACAATCAATTCAAAATTCAAAATAATTTATTTCCATAGGTCACTGCACGGTGACACTTAAACGCGTCATTTCTAATTCAACATACAATACTTGATTAATCAATCAGAACACGGGACAAAATAAAAGTAAGTATAAGTAAAGTAAGACGTCCATGTATCAGTAAAACAAGAAAATAAAATTAAGCTTAGAAATAACCTGGCTTAACTTCAGAAGAAATAATAGTACAAGTACTATAACACAATAATAATAATATCAACAAAAAAATAATTAAAAAGTAATAGAATATGAAAAAAAGATTATTTGTTAGACCCATTAAAAAATCAATTATGAAGGTTCCACATTATACAATTACAATGTAGTACATAACATAAAGCTTATTTAGGTAGGTACTATATAATACACACACCGGCAGAATTAGTGGAACACAAAAAAAGGAGAGTATAAAATAGTTAGCTTTATTTTTAAACAAATAATAATTAAACATGAAACAACCATTAAATTAATGTTTTGACATTAATTTGCAACACCATACTTAAAGTTTAATGAAAAAAAAAACTTCTAAACAAAATGCATTTTTCTTAGATTTCGTTTATAATAGTTGAAAATTTTAGATTTTATGACGGTTTAAAATTAATTAAATGAATGTTTAATAACGAGTGTTTTCCCACCGCACCCTGATTAAGGTTTCCATCCGTCTAGGCATGCTGCGAATGATGTTGTCAATGATTTCTTGGGTCAACCTCTGCCATTCTTCAACTAATGTGTTTTTCAGCTCACCCAGATTGTTAGGAGGTGGCATTCTTGATTTGACACTCCTCTTTAGCAAGTCCCAAACGTGCTCAATCGGATTCATATCCGGGGACCATGCTGGCCACTCCATCACCGAAACACCTACATGGTTTAGGTATGCCTGTACTGAGCGAGCACTGTGAGCCCGAGCATTATCCATTAAAATGAAGTCTTTACCAATAAATGGGGCAAATGGCACAACATGTTCCTCTAAAATCTCCCTGATATACCGATCAGCATTCAGATTCCCGCCGTCGATAACCACTAACTCCGTGCGAGCTCCTAAACATATCTCTCCCCAGACCATAATTGACCCGCCGCCATATGCCACTGTTATTTCAAAATTAGACTGTAAATAACGCTCTCCTTTGCGTCTCCATACTAGCTGCCTTCCATCAATCTGATTTACCAGAATTCTACATTCATCAGTAAAGATAACCTGTCCCCACTCGTCAAAGTCCCAATGACGATGTTCACGAGAAAAGTATAGTCGGTTTGTGCGGTGGTGTCTCTCAAGTTTTAGTGCTTTGGCGGGTATAAATGAGCCTATACCAAACTCCCTCAAATCTTCTGCGAACTGTCCGCTCACTCACTCTTACTCTTCGAACCTCCTCCAATGCATTTCGGGGCTGCACCGCCGTAAGTCTCGTGTTCCGACGAACTTGAAGTTGTAGAAAACGGTCATCTCTCCTTGAAGTACACCTTTTCCTGCCTTGTCCTCTTCTCCTCACCAGAGAATTCGTCAATCTGTACCGTTTGATGCTACGATGAATCGTTGATAACGATCGACGAAGTCTTGTTTCAATCGATCTGTAGGATTGACTATTTCTTCTCATTTTATCTGCCCTGAAGATTTCTGATAGCGTTAAATCAGTCATACTTAGATGTTCGTAACTTATCAATAAGCAAGAAAACACAAAAGTCTCATAAAACTGCAATATAAGGTTTTTCAAATGGAATTTATGAACTTTACGAAAACGGAAAATCTACTTCGAAGCAGTCGATAGAGATGTATGAATGAAAAATTTACAAACGAATGAAAAACATGACTGTTAACATTTTCAAATTAGACGTTCGTAGTTGTTTCGATTTTACCACCCTATTCTTTTTTTAATTATCAGTTAAGAAATGACCAGTGTTCTTATAGGCTGCAAGTCCTAAGTCATCTCTTTCGTACGAACACTACGTGGACGGCCTGATCTTTTTCTGTCACAAACATAGGAGGTCTCATTATACCTATTAATAGCCCGGTACAGAAACTGGCGGGTAGATATTCAGGGGTGGTTCAGATCCCGTTCTTCCCGACACAAATTAGGCGGAATATGACGAAATACCTAAATAATTATGCACGGCTTAGGGCTTAGGAGATACGTATATGCTAGAATAAGCCTGGAACAAGATTATTGCCTATTCTAGAGGACATGCGCACTAACCTGGACTCTCCTTCACCATAAATATTCTTCCGAAGCCAGCTGCAGGCACTCCAGTTAGGTACTTGTCGACGAGCGGTGGGTGGATTCCTTTATTTACTGAGTGGTAAGAAGGTGTAAAGACACTCGCGGTTATATGAAGCGTTTTGGGTTTAGCTATGCTATTTGCGGATTTTTCGTATTAATATTTTATACAGCGACGGAGCGCTTCCAAAACCGTTCTATAAACCCCACTTATTGATTATGGAGCTTATAAATGCAGCTATTTTTCGTTGGCTGTTAAGTACAATACGTAAGAAATTAAGTATGTGCACCAAGGCATAGGTTATTAAAAATGTAGGGATTGTGTGCTCCATACCTACTTTGTGTAATGCAATCACAGTAATTCGGTTCACTTTATCACCTCACTCCATTTTAATATAGCAAAATATTGTACAATGTATTGGCGTCAAAATGGGAAAACACAATGAACAATCGTATAGAAATGACAGATTCCAAATTCAAATCTAATATATTTTTTTAATTAATAATAATAATAAAATATATTTATTTCCATTATTTTTTTACATTACAAAGATCTTACAAATCTTACAGCTAGGTAAATGTTACAAAATTAGACCGAATGGTATCTGCCGCCGAACTAGGAAAACACCAGTATTTCGGCATACATCGCCCATCCCTACGGTGAGTTACTCTTGCAAACTAGCATAGTATTATAAGCTTATTATTAAAATGTATAAAGGTGTTCCTCTTTTTGTGTGTTATGATAATGTGAGAGTGTATGTAAGAGGGTGTAAAGAATATAATAATACTAACGCAACAGGATTTTTTATTTTTATTATAAATGACTATAATACTACAAACAAAAAAAAAAAAAAATATTTAGATTTCATTTTTGGATGGTTAGAAATTCTTCCGTACTCTCATACGTAAGAGAAAGTAGCCAGTTTGTGACAGTTTTTTTACATGCATATTTAGGAGATGTGTATATAGGTATAATTCCATTGATTTTGTTATATGCATAAGGTCCCATGAAACAGAGAAACCTTTTAATAAAAGCTGTACGATAAATTTGAATCCGTTTACAAACAAGATCCGTTCTACGTCTAGCCATAAGTCTAGAAACATATTCTAGATTATTATGCTGTCTTAAAATTATAGTAAGTATAAATAATTGACGAACACTAAGAACATTACAGGATTGATATAGAAGGGTAGTTGAAAACAAAAATGGACGAAACGTACAAACTTTAAGTATCGCTCGTTGGGCTCTTTCAAGACCAATAAGATTAGTTTTAGAGATACCGAGAGGATATACAATATGAATGAAGATATACAATATGAAAGAAGAGACTGACAGAGAGAATATATTTGTTTTAATAGTAATGGTTCAGTGATATGTCTGAGATTTTTCAACAAATATATTTTTCAACAAACATGTTGTTTAAAATTTAAGTTTTTGTCTAATACATCCCAAGGTATTTAATTACATTTGTGGATTCTAGAGCATTACAGCCACAATTAGAAATACTGAGACTGCAAGTATGAACAACAATTGAAGAGCTAGATCTAGCTTTAGGAGAATCACGAATTGCGAAATAGATGTATTTTGTCCTATCAGTCTTTATCGTCAGTATATTAGCTTTTAGCCATTGCGTAACAGCATTTAGACCTGTTTGTGCAGCATCATAACCCTCTTTATATGTTTCAGCAAAGAAAATTATAGCAGTGTCATCAGCATAAGATATAATTTTACCATTAAGAGGTTGTAGACGAGAAAGATCGTTAATATATATATGAGAAAAAGGATAGGGCCTAAAATGCTGCCTTGGGGAACGCCGTACAATATATTCTGATCACAGCTATTGTAATTCTCGATAGAAACACTTTATGTCCTATCAGTAAAATAGTCTTGAAAAAGTTGCAACTGCTTGCCACGAATACAAATAGCTTCCAACTTACTTAGAAGGATGGGGACTGACACCTTGTCGAACGCCCTGGCCAGGTCCAGAAATATACCTATGCACTTTCTACCCCTGTCAAGGTTAACTGCTACGTACTTAGTCAACTCATCCACTGCATCAGAGGTTGACTCTCCAGGGCGGAAACCAAATTGGTTATCCGAGAGTATTTCATATTTGTCTAGATAATTAATTAGTCTGCAGTAAATTATACGCTCTAGGATCTTAGAAATTGCAGAAAGAATTGAAATTGGTCTATAATTACAAACTTGGTTTTTGTCCCCATCCTTATAAATTGGATGACTTCTTCAGCTCCTTAGGAAAAGCACCTTTTTCAATACAACAATTAAATATAAATGTTAATGGAGCAACAAATAAATCCAAATGTTCTTTTAGAATGCTATTGGAAATTTTACCCCATCCAACTGCGCAACATGTTTTTAGTCCGAGAATTAACCTCTCAACCTCTTTTACGTCGGTGTTCAATAAATAAAAAGAATTAACAGATGAATCTGATGAAACATTTGCAAGACAATTTTTAGACTTTAAAATTTCTTCCGCTAGGGCTTTACCTACATTGGCATAATAATTGTTAATTTTATCAATTGATTGTTGTGGCGAGGGAGAGATAGTTAGTAATTCTTGTGAAGTGTCTTTTATTTTCCCAGTATTGGTATTATTTTTAATAACGTTCCATATTTTTTTATTGTCACTGCCAGCATTGTTTAATAGATCCGTTTCATATGCTCGTTTAACTTTTTTTAAGGTTGAGTTACAAACATTTCTATAGCGTATTAGGTTAAATTGAGTATAATATTGTCTGGATCACGTCTCGCCCGCTGGTGTAATCTGTCTCGATTTCGCATGCATCGGAGAAGACCAGGTGTAATCCAGGCCTTTATAATTCTTTTACGTTTTGGTAACAAAGTGGAATGAGAGTTATTGCTTATTGCATTTTGTACAGCTGTTATTAGATAATTTAAGGAATAGGTGGGATCTAACGAGTTATAAATAGGATCAAGATTTATGTTGTTAATATCTGTTTTTAGTGCCTTTTTATTTACTTTTGTATGAGTAACAGTTGTAAAATTTCTAACATGTTTATTTTGTAAAAATAAAAGTACAGCTTTGTGATCAGTTAATGTGGATTCTAGGATTAGTGTAGTAGCTACAGATTTTGTTCTTAGAATAACATGGTCAATGCAAGAATTATTAGCATCACGTGTAACCATAGTGTGAGCTGGTAGGAGACCATGGAGTGCCATTAGATTTAAATATTGATCCGAGTTAGTATCATGGGTATCTGGTGTGATGTCTATATTAATGTCTCCAGTAATATAATATTTTTGAAGTTTGCACATCGGGATAAAATGTTATTTAGCGATGAAAGAAATACATCTATATTACTGTATGAGGGAGAACGATATATAGCAATAACTATAGTCTCCATTTCTATTTTAATAATAAGGCAATTACCTTCGTGAAAGATTGGTTCCTCTATAGATACCGCAAGGTAATTTTTAACGTAAACTATGACTCCGTCGTTTTAATTTCGGTGTATCTTATTTAAAAAAGAGTTATATCCATTCAGTTTTGGAATTACGTTAACACAGGACAACCAACACTCTGTCAATACCACAATGTCACAGTTCACTTGTAAGCGTAATAATAGAACTTCAAGACTATTAAAGTTACAGTTGACACTGCGTATATTTTGAGTAAAGATAGACAAACTTTTTTGCTTGGTAAAATTACTAACTAAATTATGACAATCCTCCACTTCGCACGAGTAAGACTTAGAAATCGAGATATTATCAATATCCAAAGCTATATCGATCAAACTAGCGCCTTTTATATTTATAGGTATTTTGATTATTATAAATAACAATTAATATAATTTTATCATGCGTTGTAATTTTAAACAATTTATGAAGTAAATAATTTACGTAAACATTTCTATTAATAATTCGAGGAGCGTGTTTGAATAATTTTGTATAAAAAATTGCGATAGCATTAACATAATATACAGTTATTGTTAGTGTGTAAGTGTAATAGGTATTTATAGCTAAAATATGACAAAATTTAAAAAACAACAATTTGTTTTTAGTAAAATTATTTAAGATTAAAAGTAGAAGACATAACATAGCGTAATCAGCGGTTTTTGTTATAAGAATAAATGCGTTGTACGGTTTTAATAGTGAAAAGATTATGACCAACACTAGTCAGACCATTTTCTATTAGTAACAGTATTTATGGCCAGACTATATATACAATCAAATCTTAATTATGTTGGTGCTAAACTGCCTGATACCAGTGAATTGTTATGTGGACTTGATAATGATATGGATAAATATCAATATTACTCCTAATGGTAACGACCCTCGTGCTAATGAATACCTAAACCTTGCAGCTTCACATGCTATGTTACCGGCTCACCTAATACCTACCCGAAATAAAAACTGCATAGATCATAATATTCTAAAGACCTTGCAAAAAGCGACTACAATACTGTTTAACACATATTTCAGAGACCATGCTCCTATAGTTCTCTATCTTCAGCGTGCTCAGTACACTGAAAATCCAAAAAGCACAATCAGGCGCATTAATTACAGTGCAGTTCGGTAAGCTCTTAAATGTTGCAACTACTCGTCGATCCTTATGTCATCCGTTGCTGAAACAGCTAGGTCCTTTTTAGTTGCATTAATATCAGATTGCATTAAGATGCACACTTCTACTATCACTATACCCCGTAAAAACAGGGGTCTTAAACCTTGGGTAACTCCTGGTTTGCTTAGATGTATTCGACATCGCGACAAATTATATAGACAGACTAAAAATTAACCTGAAAATCATATTTATAAATTAACCTATGTATTTACGTTACCGAACTTTGAAATAGAATCTTAATACAATTAAAGCGTGAAAGAGAAAGCTATGAACGCTATTAAATTGAATCAAACCGATACAGACCTAAATTACTTTGGAATTGAACCTCGGTTAAGTTAGTTAATCAATACATGCCAATAAAGGAAAGAGTTTGAAAATATGTAATAGACTTGACATTAGAAATAAGACTATGAAATTTAAAAATAATGACTTTAATAAACATGGCAGCTCATTGGCTTTGCTTGGGGTAGATGAACATAATGTTACAACTCTTATCATGACACTTAGAAATGAATGTTCGGTCGGCTGGTATGGTATATCTGTCCTGGCTCAGCATAAATTCCCTTATTAGGGGGTTCATATGGACTCTAAATTGTCCTTTCAGACCCACATTGATTTACTTACAAAGAGCGTACGTAAGCTGATTTATATCTTTAAAAATCTCCGATGTGTAGCGGATCCTAGCATAATTAAATTAGTTTACCTTTCTCTCTGCCAATCTCTCCTGTCCTATTGTGTTTCTGCTCGGGGTGGAGTAGGCAAAACCCTGCTCCTTCGTTTAGAGAGGAGACCAGCGTTTAGGCCTAAAAGTTGGGTACTCCCTACCCTATCGATTTCCTACTTCTGGTTTCTACAAACTTTACCACGTTCTACGTTTAGACAACTCTTTATTCTGAATTGAATTTTAAAGACACATTCTCTCCTAAAATATGAACCTAAGGTTCATGCTAGAAAGAGACGTAAGGATATTTTCTGTCCTAGTCATAAATTCAATATGACTTTTGCACAACGATTCTTCTGTTTCCTTGGGGGGTTTTTGTACAAGATAATATATACGCTCTCTCCAAACTTAACTGCAAATCAACTACTTCCAAATGCCTTTCTACACTTAATTATACTGAAACTGATTTTTTTTAAATTATTATAAGTAAATCACTATATACTCACATTTAAATAATATTAATATAAATCTATATATATAAATCGCTACTTTCATACTATCATCTTCATAACTCACCTAAAATCCAAATCCCACATACAAACACATCAAAGCATACACACACATCAAAGAATACACATACCTCAAAACATACACACCTAAACACACACACACACACCATAACACAGTCACACACACTCATCAAAACACACAGCAGGCACACTCACAGACTCATCCACTCAACTCGCAAAGGAATTGGTTGAATCTTTATTATTATTATTATATAATAGTTAATTTATTAAATTAATCTTATATTCAATTATAAGAATTATTGTTTTACTATTTTTTTTTAATTACCAATTTATTTTTTTATAGCTGTTGCCTGCCGTTTTAGATCTGAAATGGCAGGTTGTGGCTATATACAGAAATAATTGTTAAATCATCTTTTATTGTAAAATATTTTTGTAATACCCTAGCATTACAAAAATATTTTACAATAAAAGATGATTTAACAATGATTTCTGTACCACATAGGAGACACGAGATACAGGCTTATACCTAATTCGGGCTCCAGTCTCATATGGATTCTGTATTATTTCATTGCATTGATGTTTTTGTAATGAGAAAATAAATAACTATTTAACCGATTACTCATGTAATCAATTCTCTGTCTAGGGGAAGGCATCTTTCCCCAAGTTTGAAAAGGTGTCAACTATACACCCTGTCCATAAGGGTGGAAGCAGAGACTGTGTAAATAATTATAGGCCTATCTCGGTTCTGTCTACATTATCCAAGGTCTTGGAAAAGGTTCTTAACAAGCGTCTGGTCCTTTACCTTGAACAACACAATATAATAGCAGAAAACCAATTTGGATTTAGAAGTGGCAAATCTACTGATGACGGTTGTCAAGCTCACTAAAAGTATTGTAAGATCCATAGACAGTAAATATAAATCAATCGGGGTGTTTTTGGACCTTTCCAAGGCATTTGATACGATGTCGGTTCCCATTCTTGTAAACAGGTTATAGGATATTGGTATCCGTGGTACTGCTTTGGACATCTTCAAAAACTATTATCAGACAAATCGGTAAAAATAGGGGATTACATTAGTGACGAGATGCTGTTAATGTGTCTTCGGTGTGCTCCAAGGCAGCGTTTTGGGCCCCACACTCTATTCGATTTATGATAATGAAAGGTGTAAGCTTTCACTTGATAACTGTGACATATTTGCTTATGCCGATGACACTGCACTGATCGCTCGTGGTAAGTCTTGGGATGAGGCATGTATCAATATTGAATCTGCCCTAAGTACAGTAATGGGCTGGCTTAATTCAAGCTTACTGACTTTTTATACTGACAATACAAAATTTACTATCTTTTCTGCAAAAAATAATGCCCAACCACCAGCTGATTCCGTCCGTGTTATGGCTTATGACTGTGACAGATCAGTGAATGGTTCTTGTAACTGTATTGCAATTGATCGCGTAACATCTATAAAATACCTTGGTGTCTATATTGACAGTACAGTTACCTGAAGTATCCACATTTCAGAGCTGAGATCAAGGCTTAGGATTTTTTTTTTTTTTCTGTTTAACCAGCGATTTGACGTCCGTTGACAGCTGTTAAAGATGAAACCGTCATACGCCGCCATCTTAAACAGCAAGACACTCAAAGAATGACCATAAACATGTTACAGAATGGCAGAGATAATCTGGATGTTACTGTGCCCCCTGTTACACTGTTTCCTTTAATGGAAAAACTGCGATGGTTTGAGGAACTGCTTGGAATGCAGCACCTATGCATACACGTCCCTTTATTTGGTATTTACTAAATTAATAAAACAATTATATATATATAATTGTTTCCTCATATCTTCACATTTTTTCCATTCTCTTTTTTTACGCGTCTTTAATTTTATTATCGATAAAATGTCATTCACGTCAAGCTCTAATTTAGTGTCTATATCTAATAATGCCCAACATTTCGATCTTATCAGGGTTTTTCACGAGTTCACGCTTGGGGGATTTCAGGAATCTGCTTTCCGGAAATCTCTCAAAAGGTGGCTACATTTGATTTTGGGGGATATCAAGATCCTTTCAGAATAATATAAAGCCCGCCATCAACACTAAACAAAGGAAGAGTTCATCTCAGTGTCTGTTTTTGTTTATTAGTGAAACGGTTGACGGGATAAACTAATTGGGTAATCAGAAATAAAAGCAATATGTTTATTCTAACAAGTATATTTACGCCTAAAATTATACATACTCTTGAGGATGTTAATATTAATATGTTTATTCATTTTTTCGTAATATTCATATATCATATATAGTAATACATATCACAATAGTAAATTTTCTTTTTTTACATTTCGAAAGTATAGTTTTTAATAATATATAACAAATTTAATACATATAAGAAATAAAATTTATATAAGAAAATACTAAGGGAAAACTGCATTTTTAATGCATTTTCATCGAGTTGTTATTTTTACCATATTTTTACTCAAGAGTATGTTCTTATGTATATATTAATTAAAACAGAGAAATACCTAATTTAATACTACAAAATATTTTTTATTGATTAATAAATATAAATATAGCAACATAAGCTAATGATTTAAGCACAAATTCACCAACACTATAACCAGGGTATAGTTAAAGCGTCTGAGCTTGTATAGATTAACATCAGCGGTTTAATATTTAAAACTGAGGTTAAAGTGTTTGTGACCTTGGGCCTTACAGTAAATAATATACACAGATCTTTGTAGGTACAAACTGAAATTAGGCAAACTTAACTAGTATAAATTTAAAATATACTCGTATATAACTTCTTTAGGTAAAATCAATTAAACAGAGCGCTAAGAATAATGGGACATGAAAGGAAATTATGCACCTATTTTTTAATATTATTGATACATTTCGTGGGTTTTTCAGTTTTGGGCAACACTTTATAAGAGAAATTTGACCCTTATCAATGACCCTGATTACCTAATTGTGCATACGGTTCGATTCCTGGATGAAAGAATTGATTTTTTTTCATGAGAAAGTTATCTCTAATATTTAAAGTAGGTAACTACTTTCTTCTCGTGTCCCATTTTATTTCCACTCTGAAGGTAAGTATAATAATCAAAGTCAAATAGTTTGCAAAAAATGTACATAATTAAATTGTAGAATTTAAACCTAAGTCCATCATATAGGGGACTATACTTGTATATAACTATTGAAATGTTCACATTTAATTAACATCTATAAAATACCATAAATGGTAAAGACATTGAGACAGTTAGTGCAAAATTCTACAAACATCAGGCGTTGCCTTTAGTAGGCTCTACATGAAAAGATCTCTATAATTATTACAGAAAACAGTTTAACTAAAACTAATGTAACTAAATTCTATAATATAATTCAAAGAGAAATAACATTACTAAAAAGTGGACGCGGTGACGTAATAAGTATACCCTTACCTATCTATGTGGCTCGTAAACAAATTGCTGCCGATGAATTCCTTGTTTTTGGGAATGAGGTGATTTGTACTAACACTAGAGGCAGGGATAAGAAGCTGTAATCGTACGAAATTCTTCCTCTACCCGCGTCTCAACTAAAGTGCGCGTGCGCCTTATACTTTAACTTAAAAAATAACCCTAAAAAATTTGATTCTAAAATATTTTAATAACTAAAAATAAAGGCTATTAAATTAAATTAAAAATAATTTAGAAATCATTTAATCATAAGGATACTAAAACTAAGTAAATGAAAAAGATAGATCCGTTACTATTACCTATGTAGAATAGAGAGTTTAACAACACCGAGATCCATTAAATAGACATATAAAACATTAAAACTACAATAACAAAATATTCGTAAAATATTCTGCAAATTAAAATTTATCCAAACTCTTCGCTAAATATTTCCCCAAAAAAATATGTATGGTAATTCTAAAGGTTAGTGCTTAGAGTTTGAACCAAGCAAAACACGTTATTTTCACCCCCGTATTTTTTACTTTGAAAATGTAACTTTAAATTAAGCATTAATATTTTCTTCTACTTTGACACTCGTAGTAAATATTATAGCTATAAATTATGTTTATTAGGTTTTCAAAACAAACCTATACGAAGGTCAAAAAACGTGAGGCCTGCTTTTTGAATTTATGCTACTTTGACGCTGTAATATGTAAATAGTTTTATTTAAAAATGCAAAATATATATATCAAATTTAAGTCCATTATGTTGCTTTTAAAGTATACCCTAAATCCTTTTTGATTGTTATAATAATATACTTAATTTTAAAAAACTCGAATGTATGTTATGAATTTTAAATTTCATTATCTTATAAATTTTAAAAATAATTTAATTATTTTCAAAGGACTTTGAAATATTTTGGCAAAGCTGACAATGTCGGGGCAATTGAACTGAAACAAAAAAAAAAGTTTTATTAAAGCACAAGTGTTTTGATATTTGTATTAATCAAAATTAAAATGGCGGACAAATGCTGCCATTATTCTTTTTAATATTCTGTAGTAAATATAATATTTTTATACATTTTATATCAATATTGGTAACATACCTTTTTATAGGCCTTTTTTTCAGTAGCATAGTCTTCAGTTGATTTAGTCTGTCTTAGGTTTAGCGGCCTTACCCTGTTCCTTCACCTATAATTTAAAAAGCAGTCAATTGAAATGTTTTTCTCGTACTTATAAACGAATACAAAATAAAACATAATAGACAGTTGTACCATAATATGAACATAATATTCATATAATAAGAATAAAGTAAAAAATACCATGTTGGAATCTTAGGTAATTTTATATTGGTTTAAAGTAGCTAATATAAAATTAAGATGCAAACATGTTAATTTTATTTACACTACCATACCTTAATTGTTTTATTTACACTACCATACCTTAATTGTTTTATTTACACTACCATACCTTAATTGTTTTTCTTGCACTTATATTTGTTATTTGTTATACCTATATAATTTAAGCTTTGTGTACTAAATAAAAAAATGTTTAAAAGAGCGGGGTCAGCTAACACAAGTTAATATTTACTTAAAAGCTGACTCCATCCCCTGTCAATGTTGTGTACATCAGTTGATGAAATAAACGATTTTTATTTTTATTTTATTTTAAGGTATTCTTATTATATGCAAAAACATGGTACCTACGTATTTTTATTATATGCAACTAACCTTACGTAAATATAGAAAATTTTATTTTTTTCTCTGAAATGAGATAATAATTTCGGCCTGATATCAAACATTCGTCTTTGTGAGTTCATAAATATTATAGTTTAGGCACCAAGAAGATCTAGATAGCGTGGTCCCCGTTTAATATCTGATATCGGATAGGAACATACCGTCTTAGTAGTCGCCTGGCTGGAGTGAACCGGCTCATCAGTCGCCCGGCTGGATTGAGCAGTCGCTCCTGGCCCCTGGAACATAGCAGTCTCTCCTGGCCCCTGGGACGTAGAAGTACACCCTGGTCCCTGAGACATATTAGTCTTTCCTGGCCCCTGTAACATAGCAGTCTCTCTTGGCCCCTGGGATGTAGAAGTACATCCTGGTGCCTGAGACATATTAGTCTTTCCTGGCCCCTGTAACATAGCCGTCTCTCTTGGCCCCTGGGATGTAGAAGTACATCCTGGTGCCTGAGAAATACTAGTCTTTCCTGGCCCCTGTAACATAGCAGTCTTTCTTGGCCACTGGAATGTAGAAGTACATCCTGGTGCCTGAGACATATTAGTCTTTCCTGGTCCCTGGGACATAGTAGCCTCTCTTTGCCCCAGGGATCTAGAAGACTCTCCTAGCTCCTGGGACCTAGTAGCTTCCATCAGCCCACTGGCCCTCTCACGTCTCTCCTGACGACGAAAAACCGAGGTAACCGCCTTCAGCCCGTGACGGATGGACATTTGTTTTTGAGCTTCATCTTCTTCGTCGTCTGCGTTGGGGAAAAAGTATTTTCGCACCTAAAAATAATTATTTTATATAAAATATATTTGTTCAGCTAAGAATAAAGCTTGTTGAACTATTCTAATTCAAATTATACTCTAATATCGTTTGTTTTTATAGTTTTTATTATTACAGTCAGTAATTTAAAAAAACAAAATTAAAATACCTTATTTTTTACAAAATATAATATTAGTTATTTAAAGACAACAGCCAGTTTTAATTACCATATTTATTAAAGGTTACATGTATATTAATTTAGTTTTACTGGGTCTCCATATACAATAAAGGTAGCAACGAAAATGGCGTTATGCGCTTACACCGGTATTCATAAAAACTTATCAAGTCCTTGAAGAACACTTTAGTTAAAGTATGTTTTGTCTCTTTATTCAACTGAAAAAAATATGCGAACAAGAGGCAAAACCTATTTTAACTAAACAACCTACAAAGAAATACAATTATCTATTTGTTACAACTTAGCAAAATAAATAAATGAAATAGTAAAAGTATTGTATTATTTTGAAAGAATTATGTATTTGTTTTACATTTAGTAATGATAAACACATAAGCAAAAAAGCGGCCCCAGCCTAGTGGTTAAGTCACTGCGCAACTGATAACAAGGTTAAGCAAATGACAACAAGAACGGCCTGGGATGGGTGACCGCTTTATACAACGAGGCTATTTCATCATAAACACCACAACAAGCTCGCCACTTGTTAGGTGTTGCCTCCGAATACCATCGGCGAAATGAGGATGGGTTAATCCCTCCGCTGGGACCCTGAGGCCGTTTAAACGGTTCTCGGGAGCCAAATTGGCACCCGTGATGGTATTTATTTATAAACACATAAGTACTTCTCTTTTCTGGTATAAGTTACTTATAACTCTTAATTATCTTCTTTATCTACATATAGTTTGGCATATAGGTTTTGATAATCCATTGAATTTTAGAACAGAGAGATATCCTGTACACGTTAAAATGGAATTAGGTGGGAAAGGTAAAAATGGGAGGGATAACTCTTCTAGGTTGACAATGGACACTCACAAGGCCAAATATTTCGATGGCAAGCCGTAAAAAACGCTTCGTTGGCACCGTTAGGTATCGACGTTACTCGACTTTAAAACTGAAGTGTTATCGTGAAGTTGTCGCGAATTATGAAGTACAAATCAATCAGGGTCAGCCTGTATAAATGTGTTTTACTAAGACCAAAAGAAACGCTAACCGTTAGGTAAGCTGTTAGGGACGGGGGCAGAAACACATCCAGTACATAGTAAACCGGGAATGTAGGGTCTGGAAGGGTAAGGGTGGAAGGGATAACTCCGGCAAGTTGACAATGGGATACCCCCAATGCCCAGTAATTCAAAAATAACCAGCCTAGCCGTATTCACGTAGGACAAATTTATACAAAAGTATAACCTATAAGTAACGCTTCGTTGGCACCGTTAGGTATCCACGTTACTCCACTTCAAAACTGAAGTTTTATCCTGTAGAAATGTGTTTTACTGCGCTTCAAAGAAACGGTCAGTGTTAGGTCAGCTGTTAGGGACGGGTACAGACACACCCTTTACACAGTAAACCGGGAATGTAAGATCTGGAAGGGTAAGGGTGGAATGGATAACTCCGGTAAGTTGACAACGGGATTCCCCCAATGCCCAGTAATTCAAAAGTAACCAGCTTAGCCGTATTCACGTAGGACAAATCTATACAAAAGTACAACCAACGAGCAACGCTTCGTTGGCACCGTTAGGTATCCACGTTACTATACTTCAAAACTGAAGTTTTATCCTGTAGAAATGTGTTTTACTGCGCCTCAAAGAAACACTCAGTGTTAGGTCAGCTGCTAGGGACAGGGACCTGTACACAGTAAACCGGGAATGTGAGGTTAGGGAGGAAGGGATAACTCCAGTAGATTGACAATGGGTTTTCCCCAATGTGTGCATTGGGGGAACACCATTGTCAACCTCTTAAATAATTCAAAAGTAACCGGCTTTTCCGTATCTTGGACAAATTTGTACAACAGAACAAACTATGAGCAACGCTCCGTTAGCACCGTTAGGTATCCACGTTACTCGACTTCAAAACTGAAGTGTTATCCTGTAGAAATATGTTTTACTGCGCCTCAAAGAAACGCTCGTGTTAGGTAAGCTGCTAGGGACATATCCTGTACACGGTAAACTGGGAATGTAAGGCCAGGAAGGTCAAGGATAGAAGGGATAAACCTGGTAGGTTAACAATGAGATATCCCTAATGCCTAGTAATTCAAAGGCTTTGCTGTATCCTCGTAGGACAAAAATGTACAACAGGACAAGCTACGAGCAACGCTTCGTTGGCACCGTTAGGTTTCGACGTTACTCAACTTTGAATCTGTAGTTTTATCCGCGATCGCGAAGTTAAGAAGGTTCGCCTTTAGAATGGCGGCGGTTCCACTATTGTACTGAGTCCCAGCGAAACGATACTTGAATACAAAAAAAAGCAACAAAAGCTATATTTACTTCGGCATCACTTTGAGACTCACTCCCTCCAGCCACTTCCTCCTCCCGAGGAGGGGTAGTAGACACGAACGGCTGAAAATCAAATATAAGTATGTAATGTTTTTTTACGCTCACAAAAAGTACTTATGTAAGTTTTGGAAAAACTTTTGGATAAAACAATGTACACTTCATACCGACAGACAGACGCGGGCGGCTAATTAAGTCACACTAAATAGTTCAATAGTTTTTTACTAAATATTCTGGATTCTGTATTGTAGTGCAATTACAGTAAAGAAGAAATTTTATACATTAAACGCACACTAATTGCGCCCAAAGTTCAACCAACTCTCCACAACGTCCACTAATTTCTTGCATCATCATTGTAAGAAATTAATTCTATATCTATACGTACCTCAGGCAAGGTGACACGAGAAGGACCTCCTCGTGAATACTTTGACACGTTTGAGTCCACAGACTTTATTGAAGACATGGAGGACTCGGTATTTACGGAAGAGTCAGAATCCGTCCCCACATCCGAATTTCCGTCGCTTGAAAAGTCAGAAGCCGATGAATCCTTCTGAAAAGCAGTAGTTAAAATTAAAACAGTAAAATTTTACATAAACCTTCATAGAAAATAAATTAGGTCACTTTGACTGCTAGAAGCCTTAACTAACAAGAGAACCAGTTAAAGTAAGAAGATTCCAGGATTAGCTTATTCTGGCCCAAAGAGTTACAAACTCTTGATCCTGGACTAAATAAATACTTATTTTTTTATCTCCATAGCATGTTTATGTAAGAAATAATATAAACAATAAAGTTCGATATACTAATCCGAATAGCTTTTGATTGAACCCCAGCTTATTACATAAATAATTGTCTGTGACTTTTTCAAGAATATAATATATTTTAAGTATCTCTAGGGTAAAAAATATAGATGACGAGAGAAGTTACCTGCTGTCTAGCCATAGCGCTTGGGGGATTCCTAGCGGGCCGCGGGCAGGCCTTCAGATAAACGCCTTCCTTCAGGCGCGGGATGCTGTTAGGTCCTTCAGCTGAGTACGCCCAGTCAATGTCATCGGTCTACAATATTTGTGTACATTAGTAACTAGCTGCTATCAAGCTTACATTATTAAGGTACTATTATTATCAAACTCACAGAGGATTTTATAATAATAAAAATAATATTAATTTATTTTACTATATATACCAGAAGCCACAATGCTAATTCATTTTATTTATACTTGCTGACCCGCGCAACTTTGTCTGTGTAACTTTAACCGTTTACGCAGCGCACGCAATAGAATACCTAATAAGGAATAACTTTTCCCCGTTTTTGCAACATTTTTCATTGATGCTTCGTTCCTATAAGTCGTAGCACAATATAATAGAGCCTTCCTCCATAAATGGGCTAACCAACACTATTTTTTTAACCAGTAGTTTAATTCGAACCAGTATTTCCTAAGATTAGCGCGTTAAACCAAACAAACTCTTCAGCTTTATAATATTATTATAGATAAATACCCAGAGATGACCAACTGTATAGAAAAATGTACTGATATTGTTTTGCCATGAGTCAGAATTTAATCACTAGACTTTGGAGGCCGTCTGTTAGATATAAACTTCTAACAATCGTTCTTTCAGCAAATCGAGTTAAAATGCTCTAAATTTTAATATACTGACGGCTGGTCAATCAACTCTAACTTAAGTCAGAGCCAGTTTTCTAGACAAAATTTATATGCTTAAGGGTGCTGATTGACATTCCTTAAGATACTCTCATCTCCTTAAGTGTCAGTATTAGTTTCTTTAACAATTCGTTTGTGCAACCTTAAAGGTTAAGGAATGATTGAATTACCGGACCTAAGTGCATGAGAAAAAACACTTGAAATTAAATACAAACGTACCGCATAGTGCCTGTCGCACACATACATTCGGTTCTCGGTCACGATCTCCAGCCCTTCGCAGTACACATTCTTCAGCGACCGAGGAAGTCGCGCGAACCGCCGCCATGGATACTGGTGGTTATTCATAATACAAGAAGGGACGAAGCATTTAACTTGCTTCGATTTATGAGGTACTGCTTGTTCTTCTTCAGGTTTCTCTTCCGCGGATGGCCCCGGAAGCGGCGCCTTCTCAGCCATTGCGTAAATGTCAATGAGGCTAAAAATATAAGGTTATATATATATTATACGAAAACCTTTAAGGGTTTTATGTTCCTAAAGTTAAGTGACCCTCTAACTAGAAAGTTTCTAATATATATAATGTTAATTTGTATTTAATATTAAAATTAAAGAAAAGTTCATAGAATAGTAGTAATATAATTTTATTTATTTTTATTTTATCGTTCATTTCTCGTTGTAAAATTAGGTATTAGTTTCGGTATTGTAGAAAAGTGGTTATTAAGATAAATGAGCATTATGGAAAAGTTGTCATTGTTTAAAAGCAGTAAAAATAAGAAAAGTTGTAATAATAAGATCGCTATTCCATAATGACCACTTTATAGAATGGTGGTAAATACTCGTATAGGTAATCAGGTATTATAGGAAACATGTCTTTACCTAGTCAAGGTATATAAAATATAACTATTAAAATAATGATATAATCACATATACTTTTAGTAATTTATTACTTTTACCCGAATATATATATATATATATATCAAGTATATGTTTATAAATAAGGAAATTTGAGCAATTTATGTCTTTCCATATGCTCACTTTCCCATAATAACCACTTTTCCACAAATTTCAACTTTCTATAATGCTCACTTTTCCACAATTATTTAATGGAAAAGTGTCCACTTTCCTAAACTACCTAATAGTAACCCCGTGGTAACGGGAAATAATAAAAAAGCTTTGCCCTTGGCATATAGTTCAACGCAATATCAATAGTTCAGTCAAAATCGTGTTTTTTTAGTATTAAACATTTATAGTTATATAAAATATTAATTATACAACTAACCTAGTTTAATATTTTTTAGATCAGAAAGACGAGGATTATTAAACTAACACAAATATTCTCATCTTAGTAGATGGACCCTACTATGGAAATTGTCGAACCAATCATTTGGTTAAAGAATTGAAGATGCTTTCATTAGTTTTTTCAGTATATTGTAAAACCCTTACCCCTCCCCCACTTATTAAATGAATGTTAAGACTTCAGTAAATAATACAAGGTAAAACCAATAAGGCCGTGTACTGCACTTTTTGTCGAAAATATTTACTTTCTTTCAAAAAGAATCTTTCGAAATGTTACATATTAAAGCTAAAGCGCTAAGATGGCCGATGAACAAAGAACATAAAAAATATAGGTAACAAAGAATGTTTTTTTCATAAAACATCTAACACTATTATAATATCATAAATTTGATGACTATATTTTAATAACAACAGGCTTGATAAGTAATAAACTAATTTGAACCCAATTTAGATAAAATATTTTTGGGTGGGGCTGTTTTAAAATACTATATACATCTGCCTCTATACCACGATAAAAAACATACCTATTATAGCTTTAAGCACTTTACACTTTTTTTTAATTCGTATAAGATGTGTTTATTATAAAATATATTTAAAAAAATGTTATGAAAATTAAAACGGCGTCACTAACTAAACTGCATTTATGACCAATCCTTTGTTTAAAATTTCCAAAATGGCGTAAGGTTAATAAAATTTTATTTTAAATTAACAGTTTAATATCGTCGTCAACGGTTTTTATATTGAGAGATTCATATTTTTATTTGTTGATAAAAGTTTAAATAACTGATGATTACTAAAAACGAATAGAATAGGTATATCCTATAATACTATACAGTTAGCAGAGGGCACTCCCTTAGTTAGAATTTAAGTTTGTATTTTGGAAAATTATAACACTTTTCTATGAACCTTAGATATTTTAGTTACTTCAAATAAAACTACTGCATGATATTTTCACTACGTATATGAATAGTGTTACACTCTCACTGGGTATATGTATATTGTTACATAAGTACACTCTTAACGTAAATCAACTTTATAAAGAATTAAAAATAAATCATTATCTAGATCACTAATTAATAAATTAAATATAAATACTCAATTTGACCTTATAATATGATTTTTAAATGAATATCACTGTACACTATTGCGGAAATGGTGAGTCACTAATGTCTGATTGGAGACAAAGGATTGCACTGTAATTTTATGGCGCCCCTGTCGTGACGGTGCACAACTGATCGATTGATTGTAATTCCAAAATGGCGTTTGAAACATATTTTATAACATGTAATAACAATGCCTCAAAATTTTTGTATGTATTAAAAAAACTTAAACCAATTGCTGTGGGGATTAAATTAATTAAGAGTTGATATAAATACTAACAGGGTATTATTTAGAATCAGATTTCAAAAAGAAATATGTCATGAAAAAAAAATTTAGGCTGTTTAGAATCTATCGAAATTACTACGTAAAACTGCGTAATTTTCAGAAATATTATTAAAGATTACAATAATAGGTAACTTAAACACACATTTATTAAAAAATGCAATTTATAGGTAATGATAACACTTGGACTATAAGTTTACTGCAGTTAATAAATATTATACATATTTACCTGAAAATTACTTAATGCACTCACTTACAAACTTTAAAGGTATAGTTTCAATGCACAAATAACAAAATCGACGACGCGACGAACGAAAAACCTGCGGGAGGCTTAAACTGCGCAGACGTGAACTTTACCAGATGCGTTCAATATAGGTTCAAGGCATTATCAGCCTCGGACTTTAGTTAACATATTAAAAACCCCATATTACTGAAATTATTACAAATATTTATTTCATGGCGAATTATTTTGAAAAACTGACTGAATTTCAACCTTACCGAATATGTTAGTTGAATTCAATAAGAATTGACTAGTGAAGTTCTATTCAGAAGCTCAAATGAATATCGCGCGATGTTATGGCCTCAAGGAGATCCATTTTCCAAACACTCTTATAAAATTTTAATTTAAACACGCGCGGTATTGCTGATTCGCGATAACTCGATTCTCAACAGCGTTTGCGTTAATTCTTATAAATAACGGTAACAATAACGATATGTTATTCCCATTTAAATTAACAGATAAAGCTATAAGCGTTAATTTTTGTGTGGCAATCGTGGAGATATAATAGGGAGGTACCCATTTCCCTTAAATCGCCTCCACAGCTTTGAGAACAGAAGATGGCCGCCGCCATACAAATAAAAATAAAAAGTGAGAACACAAGCAATCCGTGAGCGTTGATTAGTTGAAGTGAGAACAGAATATGGCGGAATCGAACTCGTTTGACATTTCCTTTTTATAAGGCACATGGCGGTTCCAGGTGCCCGTTGCCCTTAAATCGCCTCCCCAGCTTTGAGAACACATACAAATTAAAAAAAAGTGAGAACACAAGCAATCCGTGAGCGTTGATTGGTTGAAGTGAGAACAGAATATGGCGAACAAAATATACTCGTTTGATATTTCCTTTTTATAAGGCACATGGCGGTTCCAGGTGCCCATGGCCATTAAATCGCCTCCCCAGCTTTGAGAACACATACAAATAAAAAAAAGTGAGAACACAAGCAATCCATGAGCGTTGATTAGTTGAAGTGAGAACATAATATGGCGGAATCGAACTTGTTTGACATTTCGTTTTTATAGGCCATTTAAGGCACATGGCGATTCCATATTTTATTACTAATTTCATGGTGGCAATAATGAACCGTTTATTATAGGAATTGGCTATTAGATGCAGATCTCAGCTATTCTCTAGTGTGTCTATCTATTGTGAAAAGAAATATAGCTCCATCTCAATTAATTGCAAAGTGGACCTTCCAAAATACGCTTATACCCGTATAATAAAAAACATATTTACTCAAGTTAACTTAACGGACATAAAATTAGAATACTTTATGATTTTATACTATTGCTTGGTATTTGTCAGACAACTTTGAGTTAATTTATATATAATAGAAACTACGAGTATAAGTACCTACTATGGCAGCCTCTGCATCTTTCATATATGCATATTTCTCAGTTTTTAATGAAAATGTTAAAATGAAAAAAAATGCAATGTTATGTTTTACTTTTTGTTTCGTATTTCGGCTTTTTTTAATTAATACATTATACGAAAGCCTATTAAAGTTTACAGTGATATGGTAAATTGATCAAAAACTTCAATTTATAAGTAATGAGAACTTTGCTCTAGCGACAGAACAGCCTTGGCTATTTATATTCTAGTCAGAACGAATCGATATCCTAAACTTGAGTCATGCTTGAACAATAAGAGTACTGCAGCTGAAAGTTTATACATATTATAATTGTAAATATATAATTACCTCTTAATTTCCCAATGCACTCACTAACAAACTATAAAGGGTATTTGAATACGGAAATAATTAAATTGCAGACGTTCGAAGAACCTCCTAAAGGTTTTACTGCGCAGACGCGAACTTTAACAGCTGCGTTCGATATGCTGCGGCCTCGGGTTTTACCAGACAACCATATTTAAAACCAGACAACCCTATATTACTTAAATTATTAGAAGTATTTTGTTTATAGAGAGAAGCGTGAAACAATAAATTGGAAAACTTACACGAATTTTTCGCTTTGCTCATGAAATAAGTTAGTTCAACCCCATCGAGAATTCTCAATCAACATTCTGATCACGAGAGCTATAAATATCGCGCGATATTAAGATGTTTTAAAAATCGCTGATAACGTCGGTACTTAGCGAAAATTATCGTTTATATAGCGATATCACGCATGTTTAAACAGAACTTTTTAAACAGAGTGCACATGGACCGATTTTTTTTATGGGTGGTTGGTGGGAAGTTAATTTTTTTTTTTTACCTAATGTACCCTACAAAGAAATACCATAACGTACGCAACGTTGAAATTTAAATAGTACTCCTACTCCCCCAAAATATTATTTAGATCTCTATGACATAACTTTTGCAACCGACTGTTAGCTATCCCAGACCTGAAATAGCATCTGAACCATTGATTGGCATGAATGTGTCCGAGATTGTGAGGCCGATAAGATGTTTGAAATACGCTTAGACAATCGCAGTCACTTCCCGAAATGATCAAATATGGGGGTTGCAGAGGTGTGATACAATTGGAAAGGTAATTAGAATTGACGAAAACGGCGTAAAATATGTGGGGCATACAACACAGTCATAGAGTTATGACTGTGGATGAGTATGTAGGAATAGCGTCAAGTGGCATTCGGCTGTTTCTGCCTACCTTGTTAAGGACCTGGGTGTAAAAATTAATATAAAATAATTCTCTGGCATATCAATAATTAGTTGTAAGCATTCTCGAAGCTGACTCCATAGAGTTTTTAAAGTGGGCCTGCGAAGACAATGCCGACTTGAAAAATTACCCTGTATATTCCTTAGAAGTAGAATTATCTTTTCATTTTTTTTTATCATGACAAATTATTACCCTAAATAATTATTAAATATTCCGATATAATAAAAATAGTATCTTAACAAAAAACAAAAATCGAAAAAACTTTTAAACTAAATAAATAATAAATAAAAAAAAATAAAAAAAAACATTTATTTCCTTCACAATTTTCAATATAACTTATTTGTAAGGTTGGAACCAACTTTTAAGTATATAATACGTGTCAGCTGGCTCCGCTCTTCCTAAATATAGTTTATATACAATTTAAACAATAAACAGTTAAAGAAAATGAAAAAATAACAGCTAAATGTAGCAAAAAATTTTAAAAAAAAAAAACAATACTTAATCTACCTAATACATAATACACGTTTGTGTTAGTTTGTGAGCGTATGTGTGTGAGAGTATGTGTCTAAATATGTGTGGGCGCCTGAATGAGTGTGTAAGCGTTAGCAAGTGTGTGTGTTGTGTGAGAGAAGTAAGTGCCTTGTGATTGTGCTTATGATTAAAAAAAAACGAGAGTGTGGACAATAATGCACATGATGATTATTATTTGACAAATATGAGCAGAGACTTTGTTTGCTCATAGTCTAGAGTTTTGAGCCAACTAGACAGTTTCTTTTTACAGTCACTATAAGTCATAGGGTAGATGTTGAGTTGTCTATTTACCTTATTATAAATGTGAGATGATAGTTTATCGTATTGAATAGACGCAAAGGTGGTTCTAGTAACATGATGAGGAGCTGCGAAGTCGAACCTTCGTCTACTCAATATCCCAGGGTCAAAGGGAAGGTTCTTATGTTTATGCAACACGATATGGAGGATATACAATTTTCTTACACTAAAAAGGCCACTGGTTGAATAGAGATCGCTGGTAGAGTATCGATAAGGTTTGAAATACATGACCTTTAGTAGTGAACGCTGTGATCCGCCAGCACCACCCCACACCGTGATGCAGTAGGTTATTATGGATTGTGCCATGGATACATATATCTGGAGCAATAAGGTGGATGATGCTACGTGCCGCAATTTTTTAAAAATCCAGATGAGTCTTCTTATCCTGCATGATACAAGCTCCAAAATGCATACACCAAGAAAGTCTTTGGTCGATCATAAGTCCCAGATATTTTGTGTAAGACACCTTGTTTATACTAGGGCAATTACATTGTAAATTATTATTATACGTTTTATTGAGATTATTTATATTTGCATTATTGACATTATTATGACTATTATTAGAGTAATGACATTTGTGAATTTTTAGATTAAAATTAGTGTTAATATTTTGTTGGGTGAGGTTTTTAATGGAGAAACATATATAGTTTGTTTTAGTAACATTTAAGGTTAACAGATTGGCGTCCAGCCACATGGCAATTTCCGAGAGATCAGCCTCTGCAGCTTCTTGAACCACTTTCCAATCTGACCCATGGAATACCAAAGCTGTATCATCGGCGTAAGATAAAATCTGTCAGTTTTTTATTCTAGAGCTACAAAGTTCATTTATGTAGATAAGGAACAGAGTTGGACCTAATAAGCTACCTTGCGGGACTCCGTATGTTAATTTTATGTCTGGACTCACATGTTCACCTATTTTAACACATTGAGTACGGTTCGTCAAGTAATCTGTAAATAAATTCAGCTCTGTTCCTCTTATTCCAATCAATTCCAGTTTCCGTAAAAGGATAGGGACAGAGACGGTGTCAAAAGCTTAAATAATTAAAATAGATTACAATAATAAAAGACAAATATATATTGTAAATATTCAGGGTATCTCGAATAAAAAATATTTGTTGTCGTAAAATTAAATAATTTTAACGTAAATTGCGTTTATACCCCGCTATACTTAAATATTTTTTTAAACTAACAACACGCGAAAGTTATGAAATTGTAAAACAATATTTTACCATAAACTCACAAAACTTAACGCTATATGGCTTAGGTATAGATGATTTTATTAATAGACTCAACTATTTTCCTACAACTAAAACGTTGTGTGGCCATTGCCGATATATTTTAATAAATACTACAATTTATTAGTAATTTAAGTTCCCTTTCGAGTGGCAGTACTATAGTCTCTTTATATTCTAGTCAGAACTAATCGATATCCCAAACTTGAGTCGTACTTGAACAATAAGAGTACTGCAACTTAAAGCTCATACATATTATAATTATATTGGTATATTTACCTGAGAATTATCTAATGCACTCACTGACAAAACACACTCAAATCGCTTTAACACTTTAATTTACGAAAACAAATTGGCGACGTCCGAAAAACCTGCGGCGGTCTTAACTGCGCAGACGCGAACTTTACTAGCTGCGTTCAATAAAGAAGGAACCCAGCGTCGGGTGTTTGCTATGGGGTTAAAAATTCTAAACCAGAGACAATCCTATTGAAATGAAGAAATTAATTTGAAAACTAGATGAATTTTAAGCTCTTTAATACCTCATATTTGTTAGTAGGATTCTATAATAACTTGCAACTAAAATGCTTTTTAAATGCAAATAATTAATAAAATCGCGATAAAATCAGTGATATCGCGCGTGTTTGAACAGAACTTTATATACTTACAAGGTGTTTGGCCCATTTTTTTTTAATAAATTATTGTAATAGTGATATCATACGTTTTCACACATGAAATGCGAGGTGTCTATTCGGCGACGTAGCGGACACACGTCTTTACTTCACGAATTTACAATATCCACAGGCACAATTAGCGGAACAAAAAAAAGTTTAAGAGAGATTTCCTTCTGCAGAAATCGTTTTCTTAAGAGACTTAACCGACTGTAACGCCTATCACAAACAATGGCTCGGCGCTCTTAAAACTGATCATACGGGGAAATCTGCTCATAATTTTGCCCTTTCCCATGGATTCACCCAACTCGTAGACCAAACCACCCGGAGGCCAGACGTGGTCAACCACGCACGTTAAAAGTTATACCTTTTCCTGATAAATTAGCCCACAAACTACATTTTTTCTGTATTAAGCACGCTGGGTCGTTCATTGCTTATTTGCTATGACTTTGCCAAATGCTCCTATGCACACCCTCGACAATTGGGTATAAAATATTATATTTCCCACTCGTTAGTCATTAGCAAGAGAAGGAGTAGAACGTGGTACAAGGTACAAGCTTGCCAAATCCGTGGTATACTCTTTGCATCAAAATTCCCAAATCGATGATAGAGGCGCGCCCACTTATTTTTTTTTAACTGGGCAATCCTCATGGATACCTAGAAATCATGGGGGCGACAGTCAGGTCAGTGTCTTACTGACTAAACCCCACGGTGTTCCTCCAGCCGCTACAATGCAAGAGCCACGGCTACTCTTACGCATTCGTCCGCGATCCCGCCGGCAGCGTGAGACCGCTAGTGCGGACAATGTCCCGAGTGGGGGAGGGCCCTCAATATACCCCCTCTCAAACTCCCCCAGGAAAAAAAGCGCCCGCCTCACAGGGCAGGGGGAACAAGCACAATGTCCCCCATCGCCCTGTTCCATCATTCAGCTACCAAATAAACGGCGGCCGGGTGTGTGGCCCCATCACCAGCCAACTCCGTCACCACCGAGGAAAAGTGCCGGGATCCCTCCCGGCACTACTCCTCCAGAGAGGCCCCCCTCTCTAGGGAGAACCCGCCCGCCCGTGAGGACCGGGCGGATCCCCGCAGCGGCTCAGAGTCGCCCCAGAAAGCGGGGCGATCTCCTCCACCACAAACAGCCGCCTAATGTGGGACAGACGCTGACTAGGCAGCCGCTCGCCAGACAGACGCTGCCTAGATTTTCCTCCCATAGCCATCCACTATGGGCCAGATGCTGGCGTATTTTCGGCAACCGCTCGCTACGAGACCGACGCTGCCGATACCTCTTGGAACTTAAAACAATGCGGCGGGCCATTAAAGCTACCGACACCACCAGCTTTGCTATCTGAGAAAGTGAACTTCACTAACCCATTCACTTTTACTGGAAAACTACTTAGGTCCTAATAGGACCTAAATATTTTTTATATCATATCAGAGAGAGGAATATGTGAAACATGGAATTGTCTTTTTACCTACTGAGCAATTAGAGTAGCTCATCTAGAAGTAGTTCAAGATTTAACAGCGGAAGAAGATTTACTAGCTTTAAGAAGAATGATATCTTCAAGAGGGATACCGTTTCTTATCACTTTAGATAACGCTGCATACTTTAAGTTAATTGCTGAAATAATGTCTAAAGTATATTGCGTAGAAAAAGTTCAATGGAGGTTCATACCCCTAGCTGCGTGGTTTAGAGGATTTTATGAACGGTTAGTAGGAATAATAAAACATTGTATGAAACGAACTCTTAGTAAACACTAACACAGGATAGTCAACTAGCAAGAGTAGTTAAAGAAATACAAGACCACTTACTTGTGTAGATTCTGAACTAGTTCGATCTCAAACCTCAGGTAAAGATATAATAATTCACATAAAGAACCACGGGTTACATCTAAAGAAGCACGGAAGGAAGGTAGTACAGATTAAAGGAGATCGAACCGTGAAGGCTGGGAAAATAATTCTTCTGGTGAAGAGTGCTGATGGTATTTGTAGAGTAGCAAAAGTCAAAGTTGGTAAAGCTATATGTATAATTACATATTGGTAGGTCGTTGCTATCGCTGTCTGCAGAGTGATCATAGTTTAACTGCCGTTTAAATATTGAATTATGTACTTGCCAAAGGTTACCTGGACACATTAAAGTATTGTGTAGAAGTTCAACAGAAAAAAGTGGCGAATCGACGATTCTGCAAACAGTTGTAGGTGAAGCTATAACGCTTGAAAGTCGAGTCTTATTAGACTCGGGTAGTCAACATTATTGAAGAAAATCATAATTTTTCAGTTTTTACCTTTGGGTCACAGGTACCCCAAGAAATGGAGAGCCCATTAGTTAAATTAAAATTAAAAACTCGAATTAATAAATTCATAACATTAGTGGCCAACGTCGTTCGATCGATATATCAAGGTATTTTTTATCCATGCGTGAAGTTTTTATATTCAGGAAAGGGATCATGTACTGACGGTAAATCATTGTCAGATCGTATATATGTCTTGATTGGAAATGATGACTATTATTCAATTATATCTTGTAAAAAGAATCAAATAGGAGAATACTTATATTTAGTACAATCTGAACTAGGTAGGCCGAGTTGTTTAGACCTTGGACTTAAAAACACTTAGGTCCCTGGTTCGAATCCCGGTATGTACCAATGAGTTTTTAATTTGAAAATTTATGTACATTTGTTTGACAACACCGCTATAGTGCCTCGGAGAGCACGTTAAGCTGTCGGTCCCGGTTTCACTATACCAACTTGTGAAACTGTTTATAGATGAGTTATTGAGTCTATTCAAAACATCGCGACGAGCTAGCCACTTGTTCGGTGTAGACTCATACCATCGGCTACGACGAGGTGGGATTAAAACCCCTTCGCTGGGTACCCTGGGGCCGTCTAGGCGGTCTCGGGCGCCGTAAGGCACCCGTGATGATATGTATGTATGTATGAACTAGGTTGGATAATATCTGGAAAACTAGAGAGTCAACAAAGTGAACAATTATCAGTTGTTACATATTTTCAAGCAATCGGGGACACAAAGTTGAATCTAACACCTATAAATAATGATGATATAAAAAAACTTATGGGATTTGGAAGCCATAGGTATTATTGATAGTCCAAAGATTAATAGGAGGGTCAAAATCAAAATTATTGTACAGTAACAAAAAAGAAACAAAAATGAATAACGTTACAAATATGAATAATGTTACAAAAAAGTAACAAAAAGGAATTATAAGGGTTTCTTCACACTATGGTAATTAAATAAAAAAATATTTAACATTATTTAGTATAAATATATACCTATAATAATAATAATTACAGTTTAATGTAGCTTTACTTTTATTACCCCAAAATTTAACTAATTCAAAGTCACTTTTGAAGTTATTACTAATCATAGTCGTGTTGCAGATCATTAAAATTTAAATTTGTGTTAAAATTTTATTGATATCTTAGAGCAAAAAAGCACTAAGATATCAATAATATTTTTTTCTTATTAATAAGAAATAATCAACTTCAATAATAATTTTCTTATCACTTAATAATAAGATAAAAATAAACTTCAGTAATATCAAAAACAAGTTCTATGTTAGTAATCTTAAAACAGGTAGTCAATCAATTTCAGTATAATTTTTAGTACAGTGGGCAGCATTTCACGGTATCCACTTTTGAGGCTCTGCCATGGGTTTGCGCATTGTAGAAACGTGACGTATTTGTATACGTGAGCAACAACCAATAGGGCCGCTTTATTTTTGGTAACAGAATTGAATAAAGCGGCCCTATTGGTTGTTGCTTACGTATACGTATACTATTTTTCTGACTTTCCGATAAATTTGCAATTTTAATATATTTACTCTTAATCCGTTTCTCGAATTCCTTTATTTTTTTTTTTATCATTTTGTTTTAGTCTTTCTCTGTAAAGGCGTTGTCTTTGGCATTTTCTATAACAAATAATTAAGACATAGATATTTAAAATCTTATAAAATACTTATTTAAAAAACAATGCTATTTTAAATAGCCATATAAATATTAATCTTGTAAAAATTAAAACAATATTTTTACGTTCATTAACCTAATGTGAAATAGCCTTTATTTCATTTTTGTTACATCATAGTTGTAACGTAACAAAAAAACGTAACGATTTGCTACAAAAAGGAAATCAAATTACATGTTTAAAATATAACCCTTAGCGATAAAGATACAAATAAACTTCTAAGATTAAAACAATAATCAGTTTCAAATGTATTATAAACAGCATTTTACATAGTATAGTAATAGTTTATCATTTACTTATCGTAAACTATACAGGCTAAACAAGAAAAAGGAATATATATTTGTTTAAATAATTGAACACGTAAAAAAACACACGTGTCGCACAACCATTTCACGCCATCAAAATGGCTGACTGCGGCCGCAAGACGGATGCTATTGGTCGTCCTTATATCAAAATGTTGCAAGCCCAAAAATTTTGAAATTTGCTAAAATCTATGTTACAAAAGGGAATAACCAAAATGAAAAATAATGTGGACACGTGTTTAATTGTAAATAATTAATGTACCTCTGTGTTAATTTTATTGATTTTATAAGGATTACGTGGTAATGATCATAATGCAGTTAGATAAATTTATAATTATCTAAAATTAAATAGATTTTTTTTTTAAATTACTTTTTTGTAACACACGTGTGTCTGGAGACATAATTATTTGTATGAACCAAGTACGATGTGTATATAGCAAAACAGATTTTTTAATACTTACCGGTATAATTTCTTTGTTTATGAATACTAGAGGTATTAATTTGGAAAACCTATATTTAAAATATATAGATCTTATTTAAAAAATATTAACCATTTTAACGCTATTCACAAGAACGTTTTGAGATGTAAAAATGTACAAAAATTTTGAATACGACCCAGGAATGAAGAAGTAATAAAACCATTTAATAAAACAACTAAATACCACGATGAACGCTATCAGGTTGAATATGCCTTGAAATAAATATCCACCAGAATTACCATCTAATTTTAGATTATAATTTGGAAGGTTGGTAAATTTACTTAAGAGATCATCTAGTGAAATGTTCCTTACGTATGATAATACATTTACAAAACAATTGTATAAAGGCATTATCGAAAAGGTACCAAGAGAACAAAGAGTTGACCATCCCGTGCATTATATACCTCATCA
The DNA here is from genome assembly GCA_947458855.1 of Monopis laevigella. NCBI lineage: Eukaryota > Metazoa > Arthropoda > Insecta > Lepidoptera > Tineidae > Monopis > Monopis laevigella. The sequence continues at coordinate 34,393,448 of OX381576.1, read as the reverse complement.
TGGAGTACAAACTCCAGGAAGAAGAATGGAATATGCATGTTTTTTTATTATTTCATTACTTGATAGAGTAACTACATTAGACCCTAAAAACAAATAAACATTGGGTAATAAAACAAAAATAAAAGGGTTTAAACTTTATCTGCCACTACAGCACTAAAAAATGGTACATCACTAGCCGCCATTCTGTGACGTCATTCGTGCTCAAAAAGCATATTAGTTTAATGTTATTGCACCTTAAAAGTTAGTCAAAAGGTTTGTTTATCACAAATTATCGTAATAAAGGACAATAAATACCCGAGAAAACCAGAAACTGTAGACTACAGAACACACGTTGACATTCGTTTTTGCATGAATGACGTCACACGAAGTGTTTGCTAATGTCGGAGCGTTTAGAAATGCGTTCCGTTTCTACAAAAAAATGGATTTTTAAAATACTATTTATTTAAAAAAAAGCTAATCAAAATAAAATAGATTACTGTAAGTATGTTCAAAGACATAAAAGGAACATTATATATTAAAATAATAATAATTGGCGTTACATACATATTCCAAAAAGTTTAAGAAGGCAACGAGAGATCCACGTTCAGGATTAGGCCAAAGAATATACTGGGCAGATACTCCAACCCCTCGTTACCTGCTTAAAATAATTATATATATCCACAGCGTAATGAAAACGTTTCGTTACCTATACTTTCAAAATGAACAGACGTCATCATTTCAGCCTTCATTTGTTATTGTAATTAGTAAATTAATACTGTCCTGCACAATCACAATTAGAATTCAGAGAGGTGTCACACACAACGTAGAAATTGATCGAGGTTACCTTACTAGTAAAAAATATACTCCTATTACCATAGCTTGACAAAATGTATTATTTTTTCTTAAATTTTAGAAAATTGTTTTCTATGATAATACAATTTATTTTATGAAGAAAATAAGAAGTAATTTATTGAAAGATCGAGTTTTAAATACTACTAATAATAATAATAGAAAAAAAAATCACTGAAAGAAGACTACCACCTCGACAAGAAATCAATGTAGTAGTCTCCTGAAAACCGCTGAATCCATAAACTAAAACTGAAACATGACTTGGTCGCTTGACAGTATGTAACGAGACCGATCGGTCAGCCTAAAGAAGTTATAGAGCCCTTCCTCCCTATATTGCTACGTTACTGTACTGTTACTGCGGTATTGCCTTTGTATTCGCAGAATGATTTACTTTATTCGGTCTTCAGCGTTATGGATATAATTTTATAGATTTTGTTAAATCTTCTTTCGAATATATATTAAATATTCAATTCTCTGAAAATATTATCATCAATTTCTTGGTTACTATTTCGAGGTATTTATCGTTTAGCTGAATTTGCGATAAAAACACGTTTCATATTTCAATTGGCTTACGAAGTTGGAAAAAGGAACTGAACTCTGTAAGCCGTATCTTTGTAGTTGCGGTTAACTGGTCTATCCTTTTGGCCGCCATCAACTTTCTGGTGCCCGAAGCGGTTCGGGAGTTTCGCGACATGCGACAATCAATAAGATCTTAAAAAAATGTTTTGACTACAATACTGCACAGTTCTGCTCCGTACGCTGGATCTGATGTTGCGAAAGCCGAAAACCGAATAAACTAAAATATTCCGACTTGGAAAATTATTATACGTTTTTGGCTCTTGTAGTACCCTTGGATGATTACTGAACCAAATTGGTCACCAATAAAATGAAGCTGTAAATAATCACAGGCTTGGTCGTTTTTAAAGTTTTTATTATTTGCGGCTCATGGTTCCATTGGAATAGTATTTCTATTAGGTAAAGCCTCATATTAGCCCAAAGTAAAACCTTTCAAAGTCACCATATGCCCTACCGGCTTCTCGGTAGGGCCCACATGACTTACCGATCGACGCGTCGATCGTTCGAAACCCGAAAAGTAAATGTATGTAATTTGACGTTTCTCGAATCGTAGATCAAGTTCTACCCATAGACAATTTTTCTTATACATTTTTATCAATCGACGCGTCGATCAATTTGTCAATGTTGCTTCCCGGTAGGGCCCCATATATATTATTATTTGTAGGTATAACTAGCTAGTGTCGTCAACTTCATGATCGTGATTATTATAAAGATAATGTACCGATACGGAAGGTCTACGTTTTTATTATAGGTAGATTCTTTGAGGGTAGCCCGAACACTGTAGCGCGTAACACGCGTTTATATTATATTTTTCAAATTTTATTTTATTGAATATTATTGTGCAAAAGTGTACTAATTTTGTAGAATAAGCATTCGTATAGTAATATTAAGTGTGAGAAGTGTAGCATTTACGCAGTGATCTTGGTGTTTGTGTTATCTCAAATAATCCCACAATCTTCAGTAAAATGGCGGTACCCATTTTACAGTAGATTTTTCCTTCTTCACTAGACATTGGCAGGACTATACCGTATGTTTGCTTTCCGTCATGTCGCCATTCCTTTCTCTACCCTAGTCCTTTCCATCCTGTTATCCCTCTTTTAGTATAGATAAAAAAGTTTTATAAATCTACCCACTAGACATTGGCAAAATTTCGCGTAATGCGAAGACGCCATTAACCCAAGAAAATAATAATAATATTATAGGTATATATAGATAATGTCCATGCGGATAGACATACAAACCGACTCCTAAATACCAACTAAGGGTCTGTGAATAAAAAATGGAACAAGGAATGTAAATAAAACAATAATATAATTCATACATTTATTATTCTTACTTTAAATAAGATGTTTACATTGATATTTTATTTCATATGACATGCAAAGTGCTTACTAATTTATTACTAAAACAATATATTATTAATACTAAATACTGGGTGTAAGAAAAACTCTATCCAGGGTGGAAAAGTAGGCTATTATACCGATATATAAGACAAAAAACCCTTTAATAATATCGAAAGTTTAAAATTGACATTAATTATTTAAAAAAAAACGAGACAGCATTTTGACGTGAATCCATCCTACATAGTACTATAGCTCTCTTAAGAGGATTTTTCCATAAATTTATATCAAAATTAAGTCATAAATCATAAAAATAACTTTAAAAATAGTTGAATGAATGATGTTAAAATTTTAAATACTTAATTCCACACCTATTATTTGATATTACCATTCGATATTAGTTTTTTATATTATTATTTCTTATCCACCCTGTATACATATAGGGTGATTTCTACTTATGAATATTATAATCAACTATCGACGTATTGTTGAGAAGGTACAATGAACGTATTGAATCAACAATTTCATTAGACCTATATGTTTTCTTTTTCATATCCATAAGTAGAACACCTTCTAAACGTGGTATGTTATGGGTTTTATTTTACACCCTGTATATTATGATAACATACATAGAGGTACCATCAAAATTCATAGAACAATGAAATCGCTGAAAAATGTTTTGAAGCATTAAGTTTTCCATTAGATTGTATTATATAATACAATATTTACTTCTTCATAGGTAATACTAACTGCTGACAGTTAGTCTACCGCACGCGCATAAAAACATTAAAATTTGGCAATATAATAAGCGTTATACAATATAATAATGTTTTAATAATATAAATATATTTATGATTTACTATCAATATACCTTGTTATTAATTTTATAAATCAATAATTGGGACAATTAAAGCAATGTTTACATTGATACAATTAAATTACAAAAAACAATGATCTACAGACCAAATAGTTTTCTTAAAATAGTAAAATACGTCAAAAATTAAATTTCCTACAAATGTTACTAAATATAACTTAAGTTTCTGGATTTTCAGGGTAGATATTCAAAAAGTTTAATTAATACATATTCCATTATTATTCACTACAAGTATTTAGACACGAATATTATTATTAAATTATTTTATTATATGCATTTTTTTTTTATTTATACCCACATAATTTTAAATGTAAGGTGAATTTTAAACAGGCTGTGACGGAAACTCTATATCCTGCGCATCAAAGTGTGCTACTTATATATATGAACAACTTTCACTGTGGGAACAACTCTACCAGAGTGCGAATCAGTTTTCCATTCAAGAGCTGTTTATAAGATATCCGTTACACCCCATAACTTCAAGAAGGCGCCGATAAAATTACACAGAATTATACATTAAATTAATAATAATAAATATTTTAACGTAATTCTATTAATTTATAAAACGCGTAAAATATTAATAACAAAACCATAACAGTAAGCCTATTTCTAAATTTTCGATATGTTTTCATTGTGATAGATATTTAGCCATTAATATAAGTAAATATAATCAATAAATATTTATATAGTAAATTTTTGAAATCAGAAACCGAAATGTAAACGTCATTATCTTAGGCGCAAGGCACACAAAAGCGGCGCGGCGCAAATCGAGCGCGCCACTAGCGCATTACCGGCGCGCATCGAATACTCCCTTGGCATTCTTTCATACAATAATAATATAGATAGAAGAGCGCCCGCGCCGTTTCTATCGGGCCTGCGCCTTAAAAATGTTTAAACATATAAAAATGTAACCAACCTGATAATATGTTTTTTAATTGTTATTAAAACTGTTCTTTATGTCTTAATATTGATTTCAAAATGTTTATTTATGTAGACATATATTTATTTAGCTAATCCACGTCCTTTAGTCAGCCATACCGCAGTGTTTGAAAACAAAAGTCTTTAATCAGTGCGTCCTACCAGTGATGACATACGGCGCTGAAACGTGGACACTTACACTGAGGCTGGTCCACAAACTCAAGGTCGCTCAGCGAGCTATGGAAAAAGCTATGCTAGGAGTTTCTCTTATGGATAAAATCAGGAATGAGGATATTCGTAAGAGAACTAAAGTCACTGACATAGCTCTGAAAGTTAGTAAACTGAAGTGGCAGTGGGCCGGTCACATTTGCCGCAGGACGGATAACCATTGGAGCAGGCGGATATTGTAGTGGAGACCACGTGTTGGCGCACGTAACGTAGGACGCCCCGCAGCTAGATGGACTGATGGCTTGCGTAGGGTAGCTGGCAGAGACTGGATGCGAATAGCGGAGGATAGGGATCAGTGGCGTGTCTTGGGAGAGGCCTATGTCCAGCAGTGGACTGCGATAGGCTGATGATGATGATATTTATTTAGCCTTGACAGCTCAATTATATTTATTTTTGTCAGAACAATTGTCTGGTAGCAGAGATTTATTTTATTTTCAGGAAAATTTATTATTTATCTTTGGTTATTTATTTTCGAAAGTTTGTAATATTTCAGTTTAGGCGCCCTCTTAAGTTTTACAATTTAGCTTAACTATTAATTATTTAATATTATATTTAATTAATATATAGGTAATAATATCTTAAAATAGACGTTCTTTTTAAAGATAGGTTTTAATAAATGCAACAATGTTTGAATAACTAGACACTGAGATAGAATTGAAACTACTTGTGCCATTTCCAAAAATACCTACATAGGGTAATCTTAACATTGAAATATTGGTTAACATTGAAATATTGGTTAACATTTAAATATATAGGAAGTACTACAAAAGGACACAATGTATATTTTTAGTAATCTACATACCTACGAAATTCACAACATTTAAGAGTATTTTAATCTACAAAAAGTACTTTAAAGGCATACAATTATAATAAAACACGTCAAATAATAATGAATGCAATGTAGAATCAAGTTTGGCGAAAATATTTTTATAGCATTACGCGGACCTGCAAGTAGGATAATTTTAACTTATAATAAACAAGGAATAGGCTTTACACACGTTTACAGTGCGATCACAACACTTTCAAGGAAAATGTATAAATAGCCTTCTCCAAAGGAATTAACGCCTCGCAAAAATATTAAAAAGAATAATATAGAACAGTCTAAAAGATCACGAAAATGCATTTCAAATGCGTAAAGTCTATCTTTTCTCCCTGTACATAAAATAAATTCGAGTACAATTATATTCTTGCAGATTAAGTATATTTAAAGTTCATGTAGTATATATATTTAATACCCTTTATGATATTTGGCTGAAATGTAAAATAAAATCTTAAGTTATTTTTTTCTAAATTAAACCGATTAGGCCTAAAGCACGACCCCAAATTGATACTTAACTTTTAGACATTTGACTAGAAAAAACATCTTATTAATAGAATGAATAAAGGTAAGGGTTAATAAAAAATATATTTAAAACTAATAAATTAAAATATTGTCTCTGGAAAATGTAGAGCAATTTTTAAGCATTTTAAAATTTAAATTAAATCGCGAGCCTCTCTCAACTATCACTCATTTACGTTAGCACCACTCATTTTCCTTCTAATACATCACCCAAATTCCCATCGCCTTTTATGGTACTCGTATTTTTATCTTACTTTTCCTCCCAAAGAATAACAATAAAATAAGTCATGCAAGAAATGGTTTAAAAAATATTATCGCCTGATTCAAATGTTTATAATTCTACAATAACATTCACCTACAATATATTTAAACATTTAAGGAGACAGTTTTTTTTTCACATTAATAGCTTTCTATTTATTTATAGTGCATACATGTTTCAGAAAATGTAAGGGTGGGTACATAATTATTTCCGATATCGATACATAGAATAATGTGCAAGAACCTATAAATATGTTACTTTGCGCATACGCAGTTCTCTGGTTAAACATCCAGGTTATGTCCATTAATGAATTATTAATTTAATTTTAGCTTCGTTTTTACCGAGATTATTATTTATAATATCAATACGTACATTTATGATATTTGATTTTACAGAATAGTTTAAAAGGTTTTAAACAGGAGAATAAGCCGAATATTAAATTATAAAACACTTTATACAACATAGTCTAATTCAATTTGGCACATTTTTTTTCATTACATTTTTTATATTTGTTTCTTCAAAACAACCTGGACACAAAGCAAACATTAATTCTTACACACCCTTTGCATCAGTACCTGTAAAGAATAATAATTTATTAAGTCGCGTAGTTTAGGGCGCGGTTACATTAAGAACTATTAGAATTTAAAACTATTAGTGCTATTTATAATAATAAAAAGTTGTAGAACTAGGCTTTCCATTATCGAGTAAATAACCTTCCTCAATTTAGAGGGTTGTTGCTCTCGAACCTTTCCTCGAACATGTAGTGTCACCCATGTTATACCTTACTTTGTCTCGAACAAGTAGATTATAGATGTCATTGGGTAAACTTCCCCAAAGCAACTACAGTTACTACGATAAACTGGCAAGATTTTAAGTTTGTACGGTTGTGCGTGTCGAGTAGTAACCTTTTCTCTCCGCTTGAGAAAAGATAGGTTTGCAGTTATTTGCAGTAATATTTTGTTCTTTGTATCAGCAGGATTACCTATATCTAGCTGAACCTTCTTCGAGCTTTTCGAGCAGGGTTATTGCAGCCGAGTACTGTACCCTATAAAAAACTCTTATATCCTTCCTTATTATTTATTTTAATATGAATAAATATTTATTTACCTTTATAATCGGAATTAATATAGACCGCCCAGATAGCCATACTCATGTCAGTCATCAGCTTCGTCTGACTCCTCAGACAGTGGATCATCGGAATCGTACTGAGTGGAGACATCAGCCTAAAAAAGAACAATAATTCAATTTGTAAAATAAAAAACCTATTTTCTGTATGGAAAAGAAGGTATAGGTAGAAAAAGAGTTACTTCAGACTACTGTCCATGATTTAAGTGGAAAAATACGCTCAACAACGCCCTCTCTCCGCGCAGTTGCAATAGCTCCTAATGTGTTGGTAAGATGTGGGTAGTCAATAATAAAATAGGCACAGCAGAACATCGAGGGTAGTCTTGAAAGTAATCACAGATTATATGGATTTTTGTTCGCTATTAAACGGTAATTAATAAACAATACTTAAATATATATTTAACACGTTGTGCCATTTCATTAACTGGAGAGCTAAGTTTCCAATAGGAATAACGATTATTCTAAAATTAAATACTTCTTATATATTTTTCGTTATCGGTATGGGTATAACAGCATTAACAGCAATCGAATATCGACAATAGGTAACAAAAAAAATTATACAAATAGGTATCTTACCTGCGGTACTTGACTTTCAGCCCATGCTTGCAAGGTGGTTAAATCCGGATATGGCACGTCAGTATTCACGCCGACAGTCTTTAATTCTCTGGCAGCTTGCACCTCGAGAAGCACAGGTGGCGGGGCACTTATGAATTCCTGTGCACGTTGCTCCAAGGAAATGTGCGACTTAAATTCTGCAGCGACATGAGTCGGTTGGTGCATAATATACTCGGTTCCCATTTGCGGCTGGATCTCCAATACTATCTGCTGTTTCATAGCATCAAACAATTCGGCTTGTTGAGCTGCGATAGCTTCTGGAGTCGGTTCTTGTTGTTGTGGCTCCAGCAACTCCAATTCTGAATCCAAAACCGATTGCGATTGGACCACCAAATCGGCGGGTGTCTGCATTTTTATCATATTTTGATCTTGTGGTAATCCAGTATGGATATCCAAATATGGATGCAATTGAACCATTAACTGTTGTTGATCGGCAGACGGTTCCGCCTGTAGTTCGTAATATTCCTGAGCTTCTCCTGGATGAACTTGCGGTACGCCCATAATCATCTGAGGTTGCAGAGCCAACTCCTGTTGCTGTAGCACTATGATCTGTTGTTGTAGCTTGGCGATGGATTTTGAATGTTCATTTGTATTTGCTGGCGGCTGCAGTACCAGATAAGTATGTTGGTCTGACACCTCCACGACGGGTTCTGGTTCCTGCTCTTCAATCTGCGGTGGTTGCAGATCATAGTATGACTCCTCGCCTTCCATCTCCAATGACTGATCTTGATCGTCGGAAGGATTCATCGGGTTATATGTTGGCTGCTGCGACATACCGGCCTCTGGTTGATGTTCCCAACGCTGGTAGTCAGTAGATGTAGATGGCGTTGGTTCTGATTTGGTGGGCTGTGAATAAAAATTAAACACATATAAATACTGAGTCAACATACGATATTTTGTAATGTATAGTTAGATCTTTTTTTTACAATGTCACATTCCGCGCTCCAGAATGTGACATTGTATCTACCTGGTTGTAAACAGACCGACAAAATTCATGAATGGGGTCAAATACATTGTTGTTTAACAGCATTGATCGGTCCCACTATGCTGACTAAATTATGAGATTACGAAATGAGCTGCGCCAAAGAATTTTCATTACGAGTTACTTTAGTAGCTTCGATGATTTATCGTCGAATTGACTGCCCATTTTGTAACCGCACCCTAAAAGGAGACTGCCACTTCAACAAAAAGTCGATGCAATAGTCACCTGAAAACCGGTGAACCCACAGATTAAAACTGAAATATGACTAGGTCACGTGACAGTTTTTGAATGTGTATATATTTCATAACACCTACATTTTTTTTTTTTTTAGTTATTCAAAAGAACCGTCACTAATAAATTGTCTCACATAAATTACAAGTAATCTATCCATATGAAATATATAATAGTTTTAAACAAATATTTCTAGATATTTAAAATGATCGTGTACCGCTACTGGCGAGTATTTGTTCGGAACTACGTATTCTTCTTCGGCATCCCGGAATACGTTTATCGCTTGAGTGGTGGACACGTAGTATCTAAGTTTGGCTGTTCTCTTCAGACGAGGCACCACTCTCAATACTTTGAAATAGTAGAAGAAGTCTAAGTCCTCTCCTAACTGTAATAAAAATATATATAGTTAACCAACAATATCATATAACTATATTATTTATAATGAACTTTCGCGTATTTTCATTATATGCCAGGAAAATTAATCCACAACTCCAAATGAAATGAAAATAAAAAGTGATTAAGTGCGAATGCTGTGTAAATATGGAATATGGTGGGAACATGGATTTCACAAATAGAATATTAATGATTTGGGATACAAAGTTTGAATTTTTGGAATAATTGTACGTACCTTAAAGTGTTTAGGTTTGTTTCTAATAAAGCAAAATATATAAATAAAGTTGATTAAATTGATTACCAAATATTTCACCTTTCTGTGGTGCACCGTTATCAGATTATTTATTACTCCACATTTGTTTATTTTTAATTTGGATTAGTATTTTTTAAGTTATGCGCTAAAAAAGCTTTTCATAAATAATATTAAAAACTATTAAAATTTAAATTGAAAAACTTATAATGTAGATCCATAATACGTTACAATAATTATAACAATACGTACAATTATTCCAAATTTCAACTATACAGCAAAAGATACTAATATTATTTGCCTTAAATGGGAATCGAACACACGACCCCCGGTTACAACGCCAACAGCTTCTAAACCACGGAGGCGGACATATTAACAGTAAAATAAAATATACACTTAGATTTATACATATAGGTTTATATACACTTAATATATACTATATTTAATATAATACACCAAATAATATGAAAAACTAAATTAACAGGATTTAGGGCGCGGCAAGACCGACTAGCTATTAACTATTACTGGTAATAACAATATGTACATAACATTTAACACATATTTCCTAATCACAAACGAAATACTAGGCCTGTACCATAATGAAACTAACTCATAAAATTTTATAAACACCCATACCAAGGCAAATTGTTCAGAAAAAAGTACTAATAGTATATGCTTAGAGTGGGACCCATGACCTCCAGATACAACGTCAATAGTGTGACCACTAAACCATGGAGGCGGTCAATAATGTGGCCAAGCTATAGATAGTACCAAACGAAAAAGGCTAAGCCCTAGCCAAGCATGAAACTGTATTGTATAGCCCAAAAGGAGTTAAACTGCTATTTCATTTACGAGGTAAGAAGAACTATAGTATATTTGCTTACGATCCAGGAGTTTAAAGCAGGGCAGAAAACTGCTCAGGTAGAAGAAGCCGCTTTCCAATTCCTTGGTAGATGGATTGATTTCAAAAGAAGAATATTGTCTTTAGATGCAGTTGCAGAAAGCTTCATCGAATACTTAACATCTTGTCTAAATTCAAATACATACTCTTCTGTTAAACCTGATTTAACAGAAGAGTATGTATTTGCAGATATCACAAGGATATATAATACCAAGCCAAGTGAGCATAATACAAAGTCAAGATTTTATAATTCCATAAACTATGAGTTCCACACTTTCAGATAGGGATTGGGTTGGAAAAAAGGGAAGGTGAAAAGACTATTAAATCTTTCCTCAGACACGATAAAGAGCATGGCTTCGAGCAAGGATCGTGGAAGTCCAGAAAGAATGGGTAAGCTTGTATTCCTTCAACCCTAAAAAGGCGCCACTTTTTGTTTACCTAATTCTTTTTGGTGCATTTATCTTGCACCAAAAAGAGCAAAGTTTTTCATCGTCTTTTAAAGGATCTTGGCCTTCCGCGATCGGAACCTTTAAGAAACGTGTTTCCAAGATGGTGATGGCAAGATATATTGGGTTGAGTAGAGGGTTTTGAACGTAGTGGATATCGGACCTTGTTTCGCAGTCTGGAGTTTACTGCAGTTCACTCGCATGCCCACCCAACCATCTGATCGATCACGCATCTGTACGGAGAATGCGTGTATAATTCATACTGAGAACTACTGATTGACGTCAGTACCTACGTACCTATACTAGTATTGAATAGATAGATATAAAGATAATATAGATATAAAGTTTATGGTCTGGTTGCACTTTCTCGAGGTACAGCCTCTTTAATGTACATGCATACATACAGGATAGCATGGCGTACTCAGGGCGCGCTTCTTATATTTATTCCAGCTGAAGACGGTATGGAATAAACCAAAAGCTTTTTAGAACTGCTCCAAAATATATATATATAAGCCTAAGATAACTGATGTAACTGAAAAAATATCTGTTGAATTTCATTTGTTACCAAATGAGTTCAGCCCAGTGGATCGATGGAGCTCTCCTGTTTTTCTTCAATCTGCTTACTTGATTTTTTACTAGGTTAGTCCACTTCTTTTTCGCCAGAGAAACAAATGAATTGATTTACAACGCCTTAAGCACATGAAGACACGGATTTTGATATTAAACTTTAAAACCAAGTAAAAAATCTGGTGACACAGCAGATTGCCACGACCGGGGTCACGCGCACGCGCTGTCGTCTCCGGTCGGCCGGGAGCGCGCCTCAAACGCACTCGAAGCGAGCCATAAGCGCATCCGCGGCGCAGTGCAAACTTTCTGTCTGACTTGCGCCGAATCCATAATTACCAGGCGAAAATTTTCCCCGGCTGGGGGTGGTTGGGGATTATCGATGTAGCGATGGAGCTCTATTAATTATTAATTCACTTATTATATCCACTTTTTTTACAAAGCAAATGACTTAATTTACGATGTAGGAAAGTATCTATGAGATGAAACACCCACAGCTAGCTATACCCACGAAATCTAACATAGTCACACTATTTATGTTGTTTAAAGAGATGGAGTGACGAAACTGTTAACTAAATTTATAGACATGCCTCGTAAATAACATATTAACAGCTTGTGAGCTTCCAATTTTGTGAGAGTATAAATAATAAGCTCTGCAGAGAGCCTTGTGACGCACTGGAGGAGACGAATACGGCCACAATTTAGCCTTATTAATACATTGTTATACACAAGCACAATATATGTATACTGGTAATGAAAACGATAGTTCGAGTTCGAGCAGTTACTGTTCGCATACACACCTCTCCTTGACACTACAGTATAGATATTCCTAGGGACCACACCGGAAATGTAAATAGCTAAAGAAAAAAATAAGAAATAGGCACTTATAGCGAAGAGTAACTTGTCAAGAAATACTACAATCACTCTAATCTAGAGTTAAAATAAAGCGACTGACTTATCGAAGTAGCTGCGAGTCTAATCGATTTTATACTTTTTACGTCATAAAAGCCGGAGAGATTAATATGGCACAATAAAGAAATTGCTTTGCCGTCCTCTATATATTTCACATTTGCTTTAAGAATATCGTGCTCTCTTTAGAGAATCTTCCCACATCATGTTAAAATAAAGCAAATTTCTTAAATTCATTTACCGCTCAATCAAACACTATTTTTTCTATAACAGTTTCAATATTGTAAAGAGTTTTATAAGTATTTAAAAATCAAACGTAGAGCAATATACATAAAAAAAGAACAAAGGACTTAGTAACTACTTACTATTCACTTCCCTACTCTGAAACCTTCGTTGATCGCGAAAATATGATTATGCTTCGAGTAACTACCGAGCTACATTAAACACTGCATTATAAATTGTCATCGATTCAGCGTGGGGTAGGTCTGTGTAAATGACAGAGCAGCATCTAATTTTAGATCTTTAACAGAGATTTATGGCGGCCATTTTTTTTCCTCACCACCCCTTTCTATGAAAAAAAAAAACAGTAACGATGACTTGCAAAAAACCTAAATAGAAAAATATATTTTTCGAGTTCTTTTTCTTACTTTAATTATTTAATAATATTATAAACAATAAATACTGTTAAAAATAATATATAAAACCAAGGCGAAAGAAAAGTATGTAGGTAAAACCACTTACTAAAATCTTTTACTTATATAATATTTTTTTACTCCCATAAAGAAATTTAGATTCAAAAAAGAAAATATCTACAAATGAATTCCCCTGAACAAAGAACAGTTCTTGTTCTATTAGAAAAATATGTAAATTTATAAGATTATGTAGCAGCCACGCCCTTCTCGCCAGTCGAGTCCCAAAGTTGAATAATTTTTAACACTTACGTTCAAATGATCTTCGCAGACGTACGTTCGCCGCGTAGGATCATAGTGAGCCTTCACTAAATTACACCATTTGCGTTTTAAAGCCTGAATAACTACCGCGAAAATTTTTTTAGGACTATTTGCCGTGTTGTTGTGACACGTAGGCACAAAGCATCTGATTATGTAATTACGCGAATACTTTTTATATTTGTGATACATTTTTGTGTAATATAAATATTATATAAGTATAACAATAATTAGACAAAGCAACAGGCACCGCCTATATGTATATATTTAACCACATGCACTAACTTACTAAAATGAAATGAAAATTTGGTTCTCCTCTAATATTCAGTTCAAAATTCCGGTTAAAAACTAAATTAGGACATTTAAAACGGAATGTGAGAGTTTAATTTAAAATCTCAGCGAACTCGCGCACGTCAGTTCGCAGACAAAGCAAAATGGTCGGCTCCTGTAACTCCTCCCGACAGTATCGATTTTTCAGCCCCAAAACCTTTTTCAGGAGCAAAGATTTGATTGCCATTCTGCTTCGTGAAAAAATATAGACGTGCTATAAGAGTAGTTTGTATGATAATAAATAAGTGTATGAATTAATGTTGTAGGTGAGTAGTTCAAATTGTTTCCGTGCCATTCGTTTTCTTTTCTTTTACAATTAGTATATTTAGTATATTTTTTCATTCCATCTTAAAGTTGTTACAACGAATAAAATGAAGACGAGAGTTAAAAAAAATGGTTCAACCAACTTTTTCGATTGAATATTTTTTGTTACAATAAATATTATTTTATTTTTAATTCGTATAAAGTGAAAAAAAATATTATGCTTAAAAAAATTACAGCTTATTTAAAACACAAAATAGTACGTTTTTACCAAATTTTATAAAAATAAAATCAGCTAAAAAATAATAATAATAAATACCATCACGGGTGCCTGTTTTTGCTGTCGATAACGTTTAATGGCCTCGTTCTAATTTCGCCGATGGTATTCGAAAGTAGCACAATTAGAGATCTTGTTGCGGTGTTTATGATGGTATAGCCTCGTTTAATAAAGCGGTTATCCATCCCAGGTCCGGCCTTGTCATCTGCTTAACCTTGTTATCAGTTGCGCGGTGATTTAACTAATAGGCTAGAGCCGCTTTAAAAAAATATATTTAAAAGAGGAAAAACTGTTATTAGCGTTTTTCTTGAAAATTTTGAGGTAATGTTGAAAAATTATAAGTACAAAATTTTATATTGTTTAATTACCTATCTACAACTTTGAATTTTTTTCGATAGAATGCATATTTCAGACACAAACCGTAAAGAACCAATAATCTCAAACGTATATTAAGCTACCCACCCCTTCCGGAAATTTTATTTTTTACTCAGCGTATTGATAAAAAATACTTATAGTTAACCCTGAATTTTCCGACCATCCACACTCTAAAGCGCTATGATGGTTTTTGTTAAAAAAAAAATATTGGCCCAGTAGATTGTGTTGTTGATGAAGCTCAGTAGTGGCCACACTGTCTCTAATAAAGTAGTGACTGTACACATTGTGGCTCTACAAATTGCAATTGAACATATATTATTACATTGCCCGGCCTTTAACATTCAACGATTAATACTTGCAGCAGAACTTTCATTAGATCAAAATACAAGTAATGCCTATATCATTTAAAGAAGAATAAAAAAATATAATAAAAAATAAGAAAGATTAAATCAAGACTGGCTTCAAAGGACTTGTTTCCAGAGCCGTAAACCATTTTAACAAAAAAAAAAATAACGTAATCGTTTTTTTTTTTTTTTTATAATATTTATACATTCAGGGTGAATTTAAGGCGTAGATATGGTCGGTGAAGTTGGTCGCCTTGGTGGCTCCCTTGTATGGCAGATAATGATTGACAGGTCAATGGAATCAGCTAACCACCTAGTCTTACAATAGTTGGTTATGTAGTGTGTTCGGTTTGGTAGTAATTTTCATATTAAGATTTCTAAATTTAAGTTCTAAATCTGATATCGAGGTATAATAAATATTTGTCGTTCTTTTAATAATGAATAGCTGCCTAACCAAACGCACTCTAAGACCTCATTGTTAAATTTTTTTTTTTTTGACTATTCATAAATATCTGTAAAGATTTACATGAAATAAATGATTTGGATTTGATTTGAATTTTTCAAGTGGGCCTTATAAGCCTGAGAAGGAATCCAGAAAAATTCTCAATGGAGTCTCGGGGCAGATTTTAATAAAAACTAAAACTGCATCATTAGATTTTTTTTTAAATCCTAGCTAGAAATCTGACTGGTTCATTTAAAAAAAAAAACCTGTTTGTTTGTACCAGCTGATAGTGTCGCTTATATGATGAGTTTTTTTTATAATCAACCGGTTCGATTTCCATCTAGGAGAATATATTTTTCAAAATCATCTTTTATCTACAAATATCCTCATTCTTGATTTTATCCATAAGATAAACTCCTAGCATAGTTCTTTCCATAGCTCGCTGAGTTTGTGGACCAGCCTTACTGTAAGCGTCCATGTTTCCGCGCCGTATGTCATCACTCTGGTGGGACGCACTGATTAAAGACTTTTGTTTTCAAACACTGCGGTATGGCTGATGTAAGGACGTGGCGAAACTTCCCAAGCGCTGTCCAGTCCAACTGCACCCTTCTGTCAACTTCACTCTCGGAGTTGTATCCACCGAGGTTAAGGATTTGGCACCGGTAGATGTATTTCTGAACTACTTCGAGAGTTACACCATCCATCTGCTATCCACACCTGCACGCGGTACAGCCTGCTGAACAACAAACGAGGTTCTGGCGACTAATCGATGGCGGTATAACCACCATGAAAAGCCGGGCATCAATAAATACTGTGTGGAAATGGGCAGCAGCATTACCAAGACGTGAGACGTGAGATCGCCAACGCACCTCCCACGAAAAACACCACAAAAAAACGGCCCCCAGTACCCGGCAGTCCCACTATTCCAGGCCACGGCAGCAGTCATGGTAACGGTGGGGCGGGGGTGCTAAGAATCCCCGGCATATAGGGTGCCAACTGACTTTGGAGACGTATAACGGACGGACCCTACGGCTGGACGGACACCAGCAACACCATAAGGTAAGATGTCACGTTGTGGGGCTGTGCGAAACCCGAAGATCCGGAGCAGACATGATAACCCTGCAATCAGGCCATCAACTCTACTTCCAGGAGCGACCATCCATCCCGAGGCGGCGTTAGGTTCCTTATCAACAAATTTCTCACGGACAACATTATGGAAGTACCTGCCATGGTAGTACAAGTGTATGCACCAATTTCGGCACACTTTGACGACGAGGCAGAGGCGATGTACGAAGACATAGCCAAGGCCTTCCACAACACCACTAGGGCTCACTATAATGTTGTCATGGGAGACTTCAACCTGCCAAAGTGGGAGTACAAACTGGCATCAAATTGAGTGTCGGAAGCAGGAATGTAGGGGACAAATGCTGGTCAACTTCCTCGAGAAAGAGGGGGTCTTTGTAATAAATACGTTCTTTGAAAAGAAGCCGCACAGGTAGTGAACTTGGAAAAGCCCTAACAACAAGGTCAGAAACGAGATTGACTTCATTATGGTTGATAAAAGGCGCATATTGAGAGATGTCTCGGTGATCAATAGGTTCAATACCGGAAGTGACCACAGACTTGTTCGAGGTACTCTGAATATCAACTACAAGCTTGAAAGGCAAATCTACGCTCCGACCTACCCTGCTCCAAACCATCGCGGGTTCAGACCGCTTCCAGCTAAAGCTGATAGCCATACTAAAACTTGGCCCATCTCGCTTCTGAGCCACGTCTATGAGCTGTTTTCGAGGGTCATCACTAACCGACTCACTCGAAGACTCGATGACTGCCAGCCTCCAGAAGAGGCCGAGTTTCGAGGATACGGCACCATAGACCACAAACTTACGATGAGGCAAATTATACAGAAAACCATAGAGTATAATCAGCCTCTGTGTGTCGCCTTCGTGGACTATGAGAAGGCCTTTGACTTTATCGAAGCCCGGGCTATAATGGAGTCCCTGCAGCGATGCCAGGTAGATTGGCGGTATATCGAGGTGTTGAGATGTCTATATAGATCTGCTACTATGACTGTCGGAGTACAAAACGATGAAACAGGGCCTATTCAACTGTATCATGGAGTGAGATAGTGCGATGTTATATAGCCGAAGCTGTTCACTGACGCATTTTAAGTTTTCAAGACGTTAGATTGGAAAGGATTGGGCATAAATATAAACGGAGAACGTATCTCACATCTTCGTTTTGCCGACGATATTGTTCTCTTCTCGGAGTCGCTGCTGAATATCTAAACTATGCATCTCGACGGGTGGGTCTCGGAATGAATCTGGTCATTCCGAGACCCGTCAATTTGGACGGCAATTAATGTTATATAACAATTTAAACATGCAAAAAGTATGTACTATAATGGCGCCTAAAAAACTCACATTCCAGCATCCAGGTAATACATACTTCAGTTATGTAATCATTCTACGAAAGTTATTTGCTTTATTATTTTACCTCTTATTTCTGGTTATGTATTTTTCAAGATGTCGCAATCTTTGTTTCATTGCTACCAAACTTACGGCTAAGGGAACACTTAGGTGAAAGCACTTTAAATACTAGAACTCAAAATTATACCTATAAATAGGGGGTTTATACTCATATATATTATAAAATATGTGGGCATGGCTTGTATACTATACCTTAGTCATAATAGGTATATAAAAAAAAACAAATAGTTTTTTAAAATACGCTTATAAAGTTGCGGGTACCAGCTAATATTTCAATAAAATTTTATACACTGAACAGCAAAAAGAAACCCGGCTACCCGCTACCTTGGAAATCTCATCCGATTTACTCAAAAAGTATAAAACTTACAACTACTCTCAAAGTTATACCTACAGTAATTCCATTTCGTGGCTATTAAAATGATTATAATTTTTATTAAAGTACCGACAACTTGCGGGTAACTTACGGACAACTTTGTAGTTTTATTCCTGGTAGGACATTGCCTAAGACTATTGCTAAGTATATTTTACTCTTGCAAAGGTTATCAGGTAAGTAAATAACGATGGGCCGATGGCCAATTCGACCAAAAGTGGGTACTGGGGATAGTAATGTCAAATTCCATACAAATATGTATTCGTACATTAAATTATGAATTCTCAGAATAATTATTTGTATGTAATTTGACATTACTAATCTAGGTATAAGTTATACCCTCTTTTGGTTGAATCGGCCCTAAGGCATTAAGCTCGCCAATGTACAGTTTAGCAAAAAAAATAAAAATCTTATGTCATTAAAGAAATAGCAAAACAAAAGTTGCTTTGGTGTTTATAATCTTGACGCATACGAAACATACCCCAAATTTCTTGAACGTTGATCAAAGAATCCATGTTAAGTAAAAATTAAATTATCGTGATATGATATTACAAACATCTCCCTTGTTATGATATTTTATCAAGGATTAATTTAATCAAAGTTATGTAAACTTAACTACCTATAACTAATAGTTAATCTGAATTCCCGCTGAGGATGAATAGATGTTAAAAGAAACACATATTATGCAATTAATATATTTTATTTACTAAAATACCATTAATAAAAACACTGAATTTACAGAAATAAATAAGGAACATGCTTAAAAAAAAACAGATAGCTAAACCAATGGCGGATTAAAAAAATTAAAGCCAAGTTCTAGTATGGCAGTTTTGCTTGGCCATTTTTTAATAAATTTAAAGTAAACATTTAAAAAACAATAGCAATAAAACTATTTTATATATAAACAAATTTTAAGGATATAAAAATAATAAATGCAAACAATATTCTTAGTTTTTTGTATAATTCGCCAATTTGATTTATACCAAGTGCGATTTTTACTGGTAAATCTTCATATATGGTATGATCAGTTAATAATATATTTGAATGACACAATTTTTGGATTCACCGAAATCTAAATATACATACAGGGTGGAAAAACATAAGGGTCTTAAATATTTGAAAAAGCAATATTCACTGATTGGAAAAAATAAATTTATAAAAGATTATAGAAAATTCATGTGAACGTAGTGATTTATGTACATACACATGTATTTTCCATTCTTATAGGTATTATACACATAGCGACTTTGGCTAATATGAGATTATACTAATCAAATCGAACAACTTTTCTCATGGAACCGTTTACACACCTTAAAAATATAAGGATCTGATGAAAAAAAAACACCAGCACCTTGCAAATACAGAGTTATTAGTGTTTGAAAAATAAATCCATTACCGCAAATAAAATAAAAATACATTGCTAGTTTGTATGGAGAAGTCTTTTTTTTTCGTTTGTGACGCATTCGATTTAATAAGCGCCTCATATTATCGCAAATTACAACTTGATTGGTCTAATATTATTCCATTTGAAAAACGCATGCATGCGCTTAGTGCGAAGACATATACTATAACAAATTACAAAAAAGTTATCTTTTAAGTAAAAAATATTATTTCTAATGTAAAAGGTACTTTCCATTTATGCCCTATTAGTTTTTTCTATCCTGTATTATTTTATATTACAATTAAATTACTTATATATTAGTTTAGCTTGTTCGATATAAATGGCTAGAATAATGACTAAGTAGGTATGCTTATAAACATTTTAGTAATATAATATTCTTTGGTAGGTATTTGAACTAGATTAAAGAATAAAAATAATATGTGTATAACCTAAAATTAAAAAAAAGCATGGTACAAATTCGATAAAATTAATCTTAAACAATATAGATTAAAATGGCATAATTTATTCTAAATCGTTGAGTATATTTTTACTTATAAGCTTGCATAACTAGTAAAACAGGTACAAAATACAACTTAATTTCACTTTTGAGCATATTTTTATATTTTTAATTACCATTTTATATTTATCAGTATAAAATAATATATTACCCTGAATATAGCAGACAGCAGTCAAATATAATACTTAGATAGGGATACCTCCGAGACAAAACAGATTTTGAGATGAAGATATTGAATGAATAAGAAAAAAAAAATAAAAAACAAAAAAAGACCATCTGTAGTTTTTTTCAAAAACAAAAATATGATACAATTTTTTTTTCAAAAAAATAAGTTTCTGAGTAGTTATGCTCCAGAATGTTCCAGGGTAAAAATCAAAATAATGGCAGAAATCATCTTTAGGGAACCAAAAAATAAGCCTAAATATATATATATATATATTTTTGACAATGTAAGATAAGAGCTTCCCAAAATTTTATTTTTAATTAAAAAAAAAATTCAGAAGTCGAAAAAATATTCCTAACATTACCATATGTAGTAATATAACGACAAACAATTCCCCATGTAGTCAATTTCACTTATCTGTTTTGTCTCGGAGGTATCATCTACCTATCTAAGTATTTTTTTTGTCTGCTGTCTGCTACATTCAGGGTCATAATAATATTGAAAATTTAACGATAAAATAAAAACTTCCCGGACTCGAACCCGTCGTGGCTGGGGTAGTCAGGTGGTCAGGTGTTACCTAAACACTAAGCTTGAGGTTAAGACTTCTCACGAAATTTGACATTGACTTTTACCTATTTCTTTGGAATCTTGTCAACTTTATCGTATCAGTCGTGGGTTCGAGTTCCACCCTTACAATTCCATCGATATAATTTCAATATAAAAATTAGCAGCTTATTTTATTGATTGATTCTAAAATATAATAAAGCCCAGAAGAAGATATTTCTTATATTTTACAAATGTGGTACAGACGCTACGCTAATCATACTTATTCACTTTTATGAAGTATTCTGTAAATAATAGACGTCATTCGTCATTTCATCATATTCATCTATTTTTATTGGTGCACGGCATGTGACGTTGTATCTACCTGGTGGTAAGCAGGCCTATAAAATATATCAATGGCGTCGATCAATCCCACTATGTTGGTTTAATGATGCTCTTACGAAATGGATGGCTTGCAGTTTACTTTAATAGCCTCGCGCTAAGCCAAGTTAACTACTCGTTTTGTAATCGCACCCTGAACGGAGACTACCACTTCGACAAGAAATCGATATAGTAATCTCCTAAAAACCGGTGAAACCCACAGACTTAAATCGAAAAATGACTAGGTTGTTGGCGGTTTTTGAATCTCTATAACGAAACTGGTCGGTCGGCATAGCGAAGTTGTAGATATTCCACCTAAAAAACACCGCCCATGACTCGACACCAGAAATAATCTCTTTAGAAAATATCTTTGAAAGAATTAATGAAATACTACTGTGGCAGCATTCAACGCGACGCCAGGTAACAAATAGTGACCTCCTTTGTCCGCCTCGAGATTACCATATATGGTAACGGAGCCGACCGTTGCTATATGATGATTTCAATAGGAAAACACCAGATCAGCCCCGTCGGAGTCAATGGGAAAACCCTCCGAGTGCAACCCGGAGGAGGTGCTGTATCTGAAGTTCTGAATAATGAAATTTCGGATTTATTCAGTTAACACTCAAACAAAATCAAAACCTTTGCAGAACCTGTGAATACTATTTTGATATTGTAACTGCTGAAGCCATTAAACTAATAAACTCAAAGCGAGCTACAAAATCTTTTTCTCATACCATAAAACTTTACTTTCCTCTACTTCCATACTAACTCCAGATATTAAAGTGGTAATATCCAAAACTGTCCATAAAAGGCACAAGAACTTTACCAACATCAAACCCTGCTAGGGCTAGCAACAGCTTATCTAAGCTAAGCTCTTAACTTTCTCCTCAAAAATAAGAAAAATAAAGACAACAAAAATTGTCAGGAATAGCAGCCGTATATTATGCAAAATGTTCCATTCAGAGTCCTATATGGTAAAGAAAATTACTTGTACAATTTGCGCTTAATAAGGAGACAAAATATATTAATACCCGATAGGGGAAAACTTAGCAGAACCTTAAACCTGCAAGGCAATATCAAATACTAGGTCTGAAATAAGCTTTACAAACCCGAAAATCATAAAACCTCGACAACCTTAACAACAACCGAGCGATTTATACTGGAGCAAGCCTCCAGTATAATTCGCAGCTGTGAGCGCGGGCAGAGCGAACAACAGAGCCGGCGACAAGCGACCAGAAAACTAGACATCATGCCAACAACAGGTACAGTTTCCAAAAAACTATATTCAGAATATAAAGGAAACTAGTTTATACTTACCAACTTCAGCTGATATTACGAACGCATTTTTTCCCAAATGAATTTTAAGTGGTCATATGCCAGAAATAAACGCTCCATAATTTTAAAGAAAGTAAAATAATTCGACCAAATCAATCTGTGCAGAGTTGTTCATCTAAATTAAGGAAAGGAAATCTTCACAAAAATATAAATTTGGCGAACCAATCTTCGTTTCAGATAAGTGCCAGCAGCGAAACAGTCAACATTATTTTTGGAAATATTTATTCAGTTGAAATTTTTGAAGTAACGAATAACCGATATTCTTTTTGAACACCGTGTATTACCGAATTAAAGAAAATGCGTTTATCTTTAAATGTTCATTGTATGCACGCCCTAAGCGGTAAAATCAAAATGTAAAGGAATTTTACTCTATGGGTAGAGACTGATCGACGAGAGAAGTCAAATCCCATACATTTGGCTTTCGATGGGTATTTCGATTCGATTATCGATTTGCTCTTTAGTAAGGCCCAAGGACAAATGCATTAATTAAAGCATACATTAGTCCAAACCATTATTCGATGTTGGAGAGAAGGACGAAAGCTATAGTTAGAGCTTAAAAAGAGAGTTATTCTGACTATAAAAAACTGGAAGTGAAAATGATTATCATTTCTAAAAATGTTAAAGGTATAGAAATGCAAAAGCCGTGTAACATCCTGATATAAAAAATATATGAACCAAACTATGAGCCATAGGATTTCTTTTTATATAGTAACTAGTGTATCCGTTCTACAGACAATATACACATAGTATTACTCTTCTATGTGGAAGTATTGATTAATCACCTCCCACGTCATTCACAACATTCACGAAATTGATCAGGCCTCAAAACATATATTGACTTACTTTTATTTTTAGGTTGTGCCAATACCTGCTCTTAAGAGACCTATTAAACTATTTTCCTCTTTAAAAGGCTAAATGTTGGGAAAATATCTGAACTAACAAATAAGGAGCAGCACCTATACCTAATATATTTTGACATATTACTGCTGTCGGAAGTCTAAAAAACGTAGAAGATATATAACGAAGCAAAAAAATATAGTATTATCTCTATATAAAAATTCAAGTCGTGTCAAAGTCAATTGCTGAACAAAGCTCCTCCAATGACAGGAATAAATAAGCAATTATTTTCGGATGAAAAGGATATGGCCGAGCACCATATCAGAGAGTAAAATATATTCATTACAGCTTACATTAGTCCAAACCGTGATTTTGACGATGAAGGACTAAAGCTGTAATTAGAGCTTAAATTAGTTCTGAATGTGATTCTGAAGATGAAAAACAGGAAGTGAAAATTATATGAACCAAACTATGAGCCATAGGATTTCTTTTTATATAGTAACTAGTGTATCCGTTCTACAGACAATATACACATAGTATTACTCTTCTATGTGGAAGTATTGATTAATCACCTCCCACGTCATTCACAACATTCACGAAATTGATCAGGCCTCAAAACATATATTGACTTACTTTTATTTTTAGGTTGTGCCAATGCCTGCTCTTAAGAGACCTATTAAACCATTTTCCTCTTTAAAGGGCTAAATGTTGAGTAATTATCTGAACTAACAAATAAGGAGCAGCACCTATACATAAAGTTGAGAAACTTGTTAAAAGAGGATATCAATACTTAGATGTAAAATTAAAAAATAAGAAATAAAATGCTTTGGAGAAGATATGTGGTGATGAAAATGTTAAACAATATGTGTCAAAATACATTTTGACATATAACTGCTGTCGGAAGTCTAAAAAACGTAGAATATATATAACGAAGCAAAAAAATATAGTATTATCTCTATATAAAAATTCAAGTCGTGTCTAAGTCAATTGCTGAACAAAGCTCCTCCAATGACAGGAATAAATAAGCAATTATTTTCTGATAAAAAGGATATGGCCGAGCACCATATCAGAGAGGAAAATATATTCATTACAGCTTACATTAGTCCAAACCGTGATTTTGACGATGAAGGACGAAAGCTGTAATTAGAGCTTAAATTAGTTCTGAATGTGATTCTGAAGATGAAAAACAGGAAGTGAAAATTATTATCATTTCTAAAAATGTTAAAGGTATAGAAATGCAAAAGCCGTGTAACATCCTGATATAAAAAATATATGAACCAAGCTATGAGCCATAGGATTTATTTTTATATAGTAACTAGTGTATCCGTTCTACAGACAATATACACATAGTATTACTCTTCTATGTGGAAGTATTGATTAATCACCTCCCACGTCATTCACAACATTCACGAAATTGATCAGGCCTCAAAACATATATTGACTTACTTTTATTTTTAGGTTGTCCCAATACCTGCTCTTAAGAGACCAATTAAACCATTTTCCTCTTTAAAAGGCTAAATGTTGGGAAAATATCTGAACTAACAAATAAGGAGCAGCACCTATACCTAATATATTTTGACATATTACTGCTGTCGGAAGTCTAAAAAACGTAGAAGATATATAACGAAGCAAAAAAATATAGTATTATCTCTATATAAAAATTCAAGTCGTGTCAAAGTCAATTGCTGAACAAAGCTCCTCCAATGACAGGAATAAATAAGCAATTATTTTCTGATGAAAAGGATATGTCCGAGCACCATATCAGAAAGGAAAATATATTCATTACAGCTTACATTAGTCCAAACCGTGATTTTGACGATGAAGGACGAAAGCTGTAATTAGAGCTTAAATTAGTTCTGAATGTGATTCTGAAGATGAAAAACAGGAAGTGAAAATTATTATCATTTCTAAAAATGTTAAAGGTATAGAAATGCAAAAGCCGTGTAACATCCTGATATAAAAAATATATGAACCAAACTATGAGCCATAGGATTTATTTTTATATAGTAACTAGTGTATCCGTTCTACAGACAATATACACATAGTATTACTCTTCTATGTGGAAGTATTGATTAATCACCTCCCACGTCATTCACAACATTCACGAAATTGATCAGGCCTCAAAACATATATTGACTTACTTTTATTTTTAGGTTGTCCCAATACCTGCTCTTAAGAGACCTATTAAACCATTTTCCTCTTTAAAGGGCTAAATGTTGGGAAAATATCTGAACTAACAAATAAGGAGCAGCACCTATACCTAATATATTTTGACATATTACTGCTGTCGGAAGTCTAAAAAACGTAGAAGATATATAACGAAGCAAAAATATATAGTATTATCTCTATATAAAAATTCAAGTCGTGTCAAAGTCAATTGCTGAACAAAGCTCCTCCAATGACAGGAATAACTAAGCAATTATTTTCTGATGAAAAGGATATGGCCGAGCACCATATAAGAGAGGAAAATATATTCATTACAGCTTACATTAGTCCAAACCGTGATTTTGACGATGAAGGACTAAAGCTGTAATTAGAGCTTAAATTAGTTCTGAATGTGATTCTGAAGATGAAAAACAGGAAGTGAAAATTATATGAACCAAACTATGAGCCATAGGATTTCTTTTTATATAGTAACTAGTGTATCCGTTCTACAGACAATATACACATAGTAATACTCTTCTATGTGGAAGTATTGATTAATCACCTCCCACGTCATTCACAACATTCACGAAATTGATCAGGCCTCAAAACATATATTGACTTACTTTTATTTTTAGGTTGTCCCAATACCTGCTCTTAAGAGACCTATTAAACCATTTTCCTCTTTAAAAGGCTAAATGTTGGGAAAATATCTGAACTAACAAATAAGGAGCAGCACCTATACCTAATATATTTTGACATATTACTGCTGTCGGAAGTCTAAAAAACGTAGAAGATATATAACGAAGCAAAAAAATATAGTATTATCTCTATATAAAAATTCAAGTCGTGTCAAAGTCAATTGCTGAACAAAGCTCCTCCAATGACAGGAATAAATAAGCAATTATTTTCGGATGAAAAGGATATGGCCGAGCACCATATCAGAGAGGAAAATATATTCATTACAGCTTACATTAGTCCAAACCGTGATTTTGACGATGAAGGACTAAAGCTGTAATTAGAGCTTAAATAAGTTCTGAATGTGATTCTGAAGATGAAAAACAGGAAGTGAAAATTATATGAACCAAACTATGAGCCATAGGATTTCTTTTTATATAGTAACTAGTGTATCCGTTCTACAGACTATATACACATAGTATTACTCTTCTATGTGGAAGTATTGATTAATCACCTCCCACGTCATTCACAACATTCACGAAATTGATCAGGCCTCAAAACATATATTGACTTACTTTTATTTTTAGGTTGTCCCAATACCTGCTCTTAAGAGACCTATTAAACCATTTTTCTCTTTAAAAGGCTAAATGTTGGGAAAATATCTGAACTAACAAATAAGGAGCAGCACCTATACCTAATATATTTTGACATATTACTGCTGTCGGAAGTCTAAAAAACGTAGAAGATATATAACGAAGCAAAAAAATATAGTATTATCTCTATATAAAAATTCAAGTCGTGTCAAAGTCAATTGCTGAACAAAGCTCCTCCAATGACAGGAATAAATAAGCAATTATTTTCTGATAAAAAGGATATAGCCGAGCACCATATCAGAGAGGAAAATATATTCATTACAGCTTACATTAGTCCAAACCGTGATTTTGACGATGAAGGACGAAAGCTGTAATTAAAGCTTAAATTAGTTCTGAATGTGATTCTGAAGATGAAAAACAGGAAGTGAAAATTATTATCATTTCTAAAAATGTTAAAGGTATAGAAATGCAAAAGCCGTGTAACATCCTGATATAAAAAATATATGAACCAAGCTATGAGCCATAGGATTTATTTTTATATAGTAACTAGTGTATCCGTTCTACAGACAATATACACATAGTATTACTCTTCTATGTGGAAGTATTGATTAATCACCTCCCACGTCATTCACAACATTCACGAAATTGATCAGGCCTCAAAACATATATTGACTTACTTTTATTTTTAGGTTGTCCCAATACCTGCTCTTAAGAGACCTATTAAACCATTTTCCTCTTTAAAAGGCTAAATGTTGGGAAAATATCTGAACTAACAAATAAGGAGCAGCACCTATACCTAATATATTTTGACATATTACTGCTGTCGGAAGTCTAAAAAACGTAGAAGATATATAACGAAGCAAAAAAATATAGTATTATCTCTATATAAAAATTCAAGTCGTGTCAAAGTCAATTGCTGAACAAAGCTCCTCCAATGACAGGAATAAATAAGCAATTATTTTCTGATGAAAAGGATATGGCCGAGCACCATATCAGAGAGGAAAATATATTCATTACAGCTTACATTAGTCCAAACCGTGATTTTGACGATGAAGGACGAAAGCTGTAATTAGAGCTTAAATTAGTTCTGAATGTGATTCTGAAGATGAAAAAAAGGAAGTGAAAATTATATGAACCAAACTATGAGCCATAGGATTTCTTTTTATATAGTAACTAGTGTATCCGTTCTACAGACAATATACACATAGTATTACTCTTCTATGTGGAAGTATTGATTAATCACCTCCCACGTCATTCACAACATTCACGAAATTGATCAGGCCTCAAAACATATATTGACTTACTTTTATTTTTAGGTTGTGCCAATACCTGCTCTTAAGAGACCTATTAAACCATTTTCCTCTTTAAAAGGCTAAATGTTGGGAAAATATCTGAACTAACAAATAAGGAGCAGCACCTATACCTAATATATTTTGACATATTACTGCTGTCGGAAGTCTAAAAAACGTAGAAGATATATAACGAAGCAAAAAAATATAGTATTATCTCTATATAAAAATTCAAGTCGTGTCAAAGTCAATTGCTGAACAAAGCTCCTCCAATGACAGGAATAACTAAGCAATTATTTTCTGATGAAAAGGATATGGCCGAGCACCATATCAGAGAGGAAAATATATTCATTACAGCTTACATTAGTCCAAACCGTGATTTTGACGATGAAGGACTAAAGCTGTAATTAGAGCTTAAATTAGTTCTGAATGTGATTCTGAAGATGAAAAACAGGAAGTGAAAATTATATGAACCAAACTATGAGCCTATGGTGATTTTGACGATGAAGGACGAAAGCTGTAATTAGAGCTTAAATTAGTTCTGAATGTGATTCTGAAGATGAAAAACAGGAAGTGAAAATTATTATCATTTCTAAAAATGTTAAAGGTATAGAAATGCAAAAGCCGTGTAACATCCTGATATAAAAAATATATGAACCAAGCTATGAGCCATAGGATTTCTTTTTATATAGTAACTAGTGTATTCGTTCTACAGACAATATACACATAGTATTACTCTTCTATGTGGAAGTATTGATTAATCACCTCCCACGTCATTCACAACATTCACGAAATTGATCAGGCCTCAAAACATATATTGACTTACTTTTATTTTTAGGTTGTCCCAATACCTGCTCTTAAGAGACCAATTAAACCATTTTCCTCTTTAAAAGGCTAAATGTTGGGAAAATATCTGAACTAACAAATAAGGAACAGCACCTATACCTAATATATTTTGACATATTACTGCTGTCGGAAGTCTAAAAAACGTAGAAGATATATAACGAAGCAAAAAAATATAGTATTATCTCTATATAAAAATTCAAGTCGTGTCAAAGTCAATTGCTGAACAAAGCTCCTCCAATGACAGGAATAACTAAGCAATTATTTTCTGATGAAAAGGATATGGCCGAGCACCATATCAGAGAGGAAAATATATTCATTACAGCTTACATTAGTCCGAATCGTGATTTTGACGATGAAGGACTAAAGCTGTAATTAGAGCTTAAATTAGTTCTGAATGTGATTCTGAAGATGAAAAACAGGAAGTGAAAATTATATGAACCAAACTATGAGCCATAGGATTTCTTTTTATATAGTAACTAGTGTATCCGTTCTACAGACAATATACACATAGTATTACTCTTCTATGTGGAAATATTGATTAATCACCTCCCACGTCATTCACAACATTCGCGAAATTGATCAGGCCTCAAAACATATATTGACTTACTTTTATTTTTAGGTTGTGCCAATACCTGCTCTTAAGAGACCTATTAAACCATTTTCCTCTTTAAAAGGCTAAATGTTGGGAAAATATCTGAACTAACAAATAAGGAGCAGCACCTATACCTAATATATTTTGACATATTACTGCTGTCGGAAGTCTAAAAAACGTAGAAGATATATAACGAAGCAAAAAAATATAGTATTATCTCTATATAAAAATTCAAGTCGTGTCAAAGTCAATTGCTGAACAAAGCTCCTCCAATGACAGGAATAAATAAGCAATTATTTTCGGATGAAAAGGATATGGCCGAGCACCATATCAGAGAGTAAAATATATTCATTACAGCTTACATTAGTCCAAACCGTGATTTTGACGATGAAGGACTAAAGCTGTAATTAGAGCTTAAATTAGTTCTGAATGTGATTCTGAAGATGAAAAACAGGAAGTGAAAATTATATGAACCAAACTATGAGCCATAGGATTTCTTTTTATATAGTAACTAGTGTATCCGTTCTACAGACTATATACACATAGTATTACTCTTCTATGTGGAAGTATTGATTAATCACCTCCCACGTCATTCACAACATTCACGAAATTGATCAGGCCTCAAAACATATATTGACTTACTTTTATTTTTAGGTTGTGCCAATACCTGCTCTTAAGAGACCTATTAAACCATTTTCCTCTTTAAAGGGCTAAATGTTGGGTAATTATCTGAACTAACAAATAAGGAGCGGCACCTATACATAAAGTTGAGAAACTTGTTAAAAGAGGATATCAATACTTAGATGTAAAATTAAAAAATAAGAAATAAAATGCTTTGGAGAAGATATGGTGATGAAAATGTTAAACAATATGTGTCAAAATACATTTTGACATATTACTGCTGTCGGAAGTCTAAAAAACGTAAAAGATATATAACGAAGCAAAAAAATATAGTATTATCTCTGTATAAAAATTCAAGTCGTGTCTAAGTCAATTGCTGAACAAAGCTCCTCCAATGACAGGAATAAATAAGCAATTATTTTCTGATGAAAAGGATATGGCCGAGCACCATATCAGAGAGGAAAATATATTCATTACAGCTTACATTAGTCCAAACCGTGATTTTGACGATGAAGGACGAAAGCTGTAATTAGAGCTTAAATTAGTTCTGAATGTGATTCTGAAGATGAAAAACAGGAAGTGAAAATTATTATCATTTCTAAAAATGTTAAAGGTATAGAAATGCAAAAGCCGTGTAACATCCTGATATAAAAAATATATGAACCAAGCTATGAGCCATAGGATTTCTTTTTATATAGTAACTAGTGTATCCGTTCTACAGACAATATACACATAGTATTACTCTTCTATGTGGAAGTATTGATTAATCACCTCCCACGTCAATCACAACATTCACGAAATTGATCAGGCCTCAAAACATATATTGACTTACTTTTATTTTTAGGTTGTCTCAATACCTGCTCTTAAGAGACCTATTAAACCATTTTCCTCTTTAAAAGGCTAAATGTTGGGAAAATATCTGAACTAACAAATAAGGAGCAGCACCTATACCTAATATATTTTGACATATTACTGCTGTCGGAAGTCTAAAAAACGTAGAAGATATATAACGAAGCAAAAAAATATAGTATTATCTCTATATAAAAATTCAAGTCGTGTCAAAGTCAATTGCTGAACAAAGCTCCTCCAATGACAGGAATAAATAAGCAATTATTTTCTGATGAAAAAGATATGGCCGAGCACCATATCAGAGAGGAAAATATATTCATTACAGCTTACATTAGTCCAAACCGTGATTTTGACGATAAAGGACGAAAGCTGTAATTAGAGGTTAAATTAGTTCTGAATGTGATTCTGAAGATGAAAAACAGGAAGTGAAAATTATATGAACCAAACTATGAGCCATAGGATTTCTTTTTATATAGTAACTAGTGTATCCGTTCTACAGACAATATACACATAGTAATACTCTTCTATGTGGAAGTATTGATTAATCACCTCCCACGTCATTCACAACATTCACGAAATTGATCAGGCCTCAAAACATATATTGACTTACTTTTATTTTTAGGTTGTCCCAATACCTGCTCTTAAGAGACCTATTAAACCATTTTCCTCTTTAAAAGGCTAAATGTTGGGAAAATATCTGAACTAACAAATAAGGAGCAGCACCTATACCTAATATATTTTGACATATTACTGCTGTCGGAAGTCTAAAAAACGTAGAAGATATATAACGAAGCAAAAAAATATAGTATTATCTCTATATAAAAATTCAAGTCGTGTCAAAGTCAATTGCTGAACAAAGCTCCTCCAATGACAGGAATAAATAAGCAATTATTTTCGGATGAAAAGGATATGGCCGAGCACCATATCAGAGAGGAAAATATATTCATTACAGCTTACATTAGTCCAAACCGTGATTTTGACGATGAAGGACTAAAGCTGTAATTAGAGCTTAAATAAGTTCTGAATGTGATTCTGAAGATGAAAAACAGGAAGTGAAAATTATATGAACCAAACTATGAGCCATAGGATTTCTTTTTATATAGTAACTAGTGTATCCGTTCTACAGACTATATACACATAGTATTACTCTTCTATGTGGAAGTATTGATTAATCACCTCCCACGTCATTCACAACATTCACGAAATTGATCAGGCCTCAAAACATATATTGACTTACTTTTATTTTTAGGTTGTCCCAATACCTGCTCTTAAGAGACCTATTAAACCATTTTTCTCTTTAAAAGGCTAAATGTTGGGAAAATATCTGAACTAACAAATAAGGAGCAGCACCTATACCTAATATATTTTGACATATTACTGCTGTCGGAAGTCTAAAAAACGTAGAAGATATATAACGAAGCAAAAAAATATAGTATTATCTCTATATAAAAATTCAAGTCGTCTCAAAGTCAATTGCTGAACAAAGCTCCTCCAATGACAGGAATAAATAAGCAATTATTTTCTGATAAAAAGGATATAGCCGAGCACCATATCAGAGAGGAAAATATATTCATTACAGCTTACATTAGTCCAAACCGTGATTTTGACGATGAAGGACGAAAGCTGTAATTAAAGCTTAAATTAGTTCTGAATGTGATTCTGAAGATGAAAAACAGGAAATGAAAATTATTATCATTTCTAAAAATGTTAAAGGTATAGAAATGCAAAAGCCGTGTAACATCCTGATATAAAAAATATATGAACCAAGCTATGAGCCATAGGATTTATTTTTATATAGTAACTAGTGTATCCGTTCTACAGACAATATACACATAGTATTACTCTTCTATGTGGAAGTATTGATTAATCACCTCCCACGTCATTCACAACATTCACGAAATTGATCAGGCCTCAAAACATATATTGACTTACTTTTATTTTTAGGTTGTCCCAATACCTGCTCTTAAGAGACCTATTAAACCATTTTCCTCTTTAAAAGGCTAAATGTTGGGAAAATATCTGAACTAACAAATAAGGAGCAGCACCTATACCTAATATATTTTGACATATTACTGCTGTCGGAAGTCTAAAAAACGTAGAAGATATATAACGAAGCAAAAAAATATAGTATTATCTCTATATAAAAATTCAAGTCGTGTCAAAGTCAATTGCTGAACAAAGCTCCTCCAATGACAGGAATAAATAAGCAATTATTTTCTGATGAAAAGGATATGGCCGAGCACCATATCAGAGAGGAAAATATATTCATTACAGCTTACATTAGTCCAAACCGTGATTTTGACGATGAAGGACGAAAGCTGTAATTAGAGCTTAAATTAGTTCTGAATGTGATTCTGAAGATGAAAAAAAGGAAGTGAAAATTATATGAACCAAACTATGAGCCATAGGATTTCTTTTTATATAGTAACTAGTGTATCCGTTCTACAGACAATATACACATAGTATTACTCTTCTATGTGGAAGTATTGATTAATCACCTCCCACGTCATTCACAACATTCACGAAATTGATCAGGCCTCAAAACATATATTGACTTACTTTTATTTTTAGGTTGTGCCAATACCTGCTCTTAAGAGACCTATTAAACCATTTTCCTCTTTAAAAGGCTAAATGTTGGGAAAATATCTGAACTAACAAATAAGGAGCAGCACCTATACCTAATATATTTTGACATATTACTGCTGTCGGAAGTCTAAAAAACGTAGAAGATATATAACGAAGCAAAAAAATATAGTATTATCTCTATATAAAAATTCAAGTCGTGTCAAAGTCAATTGCTGAACAAAGCTCCTCCAATGACAGGAATAACTAAGCAATTATTTTCTGATGAAAAGGATATGGCCGAGCACCATATCAGAGAGGAAAATATATTCATTACAGCTTACATTAGTCCAAACCGTGATTTTGACGATGAAGGACTAAAGCTGTAATTAGAGCTTAAATTAGTTCTGAATGTGATTCTGAAGATGAAAAACAGGAAGTGAAAATTATATGAACCAAACTATGAGCCTATGGTGATTTTGACGATGAAGGACGAAAGCTGTAATTAGAGCTTAAATTAGTTCTGAATGTGATTCTGAAGATGAAAAACAGGAAGTGAAAATTATTATCATTTCTAAAAATGTTAAAGGTATAGAAATGCAAAAGCCGTGTAACATCCTGATATAAAAAATATATGAACCAAGCTATGAGCCATAGGATTTCTTTTTATATAGTAACTAGTGTATTCGTTCTACAGACAATATACACATAGTATTACTCTTCTATGTGGAAGTATTGATTAATCACCTCCCACGTCATTCACAACATTCACGAAATTGATCAGGCCTCAAAACATATATTGACTTACTTTTATTTTTAGGTTGTCCCAATACCTGCTCTTAAGAGACCAATTAAACCATTTTCCTCTTTAAAAGGCTAAATGTTGGGAAAATATCTGAACTAACAAATAAGGAGCAGCACCTATACCTAATATATTTTGACATATTACTGCTGTCGGAAGTCTAAAAAACGTAGAAGATATATAACGAAGCAAACAAATATAGTATTATCTCTATATAAAAATTCAAGTCGTGTCAAAGTCAATTGCTGAACAAAGCTCCTCCAATGACAGGAATAACTAAGCAATTATTTTCTGATGAAAAGGATATGGCCGAGCACCATATCAGAGAGGAAAATATATTCATTACAGCTTACATTAGTCCGAATCGTGATTTTGACGATGAAGGACTAAAGCTGTAATTAGAGCTTAAATTAGTTCTGAATGTGATTCTGAAGATGAAAAACAGGAAGTGAAAATTATATGAACCAAACTATGAGCCATAGGATTTCTTTTTATATAGTAACTAGTGTATCCGTTCTACAGACAATATACACATAGTATTACTCTTCTATGTGGAAATATTGATTAATCACCTCCCACGTCATTCACAACATTCGCGAAATTGATCAGGCCTCAAAACATATATTGACTTACTTTTATTTTTAGGTTGTGCCAATACCTGCTCTTAAGAGACCTATTAAACCATTTTCCTCTTTAAAAGGCTAAATGTTGGGAAAATATCTGAACTAACAAATAAGGAGCAGCACCTATACCTAATATATTTTGACATATTACTGCTGTCGGAAGTCTAAAAAACGTAGAAGATATATAACGAAGCAAAAAAATATAGTATTATCTCTATATAAAAATTCAAGTCGTGTCAAAGTCAATTGCTGAACAAAGCTCCTCCAATGACAGGAATAAATAAGCAATTATTTTCGGATGAAAAGGATATGGCCGAGCACCATATCAGAGAGTAAAATATATTCATTACAGCTTACATTAGTCCAAACCGTGATTTTGACGATGAAGGACTAAAGCTGTAATTAGAGCTTAAATTAGTTCTGAATGTGATTCTGAAGATGAAAAACAGGAAGTGAAAATTATATGAACCAAACTATGAGCCATAGGATTTCTTTTTATATAGTAACTAGTGTATCCGTTCTACAGACTATATACACATAGTATTACTCTTCTATGTGGAAGTATTGATTAATCACCTCCCACGTCATTCACAACATTCACGAAATTGATCAGGCCTCAAAACATATATTGACTTACTTTTATTTTTAGGTTGTGCCAATACCTGCTCTTAAGAGACCTATTAAACCATTTTCCTCTTTAAAGGGCTAAATGTTGGGTAATTATCTGAACTAACAAATAAGGAGCGGCACCTATACATAAAGTTGAGAAACTTGTTAAAAGAGGATATCAATACTTAGATGTAAAATTAAAAAATAAGAAATAAAATGCTTTGGAGAAGATATGGTGATGAAAATGTTAAACAATATGTGTCAAAATACATTTTGACATATTACTGCTGTCGGAAGTCTAAAAAACGTAAAAGATATATAACGAAGCAAAAAAATATAGTATTATCTCTGTATAAAAATTCAAGTCGTGTCTAAGTCAATTGCTGAACAAAGCTCCTCCAATGACAGGAATAAATAAGCAATTATTTTCTGATGAAAAGGATATGGCCGAGCACCATATCAGAGAGGAAAATATATTCATTACAGCTTACATTAGTCCAAACCGTGATTTTGACGATGAAGGACGAAAGCTGTAATTAGAGCTTAAATTAGTTCTGAATGTGATTCTGAAGATGAAAAACAGGAAGTGAAAATTATTATCATTTCTAAAAATGTTAAAGGTATAGAAATGCAAAAGCCGTGTAACATCCTGATATAAAAAATATATGAACCAAGCTATGAGCCATAGGATTTCTTTTTATATAGTAACTAGTGTATCCGTTCTACAGACAATATACACATAGTATTACTCTTCTATGTGGAAGTATTGATTAATCACCTCCCACGTCAATCACAACATTCACGAAATTGATCAGGCCTCAAAACATATATTGACTTACTTTTATTTTTAGGTTGTCTCAATACCTGCTCTTAAGAGACCTATTAAACCATTTTCCTCTTTAAAAGGCTAAATGTTGGGAAAATATCTGAACTAACAAATAAGGAGCAGCACCTATACCTAATATATTTTGACATATTACTGCTGTCGGAAGTCTAAAAAACGTAGAAGATATATAACGAAGCAAAAAAATATAGTATTATCTCTATATAAAAATTCAAGTCGTGTCAAAGTCAATTGCTGAACAAAGCTCCTCCAATGACAGGAATAAATAAGCAATTATTTTCTGATGAAAAAGATATGGCCGAGCACCATATCAGAGAGGAAAATATATTCATTACAGCTTACATTAGTCCAAACCGTGATTTTGACGATAAAGGACGAAAGCTGTAATTAGAGGTTAAATTAGTTCTGAATGTGATTCTGAAGATGAAAAAAAGGAAGTGAAAATTATTATCATTTCTAAAAATGTTAAAGGTATAAAAATGCAAAAGCCGTGTAACATCCTGATATAAAAAATATATGAACCAAACTATGAGCCATAGGATTTCTTTTTATATAGTAACTAGTGTATCCGTTCTACAGACAATATACACATAGTAATACTCTTCTATGTGGAAGTATTGATTAATCACCTCCCACGTCATTCACAACATTCACGAAATTGATCAGGCCTCAAAACATATATTGACTTACTTTTATTTTTAGGTTGTCCCAATACCTGCTCTTAAGAGACCTATTAAACCATTTTCCTCTTTAAAAGGCTAAATGTTGGGAAAATATCTGAACTAACAAATAAGGAGCAGCACCTATACCTAATATATTTTGACATATTACTGCTGTCGGAAGTCTAAAAAACGTAGAAGATATATAACGAAGCAAAAAAATATAGTATTATCTCTATATAAAAATTCAAGTCGTGTCAAAGTCAATTGCTGAACAAAGCTCCTCCAATGACAGGAATAAATAAGCAATTATTTTCTGATGAAAAGGATATGGCCGAGCACCATATCAGAGAGGAAAATATATTCATTACAGCTTACATTAGCCCAAACCGTGATTTTGACGATGAAGGACGAAAGCTGTAATTAGAGCTTAAATTAGTTCTGAATGTGATTCTGAAGATGAAAAAGAGGAAGTGAAAATTATATGAACCAAACTATGAGCCATAGGATTTCTTTTTATATAGTAACTAGTGTATCCGTTCTACAGACAATATACACATAGTATTACTCTTCTATGTGGAAGTATTGATTAATCACCTCCCACGTCATTCACAACATTCACGAAAGTGATCAGGCCTCAAAACATATATTGACTTACTTTTATTTTTAGGTTGTGCCAATACCTGCTCTTAAGAGACCTATTAAACCATTTTCCTCTTTAAAAGGCTAAATGTTGGGAAAATATCTGAACTAACAAATAAGGAGCAGCACCTATACCTAATATATTTTGACATATTACTGCTGTCGGAAGTCTAAAAAACGTAGAAGATATATAACGAAGCAAAAAAATATAGTATTATCTCTATATAAAAAATCAAGTCGTGTCAAAGTCAATTGCTGAACAAAGCTCCTCCAATTACAGGAATAAATAAGCAATTATTTTCTGATGAAAAGGATATGGCCGAGCACCATATCAGAGAGGAAAATATATTCATTACAGCTTACATTAGTCCAAACCGTGATTTTGACGATGAAGGACGAAAGCTGTAATTAGAGCTTAAATTAGTTCTGAATGTGATTCTGAAGATGAAAAACAGGAAGTGAAAATTATATGAACCAAACTATGAGCCTATGGTGATTTTGACGATGAAGGACGAAAGATGTAATTAGAGCTTAAATTAGTTCTGAATGTGATTCTGAAGATGAAAAACAGGAAGTGAAAATTATTATCATTTCTAAAAATGTTAAAGGTATAGAAATGCAAAAGCCGTGTAACATCCTGATATAAAAAATATATGAACCAAGCTATGAGCCATAGGATTTCTTTTTATATAGTAACTAGTGTATCCGTTCTACAGACAATATACACATAGTATTACTCTTCTATGTGGAAGTATTGATTAATCACCTCCCACGTCATTCACAACATTCACGAAATTGATCAGGCCTAAAAACATATATTGACTTACTTTTATTTTTAGGTTGTCCCAATACCTGCTCTTAAGAGACCAATTAAACCATTTTCCTCTTTAAAAGGCTAAATGTTGGGAAAATATCTGAACTAACACATAAGGAGCAGCACCTATACCTAATATATTTTGACATATTACTGCTGTCGGAAGTCTAAAAAACGTAGAAGATATATAACGAAGCAAAAATATATAGTATTATCTCTATATAAAAATTCAAGTCGTGTCAAAGTCAATTGCTGAACAAAGCTCCTCCAATGACAGAAATAAATAAGCAATTATTTTCTGATGAAAAGGATATGTCCGAGCACCATATCAGAAAGGAAAATATATTCATTACAGCTTACATTAGTCCAAACCGTGATTTTGACGATGAAGGATGAAAGCTGTAATTAGAACTTAAATTAGTTCTGAATGTGATTCTGAAGATGAAAAACAGGAAGTGAAAATTATTATCATTTCTAAAAATGTTAAAGGTATAGAAATGCAAAAGCCGTGTAACATCCTGATATAAAAAATATATGAACCAAACTATGAGCCATAGGATTTCTTTTTATATAGTAACTAGTGTATCCGTTCTACAGACAATATACACATAGTATTACTCTTCTATGTGGAAGTAATGATTAATCACCTCCCACGTCATTCACAACATTCACGAAATTGATCAGGCCTCAAAACATATATTGACTTACTTTTATTTTTAGGTTGTCCCAATACCTGCTCTTAAGAGACCTATTAAACCATTTTCCTCTTTAAAAGGCTAAATGTTGGGAAAATATCTGAACTAACAAATAAGGAGCAGCACCTATACCTAATATATTTTGACATATTACTGCTGTCGGAAGTCTAAAAAACGTAGAAGATATATAACGAAGCAAAAAAATATAGTATTATCTCTATATAAAAATTCAAGTCGTGTCAAAGTCAATTGCTGAACAAAGCTCCTCCAATGACAGGAATAACTAAGCAATTATTTTCTGATGAAAAGGATATGGCCGAGCACCATATCAGAGAGGAAAATATATTCATTACAGCTTACATTAGTCCAAACCGTGATTTTGACGATGAAGGACTAAAGCTGTAATTAGAGCTTAAATTAGTTCTGAATGTGATTCTGAAGATGAAAAACAGGAAGTGAAAATTATATGAACCAAACTATGAGCCATAGGATTTCTTTTTATATAGTAACTAGTGTATCCGTTCTACAGACAATATACACATACTATTACTATTCTATGTGGAAGTATTGATTAATCACCTCCCACGTCATTCACAACATTCACGAAATTGATCAGGCCTCAAAACATATATTGACTTACTTTTATTTTTAGGTTGTCCCAATACCTGCTCTTAAGAGACCTATTAAACCATTTTTCTCTTTAAAAGGCTAAATGTTGGGAAAATATCTGAACTAACAAATAAGGAGCAGCACCTATACCTAATATATTTTGACATATTACTGCTGTCGGAAGTCTAAAAAACGTAGAAGATATATAACGAAGCAAAAAAATATAGTATTATCTCTATATAAAAATTCAAGTCGTGTCAAAGTCAATTGCTGAACAAAGCCCCTCCAATGACAGGAATAAATAAGCAATTATTTTCTGATGAAAAGGATATGGCCGAGCACCATATCAGAGAGGAAAATATATTCATTACAGCTTACATTAGTCCAAACCGTGATTTTGACGATGAAGGACGAAAGCTGTAATTAGAGCTTAAATTAGTTCTGAATGTGATTCTGAAGATGAAAAACAGGAAGTGAAAATTATTATCATTTCTAAAAATGTTAAAGGTATAGAAATGCAAAAGCCGTGTAACATCCTGATATAAAAAATATATGAACCAAGCTATGAGCTATAGGATTTCTTTTTATATAGTAACTAGTGTATCCGTTCTACAGACAATATACACATAGTATTACTCTTCTATATGGAAGTATTGATTAATCACCTCCCACGTCATTCACAACATTCACGAAATTGATCAGGCCTCAAAACATATATTGACTTACTTTTATTTTTAGGTTGTCCCAATACCTGCTCTTAAGAGACCAATTAAACCATTTTCCTCTTTAAAAGGCTAAATGTTGGGAAAATATCTGAACTAACAAATAAGGAGCAGCACCTATACCTAATATATTTTGACATATTACTGCTGTCGGAAGTCTAAAAAACGTAGAAGATATATAACGAAGCAAAAAAATATAGTATTATCTCTATATAAGGTCGTGTCAAAGTCAACTGCTGAACAAAGCTCCTCCAATGACAGGAATAAATAAGCAATTATTTTCTGATGAAAAGGATATGTCCGAGCACCATATCAGAAAGGAAAATATATTCATTACAGCTTACATTAGTCCAAACCGTGATTTTGACGATGAAGGACGAAAGCTGTAATTAGAGCTTAAATTAGTTCTGAGTGTGATTCTGAAGATGAAAAACAGGAAGTGAAAATTATTATCATTTCTAAAAATGTTAAAGGTATAGAAATGCAAAAGCCGTGTAACATCCTGATATAAAAAATATATGAACCAAACTATGAGCCATAGGATTTCTTTTTATATAGTAACTAGTGTATCCGTTCTACAGACAATATACACATAGTATTACTCTTCTATGTGGAAGTATTGATAATCACCTCCCACGTCATTCACAACATTCACGAAATTGATCAGGCCTCAAAACATATATTGACTTACTTTTATTTTTAGGTTGTCCCAATACCTGCTCTTAAGAGACCTATTAAACCA
Source organism: Monopis laevigella (assembly GCA_947458855.1). Taxonomy (NCBI): domain Eukaryota; kingdom Metazoa; phylum Arthropoda; class Insecta; order Lepidoptera; family Tineidae; genus Monopis; species Monopis laevigella. The sequence continues at coordinate 34,351,748 of OX381576.1, read as the reverse complement.
TTTTCCTCTTTAAAAGGCTAAATGTTGGGAAAATATCTGAACTAACAAATAAGGAGCAGCACCTATACCTAATATATTTTGACATATTACTGCTGTCGGAAGTCTAAAAAACGTAGATATATAACGAAGCAAAAAAATATAGTATTATCTCTATATAAAAATTCAAGTCGTGTCAAAGTCAATTGCTGAACAAAGCTCCTCCAATGACAGGAATAACTAAGCAATTATTTTCTGATGAAAAGGATATGGCCGAGCACCATATCAGAGAGGAAAATATATTCATTACAGCTTACATTAGTCCAAACCGTGATTTTGACGATGAAGGACTAAAGCTGTAATTAGAGCTTAAATTAGTTCTGAATGTGATTCTGAAGATGAAAAACAGGAAGTGAAAATTATATGAACCAAACTATGAGCCATAGGATTTCTTTTCATATAGTAACTAGTGTATCCGTTCTACAGACAATATACACATACTATTACTCTTCTATGTGGAAGTATTGATTAATCACCTCCCACGTCATTCACAACATTCACGAAATTGATCAGGCCTCAAAACATATATTGACTTACTTTTATTTTTAGGTTGTCCCAACACCTGCTCTTAAGAGACCTATTAAACCATTTTCCTCTTTAAAAGGCTAAATGTTGGGAAAATATCTGAACTAACAAATAAGGAGCAGCACCTATACCTAATATATTTTGACATATTACTGCTGCCGGAAGTCTAAAAAACGTAGAAGATATATAACGAAGCAAAAAAATATAGTATTATCTCTATATAAAAATTCAAGTCGTGTCAAAGTCAATTGCTGAACAAAGCTCCTCCAATGACAGGAATAAATAAGCAATTATTTTCTGATGAAAAGGATATGGCCGAGCACCATATCAGAGAGGAAAATATATTCATTACAGCTTACATTAGTCCGAACCGTGATTTTGACGATGAAGGACGAAAGCTGTAATTAGAGCTTAAATTAGTTCTGAATGTGATTCTGAAGATGAAAAACAGAAAGTGAAAATTATTATTATTTCTAAAAATGTTAAAGGTATAGAAATGCAAAAGCCGTGTAACATCCTGATATAAAAAATATATGAACCAAACTATGAGCCATAGGATTTCTTTTTATATAGTAACTAGTGTATCCGTTCTACAGACAATATACACATAGTATTACTCTTCTATGTGGAAGTATTGATTAATCACCTCCCACGTCATTCACAACATTCACGAAATTGATCAGGCCTCAAAACATATATTGACTTACTTTTATTTTTAGGTTGTGCCAATACCTGCTCTTAAGAGACCTATTAAACCATTTTCCTCTTTAAAAGGCTAAATGTTGGGAAAATATCTGAACTAACAAATAAGGAGCAGCACCTATACCTAATATATTTTGACATATTACTGCTGTCGGAAGTCTAAAAAACGTAGAAGATATATAACGAAGCAAAAAAATATAGTATTATCTCTATATAAAATTCAAGTCGTGTCAAAGTCAATTGCTGAACAAAGCTCCTCCAATGACAGGAATAAATAAGCAATTATTTTCTGATGAAAAGGATATGGCCGAGCACCATATCAGAGAGGAAAATATATTCATTACAGCTTACATTAGTCCAAACCGTGATTTTGACGATGAAGGACGAAAGCTGTAATTAAAGCTTAAATTAGTTCTGAATGTGATTCTGAAGATGAAAAACAGGAAGTGAAAATTATATGAACCAAACTATGAGCCATAGGATTTCTTTTTATATAGTAACTAGTGTATCCGTTCTACAGACAATATACACATAGTATTACTCTTCTATGTGGAAGTATTGATTAATCACCTCCCACGTCATTCCCAACATTCACGAAATTGATCAGGCCTCAAAACATATATTGACTTACTTTTATTTTTAGGTTGTGCCAATACCTGCTCTTAAGAGACCTATTAAACCATTTTCCTCTTTAAAGGGCTAAATGTTGGGTAATTATCTGAACTAACAAATAAGGAGCAGCACCTATACCTAAAGTTGAGAAACTTGTTAAAAGAGGATATCAATACTTAGATGTAAAATGAAAAAATAAGAAATAAAATGCTTTGGAGAGGTGTGTGGTAATGAAAATGTTAAACAATTAATAGGCTCAGAATATTATGGTCATGTATCAAGCTTACTACGTTACCGATTAATTCTTTGGGTTGCAGTGGAGATCAACAGAGCATTTGTTACACACACTTTTTTTATATAACAAATGCTCTGTTGGGCTATTAGGGCTTTATGTAAAGCTCATCCGCTCGACAGTTGTAAACCCTTATTTGCTAAATTAAAAATACTCCCGTTACCGTGTTTATACATCCTGGAACTTTGTATTTTCGTTAGAAAGAATTTTGATACATTTAAAACAAATGAAAAAGTTTATGATTCAAAAGCAAAAATTAAAAATAAATTATACGCTCCAAGAGTTCGATTACACTTATGCCAATCAAATACATTTTCCATGGCAATTCGAGTGTATAATCACCTCCCTAATTCATTTAATAGTCTACTATTTGGATCATTTAAAAATCGTCTGCAGAAATTATTGCTTTATAAGTTGTACTACTCAGTAAAATATGTTTTAGAAGACAAGTCTATTTGTAATGCTGACCGTGCAGTTATTTGTGATGTGTTTTTAAACTTTTCCAAATGTTTACACTTGAAATTGTCTTGCAATAATAATTTGTTGAGTGACTGTGACTCTGACGGCCGTTGGGGTATTAAGGTTCTCGAGTGGCGACCGCGTGCTGGAGGACGCAGCAGAGGCAGGCCCCCCACAAGATGGACCGACGACCTGAAAAAGGTCGCGGGAAGCCGATGGATACAGGCAGCGCAGAACCGGTCGTTGTGGCGATCCTTGGGGGAGGCCTATGTCCAGCAGTGGACGCGCAAAGAAAGGCTGGCATGATGAAAGTTCAATACGACATTATTCTTGGGAGGTATTGTTGACGGTTTTTATAATCCGTCTTTGTTTGACGGACATGTTTATGTCGGATGTATGGAGTCGTCTTTGTTCTTGGGACACATTTATAAATACGTCTTTTTAAGATATAAAATGATTGTTTTTCTTCTTTTTAGAAATTTGAAATCTTTAAATAAATATATTTTACAGTTATTTTTATGTAAATATATTAGTTTCAGTTCCAATTTTGGTCAAAAAGCGTAATTTTTGCAGGTGGTTCTTCACCAATAACACAAGAAGTTGAAGATACAGTTAAGCAGATGGGAGATATTTGGAATGACGTATTTTCTGACGATAATGAAGATCATGAGCGTAGTAACGTACCCGCAGAAGATGTTCTCAAAGAAGATAGCTATATCCTAACTAATATTATGACCCCCGTTTTCAATAGTATTAACTTTCCGAATTCGGTCAGTTCACAGTCAGTTCAAAGTGAATATCCAGCACCGCTGACTCCTATTTTAATGACTTACTTCTTCAACCAGCATCTGTTCCTAGATCTCTTACTCCTACCATCAGCGACCAACTTCTTCAGGCAAGTCCTGGTCCTTCTATTATTCTTGAAGACGAAACTAGAATATTAGCATTACCTATAGAATGTACACCACATCCATCTCCAGTGAACAACTATACCAAATGTGATGACCCCTTTTGCTGCTAACACGACATCGACCAACTGTCCATTTGTTCTTCATCTGTTCAGAGTACTGTAGAAAGCTCTAATCCAGCTTCACCTGCTTTATTGAATAGGGGCAAAAAACGCCGTCGTAACTATAATAACTGGGGCGAGATAAAAAGAGACTTGCCAACTAGGTAAAAAGTATTGCTCAAAGAGAGGGCGAACTGTTGAACAAAAGACGATGGGCCCTATTTGTAGTTGTAGATTTAAGTGTAGCACGAAGATATCAGATGATAAACGCAAATTAATTTTTGATAAATTTTGGGCACTCGGTGACAGAGAAAAACAGTGGTATGTAGCTTCTTACACGAAAAAACAATTTAAAAGTCGCACCTTTAAAAGAGAATTAAAACATAACAGAGAATTTACAAAATGAGGAGGATTTGATTAACGGTAAGTTAAGTGTTTGTAAAATAATGTTTCTTAATACACTTGGAATTAGTGAGCGCTTAACTAGAACTGGCAAAAACGTGGCAAAAATATGATGGCAGCACATCAGTTGAACCAGACATGCGAGGTCGTCATAGTAGCCATAAAAAAGTTCTTAACGAGGATATGACAAAATCTGTTTGCGATCACGTCAAATCATTTGTACCAGTTGAATCGCACTATACTAGAAAACAATCAAAAAGACTTTATTCGGATGGAAGTCTTAGTTTAGCGCGTATGTTTCGAATGTACAAAGAATGGTCCGATTTAAACAAATATACTAGTCAAGCATCTACTCTTAGACATTACAGAGACATTGTTAACAGAAATTTTAACCTAACTTTTCATATTCCTAAAAAAGATACTTGTGATCAATGTCTTATCTTTAAAAACACTGAAAATCCATCAGATGAAGCTAGATCAAATATAATTAAACACAAAAAGAACAAAAATATTGCTCGAAATTTTAAAGATGCTGACAAAAAGGATGCTATTGAATCTAATGGTGTTATTGTATGTGCTACATTCGACTTTCAGAAAGTTTTAACTTGTCCACATGGGCAAATTAGCATTTTGTATTATAAACGTAAATTATCTTGTTATCATTTAACTATTTATGATTTGTCTGCCAAACATGGGCATTGTTACGTATGGGACGACAGTATAGCAAAACGAGGAGCAAATGAGGTTGCTAGTTGTTTGTACGATTTTATAAAAGGTTGTGCTGCCAAAGGTGTTAAAGATTTCCGTAATTGTAATGTGTTTTTGTAATGTACAGTCACGCGTCAAAAGAACTAGGAGTAAAAATAACCCATAGGTTCCTAGAAAAGGGCCATACCCAAAACAAGGGGGACTCTGTTCATTCAGTGGTTGAACGAGCTGCTGAATGTAAAATCATTTACACACCAGAAGAATGGAAATTATTGATCAGGTGGGCTAAAACTAAAGGCGAATTAAACAACGTTATAGATATACAAAAAGAACATATTCTAGATTTCAAAGAGCTTTTATTAAACAAGAACTGGATTAAAAACATTGCTAATGATAAAGTAGCATGGACGAAAATCAAAGAGGTTTTTGTTGATGATACACAACTTAATAAGATACATTATAAATATGACTTGGACGGTAATTACATGACTTTAGTTACTCGTAAAGAAACTAGACATTGCAGCACAATCTCATTAAAACAAGCATATTGTGGTCCAATACCCATTGGTAATGACAAGTTTAAAGACCTTCAAAATCTTTCTATTACAGGTATAATACCTAATAAATATCATAATTACTTTAATTCTTTGCCTCATGGACGATCAACTTTGACCGAGTCTTACGAGTCTGATAATGATTCTAGTTAGTTTTGTTACTATTTGGTATTTCTTATTTTTCTACGTTGGATCTCTGAAATATGTTCTAAAGTTAAGCTATGATTAGGAGTAATTTTTATTAATAAGTCTATAAGAACTAATGTTTACAACATAACTGTGCCATCTTTATTACGTTTAAAATGTTTAGTTGAAAGTTTAGTTTATTAAATTGGTTATATATTTTTTTAAAGTTTTTATAATGTATAATGTTGTAAGATTTATTTTGTTTTTTTCAGTTAGCACTTTATTATTAACTTTAGTATAGTAAAAAAGGCATCGTTCTGTTATTAAAATAAGAAACGTTAGTATAAAAATACGCAAAATTGATTGCTGTGATTTTAATTAACTGTTCTTAATAATATACTAAATATTTTATTATTACAATGAAATTTTATTCAAACCTATAAATCAAATCCGCCATCGTATTCTTTTAATATTACGTAGAATAGTGTCGTTAAGTTATATACGTCGATAAATTCCGACGAATATCGTCGGTTCATTTCATCCGCCCCAAAGTTGTCCGTAGTAAACTGTCGCATGTGACTTTCTATAAAATCCAGGTATATTTACCTAGTTTATCATAAGTAGCATTTTAAAAGATTAGTATTAATAAACAATGTGAAAATTTGAAACAAAGCGGATCAACGGTTTCCAAGTTATCAAAAAAACTATTCTCAAAACTTCAAAGCGCTGTCCTGTAAAGTTGCTAAAAAGCAGAACCGTCGTTGTTCTACGACTGTGACGATATCTACATAATTATTTTCACTTCATAAAATACTTTAAATATTAATATCAGGAGGCCATTTTGAATTTTCAATTTTAGTTCCCAGGGTTGACGCTGCGGCGCTTTAAATTTTTCGACATTTATTTACTATGAAGTTGGCTCTCTTCTCTCGTAGAGAGTATTATGTTCCTTAGTGCCTAGGACATCATCGCGTAAGCACGCACAAATGTGCATCCCAGGACGACATCACGAACGCTCGCGCACCCGCACTCACCGCGAGACCGCTCTCGCCAACCGCGTCTCCATCTAGTTTAGCATAGTATTATACTGACAATATATTAATATGTATATTCTATGTGGGAGTTTCATTGATCCCCTCAGCATCCCCCACATCTATAAGAAAATTAAACCTATAATCAATTTAAAAAAGCTTAAATTTGTGCTCAAAAGTAATAAAATGGAATTTAAAGAATTTGAAAACTATATGTATTTATTTAAAACTTTAGAATATATTATAAATCATCTACTTATAATTAGATAATTTATACGGTGCCATAGATACCTCATATTCTATAGATTGTTAAAAAAAGTAAAAAATGACAAAAATAAATTAGAAATTATTTTTTGCTCTAAGTACATGCTCGAGCACCATACCAGAGATAATATTGATTAGAGCTTATATTAGTCCACCCCGTGATTCTGACGATAAAGAACGAAAGTGATTCTGACGATGAAAAAGAAGGAGAAAGATTTGATTTAAAAAAATGTAACATCCTGATATAAAAACACCGTTGATAAAATGACAATGATACTTTTTTTATGATAAAATAGAATTTGAACCTGGGAATTTGATTCCTGGTAAAAGTGGGAGAGACGCCATATGAGGAGAGACGCCATATCTTCGGTAATTCCGTGTTTACGAAAGAGATGTCGATATTTTTTTCTGTGTTTTCTTACTCAAGGACGCTACCTACGCAACGCGTCAGTGCTTGTTTGGCTGAGCCCGAGTGTGACGTGTGTATGACGGAAAGTTAATTCCATCGCGTGAATTTTTCGACTAAAATTTCGAGTTATTGCGGTTTCAATTAATATTAAACGTAAAACAAAGACACTGTAAGGTAAGAATTGGTTTTATTATATTATTTTGTTTGTTGTTAACTCGTTTCAATTACATTTAGGCACCATAGTTAATACCTACGTACTTTATACCTACATGGCATCACTCCCACAAAATGAGGAGAGATGCCAACCTTTGCAAAAGTGTCAATGTAGGGTATATTCTTGAATATTTTTATTGTTTGTAGAATGCCGAGAAAATACGTAAGGAAGCATACAGTAGTCAGAGGACAGTGGCCTGAAGAAAATTTAATTTTGGCAATTGAAAAAGTACAAAAAGGGGAAATATCGAAAAATGAAGCTCAAAGACGTTATGGAATACCGATTCGAACCTTGAGTAGGCGCCTTATGACTGGCAACACTACAAAGTCGGGATTAGGACCTCAAGGTATTTACAAAAATTTTTTTGCTTATAATAATAATAATAATAACATAATAGTACCTAATTCAATTAAATATTGTTCCAGCTTCACTTGGAACAGAGAATGAAAAACGATTGGCTTCTTATATTAAACGCCTAGCTAACGCTGGTTTTGCACCTGATAGGTCTACTATTCGGTCTCTTGCCTATCAATTTGCCGAGAAACTTGGAATTCAACATAAATTTTCGAAAGAAAAGGAAAAGGCAGGGCAACATTGGCTAACTTCTTTTCTAGAGAGAAATAAAGATATTTCAGTACGGCAAGCAGAAGGTCTCTCTGTTGCAAGAGCTCAGGGTATGAATAGAGAAGAAGTTAGTGCATTCTTTAAGCTACTTGAAGAAGAAATGGTCAAACATGAGTTAACTAATAGGCCTGAAAATATTTTTAATGTTGACGAGACTGGAATACAGTTAATAAATAAACCTGGAAAGGTATTAACAGCCAAAGGAGCTAAGGACGTTCACGTGATCACACCTCGTGAAAAAGGAGAAACAATTTCTCTCGTTGCATGCTGCAGTGCTGAAGGCCGTTTTCTACCTCCAGTGTTAATAATGAAAGGCGTCAATAAAAAATCTGAATTTTCTGATGGCTTGCCTAATGGGTCCGATGTCTACATGAATAAAAAGTCATCTTATATTAATTCTGAACTATTTTTGCGGTGGTTTAAGGAACATTTTCTACCCAAAAAACCAAAGACAGGTAAAACAATTTTAATTTTAGATGGTCACACCTCACATTCTAATTCAATAGACCTGTTAGACCTAGCCAATGAAAATGATGTCATAATTATATGCTTGCCGAGTCACACAACACAAGCCCTTCAACCTCTAGATCGCAGTTTCTTCAAACCTCTGAAAACCTATTATAACCAGGAATCCAATGCATGGATGTTAAGAAACAAAAATAGGACAATCACAAGATTACAGGTTGGGTCATTAATAGGGCAATCATGGGGCAAAGCTGCAACTGTAGGAAATGCCTCATCAGGCTTCAAAGCTTGTGGAATATTCCCACTCAATCCTAATGCTATTCCAGACCATTTCTTTACAATATCTGATTTAATCGAAGAAGCTCCTCCAACTGTTCCTATTGAATGTGCTGCGACCGCAACTCTGTCTCCACAAAAACCATCAACTTCAAGACAAACATCAACTAGTAAAGAAACTCCTACAAAGCTTCTTGAAGAGTCTAATACAATCTACCTAGTTCGACAGTGAAACGAAAGCAAGTTGCATGTGTTTTGACTTCCCCTGAAAACCTTTATAAGAAAACTTCTAATGTCAATTTGATTAAAGGAGCAGCTAAAAAACGTAAGCAAGCTAGTGCTGAATTAAAGTCTTCATCTTCTTCTATCTTAGCATCCACCCCAATCGAAGATGATAACAATGTGTGCGCAGAATGCTGGGAAAATTATTACTTAACAAAAAAAAAGGCTGATTGGATTAAATGTTCCTTATGCCAACAATGGCTGCATGAGTCATGTACAATGTACTCTCCGCATTGCAATAATTGTGGTAGGGAAATGCTTCGAAAAAGAAATAAAAAATAGGTATAGTTTATGTTATATGGCATCTCTCCCACACTATATGGCATCTCTCCCACACGTTATGGGAGAGATGGCCCGGTACCTATTTACAATTTTTAATTTCTTTTTTTGTTGTTCTTAGTCTAAAACCTACTTAATTGCAATTATAATGCTTAATATTAATGTACCTTTATAATAAAAAAAAAATTGTTTATGTATATTGCATTTTTTATTTTTTTCCTTAGCTTCTACAAAAAGTATGGCGTCTCTCCCACTTTTACCTATGCTCTGAAGATATAACCAAGATTGCTATCACAACTCCTTTTGGCATGTTTCCATTCCCGCTCATAAGCTTGGGTTTTTGCAACACTGCACAGAATTTCCAGCGTTTTATGACGTGATACTCTGAGATCTCCATCCCAGGACGAGGAGCAGCATCATCAACACCTTTGCCAAATCTTCGAACGTCTTAACGAACGCGAAATGCAAAAAATCGCTTCCAAATGTTAACGCTATACAAGACTTTCCTAGACCTAAAAAATATCAAAGAGCAGCTACGTCGATTCAGTTTTTCCTTTCAAATCCAGTTATTGACCGATTCATTTAGTAAAATCAGTGATATTTTTGAATGGGATATTTTCTATATTAATGTTAAAAAGGTTAATGAACCTTTTTTATCTTTGAATGCCATTTTAGTCCTTAGAGCGGTGTCTTACTTTCTTATCTCCATCCCATTTATTGATATTTGAAATGACCTTTCAAATATCAATAAATTTTATTTCTTCTGTAATTTATGGTTTAATCAAAAACGAATACACAACCTTGCGTCTTAAGAAGATTGTCAACCAATTGCTATATCTTATTGGGTTATTAGAAAAGCCATTTGCGTGAAAAGTTTATATTTATATTATATTTTTACGGCTCTTTCTATGCTTCTTCTTTTTCTAAGTAAAGGAGGGACAAGTCAAGGAAAATCAAAGTCAATTTTCTCAATCCTGGACAAAGCATCAGACTGGAAAATACTTTGCATAACTAACATAAAAACTAACATCATTATCTCTCTCTAAAATAAAATATGAAATAGATTGTAAAAAATAACATAGTTTGATCAGTTAGCGACTGTACCACACAAATCTCTGATAAAAAAATTAGCTTAAATTAGTTTGAGACATACATTTTTCATGAATTTCCGTATAGGATATTCTTATTTCTCTTGTTTTAAGATTGAAATGCAATGATTAATTCTCTGGTGGGACTTGAACCTACGACCCTCGCTTTCTCGACAAGGTACTCAACCACTGAGCCAACCAGGCTTCATTCACCTCTCACGAAAGAAAAAATCGTACGATGACAGTTCACATCTTATCTATGCCACTTGCGTATTACCGAACAATTGAGCTCAAAATACTGTCAACGTCGAAATAGATGTTTCGCGACTGTATGTACTTTAGTAATAATTATTTATAGTAGGAACATAGAGCTATATTTTTAATGAGTATTATGCTTAATTATTTTCTTAATCTTAACATTATATAGCAATAAACAAAAAAACAGGGGAAGTACAGGGAGAAAGTACCTAACACTTATCTATTTTATAGTATAATTACTTTTATCAACGACTTGAGGTGTATAAATGACTTAGTTTAACATTATATTTACTGTCACTTCCTTCAGATTTTTAGTTGATTGCTTTATAACTCATGCCTGTTTTCTGGTTCTGGTAGTATTTGGGAATCCTCGGTGTCGCTGATGTAACCAACTTCGCCGGTATAGTGGGTAGGAAATACCAGAAGAGGTGATGACGAAAACGCCAATAGGGAACGATCAGCGAATTTATTGCTCCAAAGTTTACTGAAAATAATAAAAAATAGGCTATAAACTTAGGAATTCGTATCCGAAAAAAAGTGGCCACCCTGTAATAGCAACTGTTAGTATAACCTATAGTTTTGTTTCAAGAAATTCATTAATCTTACATTGAAGCTGTCTACTTAACTGTAAATGTTACACTATAAAATTAATGAATTTCTTCAAGACAAAACTATAGGCTGAACTAACAGTTGCTATTATATGTAAATGATAAATATAGTAATAATGTAAAATATTATGTTTAAAAATTAATACAATTTATTACTTATATTTTGTCTATTTTTATTGATAATAGGGAATATGCATGTTTTTTTTTTATATCATTACTTTATAGAGTAACTACATTAGACCCTAAAAACAAATATTAAACATTTTTTAAAGGGTAATAACACGAAAATAAAAGGGAACTTTATCTGCCACTACCGCAGTAAAAACCGGTACATCACTAGTCGCCATTCTGTGACGTCATTCGTGCTCAAAAAGCATATTAGTTTAATGTTATTGCACCTCAAAAGTTAGGCAAAAGGTTTGTTTATCACAAATTATCGTAATAAAGGACAATAAATACCCGAGAAAACAAGAATCTGTAGACTACAGAACACACGTTGACATTTGTTTGTGCACGAATGACGTCACATGTAGTGTTTGCTAATGTCGCGTTTAGAAATGCGTTCCGTTTCTACCAAAAAATGGATTCTTAAAATCGTATTTATAAAAAAATTAGCTAACCAAATTAAAATAGATTACTGTAAATATGTTCAAAGACGTAAAAGGAACATTATATATTAAAATAATAATAATTGACGTTGCATGCATATTCCCTATTCCCTGAATCATTGGTTGTGTAATTCTTTGTTTATTTAGTAAATAGGGATCAAAAAATAATTAAATTATAACTTACTTGGGATGTCTATCAAACATTATGGGTAAGAACTCATCGACGGGTATCAGCTTGGACAAGGGATCAGCATCCATAAGTCTTTTGGCGCCGCGTTCCGTTATGATGTACCCCAGAGTCCAGTACGAGTAATTTGGACGAACAGTACTTTTCGTCACAAATACCTCTTTATCGGAGGCCAATATTTTTCTTCCTATGTAACTGAAATGTTAAATAATAATATATATATATATTCGCTAGATCGGTCAGCCTAGCGATGCAAAACCATCAAATTACCTAGTCATAAAAAAGCGGCCCCAGCCTATTGGTTAAGTCACTGCGCAACTAATAACAAGCTTAAGCAGATGACAATAAGGCCGGCCTGGGATGGGTGGCAGCTTTATACAACGAGGCTAATAAATCATAAACACCGTAATACGCTCGCCACTTGGTAGGTGTAGCCTCCGAATACCATCGGCAAATGAAGACGGGTTAATCCCTCGGCTGAGTACCCTGAGGCTGTTAAAAAAAAAGCAGTTCTCGGAGCCAACTAGGCTTCCGTGTTAGTATAGACCTAGTCATATTTCTATTTTTGGGTTCATAGATTTTCTACAAAAAAAAATAGTAGACTGAAATTACAGCAAAATTTTTTGGTAGACTGCTTTCAGGGTGCGTCTACAAAACGGGCAGTTGACATTAGAGTAGCGAGTATACTAAAATATCAAGTAAAGCAAATTCTTCTTTATAAACGCGCCGTCCATTTTGCAAACGCGTCATTAAGCCGGCTTAGCAGCATAGTAGGAGCGATCAATGTTGTTAAATAGACCCCATTAATCGACTTTGTAGGTCTGCTTACAACTAGGTAGATACCAAGTCACATGCCGTGCTCTAATAGAAGAAATTACATGCGAACGAGTCGTCTACGCAGGGTAATGTGAAGTAAATGACTAAATAAACTTTTATCTATCTTTACCACAATATAGTTAAATATTTGAAGCCAAGTACTCTAAAAAAGAACTTACGCAAAGTCCCAGTCAAGATGATTGAGTTCTTTTAACAAATTTTCAAATTTAGTCCGAAAATACGGTGTAAAGTAAATATCATCTTCTAGTACTAACGTTACCCTATATCCATTCTCCACAATCTGAAATCATATAAAAGTATATTATAACAACATGAAAAAGTTTGCAAACATATTGCCCAGGGCCACGATTCTATTATATTACCTTTAGATGAAGTCATAATCGCACCGTAATAGAAACACAATAGTTTAAGTTGTCATATTGTCTGACAAGAATGTCAATAAAATAGTGAGCATTAATACAATTACAATGCGAGTAAGATTCTATTGAAAATAATTTAAAAGGCTAGGGCTTCTAGGGCAATACATATTATTAATAGCTGCTTAAGAGGGGCGTCTGAAGAGGCTCTTCGATGCTCATGCTGTTCCAACTGCAAAGTATTACCTCTCCCCGACGGTAAGTCGGTAACGCAAGATACATTTATGTAAACCTTCTCCCCGATAAGAGAAAAAGCACGTATGAGATTATACCTACAATTTAAGCAGAAAAACGATTTCGGGCCAAAACTGTTTCCCTAAACTTTAATGGATTTGAAAAAACAGTGACTCACTTTATTAAAGAGAAAATAATCGAAGACTTCTTTTTCATTTTTTTCTGTCTTGATATATTATAAGAATTATTTTAATATGAGGGTTTTTTAGTAATTTTATTTTTCACATTTTAGCCTAGATATCGATCATATTTATTAACTTCTCCAAAATCATAAAAACCTATCAATGTTTATGTAAAAGTCACGACCTTTTGGTCTTTTGATATGGGAGATATTTGATCGGCCGGTCCTCCTAATTAAAAAGTTAATTTACATCACTAATAAAATATATAAACAAATACCTCCTTCCATATGAAATAATGACTTAGAAAACATCCAACTTCACCAGCTTTCATTGGTCTGAAAATATTAAAAAATATTTCATGCATATGGCTCTTCAGTTGCTTTGACGCCCACAGAAATTTTCAATATTACAACTTGGGTGTTAGTCAAAGTTTTTTTTTTTTGTTGGTTGTGGCTAATAAATATTTTTGTATTATCACATTTCAAAAGTTTTTTTCTCATTAAAAAATATATACCCAACACAGAAAGGTGAATTAATACAATGACCGACAAAAATACTATTTTAATTCTATATGTATCATCACGGGTGCCTTACGGCGCCCGAGACCGCCTAGACGGCCCCAGGGTACCCAGCGGAGGGGTTTTAATCCCACCTCGTCGTAGCCGATAGTATGAGTCTACACCGAACAAGTGGCTAGCTCGTTGCGATGTTTTGAATAGACTCAATAATCCATCTATAAACAGTTTCACAAGTTGGTATAGTGAAACCGGGACCGACAGCTTAACGTGCTCTCGGAGGCACTATAGTGATGTTGTCAAACAAATGTCAAAAATATTTTAATTCTGTGGATAACAATAGTGAAGAGACACAGGAAGTGCGAAATCACATTCTATCGAGAACCTTCACAATTGCGAATGCAGTGTCCTTAACACAGTAAACCGGCCTAGGGTCCACCCAGCTAAAGGGTTTTGTTCTCACCACGTCGTAACCAATATTCCACACCGAACAAGTTATTGCAGTTTAGAAAAAACGTAAGTATGTTCGATTGTGTCACTCATGGCAAATAACATTAGATGCGTTTGCTGTACAGTTTGTCATGGTCTGGATGTTTATTAAAAGTTTATATTAGTATCTTTGTTTCTGGTAAACATAGTACAAGCCCATGCAAACCCCTTAGTCTGTGACGAGAGCAATATGTATAAAATTTCCTACATATAAAAAAAATGTAGGACATTTACACACATTATGCTCTGGTCATAAAACTGAGTTAGGTTTGTAATTGTTTATCATCAACCATAGGGTCTAAAAGACCTCTCAGCCTTGACAATTACAAATTATACAATCACAATAATAATTTAACGGTACTTGGTAATAAATGTATTAGAAACTGAAAATAAAATATATTTTTTTTCTTTAGGGGAAACCTAACCCACCTCCGCATACATCAACGGCGTCATCCAGGAGGTGGTCGGATATGTTAATATACTCGAATATGGCGAATATCCCATATGCATAGAAGATTGTAATATGTCTAACTGAGTTTGCTGAAAACATATCACTACACTGCGGCAATCACACACATATTCCATAATGAACATGTTTCAGTAAACAAATATTTAATAACCCAATATTAAAATTAATATTACATAACACATACTATTTCATAAATATCCAGACCACGACTAACTGTAATATTAATTAATTACTCATATATTGGTAAATCAGGGATTGAACCAAGTTGCCTGAAATGTCTAACTTGGTCAAACAATATTCAAATAAAAAAGTTCTAATAAAATAAATATATTATAGTAGTCTACGATGCTAAATAAAGATTTACTCAAGCGTTGTAGAGTAATGTAAAGGCCTATTGGATTTTAAAGTTTTAGCTGGTACAAAGAAAAAAAGGGTAATAATATAATGATAATATAAGAACTAATATTTAAGGCGTGGATACGGTTTGTGAGGTCGGTCGCCTCGGTGGCACCCTTGTATGGCAGATGATAATCGGAAGGTCAATGGAATCAGCTAACCACCTAGTCTTACACTAGTTGGTTATGTAGCGTGCGTTCGGTTGGTTGTTTTTTTTAATACGTTTATTTAATGACACCTTTTATTAATTAATCTATAATGGTTATATATATATATATATATAGCAGCCTAACCAAACGCACTCTAGACCTTATTGTTAAAACTTTTTTTTACTTTTTTTTTTTGACTATTCATAAATATCTGTAAAGATTTACATGAAATAAATAATATTTGATTTGATTTGGGTTATTGTGATATAAACTCTTTCGCAAAAACAACATACCTTTCGTGATACGGATCCTTATATTCAGGCATCAAAGTAATCGAATATTTGCTAAGATCGCTCATGTTGAGTTCTCTGCAACAAAACATAGAAATAAATAAAATAAAAAAATATACCATCGGGTGTTACGGGTGCCAATTTGGCTCCCGAGAACGGTTTAAACGGCCTCAGGGTCCCAGCGGAGGGATTAACCCATCCTCATTTCGCCGATGGTATTCGGGGGCAACACCTAACAAGTGGCGAGCTTGTTGCGGTGTTTATGATGAAACAGCCTCGTTGTATAAAGCGGTCACCCATCCCAGGCCGGTCTTGTTGTCATCTGCTTAACCTTGTTATCAGTTGCGCAGTGACTTAACCACTAGGCTATATATATAGAAATAAATATATATAATTATTTAAACAACCAATAAACTGAACAAGCAAATGATAACGCGAAATAATCTCATAGACCAAAGATAAAATGATAACGCGAAATAATCTCATAGACCAAAGATAAAATGATAACGCGAAATAATCTCATAGACCAAAGATAAAATGATAACGCGAAATAATCTCATAGACCAAAGATAAAATGATAACGCGAAATAATCTCATAGACCAAAGATAAAATGATAACGCGAAATAATCTCATAGACCAAAGATAAAATGATAACGCGAAATAATCTCATAGACCAAAGATAAAATGATAACGCGAAATAATCTCATAGACCAAAGATAAAATTTACTTTAATTTATATGAGAAAATGATGATAAACAGGTATATTCAATCTCACGGATTTTTTAGGCAAATTCTTTACATGGACTAACATTGTAATCAGATTTTTTGCAAATTAAATTTCATTTCATTTTATATTCACGGGTTAAATATTTTGAAAATTTCCTTTTTTTTTTAAATAGAGCAGGACATGTGACCCTACATCCACCTGATGGTAAGTGGCAATGTAACGTCCAAGAATGTTCTCAACCAATAGAAGTAATGGTGCTTGCTTCAATTGGTTGATTCCACTATGTCTGCTTGAGAAACTTATTCACCGCTTAAAGGACTCTGGATTTAAGGAAGAAGGGAACACGCACGCAGGCAAGACATTCCACTTTTTTATCGTGCGACATATATAAGAGTCACCATACCTTTTTTTAATAATTTAATAATATAAAATTGACAAATGATTTATAAAGACTATGAATTATCTTTATTAGTAAAGCCTCGGCACAAAATGCTATTCATAGTAATATTCTAAATACGAAAGTGAGTCCGCCTGACATATTGTATTATTTTGTTAAATGATTAAAGCTATAAAGATTACTTATATGAAAAACAATATAAATTAGATATGTTGTTTAATGTTGGTTTTTATTGGAGCACGGCATAACATTGTGTATCTACGGTAAGCAAACGCTTACCGTCAGGTAGATACAAATAGAGTCTATAAATAGGGTCAGTCAATACATTGTTATTTAACAGCATTGAATAAACCCACTATGCCGGTGAAAGATGCGACTACTAAATAGGCAGCGCCAAAGTATTTGATTATGAGTCTACTGCCTCGACTAGAAACCATAGAGTATTGTTCTAAAAACCGGTGAACCCACAATGTAAAACCGAGACATGACTAATTCATTTGAAGGTTTTTGTATTAAATATTGTATGTTAATAAAAAAATCAAGACTTACTTTCCATCTACAGCTTCAAAGACGGTGACATCCATTCCCAATTCTTTAAAGCTTTCTAACATAAGCTTTCTTCTTTCGGTTCGTCGAACAAGATTGATCATAAATATCTTGTCACAATCATATGTTGACACTTCTGGGTATTTAATGTCCTGAGAAAAATGATCCAAAAGAGGCAAAGGTGATCCTCTACTGATTGCATAGAGTTTTATATTTAGAAGTATATCGAAATCTTCAATCAATTTTTGATCTTCTTCCAGGGGCGAAGTTATGTAGCCATAATTCAAATCGTTACAAATTATAAGAGGAATATCTGTTGAATAAAAAAAAAATACATATATGAAAATACTCAAATCTTCATACATATAGCAGAATGTCGATTCTATAGTGTGGAATACAAAGATGAGAGACGGAAACAGACTTTTTCGTAATGCAGTTAATAATAGAGCATATAACCGCCTGGTTAGTGGTTAGTGGGCAAAGGCGCAACCACTAGTCCGGTGAACCCACGGGACTAGTGGTTGCGCCTTTGGCGTTGTATCAGGAGTTGTATCGATTCCCATTCCCACCCACGGCAAAAAAATATTAGTACGTTTTTCTGTAGTTTGTCTAGGTGTTTGAAAAATAAAATATTTATTCAATGGTTGTTTATGGTACATTTAGTAAAGCCCTAGACTTGTAGTATGTGTACCAGAAATAATAATATAAACACAATATTTTATAAATACCGAAGACCACGACAAATTTAAAAAAACATATAAATTAACTACTCATATAGGTAAACCAGATTTTTTTTTTATGAGAGTTCGGCATGTGAACTCACATCTACCTGATGGAAAGTAGTATATGTATATAACCAAAAATTACGAGCTACGTAATCTTTGATTTCACCTATTATGCCGGCTTAAGATGCCCACGCACGAAGCGTGGGCATCTTAAAGGACTCGAGATTATAAGAAGTGCGACTGATATACGAATCACCATTTGTTTTTGTGCAGGTTAATATATCTAGCTAGTATATTTGCCACACTATGTGCATGCATTTTGTTACCCGCTCGTGAAGTCCTATATCGGAAAGGAGAAGGAGGAATGAGGTGGAAAAGTTCTTCAGAGCACTCTCCAAGATAAAGATAAAGGCGATAAAACACGCTTAACGACGCTACATCTCTGCGAAGCTGCAATGGCTCTAGAGTGTCCGTGAGCTCTTTGCTCTCGATAACTCTCAATGCATGCTTCTGCAAACTATCGAGAGCTTGCAGCAAGTATTTGGTAGATCCACCTCAAAGATGCGAACAGTATGGCCGTATCTGAGCTTTATACATCAGATTCCTGAGTCGAGGAGTAAAATACCGTCGCACCTTATTAAGGACGCCGAGCTTCCTTCTTGCTGTCTTTGCAAAGCTCTCAATATAGTTATGTTACGGTGGCTTAGGTCGGAGCGTATTTCTAATCCCAGGATATATTATTTTTAAGCATTTAAAAATATGTTTTTTTTATATATTTATAAATAATAAATATACACTAGGTTATTTATACCCTAAATTTTAGGGTTGAATGGCTTTTTTATCTTATATGGACCGCTCGCCACTGGGTACGAGAGAGTAAGATATGTATATACCTGCTTGGTACCTGAGACCACTTAGACGGCCTCAGGTACCAAGCGGCTTTAATCCCACCATGTCGTAATCGTTGGTATTTTGAGTATGCACCGAAAAAGTGGTCAGCTAATTGCAGTGTTTGGATAGACTCAATAACCCATCTATATACAGTTTCTAATGATCGTTTTTACTACTGCCCTAGACGCACGATACTATGTTAGGGGTTTATATGGTGAATGTACTCAACAACATGTTAAACTGCTGCGCTTTAGTAAATCCCGAAATCCATTATTATAACGTATTAAATGTACAATATGTATATCTAAGTTTATTTATCAAAAGGTTGATAGAGTTCTCCAAAATGGGTCAGTATAAAAATATCTAAAATAATTGATAGAATTTTATGATCGGTTTTTTTTGTTAAAATGAAATCTGATGAATTGTAATCGTTGATGATGAGTACAACTCTAGTTCCTACATAGTTTATAATATTAATAATACCATCGAGGTTGGCTATTTGGCTCCCGAGAACCGTTTAAACGGCCTCAGGGTCCCAGCGGAGGGATTAACCCATCCTCATTTCGCCGATGGTATTCGGAGGCAACACCTAACAAGTGCCGGGCTTGTTGCGGTATATATGATGAAATAGCCTCGTTGTATAAAGCGGTCACCCATCCCAGGCCAGCCTTGTTGTCATCTGCTTAAACCTTGTTATCAGTTGCGCAGTGACTTAACCACTAGGCTGGGGCCGCTTTTGTTTTTTAATAAATCTACATATATGTCCAGATTAATGTGTGTGATATGTTTTACATTTTAAAATTTAAAAAACTTACCATGATTTTGAGCATTTACAGCAAAAGCAATTATGTCATCAGCTGGGCCTTTATAACCCTTAATTTTTAAAGCATCATAAGTGAGTAGATCTGAAGCAGTCGTTCGCAGATCAATAAGCACTGCTGAATTAACCATTGGCACTTTAAAGCATCCTTTTTTCTCTCTTTCATAAATCTCTTTGTATTCTGGTGTTCTTTTGTAATAATATGTAGAAGACATTCCACACCTGTAACATTAATTAATATATTTTAAATTCATATACCTACTAATTAATTTGTGCAAAGACACGTGAAAATGCGAGTTATACTACATCCTAACGCTACTGAATTAACGCCATACCTTAAACACTTAGTTATATATTTGTAGTGTTGTGATCGTGCGAGGTGATTAATTAATAGTCCCACATTAAGATGTAAATAAAATATAATAATAATGAAAAAGATATAATATTATATATTGTCTATAGAACGGATACACTAATTACTAATGCTAGAAAACGCGGCGCGTCCGTACGCTATGCCGACCTGAGATGCACTGTATCCTAGTGATGGGCGACCCGAGTTAACTAACTCGGTTGACCCGGGCTACTTTTCCAACTCGTCGACTCGAGTTAATTTCCACCTAACCCGGGTTGACCCCGGCTACTTTTCCAAGCCGTCGACTCGAGTTAAGGTTGATTTTTTTAAGATAAGTTTAATAATTATTACACTTAACTTTAAAAAAAACAATAAATACAAATATATAATGAAATTTAACTCTTCTATTTTGCCCATTCCACGTGGTGACTCGGTTCATTCAAATACTAACCAAAAACACTATTTTGGATACCCACCTACCTAAAGCGTCATCAAAGCAACTCTATGTGTCAACACAGGTAATCATTCTTCTATTCTCGGTTGAGACGACTCGTTCCATTACTAAACCTAACAAACTTAATTTGGATACAGCGTCGTCGATGCAACTCGACCCGAGTCAACACGGGTTGCAGGGTATTCATTTATTTTCAACTCGATTTACCCGACTCGTTCCATCACTAGTCTCATCGATGCTGGACCGCGTCGCCGGCGGGAAAGAGTGTGGTGCTTTCCTATTGGCTGGGTAGACTTGCTGACATGGCAACAGTCCGATCCGACCATATATGGTAATAACGATGCGGACAAAGGAGGTATTGTTGCCATGCGTCATGTAGAGTCCAGCCATTATATATAAAATAAGGCCACGTCTGGCAAAATTACAATTGTTTCTAAGCGATATAATAATATTGCTCGAAATATATTTGATAGGTCAAATAATTAATGAAAAAAATTGCCCTATATCTCAATAATAATAAATTTAAAGTACCTACGTAAAAGGAAATTAAAATTCATATAGAATCTTCAATTTCAAAATACATACATATCATCACGGGTGCCTTACGGCGCCCGAGACCGCCTAGACGGCCCCAGGTTACCCAGCAGCGGAGGGGTTTTAATCCCACCTCGTTGTAGCCGATGGTATGAGTCTACACCTAACAAGTGGCTAGCTCGTCGCGATGTTGAATAGACTCAATAACCCATCTATAAACAGTTTCACAAGTTGGTATAGTGAAATATATATTATATATTTTCATTATATATAATATCCAATTTTTTTTTTGTATTATTTAAAATAAAATGTATAATGGTGTGGTGACAGCGGTCGTTTTATGTATATAATGCTTAGGTATATCTAGTTTCAAATTAGACAAAGTCCATATACCTATGATCATATGGGTTGTCGGTCGTATGGTATTTATATGTATATATATGTTATATACGTTGTGGCCGAGTTGATTTGACCTTAGACTTAAAAACACTTAGGTCCCTGGTTCTAACCTCGAAGAGTACCAATAAGTTTTAATTAAAAAAAAATGTACATTTGTTTAACAACACCACTATAGTGCCTCGGAGAGCACGTTAATCTGTCTGTATAGATGGGTAATTGTGTCTATCCAAACATAGCGACGAGCTAGCTTGTTCTGTCTAGATTCATACCATCGGCTACGACGAGGTGGTATTAAAAATACCCCTTTGCTGGGTACCCTGAGGCCGTCTAGGCGGTCTTGGGCGCTGTAAGGCACCCGTGATGATATACTACTACTTTACTATATGGTATTTGGTTGGATAATGAAGGTGATCGTAGAAGCCTTTACGTTTATTACAGTTATAATTCCGAAAACAATGCGCTCTTACGCAAAGAAATATCATTACTTAAATAATAATTATCATACAAGACTTACCAAAAGTTAGAATATGTTTTATCGGACACAAGCATTGGTGCAACTACTGTCATGTTCTTGCTGATAAGCGAGGATAAAGTGGATGGATCCATTAGAAGAGCATCTGCGTCAAGCAACTGAAAAAAAAAAAATATATATATATATAGGACAATTTACACAAATTGCTCTGGTCACAAACTAAGCTCTAGGCTTGTACTATATGTACCAGAAACAACGATATAATAGATATTATATTTTATAAACACCCAGACCATGACACAGTACATGACATATTACAGATAAACGTACTAATATTTTTTTTCCATGGGTGGAAATCGAACCCACGACCTCCGGATACAACGCCAACGGCGCAACCACTAGTCTACAGAAGCGGCCAATGAAATGGTTAAATAAAAGTATACAGTTTGGCTTTGGGTTAATTAAGCAATCGAATGAAACACGACTGATCTATTAAACTGACCGACTGGTTTATTAAAAAAAAAAAAAAAATTATTCACCTTTTACAACTTAGGTTGTATATATATTTTTTTATTTACATCAGAGTATTCAAATTCTAATCAGTATTTTTCCTCTTTGTTTTTTACACAACAAGTAATTACTGGCCTACCCACCCTAGTGACCCAGCCTAGTGGTTATGTCACTGCGCAACTGATAACAAGGTTAAGCAGATGACAACAAGGCCGGCCTGGGATGGGTGACATCTTTATACAATGAGTCTATTTCATCATAAACACCGCAACAAGCTCGCCACTTGTTAGGTGTTGCCTCCGAATACCATCAGCGAAATGAGGACGGGTTAATCCCTCCGCTGGGTACCCTGAGGCCGTTTAAACGGTTCTCGGTAGCCAAATAGGCACCCGTGATGGTATTTATTTTATTTATTAAGTAGGTACTGGCATAAAATACCACCTTGTTCAATTCCGTTGAAAAAACAAAAAGCTCCTTGTGTTCATTATTCCTACAAAATGGTGACGCAATACTTCGCATCTGGATGGGATTTTGATATTACTGTTGTCGTTGTAAGGTCCTAATTCGTTAAACTTATAATTAAAATACGCTCCATTTTTTAATGTAATAACGTTATCTTTGAAATTGATATTTGAGCAATAGTCACGTAGTCCATTCCTAGAATTCTCCCCTATCTACAATAATATTATAAAGATGAAACATTTAATTTTTTGTTTGTTTTTTATTGATCAAAAAATAATAAGGGTCGATTTTTCAATCGTCAGATAATTTATCCAACAGATAACTTGTATGGAGAATAAATAAATTTGACTATACTTCATGCAAGTTCGTATCTGACGATTAAAAAATTCGCCCTTAATAAATTAAAACAATACTCCACCTATAGAAAGCTAAATTATCAATGAGTAACATGGACCGTATTTTATTTAAAAAATAGGGATTGTACAGTTAATTAGATCAAACAAGACACTAGAGAAGTCAGATCTCATCAGGACCAGACGAAGAGTCCATACATTTATTACGCATTTTTTGCTCAATTATTAACCTAATATTATCTTATTACTTTTGGGTTGACATCAGTCAAAACGCTTCGACCCTGTGGGATATTTTGTGTGTTCCACGTTCCTTTTCACCTCACGTTATCCCATACACAAATATGTTTCTGGCATATTTAAGGACGTCATCTAGTTTGAGGTGCCTGTAGTTTTCCGGTTCCGGGTAAGCCTGTCCCAGGTATTTCATTCTGTCCTGTGCATGGCCTTTGCGTCGCACTGGCACAGTAGGTGCTACACTGGTTCGTTAGAGCAAAATCTGCATCTGGGATCGCCTCTAAATCCCATAGTATGGAGATTTTTTATATTTTTTTTATATGTAGGACAATTTACTCATATTGCTCTGGTCACAAACTAAGCTCTAGGCTTGTACTATGTGTACCAGAAACAACAATATAATACATATTATATTTTATAAACACCCAGACCATGACAATTTGTACAGAAATTGCGTACTAATATTTTTTAGCCATGGGTTGGAATCGAACCCACGAACTCCGGATACAACGCCAAAGGCGCAACCACTAGTCTACGGAGGCTGTCAAAAGATGTTTATTTATGGTGTTATGTCCTGAGAAGATTCCCACCAACCTTATTTGCGTTTTGTTAAATTTCCAGATCTTATCCAGGCCGTTGTACCAGTGAATTTCTTGGAGTGTGTTAGGCCTTGTTGAGTTGACCACCAAGTTGTATGTTTCTCATTGGCAAACTCCTTTAATGCATTGTTTATTGTTTTACTAGGAATGCCTATAAATGGTTCAGGTCTTATAAAAGGAGTTTCTGATTCCTTTCTATCCAGTTGGTCTGCCCTTTCATTACCTCAATACCCGTATGCCCCGGAACCCAGGCTTGTGTCTCCCTGTTGTCTCTACCGATTTTATTCAATAGTTAATACAGTTGAAAGCCAAGAGCCAGAGATTGGACCACTTCTAAAGAATGGTTTTCTACAATAACTTGTAACTCACTGTCCACTTCAATATAATCTGAATGCCATTCTATTTATTACACTAAAAAACGTAAAATAAAAACTTTTAACAAAAAGTTAAAGCGACTTCAATACTACTAAAAAGTATATATGGCGGAAACTTTCAGCGGGGCAGCAAGGGGATGTACGAGTACCTTAGCCGTTTTAGCTACACGAAAATAGTCTTAGGAGCCGGTAGTGGTAACCGATTTCTAATATGTACTCATTAAAAACTTCTTTGGGACCAACCCAGGTTGGAATACTAAAAACGTAAGAAATCGCTAAAATCTTTTTTAATAACGATATTTTTTTAGTTTTTTTCTACTTTGAAGTGCTGTGTATGAATAGAGACTCAAACTCTATTTGTTAAAAAAAATTAGAAGATACAGAAAAAAAATATTTTTATAAATAATAAATTTCCTCCAACCCTGCAGTATGATACGAGTATGCTCGCTGCGTTACCCCTTTGTATCTCTAAGCTATATTTATATAAATAATTAAAAGGGTATAAAGTTTTCTAATATATATATAGTACACCTCTGTAAATATAATCAATTACACTCAATTAAGGTATAATATAAATATTTATACATTAAAAAGATACAACTAATAGACAAATCAACTGCCAAGCCTTCTCTAATAATAAAATATAATATGTATTATATAATTGTTTCTGGTACACATAGCACATGCCTAGAGTTTAGTTTGTATATGAGTAAAATTGTCCCACAAATTATTTTTTATTAGATGTTGGTGGACAGGCTACATACCTAATATACTAGCTATCATACTAGATTTAGAAATAGAAAAGAGTTTGAGGAGAAATTTTAACACTATTTAATAGACACAAGCTAAAATTAATATAGTACTTAGTATAGGAGGAAGGATGTCTATGTAAATTAAATATTGTTTATTAACTATGTTTGCTATTAATAAAAAAATATACAGGGTGAATTTTTCAAGTGTGCCTTCAAGGCCAAATCCTAAACTACAAGCAATATCGCAAAATGCTCAAAGGAGTCACGGGACCGATTTTGATAAAAACTAAAACTGCATCATTAGATTTTTGGAAAATTTATTCTCCTAGCCGGGAATCGAACCGGTTGATTAAAAAAAAAAGTCATGCTGTATTATTGCACCAGCTGATAATGTCGCTTATAAGGATCAAATTCTGGTAAGTAATATTAAACGGTAAACTAAAGGAAAGTGCTCATTTTTAATAAAATAATAATAGCTACTTGTTCAGTGTAGACTCATACCTCGTTACGACGAAATGGGATTAAAAATCCCCCAGCTGGGTACCCTGAGGGCATCTAGGCAGTTTTGGGCGCCGCAAGGCACCCGTGACGATATATCTATATTATTTTATAGTAGGCAACATTAAGAAAGTAAAAAAAAATACTTACAAAAATATAATCTGCCCATCTATTCTTAGCATATTGTATAGCTTTTTCTTTCAATGCAATAACATGTTTAAAACGAAGAGTACTCCAATGAGAAGATGATTCTTCATCGGGGTGAAGTCTGGGAGTAGTTTTATCTTTCATCAATATCACATCTTTGTACTCATGAGAAAATTTATCTACCCACTTGCGTATAATATCTATAGTGTTGTCTTCATTATAATCAGTGTATATCCTAAAATAGCATTCGAAAAATTACAATATGTTGTGACTTAAGATATTTCTGGACAACAGAGTTAACACAGCGGAGTCAATCATACAATAGAAAAATTGTTTGGACAACTTTGAACCACACAGCTAAGAAATATCTAACACCTTCAAATATCTTTGTGATACTTAGAGAAGCGATGTGTAGGCATATGCAGTGACAGCTGGCGTGTACCCATGTGTTGTTAGCATGGAGATAATAGAAAGGTACCCCAAAGCCTATGCATCAACTTGTCTTGCTTTTTTGGTTCCCAAGTATTCGGAGGTTGTGCTAACAACCTCCTTGTTGCAGTGTTTACGATAGTGTAGCCTCGTTGTATAAAGCAGTCACCTATCTTAATGTCTATTTATTTAAAATTGCAATAGTGATCAGATATTATTTAACAGACAGGCAGTTGAAACAACTTATAGAGACCTTTATTTTATTCTTTGATGTAAGATATTTCATAGCTGCTGTGGTTTAAATAGGAGATATGTAATTCGTAAATCTCTTTATTTTCCCAAGAGATAGCACAGATAATAAATAATATTAGAATTTTAGAACAGCCCCTAAAACTTAGCACATTAGTATTGATTGAAAACTTTTAAATTTGAGGGCTGATTCCTGTAATATATCTAAATATATATATATATAACTCAAAGGACTGACTGACTGACATAGTGATCTATCAACGCCCAACCCAAACCACTGGACGAATTGGGCTGAAATTTGGCATGCAGGTAGATGTTATGACGTAGGCATCCGCTAAGAAAGGATTTTGATAAATTCTACCCCCAAGGGGAGGAAATAGGGGATGAAAGTTTGTATGATAAAAAAATAACTATTCCACGGACAAAGTCGCGAGCACAGCTAGTTTATTATATATTTTTGAAATAAAGTTCTTAACTCTCCAAGCTGGTTCCGCTTCCATTAATGGGGCTAGGGAGTAACAGGTATTGAAATACAGTAACAGTCACTGTATTTAAATGCTGAAGCTGTGACATTTCATTAGAAATATTACAGTAAGAAACTCAATATTTTTGAACTACTTGGGGTTGATTTTAGTGGTCATCAATGTGTGTTTGTGCCACACTCAAAATATGTGCATTTAAAGTTTCTGATAGCTGGTTTCGGATCTTTGGAAGTTGATTTCATTTGGATGAATTTTAAAAAGCCATCTGAGTTGTACAAACATCTACGTGTAACCAAGCAACAAATCCTGAGTAACTCTTGGGATAATGTAATTGCATCTCTTCCAAAAGACTCATTGGCCTCTGAGATGGAGTCATCACAAATCATTTATGAGCGGTGCACAGATCAGCAGAAGGGGGTTAGGTGGGAAAGAAAAAGGAATGGGATAAAGATGTTATTTTATCTTTCCTTAGGGATGATGAAGAGCATGGCTACAGAGTTCACGCGATGACCCTAGAAGTACAAAATGAATGGCTTACTATGGGGGAAGTTTGTATTCCTCCAGCCCTGAAATGGTGCACACTCATGTTTGCACCAATTCAGGGCTGATTGGTCTCTGTTAAGTTCTATCTCAATGCCTTTAAAATGTCCCTACCTGACCAGAGTAATCTGGGAAGATGGGGGAAAGCAGCAGATAAGACATGTACATTGTGCGGTG
This sequence comes from Monopis laevigella, assembly GCA_947458855.1. Taxonomy (NCBI): domain Eukaryota; kingdom Metazoa; phylum Arthropoda; class Insecta; order Lepidoptera; family Tineidae; genus Monopis; species Monopis laevigella. The sequence continues at coordinate 34,323,689 of OX381576.1, read as the reverse complement.
TTGCTGTAGGGACTGCCAGATATATACTTGCTGGGTGCGAGACTCTACTTGAAAAAGACCATTATTCGCACCGACATGAAAAAGTTCTAGAAATTATTTGTGAAGCTCTAAGTCTGAGTATTGCTAGAGCCAGAAAAGGATTATCAACAAATAAAATACTAACTACTTTTGAAAAGGAGGGACAACTCGACCGCCGGAACTTTTATGGGGCATGTTTCCAAGATGGCGCTAACAGGATCATATAGTATTTGGTTGAGTAGAGAGGGTAATGAACAGAGTGCAGGTGAGAGTTCAAAAGGCCTTTAAACCTACTTTGCGGTTTTCCCCTGCCTTCCAACCACGCAATGGACCCAGCACCCAATATTCTTAGCTATGCATGGTGAAACCATGGATAGCTAAGAATATTATCTCTCAAACTAATATCTATTGTAACTATTAGGTTTCTAAAATACTTTGAAGTCTTCTTCTTCTTTTTAGTAATGGCCTCTACACCCTTACAAGTAATTTTGCCAGTGTCTAGTGCGGGTAGATTAATATTTTATAAAATAAAAATATAAGTGGGATAATGGGATGGACAGGAAAATTACTAGGGTAAAATTAGGAATGGCTGCATGACCGAATGCATAGATACGGTATAGTTATGCCAATGATACTGCGTAAATGCTACACTTCTCACACTTAAAATCACAACAGAAAGCTTATTCTGTTTCCCAATTAGTGGTTACATGCATACCCAGAGGTATGCGAGGTTGCATCAAGGGGTACACGCAGCAGGCCTTAAAGACATTTATTGTGTCAGCAAAGCCAACAAAATATTTACTGCCATTTTGCAAGACATACCTTTTCGAGAGCAGATTATCTGCAATGACAAACTTAAAAACTAAACATAGTCACGGACTTTAACTCAAAGATGACTTGAGATTGAAGCTGATGAAAATGCAACAAGATTCTTCAGAGTTGAGAGCAAACAATAATGTTTGCCACATTAATCAAACTGGTGTTCTCCGTCATTAGAAAAAAACTGTATACAACACCATCCTTAGATGTGGTTGTGGAACGCTTTATTAATGACATCAACAAGGTAGATCAACAGCCAATTAGTAATGTCAAGAAAGCTTGGATTTATGACAACTACCTAACATCTCGTCTAACATGGCCTTTTCTTGTATACGACTTCAACAAAACTCTTTTGGTGAATCTGGATGCAACTGTCATAAGAAAACTTAAGTCTTGGCTTGGATTAGCTCAGGGCGCTGACTCCTCTACGCTGTTCAGGGGACAGCAACAACTTGGGATGAATTTTAAAAAACCATCTGAGTTATACAAACATCTATGTGTAACCAAGCAACAAATCCTGAGTAACTCTCGGGATAATCTGATTGCATCTCTCCCAAAAGACTCATTGGCCTCTGAGATGGAGTCAAGACTTCAGTTTCATAAATCATTTATGAGCGGTGCCCAGATCAGCAAAAGGGGGTTAGGTTGGAAGAAAAAGGAATGTGATAAGATGTTATTAAATCTTTCCTTAGGGAATTTTCCTTACAGAATGAATGGCTTACTTTGGGGGAAGTTTGTATTCCTCCAGCCCTGAAATGGCGCACACTCATGTACGATTGGTCTCCGGCACTTATTAAGTTCTATCTTAATGCCTTTCAAATGTCCCTACCTGACCAGAGTAATCTGGTAAGATGGGGGAAGGCAACAGATAAGACATGTACATTGTGCGGTGTTGCTGTAGGGACTGCCAGACATATACTTGCTGGGTGCAAAACTCTACTTGAAAAAGGTCATTATTCCCACCGACATGATAAAGTTCTAGAAATTATTCGTGAAGCTGTAAGTGTCAGTATTGCTAGAGCCAGAAAAGGATTAACAACAAATGAAAGACTGACTACTTTTGTAAAGGAGGGACAACTCAAGAAAACTCAAAGTAAACCTTTCTCAATCCTGGACAAAGCACAAGACTGGAAAATATTCATGGATACATTTAAAATACATTACAAGATTCCAGACGAACTAGCAGTTTCAGCCTATAGACCAGACATACTGGTGTACTCTCGGTGCTTGAAGAGAGTAATACTTATAGAACTCACCGTTCCATGGGAAACAAACATACCTAAGGACCACAACATCAAGTCAAACAAATATTTTGATCTCACAGACGAAATTACTAGAAACGGATTTAAAACTCAACTTTATGCAGTGGAAGTTGGTGCAAGAGGAATTCCAGCAAAGTCTTTGCGCCGTCTATTGAAGGATCTTGGCCTTCCGAGAACAGCCGTCGGAACTTTTATGGAGCGTGTTTCCAGGATGGCGCTAACAGGATCATATAATATTTGGTTGAGTAGAGAGGGTAGTGAACACAGTGCAGGTGAGAGTTCAAAAGGCCTTTAAACCTACTTCGCGGTCTCAAGTCCGGGAACGCTGAAGTTCATTCCCCTGCCTTTCAACCACGCGATGGACCCGGCACCCGCACGGTGAATCCATGGTTTGCTAAGAACATTGTCTCTTGTCTCTCTCATGGTAATAAATGTAAAAATATCTGATTACATTTTTTATTTAACATTCCTGCAATAAGGGGTACGCGATTTTGAGGTCTTTCTTGGAGTGGTAGGTAGAAAAAACTAAATGGGAACCACTTTCCTAGAAAATTGGAACATTTTTGCACAATAATATCTTAGGCTAAACTGTACTTTAGAGCCTTGGAGCTACCCACAAGGAATCGGACTTTGAAATCATTAGTGTAAATTAGTGTCTGCAATTTTAATTAAAAGTGTGGTACCAAATTTATTTGAATATAAATGACCTAATACTTACCAAATGTACATCCGGTCTTTGGGATACTTTAGGTTATAAAGACACGTAAGAAAATAAGGTATTATATGAGCTTTATTTCTAACAAGAACTGAAATTCCGACAGTCGGTGATTTAGTTTTATTTTCGATGTTATTACCGCGACACACTATAAATGTTACGGCTATATAAACAAGAGTAACAAAAGACCGCATTGTTATGAATTATTCGAATTTCTAGCACACAATGCACACTATATTCTTCTTATCACTTAAATAAAATATCACATTCATAATCATATCATTAGGGTGTCATTGACCGCTTTCGGCCCGCGACCCGCGAATTGAAACGGAAAACAAACCAAACCCAAACTTCATTAAAAAAATAATACCAACATAAACATAGGGATGTCAATGTACATCGGATGTAGGGATATTCTAAAACAAGTAAACTCGATACGATACTTATTTGGATACTTTTAGCACCAAACCAATCTTGCGACACTTTAACTATACTCAATATCGAAACGAAAGTACTTAGTATCGAATAGAATCAGTGCTGCAGTTGCCTAAAAAACTATTTATAACAGTTATTGCGATCTGCGGGGTGATTACGCGCACAACGCTAAGCTAAACTTTAATCGATATGGTGCAATTCTGACGTAATGTAAACATGTGTATATTGAAAAATACAGACAACTACATCCTTTTCATTAAAGTTTAGCTTAACCAAGATATTTTTAACCTAGCTCGGCGGCAAATGGTGTAGGACAGTATTTGCGAATGTGACGGACCCGTATTATTTTAAATTATGTCGTAAAACCTTAATTATATAAAATAAATCCCATAAAAATAAGTATTGATATGAGTAAGTATCGATACTTTTTACCTACCTGTGGCCTAATTCCGAGTTTGCAACAGCTAATCACGACAAGACGTTGCTTAAACTATAAATATGGAAATATAAGTTCTATTCCAATGGTTATATAGTATGTATTAGGTTGGCTATAATAATGTCGCCATCTTGAAATATACGAATTCTTCGCAAGTTTGAAAATGAGTGGAGCATTGGAATGTCAAGTTCTATAATTTGTTAATTATAGAACTTGACATTCTTGATAGAACTTATATTCCAATATTTATAGTTTACGCAACGTCTTGTCGTGTTTAACGTTTGCAAACTCGGAATAAGGCCCCTGCTCATTTATGTATAGTATCTAAAATATTTGAGTAATCTTTAAACGACTAGCTATGCGTTCCATTTAATAATTTAATAACGCAGCTAGCTTCACGCGCTAACATCTTAAACTAGCGCCACCATCTGTTTCATTTATACCATACTAGTATGAGCTTAAACTTTTTTAGATCTCATCGTATGTTTATCATTAAAACAAATATAATTTATAAAATTTTGTCAATAAACATCTCTCAAAAATTAACACGAAAAAAACTAACTTCTCAGACTAACATTTTCTTTAACGGAACGGGTATAAAGTATCGATAGCTGGTGGGTATCGGAATATGTTAACGGTGCGGTCCAATGTGAAATTAATATATTTTAATTGAAGCACTGTATGTGAGTTTGTATCGACGAAGCACGGCACTTACAGTCTTGCCTTCAATGGTTGTCACATTGAGAAAAGAGTTCGTCTCCTTTAGTAAAAGAATATTAATTTTATTAGTTGTTAATTAAATGAGTCACACAAAGCTCAATAATATTTGAATTTTAAAAATAAACCTGTTATTAGTAAATTTATAAACTTTGAAACTTGAACTTTACGTAAATTCATAACTTCATCTCGTGTCTTGGGTTGGCTGTGCTAAGGGTGATGGTGTTTATCGATCATAAGATAATAAATTATTGTTTAACAATATTGATCGCTCCCACTATGCCGGCTAAATGATGCGGTTATGAAATGAGCACTGACAAAGATAAATTTGCATTACGCATCTACTTAAATATCTTCGCTGCTTTATCGTCAATTCAACCGCCCGTTTCGTAACCGGACCTGAAAGGAAATTTCTTGTATTTCTTGTTGAGGCGATAGCGTCAACAACAAATCGATACAGTAACTGTAGTCTCCTAAAAACCGGTTAACCCAAAGACCGTTTTTGCCATTCTTTTCTTCAGAAAATACACAAAATAAATATAAATAACAAAATTGTTTCCGTTTGATTTCGCTCAAACGCCAAACCAACCGGTTCTAATTGAATAAACGAACGCGTATACCTATGTTGACCCCCGGGATGCAATTTTTAGATACTTAATACGAAATTTAAACAAAATTGTCAATAGCTACATACGTAGTAATCATTTCTCAGCGTGTTTTCATCAGTGTTGCCACCTTAGCCCTTTTGGGGCTAGATCTAGCCCCTTTTACGATCAGATTTCTCCAGATTTAATTATGTGGCCCTAAAACGGCAATCTAGCTCTTTTTGTACATACTAACATAAACCTCTCAATCTTACCATCTTTACTGAGAAGAATTTAAATAAATACGCTCCTTATTGATTTGGCAGTACCAGTATGTTTTAAGTGATTGGTATCTGCCGTTCTAGTCCATTTAGTGTCGTTCTAGTCCTAGAACAGAAAATTCGTTCAACATCTGTATTCGAATAGTGCTTATTGACATCTGGCCTGTGTTTTGATGATATTTATTGTTAGCTGGGTACCTAACATTTAAGTTATTTGATTTTTCCATTGACATTGTGTTTCGATTATTATTAGATAATTTATTCACTTACTTTGATTCAAGTTGATTAAAATTTTATTTAATTTTTATTTTATTTTTTTATATTTAGCCCTTTCTAGCCCCACTTTTCAAGACTGAATTTGTAAAATCTAGCCTTTTTTGCGTGCCCACTAGCTCCTTTTCATAAATCAAGGTGGCAACACTGGTTTTCATATAGACATTGTAGCACATAATATGAAAACTACATGCATGCCAAGTTTAATGCTTTCTTTTGGATAGGACTGTAAAAATATTTTTTGTTAAGACAAGGAGCCGTACTAGTACTACTGAGGTACTAAGTCTGTGAATGAACCCCCCTCTCCCTTCTTATCTATCCTTTTGCGATTTATACACATACTCAAACTCAAGGAACATAGTACTCTCTATGAGAGTATATACTCCACCGGCCTAATTACAAAATACCACCTAGTAAATACTCCTCTTATATGGAAGTTGCCCTCACTAATTTGTCTGTTATCGATTTTTAAAATCATATGTTTTTGACATTTAATACGAGTTCACTGGGTCACAGAGCACAGTAGTTATTTGTTCAAATTGATTCTAACTGTAATGAACCCTATAAATATTTTTGAGAAGTTCGATATCAATAGTAATTTATAAATAGTGTCAATATGTATTTGTTACTCTTTACATTCTGGTGTTTGTCACCATTTACATTCTGTTCATCAGAAAAACTAACTTATTCTCAAGGTATGAAATAATAATAATATATGTAGGACAATTTTTACACATATTGCTTTGGTCACAAACTAAGCTCTAGGCTTGTACTATGTGTACCAGAAACAATGACACAACATAGGTATTATACTTAATAAACACCCAGTCCATGACAAACTGTATAGAAAAACTTAATATTTTTTTTTTACCATGGGTGGGAATCGAACCCACAACCTCCGGATACAACGCCAAGGGTTACCAGTTGTTCAATTTGTTCTGTGCCTATTATATGTTTTAGTGGTGTTTAACTTGTGGGTGTAATTATGGTTGTATTTTTTTTAAATATATCCATCTATAACCCGACCTGACTATATAATGTGTAGTATTCTGTGGCACGGCTACAGAGTTCACGACACTGAAAGTTTGGAATGAATGGCTTACTATGGGGGTAGTTTGTATTCGTCCAGCCCAAATGATACACATTCATGTACTATTGGTCTTCAACACTATTTAAGTTCTTAATGCCTTTTTAATGTTCCTACCTGACCTGAGTAATCTTGGAAGATGGGGCAAAGCAACAGATAAGACGTGTAAATTATGCGGTGTTAACGTAGGAACTGCCAGACATATACTGTCTTTTTTAAAATAGAGCAGGAGATGTCACTCTTTATACACCAGATGGTAAGTGGTGTCCACAAATGTTCTCGCAATGATGCTTGCTTTAATTGGTTGATTCCACTATGTCTGCAAAGGATATGCAAAGGCTCCAGTATTTTAGAGAACTTCTATTATACGGATTACACTCTTCTGCAATGTATCGGGGGCATGCAACATGTGTTTAGCAGATCCGTCCCAAAGGTGTGAGCATTATTCCACACATGGCCGTACCTGAACTTTATATAGCATCAGTGGGAGTTTGGGTGAGAAAATCCGCAGCTACTTATTGTGACTCCCAACTTTTTAGATGCTGACTTAGATGAATACTTAGTGTTAAGATCGGAGCGCAATTCTAACCCCAAGAAGAGGTGACTTCTTTGCCGTCATTATGCACGCTTCCTTTTTACTGCCATTGAACTGTACCAGATTATCTGACCCCCATGCATATCCATAGTTTTGTCCAGTTCTGCGATCAAGGAATGTCGAGACTCCTCTACTTCCAGCAAACAAATACTTTGATCTCACAAATCAAATTACTCAAAATATTTTTACAATCAACCTTATGCAGTGGTAGTCTGTGTGTTACGTGGCGGCCGAGTTTGTTAGACCTTGGACTTAAAAACACTTAGGTCCCTGGTTTGAATCCCGGTGTATACCAATGAGTTTTTAATTAATAAAAATTTATGTACATTTGTTTGACAACACCACTATAGTGCCTCGGAGAGCACGTTAAGCTGTCGGTCCCGGTTTCGCTATATCAACTTTTGAAACTGTTTATAGATGGGTTATTGAGCCTATTCAAAAACATCGCGACGAGTTAGCCACTTGTTCGGTGTAGACTCATACCATCGGCTACAACGAGGTGGGATTAAAACCCCTCCGCTGGGTACCCTGGGGCCGTCTAGGCGGTCTTGGGCGCCGTACGGCACCCGTGATGATATGTAGTCTGTGCAAAAGGAATTATTATTATTACTTATCAGGCAGGCAGTTGATACAACTGATAGAAGCCCGTATCTTGTTATTCTTAGGTGTTAAGTACTTCTTAGCTGGTGTGGTTTAAAGTTGTCGATACGATTTTTAATTTGATTGAAAGTCTCAGCTGAGACAACTTCTTTTGGTATTCCTGCAAAGTGTTTACATTGTCTATTGAAGCATCTTGACCTTCCAAGACCAGCCTTTTAAACTCTTATGGAATGTGATTCCAAGGTGGCCCTAACAGTCAACACAGTGAAGGGGAGTTAAAAGGCCTTTACCACTACTCGCAGTCTCGAGTCCGGGAATGCTGCAGTTCATTCCCTACCTCCCAACCACGCAAGGATAGCTAAGAACATTGTCTCATTTTTACTGACAGCATGGAGAGACTGGATGACCCTGGAAAGATATAAAATTTTCCGGGCCCAAACGACCGACAACTCTAAAAACAGAGGACAGCTTGGAAAACCTGCCAAGGGTTGCAAATAGAATAATTTCAAAAGAATACTTTTTAAAAAGTAAAAAAAAAGTACACCCTGGACAGTCTGAGAGAAGGGGTGGAAGAACTGTCCACATAAGTCTTTTAATAACGACCTTGGCAAGACAAGGAAATAAAATTCGCTACGTGCGGAAAAAAATACAAGAGACAAGCTTGGTTCAAGAAACACATGAAAAAAACGAAGCACGTCTGTAAGTCCTTCGGCTAGAACTACGAATGAGAGCTGACACTCATATGTCCCAAGGTACATCTACATGTGAAAACAACCAGGAGTCCAATATCAGGATGCGTCTTAGAATCCCCCCAAAGAATCCACTTGGCAGGTGCACAACCTCAATGGCAGTCTTGCTTTCTCGCCCTAGTTCCAAGCAAGTCTTGATTCTAGTCCCATGGCAAAAAATATTAGAACGTTTTCTGTACGGTTTGTCATGGTCTGGGTGTTTATAAAATATAATATGTATTATATCGTTGCTTCTGGTAACACATAGTACAAGCATAGAGCTTAGTTTGTGACCAGAGCAATATGTGTAATTTGTCCATATTATTATATTATATTAATAAATAACCTTCCTCTGTTATTAATAGAGGCAAGTTATTTATTGAATTCCTGTTTACAACAGCACTTGATGTTCTCAACCAGGACATGAAATAGATTCAATGTTCTAAGCCATCTATGGATTGTCCGTGCGGGAGCCGTGTCCATCACATGGTTAGAAGGCAGGGGAATGGATGTAGCGTTCCCGGATTTGAGACCGCGAGGTGGGGTTAAAGGTTTTTTAACTCTCCCACTGTGCTCTCTACCCAACCAAATACTTTATGATCCTGTTAGCGCCAACTTGGAAACACGTTTCATAAAAGTTCCAACGGCCAATCTTGGAAGGCTAAGACCCTTCAATAGACGATGCAAAGACTTTGCTGGAATTTCTATTGCACCGACTGCATAAAGTTTAGTTTTAAAACCGTTTCTTGTAATTTCATCGTATGATCAAAATATTTATTTGATTTGATGCTGTGGTACTTAGAAATATTTGTTTCCCAAACGGTGAGTTCTACAAGTATTACTTAGTATTGCTCTTCAAGCACCGAGAGCATACCAGTATTTTTTGGTTTATAGGCTGAAACTATCTAAACTGCTAGTTCGGAAATTGTTTTGGAAATGTTTGAATGTATTCATAAATATTTTCCAGTCTGATGCTTTGTCCAGGATTGAGAAAAGTTTACTTTAAGTTTTATTTGAAATATAATAAACAATTTTTGTAAAGGATAAAAATAACTAGTCTTTCATGTGGCGATAATCCTTTTCTGGCTCTAGTAATACAGCTTTACAAATAATAGACCTCTATCATATTGGTGCCAATATCAACCATTTTCAAGTAGAGTCTTGCACCTGGCCAGTATATTAATTAAATACATGTACATGTCTTTTCTGTTGCTTTCCTCCATCTTACCAGATTACTCTGGTCAGATAGGGGCATTTTAAAAGCATTCAGAAATAACTTAATAAGTGCCGGAGAATAATCGTACATGAGTGTGCACCATCTCAGGGCTGCAGGAATACAAACTTCCCCCATATTACGCTATTTATTCTGAACTTCCAGGGTCTTCGCGTGAACTCTTTATACATGTTCATCGTTTCTAAGGAAAGATTTAATAACATCTTTACCACATTCCTTTTTCTTCCTTCTGCTGATCTCATAAAAGATTTATGGAACTGAAGTCTTGACTCCATCCCAGAGGCCAATGATTTTTTGGGAGAGTTGCAATCAGGTTATCCCGAGAGTAACTCTGGATGTGTTGCTTGGTTACACGAAGATGTTTGTACAACTAAGATGGGTTTTTAAAAATTCATCCCAAAATACTGCTGTCATTCAAAATTAAATAAATAAAACGTTCATTAGTAAAAATATGTCACAATAAGCTAGTTTCGACAACGAGGCGTGACTAATTTGGTAAAGAAAAATTTCGATTATAGTTATAGTAACTGTGCATCAATATTTCTTAATTTGACATTTTGTGGAAAGACACAGAACTTCCTTACGTAAAAAGTGAGGCTAAGTAGTGACTCTGATTTACTTATTGGACCTACCAAGTACATGAATGGGGATAAGTAATATTTTATTGTAACATGGCTTGACATGGCGCTCTGACTGTATTAGAAAATAATTCACGAAAGTCCCAACAAACCCCTTGATTCATCAGCAGCTAAAGAACTGGGATTACAAGTGTTAGTCCGGTTTATTAATTATATATCATGAATTATTTTTAGATGACTTCAAATGTTCATTACCGGATGTCACCACTCTGGATGCAGGTCTTGATATTTCTCGCTTTAGAACTGATTTTTCAAAAATATCTGAGGTTTGTTTTTTTTAATTGCTAGTTTTACTTAGATTATATATATTATTGATAAAATATGAAGTGAAAAATATACACTCGCGTGCAAGTAATTCGCCTCAAGCCTCAAGTGCGCATAACAAGTGATATAACTTAACAATGACTTATTTTACTTTTATATAAAGTTTTACATATTTAAAGCCAAGTAATTAGGCTTTAAAATGGTAGCATAAATAATGCAGCAATTTAAATAAACACTTGTCTTTAGAATGCAACTGAACGCAAACTCTCGTAAATTGCTCCGTGCCCTATACACAACTTGCGCGACACAACCCCCTATAAAACCCCCTGTAATGATTTTTTCTTATCAGTCGCCCATTACATTTCTGCAAGTTGAAGCCGTTGTTTGAAGAAAATTATGGACACTACACCTGAAGAAGCCGCTCAAGCTGTTGCCCAAGAAGAGTTGAACCAGCGAGAAGTCGCTCGTCGGTTGAATATGAGTCAGTCTAGTGTCTCGAGAGTGTACAGAAGGTTTCAAGAGACTGGTGCCTTCACTCGGAGGCCTAATACCAGCCGACGCCGGTGCACCTCGGAGCATGACGACCGGTTTTTGGTCTCGACCTCTCTCCGAAATCGACACCTTACCGGTGTAGATGTGCAGCAGGAGCTACGTCAAGTTCGCGGGGTGACTGTCAGTCAATGGACAGTTAGAAGAAGGTTGAAGAAAGCCAACCTTACTCCAAAACGACCCGCTATAGGCCCGAAGTTGACCACAGCTCACCGTCAAGCACGTCTTCACTTTGCTCGAGAACACTTGGATTGGAGCATGGAGCAATGGCAGTCAGTCCTGTTCACTGATGAGACGAGGATGTGTCTCCATGGCAGCGACAGGAGAGGCCGGGTGTACCGGCGTCCCGGTGAACGGTTTTTACAATGCTGCTTTGCTGAAACCGTTGCATATGGTGGCGGTTCTTGCATGATGTGGGCTGGAATTTCCTTCGAAGGAAAAACGGATCTTGTTTTCATTCCTGGAGGAGGCCGGGGAGGAGGTCTGACCAGTGAGCGTTATTGAAGATGTTCTACTGGATCAAGTTGTCCCTTATCAAGGCTTTATTGGGGATAATTTCATGTTGATGCATGACAATGCCCGATGTCACACTGCTCGGGCCACACGTGAGTAACTCAACGAAGTTGGAATTGACACTATGGATTGGCTAGCGCTCAGCCCCGATTTAAATCCCATTGAGCACATATGGAACGAGCTCAAAAGGAAAGTTAGAGCGAGGAATCCAGCTCCTACAAACATAAATGAGCTCAAGACTGCGTTGGTAGAAGAGTGGGATCGAATACCACAATTATCAATAAAAAAGTTGATTAGGTCTATGAAGAATCGCATGAGAGCAGTGATTAGGGCTAGAGTGGGGAATACCAAATATTGACTCAATTTTTTTTTTCTAACACACATTTTATTTCATTTACACCTCATACTGTGAAATTGTATGAATTTTCAATGTTTTTAACAATGTTATTGACATACACCTTTTTTACTAAACTACTCGTCGATTACTAATCGATTTTAATACAACTTACGCCATTTTAAAGCCTAATTACTAGGCTTTAAATATGTAAAACATTATATAGAGGTAAAATAAGTCATTGTTAGGATAAATAACGATTTTCTTGCACTCGAGTGTACAATACATAGGTTTTTTTGATTAATCATTTGTCCAAGGACCTTAAGGGCTGATTTTATTAATCGTCAGATAAAGTTATTCGACAGTTAATTTGTATGAAGAACTGTCAAATTTATTCTTTCCCTATACAAGTTATATATTAAATAAATTTATCTGACGATTGAAAAATCAGCCCAAAGTCTGATAAATGTTGCTCAAATTACTTTTAAAGCTCTATAATGACTTTTTTTACTCGCGAGGGAGTTATCTATTGTCCTGAGTGAAGCAAGGGCTCCATAAATTAAATTACAATAAAGACCACAGCCAAATAGCCGTCTTTTGTTTTTCATCATCTAAATATATATAACTCAAAGGTGACTGACTGACATAGTGATCTATCAACTCACAGCCCAAACCACTAAACGGATCGGGCTGAAATTTGGCATGCAGGTAGATGTTATGACGTAGGCATCCGCTAAGAAAGGATTTTGATAAATTCTACCCCCAAGGGTATAAAATAGGAGATGAAAGTTTGTATGATAAAAAAATAACTATTCCACGCGGACGAAGTCGCGAGCACAGCTAGTTTGTTATAAATCTGTTTATGTTGGCCAGTTTCATTTTCGAACAAACCTTATTACAATCCCATATGAACATATGGTTGCGCGGTAAGATACTAGGTCGGTGGCCATATGGGCATTTTTTTTTACGAATTTTACGTTCTCAATTCAAATCAATTTACTCTCTTGAGAGGTAAAGCTTTACTAAGATTGCATGATTTGTAATTGGACTTTGTCGAGCAGGTACAACTTTATCTCCCTTAAGAGGTAAAGCTTTACTGAGATTGCATGATTTGTAATTGGACTTTGTCGAGCAGGTACAACTTTATCTCCCTTAAGAGGTAAAGCTTTACTGAGATTGCATGATTTGTAATTGGACTTTGTCGAGCAGGTACAACTTTATCTCCCTTAAGAGGTAAAGCTTTACTGAGATTGCATGATTTGTAATTGGACTTTGTCGAGCAGGTGGTGTGAAAAATATTACTACCACTGTTAGAAATCTAACATCTAGTTGAGAATTTAAAATATACCTACTTATAATAATTTATATACCACATCGAAAATCCCTGGTTCAGCCGCGAGCATGGCTGAGTCACGTAAGCGGCTAAAGTATAGGGATTTAATACAAAATTTTTATTACGTAGCATTTGGGTCGAACCCTTCTGGAACCGAGGCTCGCGGATTTATCCGAGACGTCGGAAAACGAGTCTACTTGGAATGTGGAGATCCCAAATGCTACGCTTATTAAAAAAAATCAGCATTGCCATACAAAGAGGCAATGCTGCTAGAAAATTAGGTCCCCTACCAAGTGGCGGCTCATACAGTGATTTTTTCTTATTAGTTTTTTTTCTACGTTAATTTATTATATATTTTGTAATGTTTTATAAATAAACGATTAAATATATATTACCTTATAATAACTAATATTATATTGTGAGATATTATTCATATTTTTTTATTTATACAGGTGAAATTTCCTGGAGTAGTGGGACCTTTAAATGAACGGTTGTTTTGTAAAATCAAATGCATAGATGGTAACTGGGTTGGACCATTGTGTTCTACGAGTCCAGGTAATTTTATTATTACTTTATACCATATAAATAAGTACCATCACGGGTGCCTTTAAACAGCCTCAGGGTACCAGAGGAGGGATTAACCCGTCATCATTTCGCCGATGGTATGCGGAGGCATCACCTAACAAGTGGCGAGCTTGTTGCGGTGTTTACGATAGTATAGCCTCGTTGTATAAAGTGGTCACCCATCCCAGGTCCGGCCTTGTTGTCACCTGCTTAACCATATAGAAAATGCATTATAAAATATTACAATCTATACTATACTAAATTTAATAATATTATGTTGCAGATGGACGCTTCCAACCAATTCTCAGAGAATGTGTATACCGCAATGATCATAAAAATTTACTCATATCATTTAGGAATTCTACAATTCAGGTAAAAATATAATACTAAGTAATGGTCCCAAGGTGTTGCAGGTCAATGAGCCTTATTATTTTCTTAAATTAATGACCTCTTCGCATTATGCGAAATTTTGTCAATGTCTAGTAGTGGGTAGTTTAAAAAAAAATGTGAAAGAGGGATGATAGAATGGAAAGGAATTGGTAGAGAAAATAATGGCCACATGACCGTTTGCACACATACGGTATTGTCCTGCCAATATCGAGTGAACAGGAAAAAAAATAATTGTAAAATGGGTACCGCCAGAAGACAAACACTGAGATGCTACACTTTTCACACTTAGATATATATTTATGCGTTTTTTTTAAGAGATTTGTGCGGCAAAAGTGTCATTGTGATCTGCCACATTGGCCGTTTTTTTTGGCCCAGAATGCTACCGTGAACTGATCACAATGACCCTCGATAGGTGAGGCGTTGTGAACATATTTTGACATTTGTGGTTGTGACAGTTGTTGTTGTTTTAAACGTCGCAGCCGTCTTATATTTGTAGGATCAAATTTGTTGTATTTTAAATCGGAATGATTTTTAGAAAGATTTCTCAAAAAAAATTAGTGGATTGTACGATTTAACCTATATTTTACTTGACAAGTGACAGTTGACAGATTGGTGATAACAATGCGTTCGATTTGGATAGTGGTAATTGTGGCATTGTGAGTGAAACTAATAAAAAAAAACGCAAGTTCGCATAATGTCATCATGATCATTGTGATCATGTCTCATTCCCAAGACGAACGGGCCCTTAGAAATGTAATTGCGAACTGAAACGTCTAAAAACGTATAAATGGCATTTTCAGTGATTTTAAAGTTTAAAAAGACAACCAAAGATTTTGAATTTTGATTTACAATTCTAAGGGCCGATTCGACCAAAATTGGGGATAGTAATGTCAAATTCCATACAAATATTTATTCGTAGATTCAATTATTAATACTAAGAATAATTATTTGTATGTGATTTGACATTACTAATCTCAGTATAAGTTATACCCACTTTTGGTCGAATCGGTCCTTGAAACATGACCTTAGTTGTCATTTCAAAACTTAACACAATTTTTATAAAGACATTTTGTAATTAGGATCGAGTAAGAAAAATCTACACAAGAACATGGAGGTTATTTAAAAAAAAAAAAACACTTTATTATCACTGAAAACAGCATTTATATTCTATAAAATTGGTACATTTTTGTACACTAATATCCTATAAACTTAACTATGAAAAATACCTATAACAGAATCACATGATTACAGTCTTCGGGCTACCCTCAATAAATCTCTTTTTTTTATATTAAATGTTAGGTGTTTTATATTTTGGAAGTGGGATGTTATACAAATAATATAACCCTATTTTATATAACCCTTGTATATTTTGTAATGTAAAGCAAACAAAATAGTACCTGACCTAAGATATTGTCGCCCACAAAGACGATCTAAGTGTGCGAGTGAGAGCATCGCGATAAAGCATAAATATGTGTGCTAGAATGAGAGAAAAAATAACCTTTGGGCCATATTTTTTTAAAGCAGCAGGCCTTAGCAGCTTGTTGATTCTAGTGCGCTGCAGGTTTTCCATTTTTACGAAAGCGAAAAACCTTTGGAATAATTTCAATAGTTTAGCAATGAAACTGCTACAAACATGGCACACACACTTTACAATGTATAATATTATCTTTACTTTTAGGTAATGAATTGAAACAAGAGTATGATGTGAACAAATGGTGATGACAAAGAAATAATTACTTACGTTCTCTTTTCCAGAAGGAAACGAATTTGCCTCACGGAGCCGTTGTAAATGCCAGATGCAGGCAGTTCGGTCTATACAAAATGAAAGGAGAGTCGTTGCTTCGGTGTGAGAACGGAGAATGGTCTCCGAAACTGCCTGAATGTGTTCCAACTACACTAATAACAAATTTTACAGGTAAACTAAAATATTTCTAAAACTAAAATATCACTAAGGTCCCTGGTTCGAATCCCGGTGTGTACCAATGAGTTTTTAATTAAAAAATGTATGTACATTTGTTTGACAACACCACTATATATATAGTGCCTCGGAGAACACGTTAAGCTGTCGGTCCCGGTTTCACTATACCTACTTGTGAAACTGTTTATAGATGGGTTTTTGAGTCTATTCAAAATATCGCGACGAGCTAGCCACTTGTTCGGTGTAGACTCATACCATCGGCTACGACGAGGTGGGATTAAAAACCCCTCCGCTGGGTACCCTGGGGCCGTTTAGGCGGTCTCGGGCGCCGTAACCCACCCGTCATGATATGTATGTACTAAAATATTTTTGGGTACTCGTGTTTATGAGATCATCTAGACAGGAGTAGATCTATAGTCTTTTTGGTACCCGAAATATAACTTAAGGTGGAGTCATTGTTAAAAACTTTTTTGTTTCACTATTCATAAATATATATAATATTTGAATTGAATTTAAGTTTACATGTTCTGGCTTTTCTAGATCTGTAAAAAAATTGGGCCGAATGGACGAAATATATCATAAAAAACTTACTATAGGCTCTTTTATTAAAATTAATATGAAAGTAAATCGAAAAAACATAAAAAGTCTTTTTGGCTGCTCGGTTTTAATTTACCATTCTATGTGCACAGTTTATGCATTTATATTATATAATTTGTAGGAGATGCCCCTCCAACTATAAAGTACAACATAGTCTCAGGTTCGGCTTCGGTTGAGCCATCTGGTGAATTATTGGTGTATCCAGAGAGCACACTGCAGCTGGATTGTGTGATCAAGCACCTTAATGGAGACCCTGAATGGACTTGGACCCAAATGATTGCCCAACATTCCTCAGGTATGTGTTGTGTAATGAAGCAGGGAAACAAACATTCCTAAGGACTACACCATCAAATCAAATACTTTTATCTCACAAATGAAATTACTAGAAACGGTTTTAATACTCAACTTATGCAGTGGAAGTCGGTGTAAGCTGAATAGCTAGCAAAGTCGTCATCATATGGATTTTGGCCTTCCAACATCGGCCGTCGGAACTTTTATGGAACGCGTTTCCAAGATGGCGCTAACAGGACTGTCATACATTGTTTCTCTCTCAAATTACACTGAGCACACTGCTGCACCTGAATTTCTACTTTCTACTACTAATAATAAGTCACAGACAAGCATTCTAAAAATTGCGCGGCATAACAGGCAATTTTTATTCATTATATGAATCGCAATTAACGGTAAAAAATTATATAAGTGTTGTATAAAACTTAAAGTATAAAATATATTTATTATGGTTTTAGCTTGGGCTACGGATGCCTTAGAAAGAGAAACTCATTACCGGTTGACTCTTAGCAAAATGTCTGCCCGACACAGCGACCTGTACACATGCACCACACAGGAGGGACAAACTAATACCATTGTTATAAAAGTTGTTAGTAAGTTTACCTACATTATTCTTATTATATTTTTAAATCATGTTCCCAACTATTTATTTTATAATTTAAGACAGTGTCATACCTCATATAGCTTAAAAGTAGAATCTTTTCCCGTCAAGTTTTACCCTTTGGGATAGCATTTCAAGTTTAAATAATATTTAATTATACATAATAATGTACAAAATAATATTTGCTGAAACTTTTTCATAAAATAGTAATAATAAATTGTTGGTCAATAAACTAAGGCTTGTACTATGCTTATACATAATATATTTTATAAACACCCAGACCATGACAAACTGTACAGATAAACGTACTAATGGTGGGAATCGAACGACCAACGGATACTACGCCAAAGGCGCAACCACTAGTCAATGGAGGCGGACAATTTAGCACTTAAAAATTATAATATAGACGCAGTTAATCATTTTGGTCATCATCATTGGTCATTCAACTGCCAGATGAATATATGGGAGTACGCATCCACAGCACCCACATATAGAATAGAACCTTACATTTGGTGTAAGGTGCTAACTTTAAACATATAATTCGATTTACAGCAATATCGCGCGCCTTTCATAGAACTTCAAACATATAGTTCGATCGATAAAAATATCGCTCGCCTTTCATAGAACTTTAAACATATAGTTCGATCGATAAAAATATCGCTCACCTTTGATAGAACTTTAAACATATAGTTCGATCGATAAAAATATCGCTCGCCTTTCATAGAACTTTATAAAGTGCTATTATAAATTGAAATATGTTTGCTTCTTCAGATGTGATATGCCCCCACATAAATGTATCTACGGACCAATTGACCCAGTTCGAGGAGGGAGTCCGTCTTGGTCAGTCAGTACATTTTAGCTGTAAACCAGGGTTCCACTTAAATGGAAGCGAGATCATCACTTGTATGGGATCTGGTGAGTCTAGTCTACTTTATAATAATAACAATTGTATTATTCACTAAATTGCTTAAACTTTTGGCCACGGGTTCAAATCCCAGTGTACCAATGAGTTATTAAGAAATAAAAAATGTACATTTATTTAGCAGCAACATTATAGTGAAATTGTCAAGTTGTCGGTCTCAGGTACACTATTATGGTTTTACCGCTACGAAATCCAAGCAACTACCAATTTATTAGTATTGGCGTATATGGCCGGTGAATTTCTGGTAGTATCCACTATTCGAAAGTTTTACCGCAGGTCAGGCTGTTGGTGCAGTTTTACCGCAGGTCAGGCTGTTGGTGCAGTTTTACCGCAGGTCAGGCTGTTGGTGCAGTTTTGCGGTAAAATAAAACTATTGCTTCTTTGATAAGTGGACTATGAATAGTTATTGAATTAATGTACATACTCGTATGTGGGTTGGTTTTAAAAAACGATGGTATAAATAATTTATGAGGCAAAGCTTATGTTGGCGAAGTCCTGATGAGTTGGCTTGAACAATTAGTAAAGTTCACATAAAGGATAGCTAACGATCTCGCTGCCACTAAGAAATTATTTATTATTATTATTTTTAATTGATCCCCTAAGGGGGTTAAAATAATAATAAATAACCAGAGCAATATTTGTAAACTAAGCTTGTATTATAAGTACCAGAAACAACGTAATAATTATAATATTTTATAAACATCCAGGCCATGACAAACTGTAAAGAAAAAAACCTACCTACGATTATTATTTTTTTGCCCTGGGTGGGATTTGAACCCACGACCTCCGGATACAATGCCAAAGACCACTAGTCTACGGAGGCGTTCAAAAGTATCTATGGAACAACGATGAAAAATCTCATCCGACACACGGCTAGTAAATTTATAATTTTAACAGGACTGGATACAAATTGCATAATATTTTGTAATTCATAGGTTCTTGTCGTGGGTTTTTCCTTCCTTATATAACATAGAGCCTATATATAGATTATATAGAGATATATAGAGCCTATATAGATTATATATATTTCTTGATTATATCTATTTCTTTTTTGAAAAGTTCTGCACCCTAAGCATATTTCACTCTCTCAAAGGTTAGCTGGTAGAAAATGCCTAAGGCATTAAGCTCGCCTATGTACAATTTTGTGCAATTGTGAATGCTTCTTTATGCCGGAATGCCATAATAATGGAAACCAGCGGTCGCATCCTGCGTGTGCTAATATTCCTGGGTTACTTAACACCAGGTAGATAGATGCAAGGACACATGTTGAGCTCATGTATATATCTATTAAAAAAACGTATATAAATAGACCTAAATCTCTTTTGCAAACGTAAAAACAGAAGATGGCCTCGCGTCATACAAACAAAATATTATTTTTTTATAGGAGCTCGGCATGTGACTCTACATCTATCTGATCGAAAGCAGTATGCAGGTCCAAGAATGAATACAACCAGCTCTTAGAACTGTGTTATAAGAGCTGGTTTTATCCATTATGCCGGTTTAATGCCCGATTTCACCAACAATCCCTAACTCTAATGGATCCCCTAAATAAGAATTTTGACATATTTGCTATGAAAAAACTGTCATTAATTGTCCCTTAACTTTGTTTCGGGCTCCCTTAGAGTTGGTGAAATCGGGAATAAGTTCTATTCACATTTCGTTTAAAGGACTCAATAAAGTTATAGGGCAAGCTTGTAAGAACAAAAAAGCAACGAATATCATGTTCGTTAACATTTCGGTAGAAAGACTATTTTAGGTCTTATGGCGCGGCTATACGCGTCGCGTTGTCGCGCCAAAAACACCGTGTTCGGGCTCACGCGATGTTCTTGTCTACATCATCGCGCCTACATACATCACAGCGCCCCAAAAATAAATCGTCCTCGTCCGAATACTGCGCATTGCAACAATCTACCCGGCCACACTCATCGCGCTATCACGAATATTCGCCGTAGCCCGGTAATGTAGCCGCGCCATTAGAGTACGTCCGTATTTATTTCGTTTATTTATACTTCATTGGTAGGCCCAAGGTTTTATCCAAGTTTTTGTTGATCAACACTTTTATTATTATTAGGTCAATGGTCATCTCCACCGCCGACATGTGATGCCACATTTTGTCCTATGCTTCTGTACTTCGGGCCCCAGGTGACGTTACAAGAGTACAACTCGAGTTACGGTGGTCGGGCAGTCTTCCAATGCTCGTGGGGCTATAGACTGCTCGGAGATCCCGGTATCGAGTGCGAGCAGGACGGAAAATGGTCTGGTGAACCTCCCACTTGTATGCGTAAGTATTTACTTTACTTATAGGAGTGTCATTATAATGGTACAGACATTTACTGATGCAGGGTGGCTATACAAACGTCGCACCGATCTTGCCATTTGTTTCGTGTAGTCTCCGAATACCATCGGCTACGATAAGTTTAGAATAAACCCCCTTCGTTGGGCACCCTGAGGCCGTTCAAGGCTGTCTTGGGTATTGTAAGTTACCCATGACGAGTTAAAATTGTACATGACAAGCTAAGTGACAAATCCTAATTTAAAATACTTTAATATTGTGATAGCTCTTTAAATCCTCATATTTATGACTTTATATATATATGTAGCACGGCATGTGGCATCTGCCTAGTGGTAAACAGACTTACATAAATTGTTTAACAACAATATTGTTCGCTTCCACTATCCTTGTAATTGATTTAATTACGAATCGGGCAGCAATAAAGACGAATTTTCATTACAAGTATTGTAATATCCTTGCTGGTTTCATGAAATCAACCGCCTGTTTCGTAAATGCACTATCAAAATATACCACCTGAAAGGAATTCTGAAAACCAGTGATCAAGTCACTTGACATATACATAATCGAAACCACATAACATTAATGAAATTATAGATATCTCCCTCCAATGACTGGTATGGCCGTTCGGTTTCTTATGTGTGAAATGTCAAAATTTAACTTTAAATGAGAAAATGTCTTTTATATACATCAGAAGACTTTGTATTGGTTAAAAAATATTTTTGTTCTTTCCACAGCAATTTACTGTCCATCTCCGCTGACTCCAGAAAATGGTCGTTTAATCTCTGAACCAGCTCATCGAAGCGGTAAATATCCTGTGGGAGATTTAGTGATCTATACATGTAACGAAGGATTTCAGGTCGCAGGAGAGGCATCTATTGTATGCACTGAAAATGGATATTGGTCACACCCTCCCCCTTTTTGTGTCCCCCCTTCAGATGTTAAGAAATTAGATATGATTTACATTGATAATACCACTTTAGTTCATATTGAAGAGTAAACCGTCAAAATGAATTTGTTCCAAATGCTCTGAATTAAAAAAAAAACACATAGATACCATATAATTGTTGTAATGGCGAATGTATCTACAATTTATTACTTGTTGATGCTCAAATATATTGCAGTATTCTAATAGCTAAGAGTTTTAATAGATATAATAATATAGGTATAACATTATTTTGTCATTTATAATCAACAGTTATATCTTCTATATACTATAATATTTAATATAATATATAAACTCATTTATTCAATCTTAAAAACATAATAAAAAATTTAAACACAATTATAATCTAAAATAAAAGAAACCTATATATAAAAACCCTAAGAAAATAAAATTAAATAAAAGTTTGTCTTGTGGCCACACATTATAGGCGCCCGGGCAGGCCGAGCGAGACACACCAATAATTATTGAACTATTTCTGTGTGTAGTGCTCTTATTTACTTCCGCTAGCACACCACATTAATGTAAAAAAATTAATTATTAAATAAATTTCTAAACTAACATGATCGAACTAAAAGTGTCCAATCAGTCATGTACAACGACAGTTACCAGGCTTATTTTTGTAAATCTTTGACTAAATTAAATCAAAGTAGAAGTTCAAAAATGTAGACCATTTTAGGACTTTTATTTCTTCACCGCAATACTAATTGCTTTAAGTAAAATGATCTCAAATATGTCTGTGTATATAATTTATAAATAGATGTAAGAAATGTAATTAAGTACCTACGGATGCTGAGGAAAACTGCTCACATTACATATCTCTGTCGTTCACGTACAAATATACTGTAGTTTCGCTCGTTTCACCCATTCTGATTTGGCAGTTTTATAGTGCGCTAGTGACAGAGATAAGTAGTGTGTGTATGTACATATTTATCTCTCCGTCGTGAATATAGGTACTTTAGTCCATTTACTAATTTACATATTTTTTTATTTAATTTGTACTAAGTTGTTTATTTAATTTGTGTAAGTTGTTTATTTATATTGTACTAAGTTGTTTATTTAAATTGTACTAAGTTGTTTATTTAATTTGTGTAAGTTGTTTATTTAATTTGTACTAAGTTGTTTATTTAATTTGTGTAAGTTGTTTATTTATATGGCACTAAGTTATTTATTTAAATTGTACTAAGTTGTTTATTTAATTTGTGTAAGTTGTTTATTTAATTTGTACTAAGTTGTTTATTTTATTTGTGTAAGTTGTTTATTTATATGGCACTAAGTTATTTATTTAAATTGTACTAAGTTGTTTATTTAATTTGTGTAAGTTGTTTATTTAATTTGTACTAAGTTGTTTATTTAATTTGTGTAAGTTGTTTATTTATATGGCACTAAGTTATTTATTTAAATTGTACTAAGTTGTTTATTTAATTTGTGTAAGTTGTTTATTTAATTTGTACTAAGTTGTTTATTTAATTTGTGTAAGTTGTTTATTTATATGGCACTAAGTTATTTATTTAAATTGTACTAAGTTGTTTATTTAATTTGTGTAAGTTGTTTATTTAATTTGTACTAAGTTGTTTATTTAATTTGTGTAAGTTGTTTATTTATATGGCACTAAGTTATTTATTTAAATTGTACTAAGTTGTTTATTTAATTTGGGTAAGTTGTTTATTTAATTTGTACTAAGTTGTTTATTTAATTTGTGTAAGTTGTTTATTTATATGGCACTAAGTTATTTATTTAAATTGTACTAAGTTGTTTATTTAATTTGTGTAAGTTGTTTATTTAATTTGTACTAAGTTGTTTATTTAATTTGTGTAAGTTGTTTATTTATATGGCACTAAGTTATTTATTTAAATTGTACTAAGTTGTTTATTTAATTTGTGTAAGTTGTTTATTTAATTTGTACTAAGTTGTTTATTTAATTTGTGTAAGTTGTTTATTTATATGGCACTAAGTTATTTATTTAAATTGTACTAAGTTGTTTATTTAATTTGTGTAAGTTGTTTATTTAATTTGTACTAAGTTGTTTATTTAATTTGTGTAAGTTGTTTATTTATATGGCACTAAGTTATTTATTTAAATTGTACTAAGTTGTTTATTTAATTTGTACTAAGTTGTTTATTTAATTTGTGTAAGTTGTTTATTTATATGGCACTAAGTTATTTATTTAAATTGTACTAAGTTGTTTATTTAATTTGTGTAAGTTGTTTATTTAATTTGTACTAAGTTGTTTATTTAATTTGTGTAAGTTGTTTATTTATATGGCACTAAGTTATTTATTTAAATTGTACTAAGTTGTTTATTTAATTTGTGTAAGTTGTTTATTTAATTTGTACTAAGTTGTTTATTTAATTTGTGTAAGTTGTTTATTTATATGGCACTAAGTTATTTATTTAAATTGTACTAAGTTGTTTATTTAATTTGTGTAAGTTGTTTATTTAATTTGTACTAAGTTGTTTATTTAATTTGTGTAAGTTGTTTATTTATATGGCACTAAGTTATTTATTTAAATTGTACTAAGTTGTTTATTTAATTTGTGTAAGTTGTTTATTTAATTTGTACTAAGTTGTTTATTTAATTTGTGTAAGTTGTTTATTTATATGGCACTAAGTTATTTATTTAAATTGTACTAAGTTGTTTATTTAATTTGTGTAAGTTGTTTATTTAATTTGTACTAAGTTGTTTATTTAATTTGTGTAAGTTGTTTATTTATATGGCACTAAGTTATTTATTTAAATTGTACTAAGTTGTTTATTTAATTTGTGTAAGTTGTTTATTTAATTTGTACTAAGTTGTTTATTTAATTTGTGTAAGTTGTTTATTTATATGGCACTAAGTTATTTATTTAAATTGTACTAAGTTGTTTATTTAATTTGTGTAAGTTGTTTATTTAATTTGTACTAAGTTGTTTATTTAATTTGTGTAAGTTGTTTATTTATATGGCACTAAGTTATTTATTTAAATTGTACTAAGTTGTTTATTTAATTTGTACTAAGTTGTTTATTTAATTTGTGTAAGTTGTTTATTTATATGGCACTAAGTTATTTATTTAAATTGTACTAAGTTGTTTATTTAATTTGTGTAAGTTGTTTATTTAATTTGTACTAAGTTGTTTATTTAATTTGTGTAAGTTGTTTATTTATATGGCACTAAGTTATTTATTTAAATTGTACTAAGTTGTTTATTTAATTTGTGTAAGTTGTTTATTTAATTTGTACTAAGTTGTTTATTTAATTTGTGTAAGTTGTTTATTTATATGGCACTAAGTTATTTATTTAAATTGTACTAAGTTGTTTATTTAATTTGTGTAAGTTGTTTATTTAATTTGTACTAAGTTGTTTATTTAATTTGTGTAAGTTGTTTATTTATATGGCACTAAGTTATTTATTTAAATTGTACTAAGTTGTTTATTTAATTTGTGTAAGTTGTTTATTTAATTTGTACTAAGTTGTTTATTTAATTTGTGTAAGTTGTTTATTTATATGGCACTAAGTTATTTATTTAAATTGTACTAAGTTGTTTATTTAATTTGTGTAAGTTGTTTATTTAATTTGTACTAAGTTGTTTATTTAATTTGTGTAAGTTGTTTATTTATATGGCACTAAGTTATTTATTTAAATTGTACTAAGTTGTTTATTTAATTTGTGTAAGTTGTTTATTTAATTTGTACTAAGTTGTTTATTTAATTTGTGTAAGTTGTTTATTTATATGGCACTAAGTTATTTATTTAAATTGTACTAAGTTGTTTATTTAATTTGTGTAAGTTGTTTATTTAATTTGTACTAAGTTGTTTATTTTAATTTGTGTAAGTTGTTTATTTATATTGTACTAAGTTGTTTATTTTAATTTGTGTAAGTTGTTTATTTATATTGTACTAAGTTGTTTATTTATATTGTACTAAGTTGTTTAGTTAAATTGTACTAAATTGTTTATTTAATTTGTGTAAGTTGTTTATTTATATTGTACTAAGTTGTTTATTTATATTGTACTAAGTTGCTTATTTAAATTGTACTAAGTTGTTTAGTTAAATTGTACTAATTTTTTATTTATTTACCCTCGTTATATTTATAGATATTCGTTTGGAAAAAAACTGACGTTTTTCTCCAAAGTGATAAATATTCATATTTTGAGTCTAAACACTGTATTTATAGAAGATCTAATAGAATATTGACACAACCATCTCTGTTTTTCATTCTTTATTGATTTCACATTTGTTAAGAAGAGGCATAGTTGTAATAATTTTATTTTTACTCATAATAACATGTTTATTTCCTAATAAAAGGACACAAAGTTATTCAACAATATCTTATCTAATATAGACACAGATACATAAATAGGTATATATATCGTAGAACAAAATGTTTAAATTTTAATATTGTAGTTTTGTTTAAAACCTCAGTAGAAGGCTGTTATTATGTTTAAAATTTTGAATTACTTGTTTAAATACTATGTAGTTTTACTATAGTATAGTATAGGTACCTAATACTTGTTTTTGTTATAGTTATGTATGTCAAAGTTTAACAATATCTTCAGAATTCAAGATTTTCCAAATAAAATTAATCCTTCTAGATTATGAAAGTATTATATGTATTTAATATTAGTCATAATTTTTGTCTCAATAAAAATATCTGTTATGTTGTGAATTTAAAATAAAAAATTATAAAACAGTATTTATTTAGTTTGAATTACATAATTATTAACTTTCAATTGAATAACTTACCCCTAGGTTCTAGAACATTGATCAAATTAGTCTATGATCAAAATTAACTAACAAGTCACATCATTGGTCAAATTAACGTGACATTAAGGACACTGCATTCGTAATAGCGAAGTCTGCGTTCTCCATACAAAATAAGTTTTTGTGCTTTCAGTAATACTCGATTATCGTTTGTCGCAGAATTAAAATATAATAATAATAAGAAATAAATTTGTCTCATTTAGTAAAATTTTTAATATAAATAATAATTAAATATTTTTATAGGTAGGTATATTTTATTTTTCATTTATATTTTTTGTAGAGTAAATAAATAGTGGATATAATAATAATATGTAACACAATTTACACATATTGCTCTGGTAACAAACTAAGCTCTAGGCTTGTACTATGAGTACCAGAGAGAAATATATAATACATATTATATTTTATAAACACCCAGACCCTGACAAACTGATACACGTAAAGATAAACGTACTAATATTTTTTTGCCATGGGTGGGAATCGAACCCAAGACCTCCGGATACAACGCCAAAGGCGCAACCAATAGTCTACGGAGGCTGTCAAATTTGTCAATCATATTTTTGTTGGTCATTGTATTTAATAATCTTTCTATGTTGTTTTTTTTAATTTTTTTTTCGAAATCGGATTTTTTTTTTTTATTATAATATAAAAATAAATATTACCCACAACAGAAAGAATTTTGTCTTATAATTACCAACATAAAAATAATAATTGAACTTCCACTAACAGTTGTAATATTGTAAGTACATTTGTATGGGCGTCAAGTCGACTACAGGGTTGCGATTTTTGAATGTCAGCGATGATTTTGAGACATATTTTTGAAAGCCATATTGCGGTACCAACTTGCAAATAATTTCTCATTCACAAGAGCTACGCTGCTTACGATTCGTTATACGAAGAAAGTATTGTTTGTCGTTCAGTATATCGTTTTTTCTTGTTTCTCGTAATAATTGACATATCTATGCTAATAAAACATTAACACCCAATTGATAGAATAACGGAACCTATCATTATCTGTCATCGGTGACTTTATTTACGAGTGGCAGAAGCACAGAGTTATAGGAAGAACTCTGTGGGCAAAAGGCACTCGTATTGATATCATAGGTATGATATTTTAGGCACCCGATGAGATTAAAAATACTTTAGAAATCTATGACAATTTTGACATTTCAGTGAATTATCACTCTGCTGATATTCAAAAATCGCACCCCAGAACGTTTATAAACTATATTGAATGACTTTTTCTTCCGGATTTACTATGACGCCGCGACGTAGGACAAATGGTTATTATTGACCAATGTCTGGCTTAACCAAGTGGTGAGTTTCATACCAACAAAAACTACATAAGCCTACTGAAAAAATGTTTGAACTAATTCATATGAATAAACCTAACGATTCTTAACGGTCTTATTCATAAAAAAACCTTAAAACACTCTTAAAGAGCTCAATAGTTAAAACGTTCAATAAGGCTATTGGCTCGATAACTTTTTTGTTATTCATAAACCTCCAATAAAGCTCCTATAACTATTTGACGTTTATTAGCTAAATTAGTGATGTGTTGATAGAAAAAAACAATTGATTGTCAAGAAAGTTGGCGGAATCGCGAAAAACCAAGACCATAAAAGTAAAAAAAAAAACGTTTTTGACACCTCTAATGAAATAATTATAATAAGGTTGGGCGCACACTGATCGAAAATTCAGTCACACTAACTATGCCACGCGGTTTCAGCCGTCATTTAATTAAAAATAATTTGTATGGAAAATAGAATACAGCCGCAATACTTGTTTCACATACAGCAAAAACCGTCAAGTGACCTAGTCATGTTTCGGTTTTAGTATGTGGGTTCACCGGTTGGTTGGTACTGGGGACTATTATACTGCATAGATTTATTTGTCGAGGTGGTAGTATCCTTTCATAGTGCGTTTACGAAATGTGCGACTGAATTTACGATAAAGCAGCGAGGATATTAAAATAGACTCGTAATATAAACTTCTTAGATTTTTTTTTCTTTCTTTTTGATACAAAATCACATGCCGTGCTCTAATAAATAAATAAAAAAGAAATGTGGCCGCACCGCCATTCAATTTTCGTAGTTTGAAGCGGCACAACTTTGTCTTTTTGGACAAATTACTGCGGTGAAACAATATTAAATGTTAGTATTTATTTTGTTAGAAATTTCTGTCAGTGTGCGCCCAACCTAATTTGGTTCAAGTCCGTTCGAGTTGTAAAATTTTGAGAATTTGTTGATCGAAAGCCGACTGGGCATTATTATTTTTATTTGTAATATAATTTAGTGGAATAATAGAAGTCATTTAATAAAATTTTAAACCAAAAAATAAAATATGTATAAAAAGTGAGGTTAAAATAGGTTTATAGTGGGCTCCTGCCTTCAATAAAGTTATGGAGCTGTTATTTGACGTTTATCACTATTAGAGGTTTATTGTGCGTTTATGAATAACCTTTTAAGGTGTTTTGCTATTTAGCTGTTATAAAGCATCAATAGAGGCTTCGTAAGTTTTTATGAATAAGACCGTAATTGTGAAGATATTGTAAAGAATATCGGTCTTATTCATAAAAAAACCTTTTTGGACAAATTACCGCGGTGAAACAAGATTAAATGTTATATTTTTTTGTTAGAAATTTCTGTCAGTGTGCGCCCAACCTAATTTAGTTCAAGTCCATTCGAGTTTTAAAATTTTGAGAATTTGCTGATCGAAAGCCGACTGGGCATTATTATTTTTATTTGTAATATAATTTTATGAAGTAATAGAAGTCATTTAATAAAATTTTTAACCAAAAAATAAAATATGTATAAAAAGTGAGGGCCTTCAATAAAGTTATGGAGCTGTTATTTGACGTTTATCACTATTAGAGGTTTATTGTGCGTTTATGAATAACGTTTTGAGGTGTTTATCTATTGAGCTGTTATAAAGCATCAATAAAGGCTTCGTAAGTTTTTATGAATAAGACCGATACGGTCATAAAGAGATTCTTATAACAATTTCAGAACTTAAATAAATGGCGATGTAATTGTGATCAAAAAGCGTCTTTTCCTGATAAACTAAAATAATTAAGATCACAAGCGTAAAAACTGCTTAGTTCTCTGCGTATTAAACTCTGTTTTGAACGAACTTGTTACACCCAAATATCTTACATTTCAGATTCACATTTCTTGGCTCGCATCACTCTAAGGTTTTCCAGCTACGGGAAGCAGCAGAGCTCGTACGAGCTTGGTTTTATCTTTTAATGACAAAAAGTTTTTTAATTTAATTAGAGATTTCAGGGAAGAAAATTTATTATTTATAAGTAACATTGCTATAAATACACAACAGTTGAGTAAAAAAATTGTTTGCTTCAAATAAAAAAGAAGGACAAAATGCATAGTCACCCTATTCCACGCTTTTTTTATTTTATTAAACGGATTCAATTGAGATTTTTTTTACAAACTTTAAATCGATTTTTACTAACTGCTGGCATAAGAATTATAATCAAATTCGAATTATAAAAATGTGACTTTTCAATCCTGACGCACATGTTTGAATGTCGTCACATACGGTAGACGGTTTCAGGGTACCCAGAGGGGTTTAATCCCACCTCGTCGTAGCCGAAGTGTATAGAAATAACTAAGCTTTTTGGTCAAATTTGCGAAGACAAAAAATAAACCTGATGCATGCGTCGAGTAGACGTTCCATTTTATTAAGCAAATTTTCTGAAAGGGCAGTGGGTTGTGTGGACATAGCCCACGTCACCACAATCCAGCAAGAGAAGCAGCAAAACTTGTACGAGCTTAATTTTAGCTTTTAATGGAAAATGTTTCAATTTATTTGAAGAGTGTAGGATATACAATATATTATTAATATGAAGATTGCTATCAATACACAACAGTTATTGAGTAAAAAAACTGCTTCAAATATATTAAAAAAATACAAAATGCATGGTCACCCTATTCCACGCTTGTATACGAAGATTTTTATTTTTTTTAATATTTATTTTTTATTAATATTAAATATTTAATATTAAACGGATTCAAAATGAGCTTTGTGTGGTTAGAAAGAATATATTTTACAAACTATAGACATCTTTTTTTAAGTTTGCAACTACCTATATATAGATTTGGAGATATTAAGGTTTACTGAAAACGTTAGCATGGAGAGGCCAACTAAAATCCTAACCTTTAATTTTTTTTTTAAGTTTTATAAACTGGAGTATTTTACAAACTTAAGATCGATTTTTAATAACTCCGGGCAAAAAAATATTAGCTAATTCTTATTAAAAAAAAATTAGCCCCTCAATCCAGACAAATATCATTCAATCAGGTTTCATTGTTTGTGACGAAATTATTTTATCAAAAAACGTAATTATTGTGGCTCAACCACCCAGAATTGTATTTGTATTTTAATGCAATACTTTCAAGAGATCTTAAAAAATATGTATTCAATACTCTAATTGATCACAACCTCTAAGCCACCTAAATGAGGCGATTACTGTTATAATATTTGGGAAGTATACTTTTTACTTACAGTACAAATTAACTTCGGCTATGACGAGGTGGGATTAAACCGCTCTGGGTACCCTGAAACCGTATACCGTAATGATATAAACTGTCTTCAAGTAGGTTAGATACATATGCCTATCAACTCCATTGATGTGTAATTGATTGTCAATTTGCTTTTAGGAACGAACTATATACCTACCCAGCAGAAATCATCACTTTTTCTATGAGCTATATATGTTATATGTATGCAACAAAATCTTAATCATCCCGCACCTCATATACCTATACTGAAAGCAATGTTGTACACTACCTAAACAAAGCTCAAACTAGCGCAGTTCTACGTAGATACGTACGGGTTAATTACTAGGCAGCGCGAAATTAACGTGTTGGCGGAACAGAAGATGCGCTTTGAAACCTTATTCGAGCTAGTTAGGTACACTTACCAAAGGATTCTGATACTAGTCTTATATATAGGTATATTTATAATTACATATGACTTCATGTAGGTAAGGACTCACCGTTCCGTGGGAAACAAACATACCTAAGGACCCCAACATCAAGTCAAACAAATATTTTGATCTCACAAACGAAATTACTAGAAACGGATTTAAAACTCAACTTTATGCAGTTGGTGCAAGAGGAATTCCAGCAAAGTCTTTACACCGTCTATTGAAGGATCTTGGCCTTCCGAGAACAGCCGTCGGAACTTTTATGGAGCGTGTTTCCAGGATGGCGCTAACAGGATTATATAGTATTTGGTTGAGTAGAGAGGGTAATGAACATAGTGCAGGTGAGAGTTCAAAAGGCCATTATACCTACTTCGCGGTCTCAAATCCGGGGACGCTGCAGTTCATTCCCCCGCCTTTCAACCACGCGATGGACCCGGCACCCGCACGGTGAAGCCATGGTTTGCTAAGAACATTGTCTCTCTCTCCTAGCTTTTGCGCTATGCTAAGCCTTGAACTCTGGTATAATTTATTATTTTATTTCCAGATTTACGACATAGAATAAATGGTTATAAGGACCAAAATTTGGTTTCAACAAAATGGAGCGGGGGTTAGATTGGCGCCAAAAACGATGCATCGTTTAACGTTATCGATTGCGTTTTTGTGAATCGGTAGAATGGCGGCATCAAAAACGATGGTCATGTGACACGCCTTACGACTTTCATTTATTAAGTGCGTACGAATGATTTAAAACGTCCGTAAAGAATAAATCGGTAAAATAAAGAGCCATTTTCACTTTGACATTATAGAAAACGTAGTCGTATATTTGATTCTGTGAAGACACCAAATTTCTTTCTGTTAAAATATTAAATAATAACAAAGCCCTTTATTCTGATAACATTACAGATATAGACATGTTATAATTAATTCAATGTTTCATAGCACCAGTCCGTTGTGTCTTCAGTGTGTCTTGCGACATAGGCGTCTTCCAACAACCTCCATTTCGGCCTGCCCTTAGTAGTTCTTGACCATAAAGCACCTCTAAAGACCTAACTTCATAGGAAAATATTAAATACGGCATTGTAATTTAATAAAAAAAAATATACTAGGTCAATATAATAGGTCATGATGACTTGACCATTTGTGTGAAAGTCTGTCGTCTTCAGACCTTGTATATTTTTTTTAGACCCAGACGATGATGGAGCCTTTTTAAACATTAGTCTATGCTTAATAGTGTTCTACGTCTATGTGGAGGTAGCATGGAAACTGATGCAACACCCATGTGCTACTTTATTGCACCAGGGTGGCTTCGCAACGTTAGGTATTAATATTAAAAAGCGTGCAGGAGATTAATTTTATACATATTATATTGCCTTCAGCCCAGCGGTGTTACACAGCACTAGTGAGGTACTAGTTTGTGTTCAAGGGGAGGTTATTACGCCTCATCCATTAAGTTCTTATTACGCTCACATTTAACTGTTAAAATTAACTGAACTAAAGAATTTTAAGAGTTTTAGATTATATTAAAACATTTAACTTGTTGGAATGTTTACAGTATTTTTAATCTTAAGATTTGTTGTTATAATTCCTTATTTTTAAAACAAATTGCACAGAAAAATGTACTAAACCTATTTACCTTCTCATTTGCCAAGAGTGAGTATGGAACTGGTGCCTAATACTACTAAACGAATTGGATATAAACTTCATATCAAAGTTAAAGTTTTACATATTTTTTATATAAATTTTGCCTTTGATATTCAATTCAAATATATTTATAATACATAGGTAGTCGATGTACCAATGAATGAACACTTAATCGTAAGTACCAAATTTTACATTTCCCATACAAAATGTGTCAAATTTAGTATTTTATATGCAGTTAACATTAAATTGAAATATCTAACAATATTATTCTTACCCTACACATACATCACGGGTGCCTTGCGGCGCCCGAGACTGCCTAGACGGCCCCAGCGGCCACATTCTGTTTCTTTTAAAGGTAATGTTAGATTGTCAAAATTGCAAAAAAGTGACAAGACTGCAAAAAACTATTAAATGTATCGTCATTAACAGTTTAAGGTTATTTAATAAATTAATTATTTAATATACGTGGTGGCCTAGTTGGTTAGACCTTGGACTTAAAAACACTTAGGTCCCTGGTTCGAATCCCGGTGTGTACCAATGAGTTTTTAATTAAAAAAAAATATGTACATTTGTTTGACAACACCACTATAGTGTCTCGGAGAGCACGTTAAGCTGTCGGTCCCGTTTTCACTATACCAACTTGTGAAACGGTTTATAGATGGGTTATTGAGTCTATTCAAAACATCGCAACGTGCTAGCCACTTGTTAGGTGTAGACTCATACGCTACGACGAGGTGGGATTAAAACCCCTCCGCTGGGTACCCTGGGGCCGTCTAGGCGGTCTCGGGCGCCGTATGGCACCCGTGATGATACATACATATATAATAAATTACCTAAAAGCATTATAGATCTGAGTGAAATAAAGTTTAAGAATTTTATAAAACACATTTTAATCAATAAGGCTTACTATTAGTGTAAAAGACTATTTTAACGATAAAGACGTCTGGAACCGTCCTGATATGCAATTGAGGTCTCGCAACTAGTGAACAAATTGTGTTTAAAGATCTTTATTGGGTACTCATAAAAAACAATTAAGTTCACTTGTTTGAGTTTACAAAGTTTTCTTACATTAAAGTATCTGCATCGAGATCGTAACATAATAACATAACTAGTAATTTACATAGTATAACATAGAAAGTAATTTAAAATAAAGTAGGTACTTTATATATATATAACATAATATAGTAAGTAATTTATAATATAGGATAACATAGTAATTAATAAATATTCTACTGTAATACAATTATCAGGGGAAGTTTAAAGAAGCTGCATCGACATGCATAAACATTTTTTATTTTTATTCTAAACATTGTTTTGTATATATAATTTAAGTTTATTCTTGAATACATTGATGTTTTCACAATTTTTTATTTCATTTGGTAATTTATTATGTAGCTGTGCTCCTTCAAATAATATGCATTTCTTACCATAGTTAGTTCTTGGCCATCTTAAATGGATGTTATTTCTTCTTCTAAAGCTATATTTTGGATTCTCCTTATTGAAAATTAAGTTGGAATGTACTTGGTTCAACAAAATCTTTTTTATTAGAATACAAGTGTTAAGTGTATAAAGTTGTTTAATATTAAAAAGTTTAGTTTTAGTGTAAAGTTCGTCAGTAGGTGTAAAGTAATCATAGTAAAATATTTTTTTAACAATTTTATTTTGCGTAGTCTGTAAGCGTTTTAAATTCGTTTTGGAAGCAGTTCCCCATATTTCGATTAAATAGTCCAAGTGTGATCCTACTAGAGAGTTATAGAATGAAATTCTTATTTTACGCGGTACGCAATTTGTAATTCTATGTAAAGCTCCTGAGAGAGATGTTAACTTAGACCTTACATGCTCAATGTGTGATATCCAGCTTAGTTTTTCATCTAGCCATAACCCAAGATACTTAGCTTTGCTCGAACGGTGTATAGAGAAGTTATTTATTATAAGTGGATTGTGATGTTGTATTTTTTTATTTTTAGCGGCAAATATCATAAATGATGTTTTTGATATATTTATTGTGAGTAGGTTGGATAAGAACCACTCATTGAGCATGTCAAGGTCATGTTGAGCTTGGTTTATTATGTCGTGAATAGAATTGCCAAAATAAAACAAACAAGTATCATCTGCATACAAGGTCAACTGCCCAGTAAGTCCAATATTTGCAATATTATTAACATAGATGAGGAAGAGCAATGGTCCCAAAATGGAGCCCTGAGGTATCCCACAACTCACTCTCATGGAATGGCTCTCAAAGTTACCTATCTTAACAATCTGGCGCCTGTCTCTTAAGTATGACTCCAATATTTTCAGGGCTGAACCAGTAATGCCAATATTATTTAGCTTTATAAGTAATTTTGAATGGCTGACTGTGTCGAATGCTTTTTTGAGATCGATAAAAATGCCTAACGATATTTGTTTGTTATCAATATTTGTTTTTATTTTAGTTATTAAGTCTATAGTGGCCGAAAGGGTATTACATTTTGTCCTAAAGCCATATTGTTGATCGACAAGGAAATTTTTTTCATCTAAATAATTATCAATTCTACTATATAAAATTCTTTCAAATATTTTTGACATCACTGGTAACACCGAAATTGGCCTGTAATTATTAGTGTCATACTTAGGACCTGATTTATAAATGGGGCTGACCTTGGCAATCTTGAGGCTATCAGGAAAAATTCCATCCTTCAGACATTTATTAATTGATTTCGTAAGTTCCACGAGAATAGGGTCCTTAATACATTTAATGGTTTTGGTACTGATACCGTCGATACCAGTACTAGCATTCACATCTAAACCATCTATTATTCGAGAAACTTCCTCCACAGTGCATAACATAAATTCATTAAGGGTACTTTTATGTTTGTAATCATCTTTATACATTAGAGTGTTAGTCAAATTAATATGATATTTTTGATGAATTTTACTTCCTAAGTTTAAGCCCACAGAACAAAAGAAATTGTTAAATCGTCTACATACTTCATTACCATCAGTAATAGGACCCGAGTCGATTATAAGTTTTGGAGGAGAACGGCTACACTTAACCTTATTATTAGCTAATATATTAATTAACTCCCAAGTTTTTTTTGAATTTTTACTACACTTTTGAAAGGCATCATAATAAAATTTTCTTTTTGTATTTCTTATAATTGTTCTTGTATAATTCCTTTCTGTCAAGTATTTTTTTCTTAACTCAATGTTTTCAGGGTATTTTTTAGACTGTCGCCATAGTAGGTTTCGATTATTAATCGCATCCATTACTGCTCTGCTAATCCAGTCTTTTTGCGGTAAATTCAGAATTTTCATTTTTGTTATTTTATTTTGCGATATTTGCTTAATAATAAATGTTTCCAAACAATTGTAATTACTTTCGTCGTTTTTAAATTTTGTTTCTAATGTACTTTTATATAAACTATCGTACTGTACAGCCTCATATTTCTCACGTTGGTTAGTAGAATATTTAATTTTTACAAGTTCGCAGTAAATCTGTTTGTGGTCGGATAGTGGTGAATCTATTATGGATAGACGAATTGGGTTATTGTTGATATTACAGATAACATGATCCAAAATAGTCGACGTTGTTGGAGTTTGCCGAGTACAAAATAATTTATCAATTTTATTTATTATCTCATAACCTTCTTCTTCCAACATACTTAAATAATATTTTGTATTATTATCATTTGACAACAAGTTCATGTTAAAATCGCCAAACACCAACGATCGTTTTCTTTTTTCTAACTGCTCGGTGAATATGTGTAAAAAGTTATTTATATTTGAATCGCCAGGTTTGTATATAGCTCCAATATTCAATGCAAACTTGTGTAAATATATCCATAGGTAATGGTTGCCGCTCTCATATAATTCTTCTGTAATATCATACTTTAAACTACTGTGCACATAAATTGACACTCCACCTCCTTTTTTATTGGTTCTATAGTTGTAAATGTGTACATAGTTAGGTAAGTTGTATAGGTTTGCGTACATTGGTACAGTAACAAATAATCTGCCATAGGGTGTTTTGCGCATGCTGATCGGTGGGGTGCATTTTGAGTATGCTACTATAAATATATATATGCTATATAGCATAAGCAAATCAATGGCTCTGCTCCTCTTTTAGTTTGTGTGAAGCACTAGAGTTTTTTACTTGCTGGTTTCTTTTTCTCCGGGGTGTCACTGAGGGGATCAACTTTACAGTTAGTATACCCGCCCTTAAAAATACCGATCCTTATACCTTTACTTATATATATATATATATGTGATTGGTTACTAACCTTTTCTTTAGAATAAATATATGGTCGGTGAAGTTGGTCGCCGTGGTGGCTCCCTTGTACCCAGCGGAGGGGTTTGAATCCCACCTCGTCGTAGCCGACGGTATGTTCTTACCCTAATGTATTATCACGGGTGCCTTACGGCGCCCGAGACCGTCTAGACGGCCCCAGGGTACCCAGCGGAGGGGTTTGAATCCCACCTCGTCGTAGCCGACGGTATGTTCTTACCCTAATGTATCATCACGGGTGCCTTACGGCGCCCGAGACCGCCTAGACGGCCCCAGGGTACCCAGCGGAGGGGTTTGAATCCCACCTCGTCGTAGCCGATGGTATGTTCTTACCCTCATGTATCATCACGGGTGCCTTACGGCGCCCGAGACCGCCTAGACGGCCTCAGGGTACCCAGCGGAGGGGTTTGAATCCCACCTCGTCGTAGCCGATGGTATGTTCTTACCCTAATGTATCATCACGGGTGCCTTACGGCGCCCGAGACCGCCTAGACGGCCCCAGGGTACCCAGCAGAGGGGTTTGAATCCCACCTCGTCGTAGCCGATGGTATGTTCTTACCCTAATGTATCATCACGGGTGCCTTACGGCGCCCGAGACCGCCTAGACGGCCCCAGGGTACCCAGCGGAGGGGTTTGAATCCCACCTCGTCGTAGCCGATGTTATGTTCTTACCCTAATGTATCATCACGGGTGCCTTACGGCGCCCGAGACCACCTAGACGGCCCCAGGGTACCCAGCGGAGGGGTTTGAATCCCACCTCGTTGTAGCCAATGGTATGTTCTTACCCTAATGTATCATCACGGGTGCCTTACGGCGCCTGAGACCGCCTAGACGGCCACAGGGTACCCAGCGGAAGGGTTTGAATCCCACCTCGTCGTAGCCGATGGTATGTTCTTACCCTAATGTATCATCACGGGTGCCTTACGGCGCCCGAGACCGCCTAGACGGTCCCAGGGTACCCAGCGGAGGGGTTTGAATCCCACCTCGTCGTAGCCGATGGTATGTTCTTACCCTAATGTATCATCACGGGTGCCTTACGGCGCCCGAGACCGCCTAGACGGCCCCAGGGTACCCAGCGGAGGGGTTTGAATCCCACCTCGTCGTAACCGATGGTATGTTCTTACCCTAATGTATCATCACGGGTGCCTTACGGCGCCTGAGACCGCCTAGACGGCCCCAGGGTACCCAGCGGAGGGGTTTGAATCCCACCTCGTCGTAGTCGATGGTATGTTCTTACCCTAATGTATCATCACGGGTGCCTTACGGCGCCCGAGACCGCCTAGACGGCCCCAGGGTACCCAGCGGAGGGGTTTGAATCCCACCTCGTCGTAGCCGATGGTATGTTCTTACCCTAATGTATCATCACGGGTGCCTTACGGCGCCCGAGACCGCCTAGAAGGCCCCAGGGTACCCAGCGGAGGGGTT
Source organism: Monopis laevigella (assembly GCA_947458855.1). Taxonomy (NCBI): domain Eukaryota; kingdom Metazoa; phylum Arthropoda; class Insecta; order Lepidoptera; family Tineidae; genus Monopis; species Monopis laevigella. The sequence continues at coordinate 34,284,748 of OX381576.1, read as the reverse complement.
TGAATCCCACCTCGTCGTAGCCGATGGTATGTTCTTATCCTAATGTATTATTACGGGTGCCTTACGGCGCCCGAGACCGCCTAGACGGCCTCAGGGTACCCAGCGGAGGGGTTTGAATCCCACCTCGTCGTAGCCGATGGTATGTTCTTACCCTAATGTATCATCACGGGTGCCTTACGGCGCCCGAGACCGCCTAGACGGCCCCAGGGTACCCAGCGGAGGGGTTTGAATCCCACCTCGTCGTAGCCGACGGTATGTTCTTACCCTAATGTATTATCACGGGTGCCTTACGGCGCCCGAGACCGTCTAGACGGCCCCAGGGTACCCAGCGGAGGGGTTTGAATCCCACCTCGTCGTAGCCGACGGTATGTTCTTACCCTAATGTATCATCACGGGTGCCTTACGGCGCCCGAGACCGCCTAGACGGCCCCAGGGTACCCAGCGGAGGGGTTTGAATCCCACCTCGTCGTAGCCGATGGTATGTTCTTACCCTAATGTATCATCACGGGTGCCTTACGGCGCCCGAGACCGCCTAGACGGCCTCAGGGTACCCAGCGGAGGGGTTTGAATCCCACCTCGTCGTAGCCGATGGTATGTTCTTACCCTAATGTATCATCACGGGTGCCTTACGGCGCCCGAGACCGCCTAGACGGCCCCAGGGTACCCAGCAGAGGGGTTTGAATCCCACCTCGTCGTAGCCGATGGTATGTTCTTACCCTAATGTATCATCACGGGTGCCTTACGGCGCCCGAGACCGCCTAGACGGCCCCAGGGTACCCAGCGGAGGGGTTTGAATCCCACTTCGTCGTAGCCGACGGTATGTTCTTACCCTAATGTATCATCACGGGTGCCTTACGGCGCCCGACACCGCCTAGACGGCCTCAGGGTACCCAGCGGAGGGGTTTGAATCCCACCTCGTCGTAGCCGATGGTATGTTCTTACCCTAATGTATCATCACGGGTGCCTTACGGCGCCCGAGACCGCCTAGACGGCCCCAGGGTACCCAGCAGAGGGGTTTGAATCCCACCTCGTCGTAGCCGATGGTATGTTCTTACCCTAATGTATCATCACGGGTGCCTTACGGCGCCCGAGACCGCCTAGACGGCCCCAGGGTACCCAGCGGAGGGGTTTGAATCCCACTTCGTCGTAGCCGACGGTATGTTCTTACCCTAATGTATCATCACGGGTGCCTTACGGCGCCTGAGACCGCCTAGACGGCCCCAGGGTACCCAGCGGAGGGGTTTGAATCCCACCTCGTCGTAGCCGATGGTATGTTCTTACCCTAATGTATCATCACGGGTGCCTTACGGCGCCCGAGATCGCCTAGACGGCCCCAGGGTACCCAGCGGAGGAGTTTGAATCCCACCTCGTCGTAGCCGATGGTATGTTCTTACCCTAATGTATAATCACGGGTGCCTTACGGCGCCCGAGACCGTCTAGACGGCCTCAGGGTACCCAGCTGAGGGGTTTGAATCCCACCTCGTCGTAGCCGACGGTATGTTCTTACCCTAATGTATCATCACGGGTGCCTTACGGCGCCCGAGACCGCCTAGATGGCCCCAGGGTACCCAGCGGAGGGGTTTGAATCCCACCTTGTCGTAGCCGATGGTATGTTCTCACCCTAATGTATCATCACGGGTGCCTTACGGCGCCCGAGACCGCCTAGACGGCCCCAGGGTACCCAGCGGAGGGGTTTGAATCCCACCTTGTCGTAGCCGATGGTATGTTCTTACCCTAATGTATCATCACGGGTGCCTTACGGCGCCCGAGACCGCCTGAGCGGCCCCAGGGTACCCAGCGGAGGGGTTTGAATCCCACCTCGTCGTAGCCGATGGTATGTTCTTACCCTAATGTATCATCACGGGTGCCTTACGGCGCCCGAGACCGCCTAGACGGCCCCAGGGTACCCAGCAGAGGGGTTTGAATCCCACCTCGTCGTAGCCGATGGTATGTTCTTACCCTAATGTATCATCACGGGTGCCTTACGGCGCCCGAGACCGCCTAGACGGCCCCAGGGTACCCAGCGGAGGGGTTTGAATCCCACTTCGTCGTAGCCGACGGTATGTTCTTACCCTAATGTATCATCACGGGTGCCTTACGGCGCCTGAGACCGCCTAGACGGCCCCAGGGTACCCAGCGGAGGGGTTTGAATCCCACCTCGTCGTAGCCGATGGTATGTTCTTACCCTAATGTATCATCACGGGTGCCTTACGGCGCCCGAGACCGCCTAGACGGCCCCAGGGTACCCAGCAGAGGGGTTTGAATCCCACCTCGTCGTAGCCGATGGTATGTTCTTACCCTAATGTATCATCACGGGTGCCTTACGGCGCCCGAGACCGCCTAGACGGCCCCAGGGTACCCAGCGGAGGGGTTTGAATCCCACTTCGTCGTAGCCGATGGTATGTTCTTACCCTAATGTATCATCACGGGTGCCTTACGGCGCCCGAGACCGCCTAGACGGCCTCAGGGTACCCAGCGGAGGGGTTTGAATCCCACCTCGTCGTAGCCGATGGTATGTTCTTACCCTAATGTATCATCACGGGTGCCTTACGGCGCCCGAGACCGCCTAGACGGCCCCAGGGTACCCAGCAGAGGGGTTTGAATCCCACCTCGTCGTAGCCGATGGTATGTTCTTACCCTAATGTATCATCACGGGTGCCTTACGGCGCCCGAGACCGCCTAGACGGCCCCAGGGTACCCAGCGGAGGGGTTTGAATCCCACTTCGTCGTAGCCGACGGTATGTTCTTACCCTAATGTATCATCACGGGTGCCTTACGGCGCCCGACACCGCCTAGACGGCCTCAGGGTACCCAGCGGAGGGGTTTGAATCCCACCTCGTCGTAGCCGATGGTATGTTCTTACCCTAATGTATCATCACGGGTGCCTTACGGCGCCCGAGACCGCCTAGACGGCCCCAGGGTACCCAGCAGAGGGGTTTGAATCCCACCTCGTCGTAGCCGATGGTATGTTCTTACCCTAATGTATCATCACGGGTGCCTTACGGCGCCCGAGACCGCCTAGACGGCCCCAGGGTACCCAGCGGAGGGGTTTGAATCCCACTTCGTCGTAGCCGACGGTATGTTCTTACCCTAATGTATCATCACGGGTGCCTTACGGCGCCTGAGACCGCCTAGACGGCCCCAGGGTACCCAGCGGAGGGGTTTGAATCCCACCTCGTCGTAGCCGATGGTATGTTCTTACCCTAATGTATCATCACGGGTGCCTTACGGCGCCCGAGATCGCCTAGACGGCCCCAGGGTACCCAGCGGAGGGGTTTGAATCCCACCTCGTCGTAGCCGATGGTATGTTCTTACCCTAATGTATAATCACGGGTGCCTTACGGCGCCCGAGACCGTCTAGACGGCCCCAGGGTACCCAGCTGAGGGGTTTGAATCCCACCTCGTCGTAGCCGACGGTATGTTCTTACCCTAATGTATCATCACGGGTGCCTTACGGCGCCCGAGACCGCCTAGATGGCCCCAGGGTACCCAGCGGAGGGGTTTGAATCCCACCTTGTCGTAGCCGATGGTATGTTCTCACCCTAATGTATCATCACGGGTGCCTTACGGCGCCCGAGACCGCCTAGACGGCCCCAGGGTACCCAGCGGAGGGGTTTGAATCCCACCTTGTCGTAGCCGATGGTATGTTCTTACCCTAATGTATCATCACGGGTGCCTTACGGCGCCCGAGACCGCCTGAGCGGCCCCAGGGTACCCAGCGGAGGGGTTTGAATCCCACCTCGTCGTAGCCGATGGTATGTTCTTACCCTAATGTATCATCACGGGTGCCTTACGGCGCCCGAGACCGCCTAGACGGCCCCAGGGTACCCAGCGGAGGGGTTTGAATCCCACCTCGTCGTAGCCGATGGTATGTTCTTACCCTAATGTATAATCACGGGTGCCTTACGGCGCCCGAGACCGCCTAGACGGCCCCAGGGTACCCAGCGGAGGGGTTTGAATCCCACTTCGTCGTAGCCGACGGTATGTTCTTACCCTAATGTATCATCACGGGTGCCTTACGGCGCCCGAGACCGTCTAGACGGCCCCAGGGTACCCAGCGGAGGGGTTTGAATCCCACCTCGTCGTAGCCGACGGTATGTTCTTACCCTAATGTACCATCACGGGTGCCTTACGGCGCCCGAGACCGCCTAGACGGCCCCAGGGTACCCAGCGGAGGGGTTTGAATCCCACCTCGTCGTAGCCGATGGTATGTTCTTACCCTAATGTATCATCACGGGTGCCTTACGGCGCCCGAGACCGCATAGACGGCCCCAGGGTACCCAGCGGAGGGGTTTGAATCCCACTTCGTCGTAGCCGACGGTATGTTCTTACCCTAATGTATCATCACGGGTGCCTTACGGCGCCCGAGACCGCCTAGACGGCCCCAGGGTACCCAGCGGAGGGGTTTGAATCCCACCTCGTCGTAGCCGATGGTATATTCTTACCCTAATGTATCATCACGGGTGCCTTACGGCGCCCGAGACCGCCTAGACGGCCCCAGGGTACCCAGCGGAGGGGTTTGAATCCCACCTCGTCGTAGCCGATGGTATGTTCTTACCCTAATGTATAATCACGGGTGCCTTACGGCGCCCGAGACCGCCTAGACGGCCCCAGGGTACCCAGCGGAGGGGTTTGAAACCCACCTCGTCGTAGCCGATGGTATGTTCTTACCCTAATGTATCATCACGGGTGCCTTACGGCGCCCGAGACCGCCTAGACGGCCCCAGGGTACCCAGCGGAGGGGTTTGAATCCCACCTCGTCGTAGCCGATGTTATGTTCTTACCCTAATGTATCATCACGGGTGCCTTACGGCGCCCGAGACCGCCTAGACGGCCCCAGGGTACCCTGCGGAGGGGTTTGAATCCCACCTCGTCGTAGCCGATGGTATGTTCTTACCCTAATGTATCATCACGGGTGCCTTACGGCGCCCGAGACCGCCTAGACGGCCCCAGGGTACCCAGCGGAGGGGTTTGAATCCCACCTTGTCGTAGCCGATGGTATGTTCTTACCCTAATGTATCATCACGGGTGCCTTACGGCGCCCGAGACCGCCTAGACGGCCCCAGGGTACCCAGCGGAGGGGTTTGAATCCCACCTTGTCGTAGCCGATGGTATGTTCTTACCCTAATGTATCATCACGGGTGCCTTACGGCGCCCGAGACCGCCTGAGCGGCCCCAGGGTACCCAGCGGAGGGGTTTGAATCCCACCTCGTCGTAGCCGATGGTATGTTCTTACCCTAATGTATCATCACGGGTGCCTTACGGCGCCCGAGACCGCCTAGACGGCCCCAGGGTACCCAGCGGAGGGGTTTGAATCCCACCTCGTCGTAGCCGATGGTGTGTTCTTACCCTAATGTATCATCACGGGTGCCTTACGGCACCCGAGACCGCCTAGACGGCCCCAGGGTACCCAGCGGAGGGGTTTGAATCCCACCTCGTCGTAGCCGATGGTATGTTCTTACCCTAATGTATCATCACGGGTGCCTTACGGCGCCCGAGACCGCCTAGACGGCCCCAGGGTACCCAGCGGAGGGGTTTGAATCCCACCTCGTCGTAGCCGATGGTATGTTCTTACCCTAATGTATAATCACGGGTGCCTTACGGCGCCCGAGACCGCCTAGACGGCCCCAGGGTACCCAGCGGAGGGGTTTGAAACCCACTTCGTCGTAGCCGATGGTATGTTCTTACCCTAATGTATCATCACGGGTGCCTTACGGCGCCCGAGACCGCCTAGACGGCCCCAGGGTACCCAGCGGAGGGGTTTGAATCCCACCTCGTCGTAGCCGATGGTATGTTCTTACCCTAATGTATCATCACGGGTGCCTTACGGCGCCCGAGACCGCCTAGACGGCCCCAGGGTACCCTGCGGAGGGGTTTGAATCCCACCTCGTCGTAGCCGATGGTATGTTCTTACCCTAATGTATCATCACGGGTGCCTTACGGCGCCCGAGACCGCCTAGACGGCCCCAGGGTACCCAGCGGAGGGGTTTGAATCCCACCTTGTCGTAGCCGATGGTATGTTCTCACCCTAATGTATCATCACGGGTGCCTTACGGCGCCCGAGACCGCCTAGACGGCCCCAGGGTACCCAGCGGAGGGGTTTGAATCCCACCTTGTCGTAGCCGATGGTATGTTCTTACCCTAATGTATCATCACGGGTGCCTTACGGCGCCCGAGACCGCCTGAGCGGCCCCAGGGTACCCAGCGGAGGGGTTTGAATCCCACCTCGTCGTAGCCGATGGTATGTTCTTACCCTAATGTATCATCACGGGTGCCTTACGGCGCCCGAGACCGCCTAGACGGCCCCAGGGTACCCAGCGGAGGGGTTTGAATCCCACCTCGTCGTAGCCGATGGTATGTTCTTACCCTAATGTATAATCACGGGTGCCTTACGGCGCCCGAGACCGCCTAGACGGCCCCAGGGTACCCAGCGGAGGGGTTTGAAACCCACCTCGTCGTAGCCGATGGTATGTTCTTACCCTAATGTATCATCACGGGTGCCTTACGGCGCCCGAGACCGCCTAGACGGCCCCAGGGTACCCAGCGGAGGGGTTTGAATCCCACCTCGTCGTAGCCGATGGTATGTTCTTACCCTAATGTATCATCACGGGTGCCTTACGGCGCCCGAGACCGCCTAGACGGCCCCAGGGTACCCTGCGGAGGGGTTTGAATCCCACCTCGTCGTAGCCGATGGTATGTTCTTACCCTAATGTATCATCACGGGTGCCTTACGGCGCCCGAGACTGCCTAGACGGCCCCAGGGTACCCAGCGGAGGGGTTTGAATCCCACCTTGTCGTAGCCGATGGTATGTTCTTACCCTAATGTATCATCACGGGTGCCTTACGGCGCCCGAGACCGCCTAGACGGCCCCAGGGTACCCAGCGGAGGGGTTTGAATCCCACCTTGTCGTAGCCGATGGTATGTTCTTACCCTAATGTATCATCACGGGTGCCTTACGGCGCCCGAGACCGCCTGAGCGGCCCCAGGGTACCCAGCGGAGGGGTTTGAATCCCACCTCGTCGTAGCCGATGGTATGTTCTTACCCTAATGTATCATCACGGGTGCCTTACGGCGCCCGAGACCGCCTAGACGGCCCCAGGGTACCCAGCGGAGGGGTTTGAATCCCACCTCGTCGTAGCCGATGGTGTGTTCTTACCCTAATGTATCATCACGGGTGCCTTACGGCACCCGAGACCGCCTAGACGGCCCCAGGGTACCCAGCGGAGGGGTTTGAATCCCACCTCGTCGTAGCCGATGGTATGTTCTTACCCTAATGTATCATCACGGGTGCCTTACGGCGCCCGAGACCGCCTAGACGGCCCCAGGGTACCCAGCGGAGGGGTTTGAATCCCACCTCGTCGTAGCCGATGGTGTGTTCTTACCCTAATGTATCATCACGGGTGCCTTACGGCACCCGAGACCGCCTAGACGGCCCCAGGGTACCCAGCGGAGGGGTTTGAATCCCACCTCGTCGTAGCCGATGGTATGTTCTTACCCTAATGTATCATCACGGGTGCCTTACGGCACCCGAGACCGCCTAGACGGCCCCAGGGTACCCAGCGGAGGGGTTTGAATCCCACCTCGTCGTAGCCGATGGTATGTTCTTACCCTAAACATGAACAAAAAGCAATATCATGACTTTAAGGAATAATATCGTGAAATCACACAATTGCATGTCAATCGAACCCAAGGCCTCCGAATACAACGCCAAAAGCGCAACCACTAGTCTACGGAGGCGATCATATTATTATACCAAACAAAACATGAGTATCTAGTTTATACGTACTTAATATAAATAAGAATAAAAATGGTTTATTTACCGAAATATTTTTACGCTTGGGAACCTTGAGTATGACCTGCGTAGCACATTTTACCCATCCGATCAAATTTACCCATCCATCTTAGTTTTATACGTGGTGGCCGAGTTGGTTAGACCTTGGACTTAAAAACGCTTGGGCCCCTGGTTCGAATCCCGGTGTGTACCAATGAGTTTTTAATTAAAAAATGTATGTACATTTGTTTGACAACACCACTATAGTGCCTCGGAGAGCACGTTAAGCTGTCGGTCCCGGTTTCACTATACCAACTTGTGAAGCTGCTGTTTATAGATGGGTTATTGAGTCTATTTAAAATAACGACGAGCTAGCCACTTGTTCGGTATAGACTCATACCATCGGCTACGGCGAGGTGGGACTAAAAACCCCTCCGCTGGGTACCCTGGGGCCGTCTAGGCGGTCTCGGGCGTCGTAAGGCACCCGTGATGATATGTATATGTATCTTAGTTTTAAAAAATTGTATTTAAGTATATTTGTTTTAGGTTGTTTAATATTCCGCCCGAGCGAAGGAGGTTCAATCATCTAAATAAAATGTTATAAATGTATTAATTAAACTATTAAAGCCTATAACTATCATTGTTGTGGCTTCAGCAGTTTGAGAACTTACTGAACTGATGGCGAAAGCCATCAATTATATAATTAACACTTTGAAGTGCAACTTGGTTTATCAACCTTCTAGTGCCAACAGACTGTATTTCATCGACTAATTTTGAATACTGTGCGCGTAGCTTGGAAATCGTAAGCGTGTTTATTTACATACATATCATTAAATGGACTCAATAACCCATCTATAAACAGTTTCACAAGTTGGTATATCGAAACCGGGACCGACAGATTAACGTGCTCTCCGAGGCACTATAGTGGTGTTGTCAAACAAATGTACATACATATTTATTAATTAAAAACTCATTGGTAAACAACCAGGGGCCTAAGTGTTTTTAAGTCCAAGGTCTAACCAACTCGGCCACCACGTATAAATTTTGAATGTGTTTAGTTAAAAACAAAAAAAAACACTTTTACTAATCAGATCAATGTGCTGATTTGTGAATTTACTATTTTATTATATGTATAGATTTAGTTGTTTGGAGAGCGCACAAATACATGTAGGTATGTCCTGAGGCCATATTCTGCTTTTTTTTAAGGTTTAGATTACCAAATAAAGAAATCCTTTATGTATGACACGGAATGTTTTCAAGCCAAATGTACTTATAATTTCTCCTTGACTTTTATAGAAATAGAACGAAAAAAAATTTTTATTTTATTTTATACTAGCTGTGCTCGCGACTTCGTCCGCGTGGAATAGTTATTTTTTTATCATATAAACTTTCATCCCCTATTTTATCCCCTTGGGGGTAGAATTTATCAAAATCCTTTCTTAGAGGATGCCTACGTCATAACATCTACCTGCATGCCAAATTTCAGCCCGGTCCGTCTAGTGGTTTGGGCTGTGCGTTGATAGATCACTATGTCAGTCAGTCACCTTTGAGTTATATATATTTAGATTATTCTTTAATACATATTTTTTGTGTATCTTGAACCGTTTTCACGGCGCACGCAACGGAAGGCTTCAAAGATGAAATAATTTCTCCCGTTTTTTACACATTTACCACTATATCTTTGCACCTATTGGTCGTAGCGTGATGTTATATAGCCTATAGCCTTCCTAGATAACTGGACTATCCAACACAAAAAGAATTATTTAATTCGAACCAGTAGTTTCGGAGATTAGCGCGTTCAAACAAACAAACAAACAAACAAACAAACAAACTCTTCAGCTTTATAATATTACTAGCTGTGCTCGCGACTTCGTCCGCGTGGAATAGTTATTTTTTTATCATATAAACTTTCATCCCCTATTTTATCCCCTTGGGGGTAGAATTTATCAAAATCCTTTCTTAGCGGATGCCTACACCTTTGAGTTAAATATATTTAGATTATTCTTTAATACATATTTTTTGTGTATCTTGAACCGTTTTCACGGCGCACGCAACGGAAGTCTTCAAAGATGAAATAATTTCTTCCGTTTTTTACACATTTACCACTATATCTTTGCTCCTATTGGTCGTAGCGTGATGTTATATAGCCTATAGCCTTCCTCGATAACTGGACTATCCAACACAAAAAGAATTATTCAATTCGAACCAGTAGTTTCGGAGATTAGCGCGTTCAAACAAACAAACAAACAAACAAACAAACAAACAAACTCTTCAGCTTTATAATATTAGTATAGATAGTATAGATATAGTATAGATTAGTTTGTTTGTCCGTTTATTATCTTCGCAGTTTCATAATTAGGCCGCTGTTTTCTATATCGACTACCTTATTTCTGAAACAATTTTAGCCTTTGGGAATAACCCTCTCATTTAGAAATAAATCAATATCAGAGGAGGCACTATAAATTTTAGTCTTATTTGCTTATATCTGCAGAGGCAAGCAAACATCTATTTATTAAAACACTTTAACTTAAGTTTTTTCAGACCTTCCTCTCTCCATGTCTTAACCAAAAACCTAATTGGTAAACATTTTTTCGATACTTTTTCTATTTTAAAATGATGCCTTTTTAATGTATAAAGACATTTTTATTCTAAACGGGTTGAGTTTTAAGTCTAAAATAAATACACCTCACAAGAAAATACAGTTTATAATCCACTACTAAACGAAATTTTACCAAAATAAATTATTAAGTATGTTATAGACAAAATTAGTTTTGTGACTTACGACATTTTTATTGATTGAAAATTGTTTGCGCGATTTTAATCTTGCGGAGCAGATCCAAGAGCTATAATAAGTAATTATATGACCCCGTTGACCAGTCCCGCCTAGTGTGCCGATGCATACGGACGTGTATCTCTCGTGCTGCCGGGGCTACTAAAGACTTAAGTAATTAATTTGACCATGTATAAACCTTACAAGTCCTTGAATTATAGAAAAAATACTTTTAATCAAAATAATATTATTATTTTTTAGTTTTAGGAATAAATTTGAGTTTTCGAATCTGTTGGGCGATTCTCGCGCTTTCGAGATTCATCTCGATTCGAGATTTTTAAACGAAAAATGACTAAATATGCCATTTTTCGTTTAAAAATATCGAACATTAAACGAAATAAATAATAAATATTAATTAATAAATATATAAATATTGAACGAAAAATTACATATTTAGTAATTTTTCGTTTAAAAATCTCGTATCGAGATGAATCTCGAAAGCGCGAGAATCGCACACCTGGAACAAGGAAAACCAGAGTCACCGCGAAACAACATCGATTTTTTTTATCGGTTACCTATAACTTTTTTATTTATTTTTTTGACAACATAGAGAAGCCACATATATAGGGGTAACCGCGACAGTCGATTGACGTTTTTTATAGAAATTATTTTTGGCCGCCTCCGTAGAATGGTTGCGCTTTTGTGTAATATCCAAAGGTCGTGGTTCGATACCCATGACAAAAAAATATTAGTACAGTTTGTCATGGTCTGGGTGTTTATATATAATATGTATAATATTGATGTTTCTGATACACATAGTAACTTAGTTTGTGACCAGAGAAATATGTGTAAATTGTTCTACATATTATTATTAAATATTTTTTGGTTCCGGTCGCAACGACAGTGGTCAATGATCATCAAGTATCAATGTTACTTTTTTTTTTTTCGACATACGATACGTTATATAGGTTTTTGTGTGAGCCAAGCACGAATTTGAGGTCCATTTAAAAATCCAAGATGGCGGCCTCAATTTTTTTTTTAAATTCGACATGGGACTCTTTATATAGGTTTTTGGGTGAACCGAGCACGAATTTGAGGTTCATTTTAAAATCCAAGATGGCGACCTTAACTTTATTTATGAAAATCATCATGGTACTCGTTATATATGTTTTTGGGTGTGCCGAGCACGAATTTGAGGTCCATTTTAAAATCCAAGATGGCAACCTCAACTTTATTTTTAAAAATCGACATTGTACTCGTTATATATATTTTTGGGTGTGCCGAGCACGAATTTGAGGTCCATTTTAAAATCCAAGATGGCGGCCTCAACTTTATTTTTAAAAATCGACATGGGACTCGTTATATAGGTTTTTGGGTGTGCCGAGCACGAATTTGAGGTCCATTTTAAAATCCAAGATGGCGGCTTCAACTTTATTTTAAAAAATCGACATGGGACTCGTTATATATATTTTTGGGTGGGCCAAGCACGAATTTGAGGTCCATTTTAAAATCCAAGAGGCCGGTCTCAACTTTTTTTTTTAAATCGACATGGGACTCGTTATATATGTTTTTGGGCGTGCCGAGCACGAATTTGAGGTCAATTTTAAAATCCAAGATGGCGGCTTCAACTTTATTTTAAAAAATCGACATCGGACTCGTTATATAGGTTTTTGGGTGTGCCGAGCACGAATTTGAGGTCCATTTTAAAATCCAAGATGGCGGCTTCAACTTTATTTTAAAAAATCGACATGGGACTCGTTATATATATTTTTGGGTGGGCCAAGCACGAATTTGAGGTCCATTTTAAAATCCAAGAGGCCGGTCTTAACTTTATTTTTAAAAATCGACATGGGACTCGTTATATATGTTTTTGGGTGGGCCGAGCACATAGGACTGGGAGCCGAGCACATAGGACTCGTTATATGGGGTTTTGGGTGAGCCGAGCACGAATTTGAGGTCCATTTTAAAATCCAAGATGGCGGCCTCAACTTTATTTTTAAAAATCGACATGGGACTCGTTATATAGGTTTTTGGGTGTGCCGAGCACGAATTTGAGGTCCATTTTAAAATCCAAGATGGCGGCTTCAACTTTATTTAAAAAAATCGACATGGGACTCGTTATATATATTTTTGGGTGGGCCAAGCACGAATTTGAGGTCCATTTTAAAATCCAAGAGGCCGGTCTCAACTTTTTTTTTTAAATCGACATGGGACTCGTTATATATGTTTTTGGGCGTGCCGAGCACGAATTTGAGGTCAATTTTAAAATCCAAGATGGCGGCTTCAACTTTATTTTAAAAAATCGACATCGGACTCGTTATATAGGTTTTTGGGTGTGCCGAGCACGAATTTGAGGTCCATTTTAAAATCCAAGATGGCGGCTTCAACTTTATTTTAAAAAATCGACATGGGACTCGTTATATATATTTTTCGGTGGGCCAAGCACGAATTTGAGGTCCATTTTAAAATCCAAGAGGCCGGTCTTAACTTTATTTTTAAAAATCGACATGGGACTCGTTATATATGTTTTTGGGTGGGCCGAGCACATAGGACTGGGAGCCGAGTACATAGGACTCGTTATATGGGGTTTTGGGTGAGCCGAGCACGAATTTGAGGTTCATTAAAAATCCAAGATGGTGGCCTCAATTTTATTTTTAAAAATCGACATGGGACTCGTTATATTTGTTTTTGGGTGTGCCGAGCACGAATTTGAGGTGTATTTTAAAATCCATATGGTGGCCTCAATTTTATTTTTAAAAATCGACATGGGACTCGTTATATATGTTTTTGGGTGGGCCGAGCACATAGAGTCCCATGTCGAATTTTAGAAATAAACTTGAGGTCGCCATTTTGGATTTTAAAATAGACCTCAAGTATAATTTCTTCAGGAGCTCGCTCTGCTAACATAAGGTTGACTAAAGAGGTAAGTTCTTTTAGAAGTGAAGATCCAGAATCCAGTCAAGCGGTTCTCTTAAAAGTTATCCCGTCTAAACCAAAAAAGCAGCAGAGCCGTGTCGAAATGTGCGAATTTCATCAACGATATCTTCTACTGTTACCTCTAAATTTTGGTGCGATGAAGGAGGTTTTGGAAACTGTGAAGCAGCGGAGGGTTGTGGATATTTCTCTTGGAGGGCCGCCAATGTCTCCAATGAGTTAGTGCCTATGGTGTCGCCAGAAAACAACAATTCCTGCACCACTTACATAACCCTCAGATAGTTTATTTTCTATTGATTTTAATTTATTGCAATAGGTTGTACGAGTATATATAAAATTTATAAAACATTTAAGGATTGGTTATTTTTTATACTATTCTCCTTAATTTTAGCTGTTAATGATTTTGATTTATTTCTAAATGAGAGGGTTATTCCCAAAGGCTGAAATTGTTTCAGAAAAAAAGATAGTCGATATAGAAAACAGCGGCCTAATTATGAAACTGCGAAGATAATAAACGGACAAACAAACTGATATAAAATAATTTTAACTCAACGTTTTTCTGAAGTGTTCTTTTCTGAAAAGTACAGTAAGTATATTAGTATTTTTTTCGGGCCCTAAGACGTATTTGGGGCAAACATCGGATATGTTTGCCCCAAATACGTCTTAGGGCCCCGTTGAGTTATTAATTTTAAATCATTAATTACTGTTGATGGAACGAAGAGACAAATTATATTTGGGTCTAACTTTTCAACCTAAAGCGATTAGCAGGCAGAGTTTTATGTTACCACAGTGGCTTACACTATTACGATAGAACCGAGTGTTTAATTTTTGATTGGTATTAATTTAAAGCATTATATAATATTGTATTGTCCTTTCTAAATATAATTACTACTCTATGATATATTTTGTCATATCTAATAATTTTATTCTCTATGGTATGCGCAGGACAAAATGTAGTTGGTGAATTTTATAATAATAAAACAGTTTTAGAATAATATAAAGAATATAATAATAAGAATACACGTTTAATACAATGATATTTAATTTTATTATAACAGCTATGCCATAAAAAGAGCAAAATATCAACAAAAAAAAAATACAAACTAAAATGACAGATTAGCCGAACCAGCGACGTGCATACGACGTCCATGCGACGTTCAATCGACGCGACGCCCATACAAGCCGTATTACATTTAGTAGAATACCATGTTTCAACTCAACGTCCTTTGCTTTGTAAATGGATCGTGTCGGTAAGTCAAAGTTTAAAATTAGCGGAATCGGGGCCCTGCTGGAGCTGCGGCCGGCCATACTCAGTCACTCAAGCGCCACAAAAACTCACAAATAACTGCAGCTTACGAGTTTGCGGCGCTTGCGTTCGAAACACTTGGTCCGTGGTCGTCCGACACTAAATTATTTATTAAACACCTCGGGAAGGGACTGTTTCTCGTTTCAAGTGACCCAATGGCAGTTACATTGCTCAAAACTTAAGTCCGGATCAATAGTCGTTGCTAAGCCAGTGCTTCGCACGAGCTTTTGCTTAGAACTGTCAAAGTGACAGTTTTTTTTTAAATAGTCGATGCTCCGAGCGGTGGCTCAGGCTAAAGCTGAGCTGTTGCTCGGCTAAGCATTAGACTCGAAATTCCTTTACTTAAGTCATGCTCATCGTTAGTTTCTTCGTGTTAGTCTGTTATTTCTTATTGATTACGTAATTATGAAATTTCTTGTCGTTATAAAAATATTATTGTCCATTTTTCTAGTTGTTTTTTATTTATTGTGTGTATTTCATAATTTATTCATACAAAATCCATGATTCCTTCTTTGCCAGTGTAATTATATATTTTATATTATAAAACTTCAACAGTAGAGGGTTACCTATCTCCGTGGAAATACAACTTTTCAATATTTTGAGGTTTTTTGCACCAGGATTCCAAGTAATATACATATTTCAGCAAGCATTGGCGTGAGGCGTTGTTGGGTTAGCTGCGTCAATTTACTCGACTATTATAGTGCGAAGTGGCGCCTGACCAAAGAAAAAGATCGCGAATCGCCGCATCGATCGATAAAAATGTATAGGAATTTTACTCTATGGATAGAGCCTGATCGACGAGAAACATCAAATCCCATACATAATCCCATGGCTTTCGATGGGTATTTCGATTCGATTGGCTCTTTGGTAAGGCCCGTGGTTGCTAGGCTAAGCATCGTTTGAGTATTACTTAAGTGAGCGCGGATTGAGCCAGTGCTAAGCCATGACTATTAATCCGGACATTAGTATTGCGATATCTTTGTATATTATATATATTATGATTAGGTAATTTTTCTTAAGATAATTTGTATATAGTAATTTAGATTATATTTAATTGTATTTACCTAATATGTTACTGTAAATGTATTGAAATAAAATAAAATTCTCAAAATGCTTATATTTTTTTACCAAAATACAAATAAAAAATATTTACAAAAGCTGTTTCACAAAAACAAGTTTAATTCCTGTCGCGGTTTCGCATACACTAAGCGGTCGAATTTCCAACATTTAATAACTAAATGCATTTTAAATTAAATTTTGAATGGCTGGATCCTGCTAATTAAAATTTTGCGTATATTTTGATCATCCATTTTTATTGCTTAATTTTCAGTTTTAGGTCTTAATGTGTTACATTTAAAGTATAGAATTATACGGTAGTTATAACGTGTAAGTCTCTTTTAAAATTAGCACTGTACACGAACGTGCTTTGACACAACTTTGTCGCATACAATAAAATTGTTCTCTGTAAAATAGATGTTAGGTATCCAAATTAGTAGCTGTAACATTTTGGTGAATATTAATTTTATTATAATTACTTTGTGCCTGGCTATTTTTGATTGCACTTTGTGTTTCCGAAAAGCACCGTAATTTAATTTTAAAATATTTTTTTTTGGCTATTTCGTTATTATAATGTTAATATAAAATTTCATTGTAGATAAAATTTAAGTTTATTCTTATTTTTAAAATATACTTGTGCAATTACACTAAGAAGACAAATAGAGTGAATGAGAGCTCTGAAACCATTTACATAAACTTCCGAACACTTAAAAGGTGGTGGTCGTTCCAAAGTAAACTTAATCCGTCAAGAATTAATCAAAAGGCAGTTGCTCGTCAATATGCCTAGCAAAAGAATGAGGCAATCAAAGACCCAGTCTGAGAAATATTTGTAAGTCACACACCGTTTATTAGCAATGTTTATCTTTACGAACTATCTGAAAAACTAGATCTAGTTTTGCCGTTACAAACAGTGTGACCAGATTCAGTATTTTAATACCATTTCAGTTTGAACGAATATTTTGACTATCAGTATTTTTATAGGTATATTGGCAAAAAGTCAGTATTTTTAGGTATATTTGGTTAAAAAATTATGCTGGCATAAGTGATTGTCCCTGCGAACATTGGTCGATGGACTTTTCCAAATATATTTTAATAGATCAGTAAGTTATAGTCAAGCAAGACATGACAGGCGGCAGTGACCGAAAAGTGATTGAACTACATAATATAAAAAAATGTTATAATAATAATATGTCGGACAAATTACACATATTGCTCTGGTCACAAACTAAGCTCTAGGCTTTTACTATGTGTACCAGAAGCAACGATATAATACATATTATATTTTATAAACACCTAGACCATGAAAAATTCTACAGAAAAATCATACTAATATTTTTTGCCATGGGTGGGAATCGAACCCACAACCTCCGGATATAACGCCAAAGGCGCAACCACTAGTCTACGGAGGCTGTCATAATAATAGATTACTGCCATCAAGGTTACTGCCGTTATTTGAAGACTAAAATTCGTTTCCGAATGTGATACGAAAGCTTGATTTACTTGTCCACATACAGTATACTATTTATAGGTACTACAGTTTTGTATGAATTACTTAATTATAGTATCGAATCGACTAATATTTTTTTTGTTTACTTATAGGTAAGTATGATGATTTTATTTTCTCCATTCTTTTTGTTTTTACAATAAGTTAAGTATTATTTTTGGGTGGGAAGAAGGTATAACTTCAGGCCGACCGTCCGGTCTCGTTACTACCGCCCCCTACAGATGTAAAACCCAAGTGACCTAGTCATATTTTAGTTTTAGTCTGTGGGTTAACCGGTTTTCGGGGGACTATTCTCGTCTAGGTGGTAGTCTCCTTTTTACAGAGTCCATCATGTAAGATTGAGGTCAAACGCAGAATTTGTTAATAATAAAAAAAAAAACTCCAAAAAAATTTTTCTTTCATAATATCTGAGTTTTTTAACTTTTTTGAATAGGTATATACACTTTACTACACTACTTTGAACACAAATTCAAGTTTTCAACATAAATATAGGTATTTTTATTGGTATATTTCCTATACAAGTAAAATATACCGATTTGAGTATTTTTTTTAACATACCCCGGTATTTTTGTAAAATATAATCTGGTCACACTGGATTACAAATGACCGCGCGCTTGCTTGTAGGTAGTTATTTATTAGGGTCTAATATTAAAAATAAAAATTGGCTTAATTTAATTTTTTTTTTTATGTTGGTTGTTTCTTTATTAACAAAAAATATATATAAATTATAAATAAGTTTTTTTTTTCAATTTGTTTGGATCTGTGACATCAAAACATTTTAACAAAAAATAACAAGAGTTCTTGTTAAGAAGTTTCTTATCTTGAGACAGAATATTCTGCTATAACTTTTTTTTTGTTGGAAATTTGTAAAGTTTAATGTAGTAACATAATAATTTTACCATGATCTGATAAATCTTATAAAGGAACGCCAGGAAATTTGCTAGAACTCCTGAATTTCAAATAAAAATATGTTTGTTCGTATTAAACTTATAATCATTATATGAAACTTATAATCATTATATACATGGTGGCCGAGTTGGTTAGACCTTGGACTTAAAAACACTCAGGTCCCTGGTTCGAATCCCGGTGTGTACCAATGAGTTTTTAATAAAAAAAAATATGTACATTTGTTTGACAACACCACTATAGTGCCTCAGAGAGCACGTTAAGCTGTCGGTTTTACTATTTAAAACATTGCGACGAGCTAGCCACTTGTTTGGTGTAGACTCGTACCATCGGCTACGACGAGGTGGGATTAAAAACCCCTCCGCTGGGTACACTGGGGCCGTCTAGGCGGTCTCGGGCGGTCTCGGGTGCCGTAAGGCACCCGTGATGATATATATATATATATACTTATAATCAATTTCGAGGTTACCGAAAATATATAACTAAGTTTCAAGTTAAAAAACGACTTCCGATATTTGATGATGAGACACTTACCTCTTTTTAAAGATTATAAAAAATATTCATATTCCAAATTGTAATTATATTTTCTTAGTAACTATAATATAGATGGTGTGTCTTATACTAATTACCACATGACGAAGGATTGTACGGCCTAAAAGAGTATTTAGATAAGCCCCCAAACCCGCGTCTTCCTTCTCCATAACTTTTTACTAGATTTAGCCGAAATAGTTTTAAGGGGTATGATGGATCGATTGGCAATCGTCGCATCCCCGCAGCACCGGTTATCGATAGGCGCAGGAGCACCAAACGCAGCGCAAGAGTTTTCGTCAACAAAATATTTTTGACTTCTAGCTTTTTAATTTTCTCACCAAACCAGGGGTGTTCCACTCCGCGCTATAGTTATGAAGCTAAAAGTACCCGGCCGTACCCACGGATGGGTTTTATTTTTGAGGGCTGCCGCGCACCGGCCAAGTCGCATGTTTATATGATACTCACGCACCTCGTCGCGCTATTCAATATTAACCAAAATAAGGTCTAAAGCTTATTGTGCCACATTCGGTAGCTTAAATAATAGTAATAAGGACCTTACGTTTTTCATACTTCCAAAGGACCTCAAAAGGTAAATAAATCCACGCCTACCACGGTTATTATTAGACAGGTACACTAAAAAAATATCAAAACGTGTGTCTAGTAGTCTGTTTATAAGAATGCGAATTTTCATTACTCGCCACCTTTCCTATGTACCAAAAGTGTCTCGTATTTACGTACTTTGTTAGATATTTAATTACTATATATAGTTATATAGTTTTGTTTGATAAGTCTAGGTAGTAATAGTTAGTGCACTACCATAAACTAACTATTACTAGAAATATTATGCAGTGACAACATACATACTTGCTCGTACATACTTATTTATTTGCCTAATTAGGTACCTACGTAGGTTGCTTAATAATAAATAACATAGACTAAGCAAATATACTGAGGCAATGTTTTTATAAGTTTTTCTTTCAACTTAGTAGGTAGGTGCAATCTGTTCCCTTTAAAGGTATTATTCGCACTTATATTATTCCACATAATCTACCTATACTACTTGTACCTACTATTATTTATTTTGTGCCTATACACCGAAAAGCAATATTTAGTTTCATAGGCAATGTAGTATGCCTTATGGCTTCCGTATCTCCATAGGTTAAAATACCTATGCAGCAGACATCCTAAAATAAAATTGTTTTATGATCTACGTACTTACTACTAAGTACCTAACCTAGGTTTGGGTTAAAAAAAGACAACCCTAACGTCGTCAGAAAAGTAAAGAATGACGCGATAGAAAGAGAGGCAATTTTAGGTGAATATAAATGTAGGCCAATAGCGCTGTGCGATCTGAACTGAGCTTTATTGTGTCGGTGCAAGAGTCGCTATTTATTTAATTAATCTTTTGGAGTGGAGCTTCTGTACTTGTACTATTATTTCTTCTGTGGTAACGCGAACAAATTGTAGCGAAACTAAATGCACGACCACTCTTTAACTGAAAACTAAATCGAATTGTGTTCATTATCTGTGTTCAAATATCTTACATTTCAGATTCACATTTCTTGGCTCGCATCACTCTTACTTTTCCAGCTACGGGAAGCAGCAGAGCTCGTACGAGCTTGGTTTTATCTTTTAATGACAAAAAGTTTTTTAATTTATTTAGAGATTTCAGGGAAGAAAATGTACACAACAGTTGAGTAAAAAAATGTTTGCTTCAAATAAAAAAAATGACAAAATGCATAGTCACCCTATTCCACGCCTTTTTTTTATGAAACGGATTCAATTGAGATTTTTTTACAAACTTTAAATTGATTTTTACCAACTGCTGGCATAAGAATTATGATCAAATTCATATTATAAAAATGTGGCTTTTCAATCCTGACGCACATGTTTGAATGTCGTCACATACGGTAGACGGTTTCAGGGTACCCAGAGAGGTTTAATCCCACCTCGTCGTAGCCGAAGTTAATTTGTATTGTACGTATAAAGTATACTTCCCAAATATTATAACAGTAATCGCCTCATTTAATATGTAAAATAATTACGTTTTTTGATAAAAAAAAATTGTCACAAACAATGAAACCTTGATTGAATGATGTTTGTCTGGATTGAGGGGCCAAATTAAAAAAAAAATAAGAATTAGCTAATATAGAAATAACTAAGCTTTTTGGTCATATTTGCGAAGACAAAAAATAAACCTGATGCATGCGTCGAGTAGACGTTCCATTCTATTAAGAAAATTTTCTGAAAGGGTAGTGGGTTGTGTGGACATAGCCCACGTCACCATAATCCAGTAAGAGAAGCAGCAAAACTTGTACGAGCTTAATTTTAGCTTTTAATAAAAAATATTTCAATTTATTTGGAGATTGCAGGAAATAAAATATATTATTAATATGAAGATTGCTATCAATACACAACAGTTGTTGAGTAAAAAAACTGCTTCAAATTTATATATAAAATACAAAATGCGTTGTCACCCTATTCCACGCTTGTAGATGAAGATTTTTTTTTTTTAAATATTTCCGTTAATATTAAACGATTCAAAATGAGCTTTGCGTGGTTCAAAAGAATATATTTTACAAACTATAGACATATTTTTTTAAGTTTGCAACTAGTTTTAGTACCTATAGATTTGAAGATATTAAGGTTTACTGTAAACGTCAGCACGGAGGGGCCAACTAAAACCCCATATAACTTTTTTTTTAATTTTTATAAACTGGAGTGTTATTATACAAACTTTAGATCGATTTTCAATAACTCGGGACATAAAATTTATAAGCTAATTCTTATTAAAAAAAAATTTGGCCCGCAATCCAGACATAAGTACATCATTCAATCAAGGTTTCATTGTTTGTGACGAAATTATTTTATCAAAAAACGTAATTATTGTGGCTCAACCAGCCAGAATTGTATTTTAATGCAATACTTTCAAGAAATCTTATAAAATATGTATTCAATACTTTAATTGATCACAACCTCAAAGCCACCTAAATGAGGCGATTACTGTTATACTATTTGGCAAGTATACTTTTTACTTACAATACAAATTAACTTCGGCTACGACGAGGTGGGATTAAACCCCTGCTGAAACCGTCTACCGTAATGATATAAACTGTCTTCAAGTAGGTAAGATACATTCCTATGCCTATCAACTCCATTGATGTGTAATTGATTGTCAATTTGCTTTTAGGAACGAACTATACACCTACCCAGCAAAACTCGTCACTTTTTCTATAAGCTATATATGTATTATATGTATGCAACAAAATCTTAATCATCCCGCACCTCATATACCTATACTGAAAGCAATGTTGTACACTACCTAAACAAAGCTCAAACTAGCGCAGTTGTACGTAGATACGTACGGGTTAATTACTAGGCAGCGCGAAATTAACGTGTTGGCGGAACAGAAGATGCGCTTTGAAACCTTATTCGAGCTAGTTAGGTACACTTACCAAAGGATTCTGATACTAGTCTTATATATAGGTATATTTATTATTACATATAACTTCATATAGGTAAGAACTCATCGTTCCGTGGGGAAACAAACATACCTAAGGACCACAACATCAAGTCAAACAAATATTTTGATCTCACAAACGAAATTACTAGAAACGGATTTAAAACTCAACTTTATGCAGTTGGTGCAAGAGGAATTCCAGCAAAGTCTTTGCACCGTCTATTGAAGGATCTTGGCCTTCCGAGAACAGCCGTCGGAACTTTTATAGAGCGTTTTTCCAGGATGGCGCTAACAGGATCAAATAGTATTTAGTTGAGTAGAGAGGGTAGTGAACACAGTGCAGGTAAGAGTTCAAAAGGCCTTTAAACTGACTTCGCGGTCTCAAGTCCGCGGGGACGCTGCAGTTCATTCCCCTGCCTTTCAACCACGCGATGGACCCGGCACCCGCACGGTGAAGCCATGGTTTGCTAAGAACATTGTCTCTCTCTCCTAGCTTTTGCGCTATGCTAAGCCTTGAACTCTGGGATATTTTATTTCCAGTTTTACGACATAGAATAAATGGTTATTAGGACCAAAATTTGGTTTCAACAAAATGGAGCGGGGGTTAGATTGGCGCCAAAAACGTTGCATCGTTTAACGTTATCGATTGCGTTTTTGTGAATCGGTAGAATAGTGGCATAAAAAACTATGGTCATACGTGACACGCCTTGCGGCTTTCGTTTATTAAGTGCGTACGAATGATTAAAAACGTCAGTAAAGCAAAAATCGGTAGAATGTTTCATCACGGGTGCCTTACGGCGCCCGAGACCGCCTAGACGGCCCCAGGGTACCCAGCGAAGGGGTTTTAATCCCACCTCGTCGTAGCCGATGGTATGAGTCTACACCGAACAAGTGGCTAGCTCGTTGCGATGTTTTGAATAGACTCAATAACCCATCTATAAACAGTTTCACAAGTTGGTATAGTGAAACCGGGACCGACAGCTTAACGTGCTCTCCGAGGCACTATAGTGGTGTTGTCAAACAAATGTACATAATTTTTTTAATTAAAAACTCATTGGTACACACCGGAATTCGAACCAGGGACCTAAGTGTTTTTAAGTCCAAGGTCTAACCAACTCGGCCACCACGTATATATACGTGACACGCCTTGCGGCTTTCGTTTATTAAGTGCGTACGAATGATTAAAAACGTCAGTAAAGCAAAAATCGGTAGAATAAAGAGCCATTTTCACTTTGACATTAAAGAAAACGTAGACGTATATTTGATTCTGAGAAGACACCAAATTTCGCGTGCTTTCTGCTAAAATATTCATAGCACTAGTCCATTGTTTCTTCAGTGTGACTTGCGACATAGGCGTCTTCCAACAACCTCCATTTCGCCCTGCCCTTAGTAGTTCTTGACCATAAAGCACCTCTAAAGACCTAACTTCATAGGAAAATATTAAATACGGCATTGTAATTTAATTAAAAAAAATATACACAAACATTCACCGATGTGATGTTAGTCATGATGGCTTGACCATTTGTGTGAAAATCTGTCGTCTTCAGTGAATGTTTGTGTATATTTTTGTTAGACCCAGACGATGATGGAGCCTTTTTAAACATTAGTCTATGCTTAATAGTGTTCTACGTCTATGTGGAGGTTGCATGGAAACTGATGCAACACCCATGTGCTACTTTATTGCACCAGGGTGCTTCGCAATGTTAGGTATTAATATTAAAAAGCGTGCAGGAGATTAATTTTATACATATTATATTGCCTTCAGCCCAGCGGTGTTACACAGCACTAGTGAGGTACTAGTTTGTGTTCAAGGGGAGGTTATTACGCCTCATCCATTAAGTTCTTATTACGCTCACATTTTTAAAAACTGTTAAAATAAATTGAACCCTAACTTTAAGGATTTTAAGAGTTAAATTATATTAATTTCATACAAAATGTGTCAAATTTTGTATTTTATATGCAGTTAACTTTAAATTGAAATATCTAACAATATTATTCTTACCCTACACATACATCACGGGTGGCTTACGGCGCCCGAGACCGCCTAGACGGCCCCAGAGGCCACATTCTGTTTCTTTTAAAGGTAACGTTAGATTGTCAAAATTGCAAAAAAGTGACAAGACTGCAAAAAACTATTAAATGTTTCGTCATTAACAGTTTAAGGTTATTTAATAAATTACCTAAAAGCATTATATATCTGAGTGAAATAAAGTTTAAGAATTGTATAAAACACATTTTAATCAATAAGGCTTACTATTAGTGTAAAAGACTATTTAAACGATAAAGACGTCTGGAACCGTCCTGATATGCAATTGAGGTCTCGCAACTAGTGAACAAATTACTTATTATATTTGTAGAATGAACCCTAGCTTAGTAGTGTCCGATATTGTAATAATTTAATATTACATAATTTATTTTTATTACATTATGTAAATTTTGTCTTTGGATAAGGTAATCATTGGTGATTACCTGCTTATTTATACTACAGTACTGTGTAGTTCTGTAAATTGGTACATTAACAAATAATCTGCCATAGGGTGTTTTGCGCATGCTGATCGGTGGGGTGCATTTTGAGTATGCTACTATAAATATATAATCCTTATACCTTTACATATATATATATATATATATATATATATATATATATGTGTGTGTGATTGGTTACTAACCTTTTCTTTAGAATAAATATATGGTCGGTGAAGTTGGTCGCCTTGGTGGCTCCCTTGTATGGCAGATAATGATTGACAGGGCAATGGAATCAGCTAACCACCTAGTCTTACACTAGTTGGTTATGTAGTGTCTGTTCGGTTTGGAAGTAATTTTCATATTAAGATTTCTAAATTAAAATTCTAAATCTGATATCGAGGTATAATAAATATTTGTCGTTCTTTCAATAATGAATAGCTGCCTAACCAAACGCACTCTAAGACCTCTATATATGTGATTGGTTACTAACCTTTTCTTTAGAATAAATATATGGTCGGTGAAGTTGGTCGCCTTGGTGGCTCCCTTGTATGGCAGATAATGATTTACAGGGCAATGGAATCAGCTAACCACTTAGTCTTACACTAGTTGGTTATGTAGTGTCTGTTCGGTTTGGAAGTAATTTTCATATTAAGATTTCTAAATTTAAATTTTAAATCTGATATCGAGGTATAATAAATATTTGTCGTTCTTTCAATAATGAATAGCTGCCTAACCAAACGCACTCTAAGACCTCATTGTTAAACTTTTTTTTTTGACTATTCATAAATATCTGTAAAGATTTACATGAAATAAATGATTTGATTTGATTGATTTGAAAATAACGAAATCCTCTAAGTACATTTGTCATCACACGGAACGCTAAACACTGTCGAAGCAAAAGCACCTGTAACACAAGGGAAAAATGTACATGCATTTTTTAGTTATTGTTGTTGCTGATTGTTTAATATCATTTATAAAGGATTTGGTTATTTTGACAAGCTAACGTTTCCGATATAAGAAACAGAATTTGGCCGCTCGATACCCAGCGGAAAGGTTTGAATCCCACCTCGTCGTAGCCGATGGTATGTTCTTACCCTAATGTATCATCACGGGTGCCTTACGGCGCCCGAGACCGCCTAGACGGCCCCAGGGTACCCAGCGGAGGGGTTTGAATCCCACCTCGTCGTAGCCGATGGTGTTCTTACCCTAATGTATCATCACGGGAGCCTTACGGCGCCCGAGACCGCCTAAACGGCCCCAGGGTACCCAGCGGAGGGGTTTGAATCCCACCTCGTCGTAGCCGATGGTATGTTCTTACCCTAATATATCATCACGGGTGCCTTACGGCGCCCGAGACCGCCTAGACGGCCCCAGGGTACCCAGCGGAGGGGTTTGAATCCCACCTCGTCGTAGCCGATGGTATATTCTTACCCTAATGTATCATCACGGGTGCCTTACGGCGCCCGAGACCGCCTAGACGGCCCCAGGGTACCCAGCGGAGGGGTTTGAATCCCACCTCGTCGTAGCCGATGGTATGTTCTTACCCTAATGTATCATCACGGGTGCCTTACGGCGCCCGAGACCGCCTAGACGGCCCCAGGGTACCCAGCGGAGGGGTTTGAATCCCACCTCGTCGTAGCCGATGGTATGTTCTTACCCTAATGTATCATCACGGGTGCCTTACGGCGCCCGAGACCGCCTAGACGGCCCCAGGGTACCCAGCGGAGGGGTTTGAATCCCACCTCGTCGTAGCCGATGGTATGTTCTTACCCTAATGTATCATCACGGGTGCCTTACGGCGCCCGAGACCGCCTAGACGGCCCCAGGGTACCCAGAGGAGGGGTGTGAATCCCACCTCGTCGTAGCCGATGGTATGTTCTTACCCTAATGTATCATCACGGGTGCCTTACGGCGCCCGAGACCACCTAGACGGCTCCAGGGTACCCAGCGGAGGGGTTTGAATCCCACCTCGTCGTAGCCGATGGTATGTTCTTACCCTAATGTATCATCACGGGTGCCTTACGGCGCCCGAGACCGCCTAGACGGCCCCAGAGTACCCAGCGGAGGGGTTTGAATCCCACCTCGTCGTAGCCGATGGTATGTTCTTACCCTAATGTATCACCACGGGTGCTTTACGGCGCCCGAGACCGCCTAGACGGCCCCACGGTACCCAGCAGAGCGGTTTGAATCCCACCTCGTCGTAGCCGATGGTATGTTCTTACCCTAATGTATCATCACGGGTGCCTTACGGCGCCCGAGACCGCCTAGACGGCCCCAGGGTACCCAGAGGAGGGGTTTGAATCCCACCTCGTCGTAGCCGATGGTATGTTCTTACCCTAATGTATCATCAAGGGTGCCTTACAGCGCCCGAGACCGCCTAGACGGCCCCAGGGTACCCAGCGGAGGTTTTGAAACCCACCTCGTCGTAGCCGATGGTATGTTCTTTCCCTAATGTATCATCACGGGTGCCTTACGGCGCCCCAGACCGCCTAGACGGCCCCAGGGTACCCAGCGGAGGGGTTTGAATCCCACCTTGTCGTAGCCAATGGTATGTTCTTACCCTAATGTATCATCACGGGTGCCTTACGGCGCCCGAGACCGCCTAGACGGCCCCAGGGTACCCAGCGGAGGGGTTTGAATCCCACCTCGTCGTAGCCGATGGTATGTTCTTACCCTAATGTATCATCACGGGTGCCTTACGGCGCCTGAGACCGCCTAGACGGCCCCAGGGTACCCAGCGGAGGGGTTTGAATCCCACCTCGTCGTAGTCGATGGTATGTTCTTACCCTAATGTATCATCACGGGTGCCTTACGGCGCCCGAGACCGCCTAGACGGCCCCAGGGTACCCAGCGGAGGGGTTTGAATCCCACCTCGTCGTAGCCGATGGTATGTTCTTACCCTAATGTATCATCACGGGTGCCTTACGGCGCCCGAGACCGCCTAGAAGGCCCCAGGGTACCCAGCGGAGGGGTTTGAATCCCACCTCGTCGTAGCCGATGGTATATTCTTACCCTAATGTATCATCACGGGTGCCTTACGGCGCCGGAGACCGCCTAGACGGCCCCAGGGTACCCAGCGGAGGGGTTTGAATCCCACCTCGTCGTAGCCGATGGTATGTTCTTACCCTAATGTATCATCACGGGTGCCTTACGGCGCCCGAGACCGCCTAGACGGCCCCAGGGTACCCAGCGGAGGGGTTTGAATCCCACCTCGTCGTAGCCGATGGTATGTTCTTACCCTAATGTATCATCACGGGTGCCTTACGGCGCCCGAGACCGCCTAGACGGCCCCAGGGTACCCAGCGGAGGGGTTTGAATCCCACCTCGTCGTAGCCGATGGTATGTTCTTACCCTAATGTATCATCACGGGTGCCTTACGGCGCCCGAGACCGCCTAGACGGCCCCAGGGTACCCAGAGGAGGGGTGTGAATCCCACCTCGTCGTAGCCGATGGTATGTTCTTACCCTAATGTATCATCACGGGTGCCTTACGGCGCCCGAGACCACCTAGACGGCTCCAGGGTACCCAGCGGAGGGGTTTGAATCCCACCTCGTCGTAGCCGATGGTATGTTCTTACCCTAATGTATCATCACGGGTGCCTTACGGCGCCCGAGACCGCCTAGACGGCCCCAGAGTACCCAGCGGAGGGGTTTGAATCCCACCTCGTCGTAGCCGATGGTATGTTCTTACCCTAATGTATCACCACGGGTGCTTTACGGCGCCCGAGACCGCCTAGACGGCCCCACGGTACCCAGCAGAGCGGTTTGAATCCCACCTCGTCGTAGCCGATGGTATGTTCTTACCCTAATGTATCATCACGGGTGCCTTACGGCGCCCGAGACCGCCTAGACGGCCCCAGGGTACCCAGAGGAGGGGTTTGAATCCCACCTCGTCGTAGCCGATGGTATGTTCTTACCCTAATGTATCATCAAGGGTGCCTTACAGCGCCCGAGACCGCCTAGACGGCCCCAGGGTACCCAGCGGAGGTTTTGAAACCCACCTCGTCGTAGCCGATGGTATGTTCTTTCCCTAATGTATCATCACGGGTGCCTTACGGCGCCCGAGACCGCCTAGACGGCCCCAGGGTACCCAGCGGAGGGGTTTGAATCCCACCTTGTCGTAGCCAATGGTATGTTCTTACCCTAATGTATCATCACGGGTGCCTTACGGCGCCCGAGACCGCCTAGACGGCCCCAGGGTACCCAGCGGAGGGGTTTGAATCCCACCTCGTCGTAGCCGATGGTATGTTCTTACCCTAATGTATCATCACGGGTGCCTTACGGCGCCTGAGACCGCCTAGACGGCCCCAGGGTACCCAGCGGAGGGGTTTGAATCCCACCTCGTCGTAGTCGATGGTATGTTCTTACCCTAATGTATCATCACGGGTGCCTTACGGCGCCCGAGACCGCCTAGACGGCCCCAGGGTACCCAGCGGAGGGGTTTGAATCCCACTTCGTCGTAGCCGATGGTATGTTCTTACCCTAATGTATCATCACGGGTGCCTTACGGTGCCCGAGACCGCCTAGACGGCCCCAGGGTACCCAGCGGAGGGGTTTGAATCCCACCTCGTCGTGGCCGATGGTATGTTCTTACCCTAATGTATCATCACGGGTGCCTTACGGCGCCCGAGACCGCCTAGACGGCCCCAGGGTACCCAGCGGAGGGGTTTGAATCCCACCTCGTCGTGGCCGATGGTATGTTCTTACCCTAATGTATCATCACGGGTGCCTTACGGCGCCCGAGACCGCCTAGACGGCCCCAGGGTACCCAGCGGAGGGGTTTGAATCCCACCTCGTCGTGGCCGATGGTATGTTCTTACCCTAAACATGAACAAAAAGCAATATCATGACTTTAAGGAATAATATCGTGAAATCACACAATTGCATGTCAATCGAACCCAAGGCCTCCGAATACAACGCCAAAAGCGCAACCACTAGTCTACGGAGGCGATCATATTATTATACCAAACAAAACATGAGTATCTAGTTTATACGTACTTAATATAAATAAGAATAAAAATGGTTTATTTACCGAAATATTTTTACGCTTGGGAACCTTGAGTATGACCTGCGTAGCACATTTTACCCATCCGATCAAATTTACCCATCCATCTTAGTTTTATACGTGGTGGCCGAGTTGGTTAGACCTTGGACTTAAAAGCGCTTGGGCCCCTGGTTCGAATCCCGGTGTGTACCAATGAGTTTTTAATTAAAAAATGTATGTACATTTGTTTGACAACACCACTATAGTGCCTCGGAGAGCACGTTAAGCTGTCGGTCCCGGTTTTACTATACCAACTTGTGAAGCTGTTTATAGATGGGTTTTTGAGTCTATTTAAAATAACGACGAGCTAGCCACTTGTTCGGTATAGACTCATACCATCGGCTACGGCGAGGTGGGACTAAAAACCCCTCCGCTGGGTACCCTGGGGCCGTCTAGGCGTCTCGGTCGTCGTAAGGCACCCGTGATGATATGTATATGTATCTTAGTTTTAAAAAATTGTATTTAAGTATATTTGTTTTAGGTTGTTTAATATTCCGCCCGAGCGGAGGAGGTTCAATCATCTAAATGAAATGTTATAAATGTATTAATTAAACTATTAAAGCCTATAACTATCATTGTTGTGGCTTCAGCAGTTTGAGAACTTACTGAACTGATGGCGAAAGCCATCAATTATATAATTAACACTTTGAAGTGCAACTTGGTTTATCAACCTTCTAGTGCCAACAGACTGTATTTCATCGACTAATTTTGAATACTGTGCGCGTAGCTTGGAAATCGTAAGCGTGTTTATTTACATACATATCATTACATGGACTCAATAACCCATCTATAAACAGTTTCACAAGTTGGTATATCGAAACCGGGACCGACAGATTAACGTGCTCTCCGAGGCACTATAGTGGTGTTGTCAAACAAATGTACATACATATTTATTAATTAAAAACTCATTGGTACACAACCAGGGGCCTAAGTGTTTTTAAGTCCAAGGTCTAACCAACTCGGCCACCACGTATAAATTTTGAATGTGTTTAGTTAAAAACAAAATAAAACACTTTTACTAATCAGATCAATGTACTGATTTGTGAATTTACTATTTTATTATATGTATAGATTTAGTTGTTTGGAGAGCGCACAAATACAAGTAGGTATGTCCTGAGGCCATATTCTGCTTTTTTTTTAAGGTTTAGATTACCAAATAAAGAAATCCTTTATGTATGACACGGAATGTTTTCAAGCCAAATGTACTTATAATTTCTCCTTGACTTTTATAGAAATAGAACGAAAAAAAAAAAAAAAAATTATATTAGTTTGTTTGTCCGTTTATTATCTTCGCAGTTTCATAATTAGGCCGCTGTTTTCTATATCGACTATCTTTTTTTCTGAAACAATTTTAGCCTTTGGGAATAACCCTCTCATTTAGAAATAAATCAATATCAGAGGAGGCACTATAAATTTTAGTCTTATTTGCTTATATCTGCAGAGGCAAGCAAACATCTATTTATTAAAACACTTCCACTTAAGTTTTTTCAGACCTTCCTCTCTCCATGTCTTAACCAAAAACCTAATTGGAAAACATTTTTTCGATACTTTTTCTATTTTAAAATGATGCCTTTTTAATGTATAAAGACATTTTTCTTCTAAACGGGTTGAGTTTTAAGTCTAATATAAATACACCTCACAAGAAAATACAGTTTATAATCCACTACTAAACGAAATTTTACCAAAATAAATTATTAAGTATGTTATAGACAAAATTAGTTTTGTGACTTACTACATTTTTATTGATTGAAAATTGTTTGCGCGATTTTCAATCTTGCGGAGCAGATCCAAGAGCTATAATAAGTAATTATATGACCCCGTTGACCAGTCCCGCCTAGTGTGGCGATGCGTACGGCGTGTATCTCTCGTGCTGCCGGGGCTACTAAAGATTTACGTAATTAATTTGACCATGTATAAACCTTACGAGTCCTTGAATTATAGAAAAAATACTTTTAATCAAAATAATATTATTATATATAGAATAAATTTGAGTTTTCGAATCTGGAACAAGGAAAACCGGAGTCACCGCGAAACAACATCGATTTTTTTTATCGGTTACCTATAACTTTTTTATTTATTTTTTTGACAACATAGAGAAGCCACATATATAGGGGTAACCGCGACAGTCGATTGACGTTTTTTTATAGGAATTATTTTTGACCGCCTCCGTAGACTGGTTGCGACTTTTGTGTAATATCCAAAGGTCGTGGTTCGATTCCCACCCATGACAAAAAAATATTAGTACAGTTTGTCATGGTCTGGGTGTTTATATATAATATGTATAATATTGATGTTTCTGATACACATAGTAACTTAGTTTGTGACCAGAGAAATATGTGTAAATTGTCCTACATATTATTATTAAATATTTTTTGGTTCCGGTCGCAACGACAGTAGTCAATGATCATCAAGTATGAATGTTACTTTTTTTTTTTCGACATAGGACACGTTATATGTGTTTTTGTGTGAGCCAAGCACGAATTTGAGGTCCATTTAATAATCCAAGATAGCGGCCTCAACTTTTTTTTAAAATTCGACATGGGACTCTTTGTATAGGTTTTTGGGTGAGCCGAGCACGAATTTGAGGTTCATTTTAAAATCCAAGATGGCGACCTTAACTTTATTTTTGAAAATCGACATGGGACTCGTTATACATGTTTTTGGGTGTGCCAAGCACGAATTTGAGGTCCGTTTAAAATTCAAAATGGCGGCCTCAACTTTATTTTTAAAAATCGACATGGGACTCGTTATATATGTTTTTGGGTGGGCCGAGCACATAGGACTGGGAGCCGAGCACATAGGACTCGTTATATGGGGGTTTTGGGTGAGCCGAGCACGAATTTGAGGTTCATTAAAAATCAAAAATGGTGGCCTCAATTTTTTTTTAAATAATCGACATGGGACTCGTTATATAGGTTATTGGGTGTGCCGAGCACGAATTTGAGGTCCGTTTAAAATTCAAGATGGTGGCCTCAATTTTATTTTTAAAAATCGACATGGGACTCGTTATATTGGTTTTTGGGTGGGCCGAGCACATAGGACTGGGAGCCGAGCACATAGGACTCGTTATGTGGGGTTTTGGGTGAGCCGAGCACGAATTTGAGGTTCATTAAAAATCCAAGATGGTGGCCTCAATTTTATTTTAAAAAATCGACATGGGACTCGTTATATAGGTTTTTGGGTGTGCCGGGCACGAATTTGAGGTCCGTTTAAAATTCAAGATGGCGGCCTCAACTCCATTTTTAAAAATCGACATGGGACTCGTTATATATGTTTTTAGGTGGGCCGAGCACATAGGACTGGGAGCCGAGCACATAGGACTCGTTATATGGGGTTTTGGGTGAGCCGAGCACGAATTTGAGGTTCATTAAAAATCCAAGATGGTGGCCTCAATTATATTTTTAAAAATCGACATGGGACTCGTTATATATATTTTTGGGTGGGCCGAGCACATAGAGTCCCATGTCGAATTTTAGAAAGAAACTTGAGGTCGCTATTTTGGATTTTAAAATAGACATCAAGTATAATTTCTTCAGGAGCTCGCTCTGCTAACATAAGGTTGACTAAAGAGGTAAGTTCTTTTAGAAGTGAAGATCCAGAATCCAGACAAGCGATTCTCTTAAAAGTTATCCCGTCTAAACCAAAAAAGCAGCAGAGCCGTGTCTAAATGTGCGAATTTCATCAACGATATCGTTTACTGTTACCTCTGAATTTTGGTGCGATGAAGGAGGTTTTGGAAACTGTAAGGCAGCGAAGGGTTGTGGATATTTCTCTTAGAGGGCCGCCAATGTCTCCAATGAGTTAGTGCCTATGGTGTCGCCAGAAAACAACAATTCCTGCACCACTTACATAACCCTCAGATAGTTTATTTTCTATTGATTTTAATTTATTGCAATAGGTTGTACGAGTATATATAAAACTAGCTATGCTCGCGACTTCGTCCGCGTGGAACAGTTATTTTTTTATCATACAAACTTTTATCCCCTATTTTATCCCCTTGGGGATAGAATTTATCAAAATCCTTTCTTAGCGGATGCCTACGTCATAACATCTACCTGCCAAATTTCAGCCCGATATGTCCAGTGGTTTGGGCTGTGCATTGATAGATCACTATGTCAGCCAGTCAGTCACCTTTGAGTTATATATATATATAGATAAAGACACAATATTATAATATTAACTTGCTTTTTTATTTTTATCATCTATTATTTTGTTACGGGTAGGTATGTATGTATATATTATATGTATGTAGGATATGTATATTATTGTATATATATTGCTTGCTAACTCTCTTATTAATAACCTATTGTTAACTCTCTTATTTTTGACAACTACCTATCTGAATTATTCCTAGATTACGATGATAATTATATCGCATAAACAAATTAGCGCTGCATTCAACCGTTCAGTAGGGAGCCGACCGCGCGAGTGAGCCGCGCGGCATGGTATCTCGTTGAGCTACACCCCCCTCCCGGCTTGCCCGCAAGCACCGCCTGTCTCCCGCCGCGCCGGCCAGCGCAGAGAGCGAGTTGGTTTTGTTTCGGAGTTATTTATCATTGTAATCTTTAAAGTTTTTTGTTGAAATTAAGTTATGTCAAAGACAATTTTATTCACAATGAAGTACTCTTAACCAACAACATATTTATTTGAATAAAGATTAATATTATTATGTTGATACAACTTAAACAAATTATTTCGACCAAATTAGGTACCATAAAAACGGTTTTTGTGAGTTAATCTTAAAAGATAGACATATACAATCGCGGACTGTTTTTTAGATCATTAAAAGAGCTATTATTCTTTAATACATATTTTTTGTGTATCTTGAACCGTTTTCACGGCGCACGCAACGGAAGGCTTCAAAGATGAAATAATTTCTCCCGTTTTTTACACATTTACCACTATATCTTTGCTCCTATTGGTCGTAGCGTGATGTTATATAGCCTATAGCCTTCCTCGATAACTGGACTATCCAACACAAAAAGAATTATTCAATTCGAACCAGTAGTTTCGGAGATTAGCGCGTTCAAACAAACAAATAAACAAACAAACAAACAAACTCTTCAGCTTTATAATATTAGTATAGATTTATAAAACATTTAAGGATTGGTTATTTTTTATACTATTCTCCTTAATTTTAGCTGTTAATGATTTTGATTTATTTCTAAATGAGAGGGTTATTTCCAAAAGCTGAAATTGTTTCAGAAAAAAAGATAGTCGATATAGAAAACAGCGGCCTAATTATGAAACTGCGAAGATAATAAACGGACAAACAAACTGATATAAAATAATTTTAACTCAACGTTTTTCTGAAGTGTTCTTTTCTGAAAAGTACAGTAAGTATATTAGTATTTTTTTCGTGCCCTAAGACGTATCTGGGGCAAACATCGGATACGTTTGCCCCAAATACGTCTTAGGGCCCCGTTGAGTTATTAATTTTAAATCATTAATTACTGTTGATGGAACGAAGAGACAAATTATATTTGGGTCTAACTTTTCAACCTAAAGCGATTAGCAGGCAGAGTTTTATGTTACCACAGTGGCTTACACTATTACGATAGAACCGAGTGTTTAATTTTTGATTGGTATTAATTTAGCATTATATAATATTGTATTGTCCTTTCTAAATATGATTACTACTCTATGATATATTTTGTCATATCTAATAATTTTATACTCTATGGTATGCGCAGGACAAAATGTAGTTGGTGAATTTTATAATAATAAAACAGTTTTTAGAATAATATAAAGAATATAATAATAAGAATACACGTTTAATACAATGATATTTAATTTTATTATAACAGCTATGCCATGTAAAAAGAGCAAAATATCAACAAAAAAAAAATACAAACTAAAATGACAGATTAGCCGAACCAGCGACGTGCATACGACGTCCATGCCACGTGCAAACGACGTGACGCCCATACAAGCCGTTATACATTTAGTAGAATACCATGTTTCAACTCAACGTCCTTTGCTTTGTAAATGGATCGTGTCGGTAAGTCAAAGTTTAAAATTAGCGGAATCGGGGCGCTGCTGGAGCTGCGGCCGGCCATACTCAGTCACTCAAGTGCCGCAAAAACTCACAAATAACTGCAGCTTACGAGTTTGCGGCGCTTGCGTTCGAAACACTTGGTCCGTGGTCGTCCGACACTAAATTATTTATTAAACACCTCGGGAAGGGACTGTTTCTCGTTTCAAGTGACCCAATGGCAGTTACGTTGCTCAAAACTTAAGTCCGGATCAATAGTCGTTGCTAAGCCAGTGCTTCGCACGAGCTTTTGCTTAGAACTAACTGTCAAAGTGACAGTTTTTTTTTAAATAGTCGGTGCTCCGAGCGGTGGCTCACGCTAAAGCTGAGCTGTTGCTCGGCTAAGCATTAGTCTCGAAATTCCTTTACTTAAGTCATGCTCATCGTTAGTTTCTTCGTGTTAGTCTGTTGATACCGAGAATTGGGAGCCACCTGAAAGTGACAACATTAGCAATACACATATACACAACTTATACTTCCCCATTAATACTATAACTAAACAAATAAAACAACTGGAATGTACTAAGGGGGCTGGTCCTGATACAATTCCACCTATATTTTTGAAACACACGGCTGATACAATTAGTAGTCCCTTACACATAATATTTAACAAGTGCATGTATGAGGGGGTTATACCGCCTGCTTGGAAATTAGCCCATATAACACCCATCCATAAAAAAGGTTCACAGTCAGATATAGAAAATTATAGACCTATCTCCATACTGTCGGCATTGTCAAAGCTTTTTGAGAGACTTGTACACAACCAGATTTATCCAATTTTACACAACACCTTAATTAAAGAACAACATGGATTTGTTAAACGCCGTTCTACAATTACGAACTTGATCTCCTATACTACTTTTTTATTTGAGAATTTTGATAATCGTGTCCAGATTGATTCTGTCTACACAGATTTCCAAAAGGCCTTTGACAAGGTCGATCATGAACTGTTATTAAAAAAGATAGCCTATAATGGCATTAAAGGCAATTTGCTAAGATGGTTCTTTTCTTATGTCACGAACAGAACACAAAAAGTTGTTATAAAAGGCCACGAGTCTAACACATTTACAGTAACATCTGGTGTGCCTCAAGGTTCCATTCTAGGGCCACTATTGTTTATATTGTTCATTAATGATATAAATGAATGCTTTCATCACTGCCGCTTTTTATTATACGCAGATGACCTTAAGGCTTTTTCAGCGATCCGTACTATTGGTGATTGCATAAAGTTTCAGGAGGACTTGAAGAGGTTCAGCCACTATTGCAAGGCAAATAAATTACACCTTAGTCTATCTAAATGTAATTCTATAACCTTTACTAAAAAAAAAAATACTATCAATTATACCTATTCTTTGTGCAACACCACCCTTAGCAAACTGTGTTCGATCCGTGATCTTGGTGTCCTATTGGACTCCAAATTACACTTTGATATGCATGTTGAAAATGTAATTAATAGGTCATTCCAAATGTATGGTTTTGTAATGAGGGCGGCCACTAATTTCAAGCGTTCTACAACATATATGCAATTATATACGTCTCTAATAAGATCTCAACTTGAGTATGCGGTGCAAGTTTGGAACCCCATTTTTAGAAAATATATTGATAAAATTGAAGGTGTTCAGCGCAAATTCCTTCGAACCATGCATTACAGATGTTTTCATAGCAAGTTAACGTATGATAAGCTATTAGAAAAATACTCTGTTTTGAGCCTTGAAAATAGACGATGGCTTTTAGACTCAATGACGTTGCATGGTTTATGTAACAATAAGTATGACTGCATCGATCTTAACAATAAGCTATGCTACCGCGTACCTACACATCCTCAACGAGAGGTATGCCCTCATCAGCTATTTGTTACTGGTGCATGTCATACTATAGCGGGCGTTCGAGCGCCACTACGAAGACTAGTGCAGTCATACAATGACAATTTCTGCAAAATTGACATTTTTGCTCTGTCCGCTTATAAGTATAGGTCTTCTTTAATACAAAGACTGCGATCTGGGTGTGGTGGTAGTAATTAACATTTACTTACTTTTAAATTAACGTTTCTAGTATTCCTTTTATTATATTATATATAGCTATATACTTACTTTATTTATTTATTCACCTCTTAAGTAACCATATTATTGTTCTTATTTATGTAATGTAGGTATATTTGTGTAGCTTCTTGGTATATTTAAAAAAAAATGTTTGTACCTATTTATCAAGTTTTAGATGTTTTTGTGAGATTTTGTATAAATAAAAATAATCTTTTAATTTTTAATTGTATTTATTAATGTTGTTTTAATATAATATTGTTTTAACATATTTTGTAATTAGTAGCTCAGTCACAATTCTGTATAATGTATCAGTGGATAACGATGTGAATTGTGCAAAATAACTTTCTTATTGATGTAATTTGATGATTCTATTTTATTGTGCAATTGTTTGTTATTCTTAATAAAGTAAAATAAATAAATAAATAAATTTCTTATTGATTACGTAATTATGAAATTTCTTGTCGTTTTAAAAATATTATAGTCCATTTTTCTAGTTTTCTTTTATTTATTGTGTGTATTTCATAATTTATTCATACAAAATCCATAATTCCTTCTTTTCCAGTGTAATTATATATTTTATATTATAAAACTTCAACAGTAGAGGGTTACCTATCTCCGTGGAAATACAACTTTTCAATATTTTGAGGTTTTTTGCACCAGGATTCCAAGTAATATACATATTTCAGCAAGCATTGGCGTGAGGCGTTGTTGGGTTAGCTGCGTCAATTTACTCGACTATTATAGTGCGAAGTGGCGCCTGACCAAAGAAAAAGATCGCGAATCGCCGCATCGATCGATAAAAATGTATAGGAATTTTACTCTATGGATAGAGCCTGATCGACGAGAAACATCAAATCCCATACATAATCCCATGGCTTTCGATGGGTATTTCGATTCGATTGGCTCTTTGGTAAGGCCCGTGGTTGCTAGGCTAAGCATCGTTTGAGTATTACTTAAGTGAGCGCGGATTGAGCCAGTGCTAAGCCATGACTATTAATCCGGACATTAGTATTGCGATACAAAGAGCTGCTAGTTTGGACACCTTCAAGGTGTCCAAACTAGCAGCTCTTTGTATATTATATATATTATGATTAGGTAATTTTTCTTAAGATAATTTGTATATAGTAATTTAGATTATATTTAATTGTATTTACCTAATATGTTACTGTAAATGTATTGAAATAAAATAAAATTCTCAAAATGCTAATATTTTTTTACCAAAATACAAATAAAAAATATTTACAAAAGCTGTTTCACAAAAACAAGTTTAATTAATAAATTCCTGTCGCGGTTTCGCATACACTAAGCGGTCGAATTTCCAACATTTAATAACTAAATGCATTTTAAATTAAATTTTGAATGGCTGGATCCTGCTAATTAAAATTTTGCGTATATTTTGATCATCCATTTTTATTGCTTAATTTTCAGTTTTAGGTCTTAATGTGTTACATTTAAAGTATAGAATTATACGGTAGTTATAACGTGTAAGTCTCTTTTAAAATTAGCACTGTACACGAACGTGCTTTGACACAACTTTGTCGCATACAATAAAATTGTTCTCTGTAAAATAGATGTTAGGTATCCAAATTAGTAGCTGTAACATTTTGGTGAATATTAATTTTATTATAATTACTTTGTGCCTGGCTATTTTTGATTGCACTTTGTGTTTCCGAAAAGCACCGTAATTTAATTTTAAAATATTTTTTTTTGGCTATTTCGTTATTATAATGTTAATATAAAATTTCATTGTAGATAAAATTTAAGTTTATTCTTATTTTTAAAATATACTTGTGCAATTACACTAAGAAGACAAATAGAGTGAATGAGAGCTCTGAAACCATTTACATAAACTTCCGAACACTTAAAAGGTGGTGGTCGTTCCAAAGTAAACTTAATCCGTCAAGAATTAATCAAAAGGCAGTTGCTCGTCAATATGCCTAGCAAAAGAATGAGGCAATCAAAGACCCAGTCTGAGAAATATTTGTAAGTCACACACCGTTTATTAGCAATGTTTATCTTTACGAACTATCTGAAAAACTAGATCTAGTTTTGCCGTTACAAACAGTGTGACCAGATTCAGTATTTTAATACCATTTCAGTTTGAACGAATATTTTGACTATCAGTATTTTTATAGGTATATTGGCAAAAAGTCAGTATTTTTAGGTATATTTGGTTAAAAAATTATGCTGGCATAAGTGATTGTCCCTGCGAACATTGGTCGATGGACTTTTCCAAATATATTTTAATAGATCAGTAAGTTATAGTCAAGCAAGACATGACAGGCGGCAGTGACCGAAAAGTGATTGAACTACATAATATAAAAAAATGTTATAATAATAATATGTCGGACAAATTACACATATTGCTCTGGTCACAAACTAAGCTCTAGGCTTTTACTATGTGTACCAGAAGCAACGATATAATACATATTATATTTTATAAACACCTAGACCATGAAAAATTGTACAGAAAAATCATACTAATATTTTTTGCCATGGGTGGGAATCGAACCCACAACCTCCGGATATAACGCCAAAGGCGCAACCACTAGTCTACGGAGGCTGTCATAATAATAGATTACTGCCATCAAGGTTACTGCCGTTATTTGAAGACTAAAATTCGTTTCCGAATGTGATACGAAAGCTTGATTTACTTGTCCACATACAGTATACTATTTATAGGTACTACAGTTTTGTATGAATTACTTAATTATAGTATCGAATCGACTAATATTTTTTTTGTTTACGTATAGGTAAGTATGATGATTTTATTTTCTCCATTCTTTTTGTTTTTACAATAAGTTAAGTATTATTTTTGGGTGGGAAGAAGGTATAACTTCAGGCCGACCGTCCGGTCTCGTTACTACCGCCCCCTACAGATGTAAAACCCAAGTGACCTAGTCATATTTTAGTTTTAGTCTGTGGGTTAACCGGTTTTCGGGGGACTATTCTCGTCTAGGTGGTAGTCTCCTTTTTACAGAGTCCATCATGTAAGATTGAGGTCAAACGCAGAATTTGTTAATAATAAAAAAAAAAACTCCAAAAAAATTTTTCTTTCATAATATCTGAGTTTTTTAACTTTTTTGAATAGGTATATACACTTTACTACACTACTTTGAACACAAATTCAAGTTTTCAACATAAATATAGGTATTTTTATTGGTATATTTCCTATACAAGTAAAATATACCGATTTGAGTATTTTTTTTAACATACCCCGGTATTTTTGTAAAATATAATCTGGTCACACTGGATTACAAATGACCGCGCGCTTGCTTGTAGGTAGTTATTTATTAGGGTCTAATATTAAAAATAAAAATTGGCTTAATTTAATTTTTTTTTTTTATGTTGGTTGTTTCTTTATTAACAAAAAATATATATAAATTATAAATAAGTTTTTTTTTTCAATTTGTTTGGATCTGTGACATCAAAACATTTTAACAAAAAATAACAAGAGTTCTTGTTAAGAAGTTTCTTATCTTGAGACAGAATATTCTGCTATAACTTTTTTTTTGTTGGAAATTTGTAAAGTTTAATGTAGTAACATAATAATTTTACCATGATCTGATAAATCTTATAAAGGAACGCCAGGAAATTTGCTAGAACTCCTGAATTTCAAATAAAAATATGTTTGTTCGTATTAAACTTATAATCATTATATGAAACTTATAATCATTATATACATGGTGGCCGAGTTGGTTAGACCTTGGACTTAAAAACACTCAGGTCCCTGGTTCGAATCCCGGTGTGTACCAATGAGTTTTTAATAAAAAAAAAATATGTACATTTGTTTGACAACACCACTATAGTGCCTCAGAGAGCACGTTAAGCTGTCGGTTTTACTATTTAAAACATTGCGACGAGCTAGCCACTTGTTTGGTGTAGACTCGTACCATCGGCTACGACGAGGTGGGATTAAAAACCCCTCCGCTGGGTACACTGGGGCCGTCTAGGCGGTCTCGGGCGGTCTCGGGTGCCGTAAGGCACCCGTGATGATATATATATATATATACTTATAATCAATTTCGAGGTTACCGAAAATATATAACTAAGTTTCAAGTTAAAAAACGACTTCCGATATTTGATGATGAGACACTTACCTCTTTTTAAAGATTATAAAAAATATTCATATTCCAAATTGTAATTATATTTTCTTAGTAACTATAATATAGATGGTGTGTCTTATACTAATTACCACATGACGAAGGATTGTACGGCCTAAAAGAGTATTTAGATAAGCCCCCAAATCCGCGTCTTCCTTCTCCATAACTTTTTACTAGATTTAGCCGAAATAGTTTTAAGGGGTATGATGGATCGATTGGCAATCGTCGCATCCCCACAGCACCGGTTATCGATAGGCGCGGGAGCACCAAACGCAGCGCAAGAGTTTTCGTAAACAAAATATTTTTGACTTCTAGCTTTTTAATTTTCACACCAAACCAGGGGTGTTCCACTCCGCGCTATAGTTATGAAGCTAAAAGTACCCGGCCGTACCCACGGATGGGTTTTATTTTTGAGGGCTGCCGCGCACCGGCCAAGTCGCATGTTTATATGATACTCACGCACCTCGTCGCGCTATTCAATATTAACCAAAATAAGGTCTAAAGCTTATTGTGCGACATACGGTAGCTTAAATAATAGTAATAAGGACCTTACGTTTTTCATACTTCCAAAGGACCTCAAAAGGTAAATAAATCCACGCCTACCACGGTTATTATTAGACAGGTACACTAAAAAAATATCAAAACGTGTGTCTAGGACCTCAAAAGGTAAATAAATCCACGCCTACCACGGTTATTATTAGACAGGTACACTAAAAAAATATCAAAACGTGTGTCTAGTAGTCTGTTTATAAGAATGCGAATTTTCATTACTCGCCACCTTTCCTATGTACCAAATGTTGTCCTTTGTTATAATTATCTAAGTGTCTCGTATTTACGTACTTTGTTAGATATTTAATTACTATATATAGTTATATAGTTTTGTTTGATAAGTCTAGGTAGTAATAGTTAGTGCACTACCATAAACTAACTATTACTAGAAATATTATGCAGTGACAACATACATACTTGCTCGTACATACTTATTTATTTGCCTAATTAGGTGCCTACGTAGGTTGCTTAATAATAAATAACATAGACTAAGCAAATATACTGAGGCAATGTTTTTATAAGTTTTTCTTTCAACTTAGTAGGTAGGTGCAATCTGTTTCCCTTTTTTCAATTTGTTTGGATCTGTGACATCAAAACATTTTAACAAAAAATAACAAGAGTTCTTGTTAAGAAGTTTCTTATCTTGAGACAGAATATTCTGCTATAACTTTTTTTTTGTTGGAAATTTGTAAAGTTTAATGTAGTAACATAATAATTTTACCATGATCTGATAAATCTTATAAAGGAACGCCAGGAAATTTGCTAGAACTCCTGAATTTCAAATAAAAATATGTTTGTTCGTATTAAACTTATAATCATTATATGAAACTTATAATCATTATATACATGGTGGCCGAGTTGGTTAGACCTTGGACTTAAAAACACTCAGGTCCCTGGTTCGAATCCCGGTGTGTACCAATGAGTTTTTAATAAAAAAAAAATATGTACATTTGTTTGACAACACCACTATAGTGCCTCAGAGAGCACGTTAAGCTGTCGGTTTTACTATTTAA
Organism: Monopis laevigella; assembly: GCA_947458855.1. NCBI lineage: Eukaryota > Metazoa > Arthropoda > Insecta > Lepidoptera > Tineidae > Monopis > Monopis laevigella. Next base: position 34,241,262 of record OX381576.1, on the reverse strand, counting down.
AACATTGCGACGAGCTAGCCACTTGTTTGGTGTAGACTCGTACCATCGGCTACGACGAGGTGGGATTAAAAACCCCTCCGCTGGGTACACTGGGGCCGTCTAGGCGGTCTCGGGCGGTCTCGGGTGCCGTAAGGCACCCGTGATGATATATATATATATATACTTATAATCAATTTCGAGGTTACCGAAAATATATAACTAAGTTTCAAGTTAAAAAACGACTTCCGATATTTGATGATGAGACACTTACCTCTTTTTAAAGATTATAAAAAATATTCATATTCCAAATTGTAATTATATTTTCTTAGTAACTATAATATAGATGGTGTGTCTTATACTAATTACCACATGACGAAGGATTGTACGGCCTAAAAGAGTATTTAGATAAGCCCCCAAATCCGCGTCTTCCTTCTCCATAACTTTTTACTAGATTTAGCCGAAATAGTTTTAAGGGGTATGATGGATCGATTGGCAATCGTCGCATCCCCACAGCACCGGTTATCGATAGGCGCGGGAGCACCAAACGCAGCGCAAGAGTTTTCGTAAACAAAATATTTTTGACTTCTAGCTTTTTAATTTTCACACCAAACCAGGGGTGTTCCACTCCGCGCTATAGTTATGAAGCTAAAAGTACCCGGCCGTACCCACGGATGGGTTTTATTTTTGAGGGCTGCCGCGCACCGGCCAAGTCGCATGTTTATATGATACTCACGCACCTCGTCGCGCTATTCAATATTAACCAAAATAAGGTCTAAAGCTTATTGTGCGACATACGGTAGCTTAAATAATAGTAATAAGGACCTTACGTTTTTCATACTTCCAAAGGACCTCAAAAGGTAAATAAATCCACGCCTACCACGGTTATTATTAGACAGGTACACTAAAAAAATATCAAAACGTGTGTCTAGGACCTCAAAAGGTAAATAAATCCACGCCTACCACGGTTATTATTAGACAGGTACACTAAAAAAATATCAAAACGTGTGTCTAGTAGTCTGTTTATAAGAATGCGAATTTTCATTACTCGCCACCTTTCCTATGTACCAAATGTTGTCCTTTGTTATAATTATCTAAGTGTCTCGTATTTACGTACTTTGTTAGATATTTAATTACTATATATAGTTATATAGTTTTGTTTGATAAGTCTAGGTAGTAATAGTTAGTGCACTACCATAAACTAACTATTACTAGAAATATTATGCAGTGACAACATACATACTTGCTCGTACATACTTATTTATTTGCCTAATTAGGTGCCTACGTAGGTTGCTTAATAATAAATAACATAGACTAAGCAAATATACTGAGGCAATGTTTTTATAAGTTTTTCTTTCAACTTAGTAGGTAGGTGCAATCTGTTTCCCTTTTTTCAATTTGTTTGGATCTGTGACATCAAAACATTTTAACAAAAAATAACAAGAGTTCTTGTTAAGAAGTTTCTTATCTTGAGACAGAATATTCTGCTATAACTTTTTTTTTGTTGGAAATTTGTAAAGTTTAATGTAGTAACATAATAATTTTACCATGATCTGATAAATCTTATAAAGGAACGCCAGGAAATTTGCTAGAACTCCTGAATTTCAAATAAAAATATGTTTGTTCGTATTAAACTTATAATCATTATATGAAACTTATAATCATTATATACATGGTGGCCGAGTTGGTTAGACCTTGGACTTAAAAACACTCAGGTCCCTGGTTCGAATACCGGTGTGTACCAATGAGTTTTTAATAAAAAAAAATATGTACATTTGTTTGACAACACCACTATAGTGCCTCAGAGAGCACGTTAAGCTGTCGGTTTTACTATTTAAAACATTGCGACGAGCTAGCCACTTGTTTGGTGTAGACTCGTACCATCGGCTACGACGAGGTGGGATTAAAAACCCCTCCGCTGGGTACACTGGGGCCGTCTAGGCGGTCTCGGGCGGTCTCGGGTGCCGTAAGGCACCCGTGATGATATATATATATATATATATATATATATATATATATATATATATATACTTATAATCAATTTCGAGGTTACCGAAAATATATAACTAAGTTTCAAGTTAAAAAACGACTTCCGATATTTGATGATGAGACACTTACCTCTTTTTAAAGATTATAAAAAATATTCATATTCCAAATTGTAATTATATTTCTTAGTAACTATAATATAGATGGTGTGTCTTATACTAATTACCACATGACGAAGGATTGTACGGCCTAAAAGAGTATTTAGATAAGCCCCCAAATCCGCGTCTTCCTTCTCCATAACTTTTTACTAGATTTAGCCGAAATAGTTTTAAGGGGTATGATGGATCGATTGGCAATCGTCGCATCCCCACAGCACCGGTTATCGATAGGCGCGGGAGCACCAAACGCAGCGCAAGAGTTTTCGTAAACAAAATATTTTTGACTTCTAGCTTTTTAATTTTCACACCAAACCAGGGGTGTTCCACTCCGCGCTATAGTTATGAAGCTAAAAGTACCCGGCCGTACCCACGGATGGGTTTTATTTTTGAGGGCTGCCGCGCACCGGCCAAGTCGCATGTTTATATGATACTCACGCACCTCGTCGCGCTATTCAATATTAACCAAAATAAGGTCTAAAGCTTATTGTGCGACATTCGGTAGCTTAAATAATAGTAATAAGGACCTTACATTTTTCATACTTCCAAAGGACCTCAAAAGGTAAATAAATCCACGCCTACCACGGTTATTATTAGACAGGTACACTAAAAAAATATCAAAACGTGTGTCTAGTAGTCTGTTTATAAGAATGCGAATTTTCATTACTCGCCACCTTTCCAATGTACCAAATGTTGTCCTTTGTTATAATTATCTAAGTGTCTCGTATTTACGTACTTTGTTAGATATTTAATTACTATATATAGTTATATAGTTTTGTTTGATAAGTCTAGGTAGTAATAGTTAGTGCACTACCATAAACTAACTATTACTAGAAATATTATGCAGTGACAACATACATACTTGCTCGTACATACTTATTTATTTGCCTAATTAGGTGCCTACGTAGGTTGTAACATAGACTAAGCAAATATACTGAGGCAATGTTTTTATAAGTTTTTCTTTCAACTTAGTAGGTAGGTGCAATCTGTTTCCTTTAAAGGTATTATTCGCACTTATATTATTCCACATAATCTACCTATACTACTTGTACCTACTATTATTTCTTTTGTGCCTATACACCGAAAAGCAATATTTAGTTTCATAGGCAATGTAGTATGCCTTATGGCTTCCGTATCTCCTTAGGTTAAAATACCTATGCAGCAGACATCCTAAAATAAAATTGTTTTATGATCTACGTACTTACTACTAAGTACCTAACCTAGGTTTGGGTTAAAAAAAGACAACCCTAACGTCGTCAGAAAAGTAAAGAATGACGCGATAGAAAGAGAGGCAATTTTAGGTGAATATAAATGTAGGCCAATAGCGCTGTGCGATCTGAACTGAGCTTTATTGTGCCGGTGCAAGAGTCGCTATTTATTTAATTAATCTTTTGGAGTGGAGCTTCTGTACTTATACTATTATTTCTTCTGTGGTAACGCGAACAAATTGTAGCGAAACTAAATGCACGACCACTCTTTAACTGAAAACTAAATCGAATTGTGTTCATTATCTGTGTTCAAATATCTTACATTTCAGATTCACATTTCTTGGCTCGCATCACTCTTACTTTTCCAGCTACGGGAAGCAGCAGAGCTCGTACGAGCTTGGTTTTATCTTTTAATGACAAAAAGTTTTTTAATTTATTTAGAGATTTCAGGGAAGAAAATGTATTATTTATAAGAAACATTGCTATAAATACACAACAGTTGAGTAAAAAAATTCTTCAAATAAAAAAAAATGACAAAATGCATAGTCACCCTATTCCACGCTTTTTTTTTTTTATTAAACGGATTCAATTGAGATTTTTTTACAAACTTTAAATTGATTTTTACCAACTGCTGGCATAAGAATTATGATCAAATTCATATTATAAAAATGTGGCTTTTCAATCCTGACGCACATGTTTGAATGTCGTCACATACGGTAGACGGTTTCAGGGTACCCAGAGAGGTTTAATCCCACCTCGTCGTAGCCGAAGTTAATTTGTATTGTACGTATAAAGTATACTTCCCAAATATTATAACAGTAATCGCCTCATTTAATATGTAAAATAATTACGTTTTTTGATAAAAAAAAATTGTCACAAACAATGAAACCTTGATTGAATGATGTTTGTCTGGATTGAGGGGCCAAATTAAAAAAAAAATAAGAATTAGCTAATATAGAAACAACTAAGCTTTTTGGTCATATTTGCGAAGACAAAAAATAAGCCTGATGCATGCGTCGAGTAGACGTTCCATTCTATTAAGAAAATTTTCTGAAAGGGTAGTGGGTTGTGTGGACATAGCCCACGTCACCATAATCCAGTAAGAGAAGCAGCAAAACTTGTACGAGCTTAATTTTAGCTTTTAATGAAAAATATTTCAATTTATTTGGAGATTGCAGGAAATAAAATATATTATTAATATGAAGATTGCTATCAATACACAACAGTTGTTGAGTAAAAAAACTGCTTCAAATTTATATATAAAATACAAAATGCGTTGTCACCCTATTCCACGCTTGTAGATGAAGATTTTTTTTTTTTTAATATTTCCGTTAATATTAAACGATTCAAAATGAGCTTTGCGTGGTTCAAAAGAATATATTTTACAAACTATAGACATAAATATACTTGTTTATTGTTTAAATTAACAAATAAGTATTAAAATAAAACTAATTAAAAATAAAAGACCTAACAAATAAAATTGACTACCTACCTAATATACGAGTAATAATAATAATATTTACATGTCCACTATATCCAAACTCTGATCCGATCCGAATGTACCCATAACACTGGCAGCATTTCCCCTTTGTACTGCCAGTGATATTCGCTGTTTAAAGTAGTATCCGGATCGAGAATCGCCAGAGGTCTCGTTCAAAAGAGCACACAATCTCTTCCCAAAGTCCTTGGCTTCGGAACCCCAGACACCAGTTGTCTCCACAGCGAAAGGGACAAATAAATATTGTTTTTTTAGGTTAGCGTATTTACTATGTTTGATTTTTGCTGCTGCCTCAGCAGCCGCTCCAGAAGAGTCCACACAGGCCGGCAAATGGGAAGCAGCAAAGGTGTCAACGCAGGTGGCATCCCAAATTAAGCAACGGCCCCTCTGCCATGGCACCAGCGTTAACTCGTCAGGGCGCTTCCCATCAACCCTACTTAAACCGTGTGGCTCTAGAATAGAAGGAACGTTTGCTGAGGATAGTGCTCTGCGAATAATGTCGTTGAGGCTGTGGTGACGGGACATCCTCCCTGCACTTCTGCTGCAACATAATCCATGATGACCATTCGTTAAGACTTGCGCGCTGCATCTGCATAGGTGAGGTTGACAAATGTTAGCACCTAACCTTAATGCAACGGCAATCCTTAAAGACTGGTCATCAAGGAAAGTACCTAGCGAAGGAGAGGGAAATGCCTCTAACCACAACCCTGACTCGTATGATGAAGTTGCTTTGAATCGTGCCAAATCTATGCCGGTATATTTTTCTAATAAACTATTATATATTTTTTTGATATTTAAAGTATCCCATTGACGCTGTGATGACAACAGTGATGGAGGAAGAACATCCGATGAGGTTCTAAAAGCCTCTAGTGACTCTGATAAATATGGAATCTCAGAAGTGACACCTAAATTTGGCAAAATATTAGTGACTAATTCTGAGACTCCATAGCATGAGGCAATAAAGGCAGGTAGACCCACATCAGATATCCTTCTGATTCCAATACCACCAAACTTAATGGGAAGAGAAGCCTGATCCCATTGAGAGTCGGATAGTTCAACGTTAAGCACTAGTTCAACTGAATTTTTAATACATTCGTCTATGGAAGATGACAAATGTGGAAATTTCCATATAGGGGTTGTGCGAATAATGTAAATAAATTTCGGAATCGAAAAACTTGATTTTAAAATAACAAAGGCGGTATGTGAATGAAGATGTGGCAAATGGTTGTGAAGGATTTTTAATTTTGAAATTCTCTTATTAATAACGGATTCAACAGAATCAAGGGTTATTGGGGCTCCTAACAATTCAAAATTGTGTGTACTCAAAATTTTGATTCCTGGGAATAATAGTTCCAGGTTTAAATTACTAGATGAATTGCAATTAAATATTTCCGACTTGTTAAAATTTATTTCCAATCCTATGTCTGAAAAGGCTTCGCGTAATTTAGACAGGTCCGAGATGATAGTTTCTACATTACCACCTAGTGTTCCGTCATCCAAGTACCAAACATTTAGCTCTGAAGATAAGGATGAAATAATTGATTGGATGCCTAAACTAAAAAGTAAAGGTCCTAAAGGATCACCCTGTTGTATGCCCACTCTAGATTTTATTATTTTTTTATTAAAATATAGATTGCTTTCATGGAAATAACACTGATATAAGAAGGAATATAAAAATGAAACATGCATTTTAACTTGATTAAGAAATACATCTTTATCAAATCACATCTTTAATTATTAGGCCCGCAATCCAGACATACATCATTCAATCAAGGTTTCATTGTTTGTGACGAAATTATTTTATCAAAAAACGTAATTATTGTGGCTCAACCAGCCAGAATTGTATTTTAATGCAATACTTTCAAGAAATCTTATAAAATATGTATTCAATACTTTAATTGATCACAACCTCAAAGCCACCTAAATGAGGCGATTACTGTTATACTATTTGGCAAGTATACTTTTTACTTACAATACAAATTAACTTCGGCTACGACGAGGTGGGATTAAACCCCTGCTGAAACCGTCTACCGTAATGATATAAACTGTCTTCAAGTAGGTAAGATACATTCCTATGCCTATCAACTCCATTGATGTGTAATTGATTGTCAATTTGCTTTTAGGAACGAACTATACACCTACCCAGCAAAACTCGTCACTTTTTCTATGAGTTATATATGTATTATATGTATGCAACAAAATCTTAATCATCCCGCACCTCATATACCTATACTGAAAGCAATGTTGTACACTACCTAAACAAAGCTCAAACTAGCGCAGTTGTACGTAGATACGTACGGGTTAATTACTAGGCAGCGCGAAATTAACGTGTTGGCGGAACAGAAGATGCGCTTTGAAACCTTATTCGAGCTAGTTAGGTACACTTACCAAAGGATTCTGATACTAGTCTTATATATAGGTATATTTATTATTACATATAACTTCATATAGGTAAGAACTCATCGTTCCGTGGGGAAACAAACATACCTAAGGACCACAACATCAAGTCAAACAAATATTTTGATCTCACAAACGAAATTACTAGAAACGGATTTAAAACTCAACTTTATGCAGTTGGTGCAAGAGGAATTCCAGCAAAGTCTTTGCACCGTCTATTGAAGGATCTTGGCCTTCCGAGAACAGCCGTCGGAACTTTTATAGAGCGTTTTTCCAGGATGGCGCTAACAGGATCAAATAGTATTTAGTTGAGTAGAGAGGGTAGTGAACACAGTGCAGGTAAGAGTTCAAAAGGCCTTTAAACCGACTTCGCGGTCTCAAGTCCGCGGGGACGCTGCAGTTCATTCCCCTGCCTTTCAACCACGCGATGGACCCGGCACCCGCACGGTGAAGCCATGGTTTGCTAAGAACATTGTCTCTCTCTCCTAGCTTTTGCGCTATGCTAAGCCTTGAACTCTGGGATATTTTATTTCCAGTTTTACGACATAGAATAAATGGTTATTAGGACCAAAATTTGGTTTCAACAAAATGGAGCGGGGGTTAGATTGGCGCCAAAAACGTTGCATCGTTTAACGTTATCGATTGCGTTTTTGTGAATCGGTAGAATAGTGGCATAAAAAACTATGGTCATACGTGACACGCCTTGCGGCTTTCGTTTATTAAGTGCGTACGAATGATTAAAAACGTCAGTAAAGCAAAAATCGGTAGAATGTTTCATCACGGGTGCCTTACGGCGCCCGAGACCGCCTAGACGGCCCCAGGGTACCCAGCGGAGGGGTTTTAATCCCACCTCGTCGTAGCCGATGGTATGAGTCTACACCGAACAAGTGGCTAGCTCGTTGCGATGTTTTGAATAGACTCAATAACCCATCTATAAACAGTTTCACAAGTTGGTATAGTGAAACCGGGACCGACAGCTTAACGTGCTCTCCGAGGCACTATAGTGGTGTTGTCAAACAAATGTACATAATTTTTTTAATTAAAAACTCATTGGTACACACCGGGATTCGAACCAGGGACCTAAGTGTTTTTAAGTCCAAGGTCTAACCAACTCGGCCACCACGTATATATACGTGACACGCCTTGCGGCTTTCGTTTATTAAGTGCGTACGAATGATTAAAAACGTCAGTAAAGCAAAAATCGGTAGAATAAAGAGCCATTTTCACTTTGACATTAAAGAAAACGTAGACGTATATTTGATTCTGAGAAGACACCAAATTTCGCGTGCTTTCTGCTAAAATATTCATAGCACTAGTCCGTTGTTTCTTCAGTGTGACTTGCGACATAGGCGTCTTCCAACAACCTCCATTTCGCCCTGCCCTTAGTAGTTCTTGACCATAAAGCACCTCTAAAGACCTAACTTCATAGGAAAATATTAAATACGGCATTGTAATTTAATTAAAAAAAATATACACAAACATTCACCGAAGCCGACAGACTTTCACACAAATGGTCATGATGGCTTGACCATTTGTGTGAAAATCTGTCGTCTTCAGTGAATGTTTGTGTATATTTTTGTTAGACCCAGACGATGATGGAGCCTTTTTAAACATTAGTCTATGCTTAATAGTGTTCTACGTCTATGTGGAGGTTGCATGGAAACTGATGCAACACCCATGTGCTACTTTATTGCACCAGGGTGCTTCGCAATGTTAGGTATTAATATTAAAAAGCGTGCAGAAGATTAATTTTATACATATTATATTGCCTTCAGCCCAGCGGTGTTACACAGCACTAGTAAGGTACTAGTTTGTGTTCAAGGGGAGGTTATTACGCCTCATCCATTAAGTTCTTATTACGCTCACATTTTTAAAAACTGTTAAAATAAATTGAACCCTAACTTTAAGGATTTTAAGAGTTAAATTATATTAATTTCATACAAAATGTGTCAAATTTTTTATTTTATATGCAGTTAACTTTAAATTGAAATATCTAACAATATTATTCTTACCCTACACATACATCACGGGTGGCTTACGGCGCCCGAGACCGCCTAGACGGCCCCAGAGGCCACATTCTGTTTCTTTTAAAGGTAACGTTAGATTGTCAAAATTGCAAAAAAGTGACAAGACTGCAAAAATTTATTAAATGTTTCGTCATTAACAGTTTAAGGTTATTTAATAAATTACCTAAAAGCATTATATATCTGAGTGAAATAAGTTTAAGAATTGTATAAAACACATTTTAATCAATAAGGCTTTCTATTAGTGTAAAAGACTATTTTAACGATAAAGACGTCTGGAACCGTCCTGATATGCAATTGAGGTCTCGCAACTAGTGAACAAATTACTTATTATATTTGTAGAATGAACCCTAGCTTAGTAGTGTCCGATATTGTAATAATTTAATATTACATAATTTATTTTTATTACATTATGTAAATTTTGTCTTTGGATAATATGTAAATTTTGCAGGTAATCATTGGTGATTACCTGCTTATTTATACTACAGTACTGTGTAGTTCTGTAAATTGGTACATTAACAAATAATCTGCCATAGGGTGTTTTGCGCATGCTGATCGGTGGGGTGCATTTTGAGTATGCTACTATAAATATATAATCCTTATACCTTTACATATATATATATATATATATATATATATATATATATATATATATGTGTGTGTGATTGGTTACTAACCTTTTCTTTAGAATAAATATATGGTCGGTGAAGTTGGTCGCCTTGGTGGCTCCCTTGTATGGCAGATAATGATTGACAGGGCAATGGAATCAGCTAACCACCTAGTCTTACATTAGTTGGTTATGTAGTGTCTGTTCGGTTTGGAAGTAATTTTCATATTAAGATTTCTAAATTAAAATTCTAAATCTGATATCGAGGTATAATAAATATTTGTCGTTCTTTCAATAATGAATAGCTGCCTAACCAAACGCACTCTAAGACCTCATTGTTAAACTTTTTTTTTTGACTATTCATAAATATCTGTAAAGATTTACATGAAATAAATGATTTGATTTGATTGATTTGAAAATAACGAAATCCTCTAAGTACATTTGTCATCACACGGAACGCTAAACACTGTCGAAGCAAAAGCACCTGTAACACAAGGGAATAATGTACATGCATTTTTTAGTTATTGTTGTTGCTGATTGTTTAATATCATTTATAAAGGATTTGGTTATTTTGACAAGCTAACGTTTCCGATATAAGAAACAGAATTTGGCCGCTCGATACCCAGCGGAAAAGTTTGAATCCCACCTCGTCGTAGCCGATGGTATGTTCTTACCCTAATGTATCATAACGGGTGCCTTACGGCGCCCGAGACCGCCTAGACGGCCCCAGGGTACCCAGCGGAGGGGTTTGAATCCCACCTCGTCGTAGCCGATGGTGTTCTTACCCTAATGTATCATCACGGGTGCCTTACGGCGCCCGAGACCGCCTAAACGGCCCCAGGGTACCCAGCGGAGGGGTTTGAATCCCACCTCGTCGTAGCCGATGGTATGTTCTTACCCTAATATATCATCACGGGTGCCTTACGGCGCCCGAGACCGCCTAGACGGCCCCAGGGTACCCAGCGGAGGGGTTTGAATCCCACCTCGTCGTAGCAGATGGTATATTCTTACCCTAATGTATCATCACGGGTGCCTTACGGCGCCCGAGACCGCCTAGACGGCCCCAGGGTACCCAGCGGAGGGGTTTGAATCCCACCTCGTCGTAGCCGATGGTATGTTCTTACCCTAATGTATCATCACGGGTGCCTTACGGCGCCCGAGACCGCCTAGACGGCCCCAGGGTACCCAGCGGAGGGGTTTGAATCCCACCTCGTCGTAGCCGATGGTATGTTCTTACCCTAATGTATCATCACGGGTGCCTTACGGCGCCCGAGACCGCCTAGACGGCCCCAGGGTACCCAGCGGAGGGGTTTGAATCCCACCTCGTCGTAGCCGATGGTATGTTCTTACCCTAATGTATCATCACGGGTGCCTTACGGCGCCCGAGACCGCCTAGACGGCCCCAGGGTACCCAGAGGAGGGGTGTGAATCCCACCTCGTCGTAGCCGATGGTATGTTCTTACCCTAATGTATCATCACGGGTGCCTTACGGCGCCCGAGACCACCTAGACGGCCCCAGGGTACCCAGCGGAGGGGTTTGAATCCCACCTCGTCGTAGCCGATGGTATGTTCTTACCCTAATGTATCATCACGGGTGCCTTACGGCGCCCGAGACCGCCTAGACGGCCTCAGGGTACCCAGCGGAGGGGTTTGAATCCCACCTCGTCGTAGCCGATGGTATGTTCTTACCCTAATGTATCATCACGGGTGCCTTACGGCGCCCGAGACCGCCTAGACGGCCCCAGAGTACCCAGCGGAGGGGTTTGAATCCCACCTCGTCGTAGCCGATGGTATGTTCTTACCCTAATGTATCACCACGGGTGCTTTACGGCGCCCGAGACCGCCTAGACGGCCCCACGGTACCCAGCAGAGGGGTTTGAATCCCACCTCGTCGTAGCCGATGGTATGTTCTTACCCTAATGTATCATCACGGGTGCCTTACGGCGCCCGAGACCGCCTAGACGGCCCCAGGGTACCCAGAGGAGGGGTATGAATCCCACCTCGTCGTAGCCGATGGTATGTTCTTACCCTAATGTATCATCAAGGGTGCCTTACAGCGCCCGAGACCGCCTAGACAGCCCCAGGGTACCCAGCGGAGGGGTTTGAAACCCACCTCGTCGTAGCCGATGGTATGTTCTTTCCCTAATGTATCATCACGGGTGCCTTACGGCGCCCTAGACCGCCTAGACGGCCCCAGGGTACCCAGCGGAGGGGTTTGAATCCCACCTTGTCGTAGCCAATGGTATGTTCTTACCCTAATGTATCATCACGGGTGCCTTACGGCGCCCGAGACCGCCTAGACGGCCCCAGGGTACCCAGCGGAGGGGTTTGAATCCCACCTCGTCGTAGCCGATGGTATGTTCTTACCCTAATGTATCATCACGGGTGCCTTACGGCGCCTGAGACCGCCTAGACGGCCCCAGGGCACCCAGCGGAGGGGTTTGAATCCCACCTCGTCGTAGTCGATGGTATGTTCTTACCCTAATGTATCATCACGGGTGCCTTACGGCGCCCGAGACCGCCTAGACGGCCCCAGGGTACCCAGCGGAGGGGTTTGAATCCCACCTCGTCGTAGCCGATGGTATGTTCTTACCCTAATGTATCATCAAGGGTGCCTTATAGCGCCCGAGACCGCCTAGACGGCCCCAGGGTACCCAGCGGAGGGGTTTGAAACCCACCTCGTCGTAGCCGATGGTATGTTCTTTCCCTAATGTATCATCACGGGTGCCGTACGGCGCCCGAGACCGCCTAGACGGCCCCAGGGTACCCAGCGGAGGGGTTTGAATCCCACCTCGTCGTAGTCGATGGTATGTTCTTACCCTAATGTATCATCACGGGTGCCTTACGGCGCCCGAGACCGCCTAGACGGCCCCAGGGTACCCAGCGGAGGGGTTTGAATCCCACCTCGTCGTAGCCGATGGTATGTTCTTACCCTAATGTATCATCACGGGTGCCTTACGGCGCCTGAGACCGCCTAGACGGCCCCAGGGTACCCAGCGGAGGGGTTTGAATCCCACCTCGTCGTAGTCGATGGTATGTTCTTACCCTAATGTATCATCACGGGTGCCTTACGGCGCCCGAGACCGCCTAGACGGCCCCAGGGTACCCAGCGGAGGGGTTTGAATCCCACCTCGTCGTAGCCGATGGTATGTTCTTACCCTAATGTATCATCACGGGTGCCTTACGGCGCCCGAGACCGCCTAGAAGGCCCCAGGGTACCCAGCGGAGGGGTTTGAATCCCACCTCGTCGTAGCCGATGGTATGTTCTTATCCTAATGTATCATCACGGGTGCCTTACGGCGCCCGAGACCGCCTAGACGGCCCCAGGGTACCCAGCGGAGGGGTTTGAATCCCACCTCGTCGTAGCCGATGGTATGTTATTACCCTAATGTATCATCACGGGTGCCTTACGGCGCCCGAGACCGCCTAGACGGCCCCAGGGTACCCAGAGGAGGGGTATGAATCCCACCTCGTCGTAGCCGATGGTATGTTCTTACCCTAATGTATCATCAAGGGTGCCTTACAGCGCCCGAGACCGCCTAGACAGCCCCAGGGTACCCAGCGGAGGGGTTTGAATCCCACCTTGTCGTAGCCAATGGTATGTTCTTACCCTAATGTATCATCACGGGTGCCTTACGGCGCCCGAGACCGCCTAGACGGCCCCAGGGTACCCAGCGGAGGGGTTTGAATCCCACCTCGTCGTAGCCGATGGTATGTTCTTACCCTAATGTATCATCACGGGTGCCTTACGGCGCCTGAGACCGCCTAGACGGCCCCAGGGTACCCAGCGGAGGGGTTTGAATCCCACCTCGTCGTAGTCGATGGTATGTTCTTACCCTAATGTATCATCACGGGTGCCTTACGGCGCCCGAGACCGCCTAGACGGCCCCAGGGTACCCAGCGGAGGGGTTTGAATCCCACCTCGTCGTAGCCGATGGTATGTTCTTATCCTAATGTATCATCACGGGTGCCTTACGGCGCCCGAGACCGCCTAGACGGCCCCAGGGTACCCAGCGGAGGGGTTTGAATCCCACCTCGTCGTAGCCGATGGTATGTTCTTACCCTAATGTATCATCACGGGTGCCTTACGGCGCCCGAGACCGCCTAGACGGCCCCAGGGTACCCAGCGGAGGGGTTTGAATCCCACCTCGTCGTAGCCGATGGTATGTTCTTACCCTAATGTATCATCACGGGTGCCTTACGGCGCCCGAGACCGCCTAGAAGGCCCCAGGGTACCCAGCGGAGGGGTTTGAATCTCACCTCGTCGTAGCCGATGGTATGTTCTTATCCTAATTATAGCGCCCGAGACCGCCTAGACGGCCCCAGGGTACCCAGCGGAGGGGTTTGAAACCCACCTCGTCGTAGCCGATGGTATGTTCTTTCCCTAATGTATCATCACGGGTGCCTTACGGCGCCCGAGACCGCCTAGACGGCCCCAGGGTACCCAGCGGAGGGGTTTGAATCCCACCTTGTCGTAGCCAATGGTATGTTCTTACCCTAATGTATCATCACGGGTGCCTTACGGCGCCCGAGACCGCCTAGACGGCCCCAGGGTACCCAGCGGAGGGGTTTGAATCCCACCTCGTCGTAGCTGATGGTATGTTCTTACCCTAATGTATCATCACGGGTGCCTTACGGCGCCTGAGACCGCCTAGACGGCCCCAGGGTACCCAGCGGAGGGGTTTGAATCCCACCTCGTCGTAGTCGATGGTATGTTCTTACCCTAATGTATCATCACGGGTGCCTTACGGCGCCCGAGACCGCCTAGACGGCCCCAGGGTACCCAGCGGAGGGGTTTGAATCCCACCTCGTCGTAGCCGATGGTATGTTCTTATCCTAATGTATCATCACGGGTGCCTTACGGCGCCCGAGACCGCCTAGACGGCCCCAGGGTACCCAGCGGAGGGGTTTGAATCCCACCTCGTCGTAGCCGATGGTATGTTCTTACCCTAATGTATCATCACGGGTGCCTTACGGCGCCCGAGACCGCCTAGACGGCCCCAGGGTACCCAGCGGAGGGGTTTGAATCCCACCTCGTCGTAGCCGATGGTATGTTCTTACCCTAATGTATCACACGGGTGCCTTACGGCGCCCGAGACCGCCTAGAAGGCCCCAGGGTACCCAGCGGAGGGGTTTGAATCCCACCTCGTCGTAGCCGATGGTATGTTCTTATCCTAATGTATCATCACGGGTGCCTTACGGCGCCCGAGACCGCCTAGACGGCCCCAGGGTACCCAGAGGAGGGGTGTGAATCCCACCTCGTCGTAGCCGATGGTATGTTCTTACCCTAATGTATCATCACGGGTGCCTTACGGCGCCCGAGACCACCTAGACGGCCCCAGGGTACCCAGCGGAGGGGTTTGAATCCCACCTCGTCGTAGCCGATGGTATGTTCTTACCCTAATGTATCATCACGGGTGCCTTACGGCGCCCGAGACCGCCTAGACGGCCTCAGGGTACCCAGCGGAGGGGTTTGAATCCCACCTCGTCGTAGCCGATGGTATGTTCTTACCCTAATGTATCATCACGGGTGCCTTACGGCGCCCGAGACCGCCTAGACGGCCCCAGAGTACCCAGCGGAGGGGTTTGAATCCCACCTCGTCGTAGCCGATGGTATGTTCTTACCCTAATGTATCACCACGGGTGCTTTACGGCGCCCGAGACCGCCTAGACGGCCCCACGGTACCCAGCAGAGGGGTTTGAATCCCACCTCGTCGTAGCCGATGGTATGTTCTTACCCTAATGTATCATCACGGGTGCCTTACGGCGCCCGAGACCGCCTAGACGGCCCCAGGGTACCCAGAGGAGGGGTATGAATCCCACCTCGTCGTAGCCGATGGTATGTTCTTACCCTAATGTATCATCAAGGGTGCCTTACAGCGCCCGAGACCGCCTAGACAGCCCCAGGGTACCCAGCGGAGGGGTTTGAAACCCACCTCGTCGTAGCCGATGGTATGTTCTTTCCCTAATGTATCATCACGGGTGCCTTACGGCGCCCTAGACCGCCTAGACGGCCCCAGGGTACCCAGCGGAGGGGTTTGAATCCCACCTTGTCGTAGCCAATGGTATGTTCTTACCCTAATGTATCATCACGGGTGCCTTACGGCGCCCGAGACCGCCTAGACGGCCCCAGGGTACCCAGCGGAGGGGTTTGAATCCCACCTCGTCGTAGCCGATGGTATGTTCTTACCCTAATGTATCATCACGGGTGCCTTACGGCGCCTGAGACCGCCTAGACGGCCCCAGGGCACCCAGCGGAGGGGTTTGAATCCCACCTCGTCGTAGTCGATGGTATGTTCTTACCCTAATGTATCATCACGGGTGCCTTACGGCGCCCGAGACCGCCTAGACGGCCCCAGGGTACCCAGCGGAGGGGTTTGAATCCCACCTCGTCGTAGCCGATGGTATGTTCTTACCCTAATGTATCATCAAGGGTGCCTTATAGCGCCCGAGACCGCCTAGACGGCCCCAGGGTACCCAGCGGAGGGGTTTGAAACCCACCTCGTCGTAGCCGATGGTATGTTCTTTCCCTAATGTATCATCACGGGTGCCGTACGGCGCCCGAGACCGCCTAGACGGCCCCAGGGTACCCAGCGGAGGGGTTTGAATCCCACCTCGTCGTAGCCGATGGTATGTTCTTACCCTAATGTATCATCACGGGTGCCTTACGGCGCCTGAGACCGCCTAGACGGCCCCAGGGTACCCAGCGGAGGGGTTTGAATCCCACCTCGTCGTAGTCGATGGTATGTTCTTACCCTAATGTATCATCACGGGTGCCTTACGGCGCCCGAGACCGCCTAGACGGCCCCAGGGTACCCAGCGGAGGGGTTTGAATCCCACCTCGTCGTAGCCGATGGTATGTTCTTACCCTAATGTATCATCACGGGTGCCTTACGGCGCCCGAGACCGCCTAGAAGGCCCCAGGGTACCCAGCGGAGGGGTTTGAATCCCACCTCGTCGTAGCCGATGGTATGTTCTTATCCTAATGTATCATCACGGGTGCCTTACGGCGCCCGAGACCGCCTAGACGGCCCCAGGGTACCCAGCGGAGGGGTTTGAATCCCACCTCGTCGTAGCCGATGGTATGTTATTACCCTAATGTATCATCACGGGTGCCTTACGGCGCCCGAGACCGCCTAGACGGCCCCAGGGTACCCAGAGGAGGGGTATGAATCCCACCTCGTCGTAGCCGATGGTATGTTCTTACCCTAATGTATCATCAAGGGTGCCTTACAGCGCCCGAGACCGCCTAGACAGCCCCAGGGTACCCAGCGGAGGGGTTTGAATCCCACCTTGTCGTAGCCAATGGTATGTTCTTACCCTAATGTATCATCACGGGTGCCTTACGGCGCCCGAGACCGCCTAGACGGCCCCAGGGTACCCAGCGGAGGGGTTTGAATCCCACCTCGTCGTAGCTGATGGTATGTTCTTACCCTAATGTATCATCACGGGTGCCTTACGGCGCCTGAGACCGCCTAGACGGCCCCAGGGTACCCAGCGGAGGGGTTTGAATCCCACCTCGTCGTAGTCGATGGTATGTTCTTACCCTAATGTATCATCACGGGTGCCTTACGGCGCCCGAGACCCCCTAGACGGCCCCAGGGTACCCAGCGGAGGGGTTTGAATCCCACCTCGTCGTAGCCGATGGTATGTTCTTATCCTAATGTATCATCACGGGTGCCTTACGGCGCCCGAGACCGCCTAGACGGCCCCAGGGTACCCAGCGGAGGGGTTTGAATCCCACCTCGTCGTAGCCGATGGTATGTTCTTACCCTAATGTATCATCACGGGTGCCTTACGGCGCCCGAGACCGCCTAGACGGCCCCA
Source organism: Monopis laevigella (assembly GCA_947458855.1). Taxonomy (NCBI): domain Eukaryota; kingdom Metazoa; phylum Arthropoda; class Insecta; order Lepidoptera; family Tineidae; genus Monopis; species Monopis laevigella. Next base: position 34,223,584 of record OX381576.1, on the reverse strand, counting down.
GGGTACCCAGCGGAGGGGTTTGAATCCCACCTCGTCGTAGCCGATGGTATGTTCTTACCCTAATGTATCACACGGGTGCCTTACGGCGCCCGAGACCGCCTAGAAGGCCCCAGGGTACCCAGCGGAGGGGTTTGAATCCCACCTCGTCGTAGCCGATGGTATGTTCTTATCCTAATGTATCATCACGGGTGCCTTACGGCGCCCGAGACCGCCTAGACGGCCCCAGGGTACCCAGAGGAGGGGTGTGAATCCCACCTCGTCGTAGCCGATGGTATGTTCTTACCCTAATGTATCATCACGGGTGCCTTACGGCGCCCGAGACCACCTAGACGGCCCCAGGGTACCCAGCGGAGGGGTTTGAATCCCACCTCGTCGTAGCCGATGGTATGTTCTTACCCTAATGTATCATCACGGGTGCCTTACGGCGCCCGAGACCGCCTAGACGGCCTCAGGGTACCCAGCGGAGGGGTTTGAATCCCACCTCGTCGTAGCCGATGGTATGTTCTTACCCTAATGTATCATCACGGGTGCCTTACGGCGCCCGAGACCGCCTAGACGGCCCCAGAGTACCCAGCGGAGGGGTTTGAATCCCACCTCGTCGTAGCCGATGGTATGTTCTTACCCTAATGTATCACCACGGGTGCTTTACGGCGCCCGAGACCGCCTAGACGGCCCTACGGTACCCAGCAGAGGGGTTTGAATCCCACCTCGTCGTAGCCGATGGTATGTTCTTACCCTAATGTATCATCACGGGTGCCTTACGGCGCCCGAGACCGCCTAGACGGCCCCAGGGTACCCAGAGGAGGGGTATGAATCCCACCTCGTCGTAGCCGATGGTATGTTCTTACCCTAATGTATCATCAAGGGTGCCTTACAGCGCCCGAGACCGCCTAGACAGCCCCAGGGTACCCAGCGGAGGGGTTTGAAACCCACCTCGTCGTAGCCGATGGTATGTTCTTTCCCTAATGTATCATCACGGGTGCCTTACGGCGCCCTAGACCGCCTAGACGGCCCCAGGGTACCCAGCGGAGGGGTTTGAATCCCACCTTGTCGTAGCCAATGGTATGTTCTTACCCTAATGTATCATCACGGGTGCCTTACGGCGCCCGAGACCGCCTAGACGGCCCCAGGGTACCCAGCGGAGGGGTTTGAATCCCACCTCGTCGTAGCCGATGGTATGTTCTTACCCTAATGTATCATCACGGGTGCCTTACGGCGCCTGAGACCGCCTAGACGGCCCCAGGGCACCCAGCGGAGGGGTTTGAATCCCACCTCGTCGTAGTCGATGGTATGTTCTTACCCTAATGTATCATCACGGGTGCCTTACGGCGCCCGAGACCGCCTAGACGGCCCCAGGGTACCCAGCGGAGGGGTTTGAATCCCACCTCGTCGTAGCCGATGGTATGTTCTTACCCTAATGTATCATCAAGGGTGCCTTATAGCGCCCGAGACCGCCTAGACGGCCCCAGGGTACCCAGCGGAGGGGTTTGAAACCCACCTCGTCGTAGCCGATGGTATGTTCTTTCCCTAATGTATCATCACGGGTGCCGTACGGCGCCCGAGACCGCCTAGACGGCCCCAGGGTACCCAGCGGAGGGGTTTGAATCCCACCTCGTCGTAGCCGATGGTATGTTCTTACCCTAATGTATCATCACGGGTGCCTTACGGCGCCTGAGACCGCCTAGACGGCCCCAGGGTACCCAGCGGAGGGGTTTGAATCCCACCTCGTCGTAGTCGATGGTATGTTCTTACCCTAATGTATCATCACGGGTGCCTTACGGCGCCCGAGACCGCCTAGACGGCCCCAGGGTACCCAGCGGAGGGGTTTGAATCCCACCTCGTCGTAGCCGATGGTATGTTCTTACCCTAATGTATCATCACGGGTGCCTTACGGCGCCCGAGACCGCCTAGAAGGCCCCAGGGTACCCAGCGGAGGGGTTTGAATCCCACCTCGTCGTAGCCGATGGTATGTTCTTATCCTAATGTATCATCACGGGTGCCTTACGGCGCCCGAGACCGCCTAGACGGCCCCAGGGTACCCAGCGGAGGGGTTTGAATCCCACCTCGTCGTAGCCGATGGTATGTTATTACCCTAATGTATCATCACGGGTGCCTTACGGCGCCCGAGACCGCCTAGACGGCCCCAGGGTACCCAGAGGAGGGGTATGAATCCCACCTCGTCGTAGCCGATGGTATGTTCTTACCCTAATGTATCATCAAGGGTGCCTTACAGCGCCCGAGACCGCCTAGACAGCCCCAGGGTACCCAGCGGAGGGGTTTGAATCCCACCTTGTCGTAGCCAATGGTATGTTCTTACCCTAATGTATCATCACGGGTGCCTTACGGCGCCCGAGACCGCCTAGACGGCCCCAGGGTACCCAGCGGAGGGGTTTGAATCCCACCTCGTCGTAGCCGATGGTATGTTCTTACCCTAATGTATCATCACGGGTGCCTTACGGCGCCTGAGACCGCCTAGACGGCCCCAGGGTACCCAGCGGAGGGGTTTGAATCCCACCTCGTCGTAGTCGATGGTATGTTCTTACCCTAATGTATCATCACGGGTGCCTTACGGCCCCCGAGACCGCCTAGACGGCCCCAGGGTACCCAGCGGAGGGGTTTGAATCCCACCTCGTCGTAGCCGATGGTATGTTCTTATCCTAATGTATCATCACGGGTGCCTTACGGCGCCCGAGACCGCCTAGACGGCCCCAGGGTACCCAGCGGAGGGGTTTGAATCCCACCTCGTCGTAGCCGATGGTATGTTCTTACCCTTATGTATCATCACGGGTGCCTTACGGCGCCCGAGACCGCCTAGACGGCCCCAGGGTACCCAGCGGAGGGGTTTGAATCCCACCTCGTCGTAGCCGATGGTATATTCTTACCCTAATGTATCATCACGGGTGCCTTACGGCGCCCGAGACCGCCTAGACGGCCCCAGGGTACCCAGCGGAGGGGTTTGAATCCCACCTCGTCGTAGCCGATGGTATGTTCTTATCCTAATGTATCATCACGGGTGCCTTACGGCGCCCGAGACCGCCTAGACGGCCCCAGGGTACCCAGCGGAGGGGTTTGAATCCCACCTCGTCGTAGCCGATGGTATGTTCTTACCCTTATGTATCATCACGGGTGCCTTACGGCGCCCGAGACCGCCTAGACGGCCCCAGGGTACCCAGCGGAGGGGTTTGAATCCCACCTCGTCGTAGCCGATGGTATGTTCTTACCCTAATGTATCATCACGGGTGCCTTACGGCGCCCGAGACCGCCTAGAAGGCCCCAGGGTACCCAGCGGAGGGGTTTGAATCTCACCTCGTCGTAGCCGATGGTATGTTCTTATCCTAATTATAGCGCCCGAGACCGCCTAGACGGCCCCAGGGTACCCAGCGGAGGGGTTTGAAACCCACCTCGTCGTAGCCGATGGTATGTTCTTTCCCTAATGTATCATCACGGGTGCCTTACGGCGCCCGAGACCGCCTAGACGGCCCCAGGGTACCCAGCGGAGGGGTTTGAATCCCACCTTGTCGTAGCCAATGGTATGTTCTTACCCTAATGTATCATCACGGGTGCCTTACGGCGCCCGAGACCGCCTAGACGGCCCCAGGGTACCCAGCGGAGGGGTTTGAATCCCACCTCGTCGTAGCTGATGGTATGTTCTTACCCTAATGTATCATCACGGGTGCCTTACGGCGCCTGAGACCGCCTAGACGGCCCCAGGGTACCCAGCGGAGGGGTTTGAATCCCACCTCGTCGTAGTCGATGGTATGTTCTTACCCTAATGTATCATCACGGGTGCCTTACGGCGCCCGAGACCGCCTAGACGGCCCCAGGGTACCCAGCGGAGGGGTTTGAATCCCACCTCGTCGTAGCCGATGGTATGTTCTTATCCTAATGTATCATCACGGGTGCCTTACGGCGCCCGAGACCGCCTAGACGGCCCCAGGGTACCCAGCGGAGGGGTTTGAATCCCACCTCGTCGTAGCCGATGGTATGTTCTTATCCTAATGTATCATCACGGGTGCCTTACGGCGCCCGAGACCGCCTAGACGGCCCCAGGGTACCCAGCGGAGGGGTTTGAATCCCACCTCGTCGTAGCCGATAGTATGTTCTTACCCTAATGTATCATCACGGGTGCCTTACGGCGCGCGAGACCGCCTAGACGGCCCCAGGGTACCCAGAGGAGGGGTTTGAATCCCACCTCGTCGTAGCCGATGGTATGTTCTTACCCTAATGTATCATCAAGGGTGCCTTATAGCGCCCGAGACCGCCTAGACGGCCCCAGGGTACCCAGCGGAGGGGTTTGAAACCCACCTCGTCGTAGCCGATGGTATGTTCTTTCCCTAATGTATCATCACGGGTGCCTTACGGCGCCCGAGACCGCCTAGACGGCCCCAGGGTACCCAGCGGAGGGGTTTGAATCCCACCTTGTCGTAGCCAATGGTATGTTCTTACCCTAATGTATCATCACGGGTGCCTTACGGCGCCCGAGACCGCCTAGACGGCCCCACGGTACCCAGCGGAGGGGTTTGAATCCCACCTCGTCGTAGTCGATGGTATGTTCTTACCCTAATGTATCATCACGGGTGCCTTACGGCGCCCGAGACCGCCTAGACGGCCCCAGGGTACCCAGCGGAGGGGTTTGAATCCCACCTCGTCGTAGCCGATGGTATGTTCTTACCCTAATGTATCATCACGGGTGCCTTACGGCGCCCGAGACCGCCTAGAAGGCCCCAGGGTACCCAGCGGAGGGGTTTGAATCCCACCTCGTCGTAGCCGATGGTATGTTCTTATCCTAATGTATCATCACGGGTGCCTTACGGCGCCCGAGACCGCCTAGACGGCCCCAGGGTACCCAGCGGAGGGGTTTGAATCCCACCTCGTCGTAGCCGATGGTATGTTATTACCCTAATGTATCATCACGGGTGCCTTACGGCGCCCGAGACCGCCTAGACGGCCCCAGGGTACCCAGCGGAGGGGTTTGAATCCCACCTCGTCGTAGCCGATGGTATGTTCTTACCCTAATGTATCATCACGGGTGCCTTACGGCGCCCGAGACCGCCTAGAAGGCCCCAGGGTACCCAGCGGAGGGGTTTGAATCCCACCTCGTCGTAGCCGATGGTATGTTCTTATCCTAATGTATCATCACGGGTGCCTTACGGCGCCCGAGACCGCCTAGACGGCCCCAGGGTACCCAGCGGAGGGGTTTGAATCCCACCTCGTCGTAGCCGATGGTATGTTATTACCCTAATGTATCATCACGGGTGCCTTACGGCGCCCGAGACCGCCTAGACGGCCCCAGGGTACCCAGCGGAAGGGTTTGAATCCCACCTCTTCGTAGCCGATGGTATGTTCTTACCCTAATGTATCATCACGGGTGCCTTACGGCGCCCGAGACCGCCTAGACGGCCCCAGGGTACCCAGCGGAGGGGTTTGAATCCCACCTTGTCGTAGCCAATGGTATGTTCTTACCCTAATGTATCATCACGGGTGCCTTACGGCGCCCGAGACCGCCTAGACGGTCCCAGGGTACCCAGCGGAGGGGTTTGAATCCCACCTCGTCGTAGCCGATGGTATGTTCTTACCCTAATGTATCATCACGGGTGCCTTACGGAGCCTGAGACCGCCTAGACGGCCCCAGGGTACCCAGCGGAGGGGTTTGAATCCCACCTCGTCGTAGTCGATGGTATGTTCTTACCCTAATGTATCATCACGGGTGCCTTACGGCGCCCGAGACCGCCTAGACGGCCCCAGGGTACCCAGCGGAGGGGTTTGAATCCCACCTCGTCGTAGCCGATGGTATGTTCTTACCCTAATGTATCATCACGGGTGCCTTACGGCGCCCGAGACCGCCTAGAAGGCCCCAGGGTACCCAGCGGAGGGGTTTGAATCCCACCTCGTCGTAGCCGATGGTATGTTCTTATCCTAATGTATCATCACGGGTGCCTTACGGCGCCCGAGACCGCCTAGACGGCCCCAGGGTACCCAGCGGAGGGGTTTGAATCCCACCTCGTCGTAGTTGATGGTATGTTATTACCCTAATGTATCATCACGGGTGCCTTACGGCGCCCGAGACCGCCTAGACGGCCCCAGGGTACCCAGCGGAAGGGTTTGAATCCCACCTCGTCGTAGCCGATGGTATGTTCTTACCCTAATGTATCATCACGGGTGCCTTACGGCGCCCGAGACCGCCTAGACGGCCCCACGGTACCCAGCAGAGGGGTTTGAATCCCACCTCGTCGTAGTCGATGGTATGTTCTTACCCTAATGTATCATCACGGGTGCCTTACGGCGCCCGAGACCGCCTAGACGGCCCCAGGGTACCCAGCGGAGGGGTTTGAATCCCACCTCGTCGTAGCCGATGGTATGTTCTTACCCTAATGTACCATCACGGGTGCCTTACGGCGCCCGAGACCGCCTAGACGGCCCCAGGGTACCCAGCGGAGGGGTTTGAATCCCACCTCGTCGTAGCAGATGGTATGTTCTTATCCTAATGTATCATCACGGGTGCCTTACGGCGCCCGAGACCGCCTAGACGGCCCCAGGGTACCCAGCGGAGGGGTTTGAATCCCACCTCGTCGTAGCCGATGGTATGTTCTTACCCTAATGTATCATCACGGGTGCCTTACGGCGCCCGAGACCGCCTAGACGGCCCCAGGGTACCCAGCGGAGGGGTTTGAATCCCACCTCGTCGTAGCCGATGTTATGTTCTTACCCTAATGTATCATCACGGGTGCCTTACGGCGCCTGAGACCACCTAGACGGCCCCAGGGTACCCAGCGGAGGGGTTTGAATCCCACCTCGTCGTAGCCAATGGTATGTTCTTACCCTAATGTATCATCACGGGTGCCTTACGGCGCCTGAGACCGCCTAGACGGCCACAGGGTACCCAGCGGAAGGGTTTGAATCCCACCTCGTCGTAGCCGATGGTATGTTCTTACCCTAATGTATCATCACGGGTGCCTTACGGCGCCCGAGACCGCCTAGACGGTCCCAGGGTACCCAGCGGAGGGGTTTGAATCCCACCTCGTCGTAGCCGATGGTATGTTCTTACCCTAATGTATCATCACGGGTGCCTTACGGCGCCCGAGACCGCCTAGACGGCCCCAGGGTACCCAGCGGAGGGGTTTGAATCCCACCTCGTCGTAACCGATGGTATGTTCTTACCCTAATGTATCATCACGGGTGCCTTACGGCGCCTGAGACCGCCTAGACGGCCCCAGGGTACCCAGCGGAGGGGTTTGAATCCCACCTCGTCGTAGCCGATGGTATGTTCTTACGAGTACCCTAATGTATCATCAAGGGTGCCTTACGGCGCCCGAGACCGCCTAGACGGCCCCAGGATACCCAGCGGAGGGGTTTGAATCCCACTTCGTCGTAGCCGATGGTATGTTCTTACCCTAATGTATCATCACGGGTGCCTTACGGCGCCCGAGACCGCCTAGACTGCCCCAGGGTACCCAGCGGAGGGGTTTGAATCCCACCTCGTCGTAGCCGATGGTATGTTCTTACGAGTACCCTAATGTATCATCAAGGGTGCCTTACGGCGCCCGAGACCGCCTAGACGGCCCCAGGATACCCAGCGGAGGGGTTTGAATCCCACTTCGTCGTAGCCGATGGTATGTTCTTACCCTAATGTATCATCACGGGTGCCTTACGGCGCCCGAGACCGCCTAGACGGCCCCAGGATACCCAGCGGAGGGGTTTGAATCCCACTTCGTCGTAGCCGATGGTATGTTCTTACCCTAATGTATCATCACGGGTGCCTTACGGCGCCCGAGACCGCCTAGACGGCCCCAGGGTACCCAGCGGAGGGGTTTGAATCCCACCTCGTCGTAGCCGATGATATGTTCTTACCCTAATGTATCATCACGGGTGCCTTACGGCGCCCGAGACCGCCTAGACGGCCCCAGGGTACCCAGCGGAGGGGTTTGAATCCCACCTCGTCGTAGCCGATGGTATGTTCTTACGAGTACCCTAATGTATCATCAAGGGTGCCTTACGGCGCCCGAGACCGCCTAGACGGCCCCAGGGTACCCAGCGGAGGGGTTTGAATCCCACCTCGTCGTAGCCGATGGTATGTTCTTACCCTAATGTATCATCACGGGTGCCTTACGGCGCCCGAGACCGCCTAGACGGCCCCAGGGTACCCAGCGGAGGGGTTTGAATCCCACCTCGTCGTGGCCGATGGTATGTTCTTACCCTAAACATGAACAAAAAGCAATATCATGACTTTAAGGAATAATATCGTGAAATCACACAATTGACTGTCAATCGAACCCAAGGCCTCCGAATACAACGCCAAAAGCGCAACCACTAGTCTACGGAGGCGATCATATTATTATACCAAACAAAACATGAGTATCTAGTTTATACGTACTTAATATAAATAAGAATAAAAATGGTTTATTTACCGAAATATTTTTACGCTTGGGAACCTTGAGTATGACCTGCGTAGCACATTTTACCCATCCGATCAAATTTACCCATCCATCTTAGTTTTATACGTGGTGGCCGAGTTGGTTAGACCTTGGACTTAAAAGCGCTTGGGCCCCTGGTTCGAATCCCGGTGTGTACCAATGAGTTTTTAATTAAAAAATGTATGTACATTTGTTTGACAACACCACTATAGTGCCTCGGAGAGCACGTTAAGCTGTCGGTCCCGGTTTTACTATACCAACTTGTGAAGCTGTTTATAGATGGGTTATTGAGTCTATTTAAAATAACGACGAGCTAGCCACTGGTTGGTATAGACTCATACCATCGGTTACGGCGAGGTGGGACTAAAAACCCCTCCGCTGGGTACCCTGGGGCCGTCTAGGCGTCTCGGGCGTCGTAAGGCACCCGTGATGATATGTATATGTATCTTAGTTTTAAAAAATTGTATTTAAGTATATTTGTTTTAGGTTGTTTAATATTCCGCCCGAGCGGAGGAGGTTCAATCATCTAAATAAAATGTTATAAATGTATTAATTAAACTATTAAAGCCTATAACTATCATTGTTGTGGCTTCAGCAGTTTGAGAACTTACTGAACTGATGGCGAAAGCCATCAATTATATAATTAACACTTTGAAGTGCAACTTGGTTTATCAACCTTCTAGTGCCAACAGACTGTATTTCATCGACTAATTTTGAATACTGTGCGCGTAGCTTGGAAATCGTAAGCGTGTTTATTTACATACATATCATTACATGGACTCAATAACCCATCTATAAACAGTTTCACAAGTTGGTATATCGAAACCGGGACCGACAGCTTAACGTGCTCTCCGAGGCACTATAGTGGTGTTGTCAAACAAATGTACATACATATTTATTAATTAAAAACTCATTGGTACACAACCAGGGGCCTAAGTGTTTTTAAGTCCAAGGTCTAACCAACTCGGCCACCACGTATAAATTTTGAATGTGTTTAGTTAAAAACAAAATAAAACACTTTTACTAATCAGATCAATGTACTAATTTGTGAATTTACTATTTTATTATATGTATAGATTTAGTTGTTTGGAGAGCGCACAAATACATGTAGGTATGTCCTGAGGCCATATTCTGCTTTTTTTTTAAGGTTTAGATTACCAAATAAAGAAATCCTTTATGTATGACACGGAATGTTTTCAAGCCAATGTACTTATAATTTCTCCTTGACTTTTATAGAAATAGAACGAAAAAAAAAAAAAAAAATTATATTAGTTTGTTTGTCCGTTTATTATCTTCGCAGTTTCATAATTAGGCCGCTGTTTTCTATATCGACTATCTTTTTTTCTGAATCAATTTTAGCCTTTGGGAATAACCCTCTCATTTAGAAATAAATCAATATCAGAGGAGGCACTATAAATTTTAGTCTTATTTGCTTATATCTGCAGAGGCAAGCAAACATCTATTTATTAAAACACTTCAACTTAAGTTTTTTCAGACCTTCCTCTCTCCATGTCTTAACCAAAAACCTAATTGGAAAACATTTTTTCGATAGTTTTTCTATTTTAAAATGATGCCTTTTTAATGTATAAAGACATTTTTCTTCTAAACGGGTTGAGTTTTAAGTCTAATATAAATACACCTCACAAGAAAATACAGTTTATAATCCACTACTAAACGAAATTTTACCAAAATAAATTATTAAGTATGTTATAGACAAAATTAGTTTTGTGACTTACTACATTTTTATTGATTGAAAATTGTTTGCGCGATTTTCAATCTTGCGGAGCAGATCCAAGAGCTATAATAAGTAATTATATGACCCCGTTGACCAGTCCCGCCTAGTGTGGCGATGCGTACGGCGTGTATCTCTCGTGCTGCCGGGGCTACTAAAGATTTACGTAATTAATTTGACCATGTATAAACCTTACGAGTCCTTGAATTATAGAAAAAATACTTTTAATCAAAATAATATTATTATATATAGAATAAATTTGAGTTTTCGAATCTGGAACAAGGAAAACCGGAGTCACCGCGAAACAACATCGATTTTTTTTATCGGTTACCTATAACTTTTTTATTTATTTTTTTGACAACATAGAGAAGCCACATATATAGGGGTAACCGCGACAGTCGATTGACGTTTTTTTATAGGAATTATTTTTGACCGCCTCCGTAGACTGGTTGCGACTTTTGTGTAATATCCAAAGGTCGTGGTTCGATTCCCACCCATGACAAAAAAATATTAGTACAGTTTGTCATGGTCTGGGTGTTTATATATAATATGTATAATATTGATGTTTCTGATACACATAGTAACTTAGTTTGTGACCAGAGAAATATGTGTAAATTGTCCTACATATTATTATTAAATATTTTTTGGCCGGTCGCAACGACAGTAGTCAATGATCATCAAGTATGAATGTTACTTTTTTTTTTTCGACATAGGACACGTTATATGTGTTTTTGTGTGAGCCAAGCACGAATTTGAGGTCCATTTAATAATCCAAGATAGCGGCCTCAACTTTTTTTTTAAATTCGACATGGGACTCTTTGTATAGGTTTTTGGGTGAGCCGAGCACGAATTTGAGGTCCATTTTAAAATCCAAGATGGCGACCTCAACTTTATTTTTTAAAATCGACATTGTACTAGTTATATATATTTTTGGGTGTGCCGAGCACGAATTTGAGGTCCATTTTAAAATCCATGATGGCGGCCTCAACTTTATTTTTAAAAATCGACATGGGACTCGTTATATAGGTTTTTGGGTGTGCCGAGCACGAATTTGAGGTCCATTTTAAAATCCAAGATGGCGGCTTCAACTTTATTTTTAAAAATCGACATGGGACTCGTTATATATGTTTTTGGGTGTGCCGATAACATAGAGTCCCATGTCGAATTTTAGAAATAAACTTGAGGTCGCCATTTTGGATTTGAAAATAGACCTCAAATTCGTGCTCGTCTCACCCAAAACCCTATATAACGAGTCCCATGTCGAATTTTAAAAATAAAGTTGAGGCCATCATCTTGAATTTTTTAATGAACCTCAAATTCGTGCTCGGCTCACCCAAAACCCTATATAACGAGTCTTATGTCGAATTTTAAAAATAAAGTTGAGGCCACCATCTTGGATTTTTAATGAACACCAAATTCGTGCTCGGCTCACCCAAAACCCTATATAACGAGTCCTATGTGCTCGGCTCCCAGTCCTATGTGCTCGGCACACCCAAAAACCTATATAACGAGTCCCATGTCGATTTAAAAAAATAAAATTGTGGCCACCATTTTTGATTTTTAATGAACCTCAAATTCGTGCTCGGCTCACCCAAAACCCCCATATAACGAGTCCTATGTGCTCGGCTCCCAGTCCTATGTGCTCGGACAACCCAAACACATATATAACGAGTCCCATGTCGATTTTTAAAAATAAAGTTGAGGCCGCCATTTTGAATTTTAAACGGACCTCAAGTTCGTGCTCGGCACACCCAAAAACCTATATAACGAGTCCCATGTCGATTTTTAAAAATAAAGTTGAGGCCGCCATCTTGAATTTTAAACGGACCTCAAATTCGTGCTCGGCACACCCAATAACCTATATAACGAGTCCCATGTCGATTATTTAAAAAAAAATTGAGGCCACCATCTTGGATTTTTAATGAACCTCAAATTCGTGCTCGGCTCATCCAAAACCCCATATAACGAGTCCTATGTGCTCGGCTCCCAGTCCTATGTGCTCGGCCCACCCAAAAACATATATAACGAGTCCCATGTCGATTTTTAAAAATAAAGTTGAGGCCGAGCACGAATTTGAGGTCCATTTTAAAATTCAAGATGGCAGCCTCAACTTTATTTTAAAAATCGACATGGGACTCGTTATATATGTTTTTGGGTGTGCCGAGCACGAATTTGAGGTGTATTTTAAAATCCAAGATGGTGGCCTCAATTTTATTTTTAAAAATCGACATGGGACTCGTTATATTGGTTTTTGGGTGGGCCGAGCACATAGGACTGGGAGCCGAGCACATAGGACTCGTTATGTGGGGTTTTGGGTGAGCCGAGCACGAATTTGAGGTTCATTAAAAATCCAAGATGGTGGACTCAATTTTATTTTAAAAAATCGACATGGGACTCGTTATATAGGGTTTTGGGTGTGCCGGGCACGAATTTGAGGTCCGTTTAAAATTCAAGATGGCGGCCTCAACTTCATTTTTAAAAATCGACATGGGACTCGTTATATATGTTTTTAGGTGGGCCGAGCACATAGGACTGGGAGCCGAGCACATAGGACTCGTTATATGGGGTTTTGGGTGAGCCGAGCACGAATTTGAGGTTCATTAAAAATCCAAGATGGTGGCCTCAATTATATTTTTTAAAATCGACATGGGACTCGTTATATATATTTTTGGGTGGGCCGAGCACATAGAGTCCCATGTCGAATTTTAGAAATAAACTTGAGGTCGCTATTTTGGATTTTAAAATAGACCTCAAGTATAATTTCTTCAGGAGCTCGCTCTGCTAACATAAGGTTGACTAAAGAGGTAAGTTCTTTTAGAAGTGAAGATCCAGAATCCAGACAAGCGATTCTCTTAAAAGTTATCCCGTCTAAACCAAAAAAGCAGCAGAGCCGTGTCTAAATGTGCGAATTTCATCAACGATATCGTTTACTGTTACCTCTGAATTTTGGTGCGATGAAGGAGGTTTTGGAAACTGTAAGGCAGCGAAGGGTTGTGGATATTTCTCTTGGAGGGCCGCCAATGTCTCCAATGAGTTAGTGCCTATGGTGTCGCCAGAAAACAACAATTCCTGCACCACTTACATAACCCTCAGATAGTTTATTTTCTATTGATTTTAATTTATTGCAATAGGTTGTACGAGTATATATAAAATTTATAAAACATTTAAGGATTGGTTATTTTTTATACTATTCTCCTTAATTTTAGCTGTTAATGATTTTGATTTATTTCTAAATGAGAGGGTTATTTCCAAAAGCTGAAATTGTTTCAGAAAAAAAGATAGTCGATATAGAAAACAGCGGCCTAATTATGAAACTGCGAAGATAATAAACGGACAAACAAACTGATATAAAATAATTTTAACTCAACGTTTTTCTGAAGTGTTCTTTTCTGAAAAGTACAGTAAGTATATTAGTATTTTTTTCGTGCCCTAAGACGTATCTGGGGCAAACATCGGATACGTTTGCCCCAAATACGTCTTAGGGCCCCGTTGAGTTATTAATTTTAAATCATTAATTACTGTTGATGGAACGAAGAGACAAATTATATTTGGGTCTAACTTTTCAACCTAAAGCGATTAGCAGGCAGAGTTTTATGTTACCACAGTGGCTTACACTATTACGATAGAACCGAGTGTTTAATTTTTGATTGGTATTAATTTAGCATTATATAATATTGTATTGTCCTTTCTAAATATGATTACTACTCTATGATATATTTTGTCATATCTAATAATTTTATACTCTATGGTATGCGCAGGACAAAATGTAGTTGGTGAATTTTATAATAATAAAACAGTTTTTAGAATAATATAAAGAATATAATAATAAGAATACACGTTTAATACAATGATATTTAATTTTATTATAACAGCTATGCCATGTAAAAAGAGCAAAATATCAACAAAAAAAAAATACAAACTAAAATGACAGATTAGCCGAACCAGCGACGTGCATACGACGTCCATGCCACGTGCAAACGACGTGACGCCCATACAAGCCGTTATACATTTAGTAGAATACCATGTTTCAACTCAACGTCCTTTGCTTTGTAAATGGATCGTGTCGGTAAGTCAAAGTTTAAAATTAGCGGAATCGGGGCCCTGCTGGAGCTGCGGCCGGCCATACTCAGTCACTCAAGTGCCGCAAAAACTCACAAATAACTGCAGCTTACGAGTTTGCGGCGCTTGCGTTCGAAACACTTGGTCCGTGGTCGTCCGACACTAAATTATTTATTAAACACCTCGGGAAGGGACTGTTTCTCGTTTCAAGTGACCCAATGGCAGTTACGTTGCTCAAAACTTAAGTCCGGATCAATAGTCGTTGCTAAGCCAGTGCTTCGCACGAGCTTTTGCTTAGAACTAACTGTCAAAGTGACAGTTTTTTTTTAAATAGTCGGTGCTCCGAGCGGTGGCTCACGCTAAAGCTGAGCTGTTGTTCGGCTAAGCATTAGTCTCGAAATTCCTTTACTTAAGTCATGCTCATCGTTAGTTTCTTCGTGTTAGTCTGTTATTTCTTATTGATTACGTAATTATGAAATTTCTTGTCGTTTTAAAAATATTATAGTCCATTTTTCTAGTTTTCTTTTATTTATTGTGTGTATTTCATAATTTATTCATACAAAATCCATAATTCCTTCTTTTCCAGTGTAATTATATATTTTATATTATAAAACTTCAACAGTAGAGGGTTACCTATCTCCGTGGAAATACAACTTTTTTGAGGTTTTTTGCACCAGGATTCCAAGTAATATACATATTTCAGCAAGCATTGGCGTGAGGCGTTGTTGGGTTAGCTGCGTCAATTTACTCGACTATTATAGTGCGAAGTGGCGCCTGACCAAAGAAAAAGATCGCGAATCGCCGCATCGATCGATAAAAATGTATAGGAATTTTACTCTATGGATAGAGCCTGATCGACGAGAAACATCAAATCCCATACATAATCCCATGGCTTTCGATGGGTATTTCGATTCGATTGGCTCTTTGGTAAGGCCCGTGGTTGCTAGGCTAAGCATCGTTTGAGTATTACTTAAGTGAGCGCGGATTGAGCCAGTGCTAAGCCATGACTATTAATCCGGACATTAGTATTGCGATATCTTTGTATATTATATATATTATGATTAGGTAATTTTTCTTAAGATAATTTGTATATAGTAATTTAGATTATATTTAATTGTATTTACCTAATATGTTACTGTAAATGTATTGAAATAAAATAAAATTCTCAAAATGCTTATATTTTTTTACCAAAATACAAATAAAATATATTTACAAAAGCTGTTTCACAAAAACTAGTTTAATTAATAAATTCCTGTCGCGGTTTCGCATACACTAAGCGGTCGAATTTCCAACATTTAATAACTAAATGCATTTTAAATTAAATTTTGAATGGCTGGATCCTGCTAATTAAAATTTTGCGTATATTTTGATCATCCATTTTTATTGCTTAATTTTCAGTTTTAGGTCTTAATGTGTTACATTTAAAGTATAGAATTATACGGTAGTTATAACGTGTAAGTCTCTTTTAAAATTAGCACTGTACACGAACGTGCTTTGACACAACTTTGTCGCATACAATAAAATTGTTCTCTGTAAAATAGATGTTAGGTATCCAAATTAGTAGCTGTAACATTTTGGTGAATATTAATTTTATTATAATTACTTTGTGCCTGGCTATTTTTGATTGCACTTTGTGTTTCCGAAAAGCACCGTAATTTAATTAAAAAATTTTTTTTTTTTTGGCTATTTCGTTATTATAATGTTAATATAAAATTTCATTGTAGATAACATTTAAGTTTATTCTTATTTTTAAAATATACTTGTGCAATTACACTAAGAAGACAAATAGAGTGAATGAGAGCTCTGAAACCATTTACATAAACTTCCGAACACTTAAAAGGTGGTGGTCGTTCCAAAGTAAACTTAATCCGTCAAGAATTAATCAAAAGGCAGTTGCTCGTCAATATGCCTAGCAAAAGAATGAGGCAATCAAAGACCCAGTCTGAGAAATATTTGTAAGTCACACACCGTTTATTAGCAATGTTTATATTTACGAACTATCTGAAAAACTAGATCTAGTTTTGCCGTTACAAACAGTGTGACCAGATTCAGTATTTTAATACCATTTCAGTTTGAACGAATATTTTGACTATCAGTATTTTTATAGGTATATTGGCAAAAAGTCAGTATTTTTAGGTATATTTGGTTAAAAAATTATGCTGGCATAAGTGATTGTCCCTGCGAACATTGGTCGATGGACTTTTCCAAATATATTTTAATAGATCAGTAAGTTATAGTCAAGCAAGACATGACAGGCGGCAGTGACCGAAAAGTGATTGAACTACATAATATAAAAAAATGTTATAATAATAATATGTCGGACAAATTACACATATTGCACTGGTCACAAACTAAGCTCTAGGCTTTTACTATGTGTACCAGAAGCAACGATATAATACATATTATATTTTATAAACACCTAGACCATGAAAAATTGTACAGAAAAATCATACTAATATTTTTTGCCATGGGTGGGAATCGAACCCACAACCTCCGGATATAACGCCAAAGGCGCAACCACTAGTCTACGGAGGCTGTCATAATAATAGATTACTGCCATCAAGGTTACTGCCGTTATTTGAAGACTAAAATTCGTTTCCGAATGTGATACGAAAGCTTGATTTACTTGTCCACATACAGTATACTATTTATAGGTACTACAGTTTTGTATGAATTACTTAATTATAGTATCGAATCGACTAATATTTTTTTTGTTTACGTATAGGTAAGTATGATGATTTTATTTTCTCCATTCTTTTTGTTTTTACAATAAGTTAAGTATTATTTTTGGGTGGGAAGAAGGTATAACTTCAGGCCGACCGTCCGGTCTCGTTACTACCGCCCCCTACAGATGTAAAACCCAAGTGACCTAGTCATATTTTAGTTTTAGTCTGTGGGTTAACCGGTTTTCGGGGGACTATTCTCGTCTAGGTGGTAGTCTCCTTTTTACAGAGTCCATCATGTAAGATTGAGGTCAAACGCAGAATTTGTTAATAATAAAAAAAAAAACTCCAAACAAATTCAAGTTTTCAACATAAATATAGGTATTTTTATTGGTATATTTCCTATACAAGTAAAATATACCGATTTGAGTATTTTTTTTAACATACCCCGGTATTTTTGTAAAATATAATCTGTTCACACTGGATTACAAATGACCGCGCGCTTGCTTGTAGGTAGTTATTTATTAGGGTCTAATATTAAAAATAAAAATTGGCTTAATTTAATTTTTTTTTTTATGTTGGTTGTTTCTTTATTAACAAAAAATATATATAAATTATAAATAAGTTTTTTTTTTCAATTTGTTTGGATCTGTGACATCAAAACATTTTAACAAAAAATAACAAGAGTTCTTGTTAAGAAGTTTCTTATCTTGAGACAGAATATTCTGCTATAACTTTTTTTTTTGTTGGAAATTTGTAAAGTTTAATGTAGTAACATAATAATTTTACCATGATCTGATAAATCTTATAAAGGAACGCCAGGAAATTTGCTAGAACTCCTGAATTTCAAATAAAAATATGTTTGTTCGTATTAAACTTATAATCATTATATGAAACTTATAATCATTATATACATGGTGGCCGAGTTGGTTAGACCTTGGACTTAAAAACACTGAGGTCCCTGGTTCGAATCCCGGTGTGTACCAATGAGTTTTTAATAAAAAAAAATATGTACATTTGTTTGACAACACTACTATAGTGCCTCAGAGAGCACGTTAAGCTGTCGGTTTTACTATTTAAAACATTGCGACGAGCTAGCCACTTGTTTGGTGTAGACTCGTACCATCGGCTACGACGAGGTGGGATTAAAAACCCCTCCGCTGGGTACACTGGGGCCGTCTAGGCGGTCTCGGGCGGTCTCGGGTGCCGTTAGGCACCCGTGATGATATATATATATATATATATATATATATACTTATAATCAATTTCGAGGTTACCGAAAATATATAACTAAGTTTCAAGTTAAAAAACGACTTCCGATATTTGATGATGAGACACTTACCTCTTTTTAAAGATTATAAAAAATATTCATATTCCAAATTGTAATTATATTTTCTTAGTAACTATAATATAGATGGTGTGTCTTATACTAATTACCACATGACGAAGGATTGTACGGCCTAAAAGATAAGCCCCCAAACCCGCGTCTTCCTTCTCCATAACTTTTTACTAGATTTAGCCGAAATAGTTTTAAGGGGTATGATGGATCGATTGGCAATCGTCGCATCCCCGCAGCACCATTATCGATAGGCGCGGGAGCACCAAACGCAGCGCAAGAGTTTTCGTAAACAAAATATTTTTGACTTCTAGCTTTTTAATTTTCTCACCAAACCAGGGGTGTTCCACTCCGCGCTATAGTTATGAAGCTAAAAGTACCCGGCCGTACCCACGGATGGGTTTTATTTTTGAGGGCTGCCGCGCACCGGCCAAGTCGCATGTTTATATGATACTCACGCACCTCGTCGCGCTATTCAATATTAACCAAAATAAGGTCTAAAGCTTATTGTGCCACATTCGGTAGCTTAAATAATAGTAATAAGGACCTTACGTTTTTCATACTTCCTAAGGACCTCAAAAGGTAAATAAATCCACGCCTACCACGGTTATTATTAGACAGGTACACTAAAAAAATATCAAAACGTGTGTCTAGTAGTCTGTTTATAAGAATGCGAATTTTCATTACTCGCCACCTTTCCTATGTACCAAATGTTGTCCTTTGTTATAATTATCTAAGTGTCTCGTATTTACGTACTTTATTAGATATTTAATTACTATATATAGTTATATAGTTTTGTTTGATAAGTCTAGGTAGTAATAGTTAGTGCACTACCATAAACTAACTATTACTAGAAATATTATGCAGTGACAACATACATACTTGCTCGTACATACTTATTTATTTGCCTAATTAGGTACCTACGTAGGTTGCTTAATAATAAATAACATAGACTAAGCAAATATACTGAGGCAATGTTTTTATAAGTTTTTCTTTCAACTTAGTAGGTAGGTGCAATCTGTTTCCTTTAAAGGTATTATTCGCACTTATATTATTCCACATAATCTACCTATACTACTTGTACCTACTATTATTTCTTTTGTGCCTATACACCGAAAAGCAATATTTAGTTTCATAGGCAATGTAGTATGCCTTATGGCTTCCGTATCTCCTTAGGTTAAAATACCTATGCAGCAGACATCCTAAAATAAAATTGTTTTATGATCTACGTACTTACTACTAAGTACCTAACCTAGGTTTGGGTTAAAAAAAGACAACCCTAACGTCGTCAGAAAAGTAAAGAATGACGCGATAGAAATAGAGGCAATTTTAGGTGAATATAAATGTAGGCCAATAGCGCTGTGCGATCTGAACTGAGCTTTATTGTGTCGGTGCAAGAGTCGCTATTTATTTAATTAATCTTTTGGAGTGGAGCTTCTGTACTTGTACTATTATTTCTTCTGTGGTAACGCGAACAAATTGTAGCAAAACTAAATGCACGACCACTCTTTAACTGAAAACTAAATCGAATTGTGTTCATTATCTGTGTTCAAATATCTTACATTTCAGATTCACATTTCTTGGCTCGCATCACTCTTACTTTTCCAGCTACGGGAAGCAGCAGAGCTCGTACGAGCTTGGTTTTATGTTTTAATGACAAAAAGTTTTTTAATTTATTTAGAGATTTCAGGGAAGAAAATGTATTATTTATAAAAAACATTGCTATAAATACACAACAGTTGAGTAAAAAAATGTTTGCTTCAAATAAAAAAAATGACAAAATGCATAGTCACCCTATTCCACTCCTTTTTTTTTATGAAACGGATTCAATTGAGATTTTTTTACAAACTTTAAATTGATTTTTACCAACTGCTGGCATAAGAATTATGATCAAATTCATATTATAAAAATGTGGCTTTTCAATCCTGACGCACATGTTTGAATGTCGTCACATACGGTAGACGGTTTCAGGGTACCCAGAGAGGTTTAATCCCACCTCGTCGTAGCCGAAGTTAATTTGTATTGTACGTATAAAGTATACTTCCCAAATATTATAACAGTAATCGCCTCATTTAATATGTAAAATAATTACGTTTTTTGATAAAAAAAAATTGTCACAAACAATGAAACCTTGATTGAATGATGTTTGTCTGGATTGAGGGGCCAAATTAAAAAAAAAATAAGAATTAGCTAATATAGAAATAACTAAGCTTTTTGGTCATATTTGCGAAGACAAAAAATAAACCTGATGCATGCGTCGAGTAGACGTTCCATTCTATTAAGAAAATTTTCTGAAAGGGTAGTGGGTTGTGTGGACATAGCCCACGTCACCATAATCCAGTAAGAGAAGCAGCAAAACTTGTACGAGCTTAATTTTAGCTTTTAATGAAAAATATTTCAATTTATTTGGAGATTGCAGGAAATAAAATATATTATTAATATGAAGATTGCTATCAATACACAACAGTTGTTGAGTAAAAAAACTGCTTCAAATTTATATATAAAATACAAAATGCGTTGTCACCCTATTCCACGCTTGTAGATGAAGATTTTTTTTTTTTTAATATTTCCGTTAATATTAAACGATTCAAAATGAGCTTTGCGTGGTTCAAAAGAATATATTTTACAAACTATAGACATATTTTTTTAAGTTTGCAACTAGTTTTAGTACCTATAGATTTGAAGATATTAAGGTTTACTGTAAACGTCAGCACGGAGGGGCCAACTAAAACCCCATATAACTTTTTTTTTAATTTTTATAAACTGGAGTGTTATTATACAAACTTTAGATCGATTTTCAATAACTCGGGGCATAAAATTTATAAGCTAATTCCTATTAAAAAAAAATTTGGCCCGCAATCCAGACATACATCATTCAATCAGGTTTCATTGTTTGTGACGAAATTATTTTATCAAAAAACGTAATTATTGTGGCTCAACCAGCCAGAATTGTATTTTAATGCAATACTTTCAAGAAATCTTATAAAATATGTATTCAATACTTTAATTGATCACAACCTCAAAGCCACCTAAATGAGGCGATTACTGTTATACTATTTGGCAAGTATACTTTTTACTTACAATACAAATTAACTTCGGCTACGACGAGGTGGGATTAAACCCCTGCTGAAACCGTCTACCGTAATGATATAAACTGTCTTCAAGTAGGTAAGATACATTCCTATGCCTATCAACTCCATTGATGTGTAATTGATTGTCAATTTGCTTTTAGGAACGAACTATACACCTACCCAGCAAAACTCGTCACTTTTTCTATAAGCTATATATGTATTATATGTATGCAACAAAATCTTAATCATCCCGCACCTCATATACCTATACTGAAAGCAATGTTGTACACTACCTAAACAAAGCTCAAACTAGCGCAGTTGTACGTAGATACGTCCGGGTTAATTACTAGGCAGCGCGAAATTAACGTGTTGGCGGAACAGAAGATGCGCTTTGAAACCTTATTCGAGCTAGTTAGGTACACTTACCAAAGGATTCTGATACTAGTCTTATATATAGGTATATTTATTATTACATATAACTTCATATAGGTATGAACTCATCGTTCCGTGGGGAAACAAACATACCTAAGGACCACAACATCAAGTCAAACAAATATTTTGATCTCACAAACGAAATTACTAGAAACGGATTTAAAACTCAACTTTATGCAGTTGGTGCAAGAGGAATTCCAGCAAAGTCTTTGCACCGTCTATTGAAGGATCTTGGCCTTCCGAGAACAGCCGTCGGAACTTTTATAGAGCGTTTTTCCAGGATGGCGCTAACAGGATCAAATAGTATTTAGTTGAGTAGAGAGGGTAGTGAACACAGTGCAGGTAAGAGTTCAAAAGGCCTTTAAACCGACTTCGCGGTCTCAAGTCCGCGGGGACGCTGCAGTTCATTCCCCTGCCTTTCAACCACGCGATGGACCCGGCACCCGCACGGTGAAGCCATGGTTTGCTAAGAACATTGTCTCTCTCTCCTAGCTTTTGCGCTATGCTAAGCCTTGAACTCTGGGATATTTTATTTCCAGTTTTACGACATAGAATAAATGGTTATTAGGACCAAAATTTGGTTTCAACAAAATGGAGCGGGGGTTAGATTGGCGCCAAAAACGTTGCATCGTTTAACGTTATCGATTGCGTTTTTGTGAATCGGTAGAATAGTGGCATAAAAAACTATGGTCATACGTGACACGCCTTGCGGCTTTCGTTTATTAAGTGCGTACGAATGATTAAAAACGTCAGTAAAGCAAAAATCGGTAGAATGTTTCATCACGGGTGCCTTACGGCGCCCGAGACCGCCTAGACGGCCCCAGGGTACCCAGCGGAGGGGTTTTAATCCCACCTCGTCGTAGCCGATGGTATGAGTCTACACCGAACAAGTGGCTAGCTCGTTGCGATGTTTTGAATAGACTCAATAACCCATCTATAAACAGTTTCACAAGTTGGTATAGTGAAACCGGGACCGACAGCTTAACGTGCTCTCCGAGGCACTATAGTGGTGTTGTCAAACAAATGTACATAATTTTTTTAATTAAAAACTCATTGGTACACACCGGGATTCGAACCAGGGACCTAAGTGTTTTTAAGTCCAAGGTCTAACCAACTCGGCCACCACGTATATATACGTGACACGCCTTGCGGCTTTCGTTTATTAAGTGCGTACGAATGATTAAAAACGTCAGTAAAGCAAAAATCGGTAGAATAAAGAGCCATTTTCACTTTGACATTAAAGAAAACGTAGACGTATATTTGATTCTGAAAAGACACCAAATTTCGCGTGCTTTCTGCTAAAATATTCATAGCACTAGTCCGTTGTTTCTTCAGTGTGACTTGCGACATAGGCGTCTTCCAACAACCTCCATTTCGCCCTGCCCTTAGTAGTTCTTGACCATAAAGCACCTCTAAAGACCTAACTTCATAGGAAAATATTAAATACGGCATTGTAATTTAATTAAAAAAAATATACACAAACATTCACCGAAGCCGACAGACTTTCACACAAATGGTCATGATGGCTTGACCATTTGTGTGAAAATCTGTCGTCTTCAGTGAATGTTTGTGTATATTTTTGTTAGACCCAGACGATGATGGAGCGTTTTTAAACATTAGTCTATGCTTAATAGTGTTCTACGTCTATGTGGAGGTTGCATGGAAACTGATGCAACACCCATGTGCTACTTTATTGCACCAGGGTGCTTCGCAATGTTGGGTATTAATATTAAAAAACGTGCAGGAGATTAATTTTATACATATTATATTGCCTTCAGCCCAACGGTGTTACACAGCACTAGTGAGGTACTAGTTTGTGTTCAAGGGGAGGTTATTACGCCTCATCCATTAAGTTCTTATTACGCTCACATTTTTAAAAACTGTTAAAATAAATTGAACCCTAACTTTAAGGATTTTAAGAGTTAAATTATATTAATTTCATACAAAATGTGTCAAATTTTGTATTTTATATGCAGTTAACTTTAAATTGAAATATCTAACAATATTATTCTTACCCTACACATACATCACTGGTGGCTTACGGCGCCCGAGACCGCCTAGACGGCCCCAGAGGCCACATTCTGTTTCTTTTAAAGGTAACGTTAGATTGTCAAAATTGCAAAAAAGTGACAAGACTGCAAAAAACTATTAAATGTTTCGTCATTAACAGTTTAAGGTTATTTAATAAATTACCTAAAAGCATTATATATCTGAGTGAAATAAAGTTTAAGAATTGTATAAAACACATTTTAATCAATAAGGCTTACTATTAGTGTAAAAGACTATTTTAACGATAAAGACGTCTGGAACCGTCCTGATATGCAATTGAGGTCTCGCAACTAGTGAACAAATTACTTATTATATTTGTAGAATGAACCCTAGCTTAGTAGTGTCCGATATTGTAATAATTTAATATTACATAATTTATTTTTATTACATTATGTAAATTTTGTCTTTGGATAAGGTAATCATTGGTGATTACCTGCTTATTTATACTACAGTACTGTGTAGTTCTGTAAATTGGTAAATTAACAAATAATCTGCCATAGGGTGTTTTGCGCATGCTGATCGGTGGGGTGCATTTTGAGTATGCTACTATAAATATATAATCCTTATACCTTTACATATATATATATATTTATATATTTATATATATATATATATATATATATATATATATATATATATATATATATATATATATATCTGTGTGTGTGTGTGATTGGTTACTAACCTTTTCTTTAGAATAAATATATGGTCGGTGAAGTTGGTCGCCTTGGTGGCTCCCTTGTATGGCAGATAATGATTGACAGGGCAATGGAATCAGCTAACCACCTAGTCTTACACTAGTTGGTTATGTAGTGTCTGTTCGGTTTGGAAGTAATTTTCATATTAAGATTTCTAAATTAAAATTCTAAATCTGATATCGAGGTATAATAAATATTTGTCGTTCTTTTAATAATGAATAGCTGCCTAACCAAACGCACTCTAAGACCTCTATATATGTGATTGGTTACTAACCTTTTCTTTAGAATAAATATATGGTCGGTGAAGTTGGTCGCCTTGGTGGCTCCCTTGTATGGCAGATAATGATTTACAGGGCAATGGAATCAGCTAACCACTTAATCAGTTAACCAAACGCACTCTAAGACCTCATTGTTAAACTTTTTTTTTTGACTATTCATAAATATCTGTAAAGATTTACATGAAATAAATGATTTGATTTGATTGATTTGAAAATAACGAAATCCTCTAAGTACATTTGTCATCACACGGAACGCTAAACACTGTCGAAGCAAAAGCACCTGTAACACAAGGGAAAAATGTACATGCATTTTTTAGTTATTGTTGTTGCTGATTGTTTAATATCATTTATAAAGGATTTGGTTATTTTGACAAGCTAACGTTTCCGATATAAGAAACAGAATTTGGCCGCTCGATACCCAGCGGAAAGGTTTGAATCCCACCTCGTCGTAGCCGATGGTATGTTCTTACCCTAATGTATCATCACGGGTGCCTTACGGCGCCCGAGACCGCCTAGACGGCCCCAGGGTACCCAGCGGAGGGGTTTGAATCCCACCTCGTCGTAGCCGATGGTGTTCTTACCCTAATGTATCATCACGGGTGCCTTACGGCGCCCGAGACCGCCTAGACGGCCCCACGGTACCCAGCAGAGGGGTTTGAATCCCACCTCGTCGTAGCCGATGGTATGTTCTTACCCTAATGTATCATCACGGGTGCCTTACGGCGCCCGAGACCGCCTAGACGGCCCCAGGGTACCCAGAGAAGGGGTTTGAATCCCACCTCGTCGTAGCCGATGGTATGTTCTTACCCTAATGTATCATCACGGGTGCCTTACGGCGCCCGAGACCGCCTAGACGGCCCCAGGGTACCCAGCGGAGGGGTTTGAATCCCACCTCGTCGTAGCCGATGGTATGTTCTTACCCTAATGTATCATCACGGGTGCCTTACGGCGCCCGAGACCGCCTAGAAGGCCCCAGGGTACCCAGCGGAGGGGTTTGAATCCCACCTCGTCGTAGCCGATGGTATGTTCTTATCCTAATGTATCATCACGGGTGCCTTACGGCGCCCGAGACCGCCTAGACGGCCCCACGGTACCCAGCGGAGGGGTTTGAATCCCACCTCGTCGTAGCCGATAGTATGTTCTTACCCTAATGTATCATCACGGGTGCCTTACGGCGCCCGAGACCGCCTAGACGGTCCCAGGGTACCCAGCGGAAGGGTTTGAATCCCACCTCGTCGTAGCCGATGGGATGTTCTTACCCTAATGTATCATCACGGGTGCCTTACGGCGCCCGAGACCGCCTAGACGGCCCCAGGGTACCCAGCGGAGGGGTTTGAATCCCACCTCGTCGTAGCCGATGGTATGTTCTTACCCTAATGTATCATCACGGGTGCCTTACGGCGCCCGAGACCGCCTAGAAGGCCCCAGGGTACCCAGCGGAGGGGTTTGAATCCCACCTCGTCGTAACCGATGGTATGTTCTTATCCTAATGTATCATCACGGGTGCCTTACGGCGCCCGAGACCACCTAGACGGCCCCAGGGTACCCAGCGGAGGGGTTTGAATCCCACCTCGTCGTAGCCGATGGTATGTTCTTACCCTAATGTATCATCACGGGTGCTTTACGGCGCCCGAGACCGCCTAGACGGCCCCAGGGTACCCAGAGAAGGGGTTTGAATCCCACCTCGTCGTAGCCGATGGTATGTTCTTACCCTAATGTATCATCAAGGGTGCCTTACGGCGCCCGAGACCGTCTAGACGGCCCCAGGGTACCCAGCGGAGGGGTTTAAATCCCACCTCGTCGTAGCCGATGGTATGTTCTTACCCTAATGTATCACCACGGGTGCTTTACGGCGCCCGAGACCGCCTAGACGGCCCCACGGTACCCAGCAGAGGGGTTTGAATCCCACCTCGTCGTAGCCGATGGTATGTTCTTACCCTAATGTATCATCACGGGTGCCTTACGGCGCCCGAGACCGCCTAGACGGCCCCAGAGTACCCAGCGGAGGGGTTTAAATCCCACCTCGTCGTAGCCGATGGTATGTTCTTACCCTAATGTATCACCACGGGTGCTTTACGGCGCCCGAGACCGCCTAGACGGCCCCACGGTACCCAGCAGAGGGGTTTGAATCCCACCTCGTCGTAGCCAATGGTATGTTCTTTCCCTAATGTATCATCACGGGTGCCTTACGGCGCCCGAGACCGCCTAGACGGCCCCAGGGTACCCAGCGGAGGGGTTTAAATCCCACCTTGTCGTAGCCGATGGTATGTTCTTACCCTAATGTATCACCACGGGTGCTTTACGGCGCCCGAGACCGCCTAGACGGCCCCACGGTACCCAGCAGAGGGGTTTGAATCCCACCTCGTCGTAGCCGATGGTATGTTCTTACCCTAATGTATCATCACGGGTGCCTTACGGCGCCCGAGACCGCCTAGACGGCCCCAGGGTACCCAGAGAAGGGGTTTGAATCCCACCTCGTCGTAGCCGATGGTATGTTCTTACCCTAAAGTATCATCACGGGTGCCTTACGGCGCCCGAGACCGCCTAGACGGCCCCAGAGTACACAGCGGAGGGGTTTAAATCCCACCTCGTCGTAGCCGATGGTATGTTCTTACCCTAATGTATCACCACGGGTGCTTTACGGCGCCCGAGACCGCCTAGACGGCCCCACGGTACCCAGCAGAGGGGTTTGAATCCCACCTCGTCGTAGCCGATGGTATGTTCTTACCCTAATGTATCATCACGGGTGCCTTACGGCGCCCGAGACCGCCTAGACGGCCCCAGGGTACCCAGAGAAGGGGTTTGAATCCCACCTCGTCGTAGCCGATGGTATGTTCTTACCCTAATGTATCATCAAGGGTGCCTTACGGCGCCCGAGACCGTCTAGACGGCCCCAGGGTACCCAGCGGAGGGGTTTGAAAGCCACCTCGTCGTAGCCGATGGTATGTTCTTTCCCTAATGTATCATCACGGGTGCCTTACGGCGCCCGAGACCGCCTAGACGGCCCCAGGGTACCCAGCGGAGGGGTTTGAATCCCACCTCGTCGTAGCCGATGGTATGTTCTTACCCTAATGTATCATCACGGGTGCCTTACGGCGCCCGAGACCGCCTAGACGGCCCCAGGGTACCCAGCGGAGGGGTTTGAATCCCACCTCGTCGTAGCCGATGGTATGTTCTTACCCTAATGTATCATCACGGGTGCCTTACGGCGCCCGAGACCGCCTAGAAGGCCCCAGGGTACCCAGCGGAGGGGTTTGAATCCCACCTCGTCGTAGCCGATGGTATGTTCTTATCCTAATGTATCATCACGGGTGCCTTACGGCGCCCGAGACCGCCTAGACGGCCCCACGGTACCCAGCGGAGGGGTTTGAATCCCACCTCGTCGTAGCCGATAGTATGTTCTTACCCTAATGTATCATCACGGGTGCCTTACGGCGCCCGAGACCGCCTAGACGGTCCCAGGGTACCCAGCGGAAGGGTTTGAATCCCACCTCGTCGTAGCCGATGGGATGTTCTTACCCTAATGTATCATCACGGGTGCCTTACGGCGCCCGAGACCGCCTAGACGGCCCCAGGGTACCCAGCGGAGGGGTTTGAATCCCACCTCGTCGTAGCCGATGGTATGTTCTTACCCTAATGTATCATCACGGGTGCCTTACGGCGCCCGAGACCGCCTAGAAGGCCCCAGGGTACCCAGCGGAGGGGTTTGAATCCCACCTCGTCGTAACCGATGGTATGTTCTTATCCTAATGTATCATCACGGGTGCCTTACGGCGCCCGAGACCGCCTAGACGGCCCCACGGTACCCAGCGGAGGGGTTTGAATCCCACCTCGTCGTAGCCGATAGTATGTTCTTACCCTAATGTATCATCACGGGTGCCTTACGGCGCCCGAGACCGCCTAGACGGCCCCAGGGTACCCAGCGGAGGGGTTTGAATCCCACCTCGTCGTAGCCGATGGTATATTCTTACCCTAATGTATCATCACGGGTGCCTTACGGCGCCCGAGACCGCCTAGACGGCCCCAGGGTACCCCAGAGGAGGGGTGTGAATCCCACCTCGTCGTAGCCGATGGTATGTTCTTACCCTAATGTATCATCACGGGTGCCTTACGGCGCCCGAGACCACCTAGACGGCCCCAGGGTACCCAGCGGAGGGGTTTGAATCCCACCTCGTCGTAGCCGATGGTATGTTCTTACCCTAATGTATCATCACGGGTGCCTTACGGCGCCCGAGACCGCCTAGACGGCCCCAGGGTACCCAGCGGAGGGGTTTGAATCCCACCTCGTCGTAGCCGATGGTATGTTCTTACCCTAAAGTATCATCACGGGTGCCTTACGGCGCCCGAGACCGCCTAGACGGCCCCAGAGTACCCAGCGGAGGGGTTTAAATCCCACCTCGTCGTAGCCGATGGTATGTTCTTACCCTAATGTATCACCACGGGTGCTTTACGGCGCCCGAGACCGCCTAGACGGCCCCACGGTACCCAGCAGAGGGGTTTGAATCCCACCTCGTCGTAGCCGATGGTATGTTCTTACCCTAATGTATCATCACGGGTGCCTTACGGCGCCCGAGACCGCCTAGACGGCCCCAGGGTACCCAGAGGAGGGGTTTGAATCCCACCTCGTCGTAGCCGATGGTATGTTCTTACCCTAATGTATCATCACGGGTGCCTTACGGCGCCCGAGACCGCCTAGACGGCCCCAGGGTACCCAGCGGAGGGGTTTGAATCCCACCTCGTCGTAGCCGATGGTATGTTCTTACCCTAATGTATCATCACGGGTGCCTTACGGCGCCCGAGACCGCCTAGACGGCCCCAGGGTACCCAGCGGAGGGGTTTGAATCCCACCTCGTCGTAGCCGATGGTATGTTCTTATCCTAATGTATCATCACGGGTGCCTTACGGCGCCCGAGACCGCCTAGACGGCCCCAGGGTACCCAGCGGAGGGGTTTGAATCCCACCTCGTCGTAGCCAATGGTATGTTCTTACCCTAATGTATCATCACGGGTGCCTTACGGCGCCTGAGACCGCCTAGACGGCCCCAGGGTACCCAGCGGAAGGGTTTGAATCCCACCTCGTCGTAGCCGATGGCATGTTCTTACCCTAATGTATCATCACGGGTGCCTTACGGCGCCCGAGACCGCCTAGACGGTCCCAGGGTACCCAGCGGAGGGGTTTGAATCCCACCTCGTCGTAGCCGATGGTATGTTCTTACCCTAATGTATCATCACGGGTGCCTTACGGCGCCCGAGACCGCCTAGACGGCCCCAGGGTACCCAGCGGAGGGGTTTGAATCCCACCTCGTCGTAGCCGATGGTATGTTCTTACCCTAATGTATCATCACGGGTGCCTTACGGCGCCCGAGACCGCCTAGACGACCCCAGGGTACCCAGCGGAGGGGTTTGAATCCCACCTCGTCGTAGCCGATAGTATGTTCTTACCCTAATGTATCATCACGGGTGCCTTACGGCGCCCGAGACCGCCTAGACGGCCCCAGGGTACCCAGCGGAAGGATTTGAATCCCACCTCGTCGTAGCCGATGGTATGTTCTTACCCTAATGTATCATCACGGGTGCCTTACGGCGCCCGAGACCGCTTAGACGGCCCCAGGGTACCCAGCGGAGGGGTTTGAATCCCACCTCGTCGTAGCCGATGGTATGTTCTTACCCTAATGTACCATCACGGGTGCCTTACGGCGCCCGAGACCGCCTAGACGGCCCCAGGGTACCCAGCGGAGGGGTTTGAATCCCACCTCGTCGTAGCAGATGGTATGTTCTTATCCTAATGTATCATCACGGGTGCCTTACGGCGCCCGAGACCGCCTAGACGGCCCCAGGGTACCCAGCGGAGGGGTTTGAATCCCACCTCGTCGTAGCGGATGGTATGTTCTTACCCTAATGTATCATCACGGGTGCCTTACGGCGCCCGAGACCGCCTAGACGGCCCCAGGGTACCCAGCGGAGGGGTTTGAATCCCACCTCGTCGTAGCCGATGGTATGTTCTTACCCTAATGTACCATCACGGGTGCCTTACGGCGCCCGAGACCGCCTAGACGGCCCCAGGGTACCCAGCGGAGGGGTTTGAATCCTACCTTGTCGTAGCAGATGGTATGTTCTTATCCTAATGTATCATCACGGGTGCCTTACGGCGCCCGAGACCGCCTAGACGGCCCCAGGGTACCCAGCGGAGGGGTTTGAATCCCACCTCGTCGTAGCCGATGGTATGTTCTTACCCTAATGTATCATCACGGGTGCCTTACGGCGCCCGAGACCGCCTAGACGGCCCCAGGGTACCCAGCGGAGGGGTTTGAATCCCACCTCGTCGTAGTCGATGGTATGTTCTTACCCTAATGTATCATCACGGGTGCCTTACGGCGCCCGAGACCGCCTAGAAGGCCCCAGGGTACCCAGCGGAGGGGTTTGAATCCCACCTCGTCGTAGCCGATGGTATGTTCTTATCCTAATGTATCATCACGGGTGCCTTACGGCGCCCGAGACCGCCTAGACGGCCCCAGGGTACCCAGCGGAGGGGTTTGAATCCCACCTCGTCGTAGCCGATGGTATGTTCTTACCCTAATATATCATCACGGGTGCCTTACGGCGCCCGAGACCGCCTAGACGGCCCCAGGGTACCCAGCGGAGGGGTTTGAATCCCACCTCGTCGTAGCCGATGGTATATTCTTACCCTAATGTATCATCACGGGTGCCTTACGGCGCCCGAGACCGCCTAGACGGCCCCAGGGTACCCAGCGGAGGGGTTTGAATCCCACCTCGTCGTAGCCGATGGTATGTTCTTACCCTAATGTATCATCACGGGTGCCTTACGGCGCCCGAGACCGCCTAGACGGCCCCAGGGTACCCAGCGGAGGGGTTTGAATCCCACCTCGTCGTAGCCGATGGTATGTTCTTACCCTAATGTATCATCACGGGTGCCTTACGGCGCCCGAGACCGCCTAGACGGCCCCAGGGTACCCAGCGGAGGGGTTTGAATCCCACCTCGTCGTAGCCGATGGTATGTTCTTACCCTAATGTATCATCACGGGTGCCTTACGGCGCCTGAGACCGCCTAGACGGCCCCAGGGTACCCAGCGGAGGGGTTTGAATCCCACCTCGTCGTAGTCGATGGTATGTTCTTACCCTAATGTATCATCACGGGTGCCTTACGGCGCCCGAGACCGCCTAGACGGCCCCAGGGTACCCAGCGGAGGGGTTTGAATTCCACCTCGTCGTAGCCGATGGTATGTTCTTACCCTAATGTATCATCACGGATGCCTTACGGCGCCCGAGACCGCCTAGAAGGCCCCAGGGTACCCAGCGGAGGGGTTTGAATCCCACCTCGTCGTAGCCGATGGTATGTTCTTATCCTAATGTATTATCACGGGTGCCTTACGGCTCCCGAGACCGCCTAGACGGCCCCAGGGTACCCAGCGGAGGGGTTTGAATCCCACCTCGTCGTAGCCGATGGTATGTTCTTACCCTAATGTATCATCACGGGTGCCTTACGGCGCCCGAGACCGCCTAGACGGCCCCAGGGTACCCAGCGGAGGGGTTTGAATCCCACCTCGTCGTGGCCGATGGTATGTTCTTACCCTAAACATGAACAAAAAGCAATATCATGACTTTAAGGAATAATATCGTGAAATCACACAATTGACTGTCAATCGAACCCAAGGCCTCCGAATACAACGCCAAAAGCGCAACCACTAGTCTACGGAGGCGATCATATTATTATACCAAACAAAACATGAGTATCTAGTTTATACGTACTTAATATAAATAAGAATAAAAATGGTTTATTTACCGAAATATTTTTACGCTTGGGAACCTTGAGTATGACCTGCGTAGCACATTTTACCCATCCGATCAAATTTACCCATCCATCTTAGTTTTATACGTGGTACCCAGCGGAGGGGTTTTTAGTCCCACCTCGCCGTAGCCGATGGTATGAGTCTATACCGAACAAGTGGCTAGCTCATCGTTATTTTAAATAGACTCAATAACCCATCTATAAACAGCTTCACAAATTGGTATAGCGAAACCGGGACCGACAGCTTAACGTGCTCTCCGAGGCACTATAGTGGTGTTGTCAAACAAATGTACATACATTTTTTAATTAAAAACTCATTGGTACACACCGGGATTCGAACCAGGGGCCCAAGCGCTTTTAAGTCCAAGGTCTAACCAACTCGGTCACCACGTATAAATTTTGAATGTGTTTATTTAAAAACAAAAAAAAACACTTTTACTAATCAGATCAATGTACTGATTTGTGAATTTACTATTTTATTATATGTATAGATTTAATTGTTTGGAGAGCGCACAAATACATGTAGGTATGTCCTGAGGCCATATTCTGCTTTTTTTTAAAGGTTTAGATTACCAAATAAAGAAATCCTTTATGTATGACACGGAATGTTTTCAAGCCAAATGTACTTATAATTTCTCCTTGACTTTTATAGAAATAGAACGAAAAAAAATTTTTATTTTATTTTATACTAGCTGTGCTCGCGACTTCGTCCGCGTGGAATAGTTATTTTTTTATCATATAAACTTTCATCCCCTATTTTATCCCCTTGGGGGTAGAATTTATCAAAATCCTTTCTTAGCGGATGCCTATGTCATAACATCTACCTGCATGCCAAATTTCAGCCCGGTCCGTCTAGTGGTTTGGGCTGTGCGTTGATAGATCACTATGTCAGTCAGTCACCTTTGAGTTATATATATTTAGATTATTCTTTAATACATATTTTTTGTGTATCTTGAACCGTTTTCACGGCGCACGCAACGGAAGGCTTCAAAGATGAAATAATTTCTCCCGTTTTTTACACATTTACCACTATATCTTTGCTCCTATTGGTCGTAGCGTGATGTTATATAGCCTATAGCCTTCCTCGATAACTGGACTATCCAACACAAAAAGAATTATTTAATTCGAACCAGTAGTTTCGGAGATTAGCGCGTTCAAACAAACAAACAAACTCTTCAGCTTTATAATATTAGTATAGATTAGTTTGTTTGTCCGTTTATTATCTTCGCAGTTTCATAATTAGGCCGCTGTTTTCTATATCGACTATCTTTTTTTCTGAAACAATTTTAGCCTTTGGGAATAACCCTCTCATTTAGAAATAAATCAATATCAGAGGAGGCACTATAAATTTTAGTCTTATTTGCTTATATCTGCAGAGGCAAGCAAACATCTATTTATTAAAACACTTTAACTTAAGTTTTTTCAGACCTTCCTCTCTCCATGTCTTAACCAAAAACCTAATTGGAAAACATTTTTTCGACACTTTTTCTATTTTAAAATGATGCCTTTTTAATGTATAAAGACATTTTTCTTCTAAACGGGTTGAGTTTTAAGTCTAAAATAAATACACCTCACAAGAAAATACAGTTTATAATCCACTACTAAACGAAATTTTACCAAAATAAATTATTAAGTATGTTATAGTCAAAATTAGTTTTGTGACTTACGACATTTTTATTGATTGAAAATTGTTTGCGCGATTTTAATCTTGCGGAGCAGATCCAAGAGCTATAATAAGTAATTATATGACCCCGTTGACCAGTCCCGCCTAGAGTGCCGATGCGTACGGACGTGTATCTCTCGTGCTGCCGGGGCTACTAAAGACTTATGTAATTAATTTGACCATGTATAAACCTTACAAGTCCTTGAATTATAGAAAAAATACTTTTAATCAAAATAATATTATTATTTTTTAGTTTTAGGAATAAATTTGAGTTTTCGAATCTGTTGGGCGATTCTCGCGCTTTCGAGATTCATCTCGATTCGAGATTTTTAAACGAAAAATGACTAAATATGCCATTTTTCGTTTAAAAATATCGAACATTAAACGAAATAAATAATAAATATTAATTAATAAATATATAAATATTGAACGAAAAATTACATATTTAGTAATTTTTCGTTTAAAAATCTCGTATCGAGATGAATCTCGAAAGCGCGAGAATCGGTTGCGACTTTTGTGTAATATCCAAAGGTCGTGGTTCGATACCCATGACAAAAAAATATTAGTACAGTTTGTCATGGTCTGGGTGTTTATATATAATATGTATAATATTGATGTTTCTGATACACATAGTAACTTAGTTTGTGACCAGAGAAATATGTGTAAATTGTTCTACATATTATTATTAAATATTTTTTGGTTCCGGTCGCAACGACAGTGGTCAATGATCATCAAGTATGAATGTTACTTTTTTTTTTTTCGACATACGATACGTTATATAGGTTTTTGTGTGAGCCAAGCACGAATTTGAGGTCCATTTAAAAATCCAAGATGGCGACCTTAACTTTATTTATGAAAATCATCATGGTACTCGTTATATATGTTTTTGGGTGTGCCGAGCACGAATTTGAGGTCCATTTTAAAATCCAAGATGGCAACCTCAACTTTATTTTTAAAAATCGACATTGTACTCGTTATATATATTTTTGGGTGTGCCGAGCACGAATTTGAGGTCCATTTTAAAATCCAAGATGGCGGCCTCAACTTTATTTTTTAAAATCGACATGGGACTCGTTATATAGGTTTTTGGGTGTGCCGAGCACGAATTTGAGGTCCATTTTAAAATCCAAGATGGCGGCCTCAACTTTATTTTAAAAAATCGACATGGGACTCGTTATATATATTTTTGGGTGGGCCAAGCACGAATTTGAGGTCCATTTTAAAATCCAAGAGGCCGGTCTCAACTTTTTTTTTTAAATCGACATGGGACTCGTTATATATGTTTTTGGGCGTGCCGAGCACGAATTTGAGGTCAATTTTAAAATCCAAGATGGCGGCTTCAACTTTATTTTAAAAAATCGACATCGGACTCGTTATATAGGTTTTTGGGTGTGCCGAGCACGAATTTGAGGTCCATTTTAAAATCCAAGATGGCGGCTTCAACTTTATTTTAAAAAATCGACATGGGACTCGTTATATATATTTTTGGGTGGGCCAAGCACGAATTTGAGGTCCATTTTAAAATCCAAGATTCCGGTCTTAACTTTATTTTTAAAAATCGACATTGTACTCGTTATATATGTTTTTGGGTGGGCCGAGCACATAGGACTGGCAGCCGAGCACATAGGACTCGTTATATGGGGTTTTGGGTGAGCCGAGCACGAATTTGAGGTCCATTTTAAAATCCAAGATGGCGGCCTCAACTTTATTTTTAAAAATCGACATGGGACTCGTTATATATATTTTTGGGTGGGCCAAGCACGAATTTGAGGTCCATTTTAAAATCCAAGAGGCCGGTCTCAACTTTTTTTTTTAAATCGACATGGGACTCGTTATACATGGTGAATTTGAATGGGTGTACTTTGGGCTAATATGATGTTCTACTGATCAATACGAACAACTTTTCCCATGGAACCATGTGTCGCAAATGAAAAAAAAAATTGCCTTCTCCATACAAACTAGTAAAGTTAAAATGACCAATTTGTATGGCGAAGCCATTTTTTTTTTTCATTTGCGACACATGGTTCCATGGGAAAAGTTGTTCGTATTGACCAGTAGAACATCATATTAGCCCAAAGTACACCCATTCAAATTCACCCTGTATATGTTTTTGGGTGGGCCGAGCACATAGGACTGGGAGTCGAGCACATAGGACTCGTTATATGGGGTTTTGGGTGAGCCGGGCACGAATTTGAGGTTCATTAAAAATCCAAGATGGTGGCCTCAATTTTATTTTTAAAAATCGACATGGGACTCGTTATATATGTTTATTTGGGGCAAACATCGGATACGTTTGCCCCAAATACGTCTTAGGGCCCCGTTGAGTTATTAATTTTAAATCATTAATTACTGTTGATGGATCGAAGAGACAAATTATATTTGGGTCTAACTTTTCAACCTAAAGCGATTAGCAGGCAGAGTTTTATGTTACCACAGTGGCTTACACTATTACGATAGAACCGAGTGTTTAATTTTTGATTGGTATTAATTTAAAGCATTATATAATATTGTATTGTCCTTTCTAAATATAATTACTACTCTATGATATATTTTGTCATATCTAATAATTTTATACTCTATGGTATGCGCAGGACAAAATGTAGTTGGTGAATTTTATAATAATAAAACAGTTTTAGAATAATATAAAGAATATAATAATAAGAATACACGTTTAATACAATGATATTTAATTTTATTATAACAGCTATGCCATAAAAAGAGCAAAATATCAACAAAAAAAAAATACAAACTAAAATGACAGATTAGCCGAACCAGCGACGTGCATACGACGTCCATGCGACGTTCAATCGACGCGACGCCCATACAAGCCGTATTACATTTAGTAGAATACCATGTTTCAACTCAACGTCCTTTGCTTTCTAAATGGATCGTGTCGGTAAGTCAAAGTTTAAAATTAGCGGAATCGGGGCCCTGCTGGAGCTGCGGCCGGCCATACTCAGTCACTCAAGCGCCACAAAAACTCACAAATAACTGCAGCTTACGAGTTTGCGGCGCTTGCGTTCGAAACACTTGGTCCGTGGTCGTCCGACACTAAATTATTTATTAAACACCTCGGGAAGGGACTGTTTCTCGTTTCAAGTGACCCAATGGCAGTTACATTGCTCAAAACTTAAGTCCGGATCAATAGTCGTTGCTAAGCCAGTGCTTCGCACGAGCTTTTGCTTAGAACTGTCAAAGTGACAGTTTTTTTTAAATAGTCGATGCTCCGAGCGGTGGCTCAGGCTAAAGCTGAGCTGTTGCTCGGCTAAGCATTAGTCTCGAAATTCCTTTACTTAAGTCATGCTCATCGTTAGTTTCTTCGTGTTAGTCTGTTATTTCTTATTGATTACGTAATTATGAAATTTCTTGTCGTTATAAAAATATTATTGTCCATTTTTCTAGTTTTTTTTTATTTATTGTGTGTATTTCATAATTTATTCATACAAAATCCATGATTCCTTCTTTGCCAGTGTAATTATATATTTTATATTATAAAACTTCAACAGTAGAGGGTTACCTATCTCCGTGGAAATACAACTTTTCAATATTTTGAGGTTTTTTGCACCATGATTCCAAGTAATATACATATTTCAGCAAGCATTGGCGTGAGGCGTTGTTGGGTTAGCTGCGTCAATTTACTCGACTATTATAGTGCGAAGTGGCGCCTGACCAAAGAAAAAGATCGCGAATCGCCGCATCGATCGATAAAAATGTATAGGAATTTTACTCTATGGATAGAGCCTGATCGACGAGAAACATCAAATCTCATACATAATCCCATGGATTTCGATGGGTATTTCGATTCGATTGGCTCTTTGGTAAGGCCCGTGGTTGCTAGACTAAGCATCGTTTGAGTATTACTTAAGTGAGCGCGGCTTGAGCCAGTGCTAAGCCATGACTATTAATCCGGGCATTAGTATTGCGATACAAAGAGCTGCTTGTTTGGACACCTTGCCGCATGGGTTGGACATGGACGACGACGTGTTCATTTTGCAATGTAGGTAGGTAAGTTAAAAAATATTTTAAATTATATTATATATATTATGATTAGGTAATTTTTCTTAAGATAATTTGTATATAGTAATTTAGATTATATTTAATTGTATTTACCTAATATGTTACTGTAAATGTATTGAAATAAAATAAAATTCTCAAAATGCTTATATTTTTTTACCAAAATAAAAATAAAAAATATTTACAAAAGCTGTTTCACAAAAACAAGTTTAATTAATAAATTCCTGTCGCGGTTTCGCATACACTAAGCGGTCGAATTTCCAACATTTAATAACTAAATGCATTTTAAATTAAATTTTGAATGGCTGGATCCTGCTAATTAAAATTTTGCGTATATTTTGATCATCCATTTTTATTGCTTAATTTTCAATTTTAGGTCTTAATGTGTTACATTTAAAGTATAGAATTATATGGTAGTTATAACGTGTAAGTCTCTTTTAAAATTAGCACTGTACACGAACGTGCTTTGACACAACTTTGTCGCATACAATAAAATTGTTCTCTGTAAAATAGATGTTAGGTATCCAAATTAGTAGCTGTAACATTTTGGTGAATATTAATTTTATTATAATTACTTTGTGCCTGGCTATTTTTGATTGCACTTTGTGTTTCCGAAAAGCACCGTAATTTAATTTTAAAATATTTCTTTTTTGGCTATTTTGTTATTATAATGTTTATATAAATTTTTTTGTAGTTAACATTTAAGTTTATTCTTATTTTTAAAATATACTTGTGCAATTACACTAAGAAAACAAATAAGAGTGAATAAGAGCTCTGGAACAATTTACATAAACTTCCGAACACCTAAAAGGTGGTGGTCGTTCCAAAGTCAACTTAATCCGTCAAGAATTAATCAAAAGGAAGAAGGAAGTTTCTCATCAATAGCAATCAAAGACACAGTCTGAGAAATATTTGTAACCCACACACCGTTTATTTGCAATGTTATCTTTACAAACTATCTGAAAAACTAGACCTAGTTTTGCCGTTACAAACAGTGTGACCAGATTCAGTATTTTAATACTATTTCAGTTTGAACGAGTTTTTTGACTATCAGTATTTTTATAGGTGTATTGGCAAACGTCAGTATTTTTAGGTATATTTGGTTAAAAAATTATGTTGGCTCCATAAGTGATTGTCCCTGCGAACTTTGGTCGATGGACTTTTCCAAATATATTTTAATAGATCAG
Organism: Monopis laevigella; assembly: GCA_947458855.1. Lineage (NCBI taxonomy): Eukaryota > Metazoa > Arthropoda > Insecta > Lepidoptera > Tineidae > Monopis > Monopis laevigella. Next base: position 34,184,185 of record OX381576.1, on the reverse strand, counting down.
TAAGTTATAGTCAAGCAAGACATGACAGGCGGCAGTGACCGAAAAGTGATTGAACTACGTAATATAAAAGAATGTTATAATAGATTACTGCCATCAAGGTTACTGCCGTTATTTGAAGACTAAAATTCGTTTCCGAATGTGTTACGAAAGCTTGATTTACTTGTCCACATACAGTATACTACTTATATATATATATATGTATATACATATATATATATATTTATACACACTACTATACTTTGAATTTCTGGCCTTTGCGGTGGAAACTTTAGGCCCCTGGTCACCTGATGCTTTAGCATTTACTCAATCTTTGGGAAAATTGCTAATAGAAAAATCAGGTGATCGACGTGCTAGAGCCTACTTTTTCCAACGCATAGGACTAGAAATTCAAAGAGGCAATGCGGCTGCAGTTCTCGGCACCTGCGCGGCTCCAGAGGAACTCAATGAATTATATTCATTAATTTAATTTCTATTATTATTATATAATGTGTTATATTTAATAGGTTATTAATTATAGTTTATAAATATTAGAAAGATACAATAGACTGTAATATTGAAAAAAAAGTCCTACCTACATTTTATACACATATATATATATATATATATATTTAAATGGCATTTAAGTCTTCTGCGATTTAAATATATATATATATATATAGTCTATGGGTTAACCGGTTTTCGGGGGACTACTGCAACAATTTCTTGTCTAGGTGGTAGTCTCCTTTTACCTACAGAGCCAATCATGCAAGATTGAGGTCAAACGCAGAATTTGTTAATAATAAAAAAAAAACTCCTAAAAAAATGTTTCTTTCATAATATCTGTGTTTTTTAACTTTTTTGAATACATATTTTACTTTGAACACAAATTCAAGTTTTCAACATAAATATAGGTATTTTTATTGGTATATTTCCTATACAAGTCAAATATACCGATTTCAGTATTTTTTTAACATACCCCGGTATTTTTGTAAAATATAATCTGGTCACACTGTATTACAAATGACCGCGCGCTTGCTTGTAGGTAGTTATTTATTAGGGTCTAATATATAAAAAAAATTACTTAATTTTAAATTAATATTTTTAAGTTGGTTGTTTCTTTATTAACAAAAAAAATATATAAATTATAAATAAGTTTTTTTTTTCAATTTGTTTGGGTCTGTGACATCAAAACATTTTAACAAAAAATAACAAGAGTTCTTGTTGAAGAAGTTTCTTATCTTGAGATTGAATATTCTGCTATAACTTTTTTTTTGTTGGAAATTAGAAAAGTTTAATGTAGTAACATAATAATTTTACCATGATCTGATAAATCTGATAATGGAACGCCAGGAAATTTGCTAGAACTCCTGAATTTCAAACAAAAATATGTTTGTTCATTTTTTCAGTTGAAACTTATAATCATTATAATTGTTATATACGTGGTGGCCGAGTTGGTTAGACCTTAGACTTAAATACACTTAGGCAATGATATTTTAAGTATTACTTTACTTTTGTTTTTTATAATATCATTGCACTTAGGTCCCTGGTTCGATCCCGGTGTGTACCAATGAGTTTTTAATTAAAAAAATTATATACATTTGTTTGACAACACCACTATGGTGCCTCGGAGAGCACGTTAAGCTGTCGGTCCCGGTTTCACTATACCAACTTGTGAAACTGTTTATAGATGGGTTATTGAGTCTATTCAAAACATCGCGACGAGCTAGCCACTTGTTTGGTGTAGACTCGTGCCATCGGCTACGACGAGATGGGATTAAAAACCCCTCCGCTGGGTACGCTGGGGCCGTCTAGGCGGCCTCGGGCGCCGTAAGGCACCCGTGATGATATATATTGTATACTTATAATCAATTTCGAGGTTACCGAAAATATGTAACTTTTTCAAGTTAAAAGTTAAAAAACGACATCCGATATTTGATGATTAGATCCCACCCAAGGTGACATAACGAACTCCTAATGATTAGAAATGGTGAAGGAGCCTAACGTCGAATCCCTCGCGAAGGTTTCTAGATATACTTTGGAAGGTAGTATTTTGGGCCAATATATATCATGATCCTTTATTTGTACATTAAAGACACTTACCTCTTTTTTAAGATTATAAAAAATACTCATATTCAAAATTGTAATTATATTTTCCTAGTAACTATAATATAGATGGTGTGTCTTATACTAATTACCACGTGACGAAGGATTGTATGTCCTAAAAGAGTATTTAGATAAGCCCCCAAACCCGCGTCTTCCTTCTTCATAACTTTTTACTAGATTTAGATTATAATGGAAACAGAATGTGGCCGCAGGGGCCTTATTCTATGATGTATCAACGTCGTATGAAAGTTAAAATTTAACACATTTTGTATGGGAAATATGTTATTATATGTCATTTAATAACTTGCCGCTGGGCTTTCGTATGCACGTCGCTAACTCGGCTAACCTTTCATTAATTTTTTGAGATTTTTTTTAATTGTTTTCTTTTTTTACATAGCATAGCTGCTATTATTAAATATATTATCCACACGGAATCGCCGCGCGCTGCCCACTCCTAGAGACGGTAGTAATAATAATAGTCGTGGCAAAGAAATGCGTTGCGCGCATATATGAGCGCAATTGGCCGCCAGTTGCTCTTCGTACGTTGCGAAATAAATATTAATATTAAATCGTTATAAATGCCTCATTGCGCTGTGATTTGCTATAAGAATCAAAGTAAATACATCAACAAACAAAATTCTGGCGTATCATATCACAAATAAGTAAATAATGTTAATTTTTACCTTTTTTAAAAATGTGCGTCGATGTATGTTGGAACGCAAAACCTCAGCCGTGCGAAAGCCGCGAGTCATTAGTGAATGAAATAGTGAGGGGACGCACGCGTTGATTGGCATCATGTCGATAATGCAAGTTGATTGGCATCATGTCGATAATGCAAGCGTACCCATAGAGTACCAGTATATTTTAATTGCCATTGTGAAGTTGTTATTTTTCTAGTATCTTGTGTATTATTACATGCGGCTTCGAAAAAAAACATTTAATGACTGGCTACTTCACATAAGGTGACACTCAGATACCTGTTTGTCTGTCCGCAGGAATATCTTAAAATGTACTGAATTTAGATATCTTTAACACTTCATAGTCTAATATTTTCAGATAAATGGAAACGATTCACCTGTAAAAGAAGCTAATAAAGATTTTGAAGATAATAAAAAATATTTTCGTAGTTCTCCGCAAGCCCGACCCGAAGCGACTGATTTACCAAATATACTGGACACACCTTGAAGAGGTAAATTAAAATTATCTGTGATAAGGGCTCAGAAGACCATTAAAAGGTTTGTCTTAACGTAAAGCGACTCCAAGAAACCAATAGAAGATTATAAAAAAATATGCTAAAATGGAAAGTATTATAAAGTATCTACGAGAGCGATCTGCTATAACTATTATCTATATCTATGATCTGGATTAACATATCCTTCTAAAGATGTTATTACGGTTTGTAAGAAATTAGAAATAGTAATTAAAAATATTCTCTATAGTGGGTATATTAACTAGAAACATACAAAACAATATATAACCACACATGCTTTGCATTTATGTCTGGAAATTAATTTATTTGAAAATTTATCGATACACCGACCAAGAACCCATGAATAATCATTCAATTCAATTAATAAAAGCAATAATGGAAACAATTTAGATATTAGGCTCCACTATACCTTACAAAAAACGCAACTCAAATATTATATCAATACGAAGCCATTTTAATAATAAAATGAAATGAAATATTTATTCGCAGTAATTCCGAGTTTACAAGATGGTACAATATAAAAAATGTGTCTACAGAATTAGCCCATCAGGCATGCAAAACAGTGTGGTTAATAAATAATTTTAGTTTATAATTTGACATAACTTTACAATTGTTTAATAAATTACTAAATACATAGTTTATTACACTCACCATAAGATAAAAGTACAATCAAATGAATACTTTAGCATTAGAATAGCATGTAGATAAATCTATTTCATTTATGATGTACTAGATCATATAAACATTTATTAATATCATAATACGCTTTGACTAACAATAAGCCTTTTCAAGCTTTTTTAAATTAGCATTTGGTAATTCCCTAAAAAAATTGGGTAATAAATATGTTATATAATTTGGTACACATAACGTAAGAGTTTTTTTCAAATACTCTACTCTTAAAAATGTATTATTTTTGGGGCAATGATGAATTGCGTTGGACTTTGTAAATAATATGTATGTTGTATTTACATTAAAGTTTTCATTTCTTCGGCTATGTGACAATAAAAAGAGTTTTTATAAAACATAGATTGTTTTATTTTAAAGTGGTTATTTTTATTAGAAATCGCCGCTTTCGGAACCAGTTTCGGAATTACATCTTCAGTATCGAAAATCGGTTCAGGGATTGTAAATATATAAATACAAGTCTATCAAATAATAATTTATTATTATTTGATCAAAATATTACAAAGTCTGGGTCTAACTAATTAGGTCACTGTTAATTCAAATTGTATTTAAGATTATGTACAAGATTTACTATAAACCAGTTTCAATCACTAATTTTGCCTAATTGAAAAATTATTAGTGTCACTTAACTTCGTCTACTTAAAAATCCGAGTGTTTTAATAATTAATTGGCAGACTTATTATATCTTTCTGCTCATAAAAAATAATGTCGATAAAAAAAATATCGACCCAGCCTCAGCACTGCAAGACATCATCTGTGTAGTAGTGTGCGTATAGGTGTGAGTTAACGGCAACGCCCACCCCCACGCTTGGTTTGTATGAAATATGTTGAACATGCCGTCTCTAGTAGCGGCGCGCGTGGATTCCGTGCTCTGTGATATTATCACACCCTCTATACTTCTATAACTCTGTGCCTTTATATTATACTAGAAACTGTTTTTTTATTATAAAATTAACCAATAACATTTTGTCCTGCGCATACCATAGAGTAAAAACTTATTAGATATGACAAAATATATCATAGAGTAGTATTTATATTTAGAAAGGTCCTTACAAATATTTTATAATGATTTGAAATTAATGCAAATAGAAAATTTAAGACTCAATTTTAACGTAATAGTTTGAGGGGTTTGTCGAATGGCTATCCCGTCGCATGTACGATACTCGTTAGATTGTCAAAATAACGATTTCCGCTATTAGGACCCTCTTCTCCAATCAGACTAGTTTTTTAACCTTCGCTGATTGGAGGAGAGAGCGCTAATAACGGAATTCGTTATTTTGACAATCTAACGCTCACGTTATATAATAGAAACAGAATGTGGCCGCAGAGGCCTTATTGATGAAATTTAAAATTTAACACATTTTGTATGGGAAATTGTCAAATTTTAACTTGCCGCTGGGCTTTCGTATGCACGTCGCTAGCTCGGCTAACTTTCAGTTTTTTTTTGAGATTTTTTTTTTAATTGTTTACTCTTCTTACATACCGTAGCTGTTTTTATTAAATAAATTATCATACCCTTTATACTTCTATAACTCTGTGCCTTTATATTATACTAGAAACTATTTTTAATATAAAATTAAACAATAACATTTTGTCCTGCGCATACCATAGAGTATAAACTTATTAGATATGACAAAATATATCATAGAGTAGTATTTATATTTAGAAAGGTCCTTACAAATATTTTATAATGCTTTGAAATTAATGCAAATCGAAAATGTAAGACTCAATTCTTACGTAATAGTTCGAGGAGTTTGTCGAACGGCTCGCCCGTCGCATGTACGATGATCGTTAGATTGTCAAAATAACGATCTCCGCTATAAGGGCGCTCTTCTCCAATCAGACTAGTTTTTTAACCTTCGCTGATTGGAGGAGAGAGCGCTAATAACGGAATTCGTTATTTTGACAATCTAACGCTTACGTTATATAATAAAAACAGAATGTGGCCGCAGGGGCCTTATTCTACTAAATCAATGATGTATCAACGTCGTATGAAATTAAAAATTTAACACATTTGGATGGGAAATATGTCAAATTTTAACTTGCCGCTGGGCTTTCGTATGCACGTCGCTAGCTCGTCTAACCTTTCTTTTATTTATTGAGATTTTTTTTTAAATTATTAGCTCTTTTTACATAGCATACCTGCAATTATTAAATAAATTATCATACCCTCTATACTTCTATAACTCTGTGCCTTTATATTATACTAGAAACTGTTTTTTTATTATAAAATTAACCAATAACATTTTGTCCTGTGCATATCATAGAGTAAAAACTTATTAGATAAAATATATCATAGAGTAGTATTTATATTTAGAAAGGTCCTTACAAATATTTTATAATGCTTTTAAATTAATGCAAATCGAAAATTTAAGACTCAATTCTAACGCAATAGTTGCAGGAGTTTATCGAACGGCTCGCCCGTCGCATGTACGATGCTCATTAGATTGTCAAAATAACGTTTTCCGCTATTAGCGTGCTCTCCTCCAATCAGCGAAGGTTAAAAAACTTCTCTATTATATAATAGAAATAGAATGTGGCCACAGGGGCCTTATTCTACTAAATCAATGATGCATCAACGTCGTATGAAATTTGAAATTTAACACATTTTGTATGGGAAATATATCAAATTTTAACTTGCCGCTGGGCTTTCGTATGTACGTCGTTAACCTTTATTTTTTTTATTGAGATTTTTTTTATTGTTTGCTCTTTTTACATAGCATAGCTGTTATTATTAAATAAATTATCATATCATTTATTCTTCTATAACTCTGTGCCTTTATATTATACTAGAAATTGTATCTTTAACTTCAATAACATTTTGTCATGAAGCTACAAAAACGCGCGCCGTAGCGGCGCACGGTGGGGCACGGTTTTTACCTTCATGCATTTTGTCCTGCGCATACCATAGAGTAAAAACTTATTAGATATGACAAAATATATCATAGAGTAGTATTTATATTTAGAAAGGTCCTTACAATTAATTTATAATGCTTTTAAATTAATGCAAATCGAAAATTTAAGACTCAACTATAACAATAGTCGAGGAGTTTGTCGAACGGCTCGCCTGTCGCATGTATGACCGGGCTACCTTCTACCTTCGCGGCATCGCTTTCAAATCGCTAGGTGACTAGCTTTTCTCCCTTGCGCGCTGTCGCCTGCAGCGTGCCAGTGCCTCCACCGTTCGTCCCTCGTTCTACTATGAGGGCCTCGGACACCGCGACAAGTCGCCGCCGAGTCCATGCCTCGGAACAGGGGTTTCCCACGCCGAATCTCGGCCCCAGGTGTTACGAATGACCCGCTACTAACTACTAGCGTAGTATATAGCAAGACATAAAACTCTACCTTGCCCATATTAAATAAAACTGGACTAATCGATTTATGTTGCTTTGCATGAAAAGTTAGACCTAAATAAAATTGTCTTTTCGTCCCGAATAGGTATTCCACCAAAAAAATAGGTTGTTAAAAACGTCCGTTTGACCCAAGTAAAAAATAAGTCTTTTTGCCTCAAAATTATTATCTAATTACTAACATACTCATCTGCAATCCTTTCTTCCCAATAATTTAATATGGGTGGATTTTTATATATAATTTAAAATCTAAATATTAAGAAATTCTAAGACTGCTTTAAGAATTTGTTATTATTTGGATATTTTTTTTAATAATCAAAATTTAGAAACGCAAAATAATTTGCAAAATATTTTTTTATAGACATTTACTCGTACTTGTAACTTTTTAAATAATATTTATTATATATAATTACGGCGCCCGAGACCGTTTAGACAGCCCTCAAGGTAGTAGCTGGTATTCTGAGTCTGTACCAAACAAGTGGGCAGCTCGTCGCGATGTTTGGATATACTCAACAATCCAACTATAAATAAAGTTGTATTATGAAATCGGAACCGACAGCTTAACGTGCTTACCAGGCCACTACTCACAAGAAAATACAGTTTATAATCCACTACTAAACGAAATTTTAACTAAATAAATGATTAAGTATGTTATAGGCAAAGATAGTTTTAAAGTTGAGGCCGCCATCTTGGTTTTTTAAATGGACCTCAAATTCGGCAACCTCGGCACACACAAAAACCTATATAACGAGTCCCATGTCGATTTTTAAAAATAAAGATGAGGCCGCCATCTTGGATTACACAATCTAGACCCATATATATCATTTTTTTTCAATAAAGTCAAATCTGCCATTGCTATTTATCGCGATAGCGATCTGTCATGACGTTGGTAATTTGACTTGCCACAATTCAAATTACCAACGCAAGATCGCTATCGCGTTCGATGTTTTAGCCACTGGTTGATGCTTCACATTATATCAGTTTTAGTTAATAGATTATTTAAAAACTAGTTTATTTATCAAATTTAATATTTATATAAATAAACTTAAAAATATTAATTATGATAAATAAAATAAAAATATTAAATACGACTCACATTCTTTTTTTGTTCGTAAAATCGCGCCAAATAGAAAATTCTTGCCTGCGACAGCGGCAAAACAGTGATGCCTGCGGGGGGGGCTCCGCCTATAGGGCGGGGCGATAACAAAAAAATATTTTGAGAGCAGGGTCTTAACTGCAGATTACGAGTTTACATGTGAAACAATGGGTGCGTGGTCGTCAGACACTAAACATTTCTTAAAGACCTCGGGAAGAGTTGCCCAAAAACTTTGTATTGCAATACAAAGTGGCAAAGCTGACAGTGTTTTGGGCACCATGCACGCGACTTGGAGGATGTATTCATTTTGTTAATATAGGTAGGTAAGTTTTTGTTTGTATAATATTTTATTGTTTAGGTAGTTTTTCTTTTTAGGTAAATTTTAGGTTTTAAACATAGTTTATTTTTAGGTAATATTTGTTTCTTTTTAGTTTTCTTTTGTTATTTTAGTTATTAGTTTTTATTTCCTTAATAATAATTGTAATATTGTTTTCTTGAATAATAAAATAATAATAATAAATATTGTGTACAGTAACAATTTAGTTGTAACTAGTTGTAAGTATTTCACGGTGCGACCTGAAATTCAGCGCGTGTGATACCGCAAAGTACAAACTGAGGGTGTAACCGGTTCAGAAAATTTTCACAATATATATAATATTTGAATCGTGCTATAAATTTAAATTTATCGTATTTTTAAGTTAGCGTAGGATTATTTTGTTAATTTTTTTTATATTTCATTGCATAAATTCTATTCTATTTACTGTATGGTAGGTGTTTTATTATTTGATCTATCAATTAATACCTAAAAACAATTTCTACATATATGCTGATAAACAATTTCTATATCCTCGTACAAAACATCCAGAAGCTCCGAAAATTAATGCTTTGTAAAATTAATTTAGCAATATTATATATTTGTTTTATACTATTTGCAAATAGTTTACATAAAATTATTAGTAGATAAATATAGTACATTGACCTGCCTATTTTGGTATGCTCCGAATAACGTAATTAGTAAAATGCGTCGAATTAGTGAAAAAGCATTTATAGTGATCGCTTTGCGTCGGGCGACATTCATTCATTTTCAGCTCTGAAATATAATCAATCGTATAAATGGACAAATAGTTTAGCCTATTTCGTGATTATATATATATATATATCATCACGGGTGCCTTACGGCGCCCGAGACCGCCTAAACGTCCCCAGGGTACCCAGCGGAGGGGTTTTTAATCTCCCCTCGTCGTATGTACCAATGGTATGAATCTACACCGAACAAGTGGCTAGCTCGTCGCGATGTTTTGAATGGACTCAATAACCCATCTATAAACAGTTTTACAAGTTGGTATAGTGAAACCGGGATCGACAGCTTAACGTGTTCTCCGAGGCACTATAGTGGTGTTGTCGAACAAATGTACATATTTTTTTTTATTAAAAACTCATTGGTACACACCTAGATTCGAACCAGGGACCTAAAAAAGTCAAAGTCAAAAATATTTATTTCATGTAAACCTTTACAGGCATTTATGAAAAGTCAAAAAAAAAAGTTTATATAAGGTCCATGTGTGCACTTGGCCAGGTGGCCATTGCTCCCGCAGACAAATGTTGAGAATATAATACAAAAGAAACAAATCGTAAACTATTGTTGACAGCCTCCGTAGACTAGTGGTTGCGCCTTTGGCGTTGTATCCGGGGGTCGTGGGTTTGATTCCCACCCATGGCAAAAAAATATTAGTACGTTTTTCTGTACAGTTTGTCATGGTCTGGGTGTTTATAAAATATAATATGTATTATATCGTTGCTTCTGGTACACATAGTACAAGCCTAGAGCTTAGTTTGTGACCAGAGCAATATGTGTAATTTGTACATATAATTTAAAAAAAAAAAAAAAATCTACCGAAGTAATTGAATGGCTTGATAATAATAATTTAATGATTGTCCTTGCGGGAGAAAAAAAAACAACCAAACCGAACACACACTACATAACCAACCAGTTAAGACTAGGTGGTTAGCTGGTTCCATTGTCTTGTCAAAGCCCAACAGACCATAGCTACGCCCCAAATATACATATATTAAACCTAAGTGTTTTTAAGGCAAGGTCTAACCAACTAGGCCACCACGTATAATATTTGTGATTATTATATTTAAAAATAAACCAAAGAACTTTAGTATTTTTTTACAGTCTGTCTTCGTTCTTTTTAATAAGTAAATAAAATTATAAATAACTAAGTAAATTGTTGGAAACATCTGGTGATAAAAGCCGACTCGTTCCTCATACAACCTATAAGCTGGCTATGCAGTTTTTTAAAAATGTTTTTGTTTAACAATATCGATCACTTCCACTATGCCGGCTAAATGATACACTCACGACCACGGAATAGAAAAAACTTGTTTTTTCTATTCCGTGCTCACGACTATGACGAATTTTCATTACGAGTCTCCTCGCTCCCCTATATAAAATCAACTGCCCGTTTCATAATCGCACACTGAAAAAAACTTACGACAAATACGCAATGGATGTTAGAATGGTCTCCTGAAAGCTAAACTCCGGTGTTCGAACCGGGGGCCTAAAAACTACCTATAGTATTTTTAAGTCTAAGGTCTAACCAACTCTATAATCGTCTTAATTATACGTATATAATATATACATTTAATAAAAGAGGCGCGAGGACACTAGCGTAGGTATTACCACACCCTGGACTCTCGACTCAAAAATTATGAAGCGAGCGTAAAATAATTCTGTAAACTCGGATATTAGGCGAGCTGTGTCTGTACCCATAGACGTAATTACCGTACTTCTGGCAGAAGTACGGTAATTTTATGTCTGGTACGGTAATATATCACAATAGGCCGTACGACAAAAATACGATAGAAAAACATCATTAGAATTCGACAAAATGTACGGTAATTTTAAAGTGGAGCTAATAAGGGCGCGAATAAGAGAGGTTCTCAATTCGACGCGTATTATATTAATGTTATAGTTTTTTTTTATCTATGTTTTTTTGTACGGTAATAAGGTAAGGTAATTTAGGTGTTATTTTTAAGGTAAAAAAATGTCCCATTTACGTAATAGTGATTGTTTTTTTTTTAAATGGGCAAAATTTCAATTTTGTAGATGAATATTTTTTCAAAATTTCCACGCTTCTACTCATATAATGCATACTTTCTCTAATCAGCATTTTCCCACTTTACATTGTCCACTTTTTACAAATCATAAACATAATGCCATCATAAACACCGCAGCAAGCTTGCCACTTGTTAGGTGTTGCCACCGAATACCATCTGCGAAATGAGGACGGGTCAATCCCTCCGCTGGGTACCCTAAAGCCGTTTAAACAGTTCTCGGGAGCCAAAAAGGCACCCGTGATGGTATTTATTATTTATTTACTGTTTACAATTCCCACGTTCTCAAAATTCCCACTTTATCACTTTAGCTTATTTTCCCGTAATTCCAACTTCATTTCAGAAGAATTTTAAAAGAAAAAAGTTAAACATTGTGTTTAATTTCTTCTCACGGCAGTGGTTGCGGGCGGAACGAGAGATTTCTTACACCCAATACATCATGCAAGACTCATGACAAGACATAAGTCTTGTCTTGAGGTGGTCTTGCTGCGAAAGACTCATTTGAAAGATTATCAACTTGACACGCTCTCATGCCTTGTCTTGGATGTGGCCGTGCTACTGCTGCAATGGCGTATTCACAGATTTGCTGCCAGTAGGCTTTTGAAATCTAGCCGCCAGTAGACTATTTAAATTTTGCCGCCAGTAGATTATTAAAATACTTTTTTTATTTATTTCTATAAGTTGCTATCAGTGAAATAAAAAAAAACAGGAAATTTAAAAAGTAATATTAACTCGTGACCACATTGCGGCTTGTAAATAACATGCAAGTATTCTATCCCGTGCCAGTAACAAGCTGACACTGGCACTGTTCACCCTTCAAGGCGTTATTATAAATAATTATGTACATACATAATATCATACCATCACACCTATACCCCTCCTGTTAAGGGGTAGGTTTAATAATAGCATATAAATGATTAACAGGTCATTGGAGCCTATAAACTCATTCCAGTGTAAATTATACGCCTAAAGGATCATTTAGAACATGGCATTTTCTTCTACATACAAAATCAATAATGAAGTGCAGTAAATTAAGCGCAATATACCTACTTGACCTTCAAGAATTGTTTACACGCTGATATATATAATATACGCTACGCTATATGTAGAAAAAAATCTATTTATTGAATGCAAGTTTTGTGATGAAACAAGTGCAAATGTTTTTAGTTTACTTACACCAATATGTTTAGGCCATTATTGCTTGCAAGTTTTGACTTCATTTTGACACAGCTTGTATGGGCGTGTACATTTATATCGCGTGTTGCTTCATATAGTGTATAAAGCTAGTATTTGCCTTGGCGAATTTTTTATTCAAGTGTTAAACGTTTTAAGAGACAAGTGTTTATTAGAAAATATAAGTCAAAAGGTGTTAAATATTAGTTCTGCTCATTTAATAAAGTTTATTAAGATTTATTGCAGTCATGGGCGTTATAGGATACTAAAGTCTAAATTACAACAATCACATTAGATATTAATGTATGTGCAGTATACAACAAAAAAGTTTTCAAACAAAACTTGTTCAATAGATAAAGAATAGTACGTGCTGATTAGACCATGCAAGTATAATTTATATTATTTTTATTTCATTACTTTAATTATATGCCACAGGCAAAATACTGCATCATGTAAATGAGCCATTAGAAGAGAGGTACTTTTATAAACAAATATGAGTCAAAACGTGCAACAAAATTTGGTTCCGCTGATTTAATAAAATATTGAGGTTTATACATATACATATCATCACGGGTGCCTTACGACGCCCGAGACCGCCTAGACAACCCCAGGGTACCCAGCGGAGGGGCTTTAATCCCACCTCGTCGTAGCCGATGGTATGAGTCTACACCGAACAAGTGGCTAGATCGTCGCGATGTTTTGATTAGGCTCTATAACCCATCTATAAACAGTTTCACAAGTTGGTATAGTGAAACCCGGACCGACAGCTTAACGTGCTCTCTGAGGCACTATAGTGGTATTGTCAAACAAATGTACATAATTTTTTTAATTAAAAACTTATTGGTACACACCGGGATTCGAACCAGGGACCTAAGTGTTTTTAAGTCCAAGGTCTAACCAACTCGGCCACCACGTATATAATTAAGGTTTATAAGGAGTCCTTATGGTATACCGAAAATGTAAATTAAAAGAATAGTGAAATACTCATGTTAAACATATATATAATTTAAAATTTCTTGGCCAGAATTTGTAAATCTTTACAGGTAAGTAGTTAATTATAGAAATAAGTCCGTTTCCAATTCTATTACAATTAATTTGAGCCCTTGTACTAGGATTCCCTGTGCCGGTGTGACTAGTCTTATACACTACCATTTATAAACTTAACTATATATAATAATATACATAAAAAAATACCATACAAACTAAAACATAAAATAGGCAATAAAATACATACCTAATCCAATTGAATACAGGAATTCCATTACAAACTATTATCTGTGCTGTTTCGACCAAGAAAACTTTTCAAACAAAACGAGAATGAAAAATTATTTATTGAAAAGCATATTACTATTATAGTATTAAGGTTTTGTGCAATAAATAAAGCTCGCCTATGTATACATAGGTATGTATAATAGCATATAAATGATTAACAGGTCATCGAAGCCTACTTGGGAGCTAACACGAGCGCAGGTTTGGCGTTAGAGCCTTTCAACTCATTTCATGTATACAATCGCATACAGTATGGAGAGAGTGTGAGTGAGAAGAAAAGAACCAGAAAATTGTCCAATAAAGCAAGTATGCACGTGTTATTTAAAAACCATGCAAATTTTGTTTCTTTAATTTAAATGTATGCAACAGGCAAGTAACTTGCATCGTGTAAATAACCGTTTAGTTATAAATTTACACGCGAGGCGGAGGAGCAAATAATAATACGTAGGTACTGGTGGGGGATTTGTTTTTTATTTAAAAATCTTTCAGGTAATTTTCTTCTTGTCCTATTTTTTTTTAACCTACCTACTCAAATTAATCGTATTATATTTTTTGAGTGTAATACCGATATGGAATAACGATATTTAATAATAAATTTAATTTAAATAATGGCGAATCAGCTATATATATTTATGTAGCTTTTCTTTTTTTTCAGTCGCATTCACGTTACGTTTATATTTCGTTAAGTCCTTTTTTTGTTTTTTAGAGCTAAATGAAATCATTTGAAATGAAAAAAAACACGTAAATTTTACAGATATAGTAAAAAAAAGTTAACAGTGTGGTCTTAGAGTGCGTTTGGTTAGGCTGCTAGTACTCTATTTAATCTGTGGCTGCTATCCATTACCAAAACACCGATAAATATTTTTTATTATCTCGATATTAGATTTAGAACTTAAACACGATGGGATGAAAATCTTAATATAAAAAATACTAACGTTCGGTTAGTATTTTTTATATTAAGATTTGCACGCTACATAACCAACTTGTGTGAAATGCCCAATTTCACCAACAATCCCTAACTCTAAAGGAACCCCTAAATAAGAATTTTGACATATTTGCTATGAAACAACTGTCATTAACTCTCCCTTAACTTAGTTAGGGGCTCCCTAAGAGTTGTTGAAATCGGGCATAAGACTAGGCTGGACTAGGTGGTGGTAAATAAAGAAATATACAAATACAATATTAGAGAATTTAACCATAATACTTCTCCACTAACCTGCCAATTTACTGTCCAATACAAATGCCGTTAATGTTAACGAGCCATAAATATCCATGTTGTTAAAGTGACATTTTGAAGCGAGACAAGAACCTTGTTTAAGACATATTGAGAACCAGTAATTGAGTTTGGAGTTTAGTTATTCATATTTGCTAACTTTAATAGACTAACAACAGCATTAAGACTAGACTTCATCTCTATTTTAATAGACGGAGAGTATAAATTGCATGGATTTGAAACGATAAAAGCGATCTGTTATTCTTAACGCTCTTCAAAGCGGCTCGGCGGCCTCGCTTCGGCAATAGGCGGTCAAACGCTTTGACACCCGTCCTTGCCGCATCCAACAACTTTGGAACAAAAATGAACTATAGGTTTTGTAAAGATTTTCTTCGCTACAGCTTTAAAAAGCTTATGTAGGGTGACCACATATTTTCTATTTATTAGAACTATTTTGTTCTTAACAGTGTGATGTCGATGGTGCGAGAAAATGTTAAATATTTTTACTATTATACATACTATTATATACTATAATTATATACGTGGTGGCCGAGTTGGTTAAACCTTGGACTTAAAAACACTTAGGTCCCTGGTTCGAATCCCGATATGTACCAATGAGTTTTTAATTAAAAAAAATATGTACATTTGTTTGACAACACCACTATAGTGCCTCGGAGAGCACGTTAAGCTGTCGGTCCGGTTTCACTATACCAACTTGTGAAACTGTTTATAGATGGGTTATTGAGTCTACTCAAAACATCGAAGAGCTAGCTACTTGTTCGGTGTAGACTCATACCATCGGCTGCGACGAGGTGGGATTAAAAACCCCTCCTGGGTACCCTAGGGCCGTCTAGGCGGTCTCGGGCGCCGTAAGGCACCCGTGTTGATATGTATGTTGTATACATACTATTTTAGGTCAATAAATAAATTAAGTTATAATATTTTCAGCTGCTATATTATTTTATCTGGGAAATTACAAAATGGAAATACATTTTCAGCTGTACGCTACACTGTCGCGAACATAATTTAAATATAATTTTCAGCAAAGTGTGGTGGTTCAGTAATTATCAGGAGTCTAATTATCACAAACACATAAGTTAAAGTAACCATAAAGTTAAGATTTTTCCGGATACCGGGTTCTACACAGAGTATTTATCCCCAGAACCGCTGATCTCTACTCTACTAAACTGTCATTTTAATTTAAAATACTGCAATTAGACCACGGTGGCAATATATATTATATTTTAATTTACCTTTTATACATATATCTACTATTTTAATTTATGTATTTGAAAACATAATTTAATGAACCGAGATAATAAAATAATAATAATGCTATTGTGATGGTATTGCATATACATATTAGTGAATTTTTAAATACAATTCAAACCGAGAACTGATTTAAATTACCTATACATTGTGAACTCTTATGCTCAGAACGACATTTAATCGTCCAAACTTAATTTCAAATAAATCTGAGCACGAAACTTATAAATACACGAAAGCAAACTTTAAAACTGTCAATTTATCGCAATAAGTATAACTTGTCCTGAACCTAATAAAAACCTGTAGTCACCCTATTGTAATAGCAAATGATACGGTAAATGTTCAAACAGCGCTTTTGCCTAAGTTCCAACGATCGGTCGACGATAGGTAAAGCTTAACATTTTTAATTAAATCTCTCCATTTAGCACCTCTTAGGTCGCTATAGATGGTTATTTATGCAAAAGCTTCACTCGGGTAGTTTCCAGAAATTTTATACGCTCTTGATTCCACTAAGTAGTTAACGTTCAAGTTGTGAGGATAAAATTTATTATTCTGTGAAGTAACAGCTACCTATGAGAGTTTAATTTTAGGTGAAAAAAATATTTTTTAAGTCTGTATTTTTATTACATATAACTAACTATATTTTACTGCTAGTTTTCTTATTCATTATTTAAAAAAGGCCCTTAATTTAAAACCGCATTCCATTTTAAATCGCAAAAACCCGCTAAACACGCTCGGTGTTTGATATAAAAAGTCTTCGCAGCGAGTGTTCTCTTTGAATATCGAAAAAAACTAAACAGCTAATTAGGCCTCTAAAAATGGTCGTAGCGGTTGAGCGCAGGAAATCTCTATGATCCGGCAGCAATAAATCTCGCTCGGGTACAGCAGCGAGCAGATAGAGAGATCGCGAGGGGGACTCCTGCACCCGGGCGCCAGATCGATAGCTGAGGGCCTTCGCCAGGCGTCTCTGCTCCGCTCGTCCGCGCTCACAGTTGATCCAGAATCGCCGACCTGACTCGACGTCCCGACTCAACGCAACTACATCACTAGCATTTACGAGTGCATTCCCGCGCGAAATGAAGGTAAATGCAACTTTTTAGTTCAGAAAACTTTTCAGTGTTCATTTTTTTGCGTGTAATTTATTTCTTTTTTATTTTCTTTGTAATATTACTTTACCATTTTCTTTTCGCTTAGCATGTCTTCTCTTGTTTACAAAGTTTAGGAAAACGATGTGATGTTATGATGAAAGAAAATTAAAATTTGAACTTTTTTATTATTTTTCTTTTTACGAACAAAAAATTGAGGATGGTTTTCTGTTTATGGCCGAAGAGAATAATTTATATTCCAAAGATACGGCCCGAAGGCGGGGGAAGTCTCCGAGTATGTAGTGACGCGGTTGTGTTTGTTTACTTAACTTATGCACTTTTTGCTATCTCGCTCGTTTCAAAGAATTCTTTAGAACCCGAAGAACAATATCGCATTGTAAATATATTTCTTGTCAGGCACAAAGTGTCTATGAATGACGCTTGTACAGTAACTGAACTTGTTATCGGTAGCAATGACCGATACTATAAAATTAATTTTAGCAATAATATCTTGTGTTACGATTGTAGGGTCAAACGGTACCTTCTTATAAATATTATTTATTGACACCATTTTATATCTCGATTTTTGCTTTAATTATTAAAAAAAAACTACTCTATAAAATATACTAATATCCTTGTAATTTTCAGGCTAATATAATGCTGCTGATGATGGGCCTGGTGATCGCCATCGCCGGCGCCATGGCTGAAGGAGAGATTTGGGAGGAGAGCGACCACGAAGTTCTCATCCGCAACGAAAGGGGCACCAAGAACAGAGGTAAGTCACCCATATAGGTCTCCTTCGGCACCAGGACCTGCTGAAGATGGAACCATAGAAACAGTCAACTAGAGCATTCAATTAAATTGTATTATATTCAGTCAGGGTACTTATAGGATTGTGGTGTGTAGTAGATTTTTAGGTAAAGCAAAATACTAAAATACAAAGGAAAAATTTAATTTTGCTTTAATTAAATCTTTTTTTTTAATAAATGACTAGCTCAAGTATAGTTAAATTATTTTTAATAATACCAATTAAATTATTAATTAAATTATTTTTAACTATGTTAGATATAGATTCTTTTGCATTCGTATCGTAAGAACATTATTTTGTCAATTGATCATTTCGAGTCTTTCTGATAGAGTCAAGTTAAAATATATACTTAAATAAAATATTTGCAAATCCAGCTGAAGAAGAAATTAAAGGTAAGTTTTTCAGGGATCTACAGAAAATGTTCAGAATTATTTTTAATTGTTATTCTATGCGTGTACTGCTCGCGTACTATGGAATGAGCTTTGCTCGGAGTTTCTCTTTGAAATGAAGATATTTGTATGTAAGGAAACAAAAGTTCGACATAAACCCCAGAAGCTGGTTGTCAAACTGAAATCGTTAAAAGAGACTAACTGTATAGTAGAGACCGTGACTAGGCACAGCGGGATCTCCCACATACCTTGGAAGAGGCTATGTCCAGCATTGAACCGCGGAAGGTTGATGATGATAATGTTGATGGATTTTTTGGCGTTTAGGGTTCCATGTTTTCTTAATGAATGGAATTTTTAAGGGATCACTCGGTTCGTCGGTCTGTCGGTCTATCCATACCAATATGTCGAATAAAGGTTCAGATAAAAATTGGAATTGTCGTAAATTTTAGTATATTCTCGGTGATTGATAATATTGGAACAAAAGTAATCCAGCGGGAGAAGAAGGGAAAGTTTACTTTCGGAAAGAAAATATTAATATTTAAGATATTTTTTTTTACTGGAGCACGGCATGTGACTTTATATTTTCCTGATGGTAAGCAGACCTACAAAATCCATGAATGGGGTCGATCAATAAATTGTTGTTTAACAGTAATCGCTTCTATTATTCTGGCTAAATGATGCGGTTACGAAAAGGGCAATGAGTAAGACTTAATTGCATTATGAGTCTACTTTAATCGTCTCGGACTGCTAGCCTATCACCTCTACAAGAAATAGATACAATAGTATCCTGAAAACCGGTGTACCCACAGAGTAAAACCGCAACATGTATAGGTCACTTGGTGGTTTTTGCATCGGTATGGGCAAAAACGGACGACACGACACCGGTCGGTCGGCCTAACGAAGTATAGACCATTCTCCCACCTAAAAATTAGATACCTGAAATTTAGAAAATTTAAACGTTTTACCGTAAATTTATGAAAAAAAATTGTACCTATGTAGTTATAATATGTAAATATTCAAAATTTTAATTTACTACCTTAAATAGTTAGTATACGGCTAAACTGGCTGTACTTATTGAAGTACATAACTTTTAAAAAAATATTGTCTTTAGTTGGTTAGCATTTTTTTAGTGTTAGATAAACTTATTAAAATAGAAAAAGATCTATAAATAATTAGGTACTATCTCAAACAGTTACAGAAATAATAATTAGTTTCTGATATGAAATTAATCTTTCTAATTCCCCTTTTTTTGTTGTACGGAATCCTAAGTGCGCGAACAGCATCGGCACTTGACCGCTTTTTTTTCTGAATAGTAGTCGGGTAACTCGGGCCTTTGGGCCGTCGATTGCTGTTAAGTAGGTGCAACATTTCATGTTTCTAGATCCACCGGTTTACGTTGTGGGTTGTCGCCAGTCTTATTTATATAGAATGTACCTATATCAACTAGAATAATGAAACACAATTGGGTATAAAAAATAATTTTACTCAATTGTATATTTCGGCTTCCGAGACCACTTTTTTTTTTATTGGAGCACGGCATGTGACTTTGTAACTACCTACAAAGTCCATGAATGGGGTCGATCAATAATTGTTCTTAAACTAAATAGATCGATCCCGCTATGCCGGCTAAATGATGCGATTACGAAATGGGTGGCGGAAAATTGCATTACGATTATATATAATATCCTTATCGTCAATTCAACCCATTTCGTAACCGCACCCTGAAAGGAGACTACCACCTCGACAAGAAATCGATGCAGTAATCTCCTGAAAACCGGTGAACCCACAGACTAAAACCGACTCAAGACACTCAAAGTCTCAAAGTACTCAGCGGTGGGGTTTTATTCCTACCGATGGTATTGTCAGCAAACAAGTGGCCAGCTGGTCGCGATGTCATATACGATGTAAAAACAGTTTCAAAAGTTGGTATAATGAAACTGGGACCGGCCGTCAGCTAAACGTGCTCTCCGAGGCACTAAGTAGTAAATAGTTATTTTTCCTAAATGTATAAAAAAATTAAAAATAACTATTTAATTTGTTCCTTATACAATCATATCAGAGATTGCAATAGTTAGGTATTATTAAGTACATATAGAACGCAAAGGTCAAAGTGTATTGTATTTTTCTACATAAAAGGACTAAAAAAAACTGTGAGTAGGTAAAAAATGTTTGAGGATTTTTTACAGAAATTGATACCCACGTCAACCCCATGTTTATAGCAAGCTTGGGCCATGTCCGGTCTGGTTAGAGTATATGTTTTTATTTATTCCTTTAACTCACATTTTTTTCTTCTCTATATTTATTTTTCTTTTTTTCGTTAATATTATGTCAGTTTATTTTATAAAATATAAAATCTGTGACTATAGTGGGTAATAAAAAAGGCACAATCATTACAAGTTTAAATAAAAAACAGTCAAGAGTAATTGCTTTTGGCGAACTTTCACTAAATAATTCCCGAAACGAAAACATTGAAAAATAAAAATAGAATTAATATCTTCATTCTAAAATGAACCTCATCATTTTGCCACCAATAAGACAAAAAGATCTACAATTCAAATTGCTGGACAGACAGTCATTCTAAGAGATCCTGCAAACGATCCGTGTTTCTATAAAAAGGCATGGCACCCTAAATATGGTTGACATATGAAAGTGTTTATCTTTATCATTCAATAACTTCTTTTTCCACACAATTGAATTAAAATATGACGATAACGAAAATGCAGATATTTTTTCTATTCTACGCGCGTTTTCATCTGCAGATAACCTTTACGTACAACGGTAATCCGAGGGTCACGAAACACGAAGCTCCATAAAAATTTGCTTTGCGCTGCAAGCGACAAAAACAAACGTGGTTCATATCTGAAAGCCCATAAAACAGCGTTGCAAAATGTAGCGATATTTGCTGCGATCGAGTTGGACAAACTAGCTTTCGACTAGTTTGGCGCGTTTTACGTAAAATATGTTGTTTTTAAAATTAATACCTACTGATATTTTTATAATCGAAATCCAGAATCGTCCAGCCTAGAAAATCGCATCACCACTCATTCGAAAAATCATATTCGAAAAAAATATGCTCAAAACTCTAATATTAATTATATGGTATTAAATTCACCGCCTCTTTTTATTTAAATGATGTATTCCTTACCTAATATTAATTTATATCATGTGAAATATATAAGCTACTTTTAAAACTAAATAAGTACTTATTTAACTAACCCTAAAACCAAAAATAATATTTAAAAATATAGGTATTTTCACTCCTAGATGACATATTTTTTAATTAAAAATTTGTAAGAAAAATAAAAATAATAAGTCTTAATAAAATAAATCTACAAACGAAAATTTCATATTACTTAAAATATTAATAATGCTTTCAGCAAAAATATCAAAGCGTTTCATTCTTAAGCCGCGACCTTCGAAAGCTCATAAGGGATCAGTAAATCTGAAGAGATCTAAATGTAAACAAAAGAAGAGCCAATCTAATCTTTTAATAGGCCGGCCTATTCTATAAGCTAACACTTCTGTTTTGACCTTTAACTTTTCAGAGGACTCGCTGTTTTTTTTTTGTTATTATTAGGTGTTTTTTTTATTATAAACGTAAGTTATAAGTGACCAAAAACTTACACATATTTTGGGCCCCGGTGGAGTGTACCAATCAATTTTTAATATAAACATATATGAAATTGGACGTCAGCACTAGTCCCTTGGAGTGCACGTTAGCCTGTCAGTTCCAGTTTTAGTCTACTACCAACTTGTTTATAGATGGATTTATATATTAGGGTTTCCAATTTTAGGCACAGAGACTTTAGGAATTAACGAGGTTGTCCCATGATAATACCACAGATTAAATAATAGTACTACATACAAAATTTTGATAATACATATATAGATATTTAAAAGATGTATTTAAATCATGTGAATGGCAAATATCCACGTAAACGTTGCATATAAAATAGTTCCATTGACCACCTTTCTGATCCATCATCAAATTTTGGGTTTCCACTGATATGAGAAAGAGATTTTTTCTGTGGATCATCTGGGTCCATAGTATTCACTATGCTCCCTTCTACCCAAGATTATTATAATTATTATAAATACCTACTTATACTCTAGTGTCAGCTCGCCGTAAAAATTATTCCATTAAAGAGTTCCGACGGCCGATCTTGAAAATCAAGACCTTATGAAATAAAATAATTTATTTGCTAGAATAATTACAAGATCTTATAGAAAAATATATAATACCCTTGTCATGCGTGCAAATAAAAATTACATTGTTAATCATTAGAAAGATGATGCAAAGACAAAGCTGGAATGCCTACTGTACCCACTTTTCACAGCATATTTCAGTACAAATGTAATTATAGAAAAAAAATGAATAAAAAATAAGGCAGCAGCGGCATTAGCTCTTAACTATTCATGGGAGACCTAAATTGTAGTACTCCAATGTTTGTCAGTTCTACCGCAAATATGACCAAACTTCATATCTAATTCAGCCCATACGATTGTATCTACGATCGATTCTAATCCGCTAAGCGACTTTGAGGTTATACAGTATTGCAGAGATAGTCATACTACATTACTTGTATTGTAAATAGAGTCTATATTTCGGTGCTAAAACATAATTTGGTACTTATTAAAGTTTTAATAAAGTAAAAAAAAAAGCCGCCTCAATCTAGTGGTTAAGTCACTGCGTAACTGATAACAAGATTAAGCAGATGACAACAAGGTTGGATCTGGGATGGGTGACCGCTCTATACAACGAGGCTATACCATTATAAACACTGCAACAAGCTCGCTACTTGTTAGGTGTTGCCCCCGAATACCATCGGCGAAATGAGGACGGGTTAATCCCACCGCTGGGTACCCTGAGACAGTTTAAACAGTTCTCGGGAGCCAAAAAGGCATCCGTGTTGGTATTTTTATTTATTTTACAAAAGCTTTTAACCGTTATGTTTTAAACCCTGACAAAAAAAGGGGTCTTTTAAGTTTGACCCTTTTATTCTATTGTCTGAGATATCATAGCTCCAAAACGGGTGAACGCATTTTAATTGACAACACCACTATAGTGCCTCGGACTGCACGTTACGCTATCGGTCCCAGATTCACTATACCAACTTGAGAAAGTGTTTATGAACACCGAGACACTTGATCGGTTTAGACTTGGCTACAATATATTTGTTTTTAAAAAGAAAAATAACAAATAAGTGTTATAATAATGTAATTTAGTGGTGGTGTGTTAAAATGATTAAAATTTTAGTTCGCTTTTGTTTATATCTGACAAATAATGAATAATTTTATTAATAATATTTTAACTATGAACAATTACGAGTAACAGAGAATTGGGTTGTTAAAATAAATTATTTTTCCTCCGTAACTCTACTATATACAACATAAAACGCTATGTTTTAAATTAGGTCATGCTATATTGCAGCCTAGACCGACACGGCCAACCTTGAAAGACACCTCTATTCCGTTGGGGGTTAAAAATAAAACTATTTGTCCACCGTTTACTCCCTAAGCCGCTTCCCGGGCGACACTAATGCCCGTCGTCCACAAGACCTAACTTAATTATAAGTTCGGACTCGTAGCAAATTTTCTTGAGTACATTTTTCTTACGTTCGTGTCCACTGCTTTAAAGGATTTAAAAGTATTAAAAAGAAATCAATGTTGGTTAAGCTACACTTTAGTAATTATATAATGCTTTAATAACCTTAGTGGTTTCTTTAATAACGTTGGCGTTGTATCCGTGGGTCGTGGATTCGATTCCCATTCATGGCCAAAACAATATTAGTATGTTTATATAATATAAATAATATGTATTATTATCGTTGTTACTGGTACACATAGTACAAGCCTAGAGCTTAGTTTGTGACCAGGGCAATTTGTTTGATATGTCCTTTTAAATATAAATATTATCCTTTGACTGTCTCCGTGGTTTAATAGTTACGCTGTTGGCATCGTATCCGGCCATCATGGGTTCAATTTCCACTTATGGCAAATACTATTAGTACATTTTTCTGTGCAACTTGCCTTTTTCTTTAGTCGTAGTCTGTCTTTTATATTTGCCGCTTTTTTTAATAAAGAATATCTTAAAAGTAACAAAAAATAAACTAATTTACGAGTTATTGTAGAAGTTAAGCAAAAATATTCTCAATAACGTTTTAGAAGCATCAAAATAGAATAGGGGAGAATATACATTAGCAATATACTTCATAGTAAGTTCACAGTTGTAAAATAAAATTGTCGCATAAACGGCTGGGTGTAAATATAAACGGGGCGTCCACAGATAACGGAATAGACTAGAATCCCAAACTCTTTCCAAGATGGCGCTAACAGGATCATATTGTATTTGGTTGAGAAGAGAGGGTAGTGTACACAGTGGAGGTGAGAGTTGAAAAGGCCTTTAATCCTACTTCTCGGTCTCAAGTCCGGGAACGCTGCAGTTCATTCCCCTACCTTCCAACCACGCGATGGACCCGGCACCCGCACGGAGACTCCATGGATAGCTAAGAACATTGCTCATACATTATGAATCGTAGTTTAACAAACGTATATAGAACACTTGGCCGGCATAGTGGGAGTGATCAATGTTGTTTAAGAACAATTATTGATTATGTTCAAATATGCATTCATGGATTTTATAGGTCTGCTCACCATCAGATAGATACAAAGTCACTTGCTGTGCTCCAATAAAAAAATTAAAAAAATGTGACGTTTGCCATTAACTATTAATTATTAAAAGCACATGCACCTTTTTTGGACTTAACATACGACAAAAACTATCGAACATTTTTTCATTTAACAGTTTCTACCGATGAATGAAGTAATGTTAAACCATTGTCTATTCAGTTGGCAGAAGAATTTTCATTCATGGATTTTTTTTGTCGAAATTTTTTTGTCAGGCAGTAGAGGCTAATCTTAATATGCGCTGCGCATCCGCTCCGTAAAGGCAGATCAGAACAAAGGCGATAAGTCAGCGGTCTTCGGGCACAATTAGCATAAGGTCTAATAGCGTCCTGCTTTTCTTACTACACACGCCATAAAAGTGCAGGTTTTTTTATTAGTATTTTATTTCTCATAGATCTTTTCACTGTATCTTCGTCTTGTCTATTATTTGTATGTACTATGGTTTATTTTATTTCATTAAATATTGTTTTATTTTGTAATGCATACTTTGCAGCAATTTCTTGCAAAAAGGTTGTACTCTCTGTACCCAAGGACAATTTTCTTTGGGTACTCGATTTCTTTATTGAAATATAAGTCTGTGGTCGACTTAAGGATGTTTGAGAGTGACAGATGTATTTCGGGGTCTCTGCACATACACGTGCGCCGGAGAAGTTCTCTTAAATCTGAACTATACCACATGTCGAGTTGTCACTTTGTCGGGTTCCTTTTAAGCGTGATTGCATTGTGGAAAGTTGGCGCTATTTGCTATAAATAAATACATTCGAATACAAATTCAAATAACGAATTTTGGGAGCAACTGAGTTTTAGGCTGGAATGTGTACCTTTTACTAGAGAAGTCTGTGAAGAAATAAAATACTAAAAAATTAAATAACTTATATACTCGTTTGAATTTCAAATATAAATAAATATTGTAAAACATACAAATTATAAGTGGCTTATTAATAAATATATGAGTGAAATATAGAGGGATATTTATACCATAAAAAGCATAAATTGATAATATAAAATATTGATTTATTTGTTCCTTTAATTTGTTTGGTAAAGAAGTACAGAAGTTAATAACTTCTGTATTAACATCTTTGTTTTTTTTGATTAAATCTGACCTTTGCAATCAAACCTTGGTTTGGTTAAAAAGTTCTTAATGAAACGGATGTTAAAACTTTTTAATTAAGAGAAGAGTCTAAATCTAGCTTGTTATGAATGTGTTTTGTCACTCTCGTTCCATATCAATTTAATAAAAATAAACAGAAGTTTAGCTAGACTAGGACTTTAACGAAATGATTCTGAATAGAGTCGAATTTGAAATAACAGAGAATAGGTAGATAGTTAAAGAAGGACGAGGCACAAATCAATAATTCTTAAAATTTACTTCGACCTTAAAATTAGCTACCTGCTTAATTAATTTGTTTTTAATGTATGAATTATGACTAAAGAAGATTTTATTTAAGGGCTACCTTCTTATTTAAATATATTAGCATATACTGTCCCACTGTTGAGCCGAGAGAGACTTCCTTCCCTCTTTCCATCAAGCTCTCTCTATTTTTCGTTATTTTGGACCAGTCGAGCACTCCCTCAAAAAGGTGTCCAACTCATCCTTCCATCTCCTCCACGTTGCCTCCTGTATGAATGTTGCCCAATCTGTTATAATTTTCTTAAAACTAATACATATTATGAATTGGTGTTTAATACATATGAGATAGAAACTTTAATTGTATCTTAAATATCTTAACCGATTATTAATAATACAAACTATTGGCAAAATAATTAAAGGCCTGACCAATAACAATAATTTCTTGTAGGACCAAAAAGTAGTATCCCCGGTCGTATCCCTGCTTTAAGTTTTTTACCCAAAGACATAACCAAAAATTTTGCTTTCCTGGACCAAAGCCCATCGTCTCAACTATAAAAGGAAGAAAATATAATACAATATTATATTTTATAAACATTCAGACCGTATCCGGAATCTTAATTCCATTTTATTACCGTTATACTCCTTCTTAACTTAAAATTAAATACACACATACATATCATCACGGATGCCTTACGGCGCCCGAGTCCGCCTAGACGACCCCAGGATACCCAGCGGAGGGGTTTTAATCCCACCTCGTCGTACCCGGTGGTATGAGTCTACACGGAACAAGTGGCTAGCTCGTCGGGATGTTTTGAACAGACTTAATAACCCATCTATAAAAACTCATTGGTACACACCGTGATTCGAAACAGGACCTAAGTGTTTTAAAATTGAATAAAATAAAAATACATTTTTAATGTGTAAATGTATAGCCAAGTAGTTTATGATAGTATCAGCTTTTACCCTCATGGGACGATTCTAGCAAATGCGATCCGGTTAAATTTTAATGATGTAGATACACATCCTTACTTGCTGGCTCTCATTTAAACGATACACAATATTACGTTACACTTTGTAGTTTTACTGAGATGTGTTATCATGGTTTTATTTTTATAAAGTCCTTAGTGCTCTTTCAGAAAGAGATTCACATGAATAACTGTAATAAAAGAGATGAATCTGCTTAAAATTTTCTGTGTTCAAACAGAGCTTTGTGCATACTCTAATCCTCAAAGAGACATGACAGTGGTACCATTTCTTTTATTTAACAGACAGGTGTATTTTCAAATGCGGCAAAGAGAGCTTAGTACTTTCGGAATTTTGGTTCCGTTAATATTTTAAGCTGTAATGCAGTATTAAGTTACCGTTTTGTGAATTAGCCTTAAAAACCTGAGCGAGCTCATTAACGCTTTCAAGGTGCGGTTAGGAACGGGGAGTAATTTTAAAATAAAGCAGCGAATATATTTAAGTAGACCCGTAATGCAAATTCGTGTCTGTAGCCGCCTATTTCGTAACTGCATCATTTAGGCATAGTGCACAGTCGGCCAAAAATGTAGTCCATTGGTAAACATTCACATATCTTCAAATAATATTGTAATATTCAGCCTGACCAGCAGGCATGCAAAATTTATATGTAACATTCAAATTTTTTTTTTAAATTAGAATGTAAGTATTAATAACACGCCAGAAGACCAAAGGGCTGGTTCATTCCTCAGACACTGTATAAGTACAGCGAGGTAGCGCTCTTCCATCTAACAGCGATTTGTAAGAAATTTATTTGTTATAATTTTTCTTTTATTGTTTTTAGGGGGTTATATTTTTAATTTAAATTAATTAGAATATACGTGGTGGCCTAGTTGGTTAGACCTTGGACTTAAAAACACTTAGGTCCCTGGTTCAAATCCCGGTGTGTACCAATGAGTTTTTAATAAAAAAAAATATGTACATTTGTTTTACAACAACACTATAGTGCCTCGGAGAGCACGTTAAGTTGTCGGTCCCGGTTTTACTGTACCAACTTATGAAACTGTTTATAGATAGGTTATTGAGTCTATTCAAAAAACATCGCAACGAGCTAGCTACTTGTTCGATGTAGACTCATACCATCGGTTACGACGAGGTGGGATTAAAAACCCCTCCGCTGGGTACCCTGGGGCCGTCTAGGCGGTCTCGGGCGCATTAGAGATATATTTTATTTTACCACAACAATATTTATACGCCTACGGGCAGGCATAAAGAAACTATCATCTGTAACTACGAATATATATATAAAAAAGAATTTCGACAAAAAAAGAATTGATTTGAAATTTAAATATTTATATGACTATATAAACCTAACTATAGACGCAAACTTTATATATATCAAACTTAACAGAGAACCTTCAGAAGTTGTGACGCATCGGAAGACGCCTGCGGATGCAGTGATGGCAAAACGTTTCCGTATATGTAACTAGTGTTCTGAGGCTAGCTGTCCACTTGTCGATGCAATGTTATACAGTAAGCCTATTTGGATCTGGATTATTCTATAAAATTTCTTAAGGACACAAATGTTCTGCAATAATAATACATCAAATTATAATTATAAATTAGGTTTATTTTTCTATAAGAAACCTTAAATAGAATCCCGATACTTCCACAAATTGATAAAACTTATGAAAGCGAAAAATAATCCTGTACAGTTTTGTAACGCCGTAATGAAATTTGTACACTTTTATTGGAAAAATTGACTGTAAATTATTTACCTTAACAAATTTTTTTTTTTTTATAAATTTCTAAAAGGGACGTATTGGTTTTTCCCGCAAACCAATCCAATCATTTTGTGAAATTTATTTTCAATTTTACAGTTTGTATCGGTAGTTTAATTTGATTGCTCATGAATTTTCAGATGTATATTTTTGAAGCATATTTACTCAAACGAATGAATTTATTTTTCATCATTGGTAAAATTGCTTTTCTGAATGTTTATTTGTTTAGTTTTATTATGTATTTAGTAAATCAAATACATTGTTATATTGTTGATTGTAATATGTTTGGTTGTTGTATAATACATAATATTTTCGGATTTTAAAGGAATATCTTTCGAAATTCAAAATAAAATACCAATTTTAAAAATAACTTTTTTTTTAATATCATCACGGCTCCTATTATGGCCTTCCTAGACCGTCTAGACGGACTCAGGATAGCCAGCGGAAGGGTTGGTTCCCATCTCGTCGTCACCGATGTTATTCTGAATCTTCACAGAACAAGTGGCGAGCTAGTCGAGTGTTTTTTTTTACAAAGTCTATATAAACTTTGTAAAATATAAGTAATGAATTATATAAATATAATTTAGTTAAAATAAGAAAATAAAGTGTTTTTTGAATTAATAATTATAAAAAAATAATATAAATAGCTAACACAATACAATAAATAGGTTTCAATACACTATATTTACTATCTGGGATCCGTCCCTGACAACTGCCAATCCCCGAGTCCGTCCCGGTTTTCACAAAGGTGCTTTTGCCACAACACATCGCCCTTTGTGCTCTCTTTTGTTCAGTAAAACGACATTCAACGCTCCACGCGACGTATTTGCAGCTCCCAGTCATTTTTCATATTTTCTGTTTACCTTTACGCCAAACCGCTGCAATCCGATATTTTATAACATCCAATACCATTTCCATATTGCGACTCGGTGTGCATTTTTCAGACAAAATTTTGCGTTTTTATTTCGATTTTCCTCCAAAATTCACAATCCTACAGCGGTTTTACGAAACACAATTTCGTCGCCTCGGAATGCAATTTGGTTTATGCGATATGCGATGTTATTTCTTTTTTATGAAACATTTATACAGAATGTGAATATTATTTAAGAGTTTTGAGCGTTAACACTTTATGGTATTTAATTACTCGTATTTATTACTTAACTTAAACTTTTATAGGTTATGTATTTTTTTTTTGGTTATTATTTTGGCATTGAAATAGTTTTATCTTTAACCCAGCTTCCCGATTCATAGCCGCACTTAAAAGGAGTTTACCGCCTCAACCAGAAATAGAAGCAATATTATAGGGCCGTGGAAACCGATCGGTCAGCCTAGAGAAGTTAAGAGACCTATACCTTCGTCGTTACCGTAAACAAAAACATACTTATTATTCAGATTAAAGTATCGTAAAATCGACTTGATTATGATTGAAGTTTTTATTAATACCCGTCATTGTTAAGTCCTCAAATGGAACATTTCCTGGTATATAAATGACGGCACCTTACGTGGCAATTGCATAGTAAATTGCACCTCGGGGGACAATTTTATAATCGCCGGAATCGGCACGTGTATACCGTGCCCATGAACTTACGCAATCAATAAAAACACATCATTCAATTGAAAGACCCTCAGTGCATACGTGTTATACGAGTACATTAAAGTGATGGTTATTTTAGTTTGTAAATATTTACATGCATTATGTCTATCGTAAAATAATACGGTCCTTATAATATAATAATTTACAGATTCGGTTTAAGTTTTAAAGTTTAAAAAGGAAAATACTAGGAAGTTTACTTAACTTTTTTTAGGAGGGAGTTATAACTTCGCTAGGCTGACCGATTTTGCCCAAACAGATGTAAAAACCGTCAAGTGACCTAATCATTTTTTAGTTTGTGGGTCAACCAATTTTCAGGCTGCACCTATTTCTTTTCGAGGTGTAGTCTCCTTTCATCAGGGGGCGATTACGAAACGAACAGTTAATTTGACGCCTTTTCGTCACAACTATTAAAATTAAATCAATTAGACTATATAACATATCTGTGCTTAAAGGACATTTACATTCTCGTGTTATTAAACTAAAAAATATGAAGTTATAAAAGAAATAAAGTCACTGAAATAAAGTCTAAAAGAAATCAGTTACGGTTTTGGTATTTTAAATGCAAATAGCAATAGTTGAAGTTATAGAAAGAAGCGGCGAAAATATTTGCATTGGCCGTTATTAAATTTCTACTGCTTTCAAAATGTGTACACAAAACAAAAAAATACTTAACTTCAAAGTATTTGACGAGATCGTCTGAAAAATATTTGTCTAAATGAAAAATATTGGAGCGAAAAATAATAATGACGGGGTTTGTTATACAGGCTGGGCAGAAAGACTACGATTTTACTTAAATTTTTACAACTTAAATTACGTTGAAACGGTAATAAGGAGATGAAAATGAGTAGCTTAATACTTGAATATATACTATCAATGGAGTATTTTACTTGTGATGTGTAGCTTCGACTTTAAATTTGTATTAAGAATTTAATATTTTAGACTTTCGGAATACCGGTGGGATTAATGGCGATATATAAACAATAATATTGTGTTGTTCATTGATCATTCCGGTACAAAACCCATGCAAAAGACGTGCTCTCAATTCCCAAGGTTTCCTCACGGCTAGATCGGCCAAACAGTAGGCACTCTGTCCCTCACGGCTGGGTATTCTCTCATTCTCCTTCTTTTTCTGCAAAACTATATTACAGAATACGTGCCCACCTTATGTGAGGCCGGCAGGATACGTCGGGTTTCTTAGTACTTCTTTAACCGATGTGTCTTTGGTGAAGTACTGGTATCCCTCTCCTTTGGTCTCACCGACTCCAGTAGCCTCCTAGGAGACATCTTCCCTAATGGTACCAATAGTGGAAGATCCGAACCGAACCTATGATAGGTCCTTGATCCAAGGAAGCTAAATTTATATATTTCTTTAGGTAAAAGACTTAAAGGAGTGAAGTCAGGATTTCTTTTAGAACAAACGTATCCATAGCTATTTAACACGGCAACACTGCGAGTACTGTGGGTACTTTTCCAAGAAATCCTTCATTTCTTCTTGGTCATTCCTTAATTATTTTACCAATAATTAGTTAATACATAGTAAAATACAATAATAAATAATAATAAAGAATTCTTCACACTGTAGATTATTCTAATATACTGAAAGTTTTATTAGGCATTTATAAATATTAATAAGTCCCTATATATATATTATATATATATATAATATTAATATTCATAATATATTAATTACATAATATGATTATTTTAGTCAATATATTATCTCAATAATAAATTGAATATGAAATTTTGATAGATAGCAATAAATTGTTATTACTAAAAACGCTGTTTCAATCAGCTTTGTGGTATAACCGCTGAATCCAAATGTAATCCATGGCTCCGAAAATTGCGTGATAAAATTGGTTTGGCAAACCATTTTATTGTAATATTTAAATAGTTGCATTTTCATAGCTGAGTGGAAAGCGAATAATAACTGCGAGATATAAACAAAATTTAGTGAACATTCAATACATTTGGATTGGATCTCAAAATTTATAACCTTTTTTTTGCCTTAAAAGTATCAGCACTTGCAATACAATAAAGCTTGTTCAATGACAAACGGAATGAGTGATTTCTAAAGTATTTCGTTATTTCTTTAAAAACGTACGAAATCCTAATAAGTAAATAATTATTTCCGGGGTTAATCGGGAGTATAAAGTCTTCAAACAGTTGAATTAATACAAACATTAATGTAGTACAGATGTTTGGGGGTTGGTTTGGTGCGCTTAATTTGGAATTACAAAAAGCTTTGGGGAAGCGCCTTACCGAATTCCTAGAATCTTCATAATTTGGTTTGCCTTGTGCTCCTCACAGATACTGGTACGTCGCCGCGCCGCGCCGCTGCAAAATCTTTTGTGCTACCTAGAACGGCTAATTTTAATATTGATGGCGCTACCTTACAATTCGAAATTAAATTAGTTCTCAGCGCGGCCGCCTAAATAAAATTAATTAGAGCTAATAATTCACCGGAGCTT
Organism: Monopis laevigella; assembly: GCA_947458855.1. Lineage (NCBI taxonomy): Eukaryota > Metazoa > Arthropoda > Insecta > Lepidoptera > Tineidae > Monopis > Monopis laevigella. Next base: position 34,150,596 of record OX381576.1, on the reverse strand, counting down.
TGAAGTCGCTTTGAATAAAATATTACAAGAAGTTCTCTCTCATGCAAGATCAATCTAAAATTGTTATACTGTATATATTTTCTTTATTTAAGTTAATATATTATTTATTTTTTATTACTTAAAAAAATGCTATTATCACACACAGGTTAAGAGAGCGTATTTATTGTTCCTGCTGTTTAAATTTAAAATTGGTTTGGCAAACCATTTAATGTAAACAGTTGCATTTTTTTAAATTATATTATGTAACTAATTTATCTGTGGTCTTTGTTGCGGTCGTATGGTTTGCATATTTTATTTCAATGGAACCACCTTAATAGGATTGCCTATTTAGAGTCAACCTGACCTATTTTTTAAGGTGTAATGTAGAGGCTACGGTCTTCATCCTTACGTTATTTTATAATTTCCGAAAATGCTGCGACAACGAAGCAGGAAAAGAAAACTCCAAGTAGATTTGTACATTTTTATTTAAATACATTTTATTTACATGCTTCTTTGTGTTTTGAAACAGAGAACTGCCGCTACGTCAAGGGAGCTTGGTCCGAATGCGACCAGAAGACCAACGAGCGTCGTCGCACCCTGACCCTGAAGAAAGGCGATGCATCCAGCTGCGAACGTACCAAGACTATTCAGAAGAAATGCAAGAAAGGTAAAGGTATATACTACATAATATATAAACAGTGTTTAGGATACAAAACTTAATAAAATATACTTTATTTTTATGTTATTTGTTAGTCCGTTCGGCTACGGGACTAATCAACGTAAAACTGTTATTCTCAGACGCGGATCCACCTACGGAAGCAGAATATTGTTTAGATTAAACCTTTGTTAGATTTTTAATTTATTGAGTATATAATAATAAAATTAAATAAACAATTATTCTCCTTAGTCCGTTTGTCTCTCTGTGACATCGTAGCGACAAAACTTTTGGATATTGCCGTTTAAAATTATTTTGGGCTTATGTCACATAATAATAACTTTTACATTACTTTAGGCCTCTTAAAGTTAAATGCTTAAAAATTCAAGTATATTTCACAATTACCCTTCTAAAAAATTAATACTTTTAAAAGCAGTTAAAATATATTAAACCGTTTACTGATGGGCGATGGGCACTGCCAGAGGACTACTATAAGAAAGATAATAATACAATATTTAATTTTAAGTTTGGGAAGACAGTTGTAACCGTCGTCCCTTATATTTTTTCGTGCAATACTTATCATGTACCCGTACATTTTTTTTCAATCTTCGTGAAATTAGCGTCCAGCCATTGTTTAACATAATTATACTCGGGTGCCTTACGGCGCCCGAGACCGCCTAGACGGCCCCAGGGTACCCAGCGGGTACAGCGGTTTTAATTCCACCTCGTCGTAGCCGATGGTATGAGTCTACACCGAACAAGTGATTAGCTCGTCGCGATGTTTTGAATAGACTCAATAACCCACCTATAAACAGTTTCACAAGTTGGTATAGTGAAACCGGGACCGACAGCTTAACGTGCTCCGAGGCACTATAGTGGTGTTGTCTAACAAATAACTTGACCATAATTTAAATTCATTTGGATTCTTAATTTCAAAAACTTTGATTGTGTTTAAAAAAAGTTTTTGTTACCCAGCTTGCCGTTATGAAAAGGCCGCCTGGAGCGAATGCAATGCCAATGGAGAGATGTCTCGAGTGGACAAGCTCAAGGTGAACAGCGACGCGGCTTGCGAGAAGATACGCCGCATCACCAAGAAATGCAACAAGAACAAACAGTCCAAGGGCGGCAAGGACAAGGGTATGTATCCAACTAATAATCCCACCACGGAACCTATATGTAATTAATAGGTAGGGGCTTTGACAGATGTTTTCAGAAATAATAAAAATGTATGTAGATTCTATGGTCAATAAGACATCTACAATAGAGTTGCAAGGCGACAGGAGAGACCTGGAATAAACATACGCAGTCTCAAAGCTCCAGACTTCTGGATCTGAATCTGTTTCCAAAGTACATCACTGATATCTTCTAAGAACAAGAAGGAATAGATAGTAGATCAACAACATATTCCAAAGACTGATATAAATTGGTTCTATATACCTCCACGATAACATAATATTAGGAGTCTGTCTAGCCTTCAATATAATTGAATTTATATACAACACACCAAAACATTCGCCAGGATATAAAAGGTAAAATCTTATATAAAGGTAAGCAGTAAGCTCTTTAGTATTACATAAAATATCCAATTTACAGTCTCTGGGCAAATACGGCTCCAGCTCTAGGGTGAGCTGGACAACCAGACTCAGCGACAATTTCCGTACGGATTCCTTGCTATCGGATGTCCATGGACCCAACGTCTCAATAGCCATAGCCAAAATCCCCTATGTTAATTAAATCAAAACAGAAAACCCCTAATAAATTATAAAAAAGGTCAAGGAAATTGTATAATTTAAACATCGCCCCATGCAACCATACCCCCAAGGTATTCAACCTATCTTAAAAGATATTTTCTTTGACTGACTGACTGGCTTATCTTCAATGTCTAGCCTGAACCACTTAAGCTTTATTGAACAGTAAGTTCCACTAAGTCTTAATACATAAAGCCTTTGTTTTAAAGTTATAAGATTTTACATTTGCTGAGAAAGCACGAAGTTCAAATACCAAATGAATTAAAATAATTTAATAATTCAAAGAGGAAATGTCGCCAGCGTTCTTGGCACTATGCCGCGCGTGCATTGTGATAATTTTTTTGAGTAGGTAGTAGTAGTTGTAGTAGGTGTGAGGATTTTTTTTTTTTTTTAAAGTAAGTTTTATTTCGTTATTAATTTTGTATTTATAATATAAATATTTTTATTAAACGTTGAGTTACTCATTAATAACTATATAATAAAAATACAGATGTATGTTTAAAAAGTATGGACACAATTTGAGGGCTTTTAACCTCTTATATTTAATAACTAGGGCCTGATCGATAAAAGCTATTCTACAATATATCTAATATCTGCTCGTATAGGTATCTTCTTTATAAAATACTTAAACACATTGTTAAAAACTTCCATGACATCAATAAGGAAAGTTATGAACGATTTTTCATAACAGGGGATTTAAAAGTTACAAGAAATACATATAACTTCAGTTCACTCTATTGAGTAGGTACGAGGAACGGTAACAATAAAGTATGAGTAATAAAGCTGCCTGAGAAACTTACTCGCTCTGAACTTGACCAAAGTTTATTTTTGAGCAAAACTTACTTTTTTTACTCGCCAGACATCGGAATTTCATTTTACTTTATTTCTATTTTTAATGTTAAATATCGTTATATGATATAGAATGAAAATAATTATCTCATTCATACTTTACTTATAATATATGATAAAAGTAATGTTTTTAAGTCGGCACCAAGTTTGGAAAAGCCTTTGTCGTGAGCATAAAATATAATTGTGCTTGGTGCCGACTTTAATATAAAATGGAGTACCTACTCAATGACTCAATCCTTTAGCAGAATTTATTTATTGTTCTCTTTTAGAATTTGTTAGATTTTCTAAACAAAAGTTTTTTTTGTATACGACAGAAAATCAATACGTTTAACATTGTTTATGCAATTTTTATAAATTCCTTTTTTATAGGATAATCTTATATTAAATTTTTAAAGATAAAAATGCAATGAAAAAATTCCTGGTGGCGGGACTCGAACCCACGAACCTCGCTATCGCGGCAAGGCGCTCAACCGCTGAGCCAACCAGGTTCCAGTCAGCCCTCACGAATTTTGTCATTGCTTGTTATCTACTTATACACAGACGCCCTCTATTAGCTTTCTTTTAATAACTCTTATACGAGTGAAGTTAAAAGTTCTAGTTTTTGATACTAGATGGCAAAGAAGTCTGTTTTTTGTTTTTACTTTTTTCAGTATTTTATATTTATGCATTTTTATAAATTCCTTTTCAATTTTCAAAATTCGTGAGGGCTGACTGGAACCTGGTTGGCTCAGCGGTTGAGCGCCTTGCCGCGATAGCGAGGTTCGTGGGTTCGAGTCCCGCCACCAGGAATTTTTTCATTGCATTTTTATCTTAAAAAATTTAATATATTGTTTATGCAACAAATATACAGCGTAAGTGGTGAAAGTTATATAAATATCAGTTGTCGTTATTTTATTTGAAACCAATAATAAAACACGAAGGAAAGAAAAATAACTATCCAGATAAGATTTTATTTCCCTCAAATATATTGGGTTTCAAACATTGATGAAGCTTTTTTCTGTATCCTTCCTAAAAAAAACATTTTCCTGGTCGAAAACTTAATTTAATATCCTGTGTCAAACTCCCGCTAAACTCAATTAAGAAAACAATATTCAATTCTTAGCCGTTGTTGAAGTTATAATAATCCACTCTGAAATAACTAGGATAACAAGTATATTTTACAACAGAGCTTTGATAAAATTTTATAAACTAGATTTTTTAGTCGTTGTGAAATGTCTAACTTTGATGCATTCATACTAAAACTCATATCCTTTGACATAAAGTTTTTATGCAAAAAAGTATTTCGAACCAAATAGCATCCACTGCAAATGTCAAAGGTTTTTGAGAGACATAGAGCTTTTACGTCAGAGTTTTCATTATATCATATAATGTCGTGCATATGAATTCCGACAGAGATGTCGCCTACGACTTCATTTTGAGGCACGCAAGGCTTTATTTCTTCGGGCATGACTCGAGAGGACTAGGTATTTGTAAAACAGTTTATATATTTGTAAAAAAAGAAATAAAATGCTATCCAAGCACTGATTATTTATGCTGTAATCTTAAATTATGGGAAAACTGGAGGGTTAAGTCGGTGGGATTTCGATACCGTAAGATCTTGTTCGAGTTGGGATCGAGAACGATATTTTTGGTAGGTATCTACTGCGAAAAGTGAAAAAGCGAGTTTGAGTAAATACCGAATAAAACACAAAAAAAAGTTTCATTTGTATGAAATATTTTTGATCTCAACTCACAATCTCGCGATATCGAAGTCGGTGGTTACCTCTCTGATAGTAATATAGACACTGTATCTATCTTGACTTTAGGTTTCGCCGCTTTGGGATGTCAATAATTAAATAACTAAACTATACTTCAAAGGTAAAATTTTTAAAAGAATTTATTGTTTATTAATTTTTTTTTTTTTATTTCAGCGCGCCGAAATCGCCAGTAAACAGAGCAGCTTATCACGCTGATACATTATTAGTTGTTTTATTTATTAGTGGCAGATTAGCGACACTACGGTGTCTCGGTGTAGTGTAATAATATTACTCTGCACCGCTCTTTGCAGTTAATGTATTACTCTCTCATAGCAGTTATTCCCTTCAAATGTATCGGAGGTGTTTAAATAAATAATCTTTTTGTTTTAAATTGTTTTTTATTTCATATCCCTTTGTAACATCTTTCCTTGTACAGAAAAGTTCATTTCTCATTTATATGACAAATGTCATTTTCAATGGCATTGCCTATAATATAATACCTTGCCTAGTTTAATTTGTTCAAAGCATAGACAGTAGGATACCTACCAATACTAGGTCGGTGGTTCAAAGCAATTAATTGAAATAAAACTATGCAAAGTATTAGTATATTGATTTACTATACGTAAATCGACGTAAAATAACGTTTATGTACTAGGCCTAAGGTAATAAGCCGACGGCAAAGTTTATGATTGAATTAGTCCATAGAGGGGTGTAATTACGCGCACAACGCTAAACTAAACTTTAATCGATATGATAAAATTCTGACGTAATGCAAACCTTGATGACATTGAAAAAATTGACAGACAACTACGTCATTTTGGTTAAGGTTTAGCTTAACGTTGTGCGGCGTAATAGGGCTCGATAAGTGTATAGGTACTTATGTTGCTGTATTTTTATAACAGTAGGACACGTCGAACAAAAATAAACTCAAAAATATACCTATATGTACAGTTATAAAAATGTTGTAAATATATTTGCTACAACATACTGGACTCAGTTTTTGGCTCAATGATGGGACGGGCAAAGCTATTTAGTTATATGGCAAGATTCTAACACAAGGAAGGGAATCTAACATTATCTCCTGCTGCTGATAGATTAATGACTTAAATGCCAATTTAATATCCCCAAGGCCATTCCATGCATCCTTGTGCAATCATACACGTAAACACAAACGGACGACAATGTTAACGATATAACGAGAGGGCCTGAGAGATAATGCAAGCGAAGCGACATATCGCGTCGCCTCAATCTTAACCGTATGGATTTTGACAGAGAAGTCTACTCTACTGTAGAGTTACCTGTCAAAGTCTATACAGTTTTGATTGAAGGCGACGCGACACGTCGCTGCACCTGAATTTTCTCTAAGGCCCTTAAAGAGATTTTAATGTTGCGTTCATACTCATTAGCGTTTTCATGGTAAGCTAAAAACTAAAAGAGCTATAGCTAGTATACTACTTTAAACTGTTTTTCAGTTATCATGGATGTCTATTACTACTACTCCGCCTATATAGATGCAGAAACCGTTAAGTGACCTAGTCATGTTTCGTTTTTAGTTAGAAACTGCTGCATCTATTTCTTGTCCTGATCATAGTGTCATTCCCAGGCAGTTGATTTGACGATAAAGAAGGAAACCCGTATTAATATAATAATGCAAAGACCCTTTTAGTAACCCTACCATTTAGCCGGCAAAGTGGTAATAGGGCTCGTACTAAAGGGATTTTCAACAAGAACTTTGTTTTCTAAAACTAAATAAAACAAAAAATATAGATGAAGATGATTACTTTTTTATTGAATTACAAAAAAAAAGTTCGGCAATTGTGAACGACCATTTACATCGCCGCTCAATTCATTCAAGAACAACCCGCTGGTTTTTACTTGTCAGGGTATGTCAACAAGCAAAATTACCTCATTTGGGCTTCTGAAAATCCTAGAGCGATTATTGAGAAGCCTATGCATGCTCAACGTGTCACTGTATGGTGCGCTATGTGGTCTGGAGGCGTGATTCGGCTGTTTTTTTTCGAAGATGAGGCTGGAAATGCGGTAACGGTCAATGGATCACGCTATCGCGAGATCTTAACAACTCAATTTTAGCCTATTATTGATGAAGTGGATATCACTGATATGTGGTTTCAACAGGATGGTGCCATATGTCATATAGCTAAATTTATTGCAAACCAAATTTCCCAATCGCATATTTTAACGAAACTCAGCTGGCCAATTAAGGCCAGCCAGATCGTGTATTTAGTACAGAGTCTTCTTTCGGAGCCAATTGAATCGATTGCAGCCTTAAAACTCGAAATCCGTGGTTTGATCAACGAAATAGTCCCGCCATTTTGTCAAAAAATGATTAAAACTTTGATGAAAGAATCGACATCTGTCAGCGTGCTTGTTGTGAACATTTGCCAGACATGATTTTTCATTCATAATTGCCGGACTTTTTTCTCTTTGTAATTCAATAAAAAAAAAAACATTTTCATCTATTTTTTTTTGTTTTAGAAAACAAAGTTCTTGTTGAAAAACCCTTTACTAATGCTACTAACCGAAATGTATTCACAGCCTTTGTAGATCTGCTCATCATCAGGTAAATACAAATTTACTTCCCATGTTTTAATAAAATACAACCTTCTAACTAAAACTATAAAATCTGAGCTATAAACAAGAAGTCTAAGTAGAATGTTAAAATTATGAGTTAGTATCCAGGGAGTAAAGCCTGGCTTCTAGTTTAGAAGCCGAGGGCAAGCTGCGAGCAAATACAACTATATTGTTTTAAACTATAGTTATCAGTGTAACAAAATATATTACATACTTCGCTCTAACATCGTAAACTAAATTTTAACTCTTCTTAACTTAGTGGTAGCCGAGTAAAATTGTAGACTTAAAAACACTTCGGATTTTAAATTCCGATTTGTAACAATGAGTTTTTAATTTAAAATATATATACGTATTCAATTTAGGAAATTATATAATTTAATCATCGCTTGGGAGTATTCAACCTATCTTAAAAGATATTTTCTTTGACTGACTGCCTTATCTTCAATGTCTAGCCTGAACCACTTAAGCTTTATTGAACAGTAAGTTCCATTTAAGTTCCACTAAGTCTTAATACATAAAGCCTTTGTTTTAAAATTATAATATTTTACATTTGAAAGCACGAAGTTCAAATACCAAATGAATTCAAATAATTTAATAATTTAAGGAGGAAATGTCGCCAGCGTTATTGGCACTATGCCGCGCGTGCATTGTGATAAGTTTTTTGAGTAGGTAGTAGTAGTTGTAGTAGGTGTGAGATTTTTATTTTCTTTTTTAAAGTAAGTTTTATTTCGTTATATTTTAATTTTGTATTTATAATATAAATAATTTAATTAAATTTTGAGTTACTCATTAATAAGAATAACTATATTATAAAAATACAGATGTATGTTTAAAAAGTATGGACACAATTTGAGGGCTTTTAACCTCTTATATTTAATAACTAGGGCCTGATCGATAAAAGCTAGTCTACAATATATCTAATATCTGCTCGTATAGGTATCTTCTTTATAAAATACTTAAACACATTGTTAAAAACTTCCATGACATCAATAAGGAAAGTTATGAACGATTTTTCATAACAGGGGATTTAAAAGTTACAAGAAATACATATAACTTCAGTTCACTCTATTGAGTAGGTACGAGGAACGGTAACAATAAAGTATGAGTAATAAAGCTGCCTGAGAAACTTATTCACTATGAACTTGACCAAAGCTCCGCTCCTGGAACCAAGTTAAGAATGCGTCCCCTTCTCCAAAACAATGGGGATAGGTTAGAACCCTTAACCAGGACGAGGTCTCCTATCTTTGGAGGGTCCGTCTTATCAGTCACTTCACGCGTTGCTGCAATATGTGAAGGTATTCGAGCAACCAGCGATGCCAGAAATGCTGGGTCATCTGCTGGATCAATTCAAATCGCGACAGTCGAGTACACTTCACATCTCTGAAGGAGTATTCAGGCAAGTCGACAAGTGGCTGCCCTATCAAAAAATTACCTGGAGTCAAAGCCTCGAGGTCGTTTGAGTCTGAAGAGAGCGGGCACAATGGGCGTGAGTTGAGGACGGCTTCAATTTTACAAAATACCGTAGCAAGTTCCTCAAAGGTTAATACGGTTTCTCCTATCACCCTACGTAAGTGAGTTTTGGCAGCCTTAACAACAGCTTCAAATATTCCTCCCCAATGTGGACATGCTGGTGGATCAAAAAGCCATCTGATTCCACGTTGGGAGATTCCAATTACATTATGATTATCTGCTACAAATTTATATACACCATCTAAATAACGGTCGGTGCCCTTGTAGTTTGTTCCACAATCGGACCGGGTCAACGATGGCAAACCACTGCGGGACACAAATCTACCAAGGGCAGCGACGAAGGCTTCAGTGCTTAGGGCAGAAACCAATTCTAAATGTACGGCGTTGGTAGACAGACATACAAAGACACACAAATAGGCCTTAACAATTTTAGCGTCCCTGAGGTGTGAAACTTTCACAGAGAATGGGCCAGCAAAATCTGTAACCACGCCAGCAAAGGGACGAGACTCATTCACACGGTCCGATGGCAGATCTCCCATTTGAGGCTGCATGGTAGTAGCCTTGAGTCTGTAACAAGGCACGCATCGGAAAATCACACTTCGTATGATTCGTCTGGCGGACAGAATCCAATATTCGCGCTGTAAGATGGCCAACAAAGCATTACAGCCAGTATACGAGTTCTTGATGTGGTGATCAGCAACCAACAAATTTACCAAGTGACCAGAATTAAGGAGCAACAAGGGGTGAGGAGCTCCAAAGGGCAAATTGGCATTCCGAAGTCTTCCTCCAACACGAAGGAGGCCCAAATCATCAAAAAACGGATTTAGGCGTCCAATTGCTCCCTTGAGCTTACAACGTCCAGCTCGCAGTGTCTCAATTTCAGTCTTAAACTGAAATTGACAACCTTAATCCAATATAAAAGCGAGTCCTTCACATGGTGTGAGGACTGGCGACTGGCGTTTCTCCCGGGAGTGTCGACAATTAAAAATAAAGTTTTTAATCCACGCAGTTACACCTAACAATTTATCCAGGGAGCTAAATTTATTCAGTAAAAATTCAGGATCCAACTCCACGGTCCTCACCATTGCGAATACGCGGAGACCTGGTAGTGGATCAGTCAACAAAGGCTGGCCATGAGGCCAGAACGACTCAGGATGCGTCAACCAAAGTGAGTGTCGCAAAAGATCTGGGGCAGCACAACCCCTGGACGCAACATCTGCAGGGTTCATTTCCCCTGGAACATGTCTCCAGATCAACGGAGCATCAGAAGCCTGAATCTGAGAGACACGATTGGCCACAAAGACTTCGAGTGTATGGACAGCAGCTCTCAGCCACGAGAGAACAATCGGGGCGTCAGTCCAAGCAAACACGTCACCAATATCAACAGTGCGTCTCAACGTTACAAAAACGTGATTCAATAATCGTGTAAGAAGAGCAGCCCCACACAATTCTAACTTCGGAATCGTAAGTCGAGTCCGAAGGGGAGCAACCTTGCTCTTAGCTAAGATCAAATTCACTGACGCTACACTTCCAGTAGGACACACAGTACGCAAGTAGACCACGGTGGCATATCCTCGCTCTGAAGCGTCACAGAACCCATGGAGGCTCGCCGTGTACTTCCCAGCTGGAAGGAAAGGCCTGGGTGAAGAGACTTCATTGATTTCAGGAAGTGAACTAACAAACGAAACCCAGTAAGGTCTCTGAAGGAAACATTTAGCCAAAAATATTACTGGGCTTATTCAACCGCTTGGATCAAAGGTTCTGGCTACAGTGGAGAGGACCAAGCGCCCCTCCTGGGCGGAGAAAGATCCACCCGATAGGTGAAAATATCCTGGACTGGCCTGTACTGTACTTCAAGAACAGACAACATATTAGGATTATCAATATTTTCGAAGAGGGGGGTTCTGCTGGTGCTCCAATGGCAAGTCAGCCAGGAGAGTGGGGGAGTTCGATATCCACTTTCTTAGCTCATAGCCTCCAGCCCTCATTATTCTAATCAATTCATTCCTCAAGATCAAAGCCTCTTTCTCACTGGAGGCTCCCGTGCATACATCATCAACATACAAATCATTTCCCAAGATGGCGGCAGCTCGGGGAAACCTCAAACGCTCACGCTTGGCCAGCTCCAACAAAGAACGAATAGCCACGAACGGGCTAGCCGCAAACCATATGTGTTGGTATTCAGTTCATAGACAAGCATGGGATCAGAGGGTTTCTCCCGCCATAAAATGAGTAGGTAGCACCTGTCATCCTCGTGGATGAGTGTCTGCCGAAACAAAAGATTGACCTTCGTAGCAGCCGGGGGCTCCTCCACTTCCCAAAATCTCTGAACCGCCTCAGAAAGAGAAAGACAAATGTCAACAAAACGGTTATCAACAACAGGTGGGGGAGGAACATGGGTTGGGCCCATTATAACAGATCCCAAGATTGTGGGGATCGCTACGAGGCCACCTGTACCTAGGGGCTTCACATTACCTAGGAGCAACATTCCCAAAACATCGGCACCAAGCAACAAATCAATTGGTCTCGGAATGTCGAAGGTGGGGTCAGCCAAACACCAACCAGGGTCGCCACAGCTGGGGACAACTTTACCTGGGGGTGTTGACCCAATATATTTTCTAATACTATTGCCGAAGCAGTGATGCTCGGACAGGAAACCGAGAACGGGGAGAATGTGAAAGTGGTGTTACCAATCAAATTCTCAAGTTTCACATTACCAACTCCCCGAACAGAATCCCGGTGAGGATTCAAAGCTAGGCATAGGCCACTCGCTAACCAAGCCGAAACAATGCAACCCTGGGCACCCGAATCTAAAAGGGCACGAACAACCAAATAGTTGCCCTTCGGGCCCCAAACACAAACAGAGGCTGTAGGAAAAATTACAGTCTCTGAGAGGGTGGCGGCTGGTGAGCGGGCAACGAATACCTATTCCTCTTGAACCGGACGTACGGGAACATTCGGGTTCGGGATCCACTGGTAGTTGTGGATCTCTTGTGATCGGTCCCATGGCATTGGCTCGACAATATGTCGCCCTGAAGGCCTTCTTTGGTAACGAGACCTCACAGTAGGGAGCTGCGCTGCACACTGGTTACGACCCATGGGAGCAAAGCGAGAGGGCGAAGCATTGCCCCCGCCCATGAGGGGGGTGCGGCCACCATTCCTGGGGGGTGAACTCCGAATATTGGGGGGTGAACTCCGAACGTTGGGGGGTGAACTCCGAACATTGGGGGGTGAACTCCGAATATGGGGGGGTGAGGGGCGCCGGTCCTCAGTACGTGAGGAGTCGTAAAACCTCGGCGATCGTACCTCCCTAGCACCCTGGGATTCATAGTGAACAAATTGACGGCCTCCCATATTTAATATTTTTTGCACAAAATAAATTGGCACACAAAATAAGATGATGGCGGCCACTGCACTGCGAATATGGCCGCGACTCACGACAATCCCTTTGGTGATGCTTGCCCAAGCACACATAACACCATGCCTCTGTCTGACCCGCAAGTTACAAAATTGTTGGCAATGTCCCTACAATACAAGCAATTTTGTGCTTCAACAGCGGCCACAGCAAACCGATTCCTGGGACGCTGGCCAGTTTGACCATGTGGTTGAACAGGGGGCTGGACCATCAGATGGTCAACAAATCTTGACCGCCCTGCACCGGTAGAGTTATCTACTATTCGGCACTCCTCATCCAAAAAGGGTCCTGGGTCCCTACAATACAAACAATTTTGTGCTTCAACAGCGGCCACAGCAAACCGATTCCTGGGACACTGGCTAGTTTGACCATGTGGTTGAACAGGGAGCCGGACCATCTGATGGTCAACAAATCTTGACCGCCCTGCACCGGTAGAGTTATCTACTATTCGGCACTCCTCATCCAAAAAGGTCAACAAATCAGAGAACAATGGTTAGTAAGTCAATGCTGTTACCACCATACCTATGCTCAAAGCGCAGCTTAAGCTCGGGGGACAACTTCCCGAGCACAATATTAAGCAATATAAAAGACCACGAATCGACTGGCAGGTTAAAGGCAAGGCATTCACCGCAATCATCAACGGGTTCAAGAGGTCCCTGCGCAAATCATGTGCCTTACCTACTATAGGCAACCCTAATATTTGGTTGACATGAGTGTCAGCCAAACGCCTAGCATTTTGGTACCTCTTGGTCAAAAGTTCACGACCAATCTTATAATTTTCGTCCGTCACGGGTAGGTGTTGGACGATGCCACGAGCATCTCCTCTTAATGAGGACAACAAATATGCCATCCTCTCGGCTGGGGGTGAGGTTCAGGAAGCCTACCCAGGCATCAAGTCGTCCCTCAAATGGTGGGAGATCAAGGGTAGGCAACCTGCTCAAAAGCCTGGGAACCAACTGGCGAAGGCTCGGGGTCCATCTTAACCGACCTATCAATATCTCCGCGAACCTTCTCGGTAATGGTGTCTATGAGTACCAACGCACGGTCATAGTCACAAGTGACCGCTGCATGGAACTCATCCTCTACGGGGTTCAAACCTAAAAAGTCCTCAAAGGCCCTATGTAAGTCTTGCTCATACTCTGGGATCTTTTCAAATTGCACCAAAAGAGCAGCGGAGCGGTCGGGTCTGTCTACCAAATCCACAGAAGATGTAAGTCACCTCAAGACAGCCTTAATTTCGTTTGAGTTCTTATTTACAGACATAATTACAATAAGTAGGTGAACACAATAGTAATTTAAAATAAAAAACAAACTTACAAATAAACACAAAATAAAGTTTAAACAAATCAAAATAAGTTTTGTTATTAAAACAAGTTTTAAGTTCCCTTACTAAGAGAAAACAAACATAAAACAATTTACAAACCTTAACTACCTAACCCTAATAATAAGAAAAAAAACTTAATTTTAATTAAAAAAACCTACTTAATTATGTTGGAACTGCACTAGGAATATTATAACTAACCTGACCTGCCTGACCCTAAAACAGTAGCAAAGCAGGCAAGCAACATAAGGTCAAAATTATAATAACTAATAATAAAAAATAAATGTTTATTCATCAATAATAAATGAAGGTGTACCTTTGAAAGAATTTATGATTTATCCAAATCAAATGGTACAACAAAACCAACAATTAACAAAATAAGCTAAATCTAGCCAACAAACCAGTTTCTAAACTGAGCTAGGAACAAATATTTTTAGGTTATACACACTATCAAAATTTGCACAAATGGGAAAATTAAAAAACCCACTAACAAAATGTGCTAGAATGTAGAACTACTACCCCGCCCAGAAATGCAGAAACCGTTCAGTGATGTTTCGTTTTTAGTGAGGAAACTGCTGCATCTATTTCGTGTCATTCCTAGGCAGTTGATTTGATGATAAAGAAGGGAGGCCCGTATTCAAGTAGTAATGCAAAATCCCTCTTTGGAAAATGTCTTTTTAGATCTGCTCACCATCATGTAAATATAAAGTTTCCTACGTGTTAATAAAATAAAATCTCTAAGCTAAAACTATAAAATCTGAGCTATAAACAAGAAGTCTAAGTAGAATGTTAAAATTATGAGTTAGTATCCAGGGAGTAAAGCCTGGCTTCTAGTTTAGAAGCCGAGGGCAATCTGCGAGCAAATACAACTATATTGTTTTAAACTATAGTTATCAGTGTAACAAAATATATTACATACTTCGCTCTAACATCGTAAACTAAATTTTAACTTAGTGGTGGCCGAGTAAAGTTGTAGACTTAAAAACACTTCGGGGTATAAATTCCGTTGTGTAACAATGAGTTTTTAATTTAAAATATATGTACGTATTAAATTCACGAAATCAAAGGAAAATGAACAAGAATAACAAATCATATAATGTATATTAATATTATAAAGAGAAAAGATTTGATTGTTTGAATTATTCCTGTTAACAATACTTTAGTACCGAACTAGTACCGAATCGATTTTAATTTTGGTTTTCTCAATAGAAAGCTATATCAACAAATATCATAGACTGTATTTTATTTCTCGATAAAATATTTCTTTTAAATTTTAAACCGCCTAATATATTATAATATGCAATAAAGTACCACGTGTATTAAAATAAAACTATAATTACCTCTTATGATAAGTGGTCATAAGAAAAAGACACCGACTAATGCTGGTTCGTGCGTATGGTCCCCAGGACACTGGCGCCTTTACCCTGTTGAATTAGAGACCTTTGGGCAAAGTAAGCGCCAGCTTTTGGTCCCCTGACGCAAGAACGAGTCTTACCCACAATTCTTGAACGAATATTTTTGTGTCGGTCGACCCATGGTCGTATAATAATATAATGAAATAATATCCGGCGCCTAAAAGTTTCAGAAAATGCCGTTATCCATGATTTTAACCGAATTTGCCAGTCTTGTAGTCTAGTCGTTGAAGGTTTCCTACTCCAAATTCTTTGTACCTAGACCTAAACGAGAAATTTGGGACACATTTTGGGGGTAGGGGGGGTATGGTGAAAACTTGGCAAAATCATATTCAGTATAGCCATGGTCTTAACCGAATTTAGTCTGTCCGCCAGTCTAGTAGTCTAGTCGTTGAAGGATTTTCCACTCTGAATTCTTTCTACCTTGACCTAAACGAGAGACTTGGCGAGTAGTCAGGGGAATAGCTCAAGGAGAAAAACATAGTCTATACGATTCGATTTCTATTCGCGGGACCAGTCGATAATAACAGGTTATTATTACTTCATTTTTATATAATAAGTATGACAGCGCATTAGCATCGCTATACAACGAGGGAACACAGCCAGCCTTTTGGGTACCATCCCGGTTGATAGCGATTTGGAAGAAATTTATTACTTGGTATAGATATTTTTTATTTTATTTAATATTTCTATTTAGGTTTTTTTTATTATTAATTTATAGGTTAGTTTATTTTTAATGTTACTTAAGAACTTGAATTTTAAGTATAATAAATCTAATATATCCCCTTAAAAAAAAAAAGTATGATTTATTTATATATATATATCCTCCATCGTTTTTATGAAAATTTGGAATTAAGCTTATTCGTCGCGTGACCGTCTCCATGTCATCTCCAGGTCTTCATCATGGCGGGTCCACTTTTCCGCAATTGGCCAGCAGGTTAGGCCTTTTTGCGTGATGTAAACGGCCGGCTACTCCAGCCAGCCCAGCTCCTTCCAGAAGGCAGCAAGATGTCCTGGACTCTTACAGGCCTCGAGGAGCGACCTCGGTGTTCCGAGGATTTCCGTCCGTTGCGATGTCACCCCGGTGCAATGAAGCAGCAAGTGGGTGGGTGTTTCTTCTGTTTCCATGCATCCTCTACATAGAGGACTGTTGGTGATACCTAGAAGGGTAAGGTGTTTGTTTAATGGAGAGTGTCCGGTTAGAGTACCCACCACCATCCGCAGGTCTTATAAAACTGTGAAAACTCACTCTCCATGTGAGCCATCATCAAGATACCAAAGGTTGAAATATTGCTTTATTATTTTAGTCAAATTTAGTAGAACGACTAGGTATACTACCCATCAGATGCTACTCAACATAATACGGATATTTAATATAAATCTCATTAGTACAAAAGGCGCAGAAAAGTAATTATTTTCCAGTGACTACTTGGAATAACTCGACTGACACTTACTACCTTTGTAAGTTGATGAGACTGCGATCTCCACAGCAATTAATTATTTTTACGCTCGAGCTCTTAAAGGGCTAATTTGAATCACTCTAGCTCCTTTATTGGTAAGCAGGTAAGTTACTGATCAAGTACTTACTGCAGCATTCTACCAATAGCTGTAAGAGACTTAAGGCGTTTGGCTTGGTAGGTATAGCACCATTTTTTTTCAGGAGCGGCCAACAGAAATACTATCTACAATATCAAATGGGGTTTCACAAGGAGGTTGTGAAGCAGTGATCCATGCAGCTCGAATTTCTTTTACAGATTATGAATTTAAAAAACGCATTCAATTTGATGGTAACTTATTATTAGTATTTAGGTATGCAACAATGCTGTGGTACCTCTTAATTTAGTTCGCGCTGCCAATAGAGTCC
Source organism: Monopis laevigella (assembly GCA_947458855.1). Taxonomy (NCBI): domain Eukaryota; kingdom Metazoa; phylum Arthropoda; class Insecta; order Lepidoptera; family Tineidae; genus Monopis; species Monopis laevigella. The sequence continues at coordinate 34,133,555 of OX381576.1, read as the reverse complement.
TGTAATAATTAGCCTAGCTGTGATTTTTTTTTTCGTAATCAAATTTCAACCTTTGTAATGATACTCTAGGTCCGATAATCGTCCCACATCTTCACATGATCTACAACCACGTAAAATGGCAGGGATTCTATGCGCTGAACCTGGTTCAGTCGTTGAAGGTGAAAATAGGAGCTTAATTCCAATTTTTCATAAAATATTAGAGAATATATATAAATAGGTTATACTTAATATATAAAAAGTAGGTAAAAATATCCTGTTATTATTGACTGGTCCCGCGAATAGAAATCGTATCGTATAACCGCTTATAGATTAAATTTTTCTCTTTGAGCTATTCTCCTGACTACTCGCCAAATCTCTCGTTTAGGTTTAGGTATAAAGAATTCGGAGTGGGAAACCTTTAACGACTAGACTACTAGTCTGGCGGCAAATTCGGTTATTCACTAAATATGATTCTACCAGGTCCCTCCCCTGCAATCCTCCCCAAAATGTGTCTCTAACTGTAGGTGTTTTTTTTTTAATGTTTTCATTGAAGGTGCAAGAAAACCATCAATAGATAAAGAAAAATAGCCATTCATTTTTCTACAAAATTTGTTATCCCTTCATTTAGATATAATAAGTTACAGACTAATAAGTCTAAATATGTCTACCAGGACTGCGTGAAATTATGACTTTTTGCAAAAATTTTGCTTTTGCAAATCCATTTATAGTAATACGGCTTATGCCTTGATACTCGTAGAATAGCCAATAAGCGAATTAATCTTGATATATTTACGTACGAAATAAGTCCATACCACAGTTGCTTTCTATAACTCTGTGGTCATACGAGTATTACTTAGTTCACAGTTTACAGCTCTATTTGCAGACAGACACTGCCGGCGGCGCGCTTCAAGTTGTATGTTCGATATATCATAAAGTTATAATCATATTTAGCAGGGTCAATTTAGTCTAAAATATACGGTGTATAAAAAAATAGATAATGCCATTTTGATATTAAAATGTGATGCATTTTGAGATTTTTTCATCCTGTCTTTACATGGAGACAACAGCGAGCACCTATGTAGTAGAGTTTATGATCTCCATAAATGGGAAATCTTAAAGAAGAATTGGTTACAGGCTAAAATTTTCAACTGACTGTTTTTGACAGGTACTGTATTGATTTTAAACGCTAGACAATTAAAAATTGCTTATTGTGGCATAATATGTCAACCTACTATTAATTGCAAAAGAACCACAGACTATCTAGGTACATGCGCTCCAACATATACTATCTTGTGTAACTTGCATCTAAAACCTGCCAATCAGCCAGCTGTAGCCAGCGGAAGCCAGTCAGATTCAATGTCACTCAATCAAACTGCATGGCGTCCTATCCTACGCTACGTGCATCCAATTGTGGTTTCGAGCCTTGGGCGTTTGCTTCAATGGATAACTACCACGCTACTAGACCTTTTAAGTCTCCTTACCAACAGGTGATACAGAGTTACTCCATCTATACATATACTTTACTGACCTGAGATACATATTTAAAATGAGATAATTATAAATGAAAACATCTGTACATTGGTTTAGTTCAGGTGTTTGATCTTTAGAATCCAATAAAATTACTCATGAATTAGGTGCTTGCTGTAATTTTATTTGAAAAATATCTTTCATCATCCAGAGAGGAAATGTAGTGAGTATATTTAGGTATTTTAAGTTCTAAAAATTGCTTGGGCATGGAGGCTTTTTAAATCATCTATGTCTCCTCTGACTAGACAGTCAGAGGTTTGTTCGTTTATACGGGAATCACTTTAAAACTACAGTACTGAATTTATTTGCGTTTTTTGTTGTTGTTGAATAGCTATGAGCCCTAGGTATATTATATATAGATGTACATATAGGGGGTACATATATATAGGTTGTTGGTGTTTTAAGCGTCTCTTAGGAAAAGTTTTTTCATCAGATATAATAAAAATAAGTGTATAAAATGACATAGACTGCATGATTTTTTTTTTATTTATATTTACTTTTTGTCAATTTTTAGTCGGTAAGTAGGTACTTGCTACAATCCAAAATTGTACCTTTAAATCTGGGTTATATATATATATATATATGAAATAGGCATGATGGTAATTTTAATCTATGCTTGACTTAAAAGGATACTTACATACATAATTATTATTAATTGTTATTTTGACGTGTCAATATATAATAATTTTATTATGTGTGTAAATAATAATAAATAAATAAATAATCAGACGATTCATGAATAGGGTCGATCAATACATTCTTGTTGAACAGCATTGGTTACTTCCACTATGCCAGCTATATGATGCGGTAACGAAAGACGGCGACAAAGACGAATTTTATATTCAATTAACTGCCCGTTTCCTAACCGCATCCTGAAAACCGGTTCATTTCAAACCGAAACATGAGTGGGTAACTTGATGCATTTGCAGCATCTTTATGGACCGCTAGACAAATAAGATTCTTATTTTCAGGCAATTCACACCGCGGTCTCTACTATTTTTTGCCAGATGACCCGTCGTTGGTTAGACTTTGGTTTTTAGAATTTCTCATATGCTTGTGAAACTTTCCACACGAGATAGAATTAGAAAGCTTTTATGACAAAGCTCTGAAAGTTACGGAGCTAATTGCTAGTACTCGTAGGTTAGTCATATTAGCTACAGAATAAACTTTTGAGCTAGCGTTTGTAAAGTGGAAACCACAGAGCCGCACTAAGTATAGAATATGTGGCAAAGTTCATAAATTCATATAGGTGGTGGCCGAGTTGGTTATTTATGATTTTACTAGCCGCCCGACCCAGCTTAACACGGGTATACTAGTAAATAAAATAAGACCAAATCTTCCCTTTACTATCACGTATATTTTTCTTCACAAAACAAGTATTTTCCCATAGAAAGAGCAGATTTTCACTACGAAAAAAATAATGGCCAATTGATTAATCGATAAAATGTAACAGCTAAAACAATGTGTCAATTTTGTACATATTTTTGAAGACTCTTCGGTTTTCCTTTTTCATATGGAGAATTAATAACCCAATTTTTTTAGTTTTCCATACGATTTTTCTAACATTTTTTTTCATACCAACCTGGTCGTGATAATTACAAACACAACAAAAAAATATTAGCTATAGATGCACATTCGAAAATTAGTTATTATTTATATAGGGTAATTTAACAACACCATTATATTGCCTCGAAGAGCTGTCGGTTCTAGATTTACTAACCTTATAAAATGTTTTAAAGATATAAACACCACAATGAGCTGGCCACTTTCGCCTAAATATACCTAGATATAGACCTAAATAGGCGGACACGGGCGGATTTTATACTATTTTTTATTACATACATATATATCATCACGGGTGCCTTACGGCGCCCGAGACCGCCTAGACGGCCCCAGGGCACCCAGCGGAGGGGTTTTAATCCCACCTCGTCGTAGCCGATGGTATGAGTCTACACCGAACAAGTGGCTAGCTCGTCGCGATGTTTTTGAATAGACTCAATCACCCATCTATACACAGTTTCACAAGTTGGTATAGTGAAACCGGGACCGACATTTTTTATTAATAAATGAAAATAGACTCTAAAAAAATAGTGTGTAGGTAAATACTTAAATTATTGAATGTCGAAAAGGATACCTGTTTTACTACCGCTACCATATAATACATTGTAGACAATTCTGACAATAAAATATACTCTATTCTATCAACAGTAAAATTGCCGTGCTCCTATAATATGTGTAAAACATTTACTAGCGAAAGGCCTTCAAAGAAAACCGATCGTATAAACTAGGAATTGTACGAACCAAATACTCTTATATTAATACAATATATAATAATATCTAATGGTATTACACAAAAGAAAAAATAAACAGTTGAATTATATACTACATAGCTGAAGTAAAAACTTTTTAGCTTCAATTGTTTTTTTTTAGGTGTTACAGTATCTAAAAGTTTTACTTCAATAACTAAAATAAAAACCAAAGCTACTACAAAGCAATATAGTACAAATACAAGACGGAGAAGGTCTATTAATAATAATAATAATATGTAAGACAAATTACACATATTCCTCTGATAACAAACTAAACTTGTACTATGTGTACCAGAAGCAACGATATAATATTAATTATATTTTATAAACACCCAGATCATGACAAACTGTACAGAAAAAACGTACTAATTTTTTTTTTGCCATGGGTGGGAATCGAACCCACGACCTCCGGATACAACGCCAAAGGCGCAACCACTAGTCTACGGAGGCTGTCGTAATAAAATATATATATAAAATAAAATATAGCATTATATTGTTTTGTACAGCGCTTTTAGAGTTAGCCGAAAATCGAAAACATTTTCCTAGTTTCTAGTAGGTAATATAATTATATGACCTCCACGAGACAGGCTTGCCTACAGTTTAACTTGGATCTAAAAATATTTGTAATTATTATTTTTATATATAAGTCGTAACTATATCTATTTAAAATTAAATCACAATTATGAACTATGTATATATTTTTGGTAAATAAACATCTATCTATCTATCTAGTTTCCGTCCATAAAATGTGTTTCTAATATTTGAAGTAGTTGCTTGACATTTTGCCTACTGAAGGCAAAACAAACTTAATGAATTCTGAAAGCCGGTTATGACTTCGTTTGCAAGTAGGTCAATATGAATACAAATTGGATTATATGATTAAACTCGATGTTTTCCGAATTAACTGAAATGAATTCAAAACTCTTCAGCAGAAGAATTAATTAGAGTCAATCCGTGCTGAGCAGTGGGATTAATAGACGCGTCAGGAATGCTGCTGGTCTCTGATAATGTTAAGTATTCACATGAGGGACATTTCGCTGACACAGCGCTGACCACAAGCCAAAATTCCCGGTAGTTAATTATATGATGTTCCAATTTACGACGTAGACTATGACTATCATGTAAGAAACTTATATCAATAAACATTTATATTGGAATATATAATATAATATTAAATCATAGGAAGACCTTCTTACATTACGGTACAACATTTTTCACATATCAAAGAAGAGTTCCAAAAACCATTGTCTTTAACAATATAATCAATGAAAATTGTACAAATAATAATTATTATAATATATTGTATTAATTAAACTAATTATAGTTAATTTATAACAAATAAATTTGGGAAGTGTGCCCAAAAACCTGGCTGCTTAGTTTAGGTTGGCGCGAGGTTTAAATCTCCGAGTACTTCTACAACATGGTTACCGGGGCCCTTACCAAAGAGCCAATCGATAATCGAATCGAAATACCCATCGAAAGCCAAATGTATGGGATTTGACGTTTCTCGGCGATCAGGCTCTACCCATAGAGTAAAATTCCTATACATTTTTACCGATCGATGCGGCGATTCGATTGGCGGTCGTGTTCTTTGGTCAGGCCCCGGGTTGGTCGACCATCTCTACCCATTGACGATGACGAGGAAGATTAGTTGATGAACCCAGACGAATCTGATGTGAAGCCAAAGCTTGCAGCCAATGCCCAGACCGCCAGGAGACTAGCACGATCTGCAGAAGAAAGCATTTTGTAATAACTTATTGTACCTATAAGGATTATCAGAGCGGCTCGTATCAATCTTTTTGAGATCTTAATATGATGGTTGTAGCTGATGAGCTGCACGTGATCCAAGCAATTCTAGACTCGGCCAAGTGTTGAGTTTCATTGAGACCTCAAAGTCACATGATGGATTGATTTAGTATTTTTCCAACGAGGTCTCTTAAACTTTATCAAGGACAAGATAGCCGGCAAAGCAATACTTAAAATTTTTCAGATCGTATAGGCAATTTCAGGCGTTTTTCTTTGATTTACGATAGCAGGCTAGACGCCTGTTGAAAAACTAAAGTTGAAATTATTTTTGTCATCTATGTATGTATCTTTGAAAGTCCTAGGTGTACCCGCATCGCAGCCACCTTTTGATCTAAAGTCCAATTGATGCAGCTGAAAATATTGCGGTTAATCTATTTATTGCAGATTGGATGCAAGGCAACGATATGTAAAATCACTAGCAATAGGCATATAGCAATCTTTTTAAATGAAGCTCAAAGGTTTGTACCATATAAGATGCCAAGAAAGCTTTCATTTACCTGACCGGAAATTTAATTAGATATAGAAGGGCAGCCAAATCCTTCAGAAGCTTTTCTCATCATCAGCATCACTACAATTGAATAATAAAAGGTCTTTTAAATATTAATATTATTCTAATCCGCCCGCTGAACCACTTCTGAACGATGATACTGCCCCCAGGATTTAATCACTAGTGATGGTAAGCACAGGATCAGAAGAACCTGGAGGATCGGTATAGATGGTATTTGTGGATAAAGGATGTATTGGTCAAACTCTGGTTATCTACTCGTCATAATCGATTTTGAAGAGCAGATAGAGTATTTGAGCATTCGGTTGCAATAGTATCACTGAAGAAGAAAAACCTCGCTACATCATTAATGTCACCGTTATTTAATTAAGTTTCAATCAATTAATTGCTTACTTTAGTTGTGTATATTTTACTAACACCCGTATTATTATTTGTACAATTTTCATTGATTTCGATGACAATGGTTTTTGGAACTCTTCTTTGATATGTATAATTTGGTACGGTAATGTAAGAAGGTCTTCCCATGAATTAATTGAATTTTCTTAAACAACTTTTTTTATAATGTTTGACATGAAATTTGCAACTGATTGTCGTGCTCTTCTAGGAGTTTGTATTTTAGTTCCCTTTATCCTTTAAAAATCTGAGTAAAGGATATTGAGGACATTGAAGAAAATTCTCCAGTGACAAACTACAAACGCCATCTACAGCATGTTCCACATTGTCAGTGGAATTCGTCTGGAATATCAAAGTAAATAATATTATATTTATATATTGTTTACTATATTATATTATTATTATATTATATACTCTGAATCTAACATATTAATACGGTAAACAAAGTATTACCATATAAAGAGTAATACCATACCTATCGAATTATCGTCTGGCCTTGGTCAGAAAAACTTTTGACTATATCCTTCAAGAACACTTTAGTTTAAAACGGTTTTGTCTCTTTTAAGATTATGACTAAAGTGTTCTTCAAGATTCAAAACGTTTTTAGTGTTAGAATACTCGTATTAAATACACTGATCGGCTCAACTTCGTCTACCGGTGTTAGAATACAACGCACATTCTCGTATTAAATACACTGATCCGCGCAACTTCGTCTACCTGTGTTAGAATACAACGCACATTCTCGTATTAAATACACTGATCCGCGTAACTTCGTCTATCTGTGTTAGAATACTACGCACATTCTCGTATTAAATACACTGATCTGCGCAACTTCGTCTACCGGTGTTAGAATACAACGCACATTCTCGTATTAAATACACTGATCTGCGCAACTTCGTCTACCGGTGTTAGAATACAACGCACAATCTCGTATTAAATACACTGATCCGCGCAACTTCGTCTACCTGTGTTAGAATACAACGCACATTCTCGTATTAAATACACTGATCGGCGCAACTTCGTCTACCGGTGTTAGAATACAACGCACATTCTCGTATTAAATACACTGATCCGCGCAACTTCGTCTACCTGTGTTAGAATACAACGCACATTCTCGTATTAAATACACTGATCCGCGTAACTTCGTCTATCTGTGTTAGAATACTACGCACATTCTCGTATTAAATACACTGATCTGCGCAACTTCGTCTACCGGTGTTAGAATACAACGCACATTCTCGTATTAAATACACTGATCTGCGCAACTTCGTCTACCGGTGTTAGAATACAACGCACAATCTCGTATTAAATACACTGATCCGCGCAACTTCGTCTACCTGTGTTAGAATACAACGCACATTCTCGTATTAAATACACGGATCCGCGCAACTTCGTCTACCGGTGTTAGAATACTACGCACATTCTCGTACTAAATACACTGATCCGCGCAACTTCGTCTACCGGTGTTAGAATACAACGCACATTCTCGTATTAAATACACTGATCCGCGCAACTTCGTCTACCGGTGTTAGAATACAACGCACATTCTCGTATTAAATACACTGATCCGCGCAACTTCGTCTACCGGTGTTAGAATACAACGCACATTCTCGTATTAAATACACTGATCCGCGCAACTTCGTCTACCGGTGTCAGAATACTATGCACATTCTCGTATTAAATACACTGATCCGCGCAACTTCGTCTACCGGTGTTAGAATACAACGCACATTCTCGTATTAAATACACTGATCCGCGCAACTTCGTCTACCGGTGTTAGAATACAACGCACATTCTCGTATTAAATACACTGATCCGCGCAACTTCGTCTACCGGTGTTAGAATACTACGCACATTCTCGTATTAAATACACTGATCCGCGCAACTTCGTCTACCGGTGTTAGAATACTACGCACATTCTCGTATTAAATACACTGATCCGCGCAACTTTGTCTACCGGTGTTAGAATACAACGCACATTCTCGTATTAAATACAATGATCCGCGCAACTTCGTCTACCGATGTTAGAATACAACGCACATTCTCGTATTAAATACACTGATCCGCGCAACTTCGTCTACCGGTGTCAGAATACTATGCACATTCTCGTATTAAATACACTGATCCGCGCAACTTCGTCTACCGGTGTTAGAATACAACGCACATTCTCGTATTAAATACACTGATCCGCGCAACTTCGTCTACCGGTGTTAGAATACTACGCACATTCTCGTATTAAATACACTGATCCGCGCAACTTCGTCTACCGGTGTTAGAATACTACGCACATTCTCGTATTAAATACAATGATCCGCGCAACTTCGTCTACCGATGTTAGAATACAACGCACATTCTCGTATTAAATACACTGATCCGCGCAACTTCGTCTACCGGTGTTAGAATACTACGCACATTCTCGTATTAAATACACTAATCCGCGCAACTTCGTCTACCGGTGTTAGAATACTACGCACATTCTCGTATTAAATACACTGATCCGCGCAACTTCGTCTACCGGTGTTAGAATACAACGCACATTCTCGTATTAAATACAATGATCCGCGCAACTTCGTCTACCGGTGTTAGAATACTACGCACATTCTCGTATTAAATACACTGATCCGCGCAACTTCGTCTACCGGTGTTAGAATACAACGCACATTCTCGTATTAAATACAATGATCCGCGCAACTTCGTCTACCGATGTTAGAATACAACGCACATTCTCGTATTAAATACACTGATCCGCGCAACTTCGTCTACCGGTGTTAGAATACTACGCACATTCTCGTATTAAATACACTGATCCGCGCAACTTCGTCTACCGGTGTTAGAATACTACGCACATTCTCGTATTAGGTTTAAAGAATCTTTATTTCCAAAAGAATACATGAATTCACTTAAATGGAAAATTAACATTTTGTTGACAACAGACTAAACAATACCAATACAACAATAATAGGTAAGTACCTAATTCACAACAATCGACCCACCCCTCCCACTGGACAATAAGTAACCCAGTTGTTGTTATCAAATAATGCTAAGTTATTTACTAAGCATTTTTATTGATTCCTACTGCACAATAAAAAGGGGTGAGGCGGTCGATGGGAAATATTTTATAGAAAGCATATGGAAGGCACCCGCCCGACGCACTATAGCGGCGACTGGCGCACTGAACAAAAACGAAGTGCGCCGGCGCACAAACATTGTGAAAGGGTAGGGGGCGCGGCACAGCCACCTTCCACATACAGTATGTTAAATTTGTATTAATTGTATTAATATATTTTCTTAATGTTATTATTAAATATTGTTAGTTTTAAGTAGAATATTAATAGGGTAGTTATTTTTATTAATTTATAATATATAAGTACTTAGGGCTAATAAAAAAGAGTATTGTAAATAAGAGTATGATAAGTAAATGAAATAGAGTTCGTTTAGCATTTATAAATAAAATTTCGGAGACATTTTTTAAATAATATTAAAGAATGAATTGATCTAATATCTTTAGGAAGTTTGTTGTATAATTTAGCTCCTTCGTAATTTATTAATGTTTTCCCGTGAGCAGTTCTTGGGTTAATGTGAATAGTGCTTATATGAGAAGCCCTTCTTAAGTTGTAGTGTCGGATTTGATGATTGTGAGTAAATGTAATGTTTGTGTGTGTTTGTTTGTTTATAATTTTTTTAATTAAAAGACATGTGTAGTATTTATATAAGTTCTTAATGTTCATAATTTTTGTTTCTTTATATAAGGTGAAAGTTGGAGTCCAGTAGTTAAGTTGAAAAAGGGCTTTTATAAGTTTGTTTTGTGCTACTTGCAGTTCTTTAATATTCCTATTTGCTGAACTACCCCAAACAGGTACAAGGTAGTCCAAGTGTGGCTTTACTAAAGAGTTATATACGTTGTACTTAATTTTTCGGGGAAGGTTATTAGAAATTCTGCGTAACGCGCCTGTCAAGGGTATTATTTTAGATTTAATATTTTCTATATGCGAACGCCAAGTGAGACCCTCATCAAGAATTAAGCCCAAATACCTTTCCTTGTTTGACTTGTTAATTAATTCGCCGTTAATGGTAAGTGGATTGAAAGGTGGAATACGTTTGTTTTTAGTAGTAAATATGATATAATTTGTTTTAGAAGCATTAATAGTCAGTAAATTATTTTGGAACCATAACGAAAGTATGTGGAGGTCTTCTTGAGCTTGTTTAGCAATTTCACCAATATCCGAACCAAAATAAAACAAACAGGTATCGTCTGCATAAAGGGTAACTTTCCCATTGAGTTGTAAGTTTGATATGTCATTGATATAGACTAGGAATAACAGCGGACCCAAAATAGAACCCTGAGGAATTCCAGTCTTGATCACGTGCATGTTGCTTTTGGAACCTCCAATCCGGGTTACCTGGTATCTGTTAGTTAAATATGATTTTATCATACTGAGTGCAGTACCAGTCAATCCAATATTGTTAAGTTTCCACAGCAGAATGTTGTGACTTACGGTGTCGAATGCCTTTTTTACATCAATAAAGATACCCAATGCTATTTTCCTTTGGTCAATTTTGGATTTTATCTCAGTAACTAAGTCTATAGTGGCCGTTAAAGTATTAGACCTTGGACGGAACCCGTATTGGTTTGGACATAGGTATTGTATTGATGTTAAGTAATTTGTTAGTCTTGTGTGAATAATTGATTCAAAAATTTTAGAGTTTATAGGTAACACTGAAATAGGACGGTAGTTACTTGGGTCCGATCTTTTCCCGGATTTATAAATGGGGGTTACTTTTGCCAGTTTTAGAGACTCAGGGAAAATACCCTTACCTAAATAATAATTAATACAATTTACAAGATCATTGATTATAAGATCTTTTACGCTCTTTAGGCTTTTAGCATTTATTTGGTCTAATCCCGTACTTACGTTAGATTTAAGTTTATCTATAATTTCATTGACTTCTGATAGTGTACATGATTCAAATTCTGATAGCTGTTTATTATCTGGTATGTTAGTAGGAATATTAGGAGTATTTGTTAGATTACTAGGTGGTATCATATTAGCTAGGTTTGTGCCCACAGTGGCAAAAAAAATATTAAAAGCTTCACATATTTCTGTTTCAGTATTAAGTATTACATTTCCAGTTAGGAGTTTAGTAGGAGCACTGTCTATTTTAACTTTGTTTGTTGCTAGCTCATTTATTAATCTCCACATTTTCTTAGGGTTTTTGATACGTTTATTAAATTCATTTTCATAGTATTCCTTCTTGGTTTTTTTTATTAATACTGTTACTTTATTTCTTTGTTTGATAAATTGTAATCTTAAATCACTATCTTTTTCGTTCGCTTTCAGTTTCTTCCAAATTCTATTTCTAATTCGAATCTCTTCCATTATCTGTCTGTTTATCCATTCTTGTTTAGGTTTGTTTATTATCTTAGTTTTGACGACTTTACTCATATTAATATTGTTCTGTAGATACTTTTCTAGTATGCTGTAATCATAAGTTCCCGTAAACGGCGCATCTTTAGTAATTTTATGTAGATCTTTGTAATTAATAGCGGTATAGTTAATCTTTTCTTTCACTTTTCGATAAAACTTTTTGATCCCTATATATATTTGATGGTGGTCTGACATTGGGGAATCTATAATAGTCATATGAAATTCATTGTCACTCAAATTGGTACATGCATGATCCAAAATAGATCGTCGTTGCCCCTGATCTATGCGTGTACAGTATTCACTTGTAATATTATTTAATATGTAATATTTAGTTCCGGATAGCATGGATTTATATTTATATTAAATACAATGATCCGCGCAACTTCGTCTACCGATGTTAGAATACAACGCACATTCTCGTATTAAATACACTGATCCGCGCAACTTCGTCTACCGGTGTTAGAATACTACGCACATTCTCGTATTAAATACACTGATCCGCGCAACTTCGTCTACCGGTGTTAGAATACAACGCACATTCTCGTATTAAATACACTGATCCGCGCAACTTCGTCTACCGGTGTTAGAATACAACGCACATTCTCGTATTAAATACCCTGATCCGCGCAACTTCGTCTACCGGTGTTAGAATACAACGCACATTCTCGTATTAAATACAATGATCCGCGCAACTTCGTCTACCTGTGTTAGAATACTACGCACATTCTCGTATTAAATACACTGATCCGCGCAACTTCGTCTACCGGTGATAGAATACTACGCACATTCTTGTATTAAATACATTGATCCGCGCAACTTCGTCTTTACGTCGCGTACGTTTTTAAAAGGAATATTTTTCACCGTTTTTGCGAAATTTTTCATTGTAACTTCGCTCCTATTGATCGTAGCGTGACGTAGCCTTCTTCGATAAATGGGCTATCCAACACTAAAATAATTGTTCGATTCAACAGTAGTTATCGAGATTAGCGAATTCAACCAAACAAACAAACTCTTCACCTTTATAATATTAGTATAGATTTTTAAAATAACGTAAATAATATTTTAATTATTATTACAATTTCTTAGTTTATAGTAGAAGCATAAAAAGATAATCTACAGCATCTGAAAAGTCCATTTTATTTTAACTCAAATTTTATTTTATTTGTTTAAGTAAAAAGCAGTAACCGAGTAAATAAATATTTTATTTAATACCTGGTCACCGCTCTTCACTTATACAAATTATTAAGATTGGTTTTATTTATAAATTCTCAAAGCGTCTCAGAGAGCACGTTAACCTGTGGGTCCGAGTTTCACTATACGAACTTGTGAAACTGTTTATAGATGGGTAATTAGGTCTATACAAAATACTCAGAAATAATCTACGACGAGTTGGGAATAAACCTTACCACTGGGTACATTGAGGCCGTCTAGTATGGCACTCGTGATGGTACAATAAAAAAAAAATTTTGGCTTCAAAGAATTGCATGAACGGTTTGAGGCCGAACGAAAGTGTCGTTTTGTCTTTTCCGATAGTATATGAGTGTAGGGTAATCCACTTCAATGGGAATAACCCTTGAGAATCGTCCTGAACGAGAAAAACCCGATTAAACCCGAAAGTTAAAATTTTAAAAATATTTCAGAACTTTATTTATTCTTTTGTTTTTAGCGAGCTCCCTTAGTTGCTCAGCGACCCTAGTAGTCGAGTGAATTTTCTTATACGCGACACACGTTCCTGTTCATACTAAAATGTTTAATCCCTAGTGTTAACCCCTTTACTTTATATTTCCTCGCGCTCCCTAAAATATCCTATCTGTGTGATTTCTTATTCTTTCTAATTAATCATGTAAATCAAATTTAGGTAGTGGTTTAATAGTATAAATATAACCTTTATTAATTTTCTATTCCTTCCTTTTAATTTGGTATTATTGAAATAAAATACTTTATAAAAAATTATAAACGATATATTTCGCCACAGGCTTCTTCAGTCGTTTGACATATTATTTTACAATAAATAATTAACTTACATCTATTTTTTTTAATTATATATATATATATTTTTTTTTATATGTGTGTATGTGTGTGAGTGTTAGTTTGTGTGATGTCGTGTATGATTGTGTGCATGTGTTTGTGTGATTTACAAAAAAGTTAGGTTATATATGTCATAGTTGTATGTTAAGTCCTGGTCTATAATGTGCTCCTAAAGTCCAAATGTAAGATGATTCGTAAGTACGTAATTGAATGTTAGTTATAGTATGAAATGGTTAAATGATCCTAACAGTAAAACAGTCATTGAATTTTAAATTATGAGTACGAGCATGAGTAGGGATAGGGAGGATACTATTGATTATGGAGTCAGTTGTATGGCGATGATGATTCATTCTGATATGAAGTGGATTAATGGTTTCCCCGATATAAAAAGATGAACAGAGCTTGCATTCTAATATGTATATAATGTTTTTGGTTTTGCAGTTGCTATTTGGTTGTACTAGAATACATGTAGTGGAATTTTGTGTGGTGATTGTAGTGGATGTATTGATGAGGGGGCAAGTTTTACATCGGGGATGTGAGCATGGAATGGTTCCTGGAGATGTTATGTTATTTATTGTGGTGTTGTGTCGAGGTATTGTCCTAGAAGTAAGTGTACGTAGATTAAAATTTTGACGATAAGTAATATGTGGCAAAGTAGTTAATAAGTCTTTAGTATCGTCATGTTGTCTAAGGATGTGTGCATTGTCTTTAAATTATTTAAAGACAATGCAAAATATCCCTACTCATGCTCGTACTCATAATTTAAAATTCAATGACTGTTTTACTGTTAGGATCATTAAATTATTTCATACTATAACTAACATTCAATTACGTACTTACGAATCATCTTACATTTGGACTTTAGGAGCACATTATAGACCAGGACTTAACATACAACTATGACATATACAACTATGTATAACCTAACTTTTTTGTAAATCACACAAACACACGCACACAATCATACACGACATCACACAAACTAACACTCACACCTTTTACACACATATATATAAAAAATAAAAAAATAAAAAAATAATATTTATTTATAATTTAAAGAAATAGATGTAAGTTAATTATTTATTATAAAATAATATGTCAAACGACTGAAGAAGCCTGTCGCGAAATATATCGTTTATATTTTTTTATAAAGTATTTTATTTCAATAATTTCCTTTTAATTTGTCATTTTGTCTACATGAGCATCAATCAGTAATTAATCAACTAAAAAGTCTATATCAGCAGCATCAGCAGCTTAATGATGAATAAAAATAAATTAACTTAACAATTTTATGATGACATTATAGCCTTCGGCATTAGCATACGACTTTCCTGAATATGTGCAGCCATTGGTATGCATAGACTGAACATAATTGTGGCCACAATCTCATGTGCATGGGGCAAGTAATATTTATGGTTTTCATGAATATTATTAGACTTAGGATGATCTATTTTTACACCCTTTAAGTAATAGTTACTTTATTCTAGACAAAATTTAAGTCTGATATATTGTTCTCTTTTACTACAAATTACGGCGCGGTATTTATAAATAAATAAATCATAAATATCATCATGGGTTCCTTACGGCGCCCAGGACCGCCTAGATGGCCTCAGGGTACCCAGCGTAGGGGTTTTTAATCCCAATTCGTCATAGCCGATAGTATGAGTCTACACCGATCAAGTGGATAGCTCGTCTCGATATTTAGATGCACTCAATAACCCATCTTTTAACAGTTTCACAGGTTGGTTTATTGAAACTGGGACCGACAGCTTAACGTACTCTCCGAGGCACTCTAGTGGTGTTGTTAAACAAATGTACATACATTTTTATATACATATGTACAGGGTTTGAACCAGTGTGTGACCATAGTGTTTTTAAGTCTAAGGTCTAACTAACCCAGTCACCACGTATATATGGGTATGTGCGGTATTTATATTATAAGAATAAACATATATCGAATATTTCACGCATATTGCCTTGGGCCACATACCTGTCCCAATTTAACAACACCACTAGAGTGCCTCGGAGAGTACGTTAAGCTGTCGGTCCCAGTTTCAATAAACCAACCTGTGAAACTGTTTAAAGATGGGATAGCTCCAGGCTTAATAAATACCATCACAGGTGCCTTTTTGGCTCCCGAGAACCGTTTAAACGGCCTTAGGATACCTAACGGAGGGATTAACCCGTCCTCATTTCGCCGATGGTATTCGGAGGCAACATCTAACAAGTGGCGAATTGTTGCGGTGTTTATGATGGTATGGCCTCGTTGTATAAAGCGGTCACCCATCCCAGGTCCGACCTTGTTGTGAAAATGCTTATGTTACTGCTTAACCTTGTAATAAAGTCAAGTCATTTAGTTACTTAAAAAAAAATGCATTTGTTAGGTATATATTTTTTTAATATATTTTAAATACTGGAAAAGTTTAAACTTTCTTACAGCTATAAACTGAACAGTTGTTCAGTAGGCTTATTACGCCGCATAAATTTAAGCTAAACTTTTGGCGAACCAAAATAGCGTAGTTGTCTGTCAATTTTCAATTTCTCCGGGTAAGCTTACGTCAAAATTGCATCATAACGATTAAAGTTTAGCTTAGATTTGTGCGCAATCACCCTGCTTGTGGCTGCCTTACATGCCCTGCCTCAATATTCCACCCTGTATGTAAATGAAAGTCTAAACACGAGCGATAGTAACTTACACTATTGGTAACGAATAGTATAGATAGTTATATAGTTGTGTTTTTACTTGTGATATTTATCGCGCTATCTACACAACTTCGGTAGTGCCCGAGAATATCGCATACCCAGTCGGATTTCGCTACTGACAGCGGTTGCAAAAAGCGCTCGTGTATGTTTTATAATAAAATACTATTACATTTAATCCTATCCGGAATAGATACGGATTTTGATATAAGCTCGTGCGAGACTTTGATCAGTTTTAACTGGAGATCTATTTTTAATTAAAATTTGGTGATACTTTCTAACTATATACCTAATAATAAAAGTTTACATACTCGGTACTAGGTATATTAACTAATTTTGAGGAAATTAATCAGTAATTACGTGGTGGCCGAGTTGGTTAGACCTTGGACTTAAAAACACTAAGGTCCCTGGTTCGAATCCCGGTGTGTACCAATGAGTTTTTAATTAAAAAAAAATATGTACATTTGTTTGACAACACCACTATAGTGCCTCGGAGAGCACGTTAAGCTGTCGGTCCCGGTTTCACTATACCAACTTGTGAAACTGTTTATAGATGGGTTATTGAGTCTATCCAAAACATCGCGACGAGCTAGCCACTTGTTCGGTGTAGACTCATACCATCGGCTACGACGAGGTGGGATTAAAACCCTCCGCTGGGTACCCTGGGGCCGTCTAGGCGGTCTCGGGCGTCGTAAGGCATCCGTGAAGATAGATAGATATAATCATTAAATAAGATTTTTTTTAATTATAACGGTGGGAGGAACGAGTTTATACTTCGTTAGGTAGACCGATCGGTTTCTTTATACTCGTAGATCCAAAGTCAATATGTTTGTGGGTTCAGTAGTTTTCAGAAGATTATTGTATCGATTTGTCAAGGTAGTAGTCTCCTTTCAGGGTGAGGTTATAAGCGGGTATTTAATTTAACGATAAAGTGCCGCATCATTTAGCCGGCATAGTGGTAGCAATCAATGATGTTAAAAAACTATGTATTGATCGACAACATTCGAATGGGATTTGTAGTTCTGTTTAACATCAGGTAACTTAAAATGCCGTACCCCAGTAAAAATATATATAGTCATCGATGTACTATATAAAATCAAAACGAATAACTATTTATCTATATTAACTAAACCTCGATAAATGGGCTGTCCAACACTAAAATAATTTTCAAAATCGGTTCAGTAGATCCATAGATTACCCCAAACCACCTCACAAACTTACAAGCTCAAAAACTTTCCTCTTTATAATATTATAGAAGTATACAATAAAAAAATATATTTGAAGCGAATTAAAAAATAAAATAAACTGACTGTTTATTCCATAAAATATTTTAGCATTAATATGGATAACAAGTTTTGTTGTTTTCGTATTACTCGGCTGGAGTGTTTATTTTCATGTAAACCGAGTATTCAGACCGTACAATGAAGAGCACTTGAAACGGGAAGCTGTTTGTTAAAATAATAAAGACCTTCGTATTATCATTCGTTGTTTTGAGAACCTCAGACACAGTAGTTTAGTAAGCACTTATGTGCTATGGACCTGTGTTAGTTATGATATTAAACAATAAACATAATAGATATCGTTAATGGTCGTTTATACAATGTGTAATATATGTACCTACGAGTATATATGTAAGCAAATATAAAGTATAAATATTTAAACTTAATGAAATGTAAAACTTAATAATAAATTAATAAGCTAAAAAGATTTACACAATATCAAACTATAAACTAAAATAATAAAATAAAATATATGCCTACCTATTAAACCTATCACAATAAAATCATATAAATTAAAAATACAATCTAAATTTGTGCCGTGCGCCCAGCCCAGTACTAGCGGCATTTTCTCTCTGAATAGTTAAGCTAACTTTCGTTTGAAATTATTGTATAAAATGTAAAACTGATTTAATAGTCTTAATAATGTACCTACAATATCATTATAATCGACTCAACATTGCTCGCACATAAACATAGTATCATATACATATTTTGAAGTGAATATATATGGCAATAATGCCTGGGCAGAAACTAAGTGTACGTATGATATACGTAGGTACTAGAGACGACGATATACATATTATATTTTTAAGGCATTTTTTTAAAAGCCCTACTATTTTTACTTTACATTAAGTGGTAATCGAACCCACTACCTCCGGGTCCAACGCCAAAGGCATACACATTACTATACCACATAAGTGGTAATTTAATTGCAAATATTCACGCAAAGCTAAATGGAACAGTTTCAATAATACAAAAAATACTCTAAAGAATGATGTCTAAAGAAATGTAAGATCAAGTAAGCGAACAAAGTTTGCGATTGCAGAAAACATGGCTTCGGTTTGAAATTGCGCAAGTTGCAGCGGTAATCCGCGCGACGACTTAAAGAAATGCTTTGACGCAAAGTTTTCTCAACTTAACAAATAAAACCAGGGAGTTTACTTCTACTGCTATTTTAATAATAAATGAATTTTTACACACAGACTTGGCGTTGCATTGTAGAAAATATTCTCGGTTTATCGGAAGTAGATTATGGATTTAATTTGTTTTAAAGAAGAACTTTTTATTCTTTGTTTAAAGTTTTGCAAAGTATATATTTTGCACAGTTGGAATTTTTATTAATTCTCCTATTGGTATTTCAAGAAAATCCAATTCATTTTCATCAATTGATAAACAATTAGAAGAGTCCAAAAAATCTTCAGGTTGTAAGAATGTTGCGAATGCCCCATCACAGTTATTCTTATCTTCATTAATATGACTAAACTTTCTTATGTGATCGGCTTTAGGATCTAATGCCTTATTTTTTTTTTTCTCTATAGGAATTGTATTATCTACATTTTTTGATGAACCGAATTGTTTCATTAAATATCGGCATGTATTTTTAGTTTGTTTAGTCGAACATTTATTTAGCTCTTCTTTATTATTCTTTGCCTTTTCCGGTATTTTTACTCGTTTAATATTAGAATCTGTTGTCTTTATAGGTATTTTGTTTTGCATAGTGTCTGAAATATTATGTGTTTTGCATTTATTGTCTGATATGTTTGGTAAAAATTCGTTACATGCAATATTAGAAGATGAAATTTTATTTTCATTAGATTTTTTCATAGTAGAACTTTTACTTGTATTTGAAAACGGATTTCTCCATCTGATTTTTTTGTTGTCAGATTTATCTTTATAACAAATACTAGAAGATTGAGCATTTATTAAACGGTGAGATTTTTTATTTATTTGATAATTTTCATCGCAGGCTATTTTAGTCTGATTTGCTGATCCACATTCATTGTGTTGCAATTTATTTTTATTAGAATTATTCCCTAACTTAGCATCAGATTTATAACATTTAGTATTAGAAAAAAGCTTAGGAAGACTGTGATTTGATTTTGCATTACAATGTTTTGAATTATTTTGATCGTTTATTTTAGTAATATTTGGTAAACTTTTGTTATTTTCTTCAGTAGATTTTTTTTTAATCTGAAGACTTTTATTATTAATTTTATCATTTGATTTTTTCATCCAGTTATCCGACATTTCCTTTGAACATTTTTGTAAAATAGTAGATGTTGAAGAATTATTTAAAGTGGCTTTATTGTCTATTGTATTTCCACTTTGTTGAAAAAAATCATTATCAAGTGCCATGTATAATCGAATCTCACTTTGATTTTCTTTTGATGGAGTTACTTTTATTTGAACATGGCCCACAAAGTTACGTTCTTTAGAGACTTGTGATGGAAGTATTGTTTTTTCATTTGCAAGATACTTAGTATCTGTATGAAATTTACGTTGTGACGGTTCTCCCAAAGCAGGATTTCTTTTTGTAATTCTCTCAACAAGAGACGGCTTAACACATTTTGGAGTGTAAGCCTTATTGGGTGGCGGATTACTACACCAAGAATGGTCACTGTCTTTATGCTTTGAATTTGGTTGGTTTGAACTGTTATTATCTTTACAATTATATAAGGATATTTTTTTTAGACGTTCAGTATTATTAAGTTTAATGGTAGCTTCTGAGTCTAGAGAATAAATCTCGTTAGACTTGTTTAACTCTTTATAGTTCTGATGATTTGTAGTTTCATTAGCTTCTTTCTTATTCTGAAAACTTTTCATGAAACGAGACGACAGACTTTCTTTTTTTTGCGTGCACTGCTCGTCGACATTTTTGTTATCTTTGGAGGAAGTAGGTTTGTCTCTGATGATAGAAAGACGTGGATTAGGTAGGTCATTACATGGTTTTAAATGTTGACCAGTATGAGGAATACAGCGATCCGGGTTTGATTCTAGCTGTACAAGCTTTGGAGTTCCAGTTTCATTTTGATGATAAGCACGACCATCGCTTGCCCAAATACCATTTGGTACAGGTGCAGGTGCAGGCAATTCTTTATTTTTGTGGTGGTCTTGTTCATGGTTATAAGCTTCTTTTTGATGAAGAGCTCTTTCTGCTTCATTGGCACATTTTGTTTCCAGTTTCCTAAAATTAAAATATTAAATATAATTTGTAAATAAATATGGCTTACATTATTAATAAAAGCACAAGCATGATAGCGTAGGGCATAAATTACTTTGACATAATTTGTGATGTTTAGATATATATAAGGTAAGTTGTATACATACATAATTTACAATATTTACATTTAAGGAGATGACGAGGGATCAGAAAATGTGCCCATAGCACTAACTGCATTTCCGCGTTGTATGGCCATTGATATTGGTTGGCCTAAAAGAAAACCTGAACGCGGATCCCCTGTTACCTGTTTAAGCTTTTTACCTAAAGACAATATAAAGGATTTTGCGGAGTTAGACCAAGTACCAATTGTCTCGACAATGAATGGGACAAAATAGGAATTTGAAATTTGAGTGTATTTGTTAATTTTTTTATGGCATAGGCTTCAGCGGCAAATCCGGCCGATTTGGAAGACCCTGAGGTATACGAGGGAGCCAGAGTGTCCACACATGCAGCGTCCCAAAATAGACACTTTCCGTCTTGCCAAGGAATGAGAGAAATGCCATCGACGCGTTTTCCATCATTCCTGAACAAGCCGGAAGGCTCGAGGCTGCTCGGAATTTCTGCTGATAATAAAGCTGATTTTATAATAGAGTTGAGAGCTGCATGTCTGGATATTCTTCCTGCAGATCTACTGCAACTTAAACCGTGGTGGCCGTTAGATTGCACTGCACTGCCACTATTATTTTAAATATTACTTTTAAGTATATTTTACATAGCCGAGTAGTGTTAATCCCCGTTTCACTATACTCACTTGTGAAACTGCCTATAGATTAGGGTTATTGAGTCTATCCAAGACACTACGACGAACTAGCAGTTATTAGCTGTAGACTCAGTGGGCGATGACAAAGAAAAACTTCTCCGTGGGGTACCGTGACCCCTGATTCAAGGCACCTGTGATAAATAAATTGTAATGTAAATTACTATGTAATTACCTTTTTTCTACATCTTCAAGATAGCTTTGTCGACGTTTTTCTTTTGCTTCTCGATGCCTTTGTTGCACTATATCTCGAACACCAAGCTCGTCGCATTTCTTTTTTTCCATACGCAGTTTCTGTAATAATTTGAAAATATAACTTTTATAATATAAATAAAATACAAAAAGGATATAGGTACTCGTAATAATAATTCGCTATCGAGTCTGTACTCTTAGACTCTTACGTCAAGTATTTTTCTTTATATTTAAATCTTAAATATTAACTAACCCATTTATAATTTTAATTTTAGTAAATTACCGTGAGTGGCCACGCAAGTAAATTACTTTATTCGTAGGACGCTTGCCATGGTCTCGATTCCGTCTATTTTGGAACCCAACGGCTTAAGTCGAGACGATGGCAAGCGACCAGACGGGATGACTTTGGTACCTTGGAGATTGGGACAGTCTCTTGTATGGGATTTTTCTTGTTGTGATACATTGGCTCCCTCCCATCTCCAAGGTACCTCAGTGAAAGCAGGGGCTGCAGCGGAACAGGCGCAACTAAGCAAGCGTCGAAAATATCAATCGATTATTAAAGATTATATATTTTCGGCGTTTGCTGTAGAGACGATGGGTCCGTGAGGATCTGAGGAAAAGCCTTTTATAAGGAAATTGCCCCAAGGCACGTCGATGTTTCGGGAAACAATAAAGCTGGCAGCTATTTCATACAAAAACTGAGTATATTAATTCAAAGAGGAAATTCTGCCAGCGTATTGGGTACCATGCCACTAACAGACAGTGATTTGGAAGATCATTTTAATTTATAACTATTTTTTTGTTCTTAATTATTTTAAAAACTAATTATAAATATAATTAGTTTTTAAATATAATTGTTAATCCTACAGTGCATCTGGTTTATATATAATTAAAAGTTTACATTTTACTTTACTTTACTTCCAAAATAAAGCAATGGATGTATTTCATCTTATAGTAAGGAAATCGAATAATGTGCGACAAAGCTAGGAGTAATACTAGGTTTCAGGGTAAACTAAATTTTAACTACGTTAGTTTCGGTTTTGGGCAAAACTAGGGGAGCCGAGTAGCTACTCGGTTACGGTTACGGTTTCAGCTGAAAATCGTGTTTCGGTCGGATACAAATTGCGAGTATAATAATAAATACACTTCGATGTATTTCGGATTTGCAGAAATAGTTTATTTTGTAATAACACAATAAAGCCACTTGACATCAAATAATATTCTATAAATCCCCATATATAAAATAACTGAATGATAAATGCAAATGAAGATCCGTTAAGTGATATAGTCATGTTCCAGTTTTAGTCTGTAGATTTACCGATTTTCAGGAGACTATTGCATCGATTTATTGTCGAGGTGGTAATCTCCTTTTAAAGTGTATTTACAAAACAGACGGTTAATTTGGCGATAAAGCAGCGGCGCTAAATAAAGTAGAGTCGTAATGCAAATTCTTTTTTCACACTACTCCCACATTACTCCCACTATCTCGGCTAAATGATGCCGTTACGAAATGGGCGGCTACCATGTTGTAACTACATATTTAGCCGGGATAGTTCCCACTATCCAAGCTGTTAAACAACAATGCATTGACCGACCCCATTCATGGATATTGTAGGACTACTTACCATCAGGTATATACAACACAGTTACAGTTCAAACATACCTGCGGTGTGTACCAATAAGTTACGTACATTTGACAACAATACTACATCAGTAGAGTTGTCAAATGTGCCTTGAAGAGCACGGTAAGCTGTCAGTCCTAGTTTCACTAACCAACTTGTAAAACTGTATATAAATCTATGCAAACACCGCGCAGAGCTAGCCACTTGTTCCGTTGAGAATCAGAATACCATCGGCTACGAGTGTGTGTGAATATAACACCACCGCTAGGTACCCTGAGCCGTAAAGCACCCGTGATGATTAAAAAAAAAAATGGTGGGTGGAAGGCCTCTATAACTCTGCTAGGCCTACCGACCGGACTCGTTATCAAATTTAGCAAAAACCGTCAAGCGACCTAGTCATGTTTCGGTTTTAGTCTGTGGTTTATCGGGGACTACTGCATCGATTTATTGTCGAGGTGGTGGTCTCCTTTCTTGATGCGGTTACAAAATGAGCGACTTATTTGACGATAAAGTAGCGAAGATATTAAAATAAACTCCTAATGTAAATACGTCTTTGTCGCCGCCCATTTTGTAACCGCATCATTTAGCCGGCATAGTGGGAGCGGATTCTATTGTTAAAGAACAATGTATTGGTCGACCCCATTCATGAACTTTGTAGGTCTGCTTACCATCAGGTAGGAACAAAGTCACATGCCGTGCTCCAATAAAATAAAAACATAAAACTACACTTATCACGAGTCTTTACATAAATAAATACACACTTTACAAAGTTGGGAAAATAAAGCCAGTTATATCGAAATTTTTTAAATAGTTAATAATGGTTGATTTTATAAATAGCTCCTTAAATCAAAATTGAGATCCCATGAAAATCCACCATTTTATAACATAAAACTTTCGAGAAAACGGCCGTGAGACACTTACTTTTAAAAATGTAAAATAATTTAAACGGCACAAACGTTACGTCCGCGTCGGTGTTCGGGTGCTGAAGTAAGCCTTGGGTACCGACTACGCTCAATTGTATGTAATAGCTAAAGAATCATACCTACTGAGTATTAGCGACTTGACAGCTGGATGTAGCACTTGTTACATGTGACCGTGAAATTTCAGCTGCGTACCGTTATTTGTTATGATGATACAATATCTATTTATGTGCTCTTGCTTGCTATAAACTAGATGTATAGATCGTATGTATGTTATATTAAACATAAATAATAATAACAACACTTACATCTAACGATATACGTGGTGGCCGACTTGGTTAGGCCTTAGAATTAGAAACACTTAGGTCCCTGGTTCAAACCCCGGTGTGTACCAATGAGTTTTTAATCTAAAAATGTTATGTACATTTGTTTAACAACACCACTATAGTGCCTCGGATAGCACGTAAAGCTGTCGGTCCCAGTTTCACTATAACAAATTGTGAAACTGTTTATAGATATATGTGAAACTGTATATTGAGTCTATTATAAAAATAGTTTTTTTTTTTTAATCTCAGGACTCGAAGCAAATAGACAAATTATTTACAGACTATTACCGAATAGTCCACGCTTTTAAAATTTGTTAAATCTGCTCGCATTTTTTTTCACGTTCATGTTTTCTGCAATAGTAACATGGATACTTAAATCATTATGTCATGTTTTGTTTGTAAAGATTTGATTTTACTGGAGTACGCCTATGTGACTTTGTATTCACCTGATGGTGACCTACACATTCGATGAATGAAATCGTTTAATAGATTCTTGTTTAGCATTACTATTATATACGTGGTGGCCGAGTTGGTTAGACCTTGGACTTAAAAAAACACTAAGGTCCCTGGTGCGAATCCTGGTGTGTACCAATGAGTTTTTAATTAAAAATTTTATGTACATTTGTTTGACAACACCACTATAGTGCCTCGGAGAGCACGTTAAGCTGTCGGTCCCGGTTTCACTGTACCAACTTGTTAAACTGTTTATAGATGGGCTATTGAGTCTATTCAAAACATCGCGACGAGCTAGCCACTTGTTCGGTGTAGACTCATACCATCGGCTACGACGAGGTGGGATTAAAACCCCTTCGCTGGGTACCCTGGGGCCGTCTAGGCTGTCTCGGGCGCCGTAAGGCACCCGTGAAGATATGTAATATATGTTTGTATTATTATTATTATATTGTCGCTACTATCATCAGTAGTATTAAATTCCCTTTTCGTAACCGACCCTGTAGAAGCAGTCGATACAGAAAGAATCTAATAATCAGTAAACCCACAGACTATCACTGTGTATATTAATCGCAAGAATGCAACCAATGGTTCCTGTGTCATTAAACAATTAAACAGCATACAACAAATGTGATATAGGTACTCTTATGATAAGTCATTTCATTAAAAAAATGTACATAAATTCAAAGAACAAAAAATATGGGATGCGCTAGGAAAAAATATTTCTATAAAATTATATTTTTAGAATCAATACACGATACGAATCGCGTTCTTGCTGTCAAGTACAAGGAATTGGATATTGGTAACAAGCTATGCTCTCTAGCCATGTAGGGACTTTATTAGACAACTCATCTCTCAGTATTGCATTTCGTTTAAGATTAGGTATTAGGATGTGCGAACCTCACCAGTGTCCGTGCGGACGAGTGGAGTGGACATATCCGTCACCATGGACTGTTGTGCGTCAAAAGGTGCTAGAATTTTATAGACGCACTGAATGTGCTTATTAAAAGAACACTACTGTTGTGTCTATACCTGCCTTATTGGAGCCGCTTGGTATGCTACACGGTGATGGTAAAAGACCAGATAGTTATAGTTCCGTGGTCTATTAAACAAACTCTTGTATGGGACGCGACCTGCGTTGATAAGTTGGCCGCTTCTTATTTGCAGGCAACCATACACAGCTGAGCCGAGCCGAACAAGCCCAAATACGCCAACGCCGCATATATTCTACTTTAGCTATAGATCACATATTTGCGGCGTTTGCAGTAGTAACGCTCGGCCCATGGTCGTCGGATGCCAAAACTTTTTTTGAAGAAATCGGTTCACGTTTGGTCTACGCCTCGAGTAACCTAAGAGCAGCGGCGTTTTCTTCTCTGATATTATTTTATGATTTAGTTTATTTTTAAGTACATTAACAAAAGTATGTTCATTAAGTTTATTAATAAAAGTTGTCTTATCCAGTTTATAAAAAATAAAGTTCCAATTGCAATGTTTTAATGTAAATCCCAAGACCAGTTAAACTATTAATATTTTTTCTTTAAAATACGAGCTCAGTATCATCATCACCCATATAACATATAACATACTACATTGTGTAACTTTGCACATAGTAGTACGAGCAAGGGGAAGTGCAATAAAAACTGCTATGTGAAATAGTCTCCGAAATCCAATACAAAACTTCGCACCCAAATCTCTGCTTCTTAATTCTACAAGACACCATTTTAAACAACATCTTAAACAACATCTTGAACAACATCTCATCAGTCTCAAGAGTTTATTGTTGTTGTCTTTGCACAATCAAGTTTGTGGGAGATTGCATTCAGAAGTCACGGGCGCTGTGCATGGTAAACTCTGTTTTGGTCCACGAACATAAATTTTACTGTCTGCACTACTTGTCCAATTTTCTTGCTAACTTTGTTTCCTTTGTATTGTATGTATTGTATCTAGTTACGTATTTACTTAGCTATAGATGTTTATTATTTAATATAAACGTTAAAGAAAAACGCTTAAGTTACGGCAAAGATCTATGAAACGTTTACTTTAATGTTAGCTTATACTTTCAAAAAACAATTTGTCATTGAAATGTATAACTTAAGAAAAATAATTAAGTAGCTATAAATAAAAAATATATAAGTGATTTAAATATTGTAAGGTTTTTTTTTTATTGGAGCTCTATATTTGACTTTGTACCTACCTGGTGGTGAGCAGACCTACAAATACCATCAATAAATATTTTTGAAACAACATTATTCGCTCCCACTATGGCTAAATGATGTGATTACTAAATAGGCGGCGACAAAGACGAATTGCATTACAAGCTCTCTTATTGTTAATTCCAACACCCATTTCATAACCGTACCCTACTTACCGTTTGACAACACCACTATAGTGCCTCGGAGAGCACGTTAAGCTGTCGGTCTCGGTTTCGCTATACCAACTTGTGAAACTGTTTATAGATGGGTTATTGAGTCTATTCAAAAACATCGCGACGAGCTAGCCACTTGTTCGGTGTAGAATCATACCATCGGCTACGACGAAGTGGGATTAAAACCCCTCCGCTGGGTACCCTGGGGCCGTCTAGGCGGTCTCGGGCGCCGTATGGCAACCGTGATGATATGTATGTAGTAATCTCGTGAAAACCGACTAAAACAGTGAACCCACAGACCGGAACATGACTAGGTCACTTGACGGTTTTGTTAAGTGAGTTTGTTTCATCTGTTTGTAATAAAATAGATATACATAAAAATCAGATATTATTCGATACCATGACCCCCGGATGCAACACTAAGTTGTTATGCAAGATTAAATAGGTACATTCATTCATAATTAAAAACGTAGGTAATATTTCTAATAGCAATATTAAATTATCTACCTTCATAACTCATAAAATGCATTATCAAATTTCTAACAACATCCAACAAAATGTAACTGGATTTACCAACATAATAACTTTGGCTTCACATTCCAGAGTGGAAACTAAAGCGTGAACTAACTGAATATTTTAGCGCTAACAATGTGTAAATTTGTCACATTCCCCACCGGTATCATGTCGAAATATGCAGGTGTCATTAAAACTATGCGCACTTTGTCCTCCATTAGTAGCAAAATCGAACTTCAGTGGCTGGAAAATGAACGCATGCATCTGAACTGGTATTCAGAACGGGCGGGTAGGGTTGAAACATTCTCTATTATTTATTTGATACCATAAGTATATTTTTATAAGGTATACAAGGTGTTACAAAATACCCGGTAAAGCCTAAAGGAGGTTAAATGGGGCCTTATGACGAGTCCATTCACAATATTTAAGAACCGTAGTAACGCTGTATAAAATACCCAAAAAATTAAAAAAAAAAAATTTTCACTGATGTGCAAACCCTATTTCAGTAAAATTAAAGAATAAACTACGCAGAATGTACATTTCTACCTAATTCGCGGAACGACAAAAAATTTAAAGACCTAACCTAACGAAACAACCTAAACGAACACATACTTTTTCATAATAAACGTCAAATTTACAGAAACTGCTCAAAGTGTGCTCCGCTTTGCTCAATACACAACCTAGCTCGTCGGGATATGGCTTGTGTGGCATTTCGCACCATCGTCGGTGATATTGATGCGAAAACGGATCTAACACGCTGTTCCATCTCGGCAACCGTTGGGCAATTTGGGAAATACACTCTGTCCTTCACATAACCCCACAAAAAGAAGTCCAAGGGTGTGAGGTCCGGAGAACGAGCAGGCCATAGCACCGGTCCCCCGCGGTCGATCCATCCTCGCGGAAAGCGAACGTTAAGATGTTCTTGTGCATTAGAACCCACGACCTCCTGATACAACGCCAAAGGCGCAACCACTAGTCTGCGGAGGTGTTGTTGCTTTGTGAGGAAAGTGTTTTCCTTCCTTTCTCCCGCAAGTACAAACTATTGTATATAACCAAACTATAGTCCACTATCTGTTATTTATTTATTATATTTTCAACATTTTTTTTTTTTACTTTTCATAAATGCCTGTAAAGGTTTACACATGTAATAAATATTTTTGACTTGACTACACAGACCTAGGATATTGGCCCTAAAAGACTTCCAAAGGCAATTTCAAAATACGGCAATAACTTTGTTACATTAGAGTGCATAATCTGTGTGTAAAATTTAGTGATGGGCAACAAGACTAGATGATAATATCGATACAATTAATTGGAAAAATACGAGTGAATAAAATATGATCTGTCCAAATATTTTAATATAGTTTTTTAATTGAAACACGGCTTGTGACTGTATATCTACCTTATGGTAAGCAGACCTACAAATTCCATGATGAGGAGATTATTAAAAATGTAATTTGAAAAAAAAATTGTATGGCGAACAATCGTTTTCTTTTATATATTGAGGTACTATTTTTTTATTATTTAGGTATCAAATCCACAGAATAACTCTGTGATCAAACCATATTGAAACCGCATTAAATAATAGAGCACGTTTCATACGATTTCATTATTCCCTAACCGCGGTTCTGACATACACTTGACCACGCGTTTACAAGTGTGGAAACGTTCAGCCACAGAAAACAGATCAAGGTAGGAAAAAGCGATATTATTTTTACCATGGTTACAAATTTTATATTGAAACTCTTTGTACGTATTATAGTATTTACTTAAAAAAATGCTATAAATAATTAGCACTTATGGGATTTATTTATAGCATTATTTTTAATACCTCTACTTGTGAAACTATTTATAGATGGGTTATTGAGTCTATCCAAATATCGCGACGAGCTAGCCACTTGTTCGGTGTGGACTCATACCATCGGCTACGACGATGGCCTATAGGTGGGATTAAAATACCCCCCGCTGGGTACCCTGAGGCCGTCTAGGAGGTCTCGGGCGCTGTAAGGCACCCGTAATGATATATTAGGTATATATAAATATTATTTTTAAATTAATTTTAGCAGTACTACTTAGTACGTATTAATACCTATGCAATGCTAACATGTAATATTTTATATTGTATCGTGACTACATATTTTAAATATGCAGGTCATTGCAGGTGTCATACGCACTTTGTATCCATTAGTGGCGAAATCAAATTTCAGTGGTTGAAATTTACCGCATGCATTCGGACTGTGGGCCTCTACAAGCGTGAAACATTCAGCTGGAAACATTCATAGAAAACTGATGGTGATAGAAAGACACAGAGACAGACATGATTATAGAGTCTGACATATGAATCAGCGTTTCAAAAATGCAATATACATGGTGACTTTGAAAGGATGTACTTTGGGCTAATATGAGGTTCTACTGATCAATACGAACAACTTTTCCCATGGAACTATGTGCCGCAAATGAAAAAAAAAATTGCCTTCTCCATACAAACTAGTAATGTTAAAATTACCAATTTGTATGGGGATGGCTAAATATTTTTTCATTTGTGACACATGGTTCCATGGGAAAAGTTGTTTGATTTGATCAGCAGAACCTCATATTAGCCCAAAGTACATCCTTTCTAATTTACCCTGTATACAGATGACATTAAAAGCTTTGCAATAAGCTATAACTCAACCTATATGATGATTGCAACAGCGAACAAAATAATCGTACTATAGAAAAAAAACGGAAAGCTAAACTAAAAACTAAAAAAATGCGAAAGCTGTTGGTGCAACCGTCTCAGGCTTAGGGTTCTGTGTATAATAAAAATAAGGAAAGGAAGTTGATTTTATAATGTATTTTATTATTATCTTAGTAACAGAACCAAACATTTATTAATTATATTTATAATTATAGACACACATTAATTAAATGTGTAATTAAACCGAAATTTTCCTGAGGTATTACCCAAGACGCTGTCAATATTATATATTATATTTTTTTATATCAATACAGTTTTTTATATTTTTTTTGTAACTCAAAAACTAACATAGCATCTTTATCGATACTTTTAATACCTCTGTGACGTGACACTATATTTAAATATAATTTGCATACCACATTACCACAACAAAAAAAAATCAACACTATATGTGTAATGATAATGACAGTCAAGATATTATGAATATTGGTTTATTATTAATTTAAAATACATACTATTTCTACCTTAATTGGGTTTCCATTTCTAGCGAAAAATGTAAAAAGTCAAGTCAAATCAAAGCACACATGTGTATTCTACTTGGGACAATTCTGTCTATATTTATTTAGATCTGTGCATTCAGCTACAGTAAAGTTATGTATTATATAGAGGTAATGTAGTAACCATAAATTTGCGATTAATTTTGGATTTTTTACATATAAGATTATAGCTTGACCGCCTCCGTAGACTGGTGGCTACGCTTTGGCGTTGTATTTGGAGGTCGTGGGTTCGATACCCGCCCGTGGCAAAAAAAAAGTACGCTTTATTGTACAACTTGTTATGGTCTGGGTATTTATAAAATTAATATTAAATCGTTGCAGCTGTTACACATAGTACAAGCATAGAGCATAGTTTGTGACCAGAGCAATATGTACAAACTGTTTAGGCAATTAGGCGAGTATGTATGTACCATCAGGGATACCTTGCGGCGTCCGTTTAGATGGCATATGGCATCAGGGATACCCAGCGGTGGGGTTTTATTCCCACCACGTCGTAACCGATAGTATTCAAAGTCTACTTCGGACAAGTGGCCAACTCGTCGCGGCAAATTAGGAATTGGAATAATTATGTATAATGTTATATGTTTTTGTCTATTAGAAATATAATTATTAATAACGTAAATGACTTAAGTTAACATCTAAGCTAATGAACTGATTTGGAGCAAATTTTTTAAGATGGTTTGTCTGAATTCTGTCTATCAACATAGGGTATTATAAGTTATATAATATGCTAAGACAATGTGTATTACCAATGAAATTATAATGTAATGTCCATCGCGTTTATTTTTAACTGGGTAAAAGAAAATGCTTGTATAAGACTAAAAATCCTTTTGAGTAATCATTCGCTTCAAGCTTTGCTAATTTTTCTTCAACGGAAAATGTTATTATTACTACGCTACTACAGCTCCTTACTACAAAATTAATCTCCAAGGTAGCTTTATTACTTACTCAGGCCAGCTTGCAAAATTAAATACAGTTTTTCTACGGAGTTAAGAGACTAAATAAAATGAGAGGGAAAGAATAAATAAAATGCATTTAATATTCGTAGAGATGCTACTGAAAGAGAGTTTATTATTAAAAAATATAAAGTTTTTCCTTGAAATTATTTTTCTCTTTATCCTCTTCAGCTTGAAGCGACGCTGTTTTTGCTACAAGTTCATTTTTTATAGAGGAGATAATTTTTACTTCAAAAAATTAGTTCATGAATAATTACTCTAAAAGTCTGTTTAATTTATTAAGCGGAATCAGATTAAATTTAATATTTATAAAAATAGAATTATGGTAGAATTAAGAGCTATTTGCAATTAACTATTACTTTATTTAACTTAATCCGTTCAATAAAACTATTACAACTTTTATTTTGATATATTTTTTTCATAATGAATGTTTAAGGATTTATATCTAAGCGCATATACTTATACTGTGAACTTATTTGAATATTTTTTTACTACCACGGCTACTTAGTGATGATTCAATTTAGTGTACTCTAGCAGTCGGTCTTTGTCCTAAATATAACTTTCATATTTTTAAAAATAAATACTTTCTTTGAGAAAGTTTTATATTTTTTTTATCAATTACACAATTATATTTATATTTAAAGGCGATCTCAGGGTACCCAGCGATGGCAATTTATTCCCACCTCGTCGTAGCCGATAGTACAGAAATCTTTCCTGAAATTGATATAATGACACTCCCAATACATATTTGAGAACTTATTATATGTTATGAAAAAATATAATATGTTTAATAAAAATGCAGACAAAAAACTAATAAATGTTTTTTAATAAACAGTATTAGGCTAGTTAATAAATTACCCGACTCAATTATAGAACTAAATGATATAAAATTAAAAAAATAATAAAGCTAATTTTAATAGCCAAGGCGTATTACAAAGTTAATTATTATTATATTAATGATTATATTAATGACAGAGATGTCTAGAATCAGTCCTGACTCCTGTGTCGCGTTACACCCGCTCCATGCTATATTTATGTATTTTATTTTATTTGTCTTTATATCATCTCATAATTTTTTTTTATAATGACCAACAAATTTAATCACCATACACCGTTTTCTGGCAAAACTCCAGGTAGTAAAAACATTGTTAAATTGGTTAAAAGTTATATGTAATACTCCAGAATTTTGACAGCTAGAAATTTCCCTTCTGTGAACGTTACAAATTTTACATTTCATTTTCACGAAAAGTAAGGCTTTGGTTTTCAAATAAGATTCCAAACACTTAAATTTAAATGTTAAATAATATAAACTATGTATTAGGTAATATTGTAAATTAATTCTTTAGGTATTTTCACATTTTTAGACACTTAAAACACTAAATCTTAGCGTCTCCTCTGACCGCTAGGTAGATTCAAACGTCCACATACAAATCCAAAAAATACTGGCACTCTATAAATTAAAACCAAATATGAATTTTAATCGTAGAGCTCTAAAATCGTCTATAAATATCTCGGACCGGCGATTTTTCGTCAGTCTCAAGGAAGCTTAAGAAAGTAGAAGAAGTCTAGCTACAGTGACAGTGATCGACTGGTTCTCAACCTTGACACCTTGAAACTGCTACGTCGAGAACCAGGCCCGATCCTGTCACACTTCCTTGAAGACTCCGGGTCCTGGAGTTGCTGCCTCCAGGATTTGCCTAGACTCTACTTCGCTCGGGTGTCTGCTCTGAGTGTTGGAGAACCTCCTTGTGCTGCACCTCGCCTCGGGCTTCGAGCCTTGAGTGACGAGGCCACCTGACTTCTCATCTCAGGTATTGGCCTGAGAGATGGGAATTCACCTCTTCGTGTACGACTGCCTCTACAGCTGTGCCGCCCGCTGTCCGCGTGATGCCGTCGTGCCGCCGCCTTCCACTTGCTGCCGTCTTCATGCCGCAAGCTACTGCTTCACGGACCTCACCTCAGGCCTAGAGCCTTGAGAGACGAGGCCTCGCCTCATCGTGTGCGGCTGCTGCTACAGTCGTGCTTGCTGCTGCTGCCATCGTGCCGACGCTTTCCTGCTTGCCTGCCTACATCTGCTGCCGTCGCCTGTCTACGTGCCAGTCTGCGTGCCAGTCGACGTGCCAGTCCTCGACCCTGTCCCTCGTCAGTCTCTCCAATCTTTCCATACTATACGGTCAGAGTTTTAGTTTATAATAGGAATCTCCATTATAGGCAGGGCAACATTAATTAGGTAGGTCTCTTATATAGTTACTGTACTCAAAACCAACTTCACTTGTAAACATCTATTTTAAAAATATACTTGTTTTAACCAACTAAATCTTTTCTCAATAATTCATTAAAACCCCACCGCTACAACTGACTGGAATCTCTAAACTGATAGTAACTGTCATATTGTAATAATTCATTATACTTACTATTCTGGGTATATATTTTTTATACTACAATAGGTATTTTTTATATATATTTGTTATTACTTTGAAACATTTATGTTAATTTGTCTTGTTTATTTTTAGTTATTTTGTTAATAGAATTATAGAATATATGTTCATTTTCTTTTAACTAGTTAATGTTTGCGCATGCCTTGGATTCAGTTATGTATTTGGCCTTGCAAAGTATTAGTACGCATATCCAGCGGATTTCCTCTCCTTTGAAGGTCATTGCAGTGGTGGCGCGTGTATCGGGTTCTGGTCTACACCCTGAGGGCCTGGTTGAGCAGGAGGATGGCTGACACATACGTTATTATATAATAAGCGGAGATTTCGAAAAATCTTTTGCTGATAAACAGACGCTGGCATCGAAGAAATGTTGTGTTTTGTAATTCTGTACTTCTTTCAATAGTGTAAGATAGTATATCTGCCATGGGGTGTCCTACGCGTGCTCTTCAGTAGGATGAGAGTATATACCACATGCTATAAGCATAGGTTTAAGTCAATAACCATACTCCTCTGATGATACGGTACATGTGGAACATCAGAGTTTTTTACTTGCTGGTACCTTTTTCTCCAGGGTGTCTCTGAGGCGATCGACTTGCGATCAGTGTTTGCGCCCTAAAAGATACCTTCCACTTGTACCTATATTTTGATTACTTATAATATAAATTTGGGGCGTATGGTCTGTTGGGTTGGTCGTCTTGGTGGCATTTTTGCAGAGTAGTCAATGATTGACAGGTCAATGGAACCAGCTAACCACCTAGTCTTAAGCTGGTTGGTTATGTAGTGTGTGTTCGGTTAGGTTGTTTTTTTTTCTCCCGCAACGACAATAGTTTAGTTCACTATCTTTTTATTTTTTATTATATTTTCAATATTTGTCTGTGGGAGGAATGGCAACCTTGCCAAGTACACACTTGGACCTTATATATACTTTTTTTTATTTTAACTTTTCATAAATGCCTATAAAGGTTAACATGAAATAAATATTTTTGACTTGACTTGACTTAACTTGGTACTCTGAGTCTACGACAAACAAGCGGTCAGCTCGTCGCAGTGTTTGAATAGACTCAATAACTCATCTACAAAAAGTTTCACAAGTTGGTATAGACGCTATAGTGGTGTTATCAAACAAATGTACATTATTTAAAAAATACCGGGATTTGAACTTGAACTAAAAAACCATCCCCGGTAGATATAAAACTTATAAAAGATTGTACGTTAAAATACACACTTGTTATGTAGCACCTATTACCGCTTAAATCACTTTGAACATTGATTAGGGCGTTCATAGGACAAAGCTCACAGAACTTTGAATCTACATTCACAACTTCAACCAGGGCGAAACTCTGTTCATTTTGAAGTCAATTTCGTGGAGAACATGTGCATAAATTAGCACTACGTTTTCCAAAGGATGGGCGGATTTAACTTTGTTAGTGATCTCGTATCTTAGGCATGTAACTCTCCTTTGTGCTAGAATTAGAATGCAGCTTGCACTGGCTAGTTTGGAATAATATATGCAATATATGTTAAATGACCAATATAATAATATTGGACATTTAAGATATATTGCATTAGTTAAGCTTAACTCTAGGCTTTTACTAAGTGTACCAGAAATCAGCACCGCATTTAGAGTCTGTAGGCCCCTAGGCTACATCACAGATTCATTGCAGCTCATTTAAAGTATAAGATAGATTAATTTATTTCAAAATTTAACTTTAGAATTACGAATTAATTTTCTATTATTTTTTATTTTATTTTACCAGGTGCATGTACACTATTTAAAATTTAATTAAATTGACAATGTTGTTAGCTATCCTTGGATCCTCCGTGCGGGTTCCGGGTCCATCGCGCAGTTGGGGAGCAGGGAAGTGAATTGCAGCGTTTCCGGACTTGAAACCGCGTAGTAGTTTAAAGGCCTTTGAACTCTCCCCTTAACTGTGGTCACTACTCTCTCTACCCAGCCATATACTATATGATCCTGTCAGCACCAACTTGAAAACACGTTCCATACAAGTTCTGACGGCCGATCTTGGAAGGCCAAGGTCCTTCAATAGACGATGAAAAGTCTTTGCTAGAATTCGTCTTGCACCGACTTCCACTGCATAAAGTTGAGTTTTAATATAAAAAAATAGTTATTGAAATTTTCAATATTGTTTATTTTATTACACGTGATATGGAAATGGCTCAATGGCTACTTATGAAGTCACTTATAATACTGACTAAGGGGAACCCCCAGCCATGGCGACAGTGTTACTAGTAATAAAATTTCAGCACACATTTGTAGAAAATTTTGTTCTCCCTTTTCCATTTACCTAATTTTCCACCCAATTTTACCCATTTGTGGGAAGAGTCCATTTGTTGTGGGGCCCCTTTGTGGTGAAGTTCTCTAGACTATATATAAACTACGCTTAAATAAGGCGCTGCCAGAAACAACCGATACATATTATAGCTTTTTATTTTATATAATTAAGTACGTAGAACATCGAGGCGACAGAATAGAGACAGCATGACTTAAAGTATTATTTCAAATATAATTAATTAAGAGTAACACTACAGATCCTCATTCAGTTTTAGGTTAAAAAATGAGCAAAATTATGGATTTTTTTCAATATTTTGTTTGAAGGAATCCAATAGAGTTCCCCGGGGAAATTGGGTACAGCGATCAAAGGGCATACAGTACGAGTACCTAAGAGTTAGCTTTTAACCGCTTGACTATTGCTAATTAATTTGTTTCATTAATGTTTGAATTTAATTATTTATTTACCGTACTGGTAACGGTTTACTATAGATATTACACATACATCAAAACATTCACAAATAAACACACACACATACCATAACACAGTCACACACAATCATCAAAACACACAGCAGGCAAAATTACTGACTCATCCACTCAACTCGCAAAGGGATTGGTTGGATCTTTATTATTATTATTATATAGTTCATAAAAAATAATTAAATTCAATAAATTAATATTATATTCATTTATAAAAAGTTTTCTTTTACCTATATATTTTTATTAATTACCAAATTTTGTCATTGTTTTATGGCTATTGCATGCCTTTTAAGGTCTGAAAGGGTAGGTTGTGGCTATATAGAGAAATCATGATTTAATGATATTTGATTGTAAAATATTTTTGTAATGCTAGGGTGGGTTCCTGGAGACCCGAGATACAGGCTTAAGCCTAATTCGGGCTCCAGTCTCACATGGATTATGTATTATTTCATTGTATTTATTTTTTTGTAATGAGAAAGTAACTATTATTATTATATGTAAAGCTATAAATATATTATATATTTTTTGGGATAGAAAGAAAGCCTAATTACTATTAAAGGATTGTAGACACGCGGTGCACTCTAAAAAGTAAAACTGATAACTCGTCCGCAACTATTGCCGTTTTAGTTAGCATAAATTTAAATCTTGATTTAGTTACCGAATCTATGGAGAATTTTACATAAAAAGGTTCTTCTCTAAAAGTCCTCTTGGCTAATTGAGAATAATGCAGCAAGCGATGAAGATAAAGGAAATGATTTTGTAAGAATAATAGACAGTTCTTCATGAACATTATCTGTACAATATCAAATTTAAAAAAAATATATATAGATATATTTTCTTTATTGAACAAAATCGTATATACCTGCATAGGCGAAATTAATGCCTTAGGCATTTTCTACCAGCTAACCTTTGGGAAAGTGAAACAAAATTCGATTTAGTCGCTATCCCCGCAGTTTCCACTGTTGTCAAACACATTTTTCTTAGAAATATTATGGAGACTTTTGTAAGTCTGCGAAGTCTGCGTCGCGAGTCGGCAGATAGATAATTCCTGTTTAGCCAGAAACAAACATTATTTTTTCCTGTTGAATGCGGATCATAGAATTCCACTTTCATCAAACAAAATTGAGTTTTTTAAATTCTTTTATTTTACACGTCATAATTGTATTTTTAATCATTTATGTCGGTAACATTTGGTCGGACCCATCTCGGTCGCGATTTTTGTGAGAAAAATATATTTTCGTCAAATATATGAAAAATGAAAATTGCATGCATTGGTAATATAGCATCAGAACGTTAATTTCAAGAACCGCTCGCTCTAAAATACTAAGTGGGATTCGTCTCAAAGAAGGCTCTCACAAAATTTGGCACTAACATTGTCAGTGAAATACCGATGTTGGAGTAGGAGCGTATTTTTTCCCACAGGAATGATGCCATTTCATGCTCTTTTTGTTAATTTATTTTCTTGTACCAAACACACACAAACCTAATTATAATGACCAACTTCTCATCATCATGCCATCATGTTTTTCGAGAGTCATCACGAAACGTCTCTCACGTAGGCTTGACGACTTCCAGCCTCCCGAACAAGCCGGATTCCGAAAAGGCTATAGTACCATAGACCACATCCACACATTGAGGCAGATTATATAAAAAACCGATGAATATAATCAGCCCCTGTATCTAGCTTTCGTGGACTATGAGAAAGCCTTCGATTCGATAGAAACATGGGCGATGCTTCAGTCACTCCAGCGGTGCCAAATTGACTACCGCTATATGGAAGTATTAAAGTTTTTGTACAAAAACGCCACCTTGTCAGTTCGCCTCCAAGACCAGACCTCAAGATCCATCCAGCTACAGCGGGGAGTGAGACAGGGAGACGTAATCTCCCCGAAACTTTTTACTGCGGCATTGGAGGATGTCTTCAAACTCTTGGACTGGAGAAGATTTGGCATCAACATTAATGGCGAGTACATCACTAACCTTCGATTTGCCGACGATATTGTAGTCATGGCTGAAACCCTGGAGGACCTCGGCATAATGCTCAATGATCTCAGTGGGGCTTCTAAAAAAGTGGGCCTAAACATGAACATGTATAAGACCAAAGTCATGTCGAACGCCCATGTTATACCCACTCCTGTAAAAATAGGAAGCTCCGCACTCGAAGTTGTTGACAATTATATATACCTAGGACAGTCAATCCAAACAGGTAAATCCAACTTCGAGAAAGAGATCTCTCGTCGAATCCAACTCGGCTGGGCAGCATTCGGGAGGCTACGTAATATCTTCTCGTCCCAAATACCACAGTGTTTAAAAACCAAGGTGTTCGAGCAGTGTGTGTTGCCAGTGATGACTTACGGATCAGAGACGTGGTCGCTTACTATGGGCCTCATGAAAAAGCTCACAGTCACACAAAAGGCGATGGAGCGCGCTATGCTCGGCGTTTCCTTGCGGGATCGTATTCGAAACGATGAGATCCGCAAAAGGACCAAAGTAACCGACATAGCCTCCAGAATCGCCAATCTTAAGTGGCAGTGGGCCAGGCCACATAGCTCGCAGAACGGGCGGCCGTTGGGGCATTAAGGTTCTCGAGTGGCGACCGCGTGCTGGAGGACGCAGCAGAGGCAGGCCCCCCACAAGGTTGACCGACGACCTGAAAAAGGTCGCGGGAAGCCGATGGATATAGGCAGCGCAGAACCGGTCGTTGTGGCGATCCTTGGGGGAGGCCTATGTCCAGCAGTGGACGCGTGAAAGGCTGGCATGAACTTCTCATAATGACCACTATTTCATATTGATCACGCACTTATAAAGACTACATTCATCATTATCTCATACTGACCATCCACTAATAATAAATACTTTCTCTTAATGATTGATTGATAATCCATATCTACTTATTTGTTATGCTCAAAAATGGTAATGGTACAGAATAATATTATGTTATAAAGGAATAACTTAGTTAACGTAAAGGGCTTTTCAACAAGAACTTTGTTTTCTAAAACAAAAAAATTAGATAAAGATGATTAGAATTTTTATTGAATTACAAAGAGAAAAGTTCGGCAATTATGAACGACCATTCACATCGCCGTAGATTCGTTCAACTCATTCAGGAGCAACCCGCTGGTTTTTCTGAAAAAAATATTTTTTCAGACGAAGCCCATTTTCACGTGTCAGGGTATGTCAACAATCAAAATTGCCGCATTTAGGCTCCTGAAAATCCTAGAGCGATTATTTAGAAGCCTTTGCATGCTCAA
Organism: Monopis laevigella; assembly: GCA_947458855.1. Lineage (NCBI taxonomy): Eukaryota > Metazoa > Arthropoda > Insecta > Lepidoptera > Tineidae > Monopis > Monopis laevigella. The sequence goes on along the minus strand of OX381576.1, from coordinate 34,092,585 downwards.
CGTGTCACTGTATGGTGCGCTATGTGGTCTGTGGGCGTGATTGGGCCGTTTTTTTATCGAAGGTGAGGCTGAAAATACGGTAACGGTCAATGAATCACGCTATCGCGAGATGTTAACAACTCAATTTTGGCCTATTATTGATGACGTGAATATCACTGACATGTGGTTTCAACAGGACGGTGCCACATGTCACGCAGCCAATGAAACGATTAATTTATTGCAAACTAAATTTCCCGATCACGTAATTTCACGAAACTCAGCTGTTAAGTGGCCAGCCAGATCGTGTGATTTAACAACACTGTATTTTTTTTTTGTGGGGTTATTTTAAGGACAGAGTCTATACGGAGAAATCTATAGAGAGAGTCTATACGATACAAATCGAATCTATTGCAGCCTTAAAACTCAAAATCCGTGATGTGATTAACGAAATAGTCCCGCTATTTTTTCAAAAAGTGAATAAAAACTTTGATGAATGAATCGACATCTGTCAGCGTGCTTGTGGTGGACATTTGCCAGATATCATTTTTTCTCTTTGTAATTCAAAAAAAAAATAATAATCTTCATTTAAATTATTTGTGTTATTTTGTTTTAGAAAACAAAGTTCTTGTTGAAAAACCCTTTATAATACAATACTAATTTAAAACTAACGTACCATTACGGGTAAATGGTAGCACCAGAGACTGCCTAGACTTCATTCGGAGGAATTCCAGGAATTAAACCCCTACAGGGTTTAATTCCTACCACGTCGAAGCCTGAGTCAACAAGAGGCAAGCTCAACGCGGTGTTGTACTTAGAACAGTTTTACAAGCTGATATAGTGAAACTGGTATCGTCAGTTTACCATGCTTTCCGAGGCACTATAGTGTTGTTAAACATATGCTCTTAGTTTTTTTTTACATTAAACTCATTTCTATAATATAATTTGAACTTGTGATTTAAAACTGTAGTATTTTTAAATCTACATATAACCAAATCGGCTACCACGTATTATTATTTTATACATCAATTCTAAATGCGCGATATTTATAAAGATATTAAGTACAATGGCAAAGAGGATCACGTTAGTATACAGTTAATGATTGGTGAGCAAACATTTAAGCACTCCGATGGAAACTGCGCTGATGCTCAAAGGAAGCAAATTCCACTGGCGAGCAGCTGACACAGTGAACGAACCCTAATATTTGTCATTGTGTCTATGTCATTCTATTTTACCTACCTTGTTAAATTTGTAAAGATGATTTCCAACTGGCAACGTTGTCTTATTAAAATAACAAAACCCTACTCGTATAAGAATGTTATTAAATAATTAATTAGCATATATTTAATTAGCACATATACTTATATTAATATATTTGTATTACAAGTGCTATGTTAGTTTTTAGCATACCGTGTCGAGGTACCTACGAGTACATTATACATAAAGGATATTTTGATAAATAACTTATCGGTTATAAGAATATATGCAGAAACGAAATCAATATATTTGAAAAGAAAAATTTATCATGCGAAAGCTATTTTATAATTCAAAATATGATAGATATCTAAGAGCGTTTCTGTATCTAACAAATAAAGTAAAAAATAACCATTCCCACCAGAGCGCGTGGCTATTGTGAGCTAATTTCTATGAGTGAGTTTTTACTCACTCATACTGTTTTTTTGTTGATGATTTCCAAATATGATGGTACGTTTGTGATATTACAGAATAAATAAAATTGTGTGATTTGCAGAATAAATTATTATTTTTAACGGCAGTAGTGTTGTCACCCTACAGTCCACGTTCCATTCTGTACACTACCTACCATATACATACAGATACACAACCTATCATACAAACCAAATTGACAGCATGAACATCGGGCCACTTGCTAAATGAAACAAGCGCATTCTGAGCTCCGTGCAACATATATAAGGGTATATTTCACAAAAGCTGACAGGTGACAATAGTGTTAAGAAAGCCTTAGCAATCAAAATTTTAGTGAGCGCACCCAAAATAAGGCTGAAATGGAATTTTGTAGATTTAGGGTTTCATTTTTATTTCTTTTTAGTAGTTTTAAAGTTGATTTGTTAAAGTTTTTATTTTGAATTATGCATATGCAATATTTAAACCTATTTTATAAAAGTGAAAATTATATTTTTTTAAACATATTTCTAAATACAATAAAATTCCAATTAATTTTAAACTAATTGAACTGAATTAGATATTATAAATAATTTAAAAAAATTGCACCCCATTTTTTTCTCTTTATTTTATAGCTATCGCCCGCCGAGCTCATGCTCCTGTAACTGGGAACAACCCATACATGCCCTCATGCATGCTTCTCTTTATTCTATAGCTATAGCCCGCCAAGCTCATGCTCCTGTAACTGGGAACAACCCAAACATGCCCTCATGCATGCTTCTCTTTATTTTATAGCTATAGCCCGCCAAGCTCATGCTCCTGTAACTGGAAACAACCCATACATGCCCTCATGTATGCCTCTCTTTATTCTATAGCTATTGCCCGCCAAGCTCATGCTCCTGAAACTGGAAACAACCCATACATGCCCTCATGTATGCTTCTCTTTATTCTATAGCTATTGCCCGCCAAGCTCATGCTCCTGAAACTGGGTACAATCCAAACATTCCCTCATGCATGCTTCTCTTTATTTTATAGCTATAGCCCGCCAAGCTCATGCTCCTGAAACTGGGTACAATCCAAACATTCCCTCATGCATGCTTTTCTTTATTTTATAGCTATAGCCCGCCAAGCTCATGCTCCTGTAACTGGAAACAACCCATACATGCCCTCATGTATGCTTCTCTTTATTCTATAGCTATTGCCCGCCAAGCTCATGCTCCTGAAACTGGGTACAATCCAAACATTCCCTCATGCATGCTTCTCTTTATTCTATAGCTATTGCCCGCCAAGCTCATGCTCCTGAAACTGGGTACAATCCAAACATTCCCTCATGCATGCTTCCTTTATTCTATAGCTATTGCCCGCCAAGCTCATGCTCCTGAAACTGGGTACAATCCAAACATTCCCTCATGCATGCTTATTTTTATTCTATAGCTATCGCCCGCCAAGCTCATGCTCCTGAAACTGGGTACAATCCAAACATTCCCTCATGCATGCTTATTTTTATTCTATAGCTATCGCCCGCTAAGCTTATGCTCTTGTAACTGAGTAGAATCCAAACATGCTCTCAACCCCGTAGTCAAAGGGTTAAAATACCCAGATTTTAATTATAATGACGCCAGTCTATCAAAAAAAGAAAAATTGAAGAATACATGTAGGCGTTGTCCTGGGAATGGTACTGCCGGTTGCCCTTTCGTCAAGCAGCGGATTGATAGCATCGGGTGCATGGATTAGTCTCCTGATGAAACGGTACAGGATTGATATTTACTTGAGTGCCCAGCACCACAGGAAGCGGGAGATTGACTATCATAATTTTTTTAAGATAGTAGCAGGTAAACGTTAACTAGCGTATCCTACCTAATGCGTTGGAAAAATATATAGCCAACCTTCTTATGGCCCGACCTTTCTACTAGACTTTACTATTAGTTTAGTGAATTTTATATCAAACTAACTATTGGTTTGGTAAAAAATTAAAATGGTCCCTTTTATGAAATAAGTCCCAGAGGTCAATCAAATATAAGTGAGAACAAAAATATTTTGTGACTACATCTTTTTTAAATTTAAATACTTTTTATGAAATTATAATACTCGTATATTAATATAAGTTTTTTTTAAACGTAAAATTTATCTATTTAAAAAAGTTGTCTAATTAAAAATTCTTGTAACGCGGCGACTTGTGTCCTCTCAAATAAATATTCAGTCTTGGAAATCACTAGGAATAATAGCTGGTAAACATGGAGGAAAATTAAGTAATTTAAACCTTGGATTAGAGTCATGACAACTCTGGACTTGTCGGAGCATTATTTTGGTGAAACAGAATAACTTTCGCGAGTTTAATATTTCCTATACATATCTCGCGAATTTTATTGGGCATTTTTTATTTGCTCAACATATAAAGTATTTGTAATACTACTTCATGATCAACTTATTCCTTGATTGTCCTAGAATTCATAGCCAGATCTTAACAGCAAAAAAAACTCATATCTTCAAGCAAACAATGGCTATATGTAATGTCTTTCCCAGGACATTGACAAAAAAATTGCCTTCTCCATACAAACTAGTAATGTTAAAATAACAAATTTGTGGGAAGCCAACATTTTTAATTTCATTTGCGAAACATGGTTCCATGGAAAAAGTTTTTCAATTTGATCAGAAGAACCTCCCTCAAATTCACCCAAAGTATATCCTTTCAAATTCACGCTGTATAGTGCTGCCTTAAAAAGCAGAACCTATAAAATAAAAATTGTCACGTTATCCCTGTCAAGTTTGTGTACCGCTTGCGAAAAGCTCCTCGTTAGAGAAGCTTTTAAAAAGTTTAGATGGTCACAACTTCATCCTTAATGCATATAGCTTCAAGAAAACATCATAAGTCGACTTCAGAATGCCACTTACAATCTAAAAAGGCTGCAAAGCTGTCAAAGGTGCAAGTGCACTAAAAGCTACGTCGGAAAGTGGAGAATTTAATACCTAAATTGCAGAGTCCATTTAAAAGTTCCTGTAGATAAAACGTTTCGACTATTTAAAGCTCTTTTGTATTTTGGTTCGTTAATAAACTTTACTCATTTTTTTTTTCTAAAAATATTGAAAAAGTTAAGAACTTTATTTGAAATAAATTCTCGCAATTTCATAATAGAAATGTTAGAAAAAAATAGTATTATTTTCAGATTGATTTTGCTTTAGCTCTTTCAATTTATACCTTCTGGCAAACTAGTATAAAATTACGATATCTGGCTCGCTTCCTCTCAATTAAAAATCGTTCAGCGTATTTCCTACCTAAATTCAATCCTGATTGCAAAATTGCCATCAATCTTGCATCGTTTGTTCGTATAATTCAATATTCCCTTTATAAACAAGAACAGAAACTGGTATTTTATTAACTAGGTTTTATTTTATAGGAAAGCGGTATATGATACACAAAGTCCATAAATGGGGTCGATCAATATACTTTTGCTTAACAACATTGATCGCTCCCACTATGCCGGCTGCATTACGATTATAAATATACTCGCTACCTCATCGTCATAATTAACTGCGATGCAGTTCAAAAGTAGATACTTCAAAACCAGTGAACACCACACTAATCTACGGCCTTGCGAAGTTATAGTGAAAATGTGTTTCAAAAACAACCTGAGATGTAGAGCACAATATATTTATTTTTGTGGAATTGTCATAAATCGCTCACATCTCAGCTGGTTTGGTCTGAAACCTAGAATATTTTATTTCTATAACAACTAAATCCCAAAACTTATTTCATTTCAATTATTTTGATAAATTACCATATTACATTATCCCAAATTTCAATAAAGTCGGGCCACTAGTTTTTAAGTTATTTAATGTGGACAGACAGACAAACGAATGAACACGGTGAAGTACACTTTTTTTTTTAATTTTGCCACCCAAAATAAACAATTTTCGTATTTCATTCTGATTACCTCTGATATCTGAATAGTATTATTACTATATAATCTATTTTTTTAAGCAACTGCATACATACATACATACATACCATCACGCCTGTATACCAGTTATGGGGTAGGCAGAGAGCAATGTACGCCACTTCGTACGATCCCTACATACTTCACTAGCTTCCTCAACATACATCTTTTCATGCAGGCGCGTCTATTTCGGAGACTGCGAATTTGTCCCTTTCTCAGAATATCTCCTATTTGATCGAGATAAACGCGCCTTGGTCGATCACGTAATCCACTAACATTCTAGATTTTTGTTTTATAAATTGTTTTAGTTAATCGTTTATAGTTAATTTTAAGCAACTGAATATGCGAACAAGAGACAAAACTTATTCTAACTAAAGCGTTCTTCAAGGACTTAATAAGTTTTTATAAGGCCATAATTATATATCACCTGATAACTTTTTTTTTCGCCGCTGACAGAGTTAGTGCAGTCTCTGGAGTTCGCAGCTTCCGGGCTCGGGCAGGGCGGGGGATGACTTCCGGGAGGCGGGCGGCAAAACACTTGCAAATCATACTGGTTCCGGGGTATTCTGCACAATGCACATATCAGATTATGAATACTAACGACCTTATAACTTAAACTCACGGAATAATATGGAATGGTTTTTAGCTAGATAAGAAATAATATGGTTTTAAAAAGCGTCTGGGATACCAAAAAGAATCCAATTATATAAAAATATATCTTTTTTTTTTATTGGAGCACACCATGTGACTTTGTATCTACCTTATGGTAAGCAGAACTATAAAGTCCATAAATGGGGTCGATCAACACATCAATGTTGGTTGATCGGTTGCAAAATGGGCGGCGACAAAGACGTATCCTCGCTGCTTTATCGTCAAATAAATCGCCCGTTTCCTTACCGCACCTTGGAAAAAGACTACCACATCGATAAAATATCGATGCAGTAGTCTCGGGAAAACTGGTAAACCCACAGACTAAACCCGAAACATGAATAGATCACTTGACGGTTTTTGTATCTGTATGGCGGTGGTCGGTAACGAGTCCGGTAGGTCGGCCTAGCAAAGTATAGTATAGAGGCCTTCCTCCCACCTAAAGACACCAAAATAAACTTACTGTAATTAAAGTTAAAAATTGCATCTTATTTCATGGTATGGTTACGAAACGGGCGATTAATTTGACGATAAAGCCGGCGAGGATATTAAAATAGAATGCAAATACGTCCATGTCGCCGCCCATTTTGTAACCGCATCATTTAGCCGGCATAGTGGGAGCGAGCAATATTGTTGAACAACAACGTATTGACCGACCCCACTCATGGAGTTTGTAGGTCTGCTTATCAGGTCAGATAGATACAAGTTACATACCGTGCCATTACAATTAAATATATAAAAAACTCAACCCAAGTGCACGAACAATATTCGCACTTTACTTTTTAAAACGTTTTTAAATAACAATTTAGTGAGTTTGGCGTAAAACTGTCCCAAATACTAATGACAGATTCACGTATTTATAGATAAGAAATTGGATAATAAAAATTGCCTTCAAACTTACAATTAAGGAACATAGGAGACGACTTTTCAAAATAAAATAAAAAATATTCTTTTTAGGTTTTATTGTTATTAATTTTTATAATAATAATATGTATGAGAATTTACACTGCTCTATATAATCACAAACTAAGCTCTAGGCTTATACTATGAGTACTAGAAACAACGATATAATAAATACATATTAAATTTCATAAACACGTCTGGGTGGCAAACTGTACAGAAAATCGTACTAATATTTTATTGCCATAGGTGGTAATCAAACCCACGACCTCTGGATACAACGCCAAAAGCGCAACCACTAGCCTACGGAGGCCGTAAATAGTTCTATAAATTAAAAGTAAAACCTTTATAGGAAACCCTGACACAAATCAGATTATGAATAAATTAATGGCTTCTAAAAGCACTTGTGGAAAATAGGGGACACTTTAAGCTTAGATAAAGGACATACTTTATTTTTTATGGGATTATTTCAGTTGCTTAATTGATATTAAATGAGTGTTTTAGGGTTGCATAGTATCAAAAGTTATACCTTGACCAATATGTAATGGTTGTTTTCAGACGGCCTACCACCGACGAGTCGAGATCTCTTTCGATAAGCGATCGAAAATTACTTATTTGGTACCACCTAGGCAAGTGAAGGAACATTCGTTCGAGATGAGATGGCGTAGCTCAGTGGTGGGCAAGGTACGGCCCGCGAGATTATTTAATCCGGCATTATCCATCGACATGGATATGGCCCGCTATAATTACGTTTTGACGGTCGAGTAGTATAAAGTAGATTCTACTTAGTAGAATAATTTTATAGATTAATTATTATTTAAGTTAAAAGGTAAATTTAACATTTGTGTGTAATCCTGTAATGTTTTTGTAATATTATGATTAAAAGCTTTATCACAAAATGCATTTTTTCTATAATTCTGGCCCTTCTCTAGAATTTTTTAAATTGTACGGCCCCCCATTAAAAAAGTTTGCCCACCACTGGCGTAGCTAGTCTATATAGCAATAATATAAAGAGTTTTTGAAACCGCGCTGCACAGCTAGATCGAAATAATATCAAACAACAACTTTATACGGTGAGTTGAAGTCTCTCGACATCGGAAATAACTATCAAACTTCTCAAGATCGAGTAACACGAAAATCGATAATAGATATGATAAGAAATTGTACATTTAACATTATTCTTATGAAATACAAGGTTTTGACTGTGGTTTTTATAATAAAATATTCATATTTTATTTAGAAGGAAAAGTTTTAAAATATACCAGACGAAATCGAATTATTGGCGCGACCTCTCCGTGGTAGTTCTGCGCCGAGAGAGTTTCTCGTCGGCGAGTAATCCCTACCCCCATCCCTATAAATCTAACTTTCTAGCACGCTGTCACCTGCAACGCACTGGATTTAAAAAACCGCCTATATATAGGAAGCTAGTTTTCTATAAGAGGCATCGCGTTTGCCGCGACAAGTCCTTGGCGGAAACAGTCCCTGCTGGTTACAGGGATAACCCTAGCTGGTTCTCAACCTCACCTAACATTCCAGCCGATAGACTATTAGATAAGATATATGTAATAATATAAATGAGGAAAATATATACTTTAAAAAAATTGTGTTTCTTTAAATGAGATATACTCGTAACTGCATTAAAAAGATTTTCTATACTTACTTTTATACACTTATATAAAAATATATTATTGTTAAAGTTAATATTGTTTGAACTTTATGGCAGCTATAGTAATTGGTAGTTACATATACACACATATATCATCACGGGTGCCTTACGGCGCCCGAGACCGCCTAGACGGCCCCAGGGTAACCAGCGGAGGGGTTTTAATCCCACCTTGTCGTAGCCGATGGTATGAGTCTACATCGAAAAGTGGCTAGCTTGTCGAGATGTTTTGAATAGACTCAATAACCCATCTATAAACAGTTTCACAAGTTGGTATAGTGAAACCGGGACTGACAGCTTAACGTGCTCTCTGAGGCACTATAGTGGTGTTGTCAAACAAATGTACATATTTTTTTCAATTAAAAACGCATTGGTACACACACCAATTGGTAGTTAATTATAAAAATATGTTATTTTATTATAATTACCTACTAATTAAAACCCAAATTTTTACCCATAAATTGGTGTTTTAAGTTGATTATGGAGCGCACCAATTTTCTACGACAGTGTTACGATGGAATGCAAGCCATAACTGTATTCATCATAATATTCCTAACAATAATAAGTTGGTACGTATTAAAAAACAAAAGCAATTTTGTTTTAATAACAAGCACACGAAGTTATTGTCAACGCTATATAGAATAATAATGACAGTTGTGGGGTCGCTAATCAAACTTTGCCACTTTTTTAGTTTTATAGGCGAGGACAACTAATTTAAAAGTTATGCAGAAACATAAAAGTTTTGATGAGAGAACTGCAAATTCTCTAAACTAAAACCTACGAGTATTTTTGTTTGATAATAAAAGGCATATCTATACGTATTTTTATGTAGGTATAAGTTATTACAAACTATCTACAATTTTTTCGAAATATTTTGAAAGTTTCCATCAATTCCTATAATAATTATAAATAGGTTCCTCCAGTCTTCAGTGCTGCCAGACAAATGATGTACTTCTCATATTAATAATCCAATTATTGACAAAAAAAAAAAAACAATTTATCAATTAGTATAAGTAATATTTTTCTGTTTAACACCATGTTAAGTATATTATGCCAAATCATTATGAGGAACATTAAATTAATAAACTAAAATAACTAAAAGTATAGCTCCAGAAACAAGGAAAACAATTCATTTTCTTCCTTTCTTGTTTTCCTTGTGCCATCCATTTTGTTTTTTATTTTGAGTTTATTATTTTAATGTTTTTGTGCTATTGAGAGATTTTTTCTATTCTTATATCTTGATGACGTTTTATGTTATATTACATACTTTTATATTATATAGTGCTAAAAAAGATTATAAATGAACAGAGTGATTATTAAATAGGAGTGCTTCGATTAGGAAAATAAAATAGTAGAGACTATTAAAATAAGAAGAGGATCAATATTCGTATTAAAATGCATTAAGTATATCCTAAGTAAGAATATTATAGAACGTAAGAATAAAGAAGGCAAAAAGAAATAAGAAAAACCGAGAAAGAACTGTTTGGATCAGTTACAAGAGAAATATCATGCCAATTATTACAAAAAAGTCATACAACTGATAGAAGGCAAAAAAAGGAGATTACCCTACCAAAAATAGCTGGGCTCTTAAATTAATACTTTTGAATACACTTAGTTATATTTAAAATATATTTGTTCAAAAGAACTTTACAATATTTTTTAACTGCCGTGTCATGAAAGATAAAAATTAAAGAATTTAAAATTTTTATTCTCTACATAAATTATAAATTTATTAATGTTGTAGTTTTTTTATTTTTATTATATACGTGGTAGCCAAGTTGGTTAGACCTTAGACTTAAAAACATCCTGGTTTAAACCCCGGTGTGTACCAATGAGTTTATAATCTAAATATTATATACATTTGTTTAACAACGCCACTATAGTGCCTCGGAGTGCACGTTAAGCTGTCGGTCCCAGTTTTACTATACCACCGTGTGAAACTGTATATTGAGTCTATCCAAACATCGCGACGAGCAAGCCACTTGTTCGGTGTAGAATCATACCGTCGGCCGCGATGAGGTGGGATTAAAAACCCCTCCGCTGGGTTCCCTGAGGCCGCCTAGGCGGTCTCGGCCGTTGTAAGGCACCCGTGATGATATGTACTTTTTTTATTAAATTCTTAATTTCAGGCTTTATAAAGTGCAAGCAAGTCTAAAGTAGGTATATGTAATATCTTATCTAAAAGTTTTTATAACATATATCTGATGCTTTGGCAATAATGGCATCTCGTGTGGAAAGCGAGGCACGTTCTAACTGAATCGCTCGTTCACTTCATACTGCAAAAGTAGATATCTATACGAGTGGCTGTATATATGTATATCTTACAGACGTGGGTAGATACTAAAAGCAAACCCTCATATAGACAACTAAAAAGTTGGCATTGTATCCGGAGGTCGTGGGTTAGATTCCAGAACTACAAAATTCAAAATTAAATACAAAGTGAAAAATAATAAAGGCCCACTAGTCCAAAATATTTTTTTTTGTAATTGTCGGAATAAATAGTGATACAACTAATATAATAAAAAGGATAACTTCCTTTTAAAAAATCTTTTGGACTAGTGGGAATGAGCCTTTATTATTTTGTAGTTTCATAACATTATATAACCATGAAATAAATGAAAAAAAAATGGAACCTTAATCACCAATTTTATCACCCATACCCTGTATAGGTGTATAGGTATATTCTTTGATTGGGGAATCTAACTCACGACCTCCGGATACAATGTCAACTTTTTAGTTGTCTATATGAGGGTTTGCTTTTAGTAAAGTGAGTAAACTAAAGTGTAGTAAATTTAAGTTAAGTGTATTGAGTAAAATGAAGTAAACGTAGTGAATTGAAGTGGATTTGGTTGGAGCAAAAAAAGATAAATTTCCTAAAGTAAAGTAAGGCAATTGAAATGAAGAAAACCGAAGTGAAGTGAAATGTAGTAAAGAGAAGTGATGTGTTCTGATGAAGTAAAATGAAGTGAAGTGAAGTAAATTAAGAGAAGTAAAGTGAAATGGAGTCGATGAAAAGAGTGTAGTAAAGGAAAACGAAGTAAATTTAAGTGTTATGAGTAAAGTTCATACACTTAACTTTACTCATAACACTTAAATTTACTTCGTTTTCCTTTACTACACTCTTTTCATCGACTCCATTTCACTTTACTTCTCTTAATTTACTTCACTTTAGTAGTAGACTCGGTCTAAGCAAAGTAAGAGAAGCGTGATGAATAAAAGTAAAGTGGAGTAGATTCGGTAGAGTGAAGTAGAGTTTAGTAAAAAAAAAAGGAAGTGAATTAAAGTAAAGTAAAATGCAGTGATTTTAAAATTAAGTGTAGAGAGTAAAGAAAAGTATAGTGTAGATATAGAATGGAAGTGGGTTGGGGTGGACTGAAGTATATTAATAATACTATAGGGCGATGTGTGGAGTAAAGTAAAGTATAGTTTCAGTTCTTGGCCTGAAAATGTATCATGTACATTATGATATTGGTGTTCTATACTAAATAGCAATCGTACTCATTACTTGTATAGTATGCGAATAAATAATTGCTGGTTCACCACAAACTGATAAGTATAAGCTTAAAAAATACCCTCTCAGTGCATTTATAGTTGCTAAGTGGCACAGAGTTCTACAATGGGTTTGTAGTTAACTCTTTCCTTTTCGAACCTTAAGAAATATAGCCTCCATCAGCTCAATTGCTGCGGATTCTTGCCAACTTTTTTGCGCGCCAAAGTCGATTATCTTCGCCGATTAAAATCTATATTTTGGTAATTGTTGGTGAAACGACCTTATATATTGTTATAGGTACGCTATTCCGTGTTTTAGTATTTTTTTTATATTTTACACGGTAAAGGTATTCAAAAATAATGTGAAGTAGATACGAAGATACCAAAACGAATATCATCGACGACGACTAAATCCCCTCCGCTGGGTACCCTGTAGGTACCCGTGATAGTACGTTTACGTTTTAAAGGTGCGAAAACAAGTGGCGAATTAATTTTAAAAGTTTTCTCATAAAACTAAAAATTTCAGCAAACTTTAATTAAGACTGTAACAACCACCATTTCTCATTAACGCTTATACTAAAAGTATAATGAAACTAAAAACTAATACTACAGTGCCGTGCAGTACAACATAGTTGCTGAGTGAGAATTTACAATCTGCTTCCGTCCGTTGTTTCAGCTGTTCATTGTAAAACGTTTTCTATTCGCTCAAAGCTGGTTCTTAAAACGAACAACATATTGGATAAATTGTAACTCGCAGTAAGTTTAAGTAAGTATAGAAACCTAAAGTTTATTTTTTTATTTGAGCACGGCTAGTGGCAGAACATTCATTATGAAATGTTTATGGAAAATATATTTCAATTAATTGCCGACCCACTATAGAAATTATAGCAGGTAAAGATATGACCTACCGTGAAACTTTCTAAAATCTAAAAATATAATCAAACTAGATGTGCTCGCGACTTCGTCTGCGTGGAATAGTTATTTTTTATCATACAAACTTTCATCCCCTATTTTATCCTTTTATCCCCTTGGGGGTAGAATTTATCAAAATCCCTTTTTAGCGGATGCCTACGTCATAACATCTACCTGCATGCCAAATTTCAGCCCGATCCGTCCAGTGGTTTGGATTGTGCGTTGATAGATCACTATGTCAGTCAGTCACCTTTGAGTTTAATCTAAATATATATTTAGATTAAATTCCTACCATTTAATTTTTATGGTATAAAAAACATTCTAAATTCTTAAAAGATATTTATTAATTACTATTATAGGAGTTATATATGACTATGGAAAAGGTAAAAGGAGTATGTAAAAAGATAGAGAAAGTGGTGGTTACTTGCGTCAGCCTACCCTATAAGGGAGATTTAGCTTGAAGATAAATAAAATAATTATAAGTCAAGTGACCTAGTCATGTTTCGGTTTTAGTCTGTGGGTTCTCCAGTTTTCAGGAGGCTACTGCATTGATTTCTTGTCGAGGTTGTAGTCTCCTTTTAGGGTGCGGTTACGAAATGGGTAGTTAATTGATGATAAGGCTCGCCCCCCATTTCGTAATCGCATTATTTAGCCGGCATAGTGAGAGCGATCAATATTATTTAAGAACAATTATTGATTGACCCCATTCATGGACTTAGTAGGTCTGCTCACCACCATGTAGATACAAAGTCACATGTCGTGCTTCTACAAAAAAATAAAAGCTCGATGGTTGCTATCCCAACAAATATAATCTTATTATAAAAAGCCTTTTGACTTTATCAACCCAACGATTTCCACTTAGGCCGATTACCCTTTATCAACCCAACGATTTCCACTTAGGCCGATTACCCTTTATCAACCCAACGATTTCCACTTAGGCCGATTACCCTTTATCAACCCAACGATTTCTACTTAGGCCGATTAGCCTTTATCAACCCAACGATTTCCACTTAGGCCGATTACCCTTTATCAACCCAACGATTTCCACTTAGGCCGATTACCCTTTATCAACCCAACGATTTCCACTTAGGCCGATTACCCTTTATCAACCCAACGATTTCCACTTAGGCCGATTACCCTTTATCAACCCAACGATTTCCACTTAGGCCGATTACCCTTTATCAACCCAACGATTTCCACTTAGGCCGATTACCCTTTATCAACCCAACGATTTCCACTTAGGCCGATTACCCTTTATCAACCCAACGATTTCCACTTAGGCCGATTACCCTTTATCAACCCAACGATTTCCACTTAGGCCGATTACCCTTTATCAACCCAACGATTTCCACTTAGGCCGATTACCCTTTATCAACCCAACGATTTCCACTTAGGCCGATTACCCTTTATCAACCCAACGATTTCTACTTAGGCCGATTAGCTTTTATTAATCCAACGATTTTTACTTAGACCAATAGGGAATATGCATGTAACGCCAATTATTATTATTTTAATATATATTGTTACTTTTATGTCTTTGAATATATTTACAGTAATCTATTTTATTTAGATAAGCTAATTTTTTTATAAATACTTTTTAAAAAATCATTTTTTATATAGAAACGGAACGTATATCTAAACGCTCCGACATTAGCAAACACTACATGTGACGTCATTCGTGCACAAACAAATGTCAACGTGTGTTCTGTAGTCTACAGTTTCTTGTTTTCTCGGATATTTATTATCCTTTATAACGATAATTTGTGAAAAACAAACCTTTTGACTGACTTTTAAGTTGCAATAACATTAAATTAATATGCTTTTTGAGCACGAATGACGTCACTGAATGGAGACTAGTGATATACCGTTTAAACCCTTTTTTTGTGTTATAATCATTTAAAAAATGTTCAGTAATTGTTTTAGGGTGTAATGTAGTTACTCTATCAAGTAAATAAAAAATAAAAAAACATGCATATTCCCTATTAACACCAGGCTACAAAAACTGTTATATATTAAATACAGAGCTAAGAAATTGTTAATTAATTGTAAAGTAAGAAACTAAGTAATAAAAGGATGTAGGTGACAATAAAGATCCTAGTACACAACTAATAAAATTAAAGTGTAAAAGCGCACCTATTTCATTTACGACCACATAGTAAAGGAAGGAACTGTGATAAAATTACGCTGTTACAGAATTCATTTTATTTTTCTTGTCTTTGAAAGTAGAAGCACATTTTATGAGCTTTTCGGTGTCTAGGAAAACAAACTACGTTTTATAGGTTAGTTAAAGACGCAATAGTGTCATTGAGGATTAAACGCTTAGGCCGGGATTTTCAGCTATGCTGCAAGCTGCACTGTGATTGTACCAACTTTGTTAGTGTCAAACTTTTTAACGTCATAGCACCTATAAAGTAAATAATTAAAGTTGTTACAGGCGCTGCAACATAGTATATTTTTATGGGTTTTGTGAACAAGTTGTCAACTTTGCAACAGTATCATTATTATTTTTTTCCCAGAAACTTAAAAAGTACTTACTTAGTCCCAATTTTTTTGGAAAACGTACGTAACTTAGTCTGTTTATCTGTCTGTTCAAAGTGATATCTCTAAAACTGGTAGAAAGACTTCTTGATTACCGAATTACGTATAATGATTAAGGCTGTATGGTTCATAGACACCTTTGCCTTCCTAATATTTGAGAAAACCGAACATAAAAAAGTATAATGATTAAAAAGAAATATTAAAAAAATATATATAAACGAATAAAAGAATATTATTTTTAAAATAAATTTAAAAAAAAAAAAAACAATATTATTTAAATTTGGAAATTTAAAGGTAGTAGAATGTACAAGAATTTTTAAAAAGAAGTTATCTTAAATGTTAATATAAATTTCTTACTAAAATTAAGTTTTCCCCTACCCCATTTTTCCTTTGTAAAGACCTAAGAGCGGGAGAAACACTTCGCATTTGAACAGTTTTTTATTATATATTAGAGCTTGACATGAGAGCATTCCACTTTATCAGAGGTTCGCCGGTTTTTCAGTACTGTATTGCATCGATTTCACGTTAAAGTTCCTTTCGGAGTGCGGTTACAAAACGGGCAGTTAATTCAACGATAACGCAGCCAGATTGTTAATGTAGACTCTTAATGCAAATTTGTCTTTGCCGTCTCTCATTTCGTAACCTGTTGGCTTTATTAGTAGGATCAATCAATTATTGTACAAATTACAATATATTGATCGATCGCATTCATATTGGTTCTATAGGTTAGACTTAACTAAATCTATACTTCTATATACTAATATTATAAAGCTGAAGAGTTTGTTTGTTTGTTTGTTTGTTTGAACGCGCTAATCTCAGGAACTACTGATTCGAATTGAAAAAATATTTTCGTGTTGGATAATCCATTTATCGAGAAAGGCTATAGGCTATATAACATCACGCTACGACTAATAGGAGCGGAGTAACAAAGAAAAATGTTGCAAAAACGGGGAAAAATTATTCCTTTTAAGAGCGTACGCTGCGTAAACGGTTAAATTAAACGCGCAGACAAAGTTGCGCGGGTCAGCTAGTAGATAATAAATAACATGCCGCGCTAAAAAAACATATATACTCGTATTTAATACGAGACGTTTCATTTGCCACAGTAGGTATTCCAATTATTACGAACGTAATTTCGTTACCAGTGCAAGAAGTTCTGTGCCTGAAAATAAAGCGGTAATAAAATTAAAAACCTTTTTACAGCACTGTCCGTGATAAAGATGATAAAATACGCTCAACAAATGCTACAATTTCAAAAGCTATATAGTTTCTTAAGGTAGGAGGATTTCTTAATTATCTTAAACTGATTAGTGACGCGACGCCCTAAAGAACCTAAAAATCTAATAAACTACCTTACGACTCCCTTATATATTTCTTTATGTATTTCAAGTTTAAGATTACTTACGTGACATATTTTCTATAATGTGTATGTTTATGACCAGTGCAATATAATATGTGGAATGTCCTCCATATTATTCTATAAAAAAAGTACCTATTTTCTTTTAGCGAAATGTATATCTTTGTGTCATCCCAGCCTAGTAGTTAAGTCACTACGCAACTGATAACAATGTTAAGCAGATTACAACAAGGCCGGCCTGGGATGGGTGACCGCTTTATACAACGAGGCTATGTCATTATAAACTGTGCAACTTGTTAGGTGTTGCCTCCGAATATCATCGGCGAAATGAGGACGCGTTAATCCCTCCGCTGGGTCACCTGAGGCCGTTTAAACGGTTCGCGGGAGCAAAAGAGGCACTCGTGATGGTATTTATTTATTTATTTTATTATATCTTTGTACTTGTACCAATGTTTTGGTTTCCAATTTCATATAAGTATAAGATCTTTTCCATATCCTGTAAAATCTGAAACTAATGAACACGATTACTTTAAACGTATTTATATATCGTAAATATATATATATCATTCAGTCGAAAAGGCACTCACCCTTCTATTGCAGTTTTATTTTAAAAGCATTTTCACGAAAGCACTTAGGTGTTTTTAAGTTAATTTGAGAGACCGTCTACGATAAAATTGCTTCTATCCGACAGCGATGCACAGATGAGGCTGTCCCTCGTTTTCTGCAGCACGGAAATTAGGCCGACTAGTTAGCGATTTGATGGGTTGAGATGTTTTCAATTTGTTTTTAAGACTTGTGTGACTCTAGGATAAGTCTTCTTCTACTTCTACTAGTGAATAGCTTTGGTAATATAATAATGCGTTCTTGAAGCCCTTAAATAGGTAAACCTATATAAGTTATACCTAAATATTAGCCAAAGACTCGATGAAGCCAATAAAATTACTTACACTTCGTCTGAGTGGGTGGCAATTCAATTGGTCTAGCTGAACGTAATCGATTGACACTTTGGCGAACCTTTCTTCGTTTGGGTAAGTAATAGGTCTAACAGATCCCTTCCAGACTCTAGACAAATTGATACTAATTGATAACTAAACTTAGTTGTAAGTATGCATGCATCATTTACTTATATGTGATTGGTTACTTACAATAAATATTTAAGGCATGGATATGATCGGTGAAGTTGGTCGCCTGGTGGCTCTCTTGTATGGCAGATAATGATTGACAGATTAATGGAATCAGCTAACCACCTAGTCTTACACTAGTTGGATATGTAGTGTGTGTTCGGTTCGGTAGTAATTTTCATATTAAGATTTCCATTCCATCGTGTTTAAGTTCAATTAATATTTGTCGTTCTTTTGTTAATGAATAGCTGCCTTACCAAACACACTCTAAGACCTCTTTGTTAAACTTTTATTTTTTTGACTATTCATAAATATCTGTAAAGATTTACATGAAATAAACTTTGACTTTTACTTCATCTTAACTACTGATAAGTTAAACCTAATATAAAAATTAAATTCTAACTATTAGACAAAAAAACCCTTAATATCTACCTAAAAAAATAAAAATTCCATAAATAATAAATTTCTTTCAGATCTTTGCCGACAGGTACTGTGCCCAATAGACTGGCTGCGTTACCCCGTTGAATTGCCAGGTTAATTCGTTGACCAAAGAACGAGCCAGCCCGTTGGTCACGTGTAAATTGTCCTACATATTATTTTGTTTTTAATAAGTAGGTACCTATTATTGCAATATAAAGAAAATATTATGTTGACCATGGCTACCATACCTTGCTTACAGTCTATATCGCCAGCAACTAAACACAAAAAATCTTCTATTATATCTGTGGTACCACAGCTATAATATTATAGTTTCCTAACTACAGAATAGAATTCTAATTCATGCCCCTCGCTTTAAGGCAACCAAAGAGTCATAAAGAAAAACCTTTGCAATTATTATTTTTTAGTTTTTAAATTACTCTGTATTTGAGCGAAGTTAGAAGTGCAGAAGATGGTGTTATAAATTTTCTACTTATTTTATATTGTTGGATGACTAAGTAACTTTCCGCGAAAGGGACGATCGCGTAGGTTTTAAATTGTAATTTAAAGTCTAAAATTAATTTTGTATGCATTTTAGTAAATTCTAAAGTGATAAATATATAAACAAACATCATCTGACTTTATTACACTACATTGATACTAGGTTTTTATTATTGTGAAAAACAAAAGCGGTTAAGTGCTAAGTGCTCGTGCACTTAGGTGTAAGTGCGCGAGAACTGAACGTACAACTGAAGATAAATAAAAAGCTTTATTTCAGATAGAAATTAGTACCTCAGTAACCGTTTAAAATAAACAGTTGAAATTAGAGTATTTCTACATATTATTATGAATCCATATTTTATTGAACTAATAAAAAATAAAAATAAACTATAAATCTACTAAAACTAAGCTTCTAAATAAATAATTTTATAATATACCAAACTTTCTATCAAAAATGGTTACGGAGATAACCTAATAAGTTTTCTTCATAAAAATATGCATACACACACAAACACATACGCACATACACACCCTATCTTCCAATGTATTTTAGTTTCTATTCATATTGTTATTGTGTCACTGACAACTAGAGAGGACATAAAATAGAAATAAGAAAAAACATATAACAACTGACTCTGATAGTCAGTTGTTTACTAATAAAACAGAAATAAGAAAAAACATTTGTATAACAACTGACTCTGATTTCTGTTTTATTAGTGTCACCGGAAAGGATACTGATACCTGCCATACAGGTTCACCTATTGCGGGTATCAGGACAACAAAACTATTGGGAAACATAATTTTTTGATGCAATAAAGATTTTTTTAATTATTATTTTGAGATAGATGATTTCTTCTGAAAAAAAGCTTACTCCTTTTAGGAAAGTTTTCAAATATAATTATTAGAATACTGAGAAGATACTAGAATCTACTACTCAAGTCTATAACTTTCTACCTCAGCTAGTTTTTGAGTTATCGGTCTGGATGGGGTAGACAGAGGATAGTAGTTACCCCCAAAAGTGTTTTCTTTAAAATCGTACTAGAATACTATGATTTTGGTTAAATGCAAATAAATGAAGGTCTTTAGTAAATTGTTATTAGTCGTCCACCGTGTTTCGATTTTAAGTCAATAAGTTCACCGGTTTTCAAGAGACTGTAGCATCGATTTCTTGTCGAGGTGGTAGTATCTTTTCAGAGTGCGGTCACGAATCGGGTAGTTGATTTGTCTATAAAGCAGCAAGGATATTAAAGTAAACTAATAATGCAAACTCGTCTTTATCATCCATTTCGTAACCGCGGCATTACCCGACATAGTAGGAACAAAAGAACAAATAGCCTGCTTACAATAGGAATCTGTGACAAACTAGTAGTTGCGCCTTTGGCGTTGTATCCGGAGGTCGTGGGTTCGATTCCCACCCATGGCAAAAAGAAAAATAGAACATTTTTCTGTACAGTTTATATACATTTGGTATTATATGGTACACATAGTACAAGTCATAGCTTCGGCCACAGTCAAATGTTTCGGTCTCCTCGTCAGTCCCTGAGGCTCTACCATGGGTTTGCGCATTGTAGAAACATAACATATTACTTTACGTAACGCAACAACCAATAGGATCGCTTTATTCAATTCTGTTACCAAAAATAAAGCTATCCTATTGGTTGATGCTCACGCATACGTAAATAAATAATACGTTATACGTTACGTTTCTACAATGCGAAAACCCATGGTAGAGCCTGGTTCGGAAGCGCGTAAGGAAGTCGGAAGTGGTGTCGTAACTTCGGGAACACTCGGTCCCGAGGCTAAAGAATATCTCCATGACCTCGGTAAACGTGTATTTTTCGAATGTGGAGACCCCAAATGCCACAACTACTCCAAACAAAAAGTCAGCAAATAGCAATCCATACAACGTGGCAATGCTGCCAGTGTTATAGGTACTCTGCCAAGTGGTATCCCATTTAAAGAGATTTTTTAGTTAATTTTAGATAGTTTTAATTTTTAATTATTTATCTATGTTTTGTAAGTTTAGTTTATAATTACATAATTTCATTAAAGTCTAATAGTCTAGATCTTAGTTAGTGACCAGAGCAATATGTGTAAATGGTCCTACATCTATATCTATACTTCTATACTAATATAATAAAGAGGAAAGATTTGTATTTTTGTATGTTTGTAATGAATAAACTCAAAAACTACTAGACCGATTGCAATAATTTTTTCACCATTAGAAAGCTGCATTATTCAGAAGTAACATAGGCTATATAATATCACGCTAGGTCCTATAGGTGTGGAGCAGTAACCAAAAATGTTTTAAAAACGGGGGAAAAGTATCGTTTCTGAGGCCTTCCGTGGCGTGCGCTGAGCATATAGTTAAAGTTATACAAACCTGTGCGAAGCCGGGACGGGCCGCTAGTATTAAATAAATTTATATATATATATATATATATATTACTGAAATTACATCTAACAAGAAGTTCCTATCTAGTTCTCCTATTGCTGTAGTAATATCAAAAAATACCCACTTGTTTCGGCAAGGGGGGGTAGGTTGAGGATCACAAGGTGGACAGGCTGGTGGTTCTTTAGGGGGACCTGTAAATACAATTAGTAATAATTTAGTTTTTAAATTCGGCTAGGAATACAATTTTTTTTTTTTTTTAGGACAATTTACTCATATTGCTCTGGTCACAAACTAAGCTCTAGGCTTGTACTATGTGTACCAGAAACAACGATATAACAAAGGCGCAACCACTAGTCTACGGAGGATGTCTACTATATATATAGTAGTTATACTATATACAATACAGTTATATATATTTATGCTACCACCGCTTATATAGATGCAAAAACCGTTAAGTGACCTAGTCATGTTTCGATTTAGTCTCTGGCTTCACCGGTTTACACGAGACTACTGCATCGATTTCTTGTCGAGGTGGTAGTCTCCTTTCAGGGTGCGGTTACGAAATGGGTAGTGGAAATGACGATAAGGCAGCGAGTATATTAAAATATACTCGTAATGAATTCGTCATTGTCGCCCCCAATTTCGTAATCGCATCATTTAGCCGGCATAATGGGAGCGATCAATATTGTTTAAGAACAATTATTGATTGACCCCATTCATGGACTTTGTAGGTTTACTCACCACTAGGTAGATACAAAGTCACATGTTGTGCCCCAATAAAAATATAAAAAAAATAAAAAGTGATCAGATGCTTAGATTTAGTCAAAAATAAATGCTGATGATTAGCAACAACGTCTAATATTTTGGTCGCCAATGACCTTAGTCCCCATGCTTTGCTTAGACTACTGTGTGGTTAGTTAGTATAGTTAGTAGATTTGGTCGAAAAAATATTTGTGACTTGTATGACCAGCGGCAATCTTCTAGACAAATTAAGCAGTAAGTTATATTTAATTATAAAAAACAATATATTTTAACAGTGTACAGAGACCTTATAGACGAATGGTCCAGATTATATATACCTACCTACTTTTTTAGACCTTTTAAAGTCAAGATATTTATAGTCAAGACCTATTATATTTACAGTGTTTATTGACCTTTTAAAAAAAGTCAGTAGTGTATTTTAAATGTAGAGCTATAAGAAAGAAATTCAAAATTATATTTTTATCATAGAACTTTCAGAAGACCTTTGAATCCAATTGTGAGGGTATTCGGTGGCAACACCTAACAAATGGTATTTTTTTGAAAGGGAAGGTAGATATTTGTCTAAGATGATTTTAGGTTTACGTAATATTGCGTACTATCATATTTAAAACGTAGGTATGTAGTGTTGTTGTTATCACTTACCGCAGTCGCTGCTTGTAAAAGTGCGACGCAGTGTGTGTGCCGCCTTGTACTGAAACAATAATAAAAAGGTTTTTTTTTTTAATTTGACCTTACACTATAATACCATGGTCTGGGCAAAATCACTGTATGGGACCTCACTTGCGTAGACACCTATGCGCAATGATATATTTCGGTTACTTCTTCGATCCCTGGTTCAGAGTCTTGCATGGCTGAGTCACGGAAACGGCAGTACAGGTATTTTCTACAGAATTACTACTTCGTGGCATTTTGGGTCGAAAAATCTGTATGCTTGGGATCTGAGGCGTATTTATTCGGGAACTTGGAAAACCAGTATTTCTAATAGAATGTGAAGACCCCAAATATTATAACTATTTAAAACAAAAACGTTGTATGGCATTGCTGCCAGCGTATTAGGTACTCTGCCAAGTGGCGCCCCTCTCAGTGACTTTTTCTCTTTAATTCTAAGTAGGTATTCACTTGTACAATGTTACTTTGAATAAAATATTAAATATAATACAAAGATATTATTAGTAATAAAATAATACAAACTATTGGCAAAAAAATATTAAATGAGTGACCAAAATCTATAAAGGATTTCTTGAAAAAGTACCCATAGCACTAGCTGCGTATCCGCGTTGGGTAGCTATGGATACTTTTTATCCTAAAAGAAATCCTGATCCCGGAGATCAGGATTTGTCAAGGATTTGTCAATATATATATATATATGTTTGCTTCCTTGGATCAAGGTCGTCTCACATCGTCTCAACTATAAAATGAACAAAATTAAATTAATATTATTTTTTGGTGCATAGGCCTGCCAGCAGCAAAACCAGCGGTTCTTGATGATCCAGAAAGATATGATGGAGCTAAAGTATCAACACATGCAGCATCCCACAGTAAACACTCTCCGTCTTGCCAAGGAATAAAGGTCAAGCCAAAGGCAAAGGCCGGAAGCATCAAGACAACAGGGGATTTCGGCTGTTGTTAATGCCCATTTGATAAAAGAGTTAAGGGCTGCATGTATTGAAACCTTACCGCTGATTTTGCACAACTTAAACCGTGATGATTATTACATTGAACAAAACTACCACAGTTATAGGTGTGCGGGTGACAAGTATTGGTACCTAGCCTGAAACCAATGGCGATTCAGAGGGAATTGTTATGTAGGAAAAAACGGAAAGACGGAGAAGGAACTGCGTAACAGCTTCTGGGTGAGCGACTGATGCGACCTTGCTTGATCGGTACCTGAACATGAGTGTGAAAGATTATTAAACACGTGTTTCATAGAAATGTATATGTACATATATGTATCATCACGGGTGCCTTACGGCGCCCGAGACCGCCTAGACGGCCCCAGGGTACCCAGCGGAGGGGTTTTAATCCCACCTCGTCGTAGCCGATGGTATGAGTCTACACCGAACAAGTGGCTAGATGTTATCCCAATTATGTTGAGACGATGATTCTTGTGGAGGAGAGAAGTTTGGACACTGTAAAACCCAGGTTGAATTATCTTCGTCTAAGAATGAAATTTCCAAAGTAGTATCCATAGGTAATGTGAGAATTGAAGAAACTAAATTTGAGATAACATAGGATGACGAAATACATGCTGGAAGACATTAGTCGCGAGCTCACCAACCAAGGCTACCTAAATGAATTGGTAACAATGATTGTCGCTATTGAGAATAATCCATAGATATATTGAAAATTGACTCTATACTATCTATATGTTACAGCGAAAGTAATAAATCCGGATATTATATATACTATCCGACCATTATGTATAATAACTACTAAATTTAGACAAAGTGATAATTAACACAGAATTAATCACATTAACTAGATATTTTATATAATATGTTGAAAGACTTGGATAAAGTAATAAAACAAGTTTAGGTTTATTACTTTATTATGATTATTATATTTTGATTATATTTTATTTCAATATGCCTTAAGTATAACTAATTAAGTAGCAACAATTGCAGTTATAATAATTATAATCTTTATTATAAATTTTCTAAATATTTTAATTAACATTAACAAAATCGTCACGGGTGACTTACGGCGCCCGAGATCGCCTAGACGGCCCCAGGGTACCCAGCGGAGGGGTTTTAAATCCCACCTCGTCGTAACCAACGTATGAGTCTACATCGAACAAGTGGCTAGCTTGTCGCGATTTTTTTAATAGACTCAATAACCCATCTTTAACAAGTTGGTATAGTGAAACCGGGACCGACAGCTTAACGTGCTCTCCGGGGCACTATAGTGGTGTTGTCAATTTTTTTTTAAATTAAAAACTCATTGGTACACACCGGGATTCGAACCAGGGACCTAAGTGTTTTTAAGTCTAAGGTCTAACCAACTCGGCCACCACGTATATATTATAATTAAAAAAAAACAATATGAGTATTTGGTATAACTCTTTAAAGACTACAATAATAAAATATTTAAAAACAACTGACATGACAAATAATATTCTAATATTATGACACTTTTTTAGGTGCTCAACTTAGCAGGATGGTAGTTTTTAATAAATTAAAATAATAATTTATTTTATTAAAAATTATATATTTTATATTGACTTGTGACATTTAAAGTTACACAAAAGGCTTTTTACATTTGCATCTATTAGAAACGCATTCGCCAGTTACAGTTGCAATGCTGAAATCCTTGGCCGCCAAGATATGACTCCGTTTTGAACATTCTCATATGGTAACTTCGTTTTGAGGAACGATATACATATATATATAAGTGTAATAAATGTTTATTTACAGACAGTGAACTGATGCTTAGTGCCTAACTTATACATTTCTTCTATCTCCTGAAAAGTTATAACGGCTATGAAAAGAGACAGCAACTGAAAGAGAAGGAAGGGAAGCGAGTTGGATCGTATTTATTACTTTGACTAACTTTGACCTGCTATTATGAATAATATCCGGATAAAATGATTAATTTATCACATTGTCTAGATAATTTAGTCATTATTATATACCAGTCATTATATATAATATCTATTTAATCACTATTACTGTAACATATATATATATAATTTTAGAAACTGAAAATGAATATTTTAATAAAGAAATTAATTTATTTATTCTCAACTGCGTCAATCATTATTAGCGATCCTAAAAGATTGAGATCTTTATGAGAAACTACTTTAATATTTGGAAGTATCTTGAAAAATGAATTTAAGCTTTGCCAATTTACGGAACCACAACAGTAGCCCTAGTGTGAGTTTTTTTAACGTTTACTTTCGCGTTAACTACACTACCGCGTTAACATTTTGACCAATCAGACAACCGCATTTCTAGTTTTCAAAATTTCCGCTTGGAGCGCTGAACCATTTCCCATACAAATTTTAGTTAACTCAAACGCAAAGTAATAGTTAGAAAACTCACACTAGGGGTACAGAAAAGATCACATTTCGAGGATTTGAAAGATAAACCTAAATCTTTGAAATTTTTAACGAGATAGTCCATAGCATTGGTAGGTACACACCGGTGTTGAACTACGTGAAATATTTTTAAATCCACGAACTAAACAACTCAGCCACGTATATACATTTATATATAAAATAAAAAAGTATAACATAAGCTAAAATGCTGTCCGTAGCACAATAAATTCTTTTATTGCAATGATATTTCACGAGAATGTATAGAATGCAGCGTTCCGGGAACCGTTCCTATATGAACGCGTCAATGAACAAGAAGGCGTTCAGTCAGTCAGTTCACGGAATCAGGTGGCGGGCTACGTAGGGTGGATGGATATCAATTTTAGTCATAGTCAATGTAATTGGAACCTTAAAACAAAGGCATAGAATAGGTGAAATATCCATAGACATATACAGCTACATATAAATCACGATCGCACCAGACTGCAATCAGGTGGTTTTTTTTTACTGGGCGCTACATTCACTAGATATCTGTATTATTAAATTTAATATACCAAAAGTTTGAAATATGAAACAGGGGTGAAAACGGGAAAATTATATTTGCGAAAGAATTTTTCAGTACCTATTTGAAAAATTAAGTTGATATTTGTAATACGTGAACGTATATTATAGATCTCACATTTTATTCTGAATTTTATAATTTACTAACTGGAATTCTTTGAAAAAGAATTCCCTAATACTGTAGACATGTACTGAATTTGTAGTATAAGCATTCGCAATGTTTCTTCGTATTTTTCAGTAAAATGGCGGTACCCATTGTTAATTATCTTTTTCCTTTCTTCAGTTTGATATTGGTAGAAATACTGTATGATTGCATACGGTCATGTTGCCAATCCTTATACTAGTCTTTTCTCCATTTCCAGTATTTTTTTATTCTTTTATATTGCGTTTACTTACACCATCATAATTAATATTTCTATTTACATTTAGGTACCTATATGACATTGGAATTATTACGCGCAATGCGTGGAAGCCTTAATTGCAAAGATAAAATATTTGTTGACTTTAGCAAGAGAACCAGTAACAAAAATCTTTATAAATAATATAATTTTCTAAACCAACATTGTAAATTGTAAATATACAAAAGTTTTATGACATGCTATTAATAGTTTCCGAAATAAACTTCGTCAAGTGGTAGGAGAAAAATGTTCAGTGAAGTGATGCAGTTAAATAAGATGCTCGTCTCCGCTCACCACAGAGATATAAACTTTAAAATGGATATAACATGACTACTTTTTTAACATTATTTATTTATTTACTCTACACGTTTTAATAAAAATAAGATCAGTGGCTGTAGTGTACTTTTTTTTACCTTTACTATCTCGTCTTGTAACTTTCCACCAATAAAATCGCATTATTTTTAAAGGCTGACAAAATAATCGTATCTGATTGTTGAAAAAGTTAACGCAGTTGTGTATACGTTAAGAAGACTCATACTAGGTTCTAATTCTGGCACTATCGACATGAGTATCGCTTCATTATTTCTATAGAAAACTGTATTTTTTTACCCGACATGAAAGTAGAAATCGTGAAAATTGCCTCTGAACTAAATTTAATAAATGTCTATATCCCACCTTTTATAGTTACCTTTTACAAGAGTACCCAGTATAGTTGCAATATTTCTTTTTTGAATTATTAAATATATATAAAAGAGGTAATTAGTTATTATTGTAATTCACTTCGTCCTTAGCTGCTGCAGCATTACTACTAGTAGCTTAAAGTATGTAAAAAAAAACAGAAATAAGCTCCGAATTTCCCTATGAATTTCTAGCCTTTTCTGTGGAAACTTTATGGTCTCCAGATGCAAAAAAATCGAAAAAGCACCAGGGAAACGTGGAAACTTCAGGGGTATGGTCTCCAGAGGCAAAAAAACATGAATATACAACAAGGAAACTATTGATATATCTGGAAATCAACGTGCTAGGTCCTAATTTTTCTTCGCATATCGCTGGTAGTTCAGATGGGGATTACTATGAGTATTTTCACTATGAGCCACATACCAATTTTGCGATCAATAAAATACCAAAAACCTTTAGTAAATAAAAAAATATATAATGAAGTGTAAAAGCTAATTTTGTGTGGAGTGCGCGGTTTTCGCGATCGCGAATGCAGTGTCCTTAAGTTTATGTTACAAACTACAATCGATTATGATTAGCTCTCTATCCAGGTCGTAGGCTATGGCTTTTCCGCACGACACTAAGCTGCCGGAGTCTTCAAGCTGGTTTATCTTCAACATAGTGTATTTTATTTTACAAAATTTCACGCTACGTTAACTCAGGAAGACGTTAAGTATTTTATTTACCTAACTTTATAGTACTTTGTAACGTTATAAGTTTTGCTGACTTAGCATTTAATACCTTTTTAGCCATTATCATGATATTTTTATGGAACCACACGGGATGCAGTCAGTTTGTACTTATGTTAACAAATATTCTTTATAACAAAACCTTAGACTTAGAGTTTTTAAGCTGTCGGTCCCAATTTCTCTATACCAGTTTTGGTGGGAGGAAGGCTTTTATAACTTCGTTAGGCCGACCGTTGTTACCACCGCCCATACAAAATATTCTTTTCATAAATAATACAGCTTTTTAGTAAGTAAATATTACTAAAACAATATTTACTTACCTGCTTATTTATTTTTTGTATTTTTAATTAGTTTTCGCTATATATGAAATAATATTTGACTTGACCAAAATGATATTATTTTGATCCAAATAGGTATATCATTTTACAATAAGTATACATATATTTAGGACATAACTGGCAAAAACTTGGACAATTACCCTAGACAAGACCAGTTTTAAACTTTGTAATCGATAAATCGACAAAATCGATACATATCGATTTTATGAATGAATGTTCATTCATAAACTTCATTTTATCCACTGTCAAACTATAATAATAATAATAATATGTCGGACAAATTACACATATTGCTCTGGTCACAAACTAAGCTCTAGGCTTGTACTATGTGTACCAGAAGCAACGATATAATACATATTATATTTTATAAACACCCAGACCATGACAAACTGTATAGAAAAATCATACTAATATTTTTTGGGTGGGAATCGAACCCACGACCTCCGGATATAACGCCAAAGGCGCAACCACTAGTCTACGGAGGCTGTCTACTATATCAATGTGGTTATGCTAGGCCCCTATGTTTACATTTTGCCAAGGATTTGGTTAATACGTTTTTATTTTATGTATTATTTTTAATTTGTATGTCAATTTAATCAATGTTTCAGAAGTAACAAATTAATTTTTGTTTTGTTACGCTAAACAATTGTACCTACCTAATGTTTAATTTTAAGGTTGAAAACCATTTTTGTGAATTATTAAAATTGACAAATCGAATTTTCAAGCCCGCGATACAGGATTTCCTAGTGCGGGGCCATCTGTTAAGAGATAGAGAGACAATGTTCTTAGCTATCAAAATAATGGCTTCACCGTGCGGGTGCCGGGTCCAACGCGTGGTTGGAAGGCAGGGGAATGAACTGCAGCGTTACCGGACTTTAGACCGCGAAGTAGGTTTGAAGGCCTTTTGTACTTTCACCTGCACTGTGTTCACTACCCTCTGTTAAGTAAATATGTATGTATTTAGATGTAATAATTAAAAAAAATAAGCGGTCAAACGTCGAATAGAAATTTTTTCAACGGTCTACAAAAATCTCGGTTATTATTATTTAAACACCTTTTTATATTAAACGGAAGTATACCTATTTCTACCCAAATATTACTTTGTCTAGGTACATGTAGGTAAATATATCCAAGCAAATATGCAAACCCCGTGCAATAAGCTGCGAGAATTGTAAAGCGCACATCTTACCCTATCTTCCACTTCACTTGCGATATTAATATTTTGTATCTTTATTGTACGTGATCAATGAGGTAAATGTAGGTAGAGGAGTAATAGTAAGTATTTTATTTATTTATACATTTGTTTAAAACACAATATTCAATGCATTATATAATGAACAACAGTTATGTACAAACCCAAACTTAATGGCTTAGGCAAATTTACCAGCCAAAAACTAATATACGTGGCCGAGTTGGTTAGACCTCAGACTAAAGAACACGGCAGTTTTTAGGACCTCGGTTCAAACCCCGGTGTGTACCAATGAGGTTTTTAATTTAAAATTTTATGTACATTTTTTGACGCAGCAGAGGCAGGCCCCTACAAGATGGACGACCTGAAAAAGGTCGGGGGAAGCCGATGGCTACAGGCGGCGCAGAACCGGTCGTCGTGGCGATCCTTGGGGGAGGCCTATGTTCAGCAATGGACGCGTGAAAGGCTGGTATGATGATGATGATGTACATTTTTTAACAACACCTCGTGCCCTGGAGAGCATGTCAATCTAGGTACCCTGAGGACGTCTAGACGTTTTTCGGACACCCGTAATAGGACTAGATATTAAAAATAAATAAATATAATCACGGGTTCCCACCAATAGCCCACCAAATTCCTAGCAATAGAGTATAATAATAGCTCGTGGCGATGTTTGCATAGACTCAATAACCCATCTATAAACAGTTTCACAAGTTGGTTTAGTGAAACTGGGACCGACAGCTTAACGTGCTCTCCGAGCACTATAGTAGTATTTTTAAACAAATTTTAATGCACGTACATTTTTTAATCAAAGACTCATTGGTACACACCGGCGTTTGAGCCAGGGAACTAAGTATTTTTACTAAATATACTATTTACTAAATATATATTTAGTGTTGGCTCTAAATATATATTGAGTAATAATAAAACTGGCAGTACAAAGGGGAAATGCTGCCAGTGTTATGGGTACATTCAGATCGGATCAGAGTTCGGATATAGTGGACATGTAAATATATATTATTATTACTCGTATATTAGGTAGGTGGTCAATTTTATTTGTTAGGTCTTTTATTTTTAATTAGTTTTATGTTTGTATTTAGTATAACTATAATTATTTTTTTGTTAATTAATTATTTAATATTATTATGTTGATAATGTGAAGTTATTATTTAATCTCACTTCAGCAGCCTCCACAAGCGTTTAATGAAGACTCATCATTAATCGAAGCTCTAAATATAAATATGCCAACAATATTTGGTTAACACTTTAGGAAAAAGTAGCTAATAACCCCATATAAAAAAAAAGCTTTTCCTTTAAATAACATTCACCACACCCCTTTGTCTAAAGCTACTAGAGGTGTTAAGTAAGATATATTAAAAGTGACTTTAAAAGGATGTACTTTGGGCTAATATGTTCCACTGATCAATTCGAACAACATGGAACCATGCAAATGAAAGCAAATGAAAAATAAATGCCTTTTCCGTACAAACTAGTAGGTAATGTTAAAATTACCAATTTATATGAAAGGAAACAAAATTTGTTTTCATTTGCGACACATGGTTCCATGGGAATAGTTGTTTGATTTCATCAGTAGGGTCTCATATTAACCCAAAGTTTCGAATTCACTTACTATACAAATATATTGAACATACCATTTTATAAGTTCTAAATAATAAAATAAAAAATCAGAGTAAGACACGGTAGGTAAGTAAATAGTTGGTAATATTATTGTTAATAGAAAGTAGTATACGAGTAGTATCTACGTTTAATTACAAATATAATTTTGTTTTTCATTAGAAATCTCAGGTAAAAACTGAACGTGCTTAACGTTGTAACTGCAGACTGCTTCTCGTTATCCAACCCTGCATTTATTTAAAATTATTATTATACAGTCCCTGCCGTGTGTATGCAACACGTGCACCTGAGGATGGGAAGTACTAATTGGGTAAAATATAATACACAGCGTAAATATGAGCTTTAGTTAACCTCGCTGACCCCAATAAGAAAATAATTAATGAAACGTGATATAAATCGTTCATCCCGGGTATCGCTTCATAACGCTATAATAATATATTATAACTAGGTGGGCCCCGCGGTTTCACTCGCGTTAAATTTCAATCTTTTTTTCTAACTTAAATATTAAGTTTGACTTTTGTACTTTCAAAGGAACCCTTATAGTGAAACTCCGGTGTCTGTAAATCTGCCTGTCCAGAAAAAATATCTCGAAAACTACTGGTTTAATTTATGATTGATAGCCAATAAGTGTATCTTACCTCACCCGAAAATAAGTATGTGTTTTTTGAACTTCTAAACTACTGAACCGATTTCGGTGAAATTTGTTAGGAACTTATTCTAGGGGGTTAATAATTATGTTAATAAGGCTGATATATACTCGTAGTAGATATACTTAGTTGGTTAGTAAACTTTTTAAAGACTTATTAATGCGTGTTATATTAAATAACGGGCAGAAGTCAAATAATACGTTTTTTTTTTGTTTTTGATTCACAATTTTGGTGTGGTCTTTTTTTTATACCAAGTATGGGCGAAGCCGGCTTAAACATAGCTAGTTTATGTATACTTAAATTAACTGTTGAATTTATGTGGCACCTCAGTAGCTGTGTAACCTTAAACGTAACATCTTTAAGTCTTCAACAGCACAAATTAAAATGACTTGTTTTTACTATATATTTTATTTTTTTAAACTAAATCTTTACCAAATACATGACTTGGAATGTAGTTCTTATTAAATTGCTCCAGCTGTACTTTACGGCGAGTCGCCCGGCTTGACTTTTGACGTAAGGGTAATGTGTTCGATTCCCGGGAGGAGCGCACAAAGGCATTCAATTTGTGTAGATCCTAGGACTGGTGGAGACATATGGATAAAAATATACGAGTAATATTCACTTTGGAGCGACCGACCTCGTATGCGACTGGAGAAAATTAGGTTTTAAAGAATTGAATATAAGAATATTACATTTGAAGAGCAAGGAAGAATAAATCCCGATGCTTTCTGAGTTCTAAGTAAAGCATTTTACTACAAATTGCGTTACCTATGCTTTTCTGCGAGATGCATTTTATGCCATACTGAGAGGCAAGTTTTATTATAGAATATAAAGCATAATACCGGATTATATTTAATATAAACGTGGTGACCTAGTTGGTTAGACCTTAGATTTAAAAACACTTAGGTATCTGGTTCAAATCCCGGTGTGTACCAATGATTTTTTTTATTTAAAAATGTACATACATTTGTTTAACAACACCACTATAGTGCCTCGGAGTGCACGTTAAGCTGTCGGTCCCAGCTTCACTATACCAACTTGTGAAACTGTATATATGTAGATAGGTTATTGAGTTTATTCAAACATTGCGACGAGCTAGCCACTTGTTCAGTGTAGACTCAAACGATCGGCTACGACGAGGTGGAATTAAAATCCACTCCGCTGGGTACCCGAGGCTGTCTAGGCGGTCTCGGGCACCGTAAGGCATCCGTGATGATATTTATTTATTTTATTTAATAGAGCTTTGGGAGTTTAACAACTTTCGATGTGTACCTATTACTATAGACGACACGAAAATAACGCTTAAAATTAAATAACTTTTTTTTATATTTAGATATATCAATTTTGTCGATTTTATTGTCTAATAAATAAATAAATAAGCAAAGTAAAGGCAAATTATTGAATTTATTTATTACTAAAGAAGCTTTAATGGGAGTTATATTTAGTGTTTACCGCCAACAGAACTAAAGATGAAAAGCGGCCCCAGCCTAGTGGTTAAGTCACTGTGCAACTGATAACAAGGTTGAGCAGATGACAACGAGGCCGGCCTGGGATGGGTGACCGTTTATACAACGAGGCTATTTCATCATAAACACCGCAACAAGCTCGCCACTTGTTAGGTGTTGCCTCCGAATACCATCGGCGAAATGAGGATGGGTTAATCCCTCCGCTGGGACCCTGAGGCCGTTTAAACGGTTCTCGGGAGCCAAATAGGCACCCGTGATGGTATTTTTTTTTTTTTTTTTTTAGAACTAATGATTTTATTTATAATAAGAATATACTATGTGTTCTTTAATTTGGTACGTTTTTTATAAAACATGAATTTTTAAATATAAAATATTATGTCGGTAATGGAATGAAAATAATGTAATTATCGAAAAGTGAATGAATTTACTGAAAAATTCAAGCATGAGAAACTTAAAAAGAAGTAGGTATTTCAAATTCATTTAGTCCGCTTTGTAGAATAGAAACAATGTTCAAATAAGCGAAATCTTTTTATAGCCAGCGAACGGTAATCATCGAAGGAACTGCAAGCAACTTTTTTTACATAGCATTTGAATTCAAAGATATAAAGGTTTTCATGAATAAGGCCGTTGCAGTGAGGCCCAACCGTAGTAGGTACAATATTATTTAAAGAAAGGTTTGTCTCTCTTATTTTTTTTATTGGTAGAATAAACTATAATTATAATAGAATTTTATTTTTATAAATTACCGTGCAATAAAATATTTCCTTGTGGTACGCTGGGCTTTTGCTGTAGGACTCAAACCACTAAACCAACCAGCTACAAGTCACCCTACACGTTTTTTTTCTAATTCAAAAGTTATTATACTCATGGACAGCTCAGATTTAATGGCACTCTGTGTTGCAAATGAAAAAAAATGGCTTCTTCATACAAACTAGTAATGTTAAAATAACCAATTTGTATGGAAAAGCCAACATTTGTTTTTATTTGTTTGCATTGTGAGGATGTTCTCATAAACATAAAAAAACATGTGATTCACTTTATATAGGTCTAACCAGACTTACTAACTTAGACTTAAAATACGTAGGTCCCTGGTTCAAACCCCGGTGTGTACCAATGAGTTTTTTAATCAAAAAAAAAATTTACATTTGTTTAACAACACTATAGTGCCTCGGAAAGCACGTTAAGCTGTCGTCCCAGTTTCACTATACCAATTTGAGAAACTGTTTATAGATGGGTTATTTAGTCTATCTAAACTTCGCGACGAGCTAGCCACTTGTTTGGTGTAGACTCATACCATCGGCTAACATGAGGTTAAAAACCTCTCCGCTGGGTACCCCGGGGCCGTAAGGTACCCGTGATGTTTTATTTTATATTTATTTTGAATAGGGGAAGAAGGGGGCATTTTTTATTTTATTTTAATGGACCAGAGCATGTAACTTTGTATCCATCTGATAGTAAGTAGCTTTACTAAATCCATGAATGGGGTCGATTAATAAATAGTTTTTAACAATATTAATCGCTCACACTATGCCGGCCAAACGATGCGGTTATGAAATTTTATTTTTATTTAAATATAGGTATTACGGGAAATCAATTCTAATGTAGTGCCAATGTAATTAGTAATGTATTATAATGGTTAACCCTTTCCGACCCAGGATCTGATATTATTAAAACAACGCCAATGTACAAATTGTTTGTGAAATAAAGGAGTTTAAATTCATACATAAATACGCCTTTATACATTCCAACCTTATTGTTTAGGGCAAATATGCTTAGTTAGCTTTGAGATAATTTGTCAGAGCTTGCGAGACTAACGTTTTACACCTACAAAATTGCTAGCTATAAGTATGAGGTGCATAATTAATTATCTAATATAATTTGCATATTGGGTAAACGATGTGAACCAAAATGCTGGGTCTTAAAATTATCTTGTATTCAATCAAAATAATATTTGATTTGGTCGTTGTCTAAAAGAAGTGGTTGCGAAACGGGTGGCGATAAAGTTCAATTTTATGAAATCATACACGTTCAATTTATTATTTTTTCTTTACTTATTTTATAGCCTAAAATTTATATAGATATATTTTTTCAAACACCTATCACGTTTCGATTATAAATATTTAGTTAACCATCTGCAGGCGTATTTTTGTCCTGTCCGAAGTTATTTATTATTTAATTTTATTTGTTCCTCTGGTGCTCCTAAAGTTTATAATAATAAAACATAAATACTCTAGACATTGCTCAGAGCCATGGAAAATACAAAACAAAACGTGAAAATTCTCGGAAAGTTTTATCTCATACATATGCTATCACGTGAGATCAACGTCTAGTAGGTACGTCCTATTTTATCCAATGCATATGTATCGCTGCAAATTCAGAGGGACAAAACACAGAATAGTTGCAACAGTATATTCGTATTGTATTGCATTCTATTGTATTGTATTTTGGGCACATGTACAGCATCAGACAAAATATTATATCTAAATATATATATATATATACATTACATATCTACTTATAATATTTTTTTTAATGAAAAAAATATGCACCTACCTACATTGATTGTATTTTTAAAAAATGGCAGAGCCAAGGAGTTATTTTTATTTAAATATATTTCTTAATGAGATCATAATGTTTATGGTATATTATTTTTATTATTTATTGTAAAAAAAATTGAAACTTTGATACATATTAGGAATTATCATAATACCTGTATAGATAATTTGAAAGCGTATTAAGTACTTTAAAGCCGAGTTGTTAAAAGCGTGGTAGCTTTTAAATAGCTCGCCAAAGTTAAAATCAACTAAAATTATGAAGATCCTAAATTAAACTATTAATAAAACAATGTATTAAATGAATTAGATGTTTTTTGCAGAATTTAATTATAAAAAAATAATGTAAAATTATAATATTACTTTACAATTATTCCGCTTATGATGTTGGTGTACATACTAATTGTAATTGTTACAATGTTAAAAACTCCGACTAATTATCAATGAATAATAAAATAAAAATATTTAAACGCTTGATCAATTTAACGGTCATTTAATTACAGTGGCGGATCCACATCCTCCCCAATTTAAAACCAACTAAATTTTACCTAAAAGTTACTACAATAATATATATATATATATATCTTCACGGGTGCCTTACGGCGCCCGAGACCGCCTAGACGGCCTCAGGGTACCCAGCGGAGGGGTTTTAATCCCACCTCGTCGTAGCCGATGGTATGAGTCTACATCGAACAAGTGGCTAGCTCGTCGCAATGTTTTGGATAGACTCAATAACCCATCTATAAACAATTTCACAAGTTGGTATAGTGAAACCGGGACCGACAGCTTAACGTGCTCTCCGAGGCACTATAGTGGTGTTGTCAAACAAATGTACATATATTTTTTTTAATTAAAAACTCATTGGTACACACCGGGATTCGAACCAGGGACCTTAGTGTTTTTAAGTCCAAGGTCTAACCAACTCGGCCACCACGTATATACTCGTTATTACTACAATAATATTGTCATACTAGTAGTCAGTCAACCCCTAAAAAACTTGAGAAAAAGGTCTTATTATAATAAAAAT
This sequence comes from Monopis laevigella, assembly GCA_947458855.1. Taxonomy (NCBI): domain Eukaryota; kingdom Metazoa; phylum Arthropoda; class Insecta; order Lepidoptera; family Tineidae; genus Monopis; species Monopis laevigella. The sequence goes on along the minus strand of OX381576.1, from coordinate 34,055,078 downwards.
AACACGCACACAAGATCCAGCTAGAAAATAATAAACATAATACCTGGTTAGGTACCAATAATTTACTACTTTAGTCACTATTAGATACTATTTTAATCAGTATTAATAACAACGAGCGACAATTGACTTTGTACACTCCTTTATCTTGCCGACTACTGTACTATCCAAATGCAATGCAATCATTAAAAACAAAGGAACTATAAGGACTCACCCGATGGGGCAAACAGTTTCGGAGTGTATTTCGCAACGCCATTCTGTGTGTAATAGGTTTGTGCTAGCAATGCGTTTGCGGGAAGCTCGTGACCACCTAGATTATTGGAGCGATCTCAATGGTCACGTGGTAAAGTCATTTGTAACGTATTATAGGATAGCTATTTGCATACACATTTAGGTGGTTTCGGACCGTTCACCAACTTATATATAACCGAAAAAATAGGTACAGGTAAAAACCGACAAACTTAAGGCGAGTACTGAAAATTGGTACCTACTCTTAAGGAAGGGCTACTTAGAGCAACTTATATACAGGGTGAATTTGAAACGATGTACTTTGGGCTAATATGAGGTTCTGCTGATCAAATCGAACAACTTTTCCCATGAAACCATATGTCGCAAATAAAAAAAATTTTGGCTTCCCCATACAAATTGGTCATTTTAACATTACTAGTTTGTATGGAGAAGGCAATTTTTTTTTTCATTTCCGGTACATGGTTCCATGGGAAAAGTTGTTCGTATTGATCAGCAGAACCTCATATTAGCCCAAAGTACATCCTTTCAAAGTCACCATGTATAACCGAAAAAATAGGTACAGGTAAAAACAGACAAACTTAAGGCGAGTACTGAAAATTGGTACCTACTATTAAGGGCTCTGTAGTCGACTAGACGCCCATGCAAACGTACTTCCAATATTACACCTATGTTGTTAGTCGAGTTCAATTGTTATTTTTATGTTAGTAATTGTACGCAAAAATCTTTTTGTTGTGGGTAACAAATATTTTTGTAAGAATAATATTTTAAAACTTTTTTTTATGTTTTCCAAATGTACTTATAATGACCGATAAAAATATTATTTTAACTCTGCGATAAACAGTAATCGAGTATAACTACTTACTTGTACTATTATTTCTTCTAACCTGAAAGTACGAAAGCTCACTTTGTAAGGAGAACGCATACTCCACGATTACGAATGCAGTGCCCTTAAATAATTTTAGGTAGGTACATATATAATAATTTGTTGCAGGTAGTTACACACCGGGATTCGAACCAGGGACCTAAGCGTTTTTAAGTCCAAGGTCTAACCAACTCGGCCACCACGTATATAACAGATAGTTAACTTGGTGGGGGTATATGTATAGTTATGTTATATACGTGGTGGCCGAGTTGGTTAGACCTTGGACTTAAAAACACTTAGGTCCCTGGTTCGAATCCCGGTGTGTACCAATGAGTTTTTAAGAGCGGAGTCTGATTAAATATTTCCCATACATTCGCGACCTTTTGGTCCTAACTGTTACCCCCCCATTAAACGTTCATAGATTTTAATAAGTTTTGTAGACGTTATAAATAAGACCTATATCTATGCTCGTACGTTTTCCTTTTTTTAAATTGTAGTATAGAAAAAAATATACAACCCCTGAAATTCAAAAAAAATCGCAAAAAAAAGTCCCTCACGTTAAAATAATTCCTATAAAATATCAAGACAGAAAAATAAAAAAAGGAAAACGTACAGTCATCATTAATTTTCTCTTTAATAAAATGAGACCTTTTTTTTCAAATCCATTAAAGTTTAGGGGTAGAAAACAGTTATGGCCCGAAAGTCCTTTTGCTGCCTAAATTGTAGGTATAATCTCATACGTGCTCTTTCTCTTATTAAGGGTCGGGGGGAAGGTTTACATAAATGTATAGAAGGGTTACCGACTCACCGTCTCATGCGCGGGGAGAGGTAATACTTTGCTGTTGAATCAGCATGAGCATCGAAGAGCCTCATCAGACACTCCTCTTAATTTAAAAATGTATGTACATTTGTTTGACAACACCACTATAGTGCCTCGGAGAGCACGTTAAGCTGTCGGTCCGTTAAGCACCCGTGATGATATGTATGTGTATGTTATATCTTTAGTTTACCTACTACTTAGTAGTAGGTATTAAACTAAAGACTACTAATTACTACCTACTAAATAAATAAATATGTTTATTAATCTTGCTGTGTTAGGTCATTATTTTTATTTTTTTCGAAATCAGAAATAATTATTTTTTAATATTATAATACAAAAAAAATACCCACAACAGAAAGATTTTTGCGAACAATTATGAAAATAAAATAAAAAAAATAGTTCGCCTAACAGCCAAGTTGTAATATTGGAAGTACGTTTGTATGGGCGTCAAGTCAACTCCAGGGCCCTTAACTTTATAACACATGACTAAACTTTCAGATTCTTACTTAGCAGACGATATTTATATACATGGTGGCTTTGAAAGGATGTACTTTGGGCTAATCTGAGGTTCTACTTATCAATACGAACAATTTTTATCCATACAAACTAGTATAATGTTAAAATGACCAATTTGTATGGGGAAGCCATTTTTTTTTTTCAAGTGCGACACATGGCTCCATATGAGAAGTTGTTCGATTTGATCAGCAGAACCTCATATTAGCCCAAAGTACATCCTTTCCAATTCACCCTGCATATAGGTATGGGCATCACGTTCATTTCAAATGACTTATTTTTAATATTATCTATGCCGCTTTACATAGTACGTACTTATACCTAATAATCGCCCTGTCGCGATCTGACCGGCTTTTAGGGCAGTACCCTGGAGGACATGCGACGCCGCTAGTGTATCGACACAAGTAGCGTCCCATGCCAAAGCGCCACAGCACAAGTGTAGGCACCATCCAGTCTCTTGCCATCGTCTCTAACCATCCGCATGGTTCCAGTGTAGCGGGAACTAAGGCGGTGGCAAGAGCCCGGCGGACCAGCAGGGTGATTACGCGTTTTAAGTTCGCTAGCACGCCAATCGTTATGACGTCATTCTGACGTAGATCAAGCTTGGCTTCTTAACAATGGCTCCAAACAATCTTAGAAAATTACGTCATAACGATTGGCGTGCGAGCGAACTTAAGACGCGTAATCACCCTGCAGATCGTTGATTGCTCCGTGGCGGTAACAGCGGCCGGCGCCCTTGGAGCAGTAGAGACCATGGCGTCCGAGCTTATCTACATCCTTGCCGCATTGGCAACGGTGAGGCTCGCAAATTTTTGCGCCGAGGAGACACACCGCTACACGCAAATTACCGGGGTCTAGTACTGTTCCCAATTTTGATGAGGGAAGCGCGTGCAACCAATGACCTGATGATCCTTTTCCAAAACTCCTAAAAACCTAGCACGATAGACGTTATCTGAGCATCGTTCAAGAAGAAGTGTGTAGTTTATAAAGTCGGTTGACCCCATAGTTTTTGTAATCCGGAATTTTGAGGGGCACTATTCTCTGGAAATAATGCACTCCAGGCCATCCTGGCCTCCATCATGCCCGCCACCCGAACATCAGCTAAATTGATTTTGAGAATATTGCTGATGAGGGTTAATAGAGGAAAATACATATAATAAAATTGTAAATTACGTCGAAGTTCGAGAAGTTGGGTAAAGTAATTCTCATTTGAATTTCAATTTGAGGTTATGTTATGACTAGTTATTAGGTTGAATTAGCGAACAATTTCGGTCCGCGAATTATTAATCCGCAAAATTATAAGTAGTGTTTCCCTGTGCTGCACTGACAGAATAATATTATATAATCTGTGGATGGTATATCGTCGTTCTTTTTTTTAATTATTTATTTTAACATAGCACTGGATGCAAGCCCATCGGCCTATCGTCGCTATATTTTTATTCTGTTCAAACGATAAATGGACAAAGGGCATTCAATACTATACGGCCTTTTCTTTTTCTTTCAAAATAATGTGAAATCTCTTTATTTTGTTAAATTTCAATCCAGATAAGCATAAATAATATTTTTAAATGTATAAAGTATTTTTTTCTGCATAATGTGGACAAATATACAGAAAAGGCTGAAGAATCAGCACGTAACAAAAGTTGTCAGAACTTTTTTTTCCCAATTTCTAAAATTATTTTGAATACTGGAAAATAATGCTTAAATTATCTATTATTAAGTAAGCATATCGTTGTTTGTGAACGCTAAGCTTTTACGGTTGGGTCCAGATTGACCGTTCTCCTTTTCAAGATGGACAACAGCATAGTAGACACGAAAATTTACGAGTAATATACAGGGTGAATTTGAATGGGTGTACTTTGGGCTAATATGATGTTCTACTGGTCAATACGAAAAACTTTTCCCATGGAACCATGTGTCGCAAATGAAAAAAAAATATGGCTTCCCCATACAAATTGGTCATTTTAACTTTACTAGTTTGTATGGAGAAGGCAATTTTTTTTTTCATTTGCGACACATGGTTCCATGGGAAAAGTTGTTCGTATTGATCAGTAGAACATCATATTAGCCCAAAGTACACCCATTCAAATTCACCATGTATATATATATATAATAGCCTTAAAATATATCTGAAATTGAATTAAAGTGTTGTAATTTTAAATTTATTAGAATATATAGCTTCGTCAAAAATAGGGGCTCCAAGTAGATTAAGAGTCTTTATTTACCTGAGTAATGCTTGGTAATAGAAAATTGAAAATTAAAATTTCTGTCCGAATGTGAAAGTGCTATACGGAAAAAAGGTCACACTTGTTAAAATTGAATAAGAGCCCAATTTCAAAAACAGGATTCATAACTTCCAAATGCATATTGGGGAGAATCCACAACTCGTAGAACAGTTAACTTTTCAAGTCCCTTAACAATAAGATAATTGGCCCTGTGCATATAATTTATCATCTTAATTCAGAAACGTTTAGGCATACCAAGGCTAAGTTAAACCCATAGAGTTATAGAAGGCGAAACCTCTGTTTTCCCAACTCATTGATACGAATACACATTTATAGCTTAGGCTTAAACTTTGATTAGCGAAACGTTTTTGAACATTTATCACCATTACTTCCCAGGTTACACCTATTCAAGGATGGCAATAAAACATATATAAATTGTTCAAGATAATTTAATACACTATTACAAATGGCAGTAGCTTATAAATTAGGGAAAACAATAAATTTATAACCAAAAAATGCCTTTTAATGTTTAATAATGACAAATTTGAATGAAACACAAAGTACCTACTAAAACTAATAAGTCTAAAACTAATAAATACTGCTAATTTGACTCGATAAAGAGACGCTTCTAGCTTACTGTATTAACTATTAGAACAGATAAAATTAGCAAGTATTTAAGGCGGATGTCAATATTAAATACAACTTTATTAAAATATGTATTAAGTACTCCGTTTAGATGAGACGTGTTTTAATATAAATAAATGCTAATAAATGCTCCTTAGTTTATCAAACCAAAATTAAAATAGAATAAAAAAAAAAACAATGTCATACGACTAAAGACGCCATGAAATATTTTATATCGTATTTAAATAAATAAATTTAAAAAAAAATATTAATTTAAGTACAAATTATATATTTATTAAAATCTAACTTAAACTTTTAATTAAAAATAATCAATAAATAAATACCATCACGGGTGCCTTTTTGGCTTCCGAGAACCGTATAAGCGGCCTCCGGGTACCCAGCGGAGGGATTAACCCGTCCTCATTTCGCCGATGGTATTCAGAGGCAACTTTTAATTATATCCAGTAAAATGTAAGTTGGTTTTAAAGAAGCACTATTTATATTATTATTGATTATTGTGCAACATTGAGTATAGCAACGACCACTACTATTGTTGAATATTATTCCATGGCTAATACTACTACAATTGTGAAATTATTATATGATTATTAACACTACTATTGTTGAATATGATTATATGGCAAATACTACTACTATTGTGGTGTATTATTATATGATAATAATTACTACTACAAATGTTGAATTATATTATATGATAATTACCACTACTATTGTGGTGTATTATTATATGATAATAATTACTACTACAAATGTTGAATTATATTATATGATAATTACCACTACTATTGTTGAATATTATTATATGACAAATACTACCACTATTATTGAATATTAAATATATGATAACCACAACTATTGTTTAATATTATTATATGGTAACTACTGCGACAATTATTTAATATTATTATATGGCAAATACTACTACTACTATAGTTGTTTATTAACATATGATATCTACTAGTACAGTTGTTGAATATTATTATATGATAATTACCACTACTATTGTTTAATATTATTATATAAGTCAATTATTACCACTACTATTGTTGAATAATATTATATGTTGACTAAAGGCGGATTTGGCCATACTCGTATAAGTTTTATTTAAAGATACATTTTATTGATGACACTTAAATCTGAGTATAAAGTTTATCCGAATTTAGTCAGAAGACCTAATTAAATTTAAATAATAATGGTATACTAATTATAGTTCGACCGGCAATCTATGGAGGCGGTCACATCAATACCTAAACGAATAGACAGTTTTCTATAAGACTGTCAGTTTTTAAATATGTCAAACCGATACAAAAGTCAAAAGGGCTAAAAATTAGGGGTCAGGTGTTATTAAATAAATCTACGTAAGTTTCTACATTTAGAGCATTATTTCACAGTGCGGTTTGAATCAGGTCTGTAAACTTATCTTTTTAAATAATTGCTGATTTCTTTCAAGCGCTTGGTTGGAAACTTTGAGAGAAAAATAATAATTTAAAAAGTTAGGTTGAACCAATGCGGTCTGTGATCTGATTCACCTCGGTACTGCTGCTTGAAATTATATATAGAGAAAAAACACATCAGCCCCGTAACATGGCGCCCAAGAAGTCTAAATAAAAAACATTTTACATTATGTATAAACACATGGTGACTTTATAAGGTTGTACTTTGGCCTAATATGAGGTTCTGCTGATCAAATCGAATAACTGTTCCCATGGAATCATGTGCCACAAACGAAAAAAAAAATACCTTCTCCATACAAACTAGTAATGTTTAAATGACCAATTTGTATGAAGAAGCCAAAATTTTTTTTTTCATTCTACACATGGTTCCATGGGTAAGGTTATTCGATTTGATCAGCAGAACCTCATATTAGGCCAAAGTACAACCTTTCAAATTCACCCTGTATATTGTCTAATGCCCGATTTCACCAACTCTAAGGGAGCCCGTAATAAAGTTGACAGATGACAGTTGTTTCATAGCAAATATGTCAAAATTCTTATTTAGGGGCGTCTTTAGAGTTAGGGATTGTTGGTAAAATCGGGCATAAGTCTCTAGAGTTTCCGTCACACTCTTAAAATATAATAAATAAATTATTGTACGTTATTAATAATATGCTTTTACTAATAACGTACAATAACGTTTTAAAAAGATAATATTAAAAAACTTAAATATCAATAAAAATAGCGAAGGCCAGTATTTAAAAAAATCTAGTGTTATTATTAACGAGGCATTCGACGAGTTGCTCGCCGAATCTTGCGATTCCCAGGAACCCTAAAACAAAATTATACAATTTAATAGCTTTATTTATAAGTAAGATTTTAAAAAAAATAGCCCGGTCACAAACTAAGCTCTAGGATTGTACTATGTGTACCAGAAACATCAACCCTAACACATAATATATTTTATAAACAGACCATAACAAATTGTACAGAAAAACGTATTTTTCATCAGTAGGGATCGAATCCACAACCTCCAAAACAATTAAGCAGGTAAAATTTATTCTAAGTAAAAATTATATTTTAAAAAGTTACAACCAAATTAATACAATTACTAATTTATAAAAAAATGTTTGTATGTATGGAATAATCCCTGGAACTCCTAAACAGATTAAAAACAAACGCCAATCAGGATTAAATTATATTAAAAAAAAGTCAGCGACATAATATATATAGATTATATATTTAAGCCGTTATATTAAAAATCTCACTGTGGGGGACTTTTAAAATATATCAATTTTTGAATTTCAGCAGATGATTGAATATCACTGAAATAGTCAGTAGTCATCGATTTCTAAAGTTTGAATTTTTGAATGGGTGACAAAAATATCATATCTATTATATCAATACGAGTGCCCTACCACTCGTAAATAAAGTCACTGATGACAATTCTCTTTTATTGTTATGTACCTAATGTATTTAATATACATATTAAACAAGAACATCACACAATATTTTCTTATGGCCGCATTAATAGTCATTGCTAAGCAATTGCTAATGCTTAGCCAATACTTTAACCTGTCAAACTGCAGTGGCGTGCAGTCCATAAAGGCACAAAGGCACTGCCTACCCCAGAAATTTGGTAATAAAATTATATTAAAAAACCTATTATATTTTGTTGTTTGTCAATGATATTGCTTGTTTATTCCGTGATATTTATTTATTTATTTACAATAGGTATACAAACGGGTATCAACAAAAGCTATATAATGCAATATACATATATATTTTACATAGGTACTGTACTAGGCTGATACCCAGAAGCCCGTATACACCATGAATTACGCTATTTGCACATATTTAATATATAATAATTACACACGATATAAATTAATTGCTTACCCTAATATGATATTGACACTTTGTATTTCAAATAGCGCCATCTATAGTTATTTTTGTGGTACTATCTTCATATGGTACTAGCGCCATCTATCGCTATTTTTTTGTACTATTCACTCCGTATTATTTTTGGTTGCCTAAATTTTCCTTCAGATTTTTCAATTATTATTATTATTGGATTTACGCTAAATGTATGACAGAGTTAGGCACTGCCTTTGTACCTCAAACAATCAAATATTTGTGATAAACTCTATACAAAACTGTTGAGAAGTACCAGGAGCGCAGGAGTCCTTAGCGGTATAAATATGAAATTATACATATTGTGTCCTGCTCACATGACTCGTGCAGAGCGAGATCGCATGCGTGTGGGTGGAACTTGAGTCGAGAGTTATTAATATTATCCTACTAATTTGCAATGTTACGTAATTCTAATAAAATTTACCCAGAGTTGTGATATTTTTCTTTTGTCATTTATTAACTTTAAAGGAATTGTTTTTTTTTGTCACTTTCGCATTCTTAGTCGCGTTACTTGTCTAGTAGTGAGATTCTTTGAGGGTAGCCCGAAAACTGTAGACGCGTGTGTCTATTACAGTTATCAAATTTAATTTTATTGAATATTATTGTGTAAAAGTGTACTAATTTTGTAGAATAAGCATTCGTATAGTAATATTAAGTGTGAGAAGTGTAGTATTTACGCAGTGATCTTGGTGTTTGTGCTATCTCAACGAATCCCTTTATCTTCAGTAAAATGGCGGTACCCATTTTACTGGTGATTATTTCTTCCTCCTTCACTTGACACTGGCATCACTATACCGTATGATTGCATACGGTCATGTGGCCATTCCTAATTCTAACCTAGTCCTTTCCCTATTCCTTTCCATCCTATTGTCCCACTTTCACCATACAGTATTAACCAATTTTAATCTACCCACAACTGGTCATTGGCAAAATTATGCTTATATAAAGCGTAGAAGGCCATTTAGGTAAAAGAAGAAGATTGTCTAGTATATTTATTCTGTGGTCGCGTGCTAGACGTTTATTGTGATAATTTTAACTTGTTTGTGTAGTGCAAAACCTTTTAATAATAATAAGCACCTTTAATGCTGTTTCAACTATTCGCAAATTTACGATGTCGCGGAATATAAAAATTTCATTGTAGACTACATTGTGATTTTGTAGACATTTAAAATTGCTAATTTCAAAAACTAATTTCTTTGGTATATACTATAAATTCTGCCTACGTTATACTAAAACCCTGTGCACGCCACTGTCAAACTGCATATGAAAAAACTAAATTTTGACAGTTCCAAGCAATGGCCCAGGCTAAGCAATGACTATTAATCCCGACATTAGTGTAAGAAAACGTAAGTAGCTCTTTTCTATGATAAATAATGTGCAGGTAATGAGGAGATTTCTATTTGACGTTTCTAAAATATGCCACTAGATGGCAGCAGGAGTGGATATCCACAAAAAGTGTCAAAACAGACTGTTTCTATATTCTGTGTGTTTATTTCATTCTTTTAAAATGAATTTATGTGTATTATATTTGTGTCAATAAATAATTTTATTATTATTATTATTTATAGTTACTCTATGACCCGAACTTCAAACTATACTTCGGTATTGCAACCTCACGGTCCAAATGACGATAACACCGCTGTCAGCGCTGACGTTTATAATCACCGCTCCGATTCAAAAAGCGTGATGTGACCACTCACGGTACTATCGGCGTGCTAATGAATCGGACCAGTGATTAAGCGCGCTTACAAGAACATCACTTGTATCTCCCTCAATCTCGCAACTAAAACATATGCACCTCTCACTCTGTGTAGTGTTAGTATCAAATAAAACGCCATAACAAATAAATGAATTTTGTATATTTAATTACTTTTTTTTTTTTCATTTATTGTTCAACAAAACTTATAACTAATTTACAATAATTATGTTACACACCAACGGAAACCTTTAAGGTTTATGTGTGGTGCGTGAGTCGCAAACTTTTTTAATTTAAGTCATTTATTCAAAATATAATACAAAAATACAATATAATTATATAATTTTAAATTATACGTTTGTACCTTATTAAATATTTTTGTTGTTAAGTCTTGTATGCTTGAGGAAGAACCTTTTAAACTTTGATCTGTATTTACTTACATAAATTCCTAAATAAATACTTTTAACTGTCTACTTTATAATTATTATAGGAATTTTAATACTTTCCACAAAAATATGCTTCTAGAATAATATCATTCTGACAGCGCTCACAGCGATTTCACCCAGAACCAAAATCACTGTAAGTCCAATATGGCGTCTGTAATGACGTCACTATTAATGTCAACTCATCTATCGTTAGCGCGCTTACGCTCATACGGACCGATGCTGACAACGCTGACATCGATTTTGCCGTGAATCGGACCGCAAGGCAAGTAGTTTTATATTATGCCAGTTTTGTATGAATCTACCTTCTCTATATTCTTTATTTCTACAACCTTTAAATAGAGACCCTGTCATATAAAACTTTGTAAAATAAACCAACATAACTTAGAAATTCCAATTTAATTACTCTAATGATGATCTTTGAAAGAAAAATATTATTTAGGTTGGTACCGTCCGGTAAAGTGCCCTGGATATTGGTGGTGTTACCCCAATAATAATAGTTGACTATTGTAAAATAAAATATATAAAGAAATGATTTTTTATCAAAAATAAATATACAATAAACACATAATTAAAAAAAAGACCCTATTAAACATAAATTTTATAAATTATTCGTATGAAGGTATTTATTTTCATAAACCTAAATTTTGGGTAAGTATATTTTATATTACTACTCTCTGTTTTGACAGTTTTTGTAGATAGCGACTAAACGCCACCTATTGCGTTAAATAATAACTACTGGAAAACTATTCTTTGTAATTCGGTAATATGACTTTAAATAATACGACTTTTGATAAATTGTGATTTCAAATAAGTATTGGTGATATTTTTCTCACTCAAGTCATCGCTGACATTCAAAAATCGCACCCCTGCAGCCTGATAGAAAAAAGTGGTCTATGAAGCAAAATTTTAATTATTTTAGTTTTTATGTCACGTGGTTTCAAAACTACAGTATTTACAGTAATCGTATGGTAAATCGGTGTTCTAAATTCAACAGAGCATAGCATAGGCAACTATGGCAGTACATACGATTAAACGATAATGAACTGATCGACCCAATTCGTAGATTTTGTAGGTATGCTTACCATCAAGTAGATACAAAGTCAAGCTAAGTAAAAAAAATTTTATAGAAAAACAGAACCATCAAAAACAGTCCATCAGAATATCCGAAACAATTCCTCCAAAAACCGGTTGATATAATGAAAATTGAATTATAGAAAAACATGTTCCTACGGGATATATTTCATGCATTCCTTTTTTAGTAAACCCGTAAAGCTGCAAGCATCAGCGAGACTAAATTAAATTTCAATTATTCTAAAAAATAATCATCATCATAACAAGAACCCTCATTTATTTCCAACAACCCTCGTTTATTTTTTAGAAATAAACATTTTAAATCATAACAGACGAATTTACTCCCGCGCATGTAAGCCCTACATAGTAGTATTAATATAAATTAACTTACGTTCCAGGGTTCGGGGCTGTACCACTGCTGAAGAAGTTGTGTATTGGCTGAAAAAACAAAATGTATATAAATATACTAGCGGACTTGACAGATCTAGGGCTCAAGAGAAAATGCAGGCGAGGCGACATGTCGCGTCGCCTCAGTCAAAAACGTATGTATTTTGACAGTGACAGTAGGCGTGAGGTACGCTGTCACCTGCCAAAGTCTATACAGTTTTGATTGAAGGCGACACGACACGTCGTCTCGCCTGATTTTGCTCTAGAGCCCCTTGCCCCTGCTGCCCGTACTTTAGCTTGGTATTATATATGCTATTATAAGGTTATCAATAAAATTATTTTCGTTATTAGCGCGCTCTCCTCCGCTCAGAGTAGCCTTTAACTTTCTCCGATTGGAGGAGAGTGCGCTAATAAGACGCAAATTATAACGTAACCGTACCGTTAGATTGTCAAAATAACGGAAATCGTTTTTTACAATCTAACAGTTACGTTGTAAGAAACATAATGGGAATGTTGTCAGGGGCAACGTTATTACGATGAAATCCTAAGTAACATTTAATATTGTGTTTAACATTTCAATATTTTCGTTTCGTAATTGATTTGCTGTTGCCCAAAGCAATACCTAAAAAAAAATAACCCGAATGCAGCGCCACCTTGGGCACAATTGGGAATCTTCATTCAATTCATTTTCTTACATTCTCGATCCACATTAAATTTTCAATCATTCATCAAAATCGGTCCAACCGTTTAGGAGGATTTCAGTGGCATACACTCGGGCAGAATAATTATATACCTATTTAATAAAGATTTAAGATAAATGTACAGATAGCTGACATGTAACCATCCGTACAGTCGGCCAAGAAAGTGATCTATCAAGTTTGCAAATTTTCCCGTGTCATTAAAATATCGCTCGTGAAGTGTAAACCTCACTTAAGAAACTCTCAAGTGTAAATGATAAAGATAGTATTAACTGTCAGAATATTCTGCAAGGAAAAACCAAACTTGTTGTTTTATTATGAGCAAATGAACTTCAACTATAGGTAGTGTGTGTGTGTAGGTGTGGGCAGGGTTTCTTCGGAATTATTGTATTGTAAAAATGTTTTGAAAAATAAATAAATTATCTGTTTATAAGCGGGAAGTAAAAAAAATAATACACATATTGCTTTGGTCACAAACTAAACTCTAGGATTGTACTATGTGTACCAGCAACAACGATATTAATACGTATATTTTATAAACAATGACGCGGTAAAAAAAAAACGGTACTACTTTTTTCATGGGTGGAATCGAACGCACTGATAAAACGCCAAAGGCGCAACCACTAGTCTACAGAGGCGGTCGACGTAATAATTTATAAATATACCTGCCTAAATATATCTAATAATATACCTTATATTTTAGTAGGTAAGCATATTTAGGCATAAAACTTCGTTTAAATATTATAATATAATACCTGCACTTGATGTCGAAGGCAAATGCTAGTAGAAAATAAAGCAAACAAGATATCAATAAAAAATTAATTCGTCTTTTTTGTCATATAATCATCAGAGCAGTCATATTTTCTTTATTTTATTTGCAGTTAAGGCACAGAAGTAATAATAGCACAAGTACAGAAGACCCACTCCAAGAAATAATTTAATAAATAGCGACTCTTGCGCCGACACGATAAAGTTCAGTTCAGGTCGCAGAGCGACAATGGTCTACAGTTATATTCAACTAAAGGTTGCATCTCTTTCTATCGCTTAGTTCTTATCTCTTTTGACGACGTTAGAGTTGTCTCCTTTTAGAGAATAATTAACCTAAACGTTTAATTACCAGCTATGTGCCTATTTCTCTACTATATACAAATGACGTTTGAAATAAACCTAGGCTAGGTACTTAGTAGTAAGTATCATCATAAAACTATTTTATTTTAGGTTATCCGCATAGGTATTTTAATGCGCATAGTAGTGCACCTACCTATACTTATCAAAATTGAACTTGTAAATACCTAGCTATACTATAATAATAATGTGAAAAACATTTATATATTTATTGAATAGAAAAAAAAATACATAACATAATTATATGTGCAAATATGTGTAATTATAAGCAATATGTGTAAATTGTCCTACATAAAAAAAAATCCAACTAATACAATTATTTAAATTATGGGCAATCAGGTGGGCAATTCTCGCGCTTTCGACATTCATCTCGATTCGAGATTTTTAAACGAAAAATGACTAAATATGCCATTTTTCGTTCAATATTTGTATATTTATTATTTATTAATTAATATTGATTATTTATTTCGTTTAATGTTAGATTTTTTTTTCTTAGAAAACGCGTCATAGCGATCGGCGTGCGAGCTAACTTTGGTGCGCGTTAAGGCCTGGTTAAGATAAAAAAAAAACATATTCCGAGTGTTTAGGTGGAAGTCTCTTTTTTTTTTTAAAGAGCTCAATATGTGACCTTGCGTCTACCTGATGTTAAGCAGTATGCAATGTCCAGGAATGATAGCAACAAGCGGATGCATACTGGTTGCCATCATTATGAGGGCTTATGATGCCTATTCACGCTGCGTTTAAGGACCCTAGAGGAAGAGAACACGCAAGCTGGTAGAGCATTCCACATTTTAATAGTACGGCAGATGTATGAATCGCCAAAACGTTTAGTACGAGTTGGTACATCCGCCTCGGTATACATATACGTTTTGCAACCAGTGCGTGTTGTCCTGTAACGGAAAGGGAAGGGGGAATAATGTTGAAAAGCTCTTCAGAGCACTGTCCATGGTATAGGCGGTAAAATACGCTCAACGATGCCACATCCCTGCGAAGCTGCAACGGCTCCAAGGTTTTATTGAGCTTTTCGTCTCCAATAATTCTAGTCGCTCGCTTCTGCAGGGTATCGAGAGCAGATAACATATATTTGGCAGATCCGTCCCAATGATACGAACAGTATTCCACACACGGTCGAATTTGAGCCTTATATAGCATTATTCTTAACCTGGGTGTGAAAAACCGACGCACCTTATTTATAATGCCAAGTTTACCTCTTTCTTCTTTACTTCGTTAGGCTGACCGACCGGTCTCGTTACCACGGTCCATACAGATGCAAAAACCGTCATGTTTCGATTTTAATATGTGGGTTTACTGGTTTTTAGGAGACTATCACTCTGCTTTCTTGTCGTGGTGGTAGTCTCGAATTAGGGCGCGGTTTCGAAACAGACAGTTAATATAACGATAAAGTAGCGCGAAGCTATTGAACTAATAATGAAGGCTCGTAATGCAAATTCGTCTTTATTCCAGAACCGCGTCTTTAGCCGCGTCGTTTAACGATCAATGTCGTTAAACAACAATATAATGATCGACCCTATTCATAGATTTTGTAGGACTGCTTACCATGAGGTAGACATGTGATTTGTGTCACATGTCGTGCTCCAGTAACAAAGCGCTCTAGTATGCGGTTTATCTGGTCCTTACAGCAGTACCTTGAATGCGTTCTCATTAGAAGTCGTCAACATTTTTTCATTTTTTATGAAAAAAAAACCTCAATATTCATTATGAAAACTTTATCATTTTAATAGAAATAATAATAAAAATAACTTAACCACATATAACAAAACATAATTAACTTTCAAACTTATAACTTCAGGGTTTTAATAATAATCATACATTCTTATATACTTCCCCTCTTACATAAAATCTCATTCTTACCAATGAAAATCATTTTTGACAGACAAAAACACTAAACACTATTTTAACTAAAACGCTCAATAAAGTTTTTATGAATAAGGAGGGAAATAAATAAATCATCAATAAATAATCTTATCAAAAATAATTTAAATAGAAAATGTTGACAGGCGTTTTTGGTACTTCCCGCGAGTCTCCCGCGACCTCCTTATAACTTAGGTAGTGTAAGGTAAATTGAAAGAGAAATAAACACTTTATTATTAGTGTAGATTTCAATCTTGTACAATACTAGGAATTATTTTTCCATGCAAAAACAGTAAGATAAAATTACAAGTACAAAAAAGATCAACAAATCAATTCAACTTTTATACTAAATTCACGATTGAGACCCCGCCACTTGTCTTAAGGTATTTTGTTTGTTTGATACTATGTAATATGTATATGTTGTAATTGTAACCCGAAAAAATAAATTTGCCACTGTAAAAAAAAAAAGCCAGTATATTATTAAGGAATAGTTATCGAAAGAAGTGGAATACTTCCGAAAGTATTCCTAGTTAGTTTTTATACTTAATCTTAAAACATACATACTTCATTAACGCCAAAATTGTAGGCGGCAGGCTTCGAAGTCGGCTGCGGCATTGGGGCGACTGGCGCAATATTCCCAAAAGATATACTTCTTTGCATAGGCGAAGCCATCATGGTATTTGAAGAGACCCGCGTAGACATTATGTTATTTTGAACGGGCGGCGAAAACATCGGCGCGCCACCAAAAGGCGAAGGAGCTTCAAACATAGCAGGCGTTTGAGCATTCTGAACTTGCGGAAAATTACGCATCTTCTGACCCGAACCACCAAAGGACAGTTTCTTTATAACATTCCTATACTTCGGACTGTTCGCAGCCTGCTTTTGCGTATTTTGCGTAGTATTTCCCATAGTAAAGGTAAAGGGCGATGGAGTCTGTTGACCGAACATATTGCTGGTATCATTGTTATTTCCGAATTGAAATAATGTTGGGCTGACGGTAGGTGGCTGGAAACTTGGTATTGCTTTGGTTGCTTCAGCTGGTTTGCCAAATGAAAACATGCCCGGCGTATTAGCCACAGTGGCGGTCGGTGGTTGGAAACTAGGTTTTAGTTCGTTTGTTTCAGCTAACTTGCCAAATGTAAATACGGCCGGCGCTTTAGACTGAGGTGACTGGAAACCGGGTTTTGTTTGTGTAGTTTCGGCCGGTTTTCCAAAAGTAAATACGGCCGGCACTTTATTCACAGGCGTTTGGAAACTAGGTTGCGGCTCTTTTGTTTCGTCCGATTTGCCAAAAGAAAATACTGCTGGTGCTGGTGATGGAGTTTTAGCTAGAGACGTCTGAGGAAAAGGCTCTTCGTCCATTGACATTCCAGTATATATTTTTTGAGCTTCGGTAGCCGGTGTTACCTCATTATGTTTCTCAGAATCTGCAGTTGGTACAATGTCAGGGACAGTTTGAAGTGTTGGTGATACCGGCGGCGTGAGTTGAGGTGCTGATACAGTTGTGTTCACTCGAATTGGTAAAATAGGTATAGGTTTATATAATACCGGATCAGGAAGTGGAATGATCGCCAATTCCTCTGAGTCGTCTTCTTCAGTAGTGGATTCTAGACGTTTCTTTAAAGCCTTGTTTACTTCGTCCAATAAGAAGTTAGTGCCAGGTTTGTGGGCTTCGCAACAGAAACACCTGGCCCTAAGTTCATCGTTAAAGGAGTTGCATACTTCACAGGTCCATTCGCCTGCGATTAACGATGGAACTATGTCATTCGTCATTTTCTGAGCCGGAGTAATATGTTTAGGTATATCCACGTCAGGTATTTTTGGCACACTATTCTTTGCAGCTTGCTGTTCAATTTCCTCCTCTTTTTCTTTATTTAATTCATCCTTACTTATTTTGCATTTATTACACACCCATGAGATAGCAGTGTCCTTTGTTTCATCAGTTCCAGTTTTGGGTTCAATGACATTGGTGGAAGGTGGAAGTTCATTTTGTAAACATTTTTGGCATTTGACGACAAACTCGTTGGGATTATCTTTAATTAGATTCGTGCTACACCCGGAACACGTCAGGTGGTTACCATCAGCTTCTTGTATTATTACATCGTCAGTTTGAATATCAATTTCTACAGTTTTTTTTTTTTGTTCATTTTTTTCTGGAATAATATTTCTTAAAGTGTCAAAATATTCTACCGAATCTAAATAATGTATGTCTATATCTTTTAGAGGTATAGGCATTCTAAAAGTAAAAGTTGGACTTTCAGGTTTTTCTTTATTTCTTAAACTTTTTGCTGGTGGCGATTCCACTGGTGTATTTCCAACTGGTAGTGGGTCTTCATTTTTGGTTATCCTCAAACTGTAAATCATAAAATTATAATATGTAATTATAAATATAAAATTAAGTAATAACCATTAAAATGTTGTAGAAGTAAAATAACTTTAGATTTAAAAACACTAGCTAAAATTTTTAGGTCCCCGGTGTATCAATGAGTTATTAATTTTAGAAAATATGTTAATTTGTTTAAAAACACAACTACAGTGTCTCGGAGAGCATGTTAAACTTTAGGACCCTGTTTTCAACTTGTGAAACTATTTATAAATGGGTTAAAACACAGTTTTTTTTTATTAATAAAAACGAAATTAGTTTCTTATTTTATATTTTCTAAATCAAATATTTTCTAAATCAAAAATTTATTTTTTCATTTTTCTCGGAAGCCCATTGCGTAATTGAATTGAATATTAGTAAGTAAATAGTATTCTGAAAACAAACTTACAATTTTAATTCCGCGTTTCTAATAAGTTGTAATGTATCTAAAGAACTCATTTTTCGAGCTGAAACAAAAAATAACACATTAGTCATGTATATTTAAAATAATACTAAATAATATTAGTCGGATGCAGGATTCCGACTACTCTCGCCCTTCTAATAATAATAATTTGTAGGGTAATTTACACGTTGCTCTGGTAATTATAAACTAAGCATTAGGCTTTGTGCTATGTGTAGCACACGATACTAATACATATTTTGTATGTTTATAAAACAGACCCAGACCAAACGTATTTTTTGCCAAACACTAGTCTACAGAGGCAGCCGTATTACGATTTCCTAAATATATCCCACATTTGTAAATGATTTTTATTGATACAAAGAAATTTAAAGTTATTTTATCATTATATGTTATTAAAAGATGGTTTTAATTATATTAAACAAATGATAGTTGGTCGTCTATATTAGTCAGAAAATATAATATACCTACTAATATTATTTAAAAAACAAGATTTAATTGTTTGCTTGTTAACATAAGCTGTATTATTTTTTATTATACGGCGGGTGAAACCGCGGCGCACATCTAGTCATAAAATGAATGGTATCAGTCTAGGTTTGAAAAATATAACAGATAAGTTTTAGGTACCTTTGGAATAAATATATACTTACATCTTTTAGCTGTTGAGAAATCATGAACAGGATGTTTTTTAAATTTTTTCAATGGAGCAACCATTACAGCTTCTTTCTTCAATAGTGATAAATCCAATTGTTTAGGTATTGGTTTAAAAATTGATGACGAACTTGGATTGAGTATAGTTTTTGTAATTAAGGAATCATCCCTTGTAGGAGATGATACAGAAACCGTTGTAGGAACGGGTTTCGAAACAGCTATTGGTGTTGGTTTCGTAATAGATGTCGAATGAAGTAAACCGGTGGGTGTACGAATTGGAGCAAACGTTGATGTTGCGCTTACTGTAGAAGTTGTTGTGTATGTTATAGGAATACATTTTCTTCCTGTAATAAAATACCAAATTTAACAAGATATACTTAATGCATTTTTTATATAATGGGTGTTTTTTTTTATAAAGCCAAAATATATTGTGTTCTATTAATAAAATTATAAAAGTAGTGTGCCTTATACTGTTCACCATTCAAAAGGTTTCCAAAATTACTTTAACTTTTATACTTAATTCACATTGTAGACCCTAACTCCGGAAATTAAAATTTTAATAGTTGTTTATAAATTTAAAAATATTTAATTGTGATAGCAAAATAAAAACAATTTATTTTAATGGATTCACCCTCGGCTTATGCGTGATGACTTTCCTCACATCTCACATCATGCGATGCGCTGATTTTTTGGGTACACAGTGATACTAAATGTGTTTTGTCACTTCTGTTTCATTTCAATGTAACAGGGAGAAAAACAGGCTATTAGTATCAAATTATTTATATCAAAACGTCTCTAAATCACTGTTGGCAGAATTTATTTGGTACCAGCAACCTTTGGTACAATAATATTCTTAGGTAATACTACATTTTACGTTCCTTGCTTTATTAATCTTTTGATAAAATGACGCAATTGGTCATTAAATTTTGTTATTATTTATAATAAATATTTAGGGCATAATATGGTGTGTGAGGTTGATCTCAGATAACTAAAAACAGGCCACCGAACCAGGTAACCACCTAGTCATACACTAATTGGTCAAAATCCAAATTTATAGATGTTATTTCCATATGAAAATGATTTTTTTATTTACCTTTAGCGGCTAATAGCTTCTCCCTTTTAGCTTGATGCTTCTTTCGTTGTTTCACGAAATGTCCCGTAACTGAAAGAAAATGTAGATTTCTAAAATTAATAGTAATAAAAAATATTAAACCTATTTGGTACAGACTGCACAGACACTGAAAACTTTTTAAATTAAAGATGTTAAGAAGTATAAATAAACATAATGTTACATAAACATATACATCTTTTATAGCAACAAACTTGAAATGATGCTATAATACCTTTTTGATGATGCTATTTACCTACATTATTTTTTTTTAAATATTTTTTGTAATAATTTTTATTTTTTATTTTTCAATAATTTAAAATTTTATAATTTCTAAAGTAATAAATTAAACCCCAATTTGAAAATAGTAATATATAATTTGTAATTAAATACAACTTTGATATGTTTAATTTGAGGTAAATAATAATCTATCATTTCACAAACTCATACATAACCATATTACTAAAAAAATATTTAAGTGAAAAGACTAGTTGCACTGGTTTGTAAAGTTTCTAAGATTGGACAGCGCTACTTATTGACCTGGGGGTATACTACACCCTTTCACATAATAAACACTGTATCCTTATGGTGAATATACGGCGCTTTAACACATTCATCTCTCTTTAAAACTTAGTATTTAAAAAATTAAAAAAACTTACTATAGTCTGATGTATATTCATCATCGCTTGATAAATCTTTAACATATTTAAGTTTTTTTACAAGTGGTTCACTCATATCTGCAGTTGCCTGTGAACAAAAATAGATTGCATGAGTAAAATAATTTTATAATTAAACAACATAAAAATTTACCAACAAGTGGTATTGTCGTACTCAATTGTTTCCTGAGTAGCAAAAACTATATTGTAGCTTCCTCAACACATGAAGAGACATATGATATGGGTGTATTTGTTGTTATAAAAAAACAGGGACCGGACCTAAATCTCCTTCAGGGGTTTATGTATGGGTTTTTAATAATGGTTTGCTGACCAAACCAGTTGCACTTCAAAAGTCAATTATAAAGCGCTAACCTATTGAACTCAAAATAAGCATTACCCCTATATAACTTTACCAAATGAGGTAATCAAATGCCTTTGAAAGTGTAACCCTATGAAGGGGAAACCCCTTCATGTTTTTAAGGGTTTTAAACGAATTTGATATTACTGTATAAGAGTCATTTTAGCTTAAATATTTTTTTTTTGTCAGCGAAATGTTCAATGTTAATCAACTGCAATAACCATCAACATATATTTTTTCTTCCTTCCTCTTCCAAAGTTCAAAAAGAATTGCACCATAGTTTTGCTGGCTGTTTAAGAGTAAGTCTTACAGGCTAACCTGTTAAACATAGGAGTTTGCCTTTCAAAAGGGTACCTAAATGTATAGAATAGCAGTTGAATTGGGTAAGCAATGAGGTACACCATTTAAGGGGCTTCATTGAAGCAAAATACCTAATTTAAGCCACGCCCATGACGATTAGGTTGTCTTAATCAAAGCGCGCTACTACTGTGCGGTGCTCTGAGCGAGCACCATAGAGCGATTTGGCCTGGACTGGAAAGAAAGAATAGAGTCCCCTGTTGGAATTTAAATTAATATTTATACATTTTTTTTATACACACTAATGATTTTTATACAGATAGTAATTGCACTTATTAAATTTATTTATATAATAAATACAAATAAAATAACCATCATTTAGTCGGCATAGTGGGAACTATATTGTTAAACGAAAATTGTATTGATCTTCCCCTAACGACTTTGAAGGTCTGCCAACCACCAAGTAGATACAAAGTTACATGTTGTACTATAATAAATAAATGTGTATAGCACGGCATGTATATATATTTATATTGTATATATTTATATTAAAATAAGCATTGAAGTAAATGCCACCAGTGGTGGCGATGGGATAAAAAATACCATTTGCCACTACTGGTGGCGAATGGGATAATTTGAAATTAATCTGTTCAATTGCCACCAGTGGTGGCGACTGGGAAAAAAACTCAATTGGCGCCACTGTGGCGCAGATGATGTTGGCGTATGGAAACAATCGGTGGAAAAGCGGAATAAGAACCAGAAACAAATTCTGAAATCTTATAAATAAAATGCAATGAAACAGGACAGAAGAGCAAAATAAAACAGCGAATGATCGATATACAGGGTGTCTCAAAAGAAATTTTATATTTAGTGGATTGATTAAAAAAAAAGGAAGCGGTATATAGAAAAAATGTTTATTTATTGTTAAAATACACTTTTTGGGAATTCATTTCTTAAAAATAATATCGTCTAAATGTAAACCCTCACGTTGTTGGCACTCATTTAATCGAACAATAAAATTACTTATGACTGCTCGACAGGTGGAGTGAGGGATGGCTGCCATTTCGTGACGGATATTTTCTTTCAAATGCGCCAGTGAAGTTGGTTTATTGGCGTAAACTTTAGATTTAAGATAACCCCATAGGAAAAAGTCCATAGGGGTTAAATCTGGGCTACGTGGAGGCCAATTTATGTCACCTCTCCGGGAGATCAATTTTCCTGAGAAAATTTCACGAACACGTGGCAGAGATAAATTGGACGTGTGTGAAGTTGCTCCGTCCTGTTGAAACCATGTTCTTTGGTTATAGCCAGGAAAGTTTTGCAGTTCAGGTACCAAGAAGTTGTCTAACATCTCCACATAACGCTCTGAATTGACTGTAACTGTACGCCCCATTTCGTCTTCAAAAAAGTAAGGGCCGATAATTCCTCGCGCCGACATGGCAGCCCATACGGTCACTTTAGGCGAGTGTAGGGGTTGCTGATGTTTGCGTTTCGGATTGGCTGAACTCCAGTAGCGGCAGTTTTGCTTATTTACGTGGCCATTAAGATGAAAATGAGCTTCATCCGAAAACAAAATGTTGGTAAACGTTGAAAATCGCTCAATCATCTGATTTACGAAATTAAGCCTCTGACCGGCATCTTGGGGCTTTAATTCTTGCACCAATTGAATTTTGTAGGGGTGCAGCTTTAGATCTTTGTGCATAATGCGATGTAATGATGATCTATGCACATTTAAAGCACTCGCGCGCTTCCGAATTGAAAGGTTCGGGTCGTCACGTACAGACTGATTAACACTCTCCACGTTTTCTACCGTTCTTGATGACCTAGGTCGCCCGGATTTTGATTTATCCAGCGTTGATCCAGTCTCTTCAAACTTTTTAACCCAATGTCGAATGAGAGGAAGGCTTGGCGCATCATTTAAGTGGCGAAAACCTCGAATACTGCAGAATTTTCTACGCGCGACAGTTGCCGAATCACCGTTCTTGTAAAACTCTCGCACGCACAACGCGCGGTCTGCTCCCGAGAAACGCTCCATAGCGACTGAATTCCCAAGAGCCAAGCTACTAATTGACATAACCCCCGCACCCCTCAAGTACGCAGCGTTCACGCAGTAAGCTAAACAAATATAAAATTTCTTTTGAGACACCCTGTATATGTATTACTTAAGTAATATCCTATATTAATAATGCTTATGCCGTAAGGCACCCGTGATGATATGTATGTATATTTATATACTTAAAAATAGTATAATATTTATTTTGATTTATATACTACTTAGATATATACATATAGACTAAATTATAAAAGGTAGGTACTTACAAAATATTATTGTACATAAATGAGTCTGAAAAATGCCGATAAACCTAACATGAGAGGGCGTCTGGTTCAACTTACAACAACTTAAAACAAAAATACAAAAACACACAAATTACAATATTATACTCGAACGAAGATTATTACCGACACCGAAAATTTACAATAGAATACGTAATAATAAACTTTTATGTATTTATATTATAATATACTCCAAAGTGATCTAAATAGTTTCTGTCACTAGATACATGAATATGCAGGTAATAACTTTCACCAAAAGAAAAAATCCCATAACTTTTGATTACCACCTTGGGAAGATTCGCATAGCCCCAGTGGGCCGTGTGCAGGATCTGGGGGTGTTGCTCGACTCCAAACTGCACTTTAACTTGGATCTATTTATAGAACATGTAAACCCTTTAAAATGCCATCTACCTACCTAAGATTATACCACTATTATGTTCGTACTGTATTGGAATTTGGTAGTGTAGTCTGGAGTCCAAGCTACGCTGTACACACAGTGAGATTAGAGAAGGTTTAACATAAAGTTCTGAAAGCCCTCGAGTATCGAACTCGTAACAACTTCTCGAGCTATGATGAAGCCGCCGCTCGATACCGACTTTCGTCTCTCCATAACCGTAGATTATATTTTGACTCCATATTTTTGTATAAAATTGTAAATAACATACTTGATTCCTTATCTTTATTAGGAAAAGTAAATTTCTTAATACCGCAAACCTCATCTCGTTCTCAAACCCGTTTTTACATAAAACATTGTCACACAAAAAAAAACTACGCCAAAAATACCTTTTTTAGACGCAGTTGTAATTACTATAACAAAAAAAGGAATATTGATATATTTTCTGTATCTTTTGCAAAATACAAGAGCCATTGGATTCCCATAATATTATTCACATAATTTGTTATATCTATTATTTATATTATATAAATTATAATATTTGTTCTTAATTTACTTTATATGTTACCTAGATCTTTATTCCACACTGTCTTCTTTCTTAAGTAAGTATATTGTCTTTGTTTAAGGGTAAGAAAGAAACAAACAAAGAAGGATAAAGGACTTAAGTTCAAAATTGTACGAGTAACAGAAAATAAAAAAACACAGAAAAACTCAACACAATTAACTAATAAAATGACAAAACTACAACACAACATGTAAAAAACTATACAACAAAAATTTTAATTTAACCAATCAAAACCATAAACTTAATGGTATCATTGACGAAATAGAAAACACACTGCTGGAAGAAACTAGCCAGAATACAATAAAAAATTTAGACTGCAATGATAATGAAAATGTTGAAAGACAAATGGATGGTTTAAATATAGATATAAAAAAACAATGCCTATTACCATTGAATAGGAAAAATATATACATATATAGTGACGAAAATGGAAAAAACCTTGGAACATACATGCATGATAGAATTGACACAAATAGTATAATAGTACAATCTGTTTGCAAACCTGGAGCTTCTCTAAATCTTATAATGAGTGATATAGTGAGAAATGCTATTTCTCACTATATCATTAACTTTTCTGAAGGCGATCATTTAATCATTGCTGGCAATTACTTAACTAATAAGAATACAAAACAATATTTAAAATGCATTGAAGAAATCTATAAGCTGGGCGAAAAATTAAATTTAAGGGTTTATATAAGGGCATATACAGAATTAACCAGAAAGTGTTGTTATTGGCATCATGTTTTGCGAAAACCAGTACAGTTGAACTTAACTGCTTTGTTAACATTAACTCACATAAATTATATTTATCGAAACCTGAAATACTAAACTTATGTTATACACTCCTAAATATTAATGAATCTATATGTAAATCTAATTTAATTTTTATAAACAATTTAGAAATACAGCAAACACCTTTGGTTTTTTTAGACAAAACATACGAAACCAATCTAAACATAATGTAATAGAACATAAAAAAGAACAGGAGCCCTTTGTCGTGATGCATCAAAATGTAGCAGGTATTAATAATAAAGCATTAGACTTAAGTTTGTATTTGGAAGAAAATAATATTGATGTCATTTGTTTGACAGAAACTTGGTTACCGATGGAGGATAATGTCGTGATAAAAGATTATAACTGTGTAAGTAACTATAGCAGGTCAAAACATAAACGAGGGGGTTCCCTAATATTAGTTAAGAGTTATATAGGGCACGTAACAGAAATGATATTGTATCTATGTCTGTTGAAATGGACATTGAAATATCTTGTGTTGAGATTACTAATATGATTATTCTTTCTATATATAGTTCACCCAATGGCAATTTTAACGTGTATTTGTTAAGGTTGGAAGAGATATTACATAAGATAAATAAGCACAATAAAAAAATATTTGTATGTGGTGACTTTAACATAAATTTTCTAGCTGAAAATAAAAATAAA
Source organism: Monopis laevigella (assembly GCA_947458855.1). Lineage (NCBI taxonomy): Eukaryota > Metazoa > Arthropoda > Insecta > Lepidoptera > Tineidae > Monopis > Monopis laevigella. Next base: position 34,028,539 of record OX381576.1, on the reverse strand, counting down.
AGAGATCTTGTGGACCTATTTCTATGTTATAATCTAAAGCAGGTAATTGTAGATATTACCAGGCCACAGAGTGGCACATGTATCGGTAATATTTTTACAAATATTGACATAATTAACAATAAATTCATTCAATATTGTATAGAATCTGACCATTATGCACAATTTATTAAATTTAATACTAAAATAGATAAGACTTTGAATGATAATAACTATATGTTTCGAAAATTTAATGTAGGTTCCTTAACTAATTTATCACATTCTTTAAGAGTAGAATTAAAGAATAATAAAATGAACCACACAAACGATTTAAATACAAACTTTAATACCTTTAATACTATAGTAACTAAAGCTATAGACAAATATTTACCATTTATTAAGGTATCTATCAAAACCACATTTAATGAGTGGGTCACAAGAGGCATTAAGATATCTAGAAACAGGTTGTATGAATTGTATAATCAAAGAAACAATAACAAAAGTTTAAAGGAATATGTTAAGAAATATAGTTTAATTTACAAAAAAGTTATTAAAGAAGCGAAAAAAATATATGTTTCAAATAAAATAAATAAAGCACCTAACAAAATAAAAATGACGTGGAAAATAATACACGAAGAAACTGGTAAGGTTTGTGACAGAAAAAATAAAATAGCTATATCTAGTAATGACTTAAAATCAGCTAATCTATTGTATAATCATTATGCCAACATAGCAAACATTATAACATGTAAACGAGCAAATTGTGATAGTGCTATGAATTTTTTAAAACACAATGTTGAAATTGATGATAATTTTAAGTTTGAATTTGGTTTGGTGTCTGTTAAGGATATTTTAAAAACATTTAATCAAATTAAATGTAAAACTTCTACGGACATGTGGGGTCTATCTACAAAAATTCTAAAAAATATTATTAAAACAATAGCACCAACTATGAGAGACTTTTTTAACTTAAGTGTAGCAAATGGTATTTTCCCGAATGCTTTAAAATTAAGTAAATTAATACCTTTATATAAAGGGGGTTGCAAAACGGATTGTAACAATTATCGACCTATTTCAATCCAACCTGTGCTAAGTAAAATTTTTGAGAAAATTATGTGTGATCAATTGCAATCTTACTTCGAATTAAATTGCTTATTTACACCAGACCAGTTTGGATTTAGGAAAAATAAATCTACAGATGATGCAATCTCTGCAATGTTAAATTCGATATATGAAGCATTGGATGAGTCGCAGAAGACTGTGGGTGTATTCTGTGACCTATCCAAGGCTTTTGATTGTGTAAACCATCAAATCCTACTCAGTAAACTAAAATACTATGGCCTTACGAAGAATTCCTATAAGTTAGTGGAATCCTACCTACAAAACAGGTGGCATATTACTGAGATTAATCTTAATTATAATAAAAGACCTTGTCACCACTGTTGAGCTACTCACATGAAAATGTAGACTGAAGGTTGAATCACATATTTTATAACTACCAACAACTTATATTAATCTACCCCTTACTTTATTCTATCTATATATATATACACCACAGGCACAAAACGCATTGCAAATGACCGCACAAACCTCGGACATTAGAGGCTAGCTTGGTTGTGCGGGCCGGATAGTTGAGTGGTTAGTTACTTATTTTTTATATTGTCTACTTGAAGTTTAATACAATAAACTTCAATTATTAAATAGTAAATACATAAATAACAGTTCTTTTATTTAAAAGAGGAAATAATACAGAGTTTGGAAATTAGACAAAGTCTGGTTTTTATGTTTATACATACCTACATATATAAAGTTTTTTACACTTACGTTTCTCTGGAAAGAATATAAAGACCTACGGGCTCCTACTATGTTCCTACGGGCTCCTACTATGTTCCTACGGGCTCCTACTATGTTCCTCCTGCCCACAAATTTTGCACACACATATTCTATTGAACAACAAAATATTGTAAGAGAAGAAAATTAAGGCCCTAATAAATGAAGATACTACATACATCACTGTTTGCAGCATTGTAACTTGCAACAATGCTACTCGTTAACACCACCCTAAATAATAAAACATTAAAGTTCTGCATAGGATTAAAATTCAATTTCAACCGCACCTTTATCTAAAAAAAATATATTTTAGTTTTACTCACATCGGAAACTTCAGCTGAGGCTTCTGCACTTCTTTTCATTGTGTATCCTTTTAAGATTAAGAAACTGCTGTCTGTATGTTACACTAATAATTTTTAAATCCTATTTTTATTTAAAGGTTAACCGGGCGTAAAAGATTTAGGTAATACAAATAAGAAAACAATTTTGCTTATTTTGAAAATGCATTCATTCAAATCGCAATTATATGAAAGTAAAAGATTCTCAAATTAATAAAACCTAGTGGCCAAACGAATACTGGGAATTAACCACCGACCGAACACAATCAAGGAACTTGAACACACACAATACTCAAGAGGAATAAACTCACTCACTCAAAAAAAACCACGGTGACGGCTTTTTTTTTTTTATAATTATTTAGACGGCACTGGATTCTAGTCCTGTGCCTGTTTTGTGGTGACGGCTTGGCTTAGGGATATTCGATATACATCGATGCATCGAATTCACTCGATGTTTATAGTACGATGCGTCGAATCGATCCGATGTTTTGAAAAACGCTTGATTTACTCGAGGTAACGATGTATTTTCATAAAACATCGAATCAATTGTAACCAGCTAATGATTGTTCTTATTTATTACCTACTGCTTTAGATAATCTCAAATACTTTAAAAGTTATGAAATCAAACCATCTTTTTTTGTTGGTGGCGCTAGTTGACTGCTGTACAGCTGTAGGCAAGAGTACTTATTAATTCCATGGCTGTCGACATTGGCAACACTGATTGCGCGTGAGAGAAAAAAAAATATAGCGTTTGTTTTTTCTCTGGTCTGTTGTGGTCTCGATAATGATCTTTAAATAAAATCTTTAATCACTTTTTTTTCCTAGTGTCGTGAATGTGCAGTTGGATATCATAAATATTATACTCATTATCGCTTAGCGTATCTTTGTATTATCAATACGGCAGGTAAGTAAAGTAATAAAGTAAGGTTAGGATAACTCATTTATTCTCACGTGAACAAGAGTGACAGTTAATAATTCTTAATTGACTGATTGATTTAAATAGAAGATACTTAGTTATTTGTCTTACAAATTATTCATAATCTAATTATATTGTGTCATTCTGAGTTTGTATGTAACTTATCTTGCTACTGTTATCACTCTTAGGGCCAGTTTACATTGGGACAGTAGCAAATGGACAGTAGAAGTATGTACTTCGCGTGCTTTTATTAAAAAACTACATTACGTATTGTCATATTGACCGAGCAATGTATTTCTACTCTCCACTTGCTACTGTCCCAATGTAAGTAAACCGGCCATTATAATTTTTAGATAATGAGGATTAGTGGTGTGATATTATCGATTGCTGAATTTATCGACTTCAGTTATTTTAATGAAGTAACTTTTTTTTTTAGGTTTATTACCCAAAGCGATGGCACCTTTCAAGAAGAGTGGCGTGTGGAAGTTTTATGATAAAATTGAAGGAGACAGTAACTCAAAATGTAGACTGTGTCAAAAAGTAATAAAATCTTCTGGCAATACAACCAATTTAATTGGTCATATTAAAAATTTACATAAGGCAGCTTTTCGGGATTTTAATAATGAAAGTTCGAAAAATTCCAATATCGACAGCAATGCAATAAATAAAAATACACAATCAGAGCTTACAGTTCCTGGTTCACTACCGTCAACGAGCTCTTCTGATGGAATGGAATTGACTAAAAAAGCCGATAAAATATCTAACTCTTCAAAAGACGATGAATATGTTTCTGTTCCTTCAGCGCCAAAAGTCTATCATGTCAAGTTTTGAAGAAATTTATGCGTTTTCGGCAAGTGGTGATAAAACATTAAAAATAAATAATGCCATTTATATGATATGTAAAGACAATCAACCATTTACAATTGTCGAAAATGAAGGCTTTCGTAATTTGATGAAAGTTATTGTGCCGCATTATAAACTTCCTGGTAAGACGACGTTGACTCGATGGGTTGATGATAAATACGCAGCATTATCAACAGTTTTCAAAGAAAAATTGGCAAAATATTGAAAACCTTACTCTAACTACTGATATGTGGTCTGAAACAATGAGCATGAGAAGTTTTTTAGGATTAACTAACGATGCTATTTAACTAGTCTGACGATGCTATTTCTGACGAGCTGTCCATATACTTGCGAAGTCCAGTAGGACGACTCAATGAGAACCCATTGGATATTTGGAATGATCTAAAAATTCAGCTTCCGAAGCTTCATACAATTGCCAACAAATATTTGACCATAGTGGGAACTTCAGTACCATCTGAACGTTTATTTTCTAAGGCAGCAAAAATCGTCAATCAGCGACGAAATAGACTGAAAGGAAAACGTTTAAATAAACTTTTGTTTTTGCAAAGTCTTCCAAAAGAACACTGGATATAGGACTTTAATACCGGAATTTCTATACTTGCGGATGATTTTTGCGAAAATATTGAGTCCTGCTTTATTATTTTTTGTACTTTTTGTAATTATAACAAAGAAAATTGTCACAGTGTCTTTATTTTTTTAATAAATAACAAGCGAATCAGCGTTTTTTATCTCTTAGTTACGTAGATTCCTAGAACATTGCTGACTACAGCTTTGTGATGCAATGTTAGAAAAAGTACTCGATTTTGAGAAAATATCGATGTGTCTAACCGATGCATCAGAAAATATCGATGCATAGCCTCGATGTATTGCATCGAAAAAAAACATCGATGTATTTTCTAAGTGGACATCCCTAGCTTGGCTTGTATGGGTGCGTTCGTTTTGAGACAGAAACATGTTCACAACGATCACGCACGATGTATATTTATGCTTATTTTTTGGGATTTCGGCGGCAAAAGTGGCGATGTGATCTGTCACAATGACCGTTTTTTTTTTGGCTCAGAATGCTACCGTGAACTGATCACAATGACCCCAGTCGATAGGTGAGGCGTTGTGAACATATTTTGACATTTGTGGTTGTGACTGTTGTTGTTGTTTTAAACGTCGCAACCGTCTTATATTTTTAGGATCAAATTTATTATATTTTAAATTGAAATGATTTTAGAAAGATTTCGCAAATAAAATTAGTGGGTTGTACGATTTAACCTATATTTTAGTTGACAAGAATTGAGACAGTTGACAGATTGGTGAAAACTTGCGTTCGATTTGGGTAGTGGTAATTGTGGCATTGTGAGTGACACTAACAAAAAAAAACGCAATTAATCTGTGATAGGATTCCGTGAAATTCGTTTTGTAATTTTTTCTTTTAATTATAATAAAATGGCGAGTTTTTGACAGGTCGCCTTTCAAAGTGGAAGCATCTCAAAAATAATTAATTATTTTATTCAAAAGGATCTATATTGGATTAAAATTACTTGGTTAATTCTTTCCTATTTTTAGTATATTTAGTTATTCTATTATTATTTCGGTAGGGTTCATGTTGTTTCCTAAATTTTGATTTTATATGTAGATAGTCTTTTTTCCACTTTTGTAATTCATTAATTAAATCAATTATTTAGTAATTTCTCATTATCATGGATTTTAACTTCATCCCACCTAAACCACCTGATATTTCTATACCTAATTCACCTATATTTGTTCAGTGTGCTGCGTATGTAAAGGTTCGGCCAAACCAACGCGGTGGCGGTGGCGGTGGCGGCCGCGGTGGCGATCAGTTACTGCAGTAGTACTTGTATCGACAGGTTCAAACCAAACGCGTTCTGCGGCCGCCCGCGCGATCCGTACAGAGTCTGCACGCGCGATCACTTGCGGCCGCCAGTGTTGCCAACTTAGTGGATTTTCCACTAAAATTAATTGTTTAGACCAGTCTTTCAGCGGGGAAATTTTGTTTTAGTGGCTGGTGGTTTTTCTTAGTGGTTATGTATCCTAATAAGGAATTTATAAAAATGCATAAATATAAAATACTGAAAAAAGTAAAATTAAAAACACTCCCATCTAGTATTAGAAACTAGGACTTCTAACTTCACTCGTATAGTGTGTAGTTCGTGGGTTCGAGTCCCACCCACCAGGATTTTCTATGTTTTATTATCTTTAAAAAATTAATATAAAAAAAAGTAATATTAAAATTGTTTTATTGAAATTTCAATGCGTACTATTTTTTTTTGTAGATTTATACCCAAAATACGACTTTTTCTAGTGTTTGGTACGATCCCTTAAAAAATAATGTTGATGGCAACACTGGTTCACTCCGCCCGAACGCAGATATCCTGAACGCGTTGGTGTGAACGGCTGAGATCGCCACCGCCACCGCGGCCGCAGATTGATCGCGTTGGTCTGTGCGTACCTTTACTGTGCATAATGACTCATCGAGCTCAGTGAGCTCTGTAATTGGAGGTTCGTCAATACCAAAAAAAAAGAGGCGGCATTCTAAATCTAAACGACATCGACATGATTGTTTAAAAAAGGACGTGGCTGTACCTTTAGGTCAAGCTTTTCCATTTAGTTCTCAAACTCAGTCCATTCCTCTATCCTTACCATTATCATCTCCGGACAGTTTTATTAAAAACTTTTATGGTGAAACTGACAAGGGGCCTTTCGTTGTTCACGTCAAAAAAAAAATTGCTACTGATAATAATAATGCTGAGAATGTTATTTTAAATCCTATTATATTTGGAAGATTCATGCAGAAAAAAATCATTTCGTGATATCATTCCGGTAGTATAATCCGTTTGGCCGTAATAGAATAAAAATTACTTTCAGTTGTTACAAGGATGCTAATAGCTTTGTTAATAATGGTACTTTAATTGAACATGGTTATAATGCTTTTATTCCTACTTTTATTTACACCTACATTACAAAAATGGGTGTTGTTAGGATTCCGACTGGCATCAGTGATGATGATATTGTTTCTGATACGGTTATTCCCAATAATCCTATTAAGATTGTAAAGGTTAGACGCTTAAATTATAAAACTAATGATGGTGACTCTAAAGTATAGAAACCCTCTCAATCGGTAGTTATTACGTTTGAAGGGCAGATATTACCAGAATTTATTTATTTTTATTACAATAAAATTAATGTTAAATTATATCGGTACCCAACTATTCAATGTTATTCATGTTGTCGTTTTGGGCATATGAAAAGCAACTGTAGGTCTAAACCTCGTTGTTTCAAGTGTGGCCAAGATCACAATGGAGATTCGTGCGGAATTGACGAAACAGATGCATGTTGTCTGGTGTGCTCTGGAAATCACTTTGCTACCAACAGGAAGTGTCCGGAGTACAATAGACAACAGAATATTAAATCTATTATGTCCCAAAAATCTCTTTCTTACATGGAGCCTAATAAATTGGATATGACTTAGTAACGCGGGGTTACTAAGTCATATGCTGATGTTATTAAAAATGTTTCTCACAAAAAAACTGATGGAAGGGCTGGCTCTTCTCTCTTCATTGCAAATTCTCTTTCTTTTTCATTACTAGCTCTACCGAATCATAATGTAAATATTAATGCTATTGGTTGTGTTGTAAACAATATTTCTATAATTTCGTTGTATATATCATCTCCAGACACTCATTCACTAGTATATTTAAAAAAGTTATTTGAATTACTTAAACCCCCATTCATAGTATTACGTGACTTTAACTATCATCATACCTTATGGGGATCAGCATTTTGTGATAGTTTTGGTAATCATCTTTTAAATATTTTAGATGAATTTAATCTTTGCTTGTTAAATGATGGTCGCCCTACACGTCGACCATCATTTAACAAGCAATTTGTTCTATTATGGGACATTGAACAATTTTCATATGGTAGTGATCATTTCCCTTTGATTAATTCACCTATTTCTCATCCTCAAAATAGTTTACCCCCATTACTAAAGTATAAAATTAATAATGTTTCTTTGGATGGTTGGGACAATTATGCCAGCTTATTAAATAATGCCGTTATGACTTTGACTGATGTTAATAATAATAATTTTATTTCGTGTTACAACCAATTTATTTCTAGTGTAATATCTGTTGCTGCAGTCCGATTATGACCACTTTGTTATAAGTTCTAATTAGGTTTATATTTTGTCAAGCTTTAAACTAGTTCTAAATTAGAACTTCTTAAGGTACGCACAGACCAACGCGATCAATCTGCGGCCGCGGTGGCGGGCGCGGTGGCGGCCGCGGTGGCGATCTCAGCCGTTCACACCAAACACGTGATCTTTAGTGTTGCCAACAACATTATTTTTTAAGGGATCGTACCATACACTAGAAAAAGTCGTATTTTGGGTATAAATCTACAAAAAAAAATAGTACGCATTGAAATTCCAATAAAACAATTTTAATATTACTTTTTTTAATATATTTTTTTAAAAGATAAATGTAATAAAAAAAATCCTGGTGGGTTCGACTCGAACCCACGAACCTCGCGGTCGCGGCAAGGCGCTCAACCGCTGAGCCAACCAGGTTCCAGTCACCCCTCACGAATTTTGTCATTGCTTATTATCTACTTATACACAGACGCCCTCTATTAGCTTTCTTCTATTAACTCTATACGAGTGAAGTTAGAAGTCCTAGTTTCTAATACTAGATGGCAGAGGAATCTGTTTTTATTTTTACTTTTTTCAGTATTTTATATTTACCTATGCATTTTTATAAATTCCTTATTAGGATACAAAACCACTAAGAAAAACCACCAGCCACTAAAACAAAATTTCCCTGTTGAAAAACCGGTTTTAGTGGAAAATCCACTAAGTTGGCAACACTGGCGGCCGCAAGTGATCGCGCGTGCAGACTCTGTACGGATCGCGCGGGCGGACGCAGAACGTGTTTGGTTTGAACCTGTCGATACAAGTACTACTGCAGTAACTGATCGCCACCGCGGCCGCCACCGCCACCGCCACCGCGTTGGTTTGGCCGAACCTTTAGTTGTGATATTATGCCACATCTAGATAATCAACTATAGCTAAACTTTATCTAAAATTGGGAAACTTGCCAATTGAAAAAAATATAATGATTGAACGAAATAAATATTGAAAAAAAGCGTCTAATTAAATGTTTTTCAAGTATGGTACAGGAGTAACTTTAATTCGTCTGTAATTTTGGCAATAGTATGGTTTTGTTTGACAAATAGCCATCCTTACTAAAACGGTCGTAATATCGATTTTCATACAAAGAGCAAAGCTAAACTTTGACTTGTATTTGGTCGTCAAACAGAAGAGGTCGCGATCGCAAAATATCAAGTTTAACTTTATAAGTTCTAAATTAGATCTAATAAAAGTGGGCATAATTGGGCTGCTGATAGTTGTTTTAGTGTAAAATCTTCCTCGGGCAAATTTTTCTCCCCGCCTTGGTGGGACGAAGATTATACAAGTTTTAATAAACAAAGAAAAAATGCTGAAAAGAATTATTGTCGCAACATGACGAATGATTTTTTTTAAATTTATAAACATATTTTCGCTAAAGGTACGCACAGACCAACGCGATCAATCTGCGGCCGCGGTGGCGATCTCAGCCGTTCACACCAACGCGTTCAGGATATCTGCGTTCGGGCGGAGTTGCCAACAACATTATTTTTTAAGGGATCGTACCATACACTAGAAAAAGTCGTATTTTGGGTATAAATCTACAAAAAAAATAGTACGCATTGCAATTTCAATAAAAACAATTTTAATCTTACTTTTTTTATATAATTTTTTTAAAGATAATGAAACAATGAAAAAAATCCTGGTGGGTGGGACTCAAACCCACGAACTACACACTCTATACGAGTGAAGTTAGAAGTCCTAGTTTCTAATACTAGATGAGAATGTTTTTGTTATTACTTTTTTCAGTATTTTATATTTTTATAAATTCCTTATTAGGATACAAAACCACTAAGAAAAACCACCAGCCACTAAAACAAAATTTCCCCGTTGAAAGACTGCACATAATCCACTAAGTTGGCAACACTGGCGGCCGCAAGTGATCGCGCGTGCAGACTCTGTACGGATCGCGCGGGTGGCCGCAGAACGCGTTTGGTTTGAACCTGTCGATACAAGTACTACTGCAGTAACTGATCGCCACCGCGGCCGCCACTGCCACCGCATTGGTTTGGCCGGACCTTAAAGGTACGCACAGACCAACGCGATCAATCTGCGGCCGCGGTGGCGGTGGCGGCCGCGGTAGCGATCTCAGCCGTTCACACCAACGCGTTCAGGATATCTGCGTTCGTGCGGAGTGAACCAGTGTTGCCAACAACATTATTTTTTAAGGGATCGTACCAAACACTAGAAAAAGTCGTATTTTGGGTATAAATCTACAAAAAAAAAATAGTACGCATTGAAAATTCAATAAAATAATTTTAATCTTACTTTTTTTTATATTAAATTTTTAAAGAAGAAGAACTAATAGTTTAAAATAAAAATAAAATACATATCAAAACGTTTCGGTTAAATAAATAATTATTTAAAAATACTTAACAGCTCATTAAAATAATAATTTACATTTAAACAGTTAATAGAAGAAATTGTAGCTTTAATTCGGTTATTTTGAAGAAGTGGAATCAATGTAAATATATGAAAATCTGGTAATAAAAATCTCCATTCATAATAAACAAGTAATTTGACATGAAGACATTTGAAGGAAAACTGCATACCATAGAGTATAATAAATCCCATCAAAAACAATACTTGTCAAAAAAACCAAGTCTCGCAACTCAGTTGTTCTGCGGTAAAAAGTTGTGAGATCCATGTAATACCAAGTCGGTTATTAATTTATTCAGTCTCTACTTAAGCGACTTTCTGTCTTAATACGTCCAGTCTCTATGACCACGATCGTGGTCCATAACAATTGAAAATCAATTGTGTCTGGAATCTCCGTACTCGAAGCATTAAGTTGTTACGTAATAATTAACAGCATCTTATAGTGACGCATATCAATATTAAAATTCTTTAATGTTTTATATAAATATATCGAGACTTGGCCATCGCACTAAATAATTGAATTTACATGTGTTTTCAGGCGATTGAATTTACACGTGTTTTCAGGCGATGGCCAAGTCTCAATATATTTATATAAAACATTAAAGAATTTTAATATTGATATGCGTCACTATAAGATGCTGTTAATTATTACGTAACAACACATAATGCTTCGAGTACGGAAATTCCAGACACAATTGATTTTCAATTGTTATGGACCACGATCGTGGTCTTAGAGACTGGACGTATTAAGACAGAAAGTCGCTTAAGTAGAGACTGAATAAATTAATAACCGACTTGGTATTACATGGATCTCACAACTTTTTACCGCAGAACAACTGAGTTGCGAGACTTGGGTTTTTTGACAAGTATTGTTTTTGATGGGATCTCATTTCTTTTTGTATTTTGTAGACAGTTCTACTTTTTTCCTTTTCGGTACCTTCTACTTATTGTATATATGTATATCTACCAGCAACGAATTTTCTTAAAGCCCTCTCTCTGACTTATGAACTTTTCTTATTTTTGTAGGTAGCCTTCCGTTTTCTCTTTTCCGGTACTACTTCTTGAGCTTCAGCTACAGTTTTTCTAAGAGCCCACTCCCTGTCTCTATGCGTTTTTCTGGGAGGCTTTGATGTTACAATTTTTGACAAATCTGGACGGTAAATGCTTCTTAGTCTGTTGTATTCACAAATTGAGGATTCCTGCGCTTTAACACTTCCAAAGTCGACATTAATTAGATGTAAACCGCCCAGACTTGTGAGTAGCCTTTAGTCGTCAAACTAATATAGCAATCGAAATTATCAATGAAAATCGCAAACTTATAGGTAAGAATTCTGGGCACATCCGAACAGCATTGGGTCGCTCGCGCGTATTAGCGCGGCTGCTGCTCGCTCGGCGACATTCACCTTTCCGCGCGCCCCGCCACTGTCCCCGCCCCGCGCCCTCGCGCTAGCACCGCGCAGCGCGTAGTAACGGCCCGCGCTCACTCGCTAGCATCGCAGCGCGTGGTATATAATTATACAACCTTACGCACTCGTAATAAGTACGAATACGCACGTAGGTACGTTTTTTAAATTAATAAATAATTTAATACACGTGTTTTCATGACGGGAATACCCATTTTTTGCTCGATTTGGCAGGGGCACTACCATGCGCCTATATTTATATGGGACTAGCTTAAACCCGCGGCTTCGCACGCAATAATAATAACTGCCGTAAAACATCGTTACGAATAAAGCCAATATAGACAAATTTAACTGAAGACTTGGCTGTATGGGCTTAATTTTCTTTGCGTTCTTTTCTAGATTTTTTAGTTTTTCCTTGATTCATACACCAAACACTACTTATATTCCAAATTTGAAGCTCCTAGGTCTGCTAGAAGTGCCTTAGAATTTTGATGATCGGTGAGTCAGTGAGTGTCAAAATTAAGAAATTTGACCCGTTATAATTCTTAAAAATACTGGTTCAAATTGAATGAAATTTGAAATATACGTGTCTTTACAATGCCTGCATGGTTACTGAAAATTTCAGTCTTCTAGTTTTATCCACAACGAAGTTACAGGGGGTCGAAAATGGTCTGAATTGCTTCGAGAAAAGGATGGTACGGCCGTGACGCTTTTTTACTCGACTTGGTGGGGGCACGGCCGTGCCCCCAGATACTTAGTTACCGTTGCTAGATAAATATGTCAAAAAAACTATCTCTAGAGCAAGAGTAATGATTGTGTTATAATTATGCTGCAAAATGAAACTGAACATCATATATATAGACGATAGTAAGAGGCCTGATGGAATGACACTGGTACCCTGGACGGGTGGACGGTGTTTGGTATGGGATGCGACTTGCGCCGATACCTTTGCACCGTCTCATTTGCCAGGGACTTCGCAGAAGGTTGGCGCTGCTGCTCACTCGGCGGAAAATCTCAAACGGCGCAAATATGCGGCTCTCACTAGAGATTACATATTTGAGCCGTTTGGGGTCGAAACCATGGGACCGTGGGGACCAGGAGCTCAGGCTATATTTAAATATATTTCTAAGCGTTTGGTCGACATATCTGGTGACCGACGAGCTGGCTGCTTTTTTGCACAAAGAATCAGTATAGCAATTCAGAGAGGAAACGCAGCCAGCTTATTGGGAACCCTACCTGTTGGCAGCGATCTGGAAGAAGTTTTTTGTTTATTATAATTTTGTTTAGGTTATTTGTATTTTTTATTTTGTAAATTGTGTAATTTATGGTTAATTATATTAAAATATATATAGATCATTAATTTTTTAGTTGCAAACATTATTCTTCTTCGTTATATTCTTTTTTGCCATCTCATAACATACCTCTTCCTACTAAAATGAGTCATTTATTATTTTTATTTGATTTTAATATCATATCTCTTATTTGTAAATATATTAATTATTATAATATTAGAGTTTAGTTGTAGTTATTATTCAATTGGTTAATCCTTTTTTATTCTTTTAATAAACTTAATTTAATTTAATTTTTATATATGCGTAGTTTTGTCTGTTACATCTTGTCTTATTGGCTTTCGCTAAATTAGTCCATTTAAACGTGGAGTATCGCTATATATTCTTAGCTCCGCTAGTTTTTCTTAGCTACAAGAGTGGTGTAGCATAAATTTTGTCTGTGGCAATATTGTCGCCAAAGTGACAGAAGGCCAAAATCAGAATAGAATAGAATAGAATGAACCTGAACAAACAATGTTCCATTTGTTCAGATGGAAAGTTTTATAAAGGTACAAGAGGATTAGCAATACACATTAGCCGCCGTCACCCTTTACAAGTTTCGGATCCACAAATATCAAATTCTACATCAGCAAACATTTCTTCAAGTTCAAACATACAGCCTGACCAACTAAATACTATTCCTGAGACTCCTATATGGGAATACTTGTCCAAATTAAAATGTCAAAATAAAATTATAAAAAGAATTCCTAGAGGGGCTCGCATTTCCGTAGCACGTTCTCTAGCAAATACTATTTCTAAAGTTGTAGTGGAAAACTCTGTAGAGTCATGGCAGAATCTACTTACATTCGCTTATTCAGTATTACATATTAAAAGCACTAATAATAACATATCACTAACAAATCAAATAAAAATTAATTCCAATCATGTTACGTTTCCAGATATACATTTTGATAATAAACAATCAATTTATTCAAAAGTAAAGACTGTGGAATCTAAAATAGCGGATGGGAATGTGAGAGGCGCTGCCATGATTCTTTTTTCAGCCGATTCATTTGCTAATAGTAATCAGGACACTCTTAAATTATTGCAGGATAAACACCCTCCACCATATTCTTTTACACAGCTTCCTAGTCCACCCCAATTAGACCAAACTTCTATTCACCTTGATGAAAAAGCAGTCCAAAATATTATAAGTACTTTTCCGAATGGTTCAGCAGGAGGCCTAGATGGTATCACTCCCCAGCATCTTAAGGATTTGATAAGTCCACAAACCGCAGATGCTGGTACCTTTCTCTTATCTGAACTCACATGTTTAGTAAATTTTATGTTAGCTGGTAAGGTTAATAAGGATATAGTTCCAATTTTATATGGGGCTAACTAGGGGGTGGGGTGCGGCCCGCCGGCCGCTTCGCTCGACGACTCGAATTACGGATGTGCGAAACGGTTCGAAGCGATCCGCTCCGCGGCTCGCTTCTTCACCGTTCCGCCCATCCGCAATTCGAGTCGTAGAACGAAGCTGCCGCGTAATGGGTGGAAAGGCGGCTGGGTGAAAGCCCTTTTAGTTGGTTAGCCGACTGGGTACTGTTCGCCGGCTCGCTTCGCTCGACGACTCGAAGTACAGATGTGGAAACGGTTCGAAGCGATCCGTCTCGCTTCGCTCGACGGCTCGTTTCTAACCGTTTCGCACATCTGTACTTCGAGTCGTCGAGCGAAGCGGCCGCGTAACGTGTAGTTAGCCCTCTGGGTACAAAAAGTTATTGGCAAGTCAGCTTATGTACCTCGATGATTTTTCCCGATTACCCGAAAAAATTCCCGATTACCCGAAAAATCCGAAAAAATTGGGAAAAAAAATTTGTCCTTTTCCTGAAAAAAAAATTCTATCGGATTCTCCTAATTAAAAGATTCAAATAGTTGTATGGACATTTTTCGCTATCTGTCACCGATTTCGAGAAAAAAAATAAAAACAAAATTTTTCGGGAAAAAAACTGAAACTGGAATCCTGAAAAAAAAAAAATTTTCGGATTTTCCTGCTTCATACCAACATTGCCGTGTATGGAGACCCCTATGCTATCTCGTACTTTCTTTAAGAAAAAAAATTCCTGAAAAAAAAAGTTTCAGTTTTCAGGATTTTTATATTTTTTTCAGATTCTAAACTAAATTCTCTTCCAAAAGTTGTATGGACACGAAGCTGTCCGACGTATACTTTTCGAGAAAACAGCGCATGACACACAATGTACTGGGGAGACGGGCTACTCCTAATACAGGTTATTATAACTTACAAGGAGCAGCCCAGCTGTACAGTAAAATTGAGTAAATTTGGTAAATGAATAAACATTATTATTATTATTATTATAATGTCATCTTCCAAAAATTTGTCATTTTTGTCATTTTTTTTTTTTGGTCCAGACTTGCCTCGTCACCCTGATCAAAATGAGCTATGATACTGGGGGGGGTACATAGAGACTTTTTGATATTCGAGGGCATATCTCCGTGCGCCAGTGGAAATTTGGCATTTTCGGATTTTTCCCCCAGTCACTTTTTTATCTACTTCAACCTCTGAAAATTTCACCCCCCCCACCCCCACTCCTTCTGGGAGAACAATTCTGTCAATGAGTGAGTCAGTCAGTCAGTGAGTCAGTGGTAAGTCCAGCTTTATATAACATGTTTAGTAAATTTTATGTTAGCTGGTAAGGTTAATAAGGATATAGTTCCAATTTTATATGGGGCTAATTTAGTAGCTTTGAGTAAAAAAGATGGAAGTATTCGTCCGATAGCTGTGGGGTGCACTTATCGACGAGTCGCTTCAAAATTATGTTGTACATTATGTCGGGAGGTTTTTGTGAATAAATTGCAACCACAACAGTTTGGTTTTGGTATTAAAGGGGGTTCTAAAGCTGCGGTTCATGCAGCAAGGACTTATTTAAATTCTAGTGATTATGAGGTTTTTCTTAAAATTGATATAAAAAATGCTTTCAATTCTTTAGATCGAGGTGCCTTGCTTTCAGAAGTTAAATTATTTTTTCCGGAAATTTTCAATTACTTATGGCAGAGTTATAGCACTTAATCTAAATTAATGTGTCAAGGTAATATGATTAATTCTAGCGTTGGTTGTCAACAAGGGGACCCACTTGGCCCGGCAATTTTTAGTTTAACCATTCAATCCATAATAAACACTTTAAGATCCAAATTTAATTTATGGTACCTTGATGACGGTACTCTTGGGGGAAATCTGATGTTGTCCTTGAAGATCTTAGAGAAATTATGACTAAGTTTTCATCTTTAGGTTTATCATTAAATTTTAAAAAGTGTGAACTTTTTATTTCGGACGTTTTGGATAATTCCAAGCAACAAGAAATTTTAGAAAAATTCAATGCTCTTACACCCAATATATCGATTTTAAATAAAAAAACACTTTCATTGTTAGGAGCCCCAATATTTGATGATGCAGTTCCGGATTTTTCAAATTCTAAATTGCTCATTTTTAATAATATGTCCTATAATTTATTAAAGATTCACCCTCACATTGCTATTTATATACTTCGTTTTTGTTTATTTACACCAAAATTAAATTATTTTTTACGTTCTTGCCCAATTTGGAAATTTCAGTCTTATACAGAATTATTTGATATAAATATTAAAAACATTAAGACCAAAATTTTAAATATAAAATTTGAAGAAAGATGTTTTGTACAGGCCACTCTCCCTATAAAATTTGGTGGACTAGGAATACGTTTGCCTTCTAGTGTGGCTCTGCCTGCCTTCCTGTGCTTTGTACATGTTTCGCGGTCTCACGTCGGTAAAATTCTGAATATACCTTTAAACGACTTGAGAGTGTGGAACATGGATGAGGCCAGGACGGCTTGGAGCGACACTTATCCTGCTTCCGATTTTCCTCAGGAGACAGGCGTGCAAAAACTGTGGGACTTGCCCGGTGTTGAGGATAAATACAATAAATTACTTCAAGAAAGTAATAGTGACTCGGATCGGGCAAGACTACTTGCTATTAAGGAACCAGAGTCTGGCTTATGGTTGCACGCTTTGCCTTCCAAACATCTAGGTAATTTATTAGATAAAACTACTCTCGAAATTTCTGTTTCATTACGTTTAGGTGCACGGATTTGCGAGCCCCACCAGTGTCCGTGCGGACGGGACGTGGACCAGTCCGGTCACCATGGACTTTCATGCAGAAAAAATGCTGGTAGGATTTACAGACACTGTGGTTTGAATGAACTTATTCGGCGAGCTCTGACTACGGTGTCTGTACCTTCTATCTTGGAGCCGCCCGGTATATGTCGCGACGATGGCAAGCGGCCGGATGGTGCCACCGTCGTACCTTGGAGCCTTGGTCAATGTCTGGTGTGGGACGCCACTTGTGTGGATACATTGGCCCCGTCCCACTTAAGACACACTTCCCAAAGAGCCGGTGCGGCTTCTGAGCAAGCGCAGACCCTCAAACGCCGCAAATATTCTACCTTAACGGACGACTACATATTTGTGGCGTTTGCAGTGGAAACTTTAGGTCCTTGGTCATCGGATACAAAAAAATTAATAAAAGACATTGGCACAAAATTGGTCCACGTTTCGAGTGACCTTAGAGCAGCGGCGTATTTCTCTCAGAATGTTAGTTTAACAATTCAGAGAGGCAACGCCGCTAGCATCCTGGGCACTATGCCGCACGGCACCAGTTTAGAAGACATATTTGTTTTATAGGTTATATACATAGGTTTTTGTGCTAGTTTTAATTTTTTAAGGTTAGTTATTATTTTTAATTTTAGTTAATTATTTATTGTTATTTTAGTTTTATTTTTTGAACATTAAATAAATAGTTTAATATTAATTGATTATGATAATGTAATGTATTTTTAAAGATAATAAAACATAGAAAAAAATCCTGGTGGGTGGGACTCGAACCCACGAACTACACACTCTATACGAGTGAAGTTAGAAGTCCTAGTTTCTAATACTAGATGGGAGTGTTTTTATTTTCACTTTTTTCAGTAATTTATATTAGTGAAAAAAGCGGCCGCCACCGCCACCGCCACCGCCACCGCGTTGGTTTGGCCGTACCTTAAAAGTAGACGAGTATTTAAAAGAAAAAAAATTTAAAGCTGGCGCAAATCCATCCTCTCTCGTTTGGGCTAATATAAGAAAATTTAGATCATCTCAAAATTGTAAGCGCGTTAATAATGCTTCTGTTTATTCTACCTGGACTTATTCATTCTTCCATAAACTGGCTCCTTATTATGTTCCCTCTTTTGAAGAAAGTAAACTTTCTTTCATTTTCATTCATTTAAAGATTTTCCATCTATCTCTTCTCATCATTTAGACTCTCCCTTTAATTTTAAAGAATTAAAAATTGTTTTGTCTGCCGTAAAAGACTCGGCACCAGGTATTGATGGTATTCCATATTCTTTTATAGTTCATTAGAATAGTTCATTAGCAAAGAATTTACTTTACAATACTTTCTGAATATTTTAAATTTTATTTTTAATTCTGGCATTATTCCGCAAGATTGGAAAACCCAAATTGTTATACCGATTCTTAAACCTGAAAAAGATACTTCTTCTTTTTCTTCTTATCTTGCTATTGCTTTGTCTTCGATCGTGTGTAAATTGTTCGAACATTTATTAAAAAATCGCCTTGAATGGTGAATAGAAAACAACATAGTATTAAGTAAATTTCAATTCGGTTTTCGGAAAGCAAAGAGCACCATAGATAGTCTAGCTATATTTTCTACAGATATTAGATTGGCGTTTTCTAGAAATGAATTTCTTTGTGCTGTATTTCTTGATATTGAGGCAGCATATGATAATGTTTTGATAAATATTTTGTTTAAAAAACTTATCAATATTGGCGTTTCTCCTAAATTATCAAGTATTATTTGTTGTTTATTTTGTGAAAGAAAAGTGAAACTTTGCGTTTTAAATCAACCGGATGATTCTTTGAGAACCATTTGGAAAGGATTACCCCGAAGGGTCTGTTTTAAGTCCTATTTTATTCAATTTATATACATTTAATTTAGATGTTCAAGTAAATTCCTTATGTCGTTCTTTGCAGTATGCTGATGATGTCATCTTATATACTAATTCCAAAATTATTAAAAACTGTGAAAATAATTTAAATCAATCGCTTTCCTTTTTAAATTCTTGGCTTTCTGAACATTGTTTGAATATATCTCCTACAAAATCTTCTGTGGTTATATTCAGTAGAAAACGTATAAATCCTCTTATAGAAATAAAAATTAAAAACTTAATTATTGATGTTAAATCATATATAATTTTTTTAGGTGTGATGTTGGATTCAAAATTAAGTGGTATAAAACATATTGAATATGTTACATCCAAATGTGAAAAAAATAAAAATGTGATGCGTGTTTTATCTGGCACATGGTGGGGTTCCCATCCATTTTCTCAAATGCAATCGTTAGAAGCCATTTAGACTATGCATCCTTCATATTAAACCATGCAATAAATCTGCTCTTAAAAAAATTGATAACATACAATCAAAAGCTCTCAGAATCATTATAGGTGCGATGAAATCATCTCCCATAAATGCTTTACAAATAGAATGTGCCGATCCTCCATTAAATAATAGAAGGCAATATTTATGCGATATTTTTTTTTTAAATCTATACAGGGGCTTTATTCCGAGTTTTGACACGTTCAGCGTCACGCATTTTGCGTAAAGTCCGGGTATTGAAATGTAAGTTCTATCCTGTTAATTATAAAGTTGAAATTCCAATGCTCCATACATATTCGAACTTGCGAAGAATTCGTGTATTTCAAGATGGCTGCATTATAATAGCCAACCTAATACATACTATATAACTATTGGGATAGAGCTTATATTTCCATATTTATAGTTTGCGCAACGTCTTGTCGTGATTAGCGGTTGCAAACTCGGAATAAGGCCCCTGTTTCAGAATAACCCATTATTATCAAAACTTACATTACTGTGGGAATATATTTTCAAAAATAAATCTACTAAAAGGTTTTGGGTAAATAAAAAAAATCTTCCTTGACTTGTATATTCATTCTCTAAATTGAAAAAAATTAAAGCTCCATTTGTATCGAATGTAGCACTTCCGGTTTTCTCAAGTCCGTATGAATCTCTGATTTGTGATTTTCAGTCACAAATAGTTTTAAATTTGGGTATACATAAAAAAATGCTAAATTGTAATGATTTATTTAATTTTATTATTAATAAAAAATGCCAAATGCTGATCTTTTCTTTACAGACGCTTCCAAATTGTCTTTACAGGGTAGTGTTGGTTGATCTTTTTACCATCAAAATTCAGGAGCTTCTTTTATGTTTAAAAGCCCCTGTGAATCATCAGTGTATACTGGTGAATGTTTGGCAATAAAGCATTGTATTAAATTTATTTTAGAAAATGAAGCAATCCTTTTTCATCCAAACTTAGATCTGAAATCATATTTGAAATTAAAGAATTATATTACTATATAATTGTAATCTTAATCTTTTAATATTTATAGTTTATATTCCTAGTCACATTGCGGTATATTAGGTAATGAAAAGGCGGACTATTTAGCTAAACAAGCTGTGGTCCATGGAAGTCATTTTAGAAATTATTCGTATGATTTAGTTGCTCTAGCAAAAGTATATTTGGAAAAATCGTGGAACAATTATTGGTCAATTTCGTCTAAATCTAAAGGTTCGTATTTATCTTCTCTTCAGCCAACTGTTAGTTTTAGACCTTGGTTTGCCAAATATAAAGTTTTTAATAAAACCTCTACTTCCTCTTTGTCTCGATTAAGAATAGGCCATTGTTCTCTTCCTTTCCATCTGTACAAAATTAAAGTTCAAAGTTCTAACATGTGTGAATGTGGTGAAGGTGTAGGTGATGTAGACCATATTTTTTTAGTTGTAAAAAAAATAGTTTTTCTTTGTATTCCATTCTTCCATCTCATAATATTCCTCTTCCTACCAAAATGAGTCATTTACTCCATCTATTTGATTTTAATATTTTAGTTTTAATTTGTAATTATCTTAGTCATCATAAAATTTGTGTTCAGTTTTATTTTATTACGTTTTAGTTGATTTATTGTATAAACAAGTACCTGAATAGATATTTTTTTAATAATCCGATTAATTTGTTAATTTTTATTTCGTTTTATCGTTGGATGCTCCTGTTTTGTTTGTTTGACCAAGTTAATATGGGCTTTTATCAACACAAGCTCATTTTAAAGTGTGGAATGACGCAATATTTCTCCACGCTAGTTTTTTTTTAGCTACTGACTTGTGTAGCATTATTTTGTCTGTGGCAATATTGTTACCAAAGTGACAGAAGGCCAAAATCAAGATTGTATTGAATCGAACCGCGCATGTACTAAAGTTTCAAACTAAAATATATGGTTAAAGGTGTTATTGAAAAAAAAAAGGCGGGAATCTAGGAGGGCGCGAATTTTAATTAATTTGATATTTAATTAGTTAATTTGATTACTTTATACCAAAACCTTGTTAATAGTTACAGTTTTAACGTGCTTTCTTAATAATGAGTGAATTTAGTAGTGGTTCGAAATTAAAAAGGAAGAGTGATTCTACCAGTACAAACGAATCAACTACCAAATCTAATAAAATGTCACTTAAATTTTTAAATACAAAGAGAGGTCTTTTTAAAGACTTGCATCTTATATATGAAAATGAAAACAACATTAACTATCCAGTCCTAATCTCATCCACAGAAAATATAAAGCTAGATATATTTAAAGTTAATGATATAATCAAAAATATAAATGAAGTGTTGTATGTAAAACCAGCGGGGAACTATTATCTCAAGATTTTCTTTAAGAATAAAAGTGCAGCTAATTCTTTTATTTTAAACACAAATTTATTGTCGGAAAATAAATGGATAGCCAAGATTCCCTTTGACCAGATAGAGTCTCAAGGTATTATTAGAGTACCATTAAACATCACAGTTGAAGTCCTCGGTGTGAAGAGGTTTACAAAGCGGCTCCAAGATGGCTCCTATAGTCCGCTTCCAACAGTTTTGGTAACTTTTCATTCAACATCACGTCCAGACCATGTCACCTACGAACACATTTGGTTCCGAGTACAAGAACATATACGCCCATTACTCCAATGTTTTAATTGCTATAAATTTCACCATAGTAGTAGTGCTTGCAAAAATCAACAGGTGTGTTCAATTTGTGCTGGCAATCATAATTTTAAATCTTGCGACAATAAAGACAATGTTAAATGTATTAATTGTAAGGGACAACATATTGCCGTTTCATATTCTTGTCCTGTTAAGTCTGCCAAAATAGCTGAAATAAAAAAAAAGATTATGGGTAAAACCACATTTGCTTCTGTAACTAGAGAAGAAATTTCACCATCTACGATTCAAAAACAAATTAATCCTATTGTACATACTAACCCAAAGGATATTCCTCTTATGCATTCTGATTTAATTTTGCATTCACTTACCAAAACTCTTATTGATATTTTGTCTCAAAAAGAATCGAAAGGTGCTAATATTTCCTCTAAACTTATTAAAGAAATGCTAATAACTAATATGAATAATTATAGATAAAGGCTCTTTAAAATCTATTAATCTAATTCACTGGAACTGCAGAAGCATTTTCCCCAAACTGGACCAATTTCAACGATATATTCAAGATCGAGGTAAAACTGTACTTTAGCACCCGCTGATTTGAGGGGGGGGGGGCTAGCCCAGGTGCCCCTCCTCCTCGTCGGAGATGCTTGGTTTCAGAGATATTCAAGGTTGAAGTTTTGAGGTTATGTCTGTAGAAGTGTACTTTAGCACCCGCTGATTTGAGGGTGAGGGGCAGTGGGCGGTGTGGGAAGGAGTGGCTACCCGCCATTGCCCCCCCCCCCCCAACGGAGAGATACTTAAGGGTAACTTGGGTACTTAAGTTTTTGCGTGGTTATAAAAAAATAACCTAATGCCGAAGGTGAGGCAGGAAGCTTCGCTCCGCTCGCTTCCTGCACACCTTCTAAACCTAACCCATCCAATTCGGTTTTGGGTACTTATCCATTCGCTCGCTTCGCTCGCTCCTGCTGCCTAATTTGAAAACTTTCCAAGTGCCGTAAATTTAAGCTTTGGGTAATCGTAAATCACCCCATAAAAAAATAATTGACTAGATATTAATATGAAGAAAGTGTCTAGTCTTAGTTTCCACACGAAATTTTAAAAAATATTTATATTTATAATTTCTGCAATACTATAATTACTTTTTATATGTTTATCATAAAAAAAAACATATTATTTGTA
The DNA here is from genome assembly GCA_947458855.1 of Monopis laevigella. Lineage (NCBI taxonomy): Eukaryota > Metazoa > Arthropoda > Insecta > Lepidoptera > Tineidae > Monopis > Monopis laevigella. Next base: position 34,005,097 of record OX381576.1, on the reverse strand, counting down.
GTGAATAAAAAACGTATTTGACTAAATTATAATTTATTTTTGTTATCGAAAGGTAATTGGCAACAACTTGAAAAAAAGCTAAAAGCCAAGGTATAATGCAGAATTGAAAAAAAAAAGTCGTATATTTTAAGAATTTCAATAATTAATTTCTGGAAAACTAGGAATTTCCGACGAAAAATATTTTACATACAGACTCCTCATATATAAGTGCTTCTGCCAAAAAAATGTGAACGCTGAAATCAGCGGGTGCTAATGTACAGTTTAGCCAAGATCGATCAATAGACATAATTTTGTTTAATGAAACTGGCTAAATAACAAATCCAAAACATTTAAATTATAAGGTTTATAATATAGTACGTAAAGACTCCTGTTAATTTTTTTTTTTTTTTTATTTTCCTGGCCTGGATACAAGTCCTTCAGCCGCAATAGTTTTTTAAATATATTTTAAGTATAGCATCTTCTTCAAGTTTTTCTTATTAGTATAACTTTTAAAATTAAATCTTTTGTACAGTTTCTTTAATATATCTATATACATCTTCATATAACTCAACGTTTCTTAGTATTTCTTTAATGTGGCGGGGTACTGTTTCTGTTTTTTCACATAATGATGCTGCTAAAATTAGTCTTTCCAGGTTAAAACTTGGACACTCCATTATAATATGATTAAGGTCAGCATTGCAAGATAGGCAGTTATCTTTTTTATAAACATTAATTCTTTTTAGATGAGTTGGCACCAGGCAATGTCCAAGTCTCATTCTATTTATAATTGTATAAAAGTCTCTATTTCTTGGGGCATAGTTATGATACCATGGCTTGATAGGAATCTCTTTCTGTATCTCTTTATACCACTTCCCTTTCTGATCTAAAGAGGCTCTCCAGTGTTCGTCCCAACTGTTTGATTTCTTCTTTATTAATATGAAAGTAGTAATATAAGTAGTCGCTAAATGGTACCTTTAACTGCTCTGTGTGATCTTCATGATAATTATTGTTCACTATATTGTCTACTGTATTATTTCCTACTATATCACTATGTGCTTTAACCCATACAAATTGAATAGAATCTACTTTGCCATTTTCAACTAAACTATTTACAATACTTTTAATATTATAAATGATATAATTAATTCTATAGTTTATAGATTTATTTTGTACTGCTTGTAATACACTCTTAGAATCACTAAAAATAATATAATCTCTATTTACATTCAAATTACTTATATACATCAAAGCTTTATAGATAGCATATGCTTCTGCTGTAAAAATGCTACAGTGTGTGTCTATTTTGAAAATTTTATCTGGGGGTCATAAAATGCGCTTTGTACCACTGAGGATTTTTTTGAGCCATCGGTGAAGATTCTATAGTGAGTATGTTTATCAGATAGAAAATTTACAAAATCTATGTTACTGTATATTAAATGTAGCTCTACATTGATTGTACTAATTAAACTGTAATATGATTCATTATAACATTGCCATTTTTCACTTATTTTTATGTTTTGAGTAGTTTCCCTCATCTTTCTCATAGTATGAGCGAGAGAAGGAAACGACCCAAAATACAGACTTCTTCCTGTTATTGTAGCATCAGTCATTAAAGAACTATCGCCTAAATTAACTGTATTTAAAACTATTTTATTATTTGTACTTAATACTTTAATGCAGAATTTCTGTGTCATTAAAAATCTCCTAATCGATAATGGCATTATGCAAGTTTCTATTTCCATGGAATTAATAGGTGTCGATTTTATAGCTCCACTAATTATTCTAAGGGCATGATTTTGTATTTTATCTAACTTATTCAGTAAAAATGAATTATTAACTTTAATGTAGGCCAGGGCACTATAGTCAAAATGACTTCTTACAATACTTTTATACAGTAGACTTAAAATTTTAGGGTCAGCTCCCCAAAAAGTACCAGCTAGGCAACGAAGTATATTTAAACCTTTCCTGGCATTACTAACAATATAATCTATATGAGTATCAAACTTTAATTTATTATCTATAATAACTCCTAAAAACTTTTTTTGTTTCACATAAGGTATTATAGAGTTGCTATATAATATTTTATGTTTAGAAGTAATATTGTAATTTTCCTTTCCAAAAATTAAAACTGAACTTTTATCACTGCTTATATTAAGTTTTAAATGTGAATTATAATATATATACAGCTTAGAAAGTGCAAGGTTGATTTTTCTAACAGAATTTGTGTGAAGTTTTTGTCAATATTATAAATTAATAAATCATCTGCAAACTGTAGTATGGATATATTTGGTATATTTACATATTTTAATAATTGGCTGGTATACAAATTAAACAACAATGGTGATAATGTAGCTCCTTGCATTGTTCCTTTATTTACAGATTCGGGGCCAAAAAGTGTGCTATTATACCTAACATATAAAGTTCTATTATACAAAAATATATACCATTTAAGCAACCTTTCCGGTAAACCTATTTCATGGAGAATATTAATCAAAACATATATATTAACATTGTCAAACGCTCCCTGCACGTCTAAAAATACACATACAGCATTAGTGTGGCTAATTTGAGTATTGCTCATATCAGAAATGAAAGAGATAAAACTTTCTGACCCACTTTTGCCTTTTCTGAAGCCAAATTGATTAGGAGGAAGAATATTATTTCTCTCTACAAACCAGTCAAGTCTAGATTTGATCATATTTTCAAACAATTTTCCAATACACGATGAAAGAGAAATCGGTCTATATGAGTCAGCATTATCAGGTATTTTATTCGTTTTTAAGATAGGTATGACGCATTGATTTTTCCATGAATGTGGTACTATATTTTTGATCCATAATATATTTAAAATTTTAACAAAACTAGTTGTGCTTCTTGATGTAAATTTTTAATTAAACTATACGGTATATTATCTAAACCGGGTGTAGTATCTTTTCTGGTTTGTAAAGCTAAACAGAACTCATCTATAGTAAACTGATTGCTTAAATAATCATTGCTTTTTGCTGTACTAAATTTTTTTTGCAATGACTGTTCATCATTAATGGTATTATCTTTAATTTTATTTAAAAAGGAAGGGATCCATTCTTCATTGTTGGATTTATTACCAAAACCTACTCTTTAAAATTTTTTAATATATTTCCATATTCTAGAAATAGGAGTTGTTCTGTCAAAGCTTGCACACAAACTTTGCCAAGACAATTTTTGTTCATCTTTTTATATTTTCTTTTTTAATGCATCTAACTTTTTATATTCTATAAAATTTGTTAAGCTAGGATTTAATTTATAATATCGTAAGGCCGATTTAGAATCGGCGACTGCTTTTGCACATTTATCATTCCACCACGGAGCAGGTTTACGAATTTTATTACAATTTTTACTCATATATTTTGGAACACACTCATCTCTGAGCGCAAGTAGATTATTGCAAAAAAGGTTGTATGTATCAACTGGTGTCGTTGTATCAATAGTAAAGTTACTAAATTGTGTTTTGGATAGAGTGTAATAATTATCCCAATTCGCTTTCTTGTATAAATATTTTTCAGTAGGTTGTTGAACGTGATATAAAGATATTTTCGTGTTAATTTCAATGATTGTTGGGTAATGATAACTCCCCATAGGATCGTCATGAACTGACCATTCGCATAAAGGTGCTATTGTAGGACTCACAAAACAAATATCTATTACTGATGGGTTTATATTTGGACGTGTAACTGTAGTAGGAATGCCGGAATTTAATACACAAAAATCTATTTCGTCTATTAGGTCATAAAGAAGGTTACCCCTCGAGGATGATATAGCGCAACCAAAGGCAACGTTATGCGCATTAAAATCCCCTGCAATGATACACGGTTTCGGTTAACTATTCAATATTTTTTTTAACTTTCCAATAACGAAAAAAAAAAAAAAAAAAAAATCAACAAGCGTAGTGCCTGGAAAATAATTTTAATTTTATGTACCTACTTTACTCTCAAATAAATCTCTAAACGATCATTGTTTTAAATTATTTTCTTACTTACCCCGTGTACCAATAATTTTTTAATATAAAAACTTATTCACTATAACAGCAGTCAGAAAACTTATCTACATTGTACAATTATTTCTTCAACAAATTTTGTTTATTTAAAATTTTCTATCTATTTTAATTTTTTAATGGCGACATGATTCTAATCTATCTAAATAACTTAACAACCACAGAACGCCAGTCCATCCCCGCTTCTGCACTTCATTTATTTTATTTCATATTTTTATTATGATTTTTACATGTGTTTTTATTTTAATCAATTTTTATCTTTAACATCCAAAAGACAGCTAAAGTTTTATTGACCACAAAAAACTTATATTCTGCATTATTTAATTTATTAGCGCCATCTCTCTGTAGTAGTTGTTATAAATTGGTTTACCTAGTTCATTATATCACCGCTTTGCGCTATGTCGCTGCTCGCCGACATTCCACAACTTGTGATTTAAACGGACGGAACAAATGTACCTATCTATATGGATATCACTTTGAAACGCTTGAAACGGTTGTAACTTGTAACGATGGAAACTCTTGTAACGTGGTGGTTATTGTTACTTCACGTGATTGTGATATTTAGTGATTTTTGTTATAGTAGTTTTTTCGTGATTGGTTGCACATTCGTTCTAAGGTTTTTTGTCGTTGTGTTTTTTTTGAGTTATTGTTGCTATCCTCGTTTTAGTTTCTTTTTCTTGTATCGGTTTTTAAAATATCGTCGTTGCACTCCGACGAGGTGGTTAATGATGTTCACGCTATTGCGGTGATTGGTTGCGGTACGTTCCGTGACGCATTCTTTCTAGGTTTTTTGTAGTTGTATTTAAAAATTATCTTGTTTTAGTTTTAATTTTGTATTTTTTTAATAAAAGTATTAAATTTTTGTTTTGATAATAACTCTTATATCCACATGGCTTATATTTTGATTTTGGACTCATAGTTATGGTATTGGTGTAATCTGGCTATATGTCATGTCAAAACGTTTTTTTATTATAACTTATTAACCCCTGGCCCTAGACCCAAAGTGTTTGTACTTAAACGATAGGTATCGATGATATCTAGCCAATGAAAGTAATTTCAGCTTTGTTAAAGGATTTTCGACCTTATTGACAATTGCATTTTATTGGTAGAATTCGATGGTATGCCATCTAATAAGTCGAATGAAATTTTAAAAAAAGGTACTTGATCAATGTCATTAAGGTCGAAAATGTTTTTTCAATTTATCTCGTCAACCGTCGGTCGTAAGCCTATCGTGTTTGTACTCTAATAAAAGGAAATAATGAGATCTAACCCTTTTAATACTCAAAATCAATATTATGTTTTTTTTCTTAATTACGTTTTTTTAATTAAATAGTTATTACAAATATAATAACCGTTATTAGTTATTTAAGAAATATCGACTTTACTGTAACTGTCTACGTTACGTAACGCTCACCTCTAATGGAAAGTTTCCCATCACTAGTGTCAGTCGAAATGGCGATGTTTTGAATGTCTTCAAAAAAGTGCGTAGGTATTAATTTGTATTTTATATTGTTTTTAATCAGTATTCCTACTCCATTATGTGTATTATTAGAGTTAGTGTATTCAAGTGTGTAGTTACGAAATGAAGGCACGGTTTTACTAGGTTTTAACCAGGTTTCGTTCAGTAAACAGATGTCAATTCCATTTTCAGTAATACATTTATTTAGCAGTGCTTTTTTATGTATTAGGCCCTGAATATTATACTGAGCAATTTTTAGTGTACTATCCATTAAATTAAATTATTTAAAAAAGTTTCTTTAACATTTTTTCTAGTGACGGAATTATTAGAGTTAGACATTGCTATTATAGACTTAATTATTGCATTTATTATAATTTCATTATTAGCTAATTGTTTAAGGTCTGATTTGTCAATATTTACAATAGTATTAGAGTGGATATCCTTATGATTAACATTGTCACAGGTTGTATTTACATTTGATTGATGAGAGCTTGATGGTTGAGAAGCGATATGGCTGTAAATCTTCTGACTGCTTTTAGAAGGAAGCGGGGGGAAATGTATGTTATCTTTATTTATAGCGTTAGCATATGTTTTTGACTTTTTTTCCTCTATTTTTTTTATTCTTATAGGGCAGTCTCGAGATACAGCCACATGGGCTCCACCACAATTTACACACCTAATATCATCAACATCACATTCTTTATATGAATGTTCACCTGAACAAGTGGAACATAACTGTTTATTTCTACAAACTTTAGCTGAGTGGTGATACATGTAACACTTAAAACACTGAAGCAATGGCGGGATATAAGTATGTACCCTATATCGCCATAACTTAATATATACATTTTGTGGCAAAGTAGTTGATAAAAAAGTGACTGTGATTGTATTAATTGGCACAAGTTTACCGGTTGAGTCTTTTTTTCATAAAGCGTCTCACAGCGACTATCTCTAAATCTGAAGACAACTGCTTATAGAGGTCTTCATTTGAAGTCTCTTTGGGAACAAATTTTATAACTCCAATTATTTCAATTTGGTGAGACGGTACATAAGCAATTAAATCATATTTATTGAGAAAGGATTCCATCTGAAGGAAATCATTAGCCAATGTAGCTTTTTTAAAGGATACAGATATTTTAGTGGCATTAACTCTGTGCATGGTATCAATGCCCTTAACATTCTAGCTGAAAAGATTTGATAATTGGATTGGACTTCTATTACCAATTTTTTCTTTTAATTTATGTTCTACATATACAACAAATTCAGTATTAGGAGATTGATCAGGAAATAATCGTTTATAATTAGGATTTAAATATGGTTTGTACATATTAAGCTCATTATTTACAACTGGGTTATCATCAATTTTTCTTCTTTTTCTTTCATTCTTATCCACACTTCCTCCACTGTGTGAACCCATTATTTTTTATTACCAACTGTTACTAGTTCAAAATTATATACATTTTATACCATAAAAACTAAAATATACATTAAAATTATTAAATAAAATTTGACCGCCTTATTCACTTCCCGCCAAAAAAGTAGACTCCTGTCAACCACATGGCGGTGTTGCCATCGCATTAAATCAAAAGTTTAGTTTTAAAATTATAGACACGCAATTTGATTATAATTTTCAAAATATTTTAATTTCTCTACAGATAGAGAATGAAATAATTAATATTTTATGTGTTTACTGCCCTCCTTCTCCCAATGGAAAATTTAAAATCAAATATTTATCAAACTGCTTTAATAACTTAACTTCATCAAAATATCTGATTATTGGCGATTTTAATGCCCATCATTTTACTTGGGGATGTAATAACAATGATAAAAGGGGAAATGAAATCTATAATTTTTTGTCTAATTCTCAACTAGTTTGCTTAAACGACCATAATCTCACTACACTCGCACCTTTTGGTAGAAATAGTAATGTTCTTGATCTCGTATTTGCTTCTCAATCGTTTAGTTCTGATTGTACCTTTTCAGTATCCGACGACCCTATTAGTAGTGATCACTATCCTATTCATGTAAATATTTTATATAAATCAAATTGTAAATATATAAATAACGCTATTTCTTCTACTACGCATATCTTTACTAACTCATTTTCAAAAGTAAATTACAATAAAATAGACTGGAAAAAATGAGCGACTGTGAAGGATCATTCGCTACATTTTCATTTTCTGATTGGCCTTTAGACAACTATAATTTATTTTTTGATTCTTTACAAGAAATTTTATGTTCCTATATTCAAAAGAACCCCAATAATAAAAAAAAATTAAGAAATAAATACAAAGTTCAATACTGGTGGAATGATATTTGTGAACAAGCAGTATCAAAAACTCGATTATCCTTACACTCATACAAAACATATCCTTCTTTAGAGAACTACCTTATATATAAAAAGTTCGACGCTGAAAAAAAAAAAATTTTAAAACAGCAAAAAATTAATAGCTGGATGAACTTATGCAACAGTTTTAATCGTTGTACACCCTCTAAAATAATATGGAGTTACATCCAAAGATTTAAATACTCAAAATTAAATTCTAACAACAGTACTAAAGATTTTTTTTTTTGAAAATCATACTAATGCCCTGAATTTTTTAGATAAAATAGTTAGTAATCATTCCAGTGCTCCTACTTATAATCTACAAAATGAATTTAATTATATTGGTAAAAATAATTCTAAATGGCTATTAAACCCTTTTTCATTAGAAGAGCTCAATGCATCCCTTGATCATAAAAAAAAATCTGCACCTGGTCCGGATAATATCCCATAGATCCCTTTTAGATATTTTTAATGACTTATGGCTTCATAATGTAATACCTGACGCTTGGAAAATACAAATAGTTGTTCCTATCCCTAAACCTAATAAAGTTAAGAATAGCTTAGATAGTTACAGACCTATAGCGTTAACATCATGTGTTTCAAAGTTATTTGAATCTATGCTAAAGAACAGATTGGAATGGCACTTGGAAAATAAAAATTTGTTACCCAGTTATCAATTCGGATTTCGTAAAGGAAAAAGTACCATGGGTAATCTTAGCTGTTTGATAGGAGATATTAATAACGGTTTTATATCAAAAAAATGCACGTTAGCAGTATTTTTAGACTTCAAAGGCGCTTTTGACAATATTGACCATACCTTCACAATAAACAGTCTTTTAAAATGAGGTCTTCCTGGACATTTATTACAGTGGATCTTTAATTTCCTAAATGAAAGAACTACTTTTTTAAAAACTCGTAACAGTATTATTGGTCCGAAAACTACATATAAAGGCACTCCTCAAGGGTCGGTCATTTCACCGTTATTATTTATTAAGAGCTTGGGTTTATTTGATAAAAAAATTACAGACAAATCTGTTAAATATATTTTATACGCTGATGATGTGGTACTTTATACACAATGTTATACTACTGCTGAAGGTGAAAGTAGGATGAATAATTGTTTAAGAGAATTAAGTGATTTAATTAGTAATGATTTAAAACTTGAGGTGGATGTTAACAAAAGTTCTGTTATTTTATTTTCAAGAAATAATTTGCCATACCCTAAAGTATTTTATAATAAATCTACTATCCCTGCTAAGTCTTTTCATAAATATTTGGGAATTATTTTAGTCTACAAACTTTCATGGAAGCCTCACATAGAACATAATAACATTTGTAAAAAATCAGAATTAGGCATAAATATTTTACAATCATTAGCTGGCTTAACTTGGGGATCCGATTCAAGTATTCTGAAAACTTTATACATCTCTATTATTCGCTCACATTTTGATTATGGTTGCATATTTTACACAGGAGCTGCAAATAACTTACTCGGGAAATTAGACTTAATTCAAAACCGAGCATTACGTACAATAACTGGCGCTATGATATCTTCCCCTATTAATTCTCTTGAAGTAGAAGCAGGAATAGTCCCATTAACAATCAGGAGAAGTTTTATTATCGATAAACTCTGTTTAAAATTTATTAGTCAGGACAACATTTGTATTTCACGTTTTCTAGAGCATTATGTGTACCCCAATTTTAATAATTATAACATAAACCCAGTTACATCTTTAAGTGAATCAATAACTTATTTAAACTACAAATTCCAGGATATAGTTTATTGGTCATATACCCCGCCATGTTTCCGCTATAATTACTACAGCCAGATCATGAATATATCTATAACTTTGGAAAAGTTTGAAAATAAATTTGAATATTGTAAATTTATAAATACTAAAAAAAGCTTAGTAAAAATTTTTACTGATGGTTCTAAAACCAAAGATCGTACTGGCTTTGCTTTTTATATTAGTAATTTTGACATAGGTTTTGTATATAAATGTAATGAATATTTTTCAATTTTTTCTGCAGAACTGCTAGCTATACTTTATGCTGTAAAATATATTGATTCTAGTTATAATTCTGACTGCAATTTTAACAAGTTTATAATTCTTTCAGATTCAATGAGTGCTCTTCAAGCAATAAATAATAACTTGTTTAAAACAAAATCTAATTACATAATTTCTGAAATCCGTAATATTATATTTAATTTAAAAGCCAGAAGCATCATAATTGATCTTTGTTGGGTACCGGGTCATGCTGGTATTCAAGGAAACGAAATAGCCGACACTCTAGCTAAATCTGATAATGATAAAATTATTTGTAATGATTTCGTTCCATTTTCTGATTTAGAAATATTTATAAAAAGAAATATGTTAAAACGATGGTCAATGGATTGGTTGGAAGAAATTCAACCTATTCCTACTACTAAAGCTTGGTTCCAATTTTCAAAATATTATTTAGGCAGAGATTTTATACAACAATATGCAGTCTTCGAATTGGACATTGTCGTTTTCCAACTCATCTACATAGATTATATTTAAATGAAAATAGCTTTTGTAAATATTGTAACTGTAAATACTGTGATTTAGACCATTTATTTTTTGTTTGTCCAAAATTTTCTATTGAAAGACTCCTTTTTGTTGCTAAATGTAATGACAAAATACAAGATAATAACTATCTATCCAACCCATAATAAGCACATTGAAGTCAAAATTAAACCTTTGGTATCTCGACGATGGGAGCCTTTCCGGTAAAGCAGAAACTGTGCTGTCTGATTTAGAAGCCTTAATACCAAAAATCAAGCAGATAGGGCTAGAATTAAATTCTGATAAATGCGAAATTTATTTCTTTCAATCTGTGCATGCTACTCAAAAGTTTAAATTTCTCAAGTCATTTCAATCATTTTTACCCAATATTCACGAAACTTTCGAACAAGATTTATCACTTCTTGGATCTCCACTTACAAATATATGTACTTATGATATTATGAATAAAAAATTAGAACATTTTAAATATTTTTCTGATCGCTTAAGTCTAATTCACACACATATCGCTTTTTTCTTGTTAATAAATTGTTTTCACGTCCCCAAGTTAACTTATTTGCTACGGTCTTCCCTTGCATGGCGCCATAAAGATATTTTATCAAAATTTGATGATACTATTAAAATAACCCTAATAAACATATTAAACATACAATTATCTGAAAATAATTTTATTCAAGCTTCTCTTCCGGTAAGGTTTGGTGGTACTGGTATTCGAAGAATTAGCGACATTGCTTTACCTGCATTTTTGGCTTCAGTTCATGGTTCTAGTAATCTCATCGGTTCTATTCTAAACCCGTCTAACGGTGACGTCGAGATTGCAGACATGACTGAAGCTATCGATTCTTGGCGGCATATTTGCAGTGTTTCAGATTTACCAATAACACTAAACTCACAGAAAGCTTGGGATACTCCAATAATCAAACTAACCCATGATTATCTTTTGAATGGTGGCTCAATTTCAGATCATGCTCGTTTATTAGCATGCTCTGAACGTGAGTCTGGTGCATGGCTTCAGACATATCCCTCCCCACAACTAGGTACACTTTTAGATAATAACTCCATAAGAATATGTTTCGGTCTTCGCGTTGGTGCCAAAATTTGTCAACCACACAATTGTGTTTGGGGGGAAAGGGTCGACGAGTTTGGTCATCATGGGCTCTCATGCTCCAAAAGTTCGGGCAGAGTGTCCAGGCATGCTGCTTTAAATAACATCCTACACAGGGCTCTCGTCTCCGCTGATATACCTAACGTCTTAGAACCTACCGGTCTTTCCCTAGAAGATGGAAAAAAACCAGACGGTATGACTTTAATACCTTGGGCGCGCGGTAGAGCCCTGATTTGGGATGCAACATGTGTGGATACTCTTGCCCCAAGCCATTTGCAACAATTATCTACCAAAGTTGGTTCTGCAGCTGCAAAGGCTGAAACGACAAAACATAATAAATATAAACATCTTAAAGTTCATTATGAATTTTCAGCCTTTGCAGTTGAAACTTTTGGGGCTTGGGGCCCTGATGCTAAACACCTCGCAACACAAATTTCACGGCATCTTTATAATAAATATAGCGATAAGCTGGCTCACCATTATTTTGTACAAAGGGTCAGCATGGCCATACAGCGCGGAAACGTCGCCAGTGTCATGGGCACATGTCATGCCGCTTATGACAGGGACCTATTATTTTAAGCCGTCTTATTTTACTCCCTACCCTTTTTAGTTATACGATTAGGTTTATTTTAGTTTTAATTATAAACCAGATAATAACTTAAAATTTTCCGAATTCCCGAATACCCTTTAATCTTTATTAAAGCATGAATTATTTTATACTTTAATTTATACTTTCGTAAATAATACGTTTGGTAAATTGTAAATAGGACGCATTGAGTCAATAAGATGTACTTTAGGATATCCATTTATGTTATTCTGAGATGTAGCCACTTCAACGGTACCTACCACTTTAATAATTTTACTTTATATTTGTTTTATTATATATATATTTTGGCATATAAGATGCCATTTAATTTTGAAAACAATAATTTGTTTATGTTAAATTTTTTAGTTAGAATATAATATTTTTGTTACTTATAATGTTATAAAATTAATATATTCCACAATCATTGTAATTTGGTTGGGGCTGATGTCTAATAGGCAGTGCCCTTTAATAAATAAAATAATTAAAGGTGTTATTAATTAGTATAGCATGTTAAGCACCATTAAAAAAGTTAAAATACCATTTAAAAAATAATGTTGAGATAATCACTATTTCAAGTTTTTATATATGTGTACGATTTACAAATGAAAAAACAGGAATTTAAAGAGATAGTCTTTGGAGAGAAAATTATTAACTAAGAAATAAATAATTAAAAAATATTAATTGTATTTATTTTAAACCAAAATATTAATATATTGCTGTTATTAATAATTGATCTGTTATTAATTTATTTCGACAATTTTTATACTATAATTGATTAGTGTTTAGAGTAATATCGAAATTAATATTGATCAGTTATTAAAAATGGCTTAAATTATTTAAAAAAAAAAAAAAAAAATGTGCCCCGCTATGTAGTTTAAACTTCCCGCCTATTTTAGTTCCGTGGAGAATTGTAATGGCGCTGCTGCACTGACACATTTTTTTTCTATTGAGTTAGTTACTAGTCACTGTGGTATATATGGTAACGAAAAAGCCGATTATTTTGCTAAACAAGCAGTTGCACATGGAAAATTGGACTACTATAAAAATTATACTTATGATCTTGTGGCTTTAGCCAAAATATATTTAGAAAAATCTTGGAATGATTTGTGGACAAAATCTTCCAAATTCAAGGGTTCTCATTTATTTTCTTTGCAGCCCACTGTTACCTTTAGGCCTTGGTTTGCTAAGTATAAAGTATTAAGCAAATCATCAACTTCATCATTGGCACGTATAAGGATTGGTCATTGTTGTATTCCTGTTCATTTAAATAAAATTAAAGTAAAAGAGTCTATTATGTGTGATTGTGGAGGAGGCATAGGTGATTTAGATCATTTATTTTTCAGTTGTAAACATTATCCATCATCACTTTACTATTTATTACCTTCACATAGACATGGGCGTTTTCGTATTTTTTTGGCATCGATGCGCATCGTTGTCATCAAATCGGCATCCGATGCCGGCATCGTTTTTTAGTTTTTTTGCTTCAGCATGAATGGACAAAAAAAGCTTCTTAAAGCCTGAAGGGAATTTTATTATTTCCTAACAATAAAAAAAAATGTGTGGGGGGGGGCAACCCCCCTATTTTTGATATGAGATATGAGTACCTAGACTTAATTAATACAGTAATTTTTTTTTAAGGGGAGGGGGGTGACCTGCAATGTACGAAATAGGAGTAGTATAAATTAATATAAATTTTTCTTTTTGTCGGTTTTGACCCCCCCTCCCCCCTCCTGAAATAATAATAAATATTTATTGTACGACGGACATGGGCACATTATAATATAGTGAAATAAAAATAATACATGACATCAAAAACATGATTTTTTAATAAATACGTACCCAATAGGAGTTGAATAAAATAAACAACTAATTAACATAATTAATCAAAAAAACAAACTAATTAACATTTTGTGAGTCAAAACAAAACACGAGATCTTGCACCGATGCCGATGCCCATGGTAGTTGCGATGCCGTACGTTCGGAAACGAATCGCGAGATGTTGCGCCGATGCCGGTGCCGATGCCGCGGTCGATGCGCTGTGGTACGCTCGGAAACGAAACGCGAGATGTTGCGCCCGATGCCGGTGCCGCGGTCGATGCGGTGCGGTCGCTCGAAAACGAAACGCGAGTTGCGCCGATGCCGATGCCGGGGACGATGCGATGCGGCATCCGTTTTCTCGGCACCGAAACTGGATGTCAACCCGCATCGTTGCGCGGCATCTCTTACTGGCATCCGATGCCGGCATCGTTGATTGAAAAACGCCCACCTCTACCTTCACATAATAATACCTCTTCCATCTAAAATGAGCCTTTTATTATACATATTTGATTTCAATATAATATCTCTTATTTGTAAATATATTAGTTATAATAATACCTATTAAAGTTTAGTTTTTAGTTAAGATATTTAGTTCCTACCTACCTAGTTATGTATATTCGTATATAATAATATCTACTAAGATCCTATTTTAATTTATTTTTCTATGGATTAATTTATTTCTTTATTAAATTTTTATTTAAACAGCAAATAGTTTGATTGTTAATTCTGTCCATGGGCTTTCGTCAACATAAGCCCATTAAAGTGGAGTTTCGCTATTCACTACTCCGCGCTATCTAGCTACTTAAGTTGTGTAGCATAAATTTGTCAGTGGCAATATTGTTACCAAAGTGACAGAAGGGTTGGCGGGAATTTAAACGAATAGGGCGCGAATTTTTATTTTCGTATTAATAATTAATTTTAATACTAGTTTTATTACTTATTAAATAGAAAATAGTATTAAAGTGTTTCTGAAAAGAAATGGAGGAAGTGAATGAAGATATTCCTCCCGATACCGTCAAAAAGAAAAGAAAAATTGATGTCGTTTTACCAACCCTTACCCCAGAAAATTTTAAGCCTTACAGAAAACCTGGCTATACTAGAGTATTTCCATCGGACTCAAAACAAACTATTTTTACAGTCTTCCTTGAAAGCACAACTGAAGAAAATTTAGGAAACAAAAATCCGATTAATTTATCTGCTTTACTAAAAAGAGACATAAAGGGCATCCAATGTATACAGAGAATAAATGCTAAAAAAATTTCAATAGCCTTTAATCAAGCAGTTACTGCTAATATTTTCTTAAAAAATATAGATTTTTTAACAACAAATAATTTTAAAGCCTATATACCAGCTAAATCTGTGGAAAAAACTGGTGTAATTCGATATGTTCCAACTTCATTAAGCAACGAAGAACTCTATAATAAACTAAACTCCAAATACGAAATTGTAGCTGTCCGCCGATTTGCCAGGAAAGTAAATGGTCAATTAAAACAAACCCAATCAGTTAGTATAACATTTGTTTCTAATTCCCTCCCCGATCATGTTTATTTTGAACTGTGGTCTTACCCAGTATTTGAATATTTTGCTCCACTACTACAATGTTATAAATGCTTCAAATTTAATCATGGAGCATCAATTTGCAAATCAGTACAAAAATGTTCTATTTTTACTGATGAACATCACTTTAAAGAATGTAAGAGCGAGAATGTTAAATGTATTAATTGTGGTGGGGATCACTTCTCCATATCTAAGGTATGTCCAGTTAAACTAAAGAAAATTTTAGAAAAAAAAAATAAACAAAACTATGTTGAGGCGGTCAATGTAAACCTCATGAATAAATATAAAGAGGAATTTCCAGAACTTAAAATGACAAAAAGTATGAACTTGAATAACGCTAATAAAAAAATAATAAATAATACTAATAAAGAAAATACTATTGTAAATAAAGATAAAACTATTGTAAATAAAGATAAAACTATTGTAAATAAAGGAAATAATATTGATCCTAAAATAATTTCTGATGACAAACTTATAGAAAATATAATTACTAACACTACCATATTGGACAAGCTGGTCGCCACTTTAGTGTCACTGGGTAATAAATCCGATGACACACTACTCACTCTTACATTTATTAAGGATACTTTAATTAAAAAACTAAAACAAAATGGATAAGTCATTTATTAGAATAGCACAATTTAACATACAAAGTTTAAATAGTAAAAAACCATTATTAATAAATTTTCTGAGGGAACACAATATTGACATTTGTTTATTAAATGAAACAATGCTAAAAGACAAGCATTATATTAACATCACTGGTTACAATTTAATTTTCAAAAATGGTAAAAGAGGATATCATGGAGTAGGTATCCTTATTAAAAATCATTTTAAGTTTAATATTATACAAACACCTTTTTATGAATGTGTACAGTCAGTTGCCTTACTACTAAATTGTGGTTTTGGAAAAATCTCCATCCTCTGTGTATATTGTCCACCAAATAATAATCTCTCTGTAAATAAATTAAAATCAATTATTAATATTATTCCAAAACCTATATTAGTTTCTGGAGATTTTAATGCTCACCATGTTGCTTTTGGATGCATAAAAACCAATTCAAGAGGGTCATCCTTACATAATGTCATGGATGAATTTAATCTTTGTTTACTTAATACTGGATCTCCAACAACTGTAGGTACTTTTCACCACAAGCAATCGGCCATAGATGTCTCTTTTATAAGTCATAATATAGCTGCAATGTGTAACTGGAGAGTTCATGATGATGCCATGGGTAGTTATCATTACCCAACTATTATAGATATGCAAACATCACCTGAAACATATGAAATTGGTGACATTCAGGAAAAATTTTTATATAAGAAAACAGATTGGTATAAATATAGTAATAGCTCCAAAGTAGTTTTTAATAATATTATTCTAGATTTTGAAAACCCTATAAATTCCTATGATTCGTTCTGTAATATATTAAATAATTTAAAATATGAATGTATACCTAAATGTAAAAAACAGCATACTGTTAAATTTAAAAAACCTGTTCCCTGGTGGGATGATGAATGTTTGGAAGCAGTTAAAAAAAGTAAGTCTATGTTAAATATTTACAGGAAGTCACCTTCGTTAGACAATTATATATTATATAAAAAAACTGATGCTGCTAAGAAACGTTTACTTAATGAAAAGAAAAAACAATCATGGCATCAATTATGTTCTTCTTTCAACAGATACACCCCAGTAAGCTACATCTGGAATTATGTTAAAAGATTTAAACATGCAAAGGTAAATATTTCTTCTAAAAATGATGAGTGGATTCCCTCATTTTTATCGAAATATACAGTACCCTGTCCAAATAATATAGATACTCATAAGTTAAATACTTATTTCAATCAAAATGGTAATGCTAATAGTTGTTTTCTCTCAGATGATTTCACTTGGAATGAATTTAAGCAAGCAATACAGTTAAGGAAAGATACATCTCCCGGTCTTGATGACATTCCATATAAATTAATTCGATGTTTACATGTAAATGCACAACACATATTACTTAAAATATTTAATTTATTATGGAAAAAAAGCTGTATTCCACCTAGCTGGAAAACCCAGTGTGTTATACCCATATTAAAACAAAATAAAGCAGCAGGAGACTGTAATTCTTATCGCCCCATCTCTTTATCTTCATGTGTAGGTAAAATTTTTGAATTTTTCTATTTTGAAAGTTAGATTAGACTGGTACTTTGAATCAAATAATTTAATACCAATTAATCAATTTGGGTTTCGGAAAGGTAAAGGAGCCACTGAAAGTTTTGTCACCCTTATAACAGATATAAAAAAGTCATTTTATAGTCATTCATTCACAGTATGTGCATTTTTGGATGTGGAAGGTGCATTTGATAATGTAAATCCATCAATTTTAATAGATATTTTACACGATTTTAATATTCCTGGTAAAGTTTGTAAATGGATATTTAATTTTTTACATAATAGAACAATGTATGTTAAATTTAATAATATTCTTCATGGCCCTAGACAGGTTTCTAAAGGCACAATGCAAGGATCCATCTTATCACCATTACTTTACAATATATATGTTAGTCAAATTCTTAAATATGTAAATACAGAAAAACTTACCATACTACAGTTTGCGGATGATCTTGTGTTATATTCTGTTAATAATAATGTAAATATTGCTGCAGATTTAGTAAATGAAGCTCTAAGACATCTGAACATATACTATAATCATAAGTTATCTTTAAATATTAGTCCACAAAAAAGTTCAGCAATGATTTTCTGCAAAAAACATGATTATTCTATAAGTGATATAAACATAAAATATAATAATGTGTCTTTACCTATTGTTCTATGTAAAAAATTTCTAGGCATTTATTTAGATGTAAAATTAACTTTCCATGAACATATAAATTACATAATTAAAAATTCCTGTAAAGGTTTAAATATATTGAGAATGTTAGCTGGTGTAAGATGGGGATCAGACCCCAAAATACTTTCCATGTTGTATAAAAGTATAGTGAGGAGTCATTTTGATTATAGCTGTATAGCCTACATGAACTCTAATCAAAATCTATTTAAAAAATTGGACATTTTACAAAACAAGGCATTAAGAATAATAACTGGAGGTATGTGTTCTACACCTATAAATTCTATGGAATGTGAAACTTGTATCCCACCCTTGATTTTGCGTAGACTTCATCTCACAGAAAGATTTTGCATTAAATTACTGGCTTCAAATAATAACTTGGTTCTTAAAAAAATATTTCCAGCTCATTCCTTGAATTATGATTTTTCCAACCGTACAGTCTCTGCCCAAAATCTGATAAGCGGCCAATTGCCTGAAATATTAAACATAATATCATACATAAAATCTCTTACAAATAATATATTTATAGACTCTCCCTGTACATTGTATAATATTACATATGATGCTCTTATTAACAATAAAATCATAGTTAACTATAAGAAATTTTGTAATCCACAGGAATTTTTTGAATATATGTCCATTAAAAAAAGTTATTATAAAATATATACTGATGGGTCAAAAACACAGTCACAAGTTAAATCTGCTTTCTATGACCCTCAATTACAACTCAGTAAGAGTTATAAAATAGACAGTAATGGGAGTATTTTCACTGCAGAAGCATATGCAATTTACAAGGCTCTACAACATATTTTATCATTCAATAGACCTGATATAATGCAATACATTATAATAAGTGACTCTAAAAGTGTTCTTTTAGCTTTAGAAAATTATAAATGTAGTTTTAAGTTAAATTATATTGTATATTATATTAGGGAGATTTTGAGTAAATTTAAAAATAAGGCCCATGTTGAATTTTTGTGGATCCCATCTCATATGGGTATTCCTGGCAATGAAATGGCAGATAGGGCAGCTACAGGAGGATATAATGAAGATCACAGTATATCACTAAAAATACCATTTACAGATTACTATTCACCTCAGAAAAAGGCTCTAAAATTAATATGGCAAAACTATTGGAATATAGTTAATAAAGATAAAGGAACATGGTATGCATCAATACAAAAAACCCTGCCCGCCTCACCTTGGTACAACATAAACTTCCAAAATGCAAATAGAGATTTTGTCACTACTATTAATAGACTCAGATTTGGCCATACAACAATTCCAGCACATCTAGAAAGATTGAATATAATTAAAGATAGCTCCTGTGAATATTGCAATAGTTCTACAAAATGCGATCTACAACACGTGTTTACAAAATGTCCGGCGTTTTCGTTTGACAGATTAGTGCTTGCAGCAGAATTAAGTGAAAATAGTGATGTGAATAGTGAAGATATTTGTAAACTTTTAGAAAACTATAATTTTTATTTTCCTTTATATAACTTCATTAAGAAAACTTTAAAAAATATCTAACTATTAATTTTGTAATACAATTATGGGCTCTAAAGGACTTGTATCCAGAGCCGTTAAATAAATTAAAAAAAAAAAAAAAAAAAAAAGTGACAGAAGGCCAAAATCAATATTGAATTGAATTGACGCTTCTTCTCTCGTAGAGAGTATTATGTTCCTTGATGTTAAGTAATATTAAGTATTCGGAGATCGTGATTATGAGTGAACCACGCGGTAACGATGAAGCTGGAGCCGGTTGTTCCATCAACGAAGAGTTCATACTCGTATCATCAGAGGCTGAGAACATACCTGAGACACCCCCAGAAAAACATTCAACCATCGACCGAATTGTTCTCACACTCACACAACAAGTCAATCAGCTCACAAAATATACCCTAGGGAAATGCGTCGAATTCAGTTGCTTTGAAATCTGAAAAAAAAAATTAAAGTCCTATAGCCTCTGAAGAATTTAGTTTAGGAGACTACAAATGTTTCAAACTAGATTCAAAATGTGTCATTCCAGGATCTAAAGAAGAGAGACCAATGAACATAATAAGATTACAACAATTTAACTCTTCAAATTGGAAGGCTGTCAAGCAGGTACAGTAAAACTTTACAGCCTCATTTGGCTTACTTAAATACTATTTAATCAGTTCTTCCAATGCTCAAAGAATCATTGCTATGGGGTTTACAAGAAGTGATTGATTGGGCTCATTTTAAATAGATAACAATTTGGAAAATATAATGCCTATGATATGTAGCAAAACGTGAACGACTCATAAATCAGACTTAAAGAATAAGAATACTCATTAAGACACATCTCTCCAAATGACTTATTCAAGAAGGATATATAAAAGTAATTAAGTATGCTATGTGATACAAGATTTAAATAATAATAGAGGTATTTGTCCTATAGGCGATAGTACTCCTCTAGACCGGAAGAGAGTGGTAGTGTTCCGAGAACGCTGGTAGCATTGCCCTATTGAATTGTCAGGCTTACCTTTTAAAGAAAAAATGCTCTGACGCGTCAAAGGATGGAGGCGCACTTATGTCAAAGAAGTTATTTATTACTAGCTATATTGTGCTCTGCAAAACTAAAATTAAGATCAACATAAATTAATTTAAAGTTAATTTTCTCAATTGTGAATGGAACAGTGATGGGTGAATTTTTCAAGTGGACCTTCAATGCCAAAAATCCTAAACTACACGGAATAGCAAATGATCATAAACTAAGCTCTAGGGCTTGTTCTATGTGTACCAGAAGTAACAATATAACACATATAATATTTTATAAACACACAGAACATGGCAAACTGTACAGAAAAACGTAGGTACTGATATTTTGTGCCGTGGGTGGGATTCGAACCCATGACCTCCGGATACAACGCCAAAGGCGCAAACACTGGTCTACGGAGGTGGCCTTGAATGCCCACGTAACAAAATCACCTGTACTTATAACTGTTTATTAGTTTAAATTTGACTTTTTGTTGACCCGGCTTTGTCTATTTTATTATTTGTATATATCATATCAAATATTTTTAAAAAAAAAATTGGTATGAAATCCCACCCTAAACATTTTATACCCCTCATCCATGAGGCCTGTTAAAATCCAATGATTGGATTATTACCCAATATTGTTATGCGTTCTTATTGTTCACAATATTTTGCTTAATTAAAGAATAATTATTGCAGACGTTTCGTCTCTGGAGTTTCTACAGGAGCTGTATTTTTCAGATGAAGATGAATCTTTGCCGCCACTGCCACCACCACATAGAACAGTTAGTATTTTAGTTATAGTTCTAGTCAACTTCATATACCTACTCAGTGTCATACTAAATAAATAAAAAACTAGATGGCTGACAAGGATAGCAAATAGGGAGAGGACTTCTTTTTCTTCTCTTCACCCTATTGCCTATATTTCCTAATCTGTTTTCAAATTATTATCTTTTACTAACATTGAAAGGCAAGGGAAACAATTAAGTATATTATTCAGCCGAACGGCTGTATCCAATGCAACATATATATATAATCGTATATTATATAATATGTTAATTTTGAATTCACTTAATTTCATAATGTAGTCAACATTTTTTGAGTGAATATTGTATGTGACATAGGAGTGTCTATTATTAAATTTACCTACTTATACTTTACTGTTGTAAATTAATTAGCAGAGTTACTTTAAGTAGATTATAGCTTAGCTTTGATATTGGCTGAAATTAAAGTATTGTAACACACAATGTTTTTTACAGAGTGGCCTGTAGAGAAACGCTTACAAAGGGTGACTACTATGATAATGGAGCAAGTCCCATTTGAGAATTATTTGGTGTTGAAGTACCTGCTAGAATTTTTGGAAAAAGTGAGTAAAGTTCGCTCATATTGTTGATATAATTATTTATTGTTTTTACACTGTTTTCAAGTCTAAATGAATGTAATTTTATAATTTTCTTTAAAATATCAAACAAATTTCAACATTTTTAATGCGATGAGCTTGCCACTTGTTTGGTTTAGATTCAAAACACCCATACCATTTCACCTCACACATTAGTCCCATCCTCAAATATGTTGCTGACATATTCGGGGACATCATCTAGTTTGAGAAGCCTGTAGCTTTCCGGTTTTGGGTAAGCCCATCCCATTCTCTGCATGGCCCTTGAATAGCGCAGTAGGTGCGGCATGGACAGGGGCACATTAGAACAAATCTGCATCTGGGATTGTCTCTAACTCCCGTAGTATGGAGATGTTTATTTGTTGTGTAATATCCTAAGAAGATTCCCAACGGCCACTGGTGGGATTTGCGTTTTGTTAAATTTCCAGGCCTATTGCCTTTGTACCAATAAATGTTAGGCCTTGTTGTATGTTAGTCATTAGAAAACTCCTTTGATGTTGTTCTAGGTATGCCATTAAATGGGTGCCCCGGAACCCAGATTAGTCGCACCCTGTTGTCCCTATCGATTTTATTTTTATCCAAAATGTCAGTAAATGTTTTTTATATTTTAATGAACAAGCAATACTTCTAAATCTTGTCACATTAAGGCCAATAATAACAACAATGTTCATGCCCATAATGCAACTTAGGTAAGTGGTATGCATGTGTTAGCATAAATGATAACACACTCATATTTTTTTTATCCAATGCCCATAGAAAAACACATAAATACAATATTTTAATGAAGACATGTTAATTTACCTATTTGTATTAAAATTTTACTTAAAACAAGGTTTCATTAGGTGTCTCAAAGTACTTATACTTATATATTTCTACTAGCTGACCCGCGCAACTTTGTCTGCGCGTTTAAATTTAACCGTTTACGCAGCGTACGCTCTTAAAAGGAATAATTTTTCCCCGTTTTTGCAACATTTTTCTTTGTTACTCCGCTCCTATTAGTCGTAGCGTGATGTTATATAGCCTATAGCCTTTCTCGATAAATGGATTATCCAACACAAAAATATTTTTTCAATTCGAATCAGTAGTTCCTGAGATTAGCGCGTTCAAACAAACAAACAAACTCTTCAGCTTTATAATATTAGTATAGATTAAAGGAAAAGTGAAAATGAGTAATAAAACAATGCAGTTAATTTTCATTTATAATATGGTTTAATCAATATATGTTAATAGATTCCACAAAATTACCTCAAATGAAAAAATATAATCAGAACATAATAACCATTAATTTATTTAAAATTGTTGGTCCGGTTAGTTTTAATTGCCTTCACTCACAGGTGAAATGCATTGTTAATTTAGTCTCATTGTGGTCAATTGGATCTTAGAAAGCTTCTGAATAGATGGTCTTCTATAAGTTTTTAATTGAGGATGTTGTTTATGAATGTGAAGGAATACAAACTTGGTTTAATTTACATATCTGAAATGGTTTCCCCAAATAGTCAGTGGGCATTAATCAGAGAGAATCAGCAAATATATCAGACAAAGATATCATTATATTTATAAGAAAGCAAGGAAAGTTTTCTCCAACCCTTGCCACCTCTATGTGTTCAGCATTGAGCGCAATTTCGCCATATTCATTCTCTGTCTCACTTTACCCTCTAGATGAAATTTTAGGTTTATTTTATTCCTTTCATTTTTAATGTTCGCATTACAGTAGTTAGCTAAAAGGTGATGAAATGACTTTATGTATGTTTGCATAAATTTATATACTCTGAGATATATTAAAGCCTTTAATAATTAAAGTAAATTTAATTTATTTACCAAAGTTTGAAAAATTCAATAATAATAATCTGTCACAATTACAACATTACAACCGTCACAGCACAGATTATTTATCAGCCGTAAAGTTGTTTTTTTCAGATAAGAAAAACTACGAATATAAGATTTCATCCAATTTTTTTTTTTATAAAAATTTTAATTTCTTTTAGGTAGTTAAACTTTAATGTTTTATTTTTATTACCAAAATCAGTATCAATCGTAAGTTTAAAGTTAAATAATGATAGATGTTATCAGTCGATGTCAAGTAACTACCTACTTCAGATTTTTATAAGTTCGAATCACGGTTATCATTTTCAATAGCTGCATCTTCCCGCTGGAGACCTAGTCCCCCTTCTGGATTAGTGTTTAGGCAACTTTCATTCTCATTCGTACCCGTATTGTTTAGGTGAAGGACCGCGCCTGCTTGAACAAGATGAATGGCAGTAACCTGTCCATTGTTTTTGGCCCCAACCTCGTGTGGCCGGCAGTCGGATTTCCATCCATGGACCACGCCCGTGCCATCAATGAGTTCATCAACTTTTTGCTGGAGCATCGCAAAGGAATATTCATTATCACCTCTATTGAATAAATTTATTTTGAGTTATTATTTTTACCCGACGCATTGGCGGTTTATACCAATTTCATGTAAAAATCTTGTAAAATAATTAATAGTAGTATATTTTTAGAAGGATTAAAAAAATATTAAAACATTTTCAAGTCAATAATTTGACAATTCCTAACTACCTATATTATGCATCTAGAATAAATATTTTAATAGTTTGTAAGGGTTGTGTAAAGTAATTTTGTAAGGGAAAAAGCTACCTTCCTGTAATATCTTCTATTTTCTAGTATTTAGAATTGCTTGTGGATGCGTCGATTTTAATTTTATGGTTAGGGATTAATAGTAAAACGGGAGTCCTAAGTTTAAGTAAATACCAAAGTTATGTTATAAGAAGGTAAATGTTGCCTCATTCCAAGAGTCATTTATAAGGTTCAAAGCCATTTAGAAGTATGATATTTTATTTATTCTCAAATATATATAGTATATTTAGCAAATACCTGTATATAGGTAGGTATTTCCTAAAAATATGTATAGAAGTAGTTTGGTAAATTACTATTTAGTCTTGTTAGCGTTTGTGTTTACTTGTTATACATGATCGTTATCACAAGACTTTTAAATGTTCCTGAAACAGGAACCTGTTGTCAAACTTATTGAGAAATGGTTGAGTGAGTTCATTAAACATTTTTTTTTCTAAAGAAAACTTGCGTGAAATATATTTTCAAAATTATTTATTATTGAGTATGATTATTTTTATTAAAGCGTTAAGTTGACTAAATGGTAATTGATAAAATAAATCAATGAAATTGTTCTTAGGCTGTAGTATAGTATTGTAAATAATAATTTATAGGGTATTCGCTGAAATTTATCCATTTCTTCGGTAACTAATATCACAAGAGATTAATTTAGAAATTAAAGTCTTTATGTATAATATTAATTGGCCTTAAGATTAAAATACATATTTGAATTTATATTATAATATTATAGGATATCCATTGTTGTAAGGTTCATATTTCCAAATAATAATATTGCATGATAGTTTAGGCGACTAGGATGATGTAATAGTTTATTGTTTTCTTATTATGGACTGATTATTATATAAAGTAAGAATTTATTATACAACTTTTATATTGTTAGTATCATATAAATGTTTATAAATTGTTATATCTAACTGATTATTTATTACGAATCTCTTTTGCTAAACAATTGCAAGAAATTCAAGAAATAAAAACTCTTAACGCAATAAAGGAGATAGCTTTTTTGTGAGATAAATGGTCTGATTTTGTCGCTCAAAGAAAGCATCTTCTTTCAGTAATTAATATAATAAATGTATTAATTCGCAAAATTATAAGGAACATTGTTTAGTTTTTAAAATACCTACTATGAATGTTTTAATAAATAATATTTAATAGATCGAACAAACAAGGTATTTCGTCAATTGTATTAAATTTGTAGTACCTAATTAATGTCTGTAATTGAATGTTTTAAAATAGGCACTGTTATTTATTAAAGTGAATTGTTACAAAAAAATATATATTGCATGTTAAATTGAACCATATTAAAAATAAAACACATTTTTCTATATAATAATATAGTTTTATTTATTTATATAGGTTAGACCAATCATATACCTTGGAGACTAATGCTAGTTTTCCTCTGTCATATTGACATGGAACAAGAGCGACAAAATACATTTATAACTAGGTTTAGGCCAACCTCGGTTTAGCGAAACGTTGCAAAACACAGCAGTAACCCTAAAAGAGAGACTGAACGCTAAAAAACTATTCGCGTCTCAGATTACATTGAGCGCCAGCAGTTCACCTGTGTGTGTTTGGTGAGGTTCCACCATTCCAATTGTACTAAAGCAAGCAGTAGAACAAAATGGATTCTTTAGGCCATTATTACTATTTTTATTGACCATTTAGTCAAAGTTATAATTATGGAAAATTATATAAATGTGGGAATAGGAAAATGAGGACCTATTATAAATTACTGGAAATAAAGTGGTATTTGTAATAGCAGTTAGGAGGTATTGCCACTTCATCGACGAAATGTAGAACTCGATCGACGAGGAACGTCAAATCCCATACATTTGAGAATCGATTAGAGTTGTAATCCCAAAGGGATTACAACTCTAATTGATTCCGTTCTTTGAACAGAGAACGAATAAATTAAAAAATATATGTAACACAAACGGCTCACATGAATCTTTGAACAGCCCAGTGGCCTTGTTCAGAGCTTGCAACCGCTAATCACGACAAGACGTTGCGTAAACTGTAAATATGGAAATATAAGCTCTATTACTATGGTCATATAGTATGTATTAGGTTGGCTATAATAATGCCGCAATCTTGAAATACACGAATTCTTCGCAAGTTTGAACATGTGTGGAGCATTGGAATTTCAACTTTATAATTAACAGGATAGAACTTATATTTCAATACCAGTACTTTACGCAAAATGCGTGACGGTAAACGTGCCAAAACTCGGAATAAAGCCCCAGGGGCTCTAGAGGAAAATCAGGCGAGGCGACATGTCATGTCGCGTCGCCTCAGTCAAAAACGAATGTATTTTGACAGTGACATTAGGCGTGAGGTACGCTGTCACCTGCCAAAGTCTATACAGTTTTGATTGAAGACGACACGACACGTCGCCTCGCCTAATTTTTTTCTAGAGTGTTTTGTGTGTTCCCCTATGTTGTATCACTTTGTTTGTATTGTACTGCAGTCCAATTATGACCACTTTGTTATTAGTTCTAATTAGGCTCATATTTCGACAAGCTTTACACTAGTTCTAAATTAGAACTTCTTAGTATAGATATTATGCCACATCTACTTATTCAACTTAAGCTAAACTTTATCGAAAATTCGGAAATTTGCCAATTGAAAAAAAATACAATGATTGAACCACGGAATAGAAAAAACCAGTGGAAAAGCTATAAAGCACCAAATGTATTAGAACCGGTGTAACCACTTCGTCCTGATTGGTTGCAAATATACACAGCATTTTAAACACTATTCTCCAAATAATTAGATTTAAATTCATATAAAAAAATAATCATGCAATCTATCATAAAGTAGTAAGAACCTCCTATAAATGTTTTGTTCAGTCGACATAAGGCATATTATCTTTTATATAAAAAAAGTATTTTAGTTTATTCTAGAACTTTCCTTGCATAAAAATATAATAATTCAAAGGCGGCGACATAATAAAATATTTAAAGTATCGATATCGATGCTTTTTTTAAATATAAATGTGCTCTATATATTTAAACGCAGATGGAAGGGAAAACTTTTTAGAAAACATAGCTATAAAACTTTTAGAATATATAAAGGCTTAAAAACTGATTTTTGAGATAAGTTTATTTTTTTAAGTTGAGTTGGGTGACGTTGTCGTGACGTGAGCACGAAACAAAACTTTGGGACGCTATCTTAATATAACTAGCATTTTTGTAATAAAAATAAAGAAATTAGGCAAAATGAAGAAATTATTTTTGCCTGGAATATTACATTATTTTATAAAAATATTTTTTATCGTTATTTAAAAAAAAATGGGTTTTTAGTCGCAATGGTACAGACCCCAATTTTTAATATAATATCATAAACACTTCCAATACCTCTATGTATGTAGTAATAAAAAAAACACGGTAACTTGATTAAAAAGCTTAACGATTTTCAAAGTTGGAAATGCTGTTAGTTTTGTATATTCATATCCTTTTTTTATATTAAAATATCATTTTCTATAAAATGTTTAGAACATATGGTGCTTGATTTTGTTGGCATCCAATTAGTTCTACCTGTTGCATCAATCCATTTCCCTTTGACTGTGGCGTCTTTGGGAAACCTAAAAATATTTTAAATGAACGTTAGAAAGTTGGTTAAGTTCTTATTGATGACCTTTCAATGTTTTAATGAAATTATATATAAACCGCTCATTGTAACAATATGGTAAATGGTAAGTAATGGTAAGTAATTGTAACAATGGTAGCCTACTAAATTTTGATTATTCAATTTTATAAACTATTAATTTCAATTTCTTTTTACAAACAACTGTTACTGTGTCTAAATATGAACACAATTCTTCTAAATAGAGAATGGCTGCTGCGCTATAAAGTTTTTTTTATGTATGTGTTTTAAGGTAAACCAACCAAATTGTGCTCACTTATACGTATAGGGAGTTTATCGTTATAAAGAGTTTACACGTACATTTTATTATTCTAAGCCCACACTATTAAAAAAAATGTATGCGATACAATTTGAATAAATATTAAAAAAAATATGTAAGTTATAATTTTGTATAATTGCCGAAACTGTTCCTTCTTTTCTTTAAATAAATAAGTTATATCGATAAGCACCCACTACAACACTAACCGAGTAGCAAAGAACTTTTGAAATCTAAATTTCAATCTAAAGTATTCTTTATTACAATTACATAAGGTTGATTTTAACTTCATTTAAACTACAATTATTAGTAAACTAAAATAAGCTAAGGTTTCTAAAGAATACTAACAAAATCGTACTTACCGTTGATACGAAACACCTCCATTACGAAGATTTTTTCTCCTACTATCGTTTTTGCACTCCAGAATGCAACAATACGGCATATTTACAATAATTATGCGGAAAAATCAGGAACGACGCGAGACTACCAACTCGAAGCGATGTTAGACACGAATGATAACGATTTGGATCAAATAAGCGTAGCTACGCTTAATTGTGCCACACTAAACACGCCTACTTTGCACTTCCACTTGTTTTTTCTATTCCGTGGATTGAACGAAATAAATATTGAAACAAGCGTCTAATTAAATGTTTTTCAAGTATGTTACTGATGACAGGATAATAATAAAATATAAATAATGTTTTTCGTTTTCATTTTATATCCTTATAACGTAAAAAAATATTAAATAATTATATTCATTTAGTTTTTTTTTATAGCAACACTTAACTCCAACTATCAATGTAGTTCTTTTCACGAAGTACCACATAATATTTTGAAATAATAAATATAAGTTAATATATGCGGCAAAATAAATGCATAAATACCTAGGTATTATTATTTTCAATTAATTCTTATTTAGTTTAAAGGTGGGAAGAATTTAAGGGCTCTACAACTTTTCTAGGCCGACCTATGGGTCTAGTTTCGGTTTTACTCTGTGGGATCACCGGTTTTCAGGAGATTACTACATCGAATTCTCATCGAGTTATTCTCCTTTCAGAGTGCGGTTACGAAACGGGCGGTTGGATAAAATAAATATAAATTGTCGCCGCCGTCTCATAACTGCACTATTTAGCCGGCATAGTGGGAGCAATCAATGTTGTTAAACAACAATGTGTTGATCGACCCCATTCATGGACTTTGTAGGACTACTTATCATCAGGTAGATACAATGTCACATGCCGTGCTCCAATATATATATATTTTTTATCAGAGCACGGCATGTGACTTTGTATGTACCTGGTGGTAAGCAGACCTACAAATTCCATTAATAACGCGTTGTTGTTTAACAACATTGATCGCTCCCACTATGCCGGCTAAATTATGCAAATACGAAATGGGCGGCGACAAAGACGTACTTATTTGCATTACGAGTCGCTGTTTTATCGTCAAATCAATCTCCCGTTTCGTAACCGCATCATGAAAGGAGACTACTACCTCGACGAGAATATCAATGCAGTACTATCTGAAGAAGTGTAGAGCCCACAGACTAAAACCGAAACATGACTGGGTCACTTGACGGTTTTACTATAATTGTAATAAGTAATTAAACTTAGAAAATTTCGCAAAATCAATTTTAAAGGAGAATTTTACTTGTAAAAGTTAGTACAAGAGTAACTTACTTCGTCTGTAATTTTGGCAGTTGTTTGATATTATTTGACAAAATACCCATTCGAACTAAAACGGTCATAATTTCGGTTTTCATACAAAAAGCAAAGCTAAACTTTGACTTGTATTTGGTCGTCAAACAGAACAGGTTGTGATCGCAAAATATCAAGTTTAACTTTATAAGTTCTAAATTAGATGTAATAAATGTGGGCATAATTGGGTTGCTGTTTATACCTAGTGTTAAATGTTTAACCTAAACTAATATTTTTTGACTTTCTTTTTTATAAATCGAAAATTAAAATATTTTTACTCCTACGTGCCTTTTTAACAACTTGACATTGGCAGAATTACGCGTAAAAGCCATTCACCAAAATTATAATAATCTTTGTACAACTACCTTCATAAGTTCATAGCAAATTTGCAATCGTGTCGTAGCTGAACATAATATTAGTAAATGTGTTATCTTAGTATTTATTTGTTGTAAAATAAGTGGTTATTGTTTCATTGTAGTTATTTAATTTTCTTTATTAGTTGATTAATTTAATGGCGAACGCTACGACTTCCAAAGACATGGCCGAACCAGAAACAGGTGGGTGTAACTTGTACTAATATGTGTATAGGTGTTGTGTTGTTGTAGTAATCGTGTTATGTAGTTTCATGCCTGACTAAATTTACATATAAAAGTTCTTTAAATTGAATTGTTTAAATCTTTTGTAGTGGTAGAAGTCGCCGACGAAAGTATTACATCGTTGACTGGCGACCTGGATTACGAACCTGAATTAGAATTTGACGATACGGAGCTCGAACCACCATCACGACCTAAGTCACGGCAGTTTAGTAAGTAAAAAAACGATTACTAAAAAACAAACTGTTTATCGTTAAAGCAAGTAGGTAGGTAATTAAAATTTATTAATCATTTTCAGTGAGATATAATTAGTTAGTGAATATATTTGTTAAAGCGGCCATATTCTGTTTCTTATAACGGAAACGTTAGGTTGTCGAAATCATATAAATTTGCCATTAAACAATCGGCAACAACGAACACCAAAAAAGTCATGCGCACTATTCCCTTGTATTATACTCGTATGAAGGTACATTTGGCTTGAAAGTGTTTAGTGTTACATGTCGTGGCCATTGTGCATGAAGGATTTCGTTATTTTGACAATCTAACGTTACCTTTAAAAGAAACGCGATATGGTAGTTATGGTTTTAGTGCGCTATAATGATTCTAAAAATTTGTAACCGATTTTCTTATCCCTCTCGAGATAAGAGAATCTGCTACCACCGGCTCAAGGAAAGGGACTCTACAACTCTCAGGGCGCCTTGACAGAGGTGGAATTAAGTTACATGTTTATCATACAAAGTTATTTTATTTACAATAAAACTTACAAACTAACTTGAGACTAAGGGTACAACTTAAATAATAGTTTATTAACACAATTTTGATGATGAAGGGTTATAGTCTTTATTGGTGATGCCGTTCTGCGACACTGCCTAAAAGGGGCACACTACCGCCTAAGCGTATAGCAAATGCCTGAACACTAGATTAGAACATACACATGGGATGAGGAGACGCTTTTGGCAGCAGCACCAGCCTCACGACGAAGATGTGATGTGGATGGTGTCCTGCATCTGTCCTCGGTCGATCAAGCAGTTTCTCAGTCCCTGATAGAACTCGCAGACGGATTTCACCAGCACTAGACGTGGGTACTAGGAACCCCTGTGAAATTCAATCCAATTAATATTTGAATCACAGGCTTTGAACTCGATTTAAACGTTATTACACTTACACTAGGGTTTTTAAAAATTGCACTCAATAAATTAAAAAAGACAATATTACTAAGAATTTAGATATAAAAATGCGGGACGCTTCTACTTGCGCTCCTTTTTATTCTTTCCACGGACTACTTTTTATCCACATCGTTGTGATTGGTTTATTTTATTTTTTGACCAATCGCAAACTTTCTTTCAATGCAACGGGCATTCAACACAAGAGTTTATTTTATCTTCTATTTTAGATTAGTATTTAATTATCTAAATAAATATAATAATTAACTGAATATATTTACTAGACTAAAAATGATTCTGTATCATATTTTGGGTTTATGAACTATAATATATATCATATTATAGTGCATAAACCCATATATGAATATTATTGACATCCGCTATGGATTTTCTGACATTTAGCCGCTAGGTGGCAACATAGTCTCTAATTTTACCTAACTCAAATAATAGATGTTTACACAGCACCCTTTTTACGTAAAAAAATTAAAATTAAGTTTTTAATTTTTTCCTAAATAGAAAGATATAGGCAAGTATCAGACATAGTATCTGACTGAGATGAGTGCTGGACAAATACTTTCTATTTTATTGTGGAAAGTTTAAGCAAAACCTAATATACAAATTTATAAGTTCATTGTCTATAAGGTCGATAACATAATGTAACATGTGTAACAATGAATATAACATATAGATAATCAATTGGTTTTCATTAAAAACAATTGAAATTAAGAAAAATACAACATACATATTTATTTCATGCAGTTGTATATGCTATATGTATTTAAAACAAATATTAAGTCTTATTTTAAGATAGTTACATTATATATTTTAATAATTAGTATGACACTTTATATATATAACTGTAACAGTTAATAGTGTTTCATACTTATTTCAGCTACAATAAAGTTATATTTTCATAAATGTGTAAATATGAAAAAAAAATTAAATTGATTTACATGCATATATTTTTATTTACATACGAGTATATGTGTATAAATATGTATTTATTTCCCGACTGATTTTATTACAATCTGTTTACTGAAGTGGTGATTCCAATGAAGCTGAGTTGTCCCCTTGCTTAATCCGACAAAACAACCTATCACTCACATACAGAGGCTTCCTTACATATCATCTTTTATACTACTTCTTTAACGCATCTTCTAACATTCTTCGACTCATACAACATCATTCATCATACTTCAGTATATCCTTTATGTGGTAATTACCTAAGTTTTTACTATCACAGTCAGACAATTGATAAACCAGACTAGAAAGCCTTAGCTAAAGCTAAGTGACTGCCTTGGGACTACCCATGAGACCAGGTCTCGCATTGTTCACAGGTTTGTAAGACTTACACACCTCACATTTATTAACATAAGAAACTGTATCATTGTACATGTTTGGCCAAAAATAATGCAAAGATAAACGTTTATGAGTCTTCATTATACCTAAATGAGCGCTAGTACAATCATCATGACATTTCCTTAATAATTCTAATCTATTTTCTTCTGGAATAACTAACTTCCAAGCGAACTCTGACGTTAACTTATATTTATTTTTACAATTTCTATAGAGTTTATTATTATGTATTGTAAAATTTGGATGTTTTCGCGGATTAGATACACATTTCTGAAACATAGATAGATACCAGGCATCATTAGTATTATCGCAAGGGATTATGGACTAGTATATATAGGAAGCATATACTATGGAAGCATCTGTATGAATAGAGAAAGGTAAATTAAAATTTGGACATTTTAAAATTGGAGCTGAAACTAAAGCTGTTTTTAGAAAATTAAAAAAAACTTGAACTTTCAGCTTCTAAAGTCCAATCAAATTTAACGCTTTTCTACGTCAACTTACATAAAGGTCTGGCTATATTAGAAAAATTATCTATGAAGCGACGATACCAACCCACCATTCCTATAAACCTCTTTACTTCCTTAGCATTGGTTGGGGTTGGATAATTTGAAACTACTGAAACTTTGTTAGGATCTGTATGTAATCCTACTACATATCCTAAATATTTAAGTGCCTCGCGACAAAACTTAGATTTTTCCATATTAATGGTTAAATTAGCATTTTTTAAACGTTCATAAACTATATTTAATAGATTAATATGCTCATTAAAATTAGATGACACTATTATTATAATGTCATCTTGAAAGCAGAAAACTCTGTCAGATTATTTGGTCCCGAATTTGGGGACCAAATAATCTATCCATTAATCTTTGCATGGTTGCCGAGGCACCTACAAGACCAAAACACATGACATTAAACTGAAAAAGTTTTCTACCAGGCATGGTGAACGCTGTTTTTTTTCAGCAGATTGGTCAGAATCATAAGTGATTTGCCAGTAGGCTGAACTTAGGTCAATCGAAGATAAATATTTAGCATCTCTTAGTCTATCTAATATTTGATTAATATAAGGTAAGGGGTAAGCATCTGGTTTAGACACATTATTTAGCTTTCTACAGTCTAAACACAACCGTAAATCACCATTTGGTTTTTGAACCATAACTACTGGGGAATTCCATGGAGATACTGATGGTTTAACCACTCCCATATCTAGCATTTTATCAAGTTCTTTTTCCAAAGCCTGTTATTTAACAGAAGAGAGTGGTATATATCTCTGCTTAATAGGGGATTGATCAGATGTTTTGATTTTATGTGTGATCAAGCTTGTTCTACCTAAACCTACCTTATCAGTATTAATATTCTGAAATTGATTTATTATTTTTTCAATACTTCTACGTTGCTCCTTTGAAAGAGAGTTGAAATCTTCTAAACCAACATTATCATTTGCAATTAGATTTATAGAATAATTATGATTATTGAATGAAACACCATTTATTAAATTATTCGCTAAATTAAATTTTGACCAAAAGTCCACACCTAATATTACTGAAGTAGTAATCTGTATTCTGTTATTAATATATAATTCTGTATAATTATTATTAAAAACCACTGGCAAATCTATATAATCTAAATTATTTAATTTGGAACCATCAGCCGTTTGAACAAACTCGTTATGATGCTTATTAAAGGAAAATCCCAACTCCATGAAGATTTTATTGAACACTATTTTTAAAATTTTGGTTATATTGATATTGGAAGTACTAGGCTCTGAAAAATCTGATGATCTTGCCTGGGCAAGTTCTAGTTTCTTAAGATATTTCTTTAAAGTACCTATACTATCAATATCAAGCAAAGCTAAATCTTTTATATAATTTGGCCTGATGTTATGCAATAAAACTTTTCTTTTTCATACATAGGAACCATCAACCTACTGAACATAGCTTGCATAGTTGTTAGATAATTAATAATGCTCTCATCCTTTGCTTGAGTACGCTGCCTAATTTAAATTACCAATTTATAGTCAAAATCTGGGATATCAAAGTCTTCCTTTAAACTAGAAAATAAATCATGATAAGTTCGAAAATTATGTTTATTTGTTTGATACCACTGTAATGCAGTTTTATCCAACAAATCACAAAAACAATTTAATAAGTCAGCATCATTCACATGGCGAGCAATTCTAAGTTCCTCTAACCTTTCTAAGAATACACATACACATGTAGTTCCATCAAATTTTAAATTTAATGAATTTAAAATAACAGATTTCTCCTTTATATATACAGTATTGATCCCCTCACTCCTTGTACACACCTCTGTTGGCTTCAAAATCAGAGTCAGAGGTATCATCATTGTCGTCCGCCAATAAGGATATGAGTCTACCACGCATCCTAATCACTCTCTCATTCTCCTTAGGCAACCGCGACAACCTCAACAACATGTAATCAGCCCTAGCCCTAACCTTGCACTCATTGCCGCCAGATACCTGTTCCAACTCCTTTATCTTCAGGTCGCAAGTGTCTAACTCCGAGTCTAGGCTGGTTAAATCTAGAGAGGACAGATGCAGGCTTCCACGCTGACATTGCTTCAGCGCTTGCCGGTACTGCTGTCTCAGGGCATCTCTGGTGTCTTCAGGTTTGGCTGAAATACCATAAAGAGCCAGTTCATTAACTAATTCATCCTTGAGGAGGAAGGCTATCTTGGGTTTGGAAGACATTGCTTAAATTATTTCTATAAATTAAAACTCAATTCCAAAAAAAAACCAATAATAATTATAAACAAAAATTGAAATCTAAAATTATAAAACTAAATTCTAAAATTTTAATATGTAATTGTAAAAAAAAATCAACTGAAAAAAATTAAGTGACCAGAGAGTATAAGAAAAATTTTGAATTCAAATTTAACAGTTGAACTCCAAAATTAAAAATAACAAAATATGAGGGTATGGTTTAAATTTTTACAGCTGGAAAAAAAATTACACATTAATATTAAGTTTTATTCCACACTCTGTCTATATTTATTTTACAATCCCAGCCCCAAGATGGGCGCCAATTTTGTAACCGATTTTCTTATCCCTCTCGAGATAAGAGAATCTGCTACCACCGGCTCAAGGAAAGGGACTCTACAACTCTCAGGGCGCCTTGACAGAGGTGGAATTAAGTTACATGTTTATCATACAAAGTTATTTTATTTACAATAAAACTTACAAACTTGAGACTAAGGGTACAACTTAAATAATAGTTTATTAACACAATTTTGATGATGAAGGGTTATAGTCTTTATTGGTGATGCCGTTCTGCGACACTGCCTAAAAGGGACACACTACCGCCTAAGCGTATAGCAAATGCCTGAACACTAGATTAGAACATATAGGTCACCTTTTAGGCCAAGAAATCCACATGGGATGAGGAGACGCCCGAGATACTTTTGGCAGCAGCACCAGCCTCACGACGAAAATGTGACGTGGATGGTGTCCTGCATCTGTCCTCGGTCGATCAAGCAGTTCCTCAGCCCCTGATAGAACTCGCAGATGGATTTCACCAGCACTAGACGATCCTATGCCGACATTTCACGCATGGCTAATTTTAACCGGGTACTAGGAACCCCTGTGAAATTCAATCCGATTAATATTTGAATTACAGGCTTTGAACTCGATTTAAACGTTATTACACTTACACTAGGGTTTTTAAAAATTGCACTTAATAAATTTAAAAAGACAATATTACCAAGAATTTAGATAAAAAATGAGGGACGCTTCTACTTGCGCTCCT
This sequence comes from Monopis laevigella, assembly GCA_947458855.1. Classification (NCBI taxonomy): domain Eukaryota; kingdom Metazoa; phylum Arthropoda; class Insecta; order Lepidoptera; family Tineidae; genus Monopis; species Monopis laevigella. The sequence continues at coordinate 33,967,848 of OX381576.1, read as the reverse complement.
TTTTATTCTTTCCACGGACTACTTTTGATCCGCATCGTTGACTCGTTGTGATTGGTTTATTTTATTTTTTGACCAATCACAAACTTTCTTTCAATGCAACGGGCATTCAACACAAGAGTTTATTATATCTTCTATTTTAGATTAGCATTTAATTAACTAATTTAATTATCTAAATAAATATAATAATTAACTGAATATATTTACTAGACTAAAAATGATTCTGTATCATATTTTGGGTTTATGAACTATAATATGATCGTTATTGACATCCGCTATGGATTTTCTGACATTTAGCCGCTAGATGGCAACATAGTCTCTAATTTTACCTAACTCAAATAATAGATGTTTATTTAGTTCGTATTTATTACGTAAGATGGCGCTTATATCTCGCAGAGACAAATTTTCTATGTTACAAAGTTTAGGTAGTCGCGTGTCTGTATTATATTTTTCATATTTAAGTTTACTTATAGGATACTATTGTGCAAAAATTGGCTAAACTGTACTTTAGATTTCCGCGACGCTGATTTTTTTATAGACATACGTAAATGGAACAAGTCGTTTTGCAAAATTTCAATTGTCGGAAATATATAGTTTTCTAGAAAAAAATGGTTAAAGTTTTTAAATTTCCTTACAAAAAACGCAATGGAAACAGATTTGACTTTTTTTTGTATACGTTTTTATGAAAAAAAAATTGATTAATATATTTTTTTTATTACTAAACAAAATCTTTAGTTATACCCAAACCACTTAGATTAGAAAAATAGGCCGCAGTGAGCGAATGGGCAAGTACCCAAAACTGAATTAGATGGGTTAGATTTAAAAGGTGTGCAGGAAGCGAGCGGAGCGAAGCTTTCTGTCTCACCTTCGGCATTAGGTTATTTTTTTATAACCACACAAAAACTTCAGTACTCAAAGCATACTCAAAGCCTAAATTTAATGAAGGCGACACAGAAATTCCCCAAATTTTATGGTTAGGATTTTGAACCTTATTCTTTCCGTTCTAAAGCCCGTTTTTGTTTAATAATCTAAACATAACCTAAAAACACTAATATCTAGAAAACTAGGCATTTCCGACAAAGGAGGGTGGTACCAGGGGGTAGCCCTGAGTACCCCTCTCTTTTCCGCCCCCTCCTTTCCCTAAATCCGCGGGCTCTAAAGTACATTTTTACCCAAAAATGTACTAATTTTGTATAATAAGCATTCGTAGTGATCTTAAGTGTATCATTAACGCACTGAACTCGGTGTTTGTGTTAATCTCAAAGAATCCCATTTTCTTCTGTAAAATGGTGGTACCCGTTATACTGTTGACTATATTTTCCCTTCTTCACATGACATTGGCATAACTATACGGTCATGTGGCCATTCGTAATTATATCCTAGTCCTTTCCCTATTCCTGTCTATCCCACTTTTACTTTAAATTATATAAAAAAATAATCTACCCGCATACTAGACATAGAAAAAATTCCGCGTAAGGCTAGAGGCCATTATTTAAAAGGAGAAGAAAAAGAAGCTAAAGTTTCAAACTAAAATATGGTTAGAGGTATTATTAATTAGTATAGCGTGTTAAGTATTCGGAGATCGTGATTATGAGTGAACTACGCGGTAACGATGAAGCTGGAGCCGGTTGTTCCATGAACGAAGAGTTCATACTCGTATCATCAGAGGCTGAGAACATACCTGAGACACCCCCAGAAAAACTTTCAACCATCGACCGAATTGTACTCACACTCGCACAACAAGTAAATCAGCAGCTCACAAAATATACCCTAGGGAAATGCGTCTAATTCAATTGCATTGAAACCTGAAAAAAAGATTCAAAATGTGTCATTCCAGGATCTAAAGAAGAGAGACCAATGAGCATAATAAGATTACAACAATTTAACTCTTCAAATTGGAAGGCTGTCAAGCAGGTACAGTAAAACTTTACAGCCTCATTTGGCTTACTTAAATACTATTTAATCAGTTCTTCCAACGCTCAAAGAATCATTGCAAAGGGGTTTACAAGAAGTGATTGATTGGGCCCATTTTAAATAGATAACAATTTGAAAAATATGATGCCTATGATATGTAGCAAAACGTGAAAGACTCATAAATCAGAGTTAAAGAATAAGAATACTCATTAAGACACATTCCTCCAAGTGACTTATACAAGAAAGATATATAAAAGTAATTAAGTATGCCATGTGATTCAAGATTTAAATAATAATAGAGGTATTTTTCCGCCCATTTTAAATAGATAACAATTTGAAAAATATGATGCCTATGATATGTAGCAAAACGTGAAAGACTCATAAATCAGAGTTAAAGAATAAGAATACTCATTAAGACACATTCCTCCAAGTGACTTATACAAGAAAGATATATAAAAGTAATTAAGTATGCCATGTGATTCAAGATTTAAATAATAATAGAGGTATTTTTCCTATAGGCGATAGTACTCCTTTAGACCGGAAGAGAGTGGCAGTGCCCTATTGAATTGTCAGGCTTACCTTTTAAGAAAAAAAAGCTCTGACGCGTCAAATGATGGAGGCGACTTATGTCAAAGAAGTTATTTATTACTACCTATATTGTGCTCTGCAAAACTAAAATTAAGATCAACATAATAGAATAATCAATACTAGTTGACCTGTGTGAATTTTCTCAATTGTGAATGGAACAGTGATGGGTGAATTTTTCAATGCCAAAAATCCTAAACTACACGGAATAGCAAATGATCATAAACTAAGCTCTAGGGCTTGTTCTATGTGTACCAGAAGTAACAATATAACACATATAATATTTTATAAACACACAGAACATGACAAACTGTACAGAAAAACGTAGGTACTGATATTTTTTGCCGTGGTTGGGAATCAAACCCATGACCTCCGGATACAACGCCAAAGGCGCAACCACTAGTCTACGGAGGTGCCCACTTAAAAAAATCATCCTGTACTTATAACTGTTTATTAGTTTAAATTTGACTTTTTGTTGACCCGGCTTTGTCTATCTTATTATTTGTATATATAATATCAAATATAAAAAAAATATAAAAAAATGGTATGAAAACCCACCCTAAACATTTTATACCCCTCATCCATGAGGCCTGTTTAAATCCAATGATTGAATTATTACCCAATATCTTATACGTTCTTATTGTTTACAATATTTTGCTTAAGTAAAGAATAATTGTTGCAGACGTTTCGTCTCGGGAGTTTCTACAGGAGCTGTATTTTTCAGATGAAGATGAATCTTTGCCGCCACTGCCACCACCATATAGAACAGTTAGTATTTTAGTTATAGTTCTAGTCAACTTCTTATACCTACTCAGTGTCATGCTAAATAAATAAAAAACTAGATAGCTGACAAAGATAGCAAATAGGGAGAGGACTTCTTTTTCTTCTCTTCACCCTATTGCCTATTTTTCCTAATCTGTTTTAAAAATTATTATTTTTTACTAACATTGAAAGGCAAGGGAAACAATTAAGTATATTATTCAGCCGAACGGCTGTATCCAATGCAACATATATATATATAATATTATATAATATCTTAATTTTGAATTCACTTAATTTCAAAATGTAGTCAACATTTTTTGAGTGAATATTGTATGTGACATAGGAGTGTCTATTATTAAGTTTACCTACTTATAGTATATGTCCAAATACGAAATACAACCAGAGAGGGGTGAAATTTAGGTCAGAGAAACTTTGCAGAGGGCTAAACATGTCTCTCTCGTAATCTCCCTATCCAGGATATGTTTCATGACTAATCTACTTTCCATTAATTTATTATTATAACATTTTGGAGTTATTGAGTATTTTTTTTTGTTTTCCTGAACACTAATGTTCGGATTAATAGTTGTTGCTAAGCCAGTACTTAGCACGAGCCATTGCTTAGAACCATCAAAGTGACAGTTGTTTCTATAATAGTCGGTGCTCCGAGCGGTGACCCAGGCTAAAGCTTGAGCCGGTGCTCGGCTAAGCATTAGTCTCGATATTCCTTTACTTAAGTCATGCTCAGCGTTAGACTTTTATTTCTCAAGTTTCTGTTGATTGTGTAATTATGAAATTTTTAGTTGTTTTAAAAATATTGTTTCCTATTCTTCTAGTTTTCTTTTATTTCTTGTGTATATTTCATAATTTATTCATACAAAATCTATGATTTCTTCTGTTTTCAGTGCAAATTAAACATTTTATATTATAAAACTTCAACAGTAGAGGTTCACCAATCTCCATGGAAATGTAACTTCTCAATACTTTGAGGTTTTTTGCACCAGTATTCCAAGTAATATAGGCGTTGCTTGGCTTAGCTGCGTATATTTACTTAACTATTATAGTGCAAAGTGGTTGCTCGGCTAAGCATTGTTTGAGTATTACTTTCGTGAGCACGACTTGAGCCAGTGCTTAGCCATGACTATTAATCCGAACATAAATGCGCGACCAGAATTCACTCTAAACGCTTTAAAATAAGGTGTATTATTTGGTTACATAGCTAATTATACAAAATAAAACATGCCCTATTATAAGGTGACAAATCTCAAATTAGTAGTAATCATAAATCCGCCAGTAGTTTTCATGTGTTGCTCCAACACACCGGCAGATTTCTAACTGAGATGTTTGTTTTAGATTGGAATTAATGCCTTATTAATCAGCAAGAAGGTCGTGGAAGTATTTGGTGATGACAATTTTGGCCGCCGAATCATAGTGTTCTCAGCTTGTAGAATCCCAGACACTACAATTGTTACCTCCGACAAACTATTACAGTAAGTACCTCTATATTAAGGTGGGAAGTAGAGCCAAATAGCAAAATTCTTATGTATTCAAACAATATTTTCACATCATACTAACCACTTAACAAAAAGTATATTTATATATTAATCTTTGTTATTCGATCGTGTTGTTTATATTTATTATTTTTCTTACTGTAAAAAAACAATTCTCTCGAATACTGAATATACTATTTAAAATACTCCTTTTACACATATATGTATTAGAAAATCACTAATAATTTATAAATAATTCTATAAAATTTTCAAATTAAATGTACTAATCATTTCATGCCTGAAATAATATGAGATAGTAAAAAGAAGCAGTTTAACGTCAAATAAATGGCAACACAAGCGAGACCTATTTGACTTTTTCATGATTCAAAATGTATAAACTGTTCTAAATACATATATTATATTTACTAATAAATGGTATTTCTTTCAGGTACATTATTAGCGCTCTAGATAATTACGTTGAACAAGATTACACCCTAATATACTTTCATTACGGTTTAAGCCCAAGTAACCGTCCGCCCTTCACCTGGTATTGGAACGCCTATAAGCAATTTGATAGAAAATATAAGAAGAACCTAAAGGCGCTATACATCGTACACCCGACTAAGGTCGTGAAAACCGTTTGGGCCTTGCTCAGACCACTCCTAGGCATTAAGTTTGGAAGAAAAATGAACTACTTTAACTACTTGCACGAGCTCCATCAACACATCAATATTAATTCTATTAATATTCCTAACGAGGTCATAGAGTAAGTTTTACTTTATTATATGTACACTACAGTCTGGAAAAATCGATTGAATAACTGTCACAGGAGTTTTAAAATACAGTTGTATTAAAAAATTCAAGATCGTGTGACACTTTTATTAGTAGAAGGATATAACCATTTTCTCAGACCCCGGCTTCAGGTTATCCATTATATATTTATTTATATTGATGGTTATTGGTTAACTTTCTCTATAATATTTTTATAATTTTTAGCCATAAGTTGTCTTAACATTTTAAAATAAAAATAAGGTATTTCAGGTACAATAACAGGATGTTAGCCCTTAACCCCAAGGCTGGTAACGTTGCCGTCGCCGGTAGTAGCGCCGGTCCTTATCGGAAAATTTCTAATACCTGCGAGTTTGGGGTCACTCTCAACTTCATACAACAAAATAACCCCAAGTGCAAGGACAGTATACCGCCTATAATGAGGTCCTGCGTGGAATATCTCACTCAGGCTGATGGTAAATATCGCGTATATCCTTGTGAATTCTGATAGCATTAATAAATACATCACGAATATGTTATTGGTTTTGCCATCTTGATTTTTGATATACTTGGTCAATGTATATTTCCTTGTAGCCCTGGATACCGAAGGGATTTTCCGTCGCTCCTGCCGTAATAACTGGTTTGGAGAGATACAAGAGATATTGCGCAGCGGAAAAGAGTTTGAGTTCCCCACTCCCCACGCCGCTGCGATGTCGTTGAAAAAATTCCTTAGAGAGTTGAAGGAACCACTGCTCACCTGTGCTCTTTATGATGACATTGTTACATTTATGGGTAAGTTTTTTTACGTTAAGTTTAACAGATCAAATCAAATCATTTTATTTCATGTAAATCTTTACAGATATTTATGAATAGTCAAAAAAAAAAAAAAAATTTTAACAATGAGGTCTTAGAGTGCGTTTGGTTAGGCAGCTATTCATTATTAAAAGAACGACAAATATTTATTATACCTCGATATCAGATTTAGAACTTAAATTTAGAAATCTTAATATGAAAATTACTACCAAACCGAACACACACTACATAACCAACTAGTGTAAGACTAGGTGGTTAGCTGATTCCATTGACCTGTGAATCATTATCTGCCATACAAGGGAGCCACCAAGGCGACCAACTTCACCGACCATATCCACGCTTTAAATATTTATTCTAAATAAAAGGTTAGTAACCAATCACATATAAGTAAACGTATAAGGATCGGTATTTTTAAGGGCGGGTATACTAACTGTAAAGTCGATCCCCTCAGTGACACCCCGGAGAAAAAGAAACCAGCAAGTAAAAAACTCTAGTGCTTCACACAAACTAAAAGAGGAGTACAGCCATTGAATTGCTTATGCTATATAGCATATATATATATAGTAACATACTCAAAATGCACCCCACCGATCAGCATGCGCAAAACACCCTATGGCAGATTATTTGTTACTGTACCAATGTACAGAACTACACAGTACTGTAGTATAAATTAAGTATAAATAAGCAGGTAATCATCAGTGATTACCTTATCCAAAGACAAAATTTACATAATGTAATAAAAATAAATTATGTAATATTAAATTATTACAATATCGGACACTACTAAGCTAATGTTTATTCTACAAATATAATTCTAATAAATAAGTAATTTGTTCACTAGTTGCGAGACCTCAATTGCATATCAGGACGGTTCCAGACGTCTTTATCGTTAAAATAGTCTTTTACGCTATAGTAAGCCTTATTGATTAAATTGTTATTTATACAATTCTTAAACTTTATTTCACTCAGTTCTATAAGGCTTTTAGGTAATTTATTAAATAACCTTATACTGTTAATGACGAAACATTTATTCGTTTTTTGCAGTCTAAACTTTGGTATATCAATTTTATCTATGTTTCTTAAGTTTAAATTATGTCTATCGCTATTTTTACTAAACATATTTAAGTTTTTCCTTACGTACAATAAATTCTCATAAATATATTGAGATGGTAGTGTCAATACATCAATCATAGGAAAGATTTCTCGAAGAGAGTCACAGGCTTTTATGTTATATATTGCCCGAATGGCCCTCTTCTGTAGAATAAATATTGTGTCAATATCTGCCGCAGATCCCCACATTATAAGACCATATGTCATTATACTGTGAAAATAGGCGAAGTACACTAGTCTGGCTGTTGCAACATCAGTTAATTGTCTACAACAGGGTACAATCTATTTTAAAAGTTACCACTCTGTTTGATGAACACCCAGGTTAGTGTGCCAACCGATAACATACAAATTAATATAAACTTATTTATATATCTTGTAAATCATGCAATGGCTGAAATGAAAGTATTGGAACACACAATGTTTTTTACAGAGTGGCCTGTAAAGAAACGCTTACAAAGGGTGACTACTATGATAATGGAGCAAGTCCCATTTGAGAATTATTTGGTGTTGAAGTACCTGCTAGAATTTTTGGAAAAAGTGAGTAAAGTTAGCTCATATTGTATGTCTATATATTATTATTTATGTAAGTTTATGTATACATGTTATAATACCAGTGTGTATTGTTATATTACCTAATAATTTATCTATACCTTGTATTTTATATTGTATATTGCTTTAAATAGTACTCTGCCTGTTCTTTTGGTCAATCTCCCAAAGGTTAGCTGGTAGATAATGCCTAAGGCATTAAGCTCGCCTATGTACAATAGTGTTAAGCTTTTGTGCAATAAAGAATTTTTCATTCATTCATATTGTTGATTATAATTATTTATTGTTTTTACACTGTTTTCAAGTCTAAATGAATGTAATTTTATAATTTTCTTTAAAATATCAAACATATTTCAACATTTTTAATGCAATGAGCTTGCCACTTGTTTGGTATAGATTCAAAACACCCATACCATTTCACCTCACACATTAGTCCCATCCTCAAATATGTTGCTGACATATTCGGGGACATCATATAGTTTGAGAAGCATGTAGCTTTCCGGTTTTGGGTAAGCCCATCCCATTCTCTGCATGGCCCTTGAATAGCGCAGTAGGTGCTGCATGGACAGGGGCACATTAGAACATAATCTGCATCTGGGATTGTCTCTAACTCCCGTAGTATGGATATGTTTATTTGTTGTGTAATATCCTAAGAAGATTCCCAACGGCCACTGGTGGGATTTGCGTTTTGTTAAATTTCCAGGCCTATTGCCTTTGTACCAATAAATGTTAGGCCTTGTTGTATGTTCGTCATTAGAAAACTCCTTTGATGTTGTTCTAGCTATGCCATTAAATGGGTGCCCCGGAACCCAGATTAGTCGCAACCTGTTGTCCCTATCGATTTTATTTTTATCCAAAATGTCAGTAAATGTTTTTTATATTTTAATGAACAAGCAATACTTCTAAATCTTGTCGCATTAAGGCCAATAATAACAACAATGTTCATGCCCACAATGCAACTTAATTGGTGGTACACATGTGTTAGCATAAATGATAACACACTCATTTTTTTTTTATCACAATGCCCATAGAAAAACACATAAATACAATATTTTAATGAAGACATGTTAATTTACCTATACCTAGTCAAGTAGGTACTTGCTTTACTTATTTGTATTAAAATTTTACTTAAAACAAGGTTTCATTAGGTGTCTCAAAGTACTTATACTTATATATTTCTATTAAAGGAAAAGTGAAAATGAGTAATAAAACAATGCACTTAATTTTCATTTATAATATGGTTTAATCAATATATGTTAATAGATTCCACAGAATTACCTCAAATGAAAAAATAAAATCAGAACATAATAGCCATTAATTTATTTAAAATTGTTGGTCCGGTTAGTTTTAATTGCCTTCACTCACAGGTGAAATGCCTTGTTAATTTAGTCTCATTGTGGTCAATTGGATCTTAGACAGCTTCTGAATAGATGGTCTTCTATAAGTTTTTAATTGAGGATGTTGTTTATGAATGTGAAGGAATACAAACTTGGTTTAATTTACATATCTGAAATGGTTTCCCCAAATAGTCAGTGGACATTAATCAGAGAGAATCAGCAAATATATCAGACAAAGATATGATTATATTTATAAGAAAGCAAGGAAAGTTTTCTCCAACCCTTGCCACCTCTATGTGTTCAGCATTGAGCGCAATTTCGCCATATTCATTCTTTGTCTCACTTTGCCCTCTAGGTAATGAAATTTTAGGTTTATTTTATTCCTTTCATTTTTAATGTTCGCATTACAGTAGTTAGCTAAAAGGTGATGAAATTACTTTATGTATGTTTGCATAAATTTATATACTCTGAGATATATTAAAGCCTTTAATAATTAAAGTAAATTTAACTTATTTACCAAAGTTTGAAAATTTCAATAATAATAATCTGTCACAATTACAACCGTCACAGCACAGATTATTTATCAACCGTAAAGTTGTTTTTTTCAGATAAGAATAGCTACGAATATAAGATTTCATCCAATTTTTTTTTTATAAATATTTTAATTTCTCTTAGGTAGTTAAACTTTAATGTTTTATTTTTATTACCAAAATCAGTATCAATCGTAAGTTTAAAGTTAAATAATGTAACATTTTGTTTGACTGATAACAACTTTTGTAGACAGTGTAAATAACCTTTAAGTGACGGCATTTTAGATCTCAACTCGATAGATGTTATCAGTCGATGTCAAGTAACTACCTACTTCATATTTTTATAAGTTCGAATCACGGTTATCATTTTTAATAGCTGCATCTTCCCGCTGGAGACCTAGGGCCTTTCCGGGAAGCAACATCGACAAACCGATCGACGCGACGATGGATAAAATTGTATAGAAAATATTGTCTATGGGTAGAATTCGATCGCCGAGAAACGTCAAACCTACATTTTAATTTCTCTTTCGATCGATCGACGTGGCGATCGGTATTCCATGTGGCTTCCCGATGGAGACCTAGTCCCCCTTCTGGATTAGTGTTTAGGCAACTTTCATTCTCATTCGTACCCGTATTGTTTAGGTGAAGGACCGCGCCTGCTTGAACAAGATGAATGGCAGTAACCTGTCCATTGTTTTTGGCCCCAACCTCGTGTGGCCGGCAGTCGGATTTCCATCCATGGACCACGCCCGTGCCATCAATGAGTTCATCAACTTTTTGCTGGAGCATCACAAAGGAGTATTCATTATCACCTCTATTGAATAAATTTATTTTGATTTATTATTTTTACCCGACGCATTGGCGGTTTATACCAATTTCATGTAAAATAATTAATAGTAGTATATTTTTAGAAGGATTAAAAAAATATTAAAACAATTTCAAGTCAATAATTTGACAATTCCTAACTACCTATATTATGCATCTAGAATAAATATTTTAATAGTTTGTTATTTCTATTGTCTAGTATTTAGAATTGCTTGTGGATGCGTCGATTTTAATTTTATGGTTAGGGATTAATAGTAAAACGGGAGTCCTAAGTTTAAGTAAATACCAAAGTTATGTTATAAGAAGGTAAATGTTGCCTCATTCCAAGAGTCATTTATAAGGTTCAAAGCCATTTAGAAGTATGATATTTTATTTATTCTCAAATATATATAGTATATTTAGCAAATACCTGTATATAGGTAGGTATTTCCTAAAAATATGTATAGAAGTAGTTTGGTAAATTACTATTTAGTCTTGTTAGCGTTTGTGTTTACTTGTTATACATGATCGTTATCACAAGACTTTTAAATGTTCCTGAAACAGGAACCTGTTGTCAAACTTATTGAGAAATGGTTGAGTGAGTTCATTAAACATTTTTTTTTCTAAAGAAAACTTGCGTGAAATATATTTTCAAAATTATTTATTATTGAGTATGATTATTTTTATTAAAGCGTTAAGTTGACTAAATGGTAATTGATAAAATAAATCAATGAAATTGTTCTTAGGCTGTAGTATAGTATTGTAAATAATAATTTATAGGGTATTCGCTGAAATTTATCCATTTCTTCGGTAACTAATATCACAAGAGATTAATTTAGAAATTAAAGTCTTTATGTATAATATTAATTGGCCTTAAGATTAAAATACATATTTGAATTTATATTATAATATTATAGGATATCCATTGTTGTAAGGTTCATATTTCCAAATAATAATATTGCATGATAGTTTAGGCGACTAGGATGATGTAATAGTTTATTGTTTTCTTATTATGGACTGATTATTATATAAAGTAAGAATTTATTATACAACTTTTATATTGTTAGTATCATATAAATGTTTATAAATTGTTATATCTAACTGATTATTTATTACGAATCTCTTTTGCTAAACAATTGCAAGAAATTCAAGAAATAAAAACTCTTAACGCAATAAAGGAGATAGCTTTTTTGTGAGATAAATGGTCTGATTTTGTCGCTCAAAGAAAGTATCTTCTTTCAGTAATTAATATAATAAATGTATTAATTCGCAAAATTATAAGGAACATTGTTTAGTTTTTAAAATACCTACTATGAATGTTTTAATAAATAATATTTAATAGATCGAACAAACAAGGTATTTCGTCAATTGTATTAAATTTGTAGTACCTAATTAATGTCTGTTATTTAATGTTTTAAAATAGGCACTGTTATTTATTAAAGTGAATTGTTACAAAAAACATATATATTGCATGTTAAAGTGAACCATATTAAAAATAAAACACATTTTTCTATATAATAATATAGTTTTATTTATTTATATAGGTTAGACCAATCATATACCTTGGAGACTAATGCTAGTTTTCCTCTGTCATATTGACATGGAACAAGAGCGACAAAATACATTTATAACCAGGTTTAGGCCAACCTCGGTTTAGCGAAACGTTGCAAAACACAGCAGTAACCCTAAAAGAGAGACTGAACGCTAAAAAACTATTCGCGTCTCAGATTACATTGAGCGCCAGCAGTTCACCTGTGTGTGTTTGGTGAGGTTCCACCATTCCAATTGTACTAAAGCAAGCAGTAGAACAAAATGGATTCTTTAGGCCATTATTACTATTTTTATTGACCATTTAGTCAAAGTTATAATTATGGAAAATTATATAAATGTGGGAATAGGAAAATGAGGACCTATTATAAATTACTGGAAATAAAGTGGTATTTGTAATAGCAGTTAGGAGGTATTGCCACTTCATCGACGAAATGTAGAACTCGATCGACGAGAAACGTCAAATCCCATACATTTGAGAATCGATTAGAGTTGTAATCCCAAAGGGATTACAACTCTAATTGAATCCGTTCTTTGAACAGAGAACGAATAAATAAAAAAATATATGTAACACAAACGGCTCACATGAATCTTTGAACAGCCCAGTGGCCTTATTCAGAGCTTGCAACCGCTAATCACGACAAGACGTTGCGTAAACTATAAATATGGAAATATAAGCTCTATTATAATGGTCATATAGTATGTATTAGGTTGGCTATAATAATGCCGCCATCTTGAAATACACGAATTCTTCGCAAGTTTGAACATGTGTGGAGCATTGGAATTTCAACTTTATAATTAACAGGATAGAACTTATATTTCAATACCAGTACTTTACGCAAAATGCGTGACGGTAAACGTGTCAAAACTCGGAATAAAGTCCCAGGGGCTCTAGAGGAAAATCAGGCGAGGCGACGTCATGTCGCGTCGCCTCAGTCAAAAACGAATGTATTTTGACAGTGACATTAGGCGTGAGGTACGCTGTCACCTGCCAAAGTCTATACAGTTTTGATTGAAGGCGACATGTCGCGTCGCCTCAGTCAAAAACGTATGTATTTTGACAGTGAAAGTAGGCGTGAGGTACGTTGTCACCTGCCAAAGTCTATACAGTTTTGATTGAATACGACACGACACGTCGCCTCGCCTAATTTTTTTCTAGAGTGTTTCGTGTGTTCCCCTATGTTGTATCACTTTGTTTGTATTGTACTGCAGTCCAATTATGACCACTTTGTTATTAGTTCTAATTAGGCTCATATTTCGACAAGCTTTACACTAGTTCTAAATTAGAACTTCTTAGTATAGATATTATGCCACATCTACTTATTCAACTTAAGCTAAACTCGGAAATTTGCCAATTAAAAAAAATACAATGATTGAACGAAATAAATATTGAAACAAGCGTCTAATTAAATGTTTTTCAAGTATGTTACTGATGACAAGATAATAATAAAACATAAATAATGTTTTTCGTTTTCATTTTATATCCTTATAACGTAAAAAAATATTAAATAATTATATTCATTTAGTTTTTTTTTTATAGCAACACTTAACTCCAACTACCAATGTAGTTCTTTTCACGAAGTACCACATAATATTTTGAAATAATAAATATAAGTTAATATATGCGGCAAAATAAATGCATAAATACCTAGGTATTATTATTTTCAATTAATTCTTATTTAGTTTAAAGGTGGGAAGAATTTAAGGTCTCTACAACTTTGCTAGGCCGACCTATGAGTCTAGTTTCGGTTTTACTCTGTGGGATCACCGGTTTTCAGGAGATTACTACATCGAATTCTCGTCGAGGAGTTATTCTCCTTTCAGAGTGCGGTTACGAAACGGGCGGTTGGATAAAATAAATATAAATTGTCGCCGCCGTCTCATAACTGCACTATTTAGCCGGCATAGTGGGAGCAATCAATGTTGTTAAACAACAATGTGTTGATCGACCCCATTCATGGACTTTGTAGGACTACTTATCATCAGGTAGATACAATGTCACATGCCGTGCTCCAATATATATATATTTTTTATCAGAGCACGGCATGTGACTTTGTATGTACCTGGTGGTAAGCAGACCTACAAATTCCATTAATAACGCGTTGTTGTTTAACAACATTGATCGCTCCCACTATGCCGGCTAAATTATGCAAATACGAAATGGGCGGCGACAAAGACGTACTTATTTGCATTACGAGTCGCTGTTTTATCGTCAAATCAATCTCCCGTTTCGTAACCGCATCATGAAAGGAGACTACTACCTCGACGAGAATATCAATGCAGTACTATCTGAAGAAGTGTAGAGCCCACAGACTAAAACCGAAACATGACTGGGTCACTTGACGGTTTTACTATAATTGTAATAAGTAATTAAACTTAGAAAATTTCGCAAAATCAATTTTAAAGGAGAAGTTTACTTGCAAAAGTTAGTACAAGAGTAACTTTAATTCGTCTGTAATTTTGGCAGTTGTTTGATTTTATTTGACAAATACCCATTCGAACTAAAACGGTCATAATTTCGGTATTCATACAAAAAGCAAAGCTAAACTTTGACTTGTATTTGGTCGTCAAACAGAACAGGTTGTGATCGCAAAATATCAAGTTTAACTTTATAAGTTCTAAATTAGATGTAATAAATGTGGGCATAATTGGGTTGCTGTTTATACCTAGTGTTAAATGTTTAACCTAAACTAATATTTTTTGACTTTCTTTTTTATAAATCGAAAATTAAAATATTTTTACTCCTACGTGCCTTTTTAACAACTTGACATTGGCAGAATTACGCGTAAAAGCCATTCACCAAAATTATAATAATCTTTGTACAACTACCTTCATAAGTTCATAGCAAAATTGTAATCGTCGTAGCTGAACATAATATTAGTAAATGTGTTATCTTAGTATTTATTTGTTGTGAAATAAGTGGTTATTGTTTCATTGTAGTTATTTAATTTTCTTTATCAGTTGATTAATTTAATGGCGAACGCTACGACTTCCAAAGACATGGCCGAACCAGAAATAGGTGGGTGTAACTTGTACTATTATGTGTATAGGTGTTGTGTTGTTGTAGTAATCGTGTTATGTAGTTTCATGCCTGACTAAATTTACATATAAAAGTTCTTTAAATTGAATTGTTTAAATCTTTTGTAGTGGTAGAAGTCGCCGACGAAAGTATTACATCGTTGACTGGCGACCTGGATTACGAACCTGAATTAGAATTTGACGATACGGAGCTCGAACCACCATCACGACCTAAGTCACGGCAGTTTAGTAAGTAAAAAAACGATTACTAAAAAACAAACTGTTTATCGTTAAAGCAAGTAGGTAGGTAATTAAAATTTATTAATCATTTTCAGTGAGATATAATTAGTTAGTGAATATATTTGTTAAAGCGGCCATATTCTGTTTCTTATAACGGAAACGTTAGGTTGTCGAAATCATATAAATTTGCCATTAAACAATCGGCAACAACGAACACCAAAAAAGTCATGCGCACTATTCCCTTGTATTATACTCGTATGAAGGTACATTTGGCTTGAAAGTGTTTAGTGTTACATGTCGTGGCCATTGTGCATGAAGGATTTCGTTATTTTGACAATCTAACGTTACCTTTAAAAGAAACGCGATATGGTAGTTATGGTTTTAGTGCGCTATAATGATTCTAAAAATTTGTAACCGATTTTCTTATCCCTCTCGAGATAAGAGAATCTGCTACCACCGGCTCAAGGAAAGGGACTCTACAACTCTCAGGGCGCCTTGACAGAGGTGGAATTAAGTTACATGTTTATCATACAAAGTTATTTTATTTACAATAAAACTTACAAACTAACTTGAGACTAAGGGTACAACTTTGATGATGAAGGGTTATAGTCTTTATTGGTGATGCCGTTCTGCGACACTGCCTAAAAGGGACACACTACCGCCTAAGCGTATAGCAAATGCCTGAACACTAGATTAGAACATATAGGTCACCTTTTAGGCCAAGGAATCCACATGGGATGAGGAGACGCTTTTGGCAGCAGCACCAGCCATCACGACGAAGATGTGACGAGGATGGTGTCCTGCATCTGTCCTCGGTCGATCAAGCAGTTCACCAGCACTAGACGATCCTATGCGGACATTTCAAGCATGGCTAATTTTAACCGGGTACTAGGAACCCCTGTGAAATTCAATCCGATTAATATTTGAATCACAGGCTTTGAACTCGATTTAAACTTTTTTATTTAAATTTACACTAGGGTTTTTAAAAATTGCACTTACTAAATTAAAAAAGCCATAATGTAAACTTGCGCTCCTTTTTATTCTTTCCACAGACTAATTTTTATCCACATCGTTGTGATTGGTTTATTTTATTTTTTGACCAATCGCAAACTTTCTTTCAATGCAACGGGCATTCAACACAAGAGTTTATTTTATCTTAGTATTTAATTAACTAATTTAATTATCTAAATAAATATAATAATTAACTGAATATATTTACTTAGTCTAGTAAAATGATTCTGTATCATATTTTGGGTTTATGAACTATAATATATATCATATTATGATTCATAAACCCATATATGAATATGATTGAAATCCGCTATGGATTTTCTGACATTTAACCGCTAGATGGCAACATAGTCTCTAATTTTACCTAACTCAAATAATAGATGTTTACACAGCACCCTTTCTACGTAAAAAAATTAAAATTAACTTTAAATTTTTTCCTAAATAGAAAGATATAGGCAAGTATCAGACATAGTATCTGACTGAGATGAGTGCTAGACAAATACTTTCTATTTTATTGTGGAAATTTTATGCAAAACCTAATATACAAATTTATAAGTTCATTGTCTATAAGGTCGATAACATAATGTAACATGTGTAACAATGAATATAACATATAGATAATCAATTGGTTTTCATTAAAAACAATTGAAATTAAGAAAAATACAACATACATATTTATTTCATGCAGTTGTATATGCTATATGTATTTAAAACAAATATTAAGTCTTATTTTAAGATAGTTACATTATATATTTTACTAATTAGTATGACACTTTATATATATAACTGTAACAGTTAATAGTGTTTCATACTTATTTCAGCTACAATAAAGTTATATTTTCATAAATGTGTAAATATGAAAAAAAAAAAAAATGATTTACATGCATATATTTTTATTTACATATAGGTGTATAAATATGTATTTATTTCCCGACTGATTTTATTACAATCTGTTTACTGAAGTGGTGATTCCAATGAATGCTGAGTTGTCCCCTTGCTTAATCCTACAAAACAACCTATCACTCACATACAGAGGCTTCCTTACATATCATCTTTTATACTACTTCTTTCACGCATCTTCTAACATTCTTCGACTCATACAACATCATTCATCATACTTCAGTATATCCTTTATGTGGTAATTACCTAAGTTTTTACTATCACAGTCAGACAATTGATAAACCAGACTAGAAAGCCTTTTAGTAACAATGCACTTTTGGAACCTAGGTGCTAGTTTGTGCATAAAGTTTTTAGACCCATCGGATAAATAATTGGTTTTCTTGTACACAATTTGAACTACCTCTAATTGCACATTTCTTTTCCTGAGATTATAATACTTTTCGTTACGTACATGATACGATGTACGCCTTAAGATGTTTTTCGACTCTTTAATAGATTTCAGATAACTCGGTTAAATTATGAGCAAGATTTTCGGGACTGGACACAACAATCTCCGATTGAGGGATAGGTTGCTCAGCATCTCTATATAGAGATCCATCTCCTAAATACTCTCTCCCATGTACGAGAAAATAAGGTGAAAATTTGGTGGCTTCATTTACAGCAGTATTTAATGCACATTGTATTTCCACCAATTTTTCATCCCAATTCCGATGTTCATTCTTAACATAAGATGCTATTGCATAAACAATATTTCTATTTGCTCTCTCTGCCTGATTTACCTGAGGATGATAACGAGGGTTATAATAGATATTGGGGATATTATATTTTAATAATAGATTTTTTAATTCTTTAGATACAAATTGAGGTCCATTGTCTATGAAAATAAATTTACAAACACTGTGAACTAAAAATATTTGCTTCTCAATAAAATTTACTATATTCGTACTTGTTGCTCTCCGTATAGGATGCAACAGAATGTACTTACTAAAGTAATCAGAGCAAACTAATAAAAAGGTATTCCTATTTTTAGATATAGGAAATGGTCCTAGCAAATCACATGACAAGCCTTCAAATGGCTAAGTGACTGCCTTGGGACTACCCATGAGACCAGGTCTCGCATTGTTCACAGGTTTGTAAGACTTCACACACCTCACATTTATTAACATAAGAAACTGTATCATTGTATATGTTTGGCCAAAAATAATGCAAAGATAAACGTTTATGAGTCTTCATTATACCTAAATGAGCGCTAGTACAATCATCATGACATTTCCTTAATAATTCTAATCTATTTTCTTCTGGAATAACTAACTTCCAAGCGAACTCTGACGTTAACTTATATTTATTTTTACAATTTCTATAGAGTTTATTATTATGGATTGTAAAATTTGGATGTTCTCGCGGATTAGATACACATTTCTGAAACATAGATAGATACCAGGCATCATTAGTATTATCGCAAGGGATTATGGACTAGTATATATAGGAAGCATATACTATGGAAGCATCTGTATGAATAGAGAAAGGTAAATTAAAATTTGGACATTTTAAAATTGGAGCTGAAACTAAAGCTGTTTTTAGTAAATTAAAAGAACTTTCAGCTTCTAAAGTCCAATCAAATTAAACGCTTTTCTACGTCAACTTACATAAAGGTCTGGCTATATTAGAAAAATTATCTATGAAGCGACGATACCAACCCGCCATTCCTATAAACCTCTTTACTTCCTTAGCATTGGTTGGGGTTGGATAATTTAAAACTACTGAAACTTTGTTAGGATCTGTATGCAATCCATTTTTATCTACTACATATCCTAAATATTTAAGTGCCTCGCGACAAAACTTAGATTTTTCCACATTAATGGTTAAATTAGCATTTTTTAAACGTTCATAAACTATATTTAATAGATTAATATGTTTATTAAAATTAGATGACACTATTCACTATTCATCTTGAAAGCAGAAAACTCTGTCCCCAAATTCGGGACCAAATAATCTATCCATTAATCTTTGCATGGTTGCCGAGGCACCTACAAGACCAAAACACATGACATTAAACTGAAAAAGTCCTCTACCAGGCACGGTGAACGCTGTTTTTTTCAGCAGATTGGTCAGAATCATAAGTAATTTGCCAGTAGGCTGAACTTAGGTCAATCGAAGATAAATATTTAGCATCTCTTAGTCTATCTAATATTTGATTAATATAAGGTAAGGGGTAAGCATCTGGTTTAGACACATTATTTAGTTTTCTACAGTCTAAACACAACCGTAAATCACCGTTTGGTTTTTGAACCATAACTACTGGGGAATTCCATGGAGATACTGATGGTTTAACCACTCCCATATCTAGCATTTTATCAAGTTCTTTTTCCAAAGCCTGTTGTTTAACAGAAGAGAGTGGTATATATCTCTGCTTAATAGGGGATTGATCAGATGTTTCGATTTTATGTGTGATCAAGCTTGTTCTACCTAAACCTACCTTATCAGTATTAATATTCTGAAATTGATTTATTATTTTTTCAATACTTCTACGTTGCTCCTTTGAAAGAGAGTTGAAATCTTCTAAACCAACATTATCATTTGCAATTAGATTTATAGAATAATTATGATTATTGAATGAAACACCATTTATTAAATTATTCGCTAAATTAAATTTTGACCAAAAGTCCACACCTAATATTACTGAAGTAGTAATCTGTATTCTGTTATTAATATATAATTCTGTATAATTTTTATTAAAAACCACTGGCAAATCTATATAACCTAAATTATTTAATTTGGAACCATCAGCCGTTTGAACAAACTCGCTATGATGCTTATTAAAGGAAAATCCCAACTCCATGAAGATTTTATGAGAGTTATTGCCTAATACTGAGCAATATGCTCCTGAATCTAATAAACCAAATACCTCTAAACTTAAAATATTTATTTTTAAATGTGGTCTAATATCACCTTTATTTTGTTTAAACAGGATTTCACTATTGTGTTGTGAACACGGTTTATTTATTTTATGCATTTTAGTGGAACTCTGATTTATTAGTTTTTTGGAATATTATTACATTTATCACAATCTTTACTTGTTTGACCTTTATTTGCACATTTAAAACAAACCTTTTCCTTCGATTTCCTACAATAATAAGTTTGATGATTACCAGTACTAATCTAAAACATTTTACTTTTATTTTTTCAGATGAAATTTTAGAAATATTTTTAGAGAATTTATTATTATTGGCAACACAAAAACAATTAAATAAGTCAGCATCATTCACATGGCGAGCAATTCTAAGTTCCTCTAACCTTTCTAAGAATACACATACACATGTAGTTCCATCAAATTTTAAATTTAATGAATTTAAAATAACAGATTTCTCCTTTATATATACAGTATTGATCCCCTCACTCCCCGTACACACCTCTGTTGGCTTCAAACTCAGAGTCAGAGGTATCATCATTGTCGTCCGCCAATAAGAATATGAGTCTACCACGCATCCTACTCACTCTCTCATTCTCCTTAGGCAACCGCGACAACCTCAACAACATGTAATCAGCCCTAGCCCTAACCTTGCACTCATCGCCGCCAGATACCTGTTCCAACTCCTTTATCTTCAGGTCGCAAGTGTCTAACTCCGAGTCTAGGCTGGTTAAATCTAGAGAGGACAGATGCAGGCTTCCACGCCGACATTGCTTCAGCGCTTGCCGGTACTGCTGTCTCAGGGCATCTCTGGTGTCTTCAGGTTTGGCTGAAATACCATAAAGAGCCAGTTCATTAACTAATTCATCCTTGAGGAGGAAGGCTATCTTGGGTTTGGAAGACATTGCTTAAATTATTTCTATAAATTAAAACTCAATTCCAAAAAAAAACCCAAGATCAATACCTACTAATAAAAAAAACTATAATTATAAACAAAAATTGAAATTTAAAATTATAAAACTAAATTCTAAAATTTTAATATGTAATTGTAAAAAAAAATCAACTGAAAAAAATTAAGTGACCCGAGAGTATAAGAAAAATTTTGAATTCAAATTTAACAGTTGAACTCCAAAATTAAAAATAACAAAATATGAGGGTATGGTTTAAATTTTTACAGCTGGAAAAAAAATTACACATTAATATTAAGTTTTATTCCACACTCTGTCTATATTTATTTTACAATCCCAGCCCCACGATGGGCGCCAATTTTGTAACCGATTTTCTTATCCCTCTCGAGATAAGAGAATCTGCTACCACCGGCTCAAGGAAAGGGACTCCACAACTCTCAGGGCGCCTTGACAGAGGTGGAATTAAGTTACACGTTTATCATACAAAGTTATTTTATTTACAATAAAACTTACAAACTAACTTGAGACTAAGGGTACAACTTAAATAATAGTTTATTAACACAATTTTGATGATAAAGGGTGATAGTCTTTATTGGTGATGCCGTTCTGCGACACTGCCTAAAAGGGACACACTACCGCCTAAGCGTATAGCAAATGCCTGAACACTAGATTAGAACATATAGGTCACCTTTTAGGCCAAGGAATCCACATGGGATGAGGAGACGCCCGAGATACTTTTGGCAGCAGCACCAGCCTTCCGACGAAAATGTGACGTGGATGGTGTCCTGCATCTGTCCTCGGTCGATCAAGCAGTTCCTCAGCCCCTGATAGAACTCGCAGATGGATGTCACCAGCACTAGACGATCCTATGCGGACATTTCACGCATGGCTAATTTTAACCGGGTACTAGGAACCCCTGTGAAATTCAATCCGATTAATATTTGAATCACAGGCTTTGAACTCGATTTAAACTTTATTACACTTACACTAGGGTTTTTAAAAATTGCACTTAATAAATTTAAAAAGACAATATTACTAAGAATTTAGATATAAAAATGCGGGACGCTTCTACTTGCGCTCCTTTTTATTCTTTCCACGGACTGACTACTTTTGATCCGCATCGTTGTGATTGGTTTATTTTATTTTTTGACCAATCACAAACTTTCTTTCAATGCAACGGGCATTCAACACAAGAGTTTATTATATCTTCTATTTTAGATTAGCATTTAATTAACTAATTTAATTATCTAAATAAATATAATAATTAACTGAATATTATATTTACTAGACTAAAAATGATTCTGTATCATATTTTGGGTTTATGAACTATAATATGATCGTTATTGACATCCGCTATGGATTTTCTGACATTTAGCCGCTAGATGGCAACATAGTCTCTAATTTTACCTAACTCAAATAATAGATGTTTATTTAGTTCGTATTTATTACGTAAGATGGCGCTTATATCTCGCAGAGACAAATTTTCTATGTTACAAAGTTTAGGTAGTCGCGTGTCTGTGTTATATTTTTCATATTTAAGTTTACCTATAGGATACTATTGTGCAAAAATGGGCTAAACTGTACTTTAGATTTCCGCGACGCTGATTTTTTTATAGACACAAGTAAATGGAACAAGTCGTTTTGCAAAATTTTAATTGTCGGAAATTTATAGTTTTCTAGATAAAAAATGGTTAAAGTTTTTAAATTTCCTTACAAAAAACGCAATGGAATCAGATTTGACTTTTTTTGTATACGTTTTTATGAAAAAAAAAAATGATTAATATATTTTTTTTATTACTAAACAAAATCTTTAGTTATACCCAAACCAGTTAGATTAGAAAAATAGGCCGCAGTGAGCGAATGGGCAAGTACCCAAAACTGAATTGGATGGGTTAGATTTAAAAGGTGTGCAGGAAGCGAGCGGAGCGAAGCTTCCTGTCTCACCTTCGGCATTAGGTAATTTTTTTATAACCACACAAAAACTTCAGTACTCAAAGCATACTCAAAGCCTAAATTTAATGAAGGCGACACAGAAAGTCCCCAAATTTTATAATTAGGACTTTGAACTTTATTCTTTCCGTTCTAAAGCCCGTTTTTGTTTAATAATCTAAACATAACCTAAAAACTTTAAACACTAATATCTAGAAAACTAGGCATTTCCGACAAAGGAGGGTGGTACCAGGGTGTAGCCCTGAGTACCCCTCCCTTTTCCGCCCCCTTCCTTCCCTAAATCCGCGGGCTCTAAAGTACATTTTTACCCAAAAATGTACAAATTTTGTATAATAAGCATTCGTAGTGATCTTATGTGTATTATTAACGCACTGAACTCGGTGTTTGTGTTAATCTCAAAGAATCCCATTTTCTTCTGTAAAATGGTGGTACCCGTTATACAGTTGACTATATTTTCCCTTCTTCACATGACATTGGCATAACTATACGGTCATGTGGCCATTCGTAATTATATCCTAGTCCTTTCCCTATTCCTGTCTATCCCACTTTTACTTTAAATTCTATAAAAAAATAATCTACCGACATTAACAAAATTCCGCGTAAGGCTAGAGGCCATTATTTAAAAGGAGAAGAAAAAGAAGCTAAAGTTTCAAACTAAAATATGGTTAGAGGTATTATTAATTAGTATAGCGTGTTAAGTATTCGGAGATCGTGATTATGAGTGAACTACGCGGTAACGATGAAGCTGGAGCCGGTTGTTCCATGAACGAAGAGTTCATACTCGTATCATCAGAGGCTGAGAACATACCTGAGACACCCCCAGAAAAACTTTCAACCATCGACCGAATTGTACTCACACTCGCACAACAAGTAAATCAGCAGCTCACAAAATATACCCTAGGGAAATGCGTCTAATTCAATTGCATTGAAACCTGAAAAAAAGATTCAAAATGTGTCATTCCAGGATCTAAAGAAGAGAGACCAATGAACATAATAAGATTACAACAATTTAACTCTTCAAATTGGAAGGCTGTCAAGCAGGTACAGTAAAACTTTACAGCCTCATTTGGCTTACTTAAATACTATTTAATCAGTTCTTCCAACGCTCAAAGAATCATTGCAATGGGGTGTACAAGAAGTGATTGATTGGGCTCCTTTTAAATAGATAACAATTTGGAAAATATGATGCCTATGATATGTAGCAAAACGTAAAAGACTCATAAATCAGAGTTAAAGAATAAGAATACTCATTAAGACACATCCCTCCAAGTGACTTATTCAAGAAAGATATATAAAAGTAATTAAGTATGCCATGTGATTCAAGATTTAAATAATAATAGAGGTATTTTTAGGTAGTACTCCTCTAGACCGGAAGAGAGTGGCAGTGCCCTATTGAATTGTCAGGCTTACCTATTAAGAAAAAAAGCTCTGACGCGTCAAAGGATGGAGGCGCACTTATGTCAAAGAAGTTATTTATTACTACCTATATTGTGCTCTGCAAAACTAAAATTAAGATCAACATAAATAGAATAATCAATACTAGTTGACCTGTGTGAATTTTCTCAATTGTTAATGGAACAGTGATGGGTGAATTTTTCAATGCCAAAAATCCTAAACTACACGGAATAGCAAATGATCATAAACTAAGCTCTAGGGCTTGTTCTATGTGTACCAGAAGTAACAATATAACACATATAATATTTTATAAACACACAGAACATGGCAAACTGTACAGAAAAACGTAGGTACTGATATTTTTTGCGGTGGGTGGGAATCAAACCCATGACCTCCGGATACAACGCCAAAGGCGCAACCACTAGTCTACAGAGGTGGCCTTGAATGCCCACTTAAAAAAATCATCCTGTACTTATAACTGTTTATTAGTTTAAATTTGACTTTTTGTTGACCCGGCTTTGTCTATCTTATTATTTGTATATATAATATCAAATATAAAAAAAAAAAAATTGGTATGAAAACCCACACTAAACATTTTATACCCCTCATCCATGAGGCCTGTTTAAATCCAATGATTGGATTATTACCTAATATTGTTATGCGTTCTTATTGTTCACAATATTTTGCTTAAGTAAAGAATAATTGTTGCAGACGTTTCGTCTCAGGAGTTTCTACAGGAGCTGTATTTTTCAGATGAAGATGAATCTTTGCCGCCACTGCCACCACCATATAGAACAGTTAGTATTTTAGTTATAGTTCTAGTCAACTTCATATACCTACTCAGTGTCATGCTAAATAAATAAAAAACTAGATAGCTGACAAAGATAGCAAATAGGGAGAGGACTTCTTTTTCTTCTCTTCACCCTATTGCCTATATTTCCTAATCTGTTTTCAAAATTATTATTTTTTACTAACATTGAAAGGCAAGGGAAACAATTAAGTATATTATTCAGCCGGACGGCTGTATCCAATGCAACATATATATATATATAATATGTTAATTTTGAATTCACTTAATTTCAAAATGTAGTCAACATTTTTTGAGTGAATATTGTATGTGACATAGGAGTGTCTATTATTAAGTTTACCTTTATAGTATATGTCCAAATACGAAATACAACCAGAGAGGGGTGAAATTTAGGTCAGAGAAACTTTGCAGAGGACTAAACATGTCTCTCTCGTAATCTCCCTATCCAGGATATGTTTCATGACTAATCTACTTTCAATTAATTTATTATTATAACATTTTGGAGTTATTGAGTATTTTTTTTTGTTTTACTGAACACTAATGTTCGGATTAATAGTTGTTGCTAAGCCAGTACTTAGCACGAGCCATTGCTTAGAACCATCAAAGTGACAGTTGTTTCTATATTAGTCGGTGCTCCGAGCGGTGACCCAGGCTAAAGCTTGAGCCGGTGCTCGGCTAAGCATTAGTCTCGATATTCCTTTACTTAAGTCATGCTCAGCGTTAGACTTTTATTTCTCAAGCTTCTGTTGATTGTGTAACTATGAAATTTTTAGTTGTTTTAAAAATATTGTTTCCTATCCTTCTAGTTTTCTTTTATTTCTTGTGTATATTTCATAAATTATTCATACAAAATCTATGATTTCTTCTGTTTTCAGTGCAAATTAAACTTTTTATATTATAAAACTTCAACAGTAGAGGTTCACCAATCTCCATGGAAATGTAACTTCTCAATACTTTGAGGTTTTTTGCACCAGTATTCCAAGTAATATAGGCGTTGCTTGGCTTAGCTGCGTATATTTACTTAACTATTATAGTGCAAAGTGGTTGTTTGGCTAAGCATCGTTTGAGTATTCCTTTCGTGAGCACGACTTGAGCCAGTGCTTAGCCATGACTATTAATCCGAACATAAATGCGCGACCAGAATTCACTCTAAACGCTTTAAAATAAGGTGTATTATTTGGTTACATAGCTAATTATACAAAATAAAACATGCCCTATTATAAGCTGACAAATCTCAAGTTAGTAGTAATCATAAATCCGCCAGTAGTTTTCATGTGTTGCTCCAACACACCGGCAGATTTCTAACTGAGATGTTTGTTTTAGATCGGAATTGATGCCTTATTAATCAGCAAGAAGGTCGTGGAAGTATTTGGTGATGACAATTTTGGCCGCCGAATTATAGTGTTCTCAGCTTGTAGAATCCCAGACACTACAATTGTTACCTCCGACAAACTATTACAGTAAGTACCTCTATATTAAGGTGGGAAGTAGAGCCAAAAAGCAAAATTCTTATGTATTCAAACAATATTTTCACATCATACTAACCACTTAACAAAAAGTATATTTATATATTAATCTTTGTTATTCGATTGTGTTGTTTATATTTATTATTTTTCTTACTGTAAAAAAACAATTCTCTCGAATACTGAATATACTATTTTAAATACTCCTTTTACACATATATGTATTAGAAAATCACTAATAATTTATAAATAATTCTATAAAATTTTCAAATTAAATGTACTAATCATTTCATGCCTGAAATAATATGACATAGTAAAAAGTAGCAGTTTAACGTCAAATAAATGGCAACACGAGCGAGACTTACTTGACTTTTTCATGATTCAAAATGTATAAACTGTTCTAAATATATTATATTTACTAATAAATGGTATTTCTTTCAGGTACGTTATCAGCGCTCTAGATAATTACGTTGAACAAGATTACACCCTAATATACTTTCATTACGGTTTAAGCCCAAGTAACCGTCCGCCCTTCACCTGGTATTGGAACGCCTATAAGCAATTTGACAGAAAATATAAGAAGAACCTAAAGGCGCTATACATCGTACACCCGACTAAGGTCGTGAAAACCGTTTGGGCCTTGCTCAGACCACTCCTAAGCATTAAGTTTGGAAGAAAAATGAACTACTTTAACTACTTGCACGAGCTTCATCAACACATCAATATTAATTCTATTAATATTCCAAAAGAGGTCATAGAGTAAGTTTTACTTTATTATATGTACACTACAGTCTGGAAAAATCGATTGAATAACTGTCACAGGAGTTTTAAAATACAGTTGTATTAAAAAATTCAAGATCGTGTGACACTTTTATTAGTAGAAGGATATAACCATTTTCTCAGACCCCGGCTTCAGGTTATCCATTATATATTTATTTATATTGATGGTTATTGGTTAACTTTCTCTATAATATTTTTATAATTTTTAGCCATAAGTTGTCTTAACATTTTAAAATAAAAATAAGGTATTTCAGGTACAATAACAGGATGTTAGCCCTTAACCCCAAGGCTGGTAACGTTGCCGTCGCCGGTAGTAGCGCCGGTCCTTATCGGAAAATTTCTAATACCTGCGAGTTTGGGGTCACTCTCAACTTCATACAACAAAATAACCCCAAGTGCAAGGACAGTATACCGCCTATAATGAGGTCCTGCGTGGAATATCTCACTCAGGCTAATGGTAAATATCGCGTATATCCTTGTGAATTCTGACAGCATTAATAAATACATCACGAATATGTTATTGGTTTTGCCAACTTGATTTTTGATATACTTGGTCAATGTATATTTCCTTGTAGCCCTGGATACCGAAGGGATTTTCCGTCGCTCCTGCCGTAATAACTGGTTTGGAGAGATACAAGAGATATTGCGCAGCGGAAAAGAGTTTGAGTTCCCCACTCCCCACGCCGCTGCGGTGTTGTTGAAAAAATTCCTTAGAGAGTTGAAGGAACCACTGCTCACCTGTGCTCTTTATGATGACATTGTTACATTTATGGGTAAGTTTTTTTACAAGTTTAACAGGGTACAATCTATTTTAAAAGTTACCACTCTGTTTGATGAACACCCAGGTTAGTCTGCCAACCGATAACATACAAATTAATATAAACTTATTTATATATCTTGTAAATCATGCAATGGCTGAAATGAAAGTATTGTAACACACAATGTTTTTTACAGAGTGGCCTGTAGAGAAACGCTTACAAAGGGTGACTACTATGATAATGGAGCAAGTCCCATTTGAGAATTATTTGGTGTTGAAGTACCTGCTAGAATTTTTGGAAAAAGTGAGTAAAGTTATATCATATTGTTGATTATAATTATTTATTGTTTTTACACTGTTTTCAAGTCTAAATGAATGTAATTTTATAATTTTCTTTAAAATATCAAACATATTTCAACATTTTTAATGAAATGAGCTTGCCACTTGTTTGGTATAGATTCAAAACACCCATACCATTTCACCTCACACATTAGTCCCATCCTCAAATATGTTGCTGACATATTCGGGGACATCATATAGTTTGAGAAGCCTGTAGCTTTCCGGTTTTGGGTAAGCCCATCCCATTCTCTGCATGGCCCTTGAATAGCGCAGTAGGTGCTGCATGGACAGGGGCACATTAGAACATAATCTGCATCTGGGATTGTCTCTAACTCCCGTAGTATGGAGATGTTTATTTGTTGTGTAATATCCTAAGAAGATTCCCAACAGCCACTGGTGGGATTTGCGTTTTGTTAAATTTCCAGGCCTATTGCCTTTGTACCAATAAATGTTAGGCCTTGTTGTATGTTCGTCATTAGAAAACTCCTTTGATGTTGTTCTAGCTATGACATTAAATGGGTGCCCCGGAACCCAGATTAGTCGCACCCTGTTGTCCCTATCGATTTTATTTTTATCCAAAATGTCAGTAAATGTTTTTTATATTTTAATGAACAAGCAATACTTCTAAATCTTGTCACATTAAGGCCAATAATAACAACAATGTTCATGCCCATAATGCAACTTAGGTAAGTGGTATGCATGTGTTAGCATAAATGATAACACACTCATATTTTTTTTATCACAATGCCCATAGAAAAACACATAAATACAATATTTTAATGAAGACATGTTAATTTACCTATTTGTATTAAAATTTTACTTAAAACAAGGTTTCATTAGGTGTCTCAAAGTACTTATACTTATATATTTCTATTAAAGGAAAAGTGAAAATGAGTAATAAAACAATGCAGTTAATTTTCATTTATAATATGGTTTAATCAATATATGTTAATAGATTCCACAGAATTACCTCAAATGAAAAAATAAAATCAGAACATAATAGCCATTAATTTATTTAAAATTGTTGGTCCAGTTAGTTTTAATTGCCTTCACTCACAGGTGAAATGCCTTGTTAATTTAGTCTCATTGTGGTCAATTGGATCTTAGACAGCTTCTGAATAGATGGTCTTCTATAAGTTTTTAATTGAGGATGTTGTTTATGAATGTGAAGGAATACAAACTTGGTTTAATTTACATATCTGAAATGGTTTCCCCAAATAGTCAGTGGACATTAATCAGAGAGAATCAGCGGCTCAGCTTTCCTTTATGTGACGTCGAATTTGATGTTGACAATTTTTTTGGTAACACTTCTAGTTCACCTGAATATCCCTACCAAATTTCAAGTTTAGGAAACCAGAGGTTTCGGAGATATAAATTTTTTAAATTATTAATTTTCCTAACAAAAAATCCAAAAAGACACATTTGACTTTTTTTTTTTTTACAAAGGCATATTTTTATCATATAAAAGTCCGTATTTTAATAAGTTATATTTAATATTAACACAATATTTAACTCATTTTTACATAATTATTTTATTTTATGGCTCGCGGTAGCGGTTGGCGAGTGCCAAAGAGACTTCCTACACTTACGAGAAAAATTACCCAAAAAACTCTTTATTAAAAAAAAATGGCCAGACTAGGTAAAGGATAGGTTAGGTTAGTGTTAGTACATGATCATACGCACGAGCCGAGCGAAGCGTGCCGCGGTAGCGGCCGGCGAGTGCCAGAAAGGCTTTCTACACATACGAGAATAATTACCCAAAAGACACTTTATTAAAAAAAAAATGGCCAAACTAGGCAAAGGATAGGTTAGGTTCGTGTTAGTACATGACCATAAGCACGAGCCGAGCGAAGCGTGCCGCGGTAGCGGCCGGCGAGTGCCAGAAAGGCTTCCTACACATACGAGAATAATTACCCAAAAGACTCTTTATAAAAAAAAAAATGGCTAGACTAGGTAAAGGATAGGTTAGGTTAGTGTTAGT
The DNA here is from genome assembly GCA_947458855.1 of Monopis laevigella. Lineage (NCBI taxonomy): Eukaryota > Metazoa > Arthropoda > Insecta > Lepidoptera > Tineidae > Monopis > Monopis laevigella. The sequence continues at coordinate 33,937,189 of OX381576.1, read as the reverse complement.
ACATGACCATACGCACGAGCCGAGCGAAGCGTGCCGCGGTAGCGGCCGGCGAGTGCCAGCTAGGCTTCCTACACATACAAAAGTTGGGTAAAAAGTGAATTTTTAAATGACAATAACTCCTAAAATACCCCCCTCCTAACTTTTTTATTTTAGGGGTAGGTTCCCCTCCCTCCCCTCTTCCCCTCCCGCACCCCCTCTACCCCCCCTCTGACGTCACATAAAGGAAAGTCCTACCTTTTTAATTTCTTTTAGGTAGTTAAACTTTAATGTTTTATTTTTATTACCAAAATCAGTATCAATCGTAAGTTTAAAGTTAAATAATGTAACATTTTGTTTGACTGATAACAACTTTTGTAGACAGTGTAAATAACCTTTAAGTGACGGCATTTTAGATCTCAACTCGATAGATGTTATCAGTCGATGTCAAGTAACTACCTACTTGAGATTTTTATAAGTTCGAATCACGGTTATCATTTTCAATAGCTGCATCTTCCCGCTGGAGACCTACCGGGAAGCCACATCGACAAACCGATCGACGCGTCGATGGATAAAATTGTATAGAAAATATTGTCTATGGGTAGAATTCAATCGCCGAGAAACGTCAAATCACATACATTTTAATTTCTCTTTCGATCGATCGACGTGGCGATCGGTATTCCATGTGGCTTCCCGGTAGGGCCCCTAGTCCCCCTTCTGGATTAGTGTTTAGGCAACTTTTATTCTCATTCGTACCCATATTGTTTAGGTGAAGGACCGCGCCTGCTTGAACAAGATGAATGGCAGTAACCTGTCCAATGTTTTTGGCCCCAACCTCGTGTGGCCGGCAGTCGGATTTCCATCCATGGACCACGCCCGTGCCATCAATGAGTTCATCAACTTTTTGCTGGAGCATCACAGAGGAATATTCATTATCACCTCTATTGAATAAATTTATTTTGATTTATTATTTTTACCCGACGCATTGGCGGTTTATACCAATTTCATGTAAAATAATTAATAGTAGTATATTTTTAGAAGGATTAAAAAAATATTAAAACATTTTCAAGTCAATAATTTGACAATTCCTAACTACCTAGTTTGTTATTTCTATTGTCTAGTATTTAGAATTGCCTGTGGATGCGTCGATTTTAATTTTATGGTTAGGGATTAATAGTAAAACGGGAGTCCTAAGTTTAAGTAAATACCAAAGTTATGTTATAAGAAGGTAAATGTTGCCTCATTCCAAGAGTCATTTATAAGGTTCAAAGCCATTTAGAAGTATGATATTTTATTTATTCTCAAATATATATAGTATATTTAGCAAATACCTGTATATAGGTAGGTATTTCCTAAAAATATGTATAGAAGTAGTTTGGTAAATTACTATTTAGTCTTGTTAGCGTTTGTGTTTACTTGTTATACATGATCGTTATCACAAGACTTTTAAATGTTCCTGAAACAGGAACCTGTTGTCAAACTTATTGAGAAATGGTTGAGTGAGTTCATTAAACATTTTTTTTTCTAAAGAAAACTTGCGTGAAATATATTTTCAAAATTATTTATTATTGAGTATGATTATTTTTATTAAAGCGTTAAGTTGACTAAATGGTAATTGATAAAATAAATCAATGAAATTGTTCTTAGGCTGTAGTATAGTATTGTAAAAAATAATTTATAGGGTATTCGCTGAAATTTATCCATTTCTTCGGTAACTAATATCACAAGAGATTAATTTAGAAATTAAAGTCTTTATGTATAATATTAATTGGCCTTAAGATTAAAATACATATTTGAATTTATATTATAATATTATAGGATATCCATTGTTGTAAGGTTCATATTTCCAAATAATAATATTGCATGATAGTTTAGGCGACTAGGATGATGTAATAGTTTATTGTTTTCTTATTATGGACTGATTATTATATAAAGTAAGAATTTATTATACAACTTTTATATTGTTAGTATCATATAAATGTTTATAAATTGTTATATCTAACTGATTATTTATTACGAATCTCTTTTGCTAAACAATTGCAAGAAATTCAAGAAATAAAAACTCTTAACGCAATAAAGGAGATAGCTTTTTTGTGAGATAAATGGTCTGATTTTGTCGCTCAAAGAAAGTATCTTCTTTCAGTAATTAATATAATAAATGTATTAATTCGCAAAATTATAAGGAACATTGTTTAGTTTTTAAAATACCTACTATGAATGTTTTAATAAATAATATTTAATAGATCGAACAAACAAGGTATTTCGTCAATTGTATTAAATTTGTAGTACCTAATTAATGTCTGTAATTGAATGTTTTAAAATAGGCACTGTTATTTATTAAAGTGAATTGTTACAAAAAAATATATATTGCATGTTAAATTGAACCATATTAAAAATAAAACACATTTTTCTATATAATAATATAGTTTTATTTATTTATATAGGTTAGACCAATCATATACCTTGGAGACTAATGCTAGTTTTCCTCTGTCATATTGACATGGAACAAGAGCGACAAAATACATTTATAACCAGGTTTAGGCCAACCTCGGTTTAGCGAAACGTTGCAAAACACAGCAGTAACCCTAAAAGAGAGACTGAACGCTAAAAAACTATTCGCGTCTCAGATTACATTGAGCGCCAGCAGTTCACCTGTGTGTGTTTGGTGAGGTTCCACCATTCCAATTGTACTAAAGCAAGCAGTAGAACAAAATGGATTCTTTAGGCCATTATTACTATTTTTATTGGCCATTTAGTCAAAGTTATAATTATGGAAAATTATATAAATATGGGAATAGGAAAATGAGGACCTATTATAAAGTGGTATTTGTAATAGCAGTTAGGAGGTATTGCCACTTCATCGACGAAATGTAGAACTCGATCGACGAGAAACGTCAAATCCCATACATTTGAGAATCGATTAGAGTTGTAATCCCAAAGGGATTACAACTCTAATTGATTCCGTTCTTTGATCAGAGAACGAATAAATTAAAAAATATATGTAACACAAACGGCTCACATGAATCTTTGAACAGCCCAGTGGCCTTGTTCAGAGCTTGCAACCGCTAATCACGACAAGACGTTGCGTAAACTATAAATATGGAAATATAAGCTCTATTACAATGGTCATATAGTATGTATTAGGTTGGCTATAATAATGCCGCAATCTTGAAATACACGAATTCTTCGCAAGTTTGAACATGTGTGGAGCATTGGAATTTCAACTTTATAATTAACAGGATAGAACTTATATTTCAATACCAGTACTTTACGCAAAATGCGTGACGGTAAACGTGCCAAAACTCGGAATAAAGCCCCAGGGGCTCTAGAGGAAAATCAGGCGAGGCGACATGTCATGTCGCGTCGCCTCAGTCAAAAACGAATGTATTTTGACAGTGACATTAGGCGTGAGGTACGCTGTCACCTGCCAAAGTCTATACAGTTTTGATTGAAGGCGACATGTCGCGTCGCCTCAGTCAAAAACGTATGTATTTTGACGTGTTAATTAAAAATATTACTACCTTATCATTATATAATAAATCAATATTTTTTAATTAACTAATATTTAAATACAATAATTTTATAATATCACAATATTAATTTAATTAACAACCTCAAACTAAACATACCAAAGCTGAATTTAGTTACACGATATTTATTTTTTAGGTTTAATCAAACTTTTAAAACTAAAACAGATATGAATATATAAAATAATTAATTAAATTCCAATTTGTAGATAGATATTCACATGTAAACAAACATCTGTCAAAAAGTAGCCGTGCTAACTTTTCGTGTTAAAATTTCTGGTCGCGGAACGATTGATGGTAACTTGAATTGCTAACATTTCCGCGCGGTGAAACGACCTTGGCTAAAAAAACCAGCGATCCGTGGCAGCGATGCTAAGCACGGAACACGGTGAAAGATAAACAAACTTTGGCTGTCACAACATTACTCAGGTACCACAGATTACAATTACCATAGATTAAACAATTACAAATAAATTATTCACAGAGTACTTTATTTGGTGATCGTGATTGAAATATCGGTACCCTTAGAGTAAGAATAATATAGATCAGTACCAAATTAAAAACTGACTATGAATGAATAACGAGCAGTCTGATACGACTCATAAATTTCGACAAAAATATTTGACAAAGTGATTTTTTTTTGGTTTTGTGATTTTTTTCTTTTATTTGTTTTATTTTTTTGTGAACTAATAATATATAATGCGGTCCGATACGACTTGTGAATTTTAACAGAAATATTTAACGGAATGAAAGAGGAAAAATAAAAAGGTCTAACATAAACAAATAATTTAATAATGAACAACAGCTTTTCTAATATAACACATAGGACACAATATAAAATGGCAAACTCTTTGGACGAAACTTTTATTGAAGACAACGAATCTTTTACAACATCTGGAAATTTTTCAAGCCTACCAGATTTGGGTAATCAATGTTCGTTCGATATGACACAGATTTTAGAATTTAAATCAAAAATTAACGAATTGCAAACCGAGTTAATGAGCGCACACCAAGAAATAGAAAACTTAAACGGAGAAAGTAAAACGCTTACAGACAAGTTAAATGATGCGCAAAAAACTATAGAAACTCTAAAGACTATGCTACACACAAACAAAATTACTACTCCAAAATCTTCATCAACAATAAAAAAGAGGAAACAAAGGACAAACACAAACATAACCTCTCTCACTGAAACTCACTATGGCACAAAGAAACTATATACAGACTCTGAAGACAATGAAGCTCTATTGGTGAAGGATCAAATTAATCAAGATATAGGGACACACAGCGAGAAAAAATACACACACAAAAAGATACTTATATTAGGAGACCAGCAAGGAGTGGGATTGGCGCCGTTATTACATGGCATAAGGAAAATGGAGAATATAAATAATATGCCTATAAAATACGAAATATCTGGAATGGTTTTCCCAAACGCAACAACAGAGTATGTTACACAACACGTAAAAAATATCAACGAAGAAGTCAATAAAAATGATTAGGTAGTATTAATGATAGGCTCAAATGATTGTAATCCTACTAAACTAAATATAGATTTATCATATGCACTTAAGATTTTGTCAAAGCCAAGGATATTAGTCACTAGTGTTTTAAAAAACGCTTACCTTAATGAAATGAAACTTAACGATATGATAAAAGTTGTACTTCAAAACTTTAAAAACAGTCATTTCATAGATTTAAATATGCGTAAAACCAATTATTTTATGTCTACAATACATCATATAAATAGAATTATTAACAACCGCATAAACTTCCATGATTATAAACTATATTACCTCGAAAATTGTTTTAAGTCCACAAATTTAGTTAGACTTTCAAGAAACAATCTTACATCTGTTAAAGGCACTATTCCCTACTATTTCAATAAAATCTCAAATGAAGTAAAGTATAAAAAAAATAGTTCAACAATAAATCCTATATTTGAAACCACACCTCCTACAGCGCATACTTTGAAAAATAAATATGATGACAATAGTACTAATAAGCTTTTTCGTTAATTCAAAACCTATACAACAACCTAAAGTAAATACAAAAAACTTCACTATTTTTCACCAAAACATTGCGGGAGTGTTAAATAAAAGGGACATTCTTGAAGCTACATTAAATGAGCTATCACAGGTGATTGGTCAAATAGATGTTATCTGTCTGACAGAAACATTTCTAAAACGTGGCACAGAATGCAATCTTATTCTGAGCTCATACTGTGTTTCGACAGCATTTTCAAGAGCTGATCAACGTAGAGGTGGTGTATGTATATTATTAAAAAATAATTTAGCTTATAAAGAAGTTGTAACAAAATCTTCTTCCCATGATTTTGAATGCTGTGCTGTGGAGCTACTGGATTTCAATGTTATTGTTGCTTGCCTATATAGGACACCAGCATCTAATGCAACAATATTCCTCACAGACTTACAGTCAGTATTGCATGTTCTAACTCGCAAAATAAATAGAAGTGTTGTATTGTGTGGTGACTGGAATATAGACATTCTAAAGAAAAATAAATATTCCAGTGAACTTTCTAGTATTCTAAAGAACTTCAATTTGACTAATCATATTCTAAGACCAACTCGGCAGCAGTCATGCATAGATCTTATTGCCAGCAATGTTAAGGATGTGGTCGCTCGAATACATTTGTTAGGTCTGTCAGATCACGAAACCGGACAAACAATCTCGTTTCATGTAAACAAAACGAGTAATACCTGTAAAATCCCAGAATTTTGGTTTGAAACAAAACGCGATTATAATAAAGAAAATATAAATAAATTCTTGCAATGTATTAGTGCTTTATCTTACGAAAATGTATTCAATGAGACTAAAACAGAGGAAGCGTTTGATAATTTTCACGACATATTTACATTATTTTATAAATTATGTTTTCCAGAAATTAAAACTAAAATTGTTAATAAACCCATTAAAAACAAATGGCTCTCAAGAGGCTTAAAACGCTGTTGCATAAAGAAGAGATGTCTGTATTTGAAATATAAATTTGCATCTACAAATAAAAAATATAATAAAAAACAGTATAACCTATACAATAGAGTACTAAAACAATGTATATTAAAATCCCAAAAAAATCAAAACAGGAACTATGTTGAAAAATCTCAAAACACTTCTAAAGCCTCTTGGAACGTTATTAAAACTAACACTAAAAGTAAGATCAAATTAAATGAAGTTGACATAATAAAAGTTGACGGCATTGACTATTCAGATCCAAATAAAATTAGCGAACTTTTTAATAATTATTATATAAATTTAACTTCTCAACCTAAATATAAAAGCAATGAACAGAACTCTAAAAAATATAAAATACCAAATAATACTAAAACCATTTACCTGGCCCCCATAGACTCTAATGACATCATTACAAATATAAAAGCCCTTAAAAACAAAAATTCCACCGGTTATGACTCAATAAATACAAAGATTCTGAAACTTAGTTCAATATATATTTCTGCCCCACTCAGTCATATAGTTAATCTGTCATTTACAGAGGGTCATTTTCCAACTAGACTTAAATACTCCATCGTTAAACCCATTTTTAAAAAAGGCGATCACAGCGACTTATCAAACTACAGGCCAATTACCCTAATACCTATATTATCTAAAGTATTGGAGAAAATTATTTACTCTAAAATGTACAGTTTTCTTACTCAATGTAAAGTATTGCTGAAACAACAATATGGGTTTAGAAAGGGCCACTCCACCAGCTTGGCTTGTTTTTCACTGATAAGCAACATCACTCAGAATTTGAACAGTAAAATATACCCAGTCTCAATATTTCTGGATATGACTAAAGCGTTTGATTTTGTCTGTCATAAAACTTTATTAGATAAGTTGTATAATTGCGGAATCAGAGGCAGGGCCGGAGACTTAATAAAGAGCTACCTGTCAAATCGTCAACAATGTACAGAGATAACTCGTATTATAAATAATAATAAATCCCACTATAGATCAACGTATAACTCCAATACCGTCGGAGTACCGCAGGGCAGTGTATTGGGGCCACTGTTGTTTCTGCTTTACATAAATGACCTGCCAAATATTACACATCATGCGTGTATATTGTTTGCTGATGATACGACAATTACAATCAAATGTAAAAACAGTGACAGTATGGTAGACAATATAAATGAAATCTTAAAAAATATAAACCATTGGATGGACGAAAATAATCTAGTGATAAATTTTCATAAGACTAAGTTAATTAAATTTCAAACTAATACCAGAATATAAAATGCAAATGATTTAAAAATTAATTATGACAATAAAATAATAGAAAATGTTACATCGGTAAAGTTTCTTGGTATTTACGTAGACAATTTGTGTAATTGGAAAGTACATATAGATGTATTATGTAATAAGATTGATAGGTTTGTTTATGTACTTAGGCGTATAAAAGATGTTACATCTCAAAGTACCAGTGTGTTAGCATATAATGGTTATGTTTCATCCTTGCTAAGATACTGCATAATAATATGGGGGAATTCTGTGGATATAAATAAGGCCTTTGTTGTGCAAAAGAAGTGCATCCGAGCGATATGTGGCGCTAGTTACTTGGACAGCTGTAGACCACTTTTTAAGAGACTTAATATCTTACCCTTACCTTGCCTATATATTTTTGAGTCTGCTGTTTTCGTACATACCCATCCCAAACTCTTCCCAACAAATGGAGAAATGAATTACCAAAGTGAAAGATACAGAAATAAACTGTACATGCCACCACAGCGTCTGACATTGTATAGTAAAAACTGCTACTGTATGTCTATACGTATCTATAATCATCTCCCAAACTCACTCACAAATAATAAAATTGGTATCTTCAAAAAAACATTATTTAATATGCTTATAAATAAAAATTACTACACTGTTATAGAATTTCTAAATGAAAAATGTTTTAAAGAATTCTTCTTTTTTGTCTTTTTTTTTTTTTTTTCTTTTTTTTTTGTTCCAAATTATTATAGTTGACCTCGATTGTAAAATGTTATAATTCTGAATGTATACTACCTCCGTTTTCTTTATAAATAATAATATAATATAAATGTTATAATAATACAAACAATAATTATGAGTAACTAAATATTGAATATGAATTGTATATATTAATTTATGGAATGAAAATTTGTGAAAGAATTTCAAGCATATACATTGCTTTGGATGCTAAATGATAATTTTAATAATTTTTATAAATTTTAATTGTATAAATACTTGTTATACCTATTAATGCCATACCAACTATGAATATCAAATAAATAATTGTCAAATATTTAAATAAATTTAAAGCCTTGCTTTATATTGCTTTGAATGCTGAATGTGAATTTTAAATGATTATTAAATTTTATTTGTAAATGATTTCTAACTGTTATTATTGTTATACTATAGATTTTGAATAATTTATACTGTGTAAAAGTAGGATTATAGTTATTGTGTAAATAAATATACTATTATCACTCATAAAAAATGTGTAAAACATTTGCACACCGCTAGCGGTAAAATATGTTAAACTTGTCGAAAATACCTACCAGCTTATTGTGACATATTTTTGCAAATAAACGATTTTTATTATTTTTATTATTATCATGCCATCTATCATAAAGTAGTAAGAACCTCCTATAAAAGGTTCTGCTATTCCTACACAGATGGCTGGCTAAGGAAGCAACAGTCACTGGATTGATGGGCAACTTTGCCATATACACACAGGATCTGAATCCCTTAGCTAAATCAGATCTCGCTTCGCTGTGGGAGACATCCTGGAATAAAGATCTAGAAAAAGCCAAATTCTATAGAAGAATTCAACCAAATATAAACTTAAAACCTTGGTTTTTTACTTTTAACAATTTTAGTAAACAAATTACTTCTACAATTTGTCGACTTAGGCTGGGGCACAACAGCTCCCCAGTCCATCTTAACAAAATTAAAGTTCTTGAAAGCGCTCTATGTGATTGTGGCTCTGAGTGGGGAACCCTTGAACATATATTTTTTAACTGTCCAATACATACTTGCTCATTGTATGACATTCTCCCATCTGATGTACCCCTCCCCACAAACCTAAATACTCTACTGACATTGTCTAGCTATTCTGGCATATGTGCCTTAGCTAAATACATAAAGAAGTTTAAATTAAAACTATAAGAGTTCTATTATTGATAAATCCTACCCAAGGGCCTCCGGTGACAGTCGGAGATGCTAACCATGAATATATTAAAAAAATACTTCTGTTTGCCCCACCATTTCTTTGGAAAGAGTGAGGTACAATAGATTCATTGGTTCTCAAAATTTGGTTGACATCTCTGACTTTACATTTTTATGTTTTTTATATAACTATATAACAGGGTATAAAATAGTGTTTTAAACTCTGTATATATATTTTTGTTCTAAATTCCTAATTCTTTCTTTTTCAGATGTCTGTGTTGTCCTGTGTTCGTTAACTTTTGGCCCATATGACTTCAATCCTAATTTGTGCTGTACCCCCTCTTAATCATAACATATTATCAATTTTATGTATTGTCTCGTCTTATACTAATACAGTTTTTCTAAAATAGAAGACTAATCTAATGTAACTTATCATAATCTCTATTTTAACTCCTTAGTGATAGTGCCTGTTTCATAACTAGACACTGGCAAAATTCGCGAAAAGCGAGAGGCCATACAAACAAGAAATTGAATTGAATTACACAGATGGCGTGATTACTACAACATTCGAATAAATGTTTTGTTCAGTCGACATAAGGCATATTATCTTTTATATAAAAAAAGTATTTTAGTTTATTCTAGAACTTTCCTTGCATAAAAATATAATAATTCAAAGGCGGCGACATAATAAAATATTTAAAGTATCGATATCGATGCTTTTTTTAAATATAAATGTGCTCTATATATTTAAACGCAGATGGAAGGGAAAACTTTTTAGAAAACATAGCTATAAAACTTTTAGAATATATAAAGGCTTAAAAAACTGATTTTTGAGATAAGTTTATTTTTTTAAGTTGAGTTGGGTGACGTTGTCGTGACGTGAGCACGAAACAAAACTTTGGGACGCTATCTTAATATAACTAGCATTTTTGTAATAAAAATAAAGAAATTAGGCAAAATGAAGAAATTATTTTTGCCTGGAATATTACATTATTTTATAAAAATATTTTTTATCGTTATTTAAAAAAAAAAGAGTTTTTACTCGCAATGGTACAGACCCCAATTTTTAATATAATATCATAAACACTTCCAATACCTCTATGTATGTAGTAATAAAAAAAACACGGTAACTTGATTAAAAAGCTTAACGATTTTCAAAGTTGGAAATGCTGTTAGTTTTGTATATTCATATCCTTTTTTTATATTAAAATATCATTTTCTATAAAATGTTCAGAACATATGGTGCTTGATTTTGTTGGCATCCAATTAATTCTACCTGTTGCATCAATCCATTTCCCTTTGACTGTGGCGTCTTTGGGAAACCTAAAAATATTTTAAATGAAGGTTAGAAAGTTGGTTAAGTTCTTATTGATGACCTTTCAATGTTTTAATGAAATTATATATAAACCGCTCATTGTAACAATATGGTAAATGGTAAGTAATGATAATGGTAAGTAATTGTAACAATGGTAGCCTACTAAATTTTGATTATTCAATTTTATAAACTATTAATTTCAATTTCTTTTTACAAACAACTATTACTGTGTCTAAATATGAACACAATTCTTCTAAATAGAGAATGGCTGCTGCGCTATAAAGATTTTTTTATGTATATGTTTTAAGGTAAACCAACCAAATTCACTTATACGTATAGGGAGTTTATCGTTATAAAGAGTTTACACGTACATTTTATTATTCTAAGCCCACACTATTAAAAAAAATGTATGCGATACAATTTGAATAAATATTAAAAAAAATATGTAAGTTATAATTTTGTATAATTGCCGAAACTGTTCCTTCTTTTCTTTAAATAAATAAGTTATATCGATAAGCACCCACTACAACACTAACCGAGTAGCAAAGAACTTTTGAAATCTAAAGTATTCTTTATTACAATTACATAAGGTTGATTTTAACTTCATTTAAACTACAATTATTAGTAAACTAAAATAAGCTAAGGTTTTTAAAGAATACTAACAAAATCGTACTTACCGTTGATACGAAACACCTCCATTACGAAGATTTTTTCTCCTACTATCGTTTTTGCACTCCAGAATGCAACAATACGGCATATTTACAATAATTATGCGGAAAATCAGGAACGACGCGAGACTACCAACTCGAAGCGATGTTAGACACGAATGATAACGATTTGGATCAAATAAGCGTAGCTACGCTTAATTGTGCCACACTAAACACGCCTACTTTGCACTTCCACTTGTTTTTTCTATTCCGTGGATTGAACGAAATAAATATTGAAACAAGCGTCTAATTAAATGTTTTTCAAGTATGTTACTGATGACAAGATAATAATAAAATATAAATAATGTTTTTCGTTTTCATTTTATATCCTTATAACGTAAAAAAATATTAAATAATTATATTCATTTAGTTTTTTTTTTATAGCAACACTTAACTCCAACTATCAATGTAGTTCTTTTCACGAAGTACCACATAATATTTTGAAATAATAAATATAAGTTAATATATGCGGCAAAATAAATGCATAAATACCTAGGTATTATTATTTTCAATTAATTCTTATTTAGTTTAAAGGTGGGAAGAATTTAAGGGCTCTACAACTTTGCTAGGCCGACCTATGGGTCTAGTTTCGGTTTTACTCTGTAGGATCACCGGTTTTCAGGAGATTACTACATCGAATTCTCGTCGAGGAGTTATTCTCCTTTTAGAGTGCGGTTACGAAACGGGCGGTTGGATAAAATAAATATAAATTGTCGCCGCCGTCTCATAACTGCACTATTTAGCCGGCATAGTGGGAGCAATCAATGTTGTTAAACAACAATGTGTTGATCGACCCCATTCATGGACTTTGTAGGACTACTTATCATCAGGTAGATACAATGTCACATGCCGTGCTCCAATATATATATATTTTTTATCAGAGCACGGCATGTGACTTTGTATGTACCTGGTGGTAAGCAGACCTACAAATTCCATTAATAACGCGTTGTTGTTTAACAACATTGATCGCTCCCACTATGCCGGCTAAATTATGCAAATACGAAATGGGCGGCGACAAAGACGTACTTATTTGCATTACGAGTCGCTGTTTTATCGTCAAATCAATCTCCCGTTTCGTAACCGCATCATGAAAGGAGACTACTACCTCGACGAGAATATCAATGCAGTACTATCTGAAGAAGTGTAGAGCCCACAGACTAAAACCGAAACATGACTGGGTCACTTGACGGTTTTACTATAATTGTAATAAGTAATTAAACTTAGAAAATTTCGCAAAATCAATTTTAAAGGAGAATTTTACTTGTAAAAGTTAGTACAAGAGTAACTTACTTCGTCTGTAATTTTGGCAGTTGTTTGATATTATTTGACAAAATACCCATTCGAACTAAAACGGTCATAATTTCGGTTTTCATACAAAAAGCAAAGCTAAACTTTGACTTGTATTTGGTCGTCAAACAGAACAGGTTGTGATCGCAAAATATCAAGTTTAACTTTATAAGTTCTAAATTAGATGTAATAAATGTGGGCATAATTGGGTTGCTGTTTATACCTAGTGTTAAATGTTTAACCTAAACTAATATTTTTTGACTTTCTTTTTTATAAATCGAAAATTAAAATATTTTTACTCCTACGTGCCTTTTTAACAACTTGACATTGGCAGAATTACGCGTAAAAGCCATTCACCAAAATTATAATAATCTTTGTACAACTACCTTCATAAGTTCATAGCAAATTTGCAATCGTGTCGTAGCTGAACATAATATTAGTAAATGTGTTATCTTAGTATTTATTTGTTGTAAAATAAGTGGTTATTGTTTCATTGTAGTTATTTAATTTTCTTTATTAGTTGATTAATTTAATGGCGAACGCTACGACTTCCAAAGACATGGCCGAACCAGAAACAGGTGGGTGTAACTTGTACTAATATGTGTATAGGTGTTGTGTTGTTGTAGTAATCGTGTTATGTAGTTTCATGCCTGACTAAATTTACATATAAAAGTTCTTTAAATTGAATTGTTTAAATCTTTTGTAGTGGTAGAAGTCGCCGACGAAAGTATTACATCGTTGACTGGCGACCTGGATTACGAACCTGAATTAGAATTTGACGATACGGAGCTCGAACCACCATCACGACCTAAGTCACGGCAGTTTAGTAAGTAAAAAAACGATAACTAAAAAACAAACTGTTTATCGTTAAAGCAAGTAGGTAGGTAATTAAAATTTATTAATCATTTTCAGTGAGATATAATTAGTTAGTGAATATATTTGTTAAAGCGGCCATATTCTGTTTCTTATAACGGAAACGTTAGGTTGTCGAAATCATATAAATTTGCCATTAAACAATCGGCAACAACGAACACCAAAAAAGTCATGCGCACTATTCCCTTGTATTATACTCGTATGAAGGTACATTTGGCTTGAAAGTGTTTAGTGTTACATGTCGTGGCCATTGTGCATGAAGGATTTCGTTATTTTGACAATCTAACGTTACCTTTAAAAGAAACGCGATATGGTAGTTATGGTTTTAGTGCGCTATAATGATTCTAAAAATTTGTAACCGATTTTCTTATCCCTCTCGAGATAAGAGAATCTGCTACCACCGGCTCAAGGAAAGGGACTCTACAACTCTCAGGGCGCCTTGACAGAGGTGGAATTAAGTTACATGTTTATCATACAAAGTTATTTTATTTACAATAAAACTTACAAACTAACTTGAGACTAAGGGTACAACTTAAATAATAGTTTATTAACACAATTTTGATGATGAAGGGTTATAGTCTTTATTGGTGATGCCGTTCTGCGACACTGCCTAAAAGGGGCACACTACCGCCTAAGCGTATAGCAAATGCCTGAACACTAGATTAGAACATACACATGGGATGAGGAGACGCTTTTGGCAGCAGCACCAGCCTCACGACGAAGATGTGATGTGGATGGTGTCCTGCATCTGTCCTCGGTCGATCAAGCAGTTTCTCAGTCCCTGATAGAACTCGCAGACGGATTTCACCAGCACTAGACGTGGGTACTAGGAACCCCTGTGAAATTCAATCCAATTAATATTTGAATCACAGGCTTTGAACTCGATTTAAACGTTATTACACTTACACTAGGGTTTTTAAAAATTGCACTCAATAAATTAAAAAAGACAATATTACTAAGAATTTAGATATAAAAATGCGGGACGCTTCTACTTGCGCTCCTTTTTATTCTTTCCACGGACTACTTTTTATCCACATCGTTGTGATTGGTTTATTTTATTTTTTGACCAATCGCAAACTTTCTTTCAATGCAACGGGCATTCAACACAAGAGTTTATTTTATCTTCTATTTTAGATTAGTATTTAATTATCTAAATAAATATAATAATTAACTGAATATATTTACTAGACTAAAAATGATTCTGTATCATATTTTGGGTTTATGAACTATAATATATATCATATTATAGTGCATAAACCCATATATGAATATTATTGACATCCGCTATGGATTTTCTGACATTTAGCCGCTAGGTGGCAACATAGTCTCTAATTTTACCTAACTCAAATAATAGATGTTTACACAGCACCCTTTCTACGTAAAAAAATTAAAATTAAGTTTTTAATTTTTTCCTAAATAGAAAGATATAGGCAAGTATCAGACATAGTATCTGACTGAGATGAGTGCTGGACAAATACTTTCTATTTTATTGTGGAAAGTTTAAGCAAAACCTAATATACAAATTTATAAGTTCATTGTCTATAAGGTCGATAACATAATGTAACATGTGTAACAATGAATATAACATATAGATAATCAATTGGTTTTCATTAAAAACAATTGAAATTAAGAAAAATACAACATACATATTTATTTCATGCAGTTGTATATGCTATATGTATTTAAAACAAATATTAAGTCTTATTTTAAGATAGTTACATTATATATTTTAATAATTAGTATGACACTTTATATATATAACTGTAACAGTTAATAGTGTTTCATACTTATTTCAGCTACAATAAAGTTATATTTTCATAAATGTGTAAATATGAAAAAAAAATTAAATTGATTTACATGCATATATTTTTATTTACATACGAGTATATGTGTATAAATATGTATTTATTTCCCGACTGATTTTATTACAATCTGTTTACTGAAGTGGTGATTCCAATGAAGCTGAGTTGTCCCCTTGCTTAATCCGACAAAACAACCTATCACTCACATACAGAGGCTTCCTTACATATCATCTTTTATACTACTTCTTTAACATGCATCTTCTAACATTCTTCGACTCATACAACATCATTCATCATACTTCAGTATATCCTTTATGTGGTAATTACCTAAGTTTTTACTATCACAGTCAGACAATTGATAAACCAGACTAGAAAGCCTTAGCTAAAGCTAAGTGACTGCCTTGGGACTACCCATGAGACCAGGTCTCGCATTGTTCACAGGTTTGTAAGACTTACACACCTCACATTTATTAACATAAGAAACTGTATCATTGTACATGTTTGGCCAAAAATAATGCAAAGATAAACGTTTATGAGTCTTCATTATACCTAAATGAGCGCTAGTACAATCATCATGACATTTCCTTAATAATTCTAATCTATTTTCTTCTGGAATAACTAACTTCCAAGCGAACTCTGACGTTAACTTATATTTATTTTTACAATTTCTATAGAGTTTATTATTATGTATTGTAAAATTTGGATGTTTTCGCGGATTAGATACACATTTCTGAAACATAGATAGATACCAGGCATCATTAGTATTATCGCAAGGGATTATGGACTAGTATATATAGGAAGCATATACTATGGAAGCATCTGTATGAATAGAGAAAGGTAAATTAAAATTTGGACATTTTAAAATTGGAGCTGAAACTAAAGCTGTTTTTAGAAAATTAAAAAAAACTTGAACTTTCAGCTTCTAAAGTCCAATCAAATTTAACGCTTTTCTATGTCAACTTACATAAAGGTCTGGCTATATTAGAAAAATTATCTATGAAGCGACGATACCAACCCACCATTCCTATAAACCTCTTTACTTCCTTAGCATTGGTTGGGGTTGGATAATTTGAAACTACTGAAACTTTGTTAGGATCTGTATGTAATCCTACTACATATCCTAAATATTTAAGTGCCTCGCGACAAAACTTAGATTTTTCCATATTAATGGTTAAATTAGCATTTTTTAAACGTTCATAAACTATATTTAATAGATTAATATGCTCATTAAAATTAGATGACACTATTATTATAATGTCATCTTGAAAGCAGAAAACTCTGTCAGATTATTTGGTCCCGAATTTGGGGACCAAATAATCTATCCATTAATCTTTGCATGGTTGCCGAGGCACCTACAAGACCAAAACACATGACATTAAACTGAAAAAGTCTTCTACCAGGCATGGTGAACGCTGTTTTTTTTCAGCAGATTGGTCAGAATCATAAGTGATTTGCCAGTAGGCTGAACTTAGGTCAATCGAAGATAAATATTTAGCATCTCTTAGTCTATCTAATATTTGATTAATATAAGGTAAGGGGTAAGCATCTGGTTTAGACACATTATTTAGCTTTCTACAGTCTAAACACAACCGTAAATCACCATTTGGTTTTTGAACCATAACTACTGGGGAATTCCATGGAGATACTGATGGTTTAACCACTCCCATATCTAGCATTTTATCAAGTTCTTTTTCCAAAGCCTGTTATTTAACAGAAGAGAGTGGTATATATCTCTGCTTAATAGGGGATTGATCAGATGTTTTGATTTTATGTGTGATCAAGCTTGTTCTACCTAAACCTACCTTATCAGTATTAATATTCTGAAATTGATTTATTATTTTTTCAATACTTCTACGTTGCTCCTTTGAAAGAGAGTTGAAATCTTCTAAACCAACATTATCATTTGCAATTAGATTTATAGAATAATTATGATTATTGAATGAAACACCATTTATTAAATTATTCGCTAAATTAAATTTTGACCAAAAGTCCACACCTAATATTACTGAAGTAGTAATCTGTATTCTGTTATTAATATATAATTCTGTATAATTATTATTAAAAACCACTGGCAAATCTATATAATCTAAATTATTTAATTTGGAACCATCAGCCGTTTGAACAAACTCGTTATGATGCTTATTAAAGGAAAATCCCAACTCCATGAAGATTTTATTGAACACTATTTTTAAAATTTTGGTTATATTGATATTGGAAGTACTAGGCTCTGAAAAATCTGATGATCTTGCCTGGGCAAGTTCTAGTTTCTTAAGATATTTCTTTAAAGTACCTATACTATCAATATCAAGCAAAGCTAAATCTTTTATATAATTTGGCCTGATGTTATGCAATAAAACTTTTCTTTTTCATACATAGGAACCATCAACCTACTGAACATAGCTTGCATAGTTGTTAGATAATTAATAATGCTCTCATCCTTTGCTTGAGTACGCTGCCTAATTTAAATTACCAATTTATAGTCAAAATCTGGGATATCAAAGTCTTCCTTTAAACTAGAAAATAAATCATGATAAGTTCGAAAATTATGTTTATTTGTTTGATACCACTGTAATGCAGTTTTATCCAACAAATCACAAAAACAATTTAATAAGTCAGCATCATTCACATGGCGAGCAATTCTAAGTTCCTCTAACCTTTCTAAGAATACACATACACATGTAGTTCCATCAAATTTTAAATTTAATGAATTTAAAATAACAGATTTCTCCTTTATATATACAGTATTGATCCCCTCACTCCTTGTACACACCTCTGTTGGCTTCAAAATCAGAGTCAGAGGTATCATCATTGTCGTCCGCCAATAAGGATATGAGTCTACCACGCATCCTAATCACTCTCTCATTCTCCTTAGGCAACCGCGACAACCTCAACAACATGTAATCAGCCCTAGCCCTAACCTTGCACTCATTGCCGCCAGATACCTGTTCCAACTCCTTTATCTTCAGGTCGCAAGTGTCTAACTCCGAGTCTAGGCTGGTTAAATCTAGAGAGGACAGATGCAGGCTTCCACGCTGACATTGCTTCAGCGCTTGCCGGTACTGCTGTCTCAGGGCATCTCTGGTGTCTTCAGGTTTGGCTGAAATACCATAAAGAGCCAGTTCATTAACTAATTCATCCTTGAGGAGGAAGGCTATCTTGGGTTTGGAAGACATTGCTTAAATTATTTCTATAAATTAAAACTCAATTCCAAAAAAAAACCAATAATAATTATAAACAAAAATTGAAATCTAAAATTATAAAACTAAATTCTAAAATTTTAATATGTAATTGTAAAAAAAAATCAACTGAAAAAAATTAAGTGACCAGAGAGTATAAGAAAAATTTTGAATTCAAATTTAACAGTTGAACTCCAAAATTAAAAATAACAAAATATGAGGGTATGGTTTAAATTTTTACAGCTGGAAAAAAAATTACACATTAATATTAAGTTTTATTCCACACTCTGTCTATATTTATTTTACAATCCCAGCCCCAAGATGGGCGCCAATTTTGTAACCGATTTTCTTATCCCTCTCGAGATAAGAGAATCTGCTACCACCGGCTCAAGGAAAGGGACTCTACAACTCTCAGGGCGCCTTGACAGAGGTGGAATTAAGTTACATGTTTATCATACAAAGTTATTTTATTTACAATAAAACTTACAAACTTGAGACTAAGGGTACAACTTAAATAATAGTTTATTAACACAATTTTGATGATGAAGGGTTATAGTCTTTATTGGTGATGCCGTTCTGCGACACTGCCTAAAAGGGACACACTACCGCCTAAGCGTATAGCAAATGCCTGAACACTAGATTAGAACATATAGGTCACCTTTTAGGCCAAGAAATCCACATGGGATGAGGAGACGCCCGAGATACTTTTGGCAGCAGCACCAGCCTCACGACGAAAATGTGACGTGGATGGTGTCCTGCATCTGTCCTCGGTCGATCAAGCAGTTCCTCAGCCCCTGATAGAACTCGCAGATGGATTTCACCAGCACTAGACGATCCTATGCCGACATTTCACGCATGGCTAATTTTAACCGGGTACTAGGAACCCCTGTGAAATTCAATCCGATTAATATTTGAATTACAGGCTTTGAACTCGATTTAAACGTTATTACACTTACACTAGGGTTTTTAAAAATTGCACTTAATAAATTTAAAAAGACAATATTACCAAGAATTTAGATAAAAAATGAGGGACGCTTCTACTTGCGCTCCTTTTTATTCTTTCCACGGACTACTTTTGATCCGCATCGTTGACTCGTGATTGGTTTATTTTATTTTTTGACCAATCACAAACTTTCTTTCAATGCAACGGGCATTCAACACAAGAGTTTATTATATCTTCTATTTTAGATTAGCATTTAATTAACTAATTTAATTATCTAAATAAATATAATAATTAACTGAATATATTTACTAGACTAAAAATGATTCTGTATCATATTTTGGGTTTATGAACTATAATATGATCGTTATTGACATCCGCTATGGATTTTCTGACATTTAGCCGCTAGATGGCAACATAGTCTCTAATTTTACCTAACTCAAATAATAGATGTTTATTTAGTTCGTATTTATTACGTAAGATGGCGCTTATATCTCGCAGAGACAAATTTTCTATGTTACAAAGTTTAGGTAGTCGCGTGTCTGTATTATATTTTTCATATTTAAGTTTACTTATAGGATACTATTGTGCAAAAATTGGCTAAACTGTACTTTAGATTTCCGCGACGCTGATTTTTTTATAGACATACGTAAATGGAACAAGTCGTTTTGCAAAATTTCAATTGTCGGAAATATATAGTTTTCTAGAAAAAAATGGTTAAAGTTTTTAAATTTCCTTACAAAAAACGCAATGGAAACAGATTTGACTTTTTTTTGTATACGTTTTTATGAAAAAAAAATTGATTAATATATTTTTTTTATTACTAAACAAAATCTTTAGTTATACCCAAACCAGTTAGATTAGAAAAATAGGCCGCAGTGAGCGAATGGGCAAGTACCCAAAACTGAATTAGATGGGTTAGATTTAAAAGGTGTGCAGGAAGCGAGCGGAGCGAAGCTTTCTGTCTCACCTTCGGCATTAGGTTATTTTTTTATAACCACACAAAAACTTCAGTACTCAAAGCATACTCAAAGCCTAAATTTAATGAAGGCGACACAGAAATTCCCCAAATTTTATGGTTAGGATTTTGAACCTTATTCTTTCCGTTCTAAAGCCCGTTTTTGTTTAATAATCTAAACATAACCTAAAAACACTAATATCTAGAAAACTAGGCATTTCCGACAAAGGAGGGTGGTACCAGGGGGTAGCCCTGAGTACCCCTCTCTTTTCCGCCCCCTCCTTTCCCTAAATCCGCGGGCTCTAAAGTACATTTTTACCCAAAAATGTACTAATTTTGTATAATAAGCATTCGTAGTGATCTTAAGTGTATCATTAACGCACTGAACTCGGTGTTTGTGTTAATCTCAAAGAATCCCATTTTCTTCTGTAAAATGGTGGTACCCGTTATACTGTTGACTATATTTTCCCTTCTTCACATGACATTGGCATAACTATACGGTCATGTGGCCATTCGTAATTATATCCTAGTCCTTTCCCTATTCCTGTCTATCCCACTTTTACTTTAAATTATATAAAAAAATAATCTACCCGCATACTAGACATAGAAAAAATTCCGCGTAAGGCTAGAGGCCATTATTTAAAAGGAGAAGAAAAAGAAGCTAAAGTTTCAAACTAAAATATGGTTAGAGGTATTATTAATTAGTATAGCGTGTTAAGTATTCGGAGATCGTGATTATGAGTGAACTACGCGGTAACGATGAAGCTGGAGCCGGTTGTTCCATGAACGAAGAGTTCATACTCGTATCATCAGAGGCTGAGAACATACCTGAGACACCCCCAGAAAAACTTTCAACCATCGACCGAATTGTACTCACACTCGCACAACAAGTAAATCAGCAGCTCACAAAATATACCCTAGGGAAATGCGTCTAATTCAATTGCATTGAAACCTGAAAAAAAGATTCAAAATGTGTCATTCCAGGATCTAAAGAAGAGAGACCAATGAGCATAATAAGATTACAACAATTTAACTCTTCAAATTGGAAGGCTGTCAAGCAGGTACAGTAAAACTTTACAGCCTCATTTGGCTTACTTAAATACTATTTAATCAGTTCTTCCAACGCTCAAAGAATCATTGCAAAGGGGTTTACAAGAAGTGATTGATTGGGCCCATTTTAAATAGATAACAATTTGAAAAATATGATGCCTATGATATGTAGCAAAACGTGAAAGACTCATAAATCAGAGTTAAAGAATAAGAATACTCATTAAGACACATTCCTCCAAGTGACTTATACAAGAAAGATATATAAAAGTAATTAAGTATGCCATGTGATTCAAGATTTAAATAATAATAGAGGTATTTTTCCGCCCATTTTAAATAGATAACAATTTGAAAAATATGATGCCTATGATATGTAGCAAAACGTGAAAGACTCATAAATCAGAGTTAAAGAATAAGAATACTCATTAAGACACATTCCTCCAAGTGACTTATACAAGAAAGATATATAAAAGTAATTAAGTATGCCATGTGATTCAAGATTTAAATAATAATAGAGGTATTTTTCCTATAGGCGATAGTACTCCTTTAGACCGGAAGAGAGTGGCAGTGCCCTATTGAATTGTCAGGCTTACCTTTTAAGAAAAAAAAGCTCTGACGCGTCAAATGATGGAGGCGACTTATGTCAAAGAAGTTATTTATTACTACCTATATTGTGCTCTGCAAAACTAAAATTAAGATCAACATAATAGAATAATCAATACTAGTTGACCTGTGTGAATTTTCTCAATTGTGAATGGAACAGTGATGGGTGAATTTTTCAATGCCAAAAATCCTAAACTACACGGAATAGCAAATGATCATAAACTAAGCTCTAGGGCTTGTTCTATGTGTACCAGAAGTAACAATATAACACATATAATATTTTATAAACACACAGAACATGACAAACTGTACAGAAAAACGTAGGTACTGATATTTTTTGCCGTGGTTGGGAATCAAACCCATGACCTCCGGATACAACGCCAAAGGCGCAACCACTAGTCTACGGAGGTGCCCACTTAAAAAAATCATCCTGTACTTATAACTGTTTATTAGTTTAAATTTGACTTTTTGTTGACCCGGCTTTGTCTATCTTATTATTTGTATATATAATATCAAATATAAAAAAAATATAAAAAAATGGTATGAAAACCCACCCTAAACATTTTATACCCCTCATCCATGAGGCCTGTTTAAATCCAATGATTGAATTATTACCCAATATCTTATACGTTCTTATTGTTTACAATATTTTGCTTAAGTAAAGAATAATTGTTGCAGACGTTTCGTCTCGGGAGTTTCTACAGGAGCTGTATTTTTCAGATGAAGATGAATCTTTGCCGCCACTGCCACCACCATATAGAACAGTTAGTATTTTAGTTATAGTTCTAGTCAACTTCTTATACCTACTCAGTGTCATGCTAAATAAATAAAAAACTAGATAGCTGACAAAGATAGCAAATAGGGAGAGGACTTCTTTTTCTTCTCTTCACCCTATTGCCTATTTTTCCTAATCTGTTTTAAAAATTATTATTTTTTACTAACATTGAAAGGCAAGGGAAACAATTAAGTATATTATTCAGCCGAACGGCTGTATCCAATGCAACATATATATATATAATATTATATAATATCTTAATTTTGAATTCACTTAATTTCAAAATGTAGTCAACATTTTTTGAGTGAATATTGTATGTGACATAGGAGTGTCTATTATTAAGTTTACCTACTTATAGTATATGTCCAAATACGAAATACAACCAGAGAGGGGTGAAATTTAGGTCAGAGAAACTTTGCAGAGGGCTAAACATGTCTCTCTCGTAATCTCCCTATCCAGGATATGTTTCATGACTAATCTACTTTCCATTAATTTATTATTATAACATTTTGGAGTTATTGAGTATTTTTTTTTGTTTTCCTGAACACTAATGTTCGGATTAATAGTTGTTGCTAAGCCAGTACTTAGCACGAGCCATTGCTTAGAACCATCAAAGTGACAGTTGTTTCTATAATAGTCGGTGCTCCGAGCGGTGACCCAGGCTAAAGCTTGAGCCGGTGCTCGGCTAAGCATTAGTCTCGATATTCCTTTACTTAAGTCATGCTCAGCGTTAGACTTTTATTTCTCAAGTTTCTGTTGATTGTGTAATTATGAAATTTTTAGTTGTTTTAAAAATATTGTTTCCTATTCTTCTAGTTTTCTTTTATTTCTTGTGTATATTTCATAATTTATTCATACAAAATCTATGATTTCTTCTGTTTTCAGTGCAAATTAAACATTTTATATTATAAAACTTCAACAGTAGAGGTTCACCAATCTCCATGGAAATGTAACTTCTCAATACTTTGAGGTTTTTTGCACCAGTATTCCAAGTAATATAGGCGTTGCTTGGCTTAGCTGCGTATATTTACTTAACTATTATAGTGCAAAGTGGTTGCTCGGCTAAGCATTGTTTGAGTATTACTTTCGTGAGCACGACTTGAGCCAGTGCTTAGCCATGACTATTAATCCGAACATAAATGCGCGACCAGAATTCACTCTAAACGCTTTAAAATAAGGTGTATTATTTGGTTACATAGCTAATTATACAAAATAAAACATGCCCTATTATAAGGTGACAAATCTCAAATTAGTAGTAATCATAAATCCGCCAGTAGTTTTCATGTGTTGCTCCAACACACCGGCAGATTTCTAACTGAGATGTTTGTTTTAGATTGGAATTAATGCCTTATTAATCAGCAAGAAGGTCGTGGAAGTATTTGGTGATGACAATTTTGGCCGCCGAATCATAGTGTTCTCAGCTTGTAGAATCCCAGACACTACAATTGTTACCTCCGACAAACTATTACAGTAAGTACCTCTATATTAAGGTGGGAAGTAGAGCCAAATAGCAAAATTCTTATGTATTCAAACAATATTTTCACATCATACTAACCACTTAACAAAAAGTATATTTATATATTAATCTTTGTTATTCGATCGTGTTGTTTATATTTATTATTTTTCTTACTGTAAAAAAACAATTCTCTCGAATACTGAATATACTATTTAAAATACTCCTTTTACACATATATGTATTAGAAAATCACTAATAATTTATAAATAATTCTATAAAATTTTCAAATTAAATGTACTAATCATTTCATGCCTGAAATAATATGAGATAGTAAAAAGAAGCAGTTTAACGTCAAATAAATGGCAACACAAGCGAGACCTATTTGACTTTTTCATGATTCAAAATGTATAAACTGTTCTAAATACATATATTATATTTACTAATAAATGGTATTTCTTTCAGGTACATTATTAGCGCTCTAGATAATTACGTTGAACAAGATTACACCCTAATATACTTTCATTACGGTTTAAGCCCAAGTAACCGCCCGCCCTTCACCTGGTATTGGAACGCCTATAAGCAATTTGATAGAAAATATAAGAAGAACCTAAAGGCGCTATACATCGTACACCCGACTAAGGTCGTGAAAACCGTTTGGGCCTTGCTCAGACCACTCCTAGGCATTAAGTTTGGAAGAAAAATGAACTACTTTAACTACTTGCACGAGCTCCATCAACACATCAATATTAATTCTATTAATATTCCTAACGAGGTCATAGAGTAAGTTTTACTTTATTATATGTACACTACAGTCTGGAAAAATCGATTGAATAACTGTCACAGGAGTTTTAAAATACAGTTGTATTAAAAAATTCAAGATCGTGTGACACTTTTATTAGTAGAAGGATATAACCATTTTCTCAGACCCCGGCTTCAGGTTATCCATTATATATTTATTTATATTGATGGTTATTGGTTAACTTTCTCTATAATATTTTTATAATTTTTAGCCATAAGTTGTCTTAACATTTTAAAATAAAAATAAGGTATTTCAGGTACAATAACAGGATGTTAGCCCTTAACCCCAAGGCTGGTAACGTTGCCGTCGCCGGTAGTAGCGCCGGTCCTTATCGGAAAATTTCTAATACCTGCGAGTTTGGGGTCACTCTCAACTTCATACAACAAAATAACCCCAAGTGCAAGGACAGTATACCGCCTATAATGAGGTCCTGCGTGGAATATCTCACTCAGGCTGATGGTAAATATCGCGTATATCCTTGTGAATTCTGATAGCATTAATAAATACATCACGAATATGTTATTGGTTTTGCCATCTTGATTTTTGATATACTTGGTCAATGTATATTTCCTTGTAGCCCTGGATACCGAAGGGATTTTCCGTCGCTCCTGCCGTAATAACTGGTTTGGAGAGATACAAGAGATATTGCGCAGCGGAAAAGAGTTTGAGTTCCCCACTCCCCACGCCGCTGCGATGTCGTTGAAAAAATTCCTTAGAGAGTTGAAGGAACCACTGCTCACCTGTGCTCTTTATGATGACATTGTTACATTTATGGGTAAGTTTTTTTACGTTAAGTTTAACAGATCAAATCAAATCATTTTATTTCATGTAAATCTTTACAGATATTTATGAATAGTCAAAAAAAAAAAAAAAATTTTAACAATGAGGTCTTAGAGTGCGTTTGGTTAGGCAGCTATTCATTATTAAAAGAACGACAAATATTTATTATACCTCGATATCAGATTTAGAACTTAAATTTAGAAATCTTAATATGAAAATTACTACCAAACCGAACACACACTACATAACCAACTAGTGTAAGACTAGGTGGTTAGCTGATTCCATTGACCTGTGAATCATTATCTGCCATACAAGGGAGCCACCAAGGCGACCAACTTCACCGACCATATCCACGCTTTAAATATTTATTCTAAATAAAAGGTTAGTAACCAATCACATATAAGTAAACGTATAAGGATCGGTATTTTTAAGGGCGGGTATACTAACTGTAAAGTCGATCCCCTCAGTGACACCCCGGAGAAAAAGAAACCAGCAAGTAAAAAACTCTAGTGCTTCACACAAACTAAAAGAGGAGTACAGCCATTGAATTGCTTATGCTATATAGCATATATATATATAGTAACATACTCAAAATGCACCCCACCGATCAGCATGCGCAAAACACCCTATGGCAGATTATTTGTTACTGTACCAATGTACAGAACTACACAGTACTGTAGTATAAATTAAGTATAAATAAGCAGGTAATCATCAGTGATTACCTTATCCAAAGACAAAATTTACATAATGTAATAAAAATAAATTATGTAATATTAAATTATTACAATATCGGACACTACTAAGCTAATGTTTATTCTACAAATATAATTCTAATAAATAAGTAATTTGTTCACTAGTTGCGAGACCTCAATTGCATATCAGGACGGTTCCAGACGTCTTTATCGTTAAAATAGTCTTTTACGCTATAGTAAGCCTTATTGATTAAATTGTTATTTATACAATTCTTAAACTTTATTTCACTCAGTTCTATAAGGCTTTTAGGTAATTTATTAAATAACCTTATACTGTTAATGACGAAACATTTATTCGTTTTTTGCAGTCTAAACTTTGGTATATCAATTTTATCTATGTTTCTTAAGTTTAAATTATGTCTATCGCTATTTTTACTAAACATATTTAAGTTTTTCCTTACGTACAATAAATTCTCATAAATATATTGAGATGGTAGTGTCAATACATCAATCATAGGAAAGATTTCTCGAAGAGAGTCACAGGCTTTTATGTTATATATTGCCCGAATGGCCCTCTTCTGTAGAATAAATATTGTGTCAATATCTGCCGCAGATCCCCACATTATAAGACCATATGTCATTATACTGTGAAAATAGGCGAAGTACACTAGTCTGGCTGTTGCAACATCAGTTAATTGTCTACAACAGGGTACAATCTATTTTAAAAGTTACCACTCTGTTTGATGAACACCCAGGTTAGTGTGCCAACCGATAACATACAAATTAATATAAACTTATTTATATATCTTGTAAATCATGCAATGGCTGAAATGAAAGTATTGGAACACACAATGTTTTTTACAGAGTGGCCTGTAAAGAAACGCTTACAAAGGGTGACTACTATGATAATGGAGCAAGTCCCATTTGAGAATTATTTGGTGTTGAAGTACCTGCTAGAATTTTTGGAAAAAGTGAGTAAAGTTAGCTCATATTGTATGTCTATATATTATTATTTATGTAAGTTTATGTATACATGTTATAATACCAGTGTGTATTGTTATATTACCTAATAATTTATCTATACCTTGTATTTTATATTGTATATTGCTTTAAATAGTACTCTGCCTGTTCTTTTGGTCAATCTCCCAAAGGTTAGCTGGTAGATAATGCCTAAGGCATTAAGCTCGCCTATGTACAATAGTGTTAAGCTTTTGTGCAATAAAGAATTTTTCATTCATTCATATTGTTGATTATAATTATTTATTGTTTTTACACTGTTTTCAAGTCTAAATGAATGTAATTTTATAATTTTCTTTAAAATATCAAACATATTTCAACATTTTTAATGCAATGAGCTTGCCACTTGTTTGGTATAGATTCAAAACACCCATACCATTTCACCTCACACATTAGTCCCATCCTCAAATATGTTGCTGACATATTCGGGGACATCATATAGTTTGAGAAGCATGTAGCTTTCCGGTTTTGGGTAAGCCCATCCCATTCTCTGCATGGCCCTTGAATAGCGCAGTAGGTGCTGCATGGACAGGGGCACATTAGAACATAATCTGCATCTGGGATTGTCTCTAACTCCCGTAGTATGGATATGTTTATTTGTTGTGTAATATCCTAAGAAGATTCCCAACGGCCACTGGTGGGATTTGCGTTTTGTTAAATTTCCAGGCCTATTGCCTTTGTACCAATAAATGTTAGGCCTTGTTGTATGTTCGTCATTAGAAAACTCCTTTGATGTTGTTCTAGCTATGCCATTAAATGGGTGCCCCGGAACCCAGATTAGTCGCAACCTGTTGTCCCTATCGATTTTATTTTTATCCAAAATGTCAGTAAATGTTTTTTATATTTTAATGAACAAGCAATACTTCTAAATCTTGTCGCATTAAGGCCAATAATAACAACAATGTTCATGCCCACAATGCAACTTAATTGGTGGTACACATGTGTTAGCATAAATGATAACACTCATTTTTTTTTTATCACAATGCCCATAGAAAAACACATAAATACAATATTTTAATGAAGACATGTTAATTTACCTATACCTAGTCAAGTAGGTACTTGCTTTACTTATTTGTATTAAAATTTTACTTAAAACAAGGTTTCATTAGGTGTCTCAAAGTACTTATACTTATATATTTCTATTAAAGGAAAAGTGAAAATGAGTAATAAAACAATGCACTTAATTTTCATTTATAATATGGTTTAATCAATATATGTTAATAGATTCCACAGAATTACCTCAAATGAAAAAATAAAATCAGAACATAATAGCCATTAATTTATTTAAAATTGTTGGTCCGGTTAGTTTTAATTGCCTTCACTCACAGGTGAAATGCCTTGTTAATTTAGTCTCATTGTGGTCAATTGGATCTTAGACAGCTTCTGAATAGATGGTCTTCTATAAGTTTTTAATTGAGGATGTTGTTTATGAATGTGAAGGAATACAAACTTGGTTTAATTTACATATCTGAAATGGTTTCCCCAAATAGTCAGTGGACATTAATCAGAGAGAATCAGCAAATATATCAGACAAAGATATGATTATATTTATAAGAAAGCAAGGAAAGTTTTCTCCAACCCTTGCCACCTCTATGTGTTCAGCATTGAGCGCAATTTCGCCATATTCATTCTTTGTCTCACTTTGCCCTCTAGGTAATGAAATTTTAGGTTTATTTTATTCCTTTCATTTTTAATGTTCGCATTACAGTAGTTAGCTAAAAGGTGATGAAATTACTTTATGTATGTTTGCATAAATTTATATACTCTGAGATATATTAAAGCCTTTAATAATTAAAGTAAATTTAACTTATTTACCAAAGTTTGAAAATTTCAATAATAATAATCTGTCACAATTACAACCGTCACAGCACAGATTATTTATCAACCGTAAAGTTGTTTTTTTCAGATAAGAATAGCTACGAATATAAGATTTCATCCAATTTTTTTTTTATAAATATTTTAATTTCTCTTAGGTAGTTAAACTTTAATGTTTTATTTTTATTACCAAAATCAGTATCAATCGTAAGTTTAAAGTTAAATAATGTAACATTTTGTTTGACTGATAACAACTTTTGTAGACAGTGTAAATAACCTTTAAGTGACGGCATTTTAGATCTCAACTCGATAGATGTTATCAGTCGATGTCAAGTAACTACCTACTTCATATTTTTATAAGTTCGAATCACGGTTATCATTTTTAATAGCTGCATCTTCCCGCTGGAGACCTAGGGCCTTTCCGGGAAGCAACATCGACAAACCGATCGACGCGACGATGGATAAAATTGTATAGAAAATATTGTCTATGGGTAGAATTCGATCGCCGAGAAACGTCAAACCTACATTTTAATTTCTCTTTCGATCGATCGACGTGGCGATCGGTATTCCATGTGGCTTCCCGATGGAGACCTAGTCCCCCTTCTGGATTAGTGTTTAGGCAACTTTCATTCTCATTCGTACCCGTATTGTTTAGGTGAAGGACCGCGCCTGCTTGAACAAGATGAATGGCAGTAACCTGTCCATTGTTTTTGGCCCCAACCTCGTGTGGCCGGCAGTCGGATTTCCATCCATGGACCACGCCCGTGCCATCAATGAGTTCATCAACTTTTTGCTGGAGCATCACAAAGGAGTATTCATTATCACCTCTATTGAATAAATTTATTTTGATTTATTATTTTTACCCGACGCATTGGCGGTTTATACCAATTTCATGTAAAATAATTAATAGTAGTATATTTTTAGAAGGATTAAAAAAATATTAAAACAATTTCAAGTCAATAATTTGACAATTCCTAACTACCTATATTATGCATCTAGAATAAATATTTTAATAGTTTGTTATTTCTATTGTCTAGTATTTAGAATTGCTTGTGGATGCGTCGATTTTAATTTTATGGTTAGGGATTAATAGTAAAACGGGAGTCCTAAGTTTAAGTAAATACCAAAGTTATGTTATAAGAAGGTAAATGTTGCCTCATTCCAAGAGTCATTTATAAGGTTCAAAGCCATTTAGAAGTATGATATTTTATTTATTCTCAAATATATATAGTATATTTAGCAAATACCTGTATATAGGTAGGTATTTCCTAAAAATATGTATAGAAGTAGTTTGGTAAATTACTATTTAGTCTTGTTAGCGTTTGTGTTTACTTGTTATACATGATCGTTATCACAAGACTTTTAAATGTTCCTGAAACAGGAACCTGTTGTCAAACTTATTGAGAAATGGTTGAGTGAGTTCATTAAACATTTTTTTTTCTAAAGAAAACTTGCGTGAAATATATTTTCAAAATTATTTATTATTGAGTATGATTATTTTTATTAAAGCGTTAAGTTGACTAAATGGTAATTGATAAAATAAATCAATGAAATTGTTCTTAGGCTGTAGTATAGTATTGTAAATAATAATTTATAGGGTATTCGCTGAAATTTATCCATTTCTTCGGTAACTAATATCACAAGAGATTAATTTAGAAATTAAAGTCTTTATGTATAATATTAATTGGCCTTAAGATTAAAATACATATTTGAATTTATATTATAATATTATAGGATATCCATTGTTGTAAGGTTCATATTTCCAAATAATAATATTGCATGATAGTTTAGGCGACTAGGATGATGTAATAGTTTATTGTTTTCTTATTATGGACTGATTATTATATAAAGTAAGAATTTATTATACAACTTTTATATTGTTAGTATCATATAAATGTTTATAAATTGTTATATCTAACTGATTATTTATTACGAATCTCTTTTGCTAAACAATTGCAAGAAATTCAAGAAATAAAAACTCTTAACGCAATAAAGGAGATAGCTTTTTTGTGAGATAAATGGTCTGATTTTGTCGCTCAAAGAAAGTATCTTCTTTCAGTAATTAATATAATAAATGTATTAATTCGCAAAATTATAAGGAACATTGTTTAGTTTTTAAAATACCTACTATGAATGTTTTAATAAATAATATTTAATAGATCGAACAAACAAGGTATTTCGTCAATTGTATTAAATTTGTAGTACCTAATTAATGTCTGTTATTTAATGTTTTAAAATAGGCACTGTTATTTATTAAAGTGAATTGTTACAAAAAACATATATATTGCATGTTAAAGTGAACCATATTAAAAATAAAACACATTTTTCTATATAATAATATAGTTTTATTTATTTATATAGGTTAGACCAATCATATACCTTGGAGACTAATGCTAGTTTTCCTCTGTCATATTGACATGGAACAAGAGCGACAAAATACATTTATAACCAGGTTTAGGCCAACCTCGGTTTAGCGAAACGTTGCAAAACACAGCAGTAACCCTAAAAGAGAGACTGAACGCTAAAAAACTATTCGCGTCTCAGATTACATTGAGCGCCAGCAGTTCACCTGTGTGTGTTTGGTGAGGTTCCACCATTCCAATTGTACTAAAGCAAGCAGTAGAACAAAATGGATTCTTTAGGCCATTATTACTATTTTTATTGACCATTTAGTCAAAGTTATAATTATGGAAAATTATATAAATGTGGGAATAGGAAAATGAGGACCTATTATAAATTACTGGAAATAAAGTGGTATTTGTAATAGCAGTTAGGAGGTATTGCCACTTCATCGACGAAATGTAGAACTCGATCGACGAGAAACGTCAAATCCCATACATTTGAGAATCGATTAGAGTTGTAATCCCAAAGGGATTACAACTCTAATTGAATCCGTTCTTTGAACAGAGAACGAATAAATAAAAAAATATATGTAACACAAACGGCTCACATGAATCTTTGAACAGCCCAGTGGCCTTATTCAGAGCTTGCAACCGCTAATCACGACAAGACGTTGCGTAAACTATAAATATGGAAATATAAGCTCTATTATAATGGTCATATAGTATGTATTAGGTTGGCTATAATAATGCCGCCATCTTGAAATACACGAATTCTTCGCAAGTTTGAACATGTGTGGAGCATTGGAATTTCAACTTTATAATTAACAGGATAGAACTTATATTTCAATACCAGTACTTTACGCAAAATGCGTGACGGTAAACGTGTCAAAACTCGGAATAAAGTCCCAGGGGCTCTAGAGGAAAATCAGGCGAGGCGACGTCATGTCGCGTCGCCTCAGTCAAAAACGAATGTATTTTGACAGTGACATTAGGCGTGAGGTACGCTGTCACCTGCCAAAGTCTATACAGTTTTGATTGAAGGCGACATGTCGCGTCGCCTCAGTCAAAAACGTATGTATTTTGACAGTGAAAGTAGGCGTGAGGTACGTTGTCACCTGCCAAAGTCTATACAGTTTTGATTGAATACGACACGACACGTCGCCTCGCCTAATTTTTTTCTAGAGTGTTTCGTGTGTTCCCCTATGTTGTATCACTTTGTTTGTATTGTACTGCAGTCCAATTATGACCACTTTGTTATTAGTTCTAATTAGGCTCATATTTCGACAAGCTTTACACTAGTTCTAAATTAGAACTTCTTAGTATAGATATTATGCCACATCTACTTATTCAACTTAAGCTAAACTCGGAAATTTGCCAATTAAAAAAAATACAATGATTGAACGAAATAAATATTGAAACAAGCGTCTAATTAAATGTTTTTCAAGTATGTTACTGATGACAAGATAATAATAAAACATAAATAATGTTTTTCGTTTTCATTTTATATCCTTATAACGTAAAAAAATATTAAATAATTATATTCATTTAGTTTTTTTTTTATAGCAACACTTAACTCCAACTACCAATGTAGTTCTTTTCACGAAGTACCACATAATATTTTGAAATAATAAATATAAGTTAATATATGCGGCAAAATAAATGCATAAATACCTAGGTATTATTATTTTCAATTAATTCTTATTTAGTTTAAAGGTGGGAAGAATTTAAGGTCTCTACAACTTTGCTAGGCCGACCTATGAGTCTAGTTTCGGTTTTACTCTGTGGGATCACCGGTTTTCAGGAGATTACTACATCGAATTCTCGTCGAGGAGTTATTCTCCTTTCAGAGTGCGGTTACGAAACGGGCGGTTGGATAAAATAAATATAAATTGTCGCCGCCGTCTCATAACTGCACTATTTAGCCGGCATAGTGGGAGCAATCAATGTTGTTAAACAACAATGTGTTGATCGACCCCATTCATGGACTTTGTAGGACTACTTATCATCAGGTAGATACAATGTCACATGCCGTGCTCCAATATATATATATTTTTTATCAGAGCACGGCATGTGACTTTGTATGTACCTGGTGGTAAGCAGACCTACAAATTCCATTAATAACGCGTTGTTGTTTAACAACATTGATCGCTCCCACTATGCCGGCTAAATTATGCAAATACGAAATGGGCGGCGACAAAGACGTACTTATTTGCATTACGAGTCGCTGTTTTATCGTCAAATCAATCTCCCGTTTCGTAACCGCATCATGAAAGGAGACTACTACCTCGACGAGAATATCAATGCAGTACTATCTGAAGAAGTGTAGAGCCCACAGACTAAAACCGAAACATGACTGGGTCACTTGACGGTTTTACTATAATTGTAATAAGTAATTAAACTTAGAAAATTTCGCAAAATCAATTTTAAAGGAGAAGTTTACTTGCAAAAGTTAGTACAAGAGTAACTTTAATTCGTCTGTAATTTTGGCAGTTGTTTGATTTTATTTGACAAATACCCATTCGAACTAAAACGGTCATAATTTCGGTATTCATACAAAAAGCAAAGCTAAACTTTGACTTGTATTTGGTCGTCAAACAGAACAGGTTGTGATCGCAAAATATCAAGTTTAACTTTATAAGTTCTAAATTAGATGTAATAAATGTGGGCATAATTGGGTTGCTGTTTATACCTAGTGTTAAATGTTTAACCTAAACTAATATTTTTTGACTTTCTTTTTTATAAATCGAAAATTAAAATATTTTTACTCCTACGTGCCTTTTTAACAACTTGACATTGGCAGAATTACGCGTAAAAGCCATTCACCAAAATTATAATAATCTTTGTACAACTACCTTCATAAGTTCATAGCAAAATTGTAATCGTCGTAGCTGAACATAATATTAGTAAATGTGTTATCTTAGTATTTATTTGTTGTGAAATAAGTGGTTATTGTTTCATTGTAGTTATTTAATTTTCTTTATCAGTTGATTAATTTAATGGCGAACGCTACGACTTCCAAAGACATGGCCGAACCAGAAATAGGTGGGTGTAACTTGTACTATTATGTGTATAGGTGTTGTGTTGTTGTAGTAATCGTGTTATGTAGTTTCATGCCTGACTAAATTTACATATAAAAGTTCTTTAAATTGAATTGTTTAAATCTTTTGTAGTGGTAGAAGTCGCCGACGAAAGTATTACATCGTTGACTGGCGACCTGGATTACGAACCTGAATTAGAATTTGACGATACGGAGCTCGAACCACCATCACGACCTAAGTCACGGCAGTTTAGTAAGTAAAAAAACGATTACTAAAAAACAAACTGTTTATCGTTAAAGCAAGTAGGTAGGTAATTAAAATTTATTAATCATTTTCAGTGAGATATAATTAGTTAGTGAATATATTTGTTAAAGCGGCCATATTCTGTTTCTTATAACGGAAACGTTAGGTTGTCGAAATCATATAAATTTGCCATTAAACAATCGGCAACAACGAACACCAAAAAAGTCATGCGCACTATTCCCTTGTATTATACTCGTATGAAGGTACATTTGGCTTGAAAGTGTTTAGTGTTACATGTCGTGGCCATTGTGCATGAAGGATTTCGTTATTTTGACAATCTAACGTTACCTTTAAAAGAAACGCGATATGGTAGTTATGGTTTTAGTGCGCTATAATGATTCTAAAAATTTGTAACCGATTTTCTTATCCCTCTCGAGATAAGAGAATCTGCTACCACCGGCTCAAGGAAAGGGACTCTACAACTCTCAGGGCGCCTTGACAGAGGTGGAATTAAGTTACATGTTTATCATACAAAGTTATTTTATTTACAATAAAACTTACAAACTAACTTGAGACTAAGGGTACAACTTTGATGATGAAGGGTTATAGTCTTTATTGGTGATGCCGTTCTGCGACACTGCCTAAAAGGGACACACTACCGCCTAAGCGTATAGCAAATGCCTGAACACTAGATTAGAACATATAGGTCACCTTTTAGGCCAAGGAATCCACATGGGATGAGGAGACGCTTTTGGCAGCAGCACCAGCCATCACGACGAAGATGTGACGAGGATGGTGTCCTGCATCTGTCCTCGGTCGATCAAGCAGTTCACCAGCACTAGACGATCCTATGCGGACATTTCAAGCATGGCTAATTTTAACCGGGTACTAGGAACCCCTGTGAAATTCAATCCGATTAATATTTGAATCACAGGCTTTGAACTCGATTTAAACTTTTTTATTTAAATTTACACTAGGGTTTTTAAAAATTGCACTTACTAAATTAAAAAAGCCATAATGTAAACTTGCGCTCCTTTTTATTCTTTCCACAGACTAATTTTTATCCACATCGTTGTGATTGGTTTATTTTATTTTTTGACCAATCGCAAACTTTCTTTCAATGCAACGGGCATTCAACACAAGAGTTTATTTTATCTTAGTATTTAATTAACTAATTTAATTATCTAAATAAATATAATAATTAACTGAATATATTTACTTAGTCTAGTAAAATGATTCTGTATCATATTTTGGGTTTATGAACTATAATATATATCATATTATGATTCATAAACCCATATATGAATATGATTGAAATCCGCTATGGATTTTCTGACATTTAACCGCTAGATGGCAACATAGTCTCTAATTTTACCTAACTCAAATAATAGATGTTTACACAGCACCCTTTCTACGTAAAAAAATTAAAATTAACTTTAAATTTTTTCCTAAATAGAAAGATATAGGCAAGTATCAGACATAGTATCTGACTGAGATGAGTGCTAGACAAATACTTTCTATTTTATTGTGGAAATTTTATGCAAAACCTAATATACAAATTTATAAGTTCATTGTCTATAAGGTCGATAACATAATGTAACATGTGTAACAATGAATATAACATATAGATAATCAATTGGTTTTCATTAAAAACAATTGAAATTAAGAAAAATACAACATACATATTTATTTCATGCAGTTGTATATGCTATATGTATTTAAAACAAATATTAAGTCTTATTTTAAGATAGTTACATTATATATTTTACTAATTAGTATGACACTTTATATATATAACTGTAACAGTTAATAGTGTTTCATACTTATTTCAGCTACAATAAAGTTATATTTTCATAAATGTGTAAATATGAAAAAAAAAAAAAATGATTTACATGCATATATTTTTATTTACATATAGGTGTATAAATATGTATTTATTTCCCGACTGATTTTATTACAATCTGTTTACTGAAGTGGTGATTCCAATGAATGCTGAGTTGTCCCCTTGCTTAATCCTACAAAACAACCTATCACTCACATACAGAGGCTTCCTTACATATCATCTTTTATACTACTTCTTTCACGCATCTTCTAACATTCTTCGACTCATACAACATCATTCATCATACTTCAGTATATCCTTTATGTGGTAATTACCTAAGTTTTTACTATCACAGTCAGACAATTGATAAACCAGACTAGAAAGCCTTTTAGTAACAATGCACTTTTGGAACCTAGGTGCTAGTTTGTGCATAAAGTTTTTAGACCCATCGGATAAATAATTGGTTTTCTTGTACACAATTTGAACTACCTCTAATTGCACATTTCTTTTCCTGAGATTATAATACTTTTCGTTACGTACATGATACGATGTACGCCTTAAGATGTTTTTCGACTCTTTAATAGATTTCAGATAACTCGGTTAAATTATGAGCAAGATTTTCGGGACTGGACACAACAATCTCCGATTGAGGGATAGGTTGCTCAGTATCTCTATATAGAGATCCATCTCCTAAATACTCTCTCCCATGTACGAGAAAATAAGGTGAAAATTTGGTGGCTTCATTTACAGCAGTATTTAATGCACATTGTATTTCCACCAATTTTTCATCCCAATTCCGATGTTCATTCTTAACATAAGATGCTATTGCATAAACAATATTTCTATTTGCTCTCTCTGCCTGATTTACCTGAGGATGATAACGAGGGTTATAATAGATATTGGGGATATTATATTTTAATAATAGATTTTTTAATTCTTTAGATACAAATTGAGGTCCATTGTCTATGAAAATAAATTTACAAACACTGTGAACTAAAAATATTTGCTTCTCAATAAAATTTACTATATTCGTACTTGTTGCTCTCCGTATAGGATGCAACAGAATGTACTTACTAAAGTAATCAGAGCAAACTAATAAAAAGGTATTCCTATTTTTAGATATAGGAAATGGTCCTAGCAAATCACATGACAAGCCTTCAAATGGCTAAGTGACTGCCTTGGGACTACCCATGAGACCAGGTCTCGCATTGTTCACAGGTTTGTAAGACTTCACACACCTCACATTTATTAACATAAGAAACTGTATCATTGTATATGTTTGGCCAAAAATAATGCAAAGATAAACGTTTATGAGTCTTCATTATACCTAAATGAGCGCTAGTACAATCATCATGACATTTCCTTAATAATTCTAATCTATTTTCTTCTGGAATAACTAACTTCCAAGCGAACTCTGACGTTAACTTATATTTATTTTTACAATTTCTATAGAGTTTATTATTATGGATTGTAAAATTTGGATGTTCTCGCGGATTAGATACACATTTCTGAAACATAGATAGATACCAGGCATCATTAGTATTATCGCAAGGGATTATGGACTAGTATATATAGGAAGCATATACTATGGAAGCATCTGTATGAATAGAGAAAGGTAAATTAAAATTTGGACATTTTAAAATTGGAGCTGAAACTAAAGCTGTTTTTAGTAAATTAAAAGAACTTTCAGCTTCTAAAGTCCAATCAAATTAAACGCTTTTCTACGTCAACTTACATAAAGGTCTGGCTATATTAGAAAAATTATCTATGAAGCGACGATACCAACCCGCCATTCCTATAAACCTCTTTACTTCCTTAGCATTGGTTGGGGTTGGATAATTTAAAACTACTGAAACTTTGTTAGGATCTGTATGCAATCCATTTTTATCTACTACATATCCTAAATATTTAAGTGCCTCGCGACAAAACTTAGATTTTTCCACATTAATGGTTAAATTAGCATTTTTTAAACGTTCATAAACTATATTTAATAGATTAATATGTTCATTAAAATTAGATGACACTATTCACTATTCATCTTGAAAGCAGAAAACTCTGTCCCCAAATTCGGGACCAAATAATCTATCCATTAATCTTTGCATGGTTGCCGAGGCACCTACAAGACCAAAACACATGACATTAAACTGAAAAAGTCCTCTACCAGGCACGGTGAACGCTGTTTTTTTCAGCAGATTGGTCAGAATCATAAGTAATTTGCCAGTAGGCTGAACTTAGGTCAATCGAAGATAAATATTTAGCATCTCTTAGTCTATCTAATATTTGATTAATATAAGGTAAGGGGTAAGCATCTGGTTTAGACACATTATTTAGTTTTCTACAGTCTAAACACAACCGTAAATCACCGTTTGGTTTTTGAACCATAACTACTGGGGAATTCCATGGAGATACTGATGGTTTAACCACTCCCATATCTAGCATTTTATCAAGTTCTTTTTCCAAAGCCTGTTGTTTAACAGAAGAGAGTGGTATATATCTCTGCTTAATAGGGGATTGATCAGATGTTTCGATTTTATGTGTGATCAAGCTTGTTCTACCTAAACCTACCTTATCAGTATTAATATTCTGAAATTGATTTATTATTTTTTCAATACTTCTACGTTGCTCCTTTGAAAGAGAGTTGAAATCTTCTAAACCAACATTATCATTTGCAATTAGATTTATAGAATAATTATGATTATTGAATGAAACACCATTTATTAAATTATTCGCTAAATTAAATTTTGACCAAAAGTCCACACCTAATATTACTGAAGTAGTAATCTGTATTCTGTTATTAATATATAATTCTGTATAATTTTTATTAAAAACCACTGGCAAATCTATATAACCTAAATTATTTAATTTGGAACCATCAGCCGTTTGAACAAACTCGCTATGATGCTTATTAAAGGAAAATCCCAACTCCATGAAGATTTTATGAGAGTTATTGCCTAATACTGAGCAATATGCTCCTGAATCTAATAAACCAAATACCTCTAAACTTAAAATATTTATTTTTAAATGTGGTCTAATATCACCTTTATTTTGTTTAAACAGGATTTCACTATTGTGTTGTGAACACGGTTTATTTATTTTATGCATTTTAGTGGAACTCTGATTTATTAGTTTTTTGGAATATTATTACATTTATCACAATCTTTACTTGTTTGACCTTTATTTGCACATTTAAAACAAACCTTTTCCTTCGATTTCCTACAATAATAAGTTTGATGATTACCAGTACTAATCTAAAACATTTTACTTTTATTTTTTCAGATGAAATTTTAGAAATATTTTTAGAGAATTTATTATTATTGGCAACACAAAAACAATTAAATAAGTCAGCATCATTCACATGGCGAGCAATTCTAAGTTCCTCTAACCTTTCTAAGAATACACATACACATGTAGTTCCATCAAATTTTAAATTTAATGAATTTAAAATAACAGATTTCTCCTTTATATATACAGTATTGATCCCCTCACTCCCCGTACACACCTCTGTTGGCTTCAAACTCAGAGTCAGAGGTATCATCATTGTCGTCCGCCAATAAGAATATGAGTCTACCACGCATCCTACTCACTCTCTCATTCTCCTTAGGCAACCGCGACAACCTCAACAACATGTAATCAGCCCTAGCCCTAACCTTGCACTCATCGCCGCCAGATACCTGTTCCAACTCCTTTATCTTCAGGTCGCAAGTGTCTAACTCCGAGTCTAGGCTGGTTAAATCTAGAGAGGACAGATGCAGGCTTCCACGCCGACATTGCTTCAGCGCTTGCCGGTACTGCTGTCTCAGGGCATCTCTGGTGTCTTCAGGTTTGGCTGAAATACCATAAAGAGCCAGTTCATTAACTAATTCATCCTTGAGGAGGAAGGCTATCTTGGGTTTGGAAGACATTGCTTAAATTATTTCTATAAATTAAAACTCAATTCCAAAAAAAAACCCAAGATCAATACCTACTAATAAAAAAAACTATAATTATAAACAAAAATTGAAATTTAAAATTATAAAACTAAATTCTAAAATTTTAATATGTAATTGTAAAAAAAAATCAACTGAAAAAAATTAAGTGACCCGAGAGTATAAGAAAAATTTTGAATTCAAATTTAACAGTTGAACTCCAAAATTAAAAATAACAAAATATGAGGGTATGGTTTAAATTTTTACAGCTGGAAAAAAAATTACACATTAATATTAAGTTTTATTCCACACTCTGTCTATATTTATTTTACAATCCCAGCCCCACGATGGGCGCCAATTTTGTAACCGATTTTCTTATCCCTCTCGAGATAAGAGAATCTGCTACCACCGGCTCAAGGAAAGGGACTCCACAACTCTCAGGGCGCCTTGACAGAGGTGGAATTAAGTTACACGTTTATCATACAAAGTTATTTTATTTACAATAAAACTTACAAACTAACTTGAGACTAAGGGTACAACTTAAATAATAGTTTATTAACACAATTTTGATGATAAAGGGTGATAGTCTTTATTGGTGATGCCGTTCTGCGACACTGCCTAAAAGGGACACACTACCGCCTAAGCGTATAGCAAATGCCTGAACACTAGATTAGAACATATAGGTCACCTTTTAGGCCAAGGAATCCACATGGGATGAGGAGACGCCCGAGATACTTTTGGCAGCAGCACCAGCCTTCCGACGAAAATGTGACGTGGATGGTGTCCTGCATCTGTCCTCGGTCGATCAAGCAGTTCCTCAGCCCCTGATAGAACTCGCAGATGGATGTCACCAGCACTAGACGATCCTATGCGGACATTTCACGCATGGCTAATTTTAACCGGGTACTAGGAACCCCTGTGAAATTCAATCCGATTAATATTTGAATCACAGGCTTTGAACTCGATTTAAACTTTATTACACTTACACTAGGGTTTTTAAAAATTGCACTTAATAAATTTAAAAAGACAATATTACTAAGAATTTAGATATAAAAATGCGGGACGCTTCTACTTGCGCTCCTTTTTATTCTTTCCACGGACTGACTACTTTTGATCCGCATCGTTGTGATTGGTTTATTTTATTTTTTGACCAATCACAAACTTTCTTTCAATGCAACGGGCATTCAACACAAGAGTTTATTATATCTTCTATTTTAGATTAGCATTTAATTAACTAATTTAATTATCTAAATAAATATAATAATTAACTGAATATTATATTTACTAGACTAAAAATGATTCTGTATCATATTTTGGGTTTATGAACTATAATATGATCGTTATTGACATCCGCTATGGATTTTCTGACATTTAGCCGCTAGATGGCAACATAGTCTCTAATTTTACCTAACTCAAATAATAGATGTTTATTTAGTTCGTATTTATTACGTAAGATGGCGCTTATATCTCGCAGAGACAAATTTTCTATGTTACAAAGTTTAGGTAGTCGCGTGTCTGTGTTATATTTTTCATATTTAAGTTTACCTATAGGATACTATTGTGCAAAAATGGGCTAAACTGTACTTTAGATTTCCGCGACGCTGATTTTTTTATAGACACAAGTAAATGGAACAAGTCGTTTTGCAAAATTTTAATTGTCGGAAATTTATAGTTTTCTAGATAAAAAATGGTTAAAGTTTTTAAATTTCCTTACAAAAAACGCAATGGAATCAGATTTGACTTTTTTTGTATACGTTTTTATGAAAAAAAAAAATGATTAATATATTTTTTTTATTACTAAACAAAATCTTTAGTTATACCCAAACCAGTTAGATTAGAAAAATAGGCCGCAGTGAGCGAATGGGCAAGTACCCAAAACTGAATTGGATGGGTTAGATTTAAAAGGTGTGCAGGAAGCGAGCGGAGCGAAGCTTCCTGTCTCACCTTCGGCATTAGGTAATTTTTTTATAACCACACAAAAACTTCAGTACTCAAAGCATACTCAAAGCCTAAATTTAATGAAGGCGACACAGAAAGTCCCCAAATTTTATAATTAGGACTTTGAACTTTATTCTTTCCGTTCTAAAGCCCGTTTTTGTTTAATAATCTAAACATAACCTAAAAACTTTAAACACTAATATCTAGAAAACTAGGCATTTCCGACAAAGGAGGGTGGTACCAGGGTGTAGCCCTGAGTACCCCTCCCTTTTCCGCCCCCTTCCTTCCCTAAATCCGCGGGCTCTAAAGTACATTTTTACCCAAAAATGTACAAATTTTGTATAATAAGCATTCGTAGTGATCTTATGTGTATTATTAACGCACTGAACTCGGTGTTTGTGTTAATCTCAAAGAATCCCATTTTCTTCTGTAAAATGGTGGTACCCGTTATACAGTTGACTATATTTTCCCTTCTTCACATGACATTGGCATAACTATACGGTCATGTGGCCATTCGTAATTATATCCTAGTCCTTTCCCTATTCCTGTCTATCCCACTTTTACTTTAAATTCTATAAAAAAATAATCTACCGACATTAACAAAATTCCGCGTAAGGCTAGAGGCCATTATTTAAAAGGAGAAGAAAAAGAAGCTAAAGTTTCAAACTAAAATATGGTTAGAGGTATTATTAATTAGTATAGCGTGTTAAGTATTCGGAGATCGTGATTATGAGTGAACTACGCGGTAACGATGAAGCTGGAGCCGGTTGTTCCATGAACGAAGAGTTCATACTCGTATCATCAGAGGCTGAGAACATACCTGAGACACCCCCAGAAAAACTTTCAACCATCGACCGAATTGTACTCACACTCGCACAACAAGTAAATCAGCAGCTCACAAAATATACCCTAGGGAAATGCGTCTAATTCAATTGCATTGAAACCTGAAAAAAAGATTCAAAATGTGTCATTCCAGGATCTAAAGAAGAGAGACCAATGAACATAATAAGATTACAACAATTTAACTCTTCAAATTGGAAGGCTGTCAAGCAGGTACAGTAAAACTTTACAGCCTCATTTGGCTTACTTAAATACTATTTAATCAGTTCTTCCAACGCTCAAAGAATCATTGCAATGGGGTGTACAAGAAGTGATTGATTGGGCTCCTTTTAAATAGATAACAATTTGGAAAATATGATGCCTATGATATGTAGCAAAACGTAAAAGACTCATAAATCAGAGTTAAAGAATAAGAATACTCATTAAGACACATCCCTCCAAGTGACTTATTCAAGAAAGATATATAAAAGTAATTAAGTATGCCATGTGATTCAAGATTTAAATAATAATAGAGGTATTTTTAGGTAGTACTCCTCTAGACCGGAAGAGAGTGGCAGTGCCCTATTGAATTGTCAGGCTTACCTATTAAGAAAAAAAGCTCTGACGCGTCAAAGGATGGAGGCGCACTTATGTCAAAGAAGTTATTTATTACTACCTATATTGTGCTCTGCAAAACTAAAATTAAGATCAACATAAATAGAATAATCAATACTAGTTGACCTGTGTGAATTTTCTCAATTGTTAATGGAACAGTGATGGGTGAATTTTTCAATGCCAAAAATCCTAAACTACACGGAATAGCAAATGATCATAAACTAAGCTCTAGGGCTTGTTCTATGTGTACCAGAAGTAACA
The DNA here is from genome assembly GCA_947458855.1 of Monopis laevigella. NCBI lineage: Eukaryota > Metazoa > Arthropoda > Insecta > Lepidoptera > Tineidae > Monopis > Monopis laevigella. Next base: position 33,892,511 of record OX381576.1, on the reverse strand, counting down.
ATATAACACATATAATATTTTATAAACACACAGAACATGGCAAACTGTACAGAAAAACGTAGGTACTGATATTTTTTGCGGTGGGTGGGAATCAAACCCATGACCTCCGGATACAACGCCAAAGGCGCAACCACTAGTCTACAGAGGTGGCCTTGAATGCCCACTTAAAAAAATCATCCTGTACTTATAACTGTTTATTAGTTTAAATTTGACTTTTTGTTGACCCGGCTTTGTCTATCTTATTATTTGTATATATAATATCAAATATAAAAAAAAAAAAATTGGTATGAAAACCCACACTAAACATTTTATACCCCTCATCCATGAGGCCTGTTTAAATCCAATGATTGGATTATTACCTAATATTGTTATGCGTTCTTATTGTTCACAATATTTTGCTTAAGTAAAGAATAATTGTTGCAGACGTTTCGTCTCAGGAGTTTCTACAGGAGCTGTATTTTTCAGATGAAGATGAATCTTTGCCGCCACTGCCACCACCATATAGAACAGTTAGTATTTTAGTTATAGTTCTAGTCAACTTCATATACCTACTCAGTGTCATGCTAAATAAATAAAAAACTAGATAGCTGACAAAGATAGCAAATAGGGAGAGGACTTCTTTTTCTTCTCTTCACCCTATTGCCTATATTTCCTAATCTGTTTTCAAAATTATTATTTTTTACTAACATTGAAAGGCAAGGGAAACAATTAAGTATATTATTCAGCCGGACGGCTGTATCCAATGCAACATATATATATATATAATATGTTAATTTTGAATTCACTTAATTTCAAAATGTAGTCAACATTTTTTGAGTGAATATTGTATGTGACATAGGAGTGTCTATTATTAAGTTTACCTTTATAGTATATGTCCAAATACGAAATACAACCAGAGAGGGGTGAAATTTAGGTCAGAGAAACTTTGCAGAGGGCTAAACATGTCTCTCTCGTAATCTCCCTATCCAGGATATGTTTCATGACTAATCTACTTTCAATTAATTTATTATTATAACATTTTGGAGTTATTGAGTATTTTTTTTTGTTTTACTGAACACTAATGTTCGGATTAATAGTTGTTGCTAAGCCAGTACTTAGCACGAGCCATTGCTTAGAACCATCAAAGTGACAGTTGTTTCTATATTAGTCGGTGCTCCGAGCGGTGACCCAGGCTAAAGCTTGAGCCGGTGCTCGGCTAAGCATTAGTCTCGATATTCCTTTACTTAAGTCATGCTCAGCGTTAGACTTTTATTTCTCAAGCTTCTGTTGATTGTGTAACTATGAAATTTTTAGTTGTTTTAAAAATATTGTTTCCTATCCTTCTAGTTTTCTTTTATTTCTTGTGTATATTTCATAAATTATTCATACAAAATCTATGATTTCTTCTGTTTTCAGTGCAAATTAAACTTTTTATATTATAAAACTTCAACAGTAGAGGTTCACCAATCTCCATGGAAATGTAACTTCTCAATACTTTGAGGTTTTTTGCACCAGTATTCCAAGTAATATAGGCGTTGCTTGGCTTAGCTGCGTATATTTACTTAACTATTATAGTGCAAAGTGGTTGTTTGGCTAAGCATCGTTTGAGTATTCCTTTCGTGAGCACGACTTGAGCCAGTGCTTAGCCATGACTATTAATCCGAACATAAATGCGCGACCAGAATTCACTCTAAACGCTTTAAAATAAGGTGTATTATTTGGTTACATAGCTAATTATACAAAATAAAACATGCCCTATTATAAGCTGACAAATCTCAAGTTAGTAGTAATCATAAATCCGCCAGTAGTTTTCATGTGTTGCTCCAACACACCGGCAGATTTCTAACTGAGATGTTTGTTTTAGATCGGAATTGATGCCTTATTAATCAGCAAGAAGGTCGTGGAAGTATTTGGTGATGACAATTTTGGCCGCCGAATTATAGTGTTCTCAGCTTGTAGAATCCCAGACACTACAATTGTTACCTCCGACAAACTATTACAGTAAGTACCTCTATATTAAGGTGGGAAGTAGAGCCAAAAAGCAAAATTCTTATGTATTCAAACAATATTTTCACATCATACTAACCACTTAACAAAAAGTATATTTATATATTAATCTTTGTTATTTGATTGTGTTGTTTATATTTATTATTTTTCTTACTGTAAAAAAACAATTCTCTCGAATACTGAATATACTATTTTAAATACTCCTTTTACACATATATGTATTAGAAAATCACTAATAATTTATAAATAATTCTATAAAATTTTCAAATTAAATGTACTAATCATTTCATGCCTGAAATAATATGACATAGTAAAAAGTAGCAGTTTAACGTCAAATAAATGGCAACACGAGCGAGACTTACTTGACTTTTTCATGATTCAAAATGTATAAACTGTTCTAAATATATTATATTTACTAATAAATGGTATTTCTTTCAGGTACGTTATCAGCGCTCTAGATAATTACGTTGAACAAGATTACACCCTAATATACTTTCATTACGGTTTAAGCCCAAGTAACCGTCCGCCCTTCACCTGGTATTGGAACGCCTATAAGCAATTTGACAGAAAATATAAGAAGAACCTAAAGGCGCTATACATCGTACACCCGACTAAGGTCGTGAAAACCGTTTGGGCCTTGCTCAGACCACTCCTAAGCATTAAGTTTGGAAGAAAAATGAACTACTTTAACTACTTGCACGAGCTTCATCAACACATCAATATTAATTCTATTAATATTCCAAAAGAGGTCATAGAGTAAGTTTTACTTTATTATATGTACACTACAGTCTGGAAAAATCGATTGAATAACTGTCACAGGAGTTTTAAAATACAGTTGTATTAAAAAATTCAAGATCGTGTGACACTTTTATTAGTAGAAGGATATAACCATTTTCTCAGACCCCGGCTTCAGGTTATCCATTATATATTTATTTATATTGATGGTTATTGGTTAACTTTCTCTATAATATTTTTATAATTTTTAGCCATAAGTTGTCTTAACATTTTAAAATAAAAATAAGGTATTTCAGGTACAATAACAGGATGTTAGCCCTTAACCCCAAGGCTGGTAACGTTGCCGTCGCCGGTAGTAGCGCCGGTCCTTATCGGAAAATTTCTAATACCTGCGAGTTTGGGGTCACTCTCAACTTCATACAACAAAATAACCCCAAGTGCAAGGACAGTATACCGCCTATAATGAGGTCCTGCGTGGAATATCTCACTCAGGCTAATGGTAAATATCGCGTATATCCTTGTGAATTCTGACAGCATTAATAAATACATCACGAATATGTTATTGGTTTTGCCAACTTGATTTTTGATATACTTGGTCAATGTATATTTCCTTGTAGCCCTGGATACCGAAGGGATTTTCCGTCGCTCCTGCCGTAATAACTGGTTTGGAGAGATACAAGAGATATTGCGCAGCGGAAAAGAGTTTGAGTTCCCCACTCCCCACGCCGCTGCGGTGTTGTTGAAAAAATTCCTTAGAGAGTTGAAGGAACCACTGCTCACCTGTGCTCTTTATGATGACATTGTTACATTTATGGGTAAGTTTTTTTACAAGTTTAACAGGGTACAATCTATTTTAAAAGTTACCACTCTGTTTGATGAACACCCAGGTTAGTCTGCCAACCGATAACATACAAATTAATATAAACTTATTTATATATCTTGTAAATCATGCAATGGCTGAAATGAAAGTATTGTAACACACAATGTTTTTTACAGAGTGGCCTGTAGAGAAACGCTTACAAAGGGTGACTACTATGATAATGGAGCAAGTCCCATTTGAGAATTATTTGGTGTTGAAGTACCTGCTAGAATTTTTGGAAAAAGTGAGTAAAGTTATATCATATTGTTGATTATAATTATTTATTGTTTTTACACTGTTTTCAAGTCTAAATGAATGTAATTTTATAATTTTCTTTAAAATATCAAACATATTTCAACATTTTTAATGAAATGAGCTTGCCACTTGTTTGGTATAGATTCAAAACACCCATACCATTTCACCTCACACATTAGTCCCATCCTCAAATATGTTGCTGACATATTCGGGGACATCATATAGTTTGAGAAGCCTGTAGCTTTCCGGTTTTGGGTAAGCCCATCCCATTCTCTGCATGGCCCTTGAATAGCGCAGTAGGTGCTGCATGGACAGGGGCACATTAGAACATAATCTGCATCTGGGATTGTCTCTAACTCCCGTAGTATGGAGATGTTTATTTGTTGTGTAATATCCTAAGAAGATTCCCAACAGCCACTGGTGGGATTTGCGTTTTGTTAAATTTCCAGGCCTATTGCCTTTGTACCAATAAATGTTAGGCCTTGTTGTATGTTCGTCATTAGAAAACTCCTTTGATGTTGTTCTAGCTATGACATTAAATGGGTGCCCCGGAACCCAGATTAGTCGCACCCTGTTGTCCCTATCGATTTTATTTTTATCCAAAATGTCAGTAAATGTTTTTTATATTTTAATGAACAAGCAATACTTCTAAATCTTGTCACATTAAGGCCAATAATAACAACAATGTTCATGCCCATAATGCAACTTAGGTAAGTGGTATGCATGTGTTAGCATAAATGATAACACACTCATATTTTTTTTATCACAATGCCCATAGAAAAACACATAAATACAATATTTTAATGAAGACATGTTAATTTACCTATTTGTATTAAAATTTTACTTAAAACAAGGTTTCATTAGGTGTCTCAAAGTACTTATACTTATATATTTCTATTAAAGGAAAAGTGAAAATGAGTAATAAAACAATGCAGTTAATTTTCATTTATAATATGGTTTAATCAATATATGTTAATAGATTCCACAGAATTACCTCAAATGAAAAAATAAAATCAGAACATAATAGCCATTAATTTATTTAAAATTGTTGGTCCAGTTAGTTTTAATTGCCTTCACTCACAGGTGAAATGCCTTGTTAATTTAGTCTCATTGTGGTCAATTGGATCTTAGACAGCTTCTGAATAGATGGTCTTCGGCTCAGCTTTCCTTTATGTGACGTCGAATTTGATGTTGACAATTTTTTTGGTAACACTTCTAGTTCACCTGAATATCCCTACCAAATTTCAAGTTTAGGAAACCAGAGGTTTCGGAGATATAAATTTTTAAAATTATTAATTTTCCTAACAAAAAATCCAAAAAGACACATTTGACTTTTTTTTTTTTTACAAAGGCATATTTTTATCATATAAAAGTCCGTATTTTAATAAGTTATATTTAATATTAACACAATATTTAACTCATTTTTACATAATTATTTTATTTTATGGCTCGCGGTAGCGGTTGGCGAGTGCCAAAGAGACTTCCTACACTTACGAGAAAAATTACCCAAAAAACTCTTTATTAAAAAAAAATGGCCAGACTAGGTAAAGGATAGGTTAGGTTAGTGTTAGTACATGATCATACGCACGAGCCGAGCGAAGCGTGCCGCGGTAGCGGCCGGCGAGTGCCAGAAAGGCTTTCTACACATACGAGAATAATTACCCAAAAGACACTTTATTAAAAAAAAAATGGCCAAACTAGGCAAAGGATAGGTTAGGTTCGTGTTAGTACATGACCATAAGCACGAGCCGAGCGAAGCGTGCCGCGGTAGCGGCCGGCGAGTGCCAGAAAGGCTTCCTACACATACGAGAATAATTACCCAAAAGACTCTTTATAAAAAAAAAAATGGCTAGACTAGGTAAAGGATAGGTTAGGTTAGTGTTAGTACATGACCATACGCACGAGCCGAGCGAAGCGTGCCGCGGTAGCGGCCGGCGAGTGCCAGCTAGGCTTCCTACACATACAAAAGTTGGGTAAAAAGTGAATTTTTAAATGACAATAACTCCTAAAATACCCCCCTCCTAACTTTTTTATTTTAGGGGTAGGTTCCCCTCCCTCCCCTCTTCCCCTCCCGCACCCCCTCTACCCCCCCTCTGACGTCACATAAAGGAAAGTCCTACCTTTTTAATTTCTTTTAGGTAGTTAAACTTTAATGTTTTATTTTTATTACCAAAATCAGTATCAATCGTAAGTTTAAAGTTAAATAATGTAACATTTTGTTTGACTGATAACAACTTTTGTAGACAGTGTAAATAACCTTTAAGTGACGGCATTTTAGATCTCAACTCGATAGATGTTATCAGTCGATGTCAAGTAACTACCTACTTGAGATTTTTATAAGTTCGAATCACGGTTATCATTTTCAATAGCTGCATCTTCCCGCTGGAGACCTACCGGGAAGCCACATCGACAAACCGATCGACGCGTCGATGGATAAAATTGTATAGAAAATATTGTCTATGGGTAGAATTCAATCGCCGAGAAACGTCAAATCACATACATTTTAATTTCTCTTTCGATCGATCGACGTGGCGATCGGTATTCCATGTGGCTTCCCGGTAGGGCCCCTAGTCCCCCTTCTGGATTAGTGTTTAGGCAACTTTTATTCTCATTCGTACCCATATTGTTTAGGTGAAGGACCGCGCCTGCTTGAACAAGATGAATGGCAGTAACCTGTCCAATGTTTTTGGCCCCAACCTCGTGTGGCCGGCAGTCGGATTTCCATCCATGGACCACGCCCGTGCCATCAATGAGTTCATCAACTTTTTGCTGGAGCATCACAGAGGAATATTCATTATCACCTCTATTGAATAAATTTATTTTGATTTATTATTTTTACCCGACGCATTGGCGGTTTATACCAATTTCATGTAAAATAATTAATAGTAGTATATTTTTAGAAGGATTAAAAAAATATTAAAACATTTTCAAGTCAATAATTTGACAATTCCTAACTACCTAGTTTGTTATTTCTATTGTCTAGTATTTAGAATTGCTTGTGGATGCGTCGATTTTAATTTTATGGTTAGGGATTAATAGTAAAACGGGAGTCCTAAGTTTAAGTAAATACCAAAGTTATGTTATAAGAAGGTAAATGTTGCCTCATTCCAAGAGTCATTTATAAGGTTCAAAGCCATTTAGAAGTATGATATTTTATTTATTCTCAAATATATATAGTATATTTAGCAAATACCTGTATATAGGTAGGTATTTCCTAAAAATATGTATAGAAGTAGTTTGGTAAATTACTATTTAGTCTTGTTAGCGTTTGTGTTTACTTGTTATACATGATCGTTATCACAAGACTTTTAAATGTTCCTGAAACAGGAACCTGTTGTCAAACTTATTGAGAAATGGTTGAGTGAGTTCATTAAACATTTTTTTTTCTAAAGAAAACTTGCGTGAAATATATTTTCAAAATTATTTATTATTGAGTATGATTATTTTTATTAAAGCGTTAAGTTGACTAAATGGTAATTGATAAAATAAATCAATGAAATTGTTCTTAGGCTGTAGTATAGTATTGAAAAAATAATTTATAGGGTATTCGCTGAAATTTATCCATTTCTTCGGTAACTAATATCACAAGAGATTAATTTAGAAATTAAAGTCTTTATGTATAATATTAATTGGCCTTAAGATTAAAATACATATTTGAATTTATATTATAATATTATAGGATATCCATTGTTGTAAGGTTCATATTTCCAAATAATAATATTGCATGATAGTTTAGGCGACTAGGATGATGTAATAGTTTATTGTTTTCTTATTATGGACTGATTATTATATAAAGTAAGAATTTATTATACAACTTTTATATTGTTAGTATCATATAAATGTTTATAAATTGTTATATCTAACTGATTATTTATTACGAATCTCTTTTGCTAAACAATTGCAAGAAATTCAAGAAATAAAAACTCTTAACGCAATAAAGGAGATAGCTTTTTTGTGAGATAAATGGTCTGATTTTGTCGCTCAAAGAAAGTATCTTCTTTCAGTAATTAATATAACAAATGTATTAATTCGCAAAATTATAAGGAACATTGTTTAGTTTTTAAAATACCTACTATGAATGTTTTAATAAATAATATTTAATAGATCGAACAAACAAGGTATTTCGTCAATTGTATTAAATTTGTAGTACCTAATTAATGTCTGTAATTGAATGTTTTAAAATAGGCACTGTTATTTATTAAAGTGAATTGTTACAAAAAAATATATATTGCATGTTAAATTGAACCATATTAAAAATAAAACACATTTTTCTATATAATAATATAGTTTTATTTATTTATATAGGTTAGACCAATCATATACCTTGGAGACTAATGCTAGTTTTCCTCTGTCATATTGACATGGAACAAGAGCGACAAAATACATTTATAACCAGGTTTAGGCCAACCTCGGTTTAGCGAAACGTTGCAAAACACAGCAGTAACCCTAAAAGAGAGACTGAACGCTAAAAAACTATTCGCGTCTCAGATTACATTGAGCGCCAGCAGTTCACCTGTGTGTGTTTGGTGAGGTTCCACCATTCCAATTGTACTAAAGCAAGCAGTAGAACAAAATGGATTCTTTAGGCCATTATTACTATTTTTATTGGCCATTTAGTCAAAGTTATAATTATGGAAAATTATATAAATATGGGAATAGGAAAATGAGGACCTATTATAAAGTGGTATTTGTAATAGCAGTTAGGAGGTATTGCCACTTCATCGACGAAATGTAGAACTCGATCGACGAGAAACGTCAAATCCCATACATTTGAGAATCGATTAGAGTTGTAATCCCAAAGGGATTACAACTCTAATTGATTCCGTTCTTTGATCAGAGAACGAATAAATTAAAAAATATATGTAACACAAACGGCTCACATGAATCTTTGAACAGCCCAGTGGCCTTGTTCAGAGCTTGCAACCGCTAATCACGACAAGACGTTGCGTAAACTATAAATATGGAAATATAAGCTCTATTACAATGGTCATATAGTATGTATTAGGTTGGCTATAATAATGCCGCAATCTTGAAATACACGAATTCTTCGCAAGTTTGAACATGTGTGGAGCATTGGAATTTCAACTTTATAATTAACAGGATAGAACTTATATTTCAATACCAGTACTTTACGCAAAATGCGTGACGGTAAACGTGCCAAAACTCGGAATAAAGCCCCAGGGGCTCTAGAGGAAAATCAGGCGAGGCGACATGTCATGTCGCGTCGCCTCAGTCAAAAACGAATGTATTTTGACAGTGACATTAGGCGTGAGGTACGCTGTCACCTGCCAAAGTCTATACAGTTTTGATTGAAGGCGACATGTCGCGTCGCCTCAGTCAAAAACGTATGTATTTTGACGTGTTAATTAAAAATATTACTACCTTATCATTATATAATAAATCAATATTTTTTAATTAACTAATATTTAAATACAATAATTTTATAATATCACAATATTAATTTAATTAACAACCTCAAACTAAACATACCAAAGCTGAATTTAGTTACACGATATTTATTTTTTAGGTTTAATCAAACTTTTAAAACTAAAACAGATATGAATATATAAAATAATTAATTAAATTCCAATTTGTAGATAGATATTCACATGTAAACAAACATCTGTCAAAAAGTAGCCGTGCTAACTTTTCGTGTTAAAATTTCTGTTCGCGGAACGATTGATGGTAACTTGAATTGCTAACATTTCCGCGCGGTGAAACGACCTTGGCTAAAAAAACCAGCGATCCGTGGCAGCGATGCTAAGCACGGAACACGGTGAAAGATAAACAAACTTTGGCTGTCACAACATTACTCAGGTACCACAGATTACAATTACCATAGATTAAACAATTACAAATAAATTATTCACAGAGTACTTTATTTGGTGATCGTGATTGAAATATCGGTACCCTTAGAGTAAGAATAATATAGATCAGTACCAAATTAAAAACTGACTATGAATGAATAACGAGCAGTCTGATACGACTCATAAATTTCGACAAAAATATTTGACAAAGTGATTTTTTTTTGGTTTTGTGATTTTTTTCTTTTATTTGTTTTATTTTTTTGTGAACTAATAATATATAATGCGGTCCGATACGACTTGTGAATTTTAACAGAAATATTTAACGGAATGAAAGAGGAAAAATAAAAAGGTCTAACATAAACAAATAATTTAATAATGAACAACAGCTTTTCTAATATAACACATAGGACACAATATAAAATGGCAAACTCTTTGGACGAAACTTTTATTGAAGACAACGAATCTTTTACAACATCTGGAAATTTTTCAAGCCTACCAGATTTGGGTAATCAATGTTCGTTCGATATGACACAGATTTTAGAATTTAAATCAAAAATTAACGAATTGCAAACCGAGTTAATGAGCGCACACCAAGAAATAGAAAACTTAAACGGAGAAAGTAAAACGCTTACAGACAAGTTAAATGATGCGCAAAAAACTATAGAAACTCTAAAGACTATGCTACACACAAACAAAATTACTACTCCAAAATCTTCATCAACAATAAAAAAGAGGAAACAAAGGACAAACACAAACATAACCTCTCTCACTGAAACTCACTATGGCACAAAGAAACTATATACAGACTCTGAAGACAATGAAGCTCTATTGGTGAAGGATCAAATTAATCAAGATATAGGGACACACAGCGAGAAAAAATACACACACAAAAAGATACTTATATTAGGAGACCAGCAAGGAGTGGGATTGGCGCCGTTATTACATGGCATAAGGAAAATGGAGAATATAAATAATATGCCTATAAAATACGAAATATCTGGAATGGTTTTCCCAAACGCAACAACAGAGTATGTTACACAACACGTAAAAAATATCAACGAAGAAGTCAATAAAAATGATTGGGTAGTATTAATGATAGGCTCAAATGATTGTAATCCTACTAAACTAAATATAGATTTATCATATGCACTTAAGATTTTGTCAAAGCCAAGGATATTAGTCACTAGTGTTTTAAAAAACGCTTACCTTAATGAAATGAAACTTAACGATATGATAAAAGTTGTACTTCAAAACTTTAAAAACAGTCATTTCATAGATTTAAATATGCGTAAAACCAATTATTTTATGTCTACAATACATCATATAAATAGAATTATTAACAACCGCATAAACTTCCATGATTATAAACTATATTACCTCGAAAATTGTTTTAAGTCCACAAATTTAGTTAGACTTTCAAGAAACAATCTTACATCTGTTAAAGGCACTATTCCCTACTATTTCAATAAAATCTCAAATGAAGTAAAGTATAAAAAAAATAGTTCAACAATAAATCCTATATTTGAAACCACACCTCCTACAGCGCATACTTTGAAAAATAAATATGATGACAATAGTACTAATAAGCTTTTTCGTTAATTCAAAACCTATACAACAACCTAAAGTAAATACAAAAAACTTCACTATTTTTCACCAAAACATTGCGGGAGTGTTAAATAAAAGGGACATTCTTGAAGCTACATTAAATGAGCTATCACAGGTGATTGGTCAAATAGATGTTATCTGTCTGACAGAAACATTTCTAAAACGTGGCACAGAATGCAATCTTATTCTGAGCTCATACTGTGTTTCGACAGCATTTTCAAGAGCTGATCAACGTAGAGGTGGTGTATGTATATTATTAAAAAATAATTTAGCTTATAAAGAAGTTGTAACAAAATCTTCTTCCCATGATTTTGAATGCTGTGCTGTGGAGCTACTGGATTTCAATGTTATTGTTGCTTGCCTATATAGGACACCAGCATCTAATGCAACAATATTCCTCACAGACTTACAGTCAGTATTGCATGTTCTAACTCGCAAAATAAATAGAAGTGTTGTATTGTGTGGTGACTGGAATATAGACATTCTAAAGAAAAATAAATATTCCAGTGAACTTTCTAGTATTCTAAAGAACTTCAATTTGACTAATCATATTCTAAGACCAACTCGGCAGCAGTCATGCATAGATCTTATTGCCAGCAATGTTAAGGATGTGGTCGCTCGAATACATTTGTTAGGTCTGTCAGATCACGAAACCGGACAAACAATCTCGTTTCATGTAAACAAAACGAGTAATACCTGTAAAATCCCAGAATTTTGGTTTGAAACAAAACGCGATTATAATAAAGAAAATATAAATAAATTCTTGCAATGTATTAGTGCTTTATCTTACGAAAATGTATTCAATGAGACTAAAACAGAGGAAGCGTTTGATAATTTTCACGACATATTTACATTATTTTATAAATTATGTTTTCCAGAAATTAAAACTAAAATTGTTAATAAACCCATTAAAAACAAATGGCTCTCAAGAGGCTTAAAACGCTGTTGCATAAAGAAGAGATGTCTGTATTTGAAATATAAATTTGCATCTACAAATAAAAAATATAATAAAAAACAGTATAACCTATACAATAGAGTACTAAAACAATGTATATTAAAATCCCAAAAAAATCAAAACAGGAACTATGTTGAAAAATCTCAAAACACTTCTAAAGCCTCTTGGAACGTTATTAAAACTAACACTAAAAGTAAGATCAAATTAAATGAAGTTGACATAATAAAAGTTGACGGCATTGACTATTCAGATCCAAATAAAATTAGCGAACTATTAATAATTATTATATAAATTTAACTTCTCAACCTAAATATAAAAGCAATGAACAGAACTCTAAAAAATATAAAATACCAAATAATACTAAAACCATTTACCTGGCCCCCATAGACTCTAATGACATCATTACAAATATAAAAGCCCTTAAAAACAAAAATTCCACCGGTTATGACTCAATAAATACAAAGATTCTGAAACTTAGTTCAATATATATTTCTGCCCCACTCAGTCATATAGTTAATCTGTCATTTACAGAGGGTCATTTTCCAACTAGACTTAAATACTCCATCGTTAAACCCATTTTTAAAAAAGGCGATCACAGCGACTTATCAAACTACAGGCCAATTACCCTAATACCTATATTATCTAAAGTATTGGAGAAAATTATTTACTCTAAAATGTACAGTTTTCTTACTCAATGTAAAGTATTGCTGAAACAACAATATGGGTTTAGAAAGGGCCACTCCACCAGCTTGGCTTGTTTTTCACTGATAAGCAACATCACTCAGAATTTGAACAGTAAAATATACCCAGTCTCAATATTTCTGGATATGACTAAAGCGTTTGATTTTGTCTGTCATAAAACTTTATTAGATAAGTTGTATAATTGCGGAATCAGAGGCAGGGCCGGAGACTTAATAAAGAGCTACCTGTCAAATCGTCAACAATGTACAGAGATAACTCGTATTATAAATAATAATAAATCCCACTATAGATCAACGTATAACTCCAATACCGTCGGAGTACCGCAGGGCAGTGTATTGGGGCCACTGTTGTTTCTGCTTTACATAAATGACCTGCCAAATATTACACATCATGCGTGTATATTGTTTGCTGATGATACGACAATTACAATCAAATGTAAAAACAGTGACAGTATGGTAGACAATATAAATGAAATCTTAAAAAATATAAACCATTGGATGGACGAAAATAATCTAGTGATAAATTTTGATAAGACTAAGTTAATTAAATTTCAAACTAATACCAGAATATAAAATGCAAATGATTTAAAAATTAATTATGACAATAAAATAATAGAAAATGTTACATCGGTAAAGTTTCTTGGTATTTACGTAGACAATTTGTGTAATTGGAAAGTACATATAGATGTATTATGTAATAAGATTGATAGGTTTGTTTATGTACTTAGGCGTATAAAAGATGTTACATCTCAAAGTACCAGTGTGTTAGCATATAATGGTTATGTTTCATCCTTGCTAAGATACTGCATAATAATATGGGGGAATTCTGTGGATATAAATAAGGCCTTTGTTGTGCAAAAGAAGTGCATCCGAGCGATATGTGGCGCTAGTTACTTGGACAGCTGTAGACCACTTTTTAAGAGACTTAATATCTTACCCTTACCTTGCCTATATATTTTTGAGTCTGCTGTTTTCGTACATACCCATCCCAAACTCTTCCCAACAAATGGAGAAATGAATTACCAAAGTGAAAGATACAGAAATAAACTGTACATGCCACCACAGCGTCTGACATTGTATAGTAAAAACTGCTACTGTATGTCTATACGTATCTATAATCATCTCCCAAACTCACTCACAAATAATAAAATTGGTATCTTCAAAAAAACATTATTTAATATGCTTATAAATAAAAATTACTACACTGTTATAGAATTTCTAAATGAAAAATGTTTTAAAGAATTCTTCTTTTTTGTCTTTTTTTTTTTTTTTCTTTTTTTTTTGTTCCAAATTATTATAGTTGACCTCGATTGTAAAATGTTATAATTCTGAATGTATACTACCTCCGTTTTCTTTATAAATAATAATATAATATAAATGTTATAATAATACAAACAATAATTATGAGTAACTAAATATTGAATATGAATTGTATATATTAATTTATGGAATGAAAATTTGTGAAAGAATTTCAAGCATATACATTGCTTTGGATGCTAAATGATAATTTTAATAATTTTTATAAATTTTAATTGTATAAATACTTGTTATACCTATTAATGCCATACCAACTATGAATATCAAATAAATAATTGTCAAATATTTAAATAAATTTAAAGCCTTGCTTTATATTGCTTTGAATGCTGAATGTGAATTTTAAATGATTATTAAATTTTATTTGTAAATGATTTCTAACTGTTATTATTGTTATACTATAGATTTTGAATAATTTATACTGTGTAAAAGTAGGATTATAGTTATTGTGTAAATAAATATACTATTATCACTCATAAAAAATGTGTAAAACATTTGCACACCGCTAGCGGTAAAATATGTTAAACTTGTCGAAAATACCTACCAGCTTATTGTGACATATTTTTGCAAATAAACGATTTTTATTATTTTTATTATTATCATGCCATCTATCATAAAGTAGTAAGAACCTCCTATAAAAGGTTCTGCTATTCCTACACAGATGGCTGGCTAAGGAAGCAACAGTCACTGGATTGATGGGCAACTTTGCCATATACACACAGGATCTGAATCCCTTAGCTAAATCAGATCTCGCTTCGCTGTGGGAGATATCCTGGAATAAAGATCTAGAAAAAGCCAAATTCTATAGAAGAATTCAACCAAATATAAACTTAAAACCTTGGTTTTTTACTTTTAACAATTTTAGTAAACAAATTACTTCTACAATTTGTCGACTTAGGCTGGGGCACAACAGCTCCCCAGTCCATCTTAACAAAATTAAAGTTCTTGAAAGCGCTCTATGTGATTGTGGCTCTGAGTGGGGAACCCTTGAACATATATTTTTTAACTGTCCAATACATACTTGCTCATTGTATGACATTCTCCCATCTGATGTACCCCTCCCCACAAACCTAAATACTCTACTGACATTGTCTAGCTATTCTGGCATATGTGCCTTAGCTAAATACATAAAGAAGTTTAAATTAAAGCTATAAGAGTTCTATTATTGATAAATCCTACCCAAGGGCCTCCGGTGACAGTCGGAGATGCTAACCATGAATATATTAAAAAAATACTTCTGTTTGCCCCACCATTTCTTTGGAAAGAGTGAGGTACAATAGATTCATTGGTTCTCAAAATTTGGTTGACATCTCTGACTTTACATTTTTATGTTTTTTATATAACTATATAACAGGGTATAAAATAGTGTTTTAAACTCTGTATATATATTTTTGTTCTAAATTCCTAATTCTTTCTTTTTCAGATGTCTGTGTTGTCCTGTGTTCGTTAACTTTTGGCCCTTATGACTTCAATCCTAATTTGTGCTGTACCCCCTCTTAATCATAACATATTATCAATTTTATGTATTGTCTCGTCTTATACTAATACAGTTTTTCTAAAATAGAAGACTAATCTAATGTAACTTATCATAATCTCTATTTTAACTCCTTAGTGATAGTGCCTGTTTCATAACTAGACACTGGCAAAATTCGCGAAAAGCGAGAGGCCATACAAACAAGAAATTGAATTGAATTACACAGATGGCGTGATTACTACAACATTCGAATAAATGTTTTGTTCAGTCGACATAAGGCATATTATCTTTTATATAAAAAAAGTATTTTAGTTTATTCTAGAACTTTCCTTGCATAAAAATATAATAATTCAAAGGCGGCGACATAATAAAATATTTAAAGTATCGATATCGATGCTTTTTTTAAATATAAATGTGCTCTATATATTTAAACGCAGATGGAAGGGAAAACTTTTTAGAAAACATAGCTATAAAACTTTTAGAATATATAAAGGCTTAAAAAACTGATTTTTGAGATAAGTTTATTTTTTTAAGTTGAGTTGGGTGACGTTGTCGTGACGTGAGCACGAAACAAAACTTTGGGACGCTATCTTAATATAACTAGCATTTTTGTAATAAAAATAAAGAAATTAGGCAAAATGAAGAAATTATTTTTGCCTGGAATATTACATTATTTTATAAAAATATTTTTTATCGTTATTTAAAAAAAAAAGAGTTTTTACTCGCAATGGTACAGACCCCAATTTTTAATATAATATCATAAACACTTCCAATACCTCTATGTATGTAGTAATAAAAAAAACACGGTAACTTGATTAAAAAGCTTAACGATTTTCAAAGTTGGAAATGCTGTTAGTTTTGTATATTCATATCCTTTTTTTATATTAAAATATCATTTTCTATAAAATGTTCAGAACATATGGTGCTTGATTTTGTTGGCATCCAATTAATTCTACCTGTTGCATCAATCCATTTCCCTTTGACTGTGGCGTCTTTGGGAAACCTAAAAATATTTTAAATGAAGGTTAGAAAGTTGGTTAAGTTCTTATTGATGACCTTTCAATGTTTTAATGAAATTATATATAAACCGCTCATTGTAACAATATGGTAAATGGTAAGTAATTGTAACAATGGTAGCCTACTAAATTTTGATTATTCAATTTTATAAACTATTAATTTCAATTTCTTTTTACAAACAACTATTACTGTGTCTAAATATGAACACAATTCTTCTAAATAGAGAATGGCTGCTGCGCTATAAAGATTTTTTTATGTATATGTTTTAAGGTAAACCAACCAAATTCACTTATACGTATAGGGAGTTTATCGTTATAAAGAGTTTACACGTACATTTTATTATTCTAAGCCCACACTATTAAAAAAAATGTATGCGATACAATTTGAATAAATATTAAAAAAAATATGTTAGTTATAATTTTGTATAATTGCCGAAACTGTTCCTTCTTTTCTTTAAATAAATAAGTTATATCGATAAGCACCCACTACAACACTAACCGAGTAGCAAAGAACTTTTGAAATCTAAAGTATTCTTTATTACAATTACATAAGGTTGATTTTAACTTCATTTAAACTACAATTATTAGTAAACTAAAATAAGCTAAGGTTTTTAAAGAATACTAACAAAATCGTACTTACCGTTGATACGAAACACCTCCATTACGAAGATTTTTTCTCCTACTATCGTTTTTGCACTCCAGAATGCAACAATACGGCATATTTACAATAATTATGCGGAAAATCAGGAACGACGCGAGACTACCAACTCGAAGCGATGTTAGACACGAATGATAACGATTTGGATCAAATAAGCGTAGCTACGCTTAATTGTGCCACACTAAACACGCCTACTTTGCACTTCCACTTGTTTTTTCTATTCCGTGGATTGAACGAAATAAATATTGAAACAAGCGTCTAATTAAATGTTTTTCAAGTATGTTACTGATGACAAGATAATAATAAAATATAAATAATGTTTTTCGTTTTCATTTTATATCCTTATAACGTAAAAAAATATTAAATAATTATATTCATTTAGTTTTTTTTTTATAGCAACACTTAACTCCAACTATCAATGTAGTTCTTTTCACGAAGTACCACATAATATTTTGAAATAATAAATATAAGTTAATATATGCGGCAAAATAAATGCATAAATACCTAGGTATTATTATTTTCAATTAATTCTTATTTAGTTTAAAGGTGGGAAGAATTTAAGGGCTCTACAACTTTGCTAGGCCGACCTATGGGTCTAGTTTCGGTTTTACTCTGTGGGATCACCGGTTTTCAGGAGATTACTACATCGAATTCTCGTCGAGGAGTTATTCTCCTTTCAGAGTGCGGTTACGAAACGGGCGGTTGGATAAAATAAATATAAATTGTCGCCGCCGTCTCATAACTGCACTATTTAGCCGGCATAGTGGGAGCAATCAATGTTGTTAAACAACAATGTGTTGATCGACCCCATTCATGGACTTTGTAGGACTACTTATCATCAGGTAGATACAATGTCACATGCCGTGCTCCAATATATATATACTTTTTATCAGAGCACGGCATGTGACTTTGTATGTACCTGGTGGTAAGCAGACCTACAAATTCCATTAATAACGCGTTGTTGTTTAACAACATTGATCGCTCCCACTATGCCGGCTAAATTATGCAAATACGAAATGGGCGGCGACAAAGACGTACTTATTTGCATTACGAGTCGCTGTTTTATCGTCAAATCAATCTCCCGTTTCGTAACCGCATCATGAAAGGAGACTACTACCTCGACGAGAATATCAATGCAGTACTATCTGAAGAAGTGTAGAGCCCACAGACTAAAACCGAAACATGACTGGGTCACTTGACGGTTTTACTATAATTGTAATAAGTAATTAAACTTAGAAAATTTCGCAAAATCAATTTTAAAGGAGAAGTTTACTTGCAAAAGTTAGTACAAGAGTAACTTTAATTCGTCTGTAATTTTGGCAGTTGTTTGATTTTATTTGACAAATACCCATTCGAACTAAAACGGTCATAATTTCGGTATTCATACAAAAAGCAAAGCTAAACTTTGACTTGTATTTGGTCGTCAAACAGAACAGGTTGTGATCGCAAAATATCAAGTTTAACTTTATAAGTTCTAAATTAGATGTAATAAATGTGGGCATAATTGGGTTGCTGTTTATACCTAGTGTTAAATGTTTAACCTAAACTAATATTTTTTGACTTTCTTTTTTATAAATCGAAAATTAAAATATTTTTACTCCTACGTGCCTTTTTAACAACTTGACATTGGCAGAATTACGCGTAAAAGCCATTCACCAAAATTATAATAATCTTTGTACAACTACCTTCATAAGTTCATAGCAAAATTGTAATCGTCGTAGCTGAACATAATATTAGTAAATGTGTTATCTTAGTATTTATTTGTTGTGAAATAAGTGGTTATTGTTTCATTGTAGTTATTTAATTTTCTTTATCAGTTGATTAATTTAATGGCGAACGCTACGACTTCCAAAGACATGGCCGAACCAGAAATAGGTGGGTGTAACTTGTACTATTATGTGTATAGGTGTTGTGTTGTTGTAGTAATCGTGTTATGTAGTTTCATGCCTGACTAAATTTACATATAAAAGTTCTTTAAATTGAATTGTTTAAATCTTTTGTAGTGGTAGAAGTCGCCGACGAAAGTATTACATCGTTGACTGGCGACCTGGATTACGAACCTGAATTAGAATTTGACGATACGGAGCTCGAACCACCATCACGACCTAAGTCACGGCAGTTTAGTAAGTAAAAAAACGATTACTAAAAAACAAACTGTTTATCGTTAAAGCAAGTAGGTAGGTAATTAAAATTTATTAATCATTTTCAGTGAGATATAATTAGTTAGTGAATATATTTGTTAAAGCGGCCATATTCTGTTTCTTATAACGGAAACGTTAGGTTGTCGAAATCATATAAATTTGCCATTAAACAATCGGCAACAACGAACACCAAAAAAGTCATGCGCACTATTCCCTTGTATTATACTCGTATGAAGGTACATTTGGCTTGAAAGTGTTTAGTGTTACATGTCGTGGCCATTGTGCATGAAGGATTTCGTTATTTTGACAATCTAACGTTACCTTTAAAAGAAACGCGATATGGTAGTTATGGTTTTAGTGCGCTATAATGATTCTAAAAATTTGTAACCGATTTTCTTATCCCTCTCGAGATAAGAGAATCTGCTACCACCGGCTCAAGGAAAGGGACTCTACAACTCTCAGGGCGCCTTGACAGAGGTGGAATTAAGTTACATGTTTATCATACAAAGTTATTTTATTTACAATAAAACTTACAAACTAACTTGAGACTAAGGGTACAACTTTGATGATGAAGGGTTATAGTCTTTATTGGTGATGCCGTTCTGCGACACTGCCTAAAAGGGACACACTACCGCCTAAGCGTATAGCAAATGCCTGAACACTAGATTAGAACATACACATGGGATGAGGAGACGCTTTTGGCAGCAGCACCAGCCTCACGACGAAGATGTGATGTGGATGGTGTCCTGCATCTGTCCTCGGCCGATCAAGCAGTTCCTCAGTCCCTGATAGAACTCGCAGACGGATTTCACCAGCACTAGACGTGGGTACTAGGAACCCCTGTGAAAATCAATCCAATTAATATTTGAATCACAGGCTTTGAACTCGATTTAAACGTTATTACACTTACACTAGGGTTTTTAAAAATTGCACTCAATAAATTAAAAAAGACAATATTACTAAGAATTTAGATATAAAAATGCGGGACGCTTCTACTTGCGCTCCTTTTTATTCTTTCCACGGACTACTTTTTATCCACATCGTTGTGATTGGTTTATTTTATTTTTTGACCAATCGCAAACTTTCTTTCAATGCAACGGGCATTCAACACAAGAGTTTATTTTATCTTCTATTTTAGATTAGTATTTAATTATCTAAATAAATATAATAGTTAACTGAATATATTTACTAGACTAAAAATGATTCTGTATCATATTTTGGGTTTATGAACTATAATATATATCATATTATAGTGCATAAACCCATATATGAATATTATTGACATCCGCTATGGATTTTCTGACATTTAGCCGCTAGATGGCAACATAGTCTCTAATTTTACCTAACTCAAATAATAGATGTTTACACAGCACCCTTTCTATGTAAAAAAATTAAAATCAAGTTTTAATTTTTTCCTAAATAGAAAGATATAGGCAAGTATCAGACATAGTATCTGACTGAGATGAGTGCTAGACAAATACTTTCTATTTTATTGTGGAAATTTTATGCAAAACCTAATATACAAATTTATAAGTTCATTGTCTATAAGGTCGATAACATAATGTAACATGTGTAACAATGAATATAACATATAGATAATCAATTGGTTTTCATTAAAAACAATTGAAATTAAGAAAAATACAACATACATATTTATTTCATGCAGTTGTATATGCTATATGTATTTAAAACAAATATTAAGTCTTATTTTAAGATAGTTACATTATATATTTTACTAATTAGTATGACACTTTATATATATAACTGTAACAGTTAATAGTGTTTCATACTTATTTCAGCTACAATAAAGTTATATTTTCATAAATGTGTAAATATGAAAAAAAAATTAAATTGATTTACATGCATATATTTTTATTTACATACGAGTATATGTGTATAAATATGTATTTATTTCCCGACTGATTTCATTACAATCTGTTTACTGAAGTGGTGATTCCAATGAATGCTGAGTTGTCCCCTTGCTTAATCCTACAAAACAACCTATCACTCACATACAGAGGCTTCCTTACATATCATCTTTTATACTACTTCTTTCACGCATCTTCTAACATTCTTCGACTCATACAACATCATTCATCATACTTCAGTATATCCTTTATGTGGTAATTACCTAAGTTTTTACTATCACAGTCAGACAATTGATAAACCAGACTAGAAAGCCTTTTAGTAACAATGCACTTTTGGAACCTAGGTGCTAGTTTGTGCATAAAGTTTTTAGACCCATCGGATAAATAATTGGTTTTCTTGTACACAATTTGAACTACCTCTAATTGCACATTTCTTTTCCTGAGATTATAATACTTTTCGTTACGTACATGAGAAGCCTTAAGATGTTTTTCGACTCTTTAATAGATTTCAGATAACTCGGTTAAATTATGAGCAAGATTTTCGGGACTGGACACAACAATCTCCGATTGAGGGATAGGTTGCTCAGCATCTCTATATAGAGATCCATCTCCTAAATACTCTCTCCCATGTACGAGAAAATAAGGTGAAAATTTGGTGGCTTCATTTACAGCAGTATTTAATGCACATTGTATTTCCACCAATTTTTCATCCCAATTCCGATGTCCATTCTTAACATAAGATGCTATTGCATAAACAATATTTCTATTTGCTCTCTCTGCCTGATTTACCTGAGGATGATAACGAGGGTTATAATAGATATTGGGGATATTATATTTTAATAATAGATTTTTAAATTCTTTAGATACAAATTGAAGTCCATTGTCTATGAAAATAAATTTACAAACACTGTGAACTAAAAATATTTGCTTCTCAATAAAATTTACTATATTCGTACTTGTTGCTCTCCGTATAGGATGCAACAGAATGTACTTACTAAAGTAATCAGAGCAAACTAATAAAAAGGTATTCCTATTTTTAGATATAGGAAATGGTCCTAGCAAATCACATGACAAGCCTTCAAATGGCTAAGTGACTGCCTTGGGACTACCCATGAGACCAGGTCTCGCATTGTTCACAGGTTTGTAAGACTTACACACCTCACATTTATTAACATAAGAAACTGTATCATTGTATATGTTTGGCCAAAAATAATGCAAAGATAAACGTTTATGAGTCTTCATTATACCTAAATGAGCGCTAGTACAATCATCATGACATTTCCTTAATAATTCTAATCTATTTTCTTCTGGAATAACTAACTTCCAAGCGAACTCTGACGTTAACTTATATTTATTTTTACAATTTCTATAGAGTTTATTATTATGGATTGTAAAATTTGGATGTTTTCGCGGATTAGATACACATTTCTGAAACATAGATAGATACCAGGCATCATTAGTATTATCGCAAGGGATTATGGACTAGTATATATAGGAAGCATATACTATGGAAGCATCTGTATGAATAGAGAAAGGTAAATTAAAATTTGGACATTTTAAAATTGGAGCTGAAACTAAAGCTGTTTTTAGTAAATTAAAAGAACTTTCAGCTTCTAAAGTCCAATCAAATTTAACGCTTTTCTACGTCAACTTACATAAAGGTCTGGCTATATTAGAAAAATTATCTATGAAGCGACAATACCAACCCGCCATTCCTATAAACCTCTTTACTTCCTTAGCATTGGTTGGGGTTGGATAATTTAAAACTACTGAAACTTTGTTAGGATCTGTATGTAATCCATTTTTATCTACTACATATCCTAAATATTTAAGTGCCTCGCGACAAAACTTAGATTTTTCCATATTAATGGTTAAATTAGCATTTTTTAAACGTTCATAAACTATATTTAATAGATTAATATGCTCATTAAAATTAAAAGATGACACTATTATTATAATGTCATCTTGAAAGCAGAAAACTCTGTCCCCAAATTCGGGACCAAATAATCTATCCATTAATCTTTGCATGGTTGCCGAGGCACCTACAAGACCAAAACACATGACATTAAACTGAAAAAGTCCTCTACCAGGCACGGTGAACGCTGTTTTTTTCAGCAGATTGGTCAGAATCATAAGTGATTTGCCAGTAGGCTGAACTTAGGTCAATCGAAGATAAATATTTAGCATCTCTTAGTCTATCTAATATTTGATTAATATAAGGTAAGGGGTAAGCATCTGGTTTAGACACATTATTTTGCTTTCTACAGTCTAAACACAACCGTAAATCACCATTTGGTTTTTGAACCATAACTACTGGGGAATTCCATGGAGATACTGATGGTTTAACCACTCCCATATCTAGCATTTTATCAAGTTCTTTTTCCAAAGCCTGTTGTTTAACAGAAGAGAGTGGTATATATCTCTGCTTAATAGGGGATTGATCAGATGTTTCGATTTTATGTGTGATCAAGCTTGTTCTACCTAAACCTACCTTATCAGAATTAATATTCTGAAATTGATTTATTATTTTTTCAATACTTCTACGTTGCTCCTTTGAAAGAGAGTTGAAATCTTCTAAACCAACATTATCATTTGCAATTAGATTTATAGAATAATTATGATTATTGAATGAAACACCATTTATTAAATTATTCGCTAAATTAAATTTTGACCAAAAGTCCACACCTAATATTACTGAAGTAGTAATCTGTATTTTGTTATTAATATATAATTCTGTATAATTATTATTAAAAACCACTGGCAAATCTATATAACCTAAATTATTTAATTTGGAACCATCAGCCGTTTGAACAAACTCGTTATGATGCTTATTAAAGGAAAATCCCAACTCCATGAAGATTTTATTGAACACTATTTTTAAAATTTTGTGAATCCTTGGTTATATTGATATTGGAAGTACTAGGCTCTGAAAAATCTGATGATCTTGCCTGGGCAAGTTCTAGTTTCTTAAGATATTTCTTTAAAGTACCTATACTATCAATATCAAGGAAAGCTAAATCTTTTATATAATTTGGCCTGATGTTATGCAATAAAACTTATCTTTTTCATACATAGGAACCATCAACCTACTGAACATAGCTTGCATAGTTGTTAGATAATTAATAATGCTCTCATCCTTTGCTTGAGTACGCTGCCTAATTTCAATTACCAATTTATAGTCAAAATCTGGGATATCAAAGTCTTCCTTCAAACTAGAAATTAAATCATGATAAGTTCGAAAATTATGTTTATTTGTTCAATATCACTGTAATGCAGTTTTATCCAACAAATCACAAAGACAATTTAATAAGTCAGCATCATTCACATGGCGAGCAATTCTAAGTTCCTCTAACCTTTCTAAGAATACACATACACATGTAGTTCCATCAAATTTTAAATTTAATGAATTTAAAATAACAGATTTCTCCTTTATATATACAGTATTGATCCCCTCACTCCTCGTACACACCTCTGTTGGCTTCAAAATCAGAGTCAGAGGTATCATTATTGTCGTCCGCCAATAAGGATATGAGTCTACCACGCATCCTACTCACTCTCTCATTCTCCTTAGGCAACCGCGACAACCTCAACAACATGTAATCAGCCCTAGCCCTAACCTTGCACTCATCGCCGCCAGATACCTGTTCCAACTCCTTTATCTTCAGGTCGCAAGTGTCTAACTCCGAGTCTAGGCTGGTTAAATCTAGAGAGGACAGATGCAGGCTTCCACGCCGACATTGCTTCAGCGCTTGCCGGTACTGCTGTCTCAGGGCATCTCTGGTGTCTTCAGGTTTGGCTGAAATACCATAAAGAGCCAGTTCATTAACTAATTCATCCTTGAGGAGGAAGGCTATCTTGGGTTTGGAAGACATTGCTTAAATTATTTCTATAAATTAAAACTCAATTCCAAAAAAAAACCCAAGATAGAAGAATACCTACTAATAAAAAAAACTATAATTATAAACAAAAATTGAAATCTAAAATTATAAAACTAAATTCTAAAATTTTAATATGTACCTAATTGTAAAAAAAAATCAACTGAAAAAAATTAAGTGACCAGAGAGTATAAGAAAAATTTTGAATTCAAATTTAACAGTTGAACTCCAAAATTAAAAATAACAAAATATGAGGGTATGGTTTAAATTTTTACAGCTGGAAAAAAAATTACACATTAATATTAAGTTTTATTCCACACTCTGTCTATATTTATTTTACAATCCCAGCCCCACGATGGGCGCCAATTTTGTAACCGATTTTCTTATCCCTCTCGAGATAAGAGAATCTGCTACCACCGGCTCAAGGAAAGGAACTCTCAGGGCGCCTTGACAGAGGTGGAATTAAGTTACACGTTTATCATACAAAGTTATTTTATTTACAATAAAACTTACAAACTAACTTGAGACTAAGGGTACAACTTAAATAATAGTTTATTAACACAATTTTGATGATGAAGGGCTATAGTCTTTATTGGTGATGCCGTTCTGCGACACTGCCTAAAAGGGACACACTACCGTCTAAGCGTATAGCAAATGCCTGAACACTAGATTAGAACATATAGGTCACCTTTTAGGCCAAGGAATCCACATGGGATGAGGAGACGCCCGAGATACTTTTGGCAGCAGCACCAGCCTCACGACGAAAATGTGACGTGGATGGTGTCCTGCATCTGTCCTCGGTCGATCAAGCAGTTCCTCAGCCCCTGATAGAACTCGCAGATGGATTTCACCGGCACTAGACGATCCTATGCGGACATTTCACGCATGGCTAATTTTAACCGGGTACTAGGAACTAGAGGTGAGCGTTACGTAACGTAGATAGTTACAGTAAAGCCGATATTTCTTAAATAACTAATAACGGTTATTATATTTGTAATAAATATTTAATTAAAAAAACGTAATTAAGAAAAAAAAACATAATATTGATTTTTGAGTAATAAAAGGGTTAGATCTCATTATTTCCTTTTATTAGAGTACAAACACGATAGGCTTACGACCGACGGTTGACGAGATAAATTGTAAAAACATTTTCGACCTTAATGACATTGATCGAGTACCTTTTTTTTAAATTTCATTCGACTTATTAGATGGCATACCATCGAATTCTACCAATAAAATGCAATAGTCAATAAGGTCGAAAATCCTTTAACAAAGCTGAAATTACTTTCATTGGCTAGATATCATCGATACCTATCGTTTAAGTACAAACACTTTGGGTCTAGGGCCAGGGGTTAATAAGTTATAATAAAAAAACGTTTTGACATGACATATCGTCAGATTACACCAATACCATAACTATGAGTCCAAAATCAAAATATAAGCCATGTGGATATAAGACTTATTATCAAAACAAAAATTTAATACTTTTATTAAAAAAAAACAAAATAAAAACTAAAACAAGATAATTAATTTTTAAATACAACTACAAAAAACCTAGAAAGAATGCGTCACGAAATGTACCGCAACCAATCACAGCAATAGCGTGAACATCATTAACCACCTCGTCGGAGTGCAACGACGATATTTTAAAAACCGATACAAGAAAAAGAAACTATAACGAGGATAGCAACAATAACTCAAAAAATAACACAACGGCAAAAAACCTTAGAACGAATGTGCAACCAATCACGAAAAAACTACTATAACAAAAATCACTAAATATCACAATCACGTGAAGTAACAATAACCACCACGTTACAAGAGTTTCCATCGTTACAAGTTACAACCGTTACAAGCGTTTCAAAGTGATATCCATATAGATAGGTACATTTGTTCCGTCCGTTTAAATCACAAGTTGTGGAATGTCGGCGAGCAGTGACATAGCGCAAAGCGGTGATATATTGAACTAAGTAAACCAATTTATAACAACTACTACAGAGAGATGGCGCTAATAAATTAAATAATGCAGAATATAAGTATTTTGTGGTCAATAAAACTTTAGCTGTCTATTGGATGTTAAAGATAATAATTGATTAAAATAAAAACACAAGTAAAAATCATAATAAAAATATAAAATTAAAAAAATGAAGTGCAGAAGCGGGGATGGAACTGGCGTTCTGTGGTTGTTAAGTTATTTAGATAGAATAGAATCATGTCGCCATTAAAAAATTAAAATAGATAGAAAATTTGAAATAAATAAAATTTGTTAAAGAAATAATTGTACAATGTAGATAAGTTTTCTGAATAAGTTGCTGTTATAGTGAATAAGTTTTTATATTTAAAAATTATTGGTACACGGGGTAAGTAAGAAAATAATTTAAAGCAATGATTGTTTAGAGATTTATTTGAGAGTAAAGTAGGTACATAAAATTAAAATTATTTTCGAGGAACTATTTTTTTTTTTTTTTTTTTTTTGCTTATAATTAGATTTTTTAATAATAACTATAAATAGTTACATAACGGGTGATTAACAAAAAGAAACATAACCGTTACGTTACAATGAAATCACGTAACGACCCACCTCTACTAGGAACCCCTGTGAAATTCAATCCGATTAATATTTGAATCACAGGCTTTGAACTCGATTTAAACGTTATTACACTTACACTAGGGTTTTTAAAAATTGCACTTAATAAATTTAAAAAGACAATATTACTAAGAATTTAGATATAAAAATGCGGGACGCTTCTACTTGCGCTCTAGTTCTAGTTCTTGATAAATGGCTTTTCGCTTTGCGCGTAATTCTGCCAATGTCTAGTTATAGAGAAGGCACGAAGGAGTATTTAATATAAAATTTAAAAGATTTTAGATACGCAGAAAGAATTGGTAACTAATTTAAGTCAATAATCCTATAAATAAACATTTGTTATTTAGACAAAACAAGACTTCACAGGGGCCAATATAACACAACACAGGACATTACACAGATCTGAAAAAGAAACATATATTATAGATAAATATAAGGGATTTAAATTTAAATTTAAATCCTATCATATATTTGGAATAAACATGTATAGGCCCATTACTTGGTATATAATATATCAGCATAATTATTACTATATATAAATAAGTTGAGAGGGGGAGTAGTTTAAAATTTTACTTTGATTCTATTAATATGTTTGGCTAAAGCCCCGAATCCAGAGAAGCTGGACAGGGTTAGCAAAGTATTTATGTTAGTAGGACGGGGAGTATCTGGAGGAAGTATATCATAAAGGGAGCAGGGATAATTAGGGCAGCTAAAAAATATATGATCCGGGGTTCCCAGTTCTGTACCACAGTCGCACAGAGCACTTTCTCTAACTTTAATTTTATACAAGTGCACTGGAGTACTATTATGTCCCAATCTAAGTCGGCAAATAGTTGAGGTAACCTGTTTAGAGAAATCTTTAAGGAGAAAAAACCATGGTTTATTTGGGATAGAAGGTTGTATAAGCCTATAGTGTTTAGCTTTTTGGGGGTCAGAGTTCCAGATTTTTTCCCACTCCAAAGACTGGTCCACTTTAGCCAGTGGGGATAAATCCTGTGGGTATAAAGTAAAACTACCCATTGAACCAATAACTGTGGCCTCTTTAGCAATAGGTCAGCTGTTTCATTACCTACAATACCGCAATGACTTGGTATCCAAGCCAGCACAATATCCAGACCAACCATACTGCATTCATGTAATAAATGTCTTAATTTTATTGTAAGCGGGTGAGGTTTACTTGAAAAAAAGTTACTAGTTAAGGCCTTTAAACAACTTTGGGAATCAGAAAATATTATTGTTTTTTTTATATTATGTGAAAGGATGTATGAGACTGCTTCATAGATAGCCAAGGATTCTCCTGTAAAAATTGAGGACTGAGGGGGACTTCTAAAATTTAAAATAATGCTATATTTTGGTATCCAGACAGCAGAGCCTACACACTGTTCATAATCAAACTTTGATGCATCACAGAACATTAGCAATCTGTCCGACCAATGTTTGTTTACTTCTTTATTGAAAATGTTATCAGCATATTCTGATTCCTTATCAATATCAAAGTAAGTAATACTGGGGGAATAGAACAATGAGATATAAGGGTAGTTAAAAATAGGAAAACATTGGGAGGTGTGGACAGGGTACTTAATATTGGAAAATTTAAGGAAGCTATTTAGTAAACAAGGGTTGCTCTTATTTCTCCAGTAAGCTGAATTAGAAAACCTTGATAGAGTTTCTAATTTGGACACAAGAGGATGAGAAGGTGTTAGGATAATTTTGTAAAGGAAGCGGTCAGAGAGATATTGTCTTCTAACTGAAAGAGGAGGTTCTACACACTCATTCTGGAGAGCCAAAATAGGCGTTGACCTCATAGCGCCCAGAACTATACGAATACCCTTGTACTGAACTTTATCTATTTTGTTTAGAGCAGACTTATTGCAAGGAGTCATAAGGAAGGATGCATAGTCCAAATGGCTCCGAACAATAGCATTATATAGCAACTTTTGACTGTACGGATGGGACCCCCACCATACACCTGAAAGACAACGCAAAGCGTTAATGGATTTTTCGCATTTTTCTGTTATATAGTCAAAATGGGGAACTCCTGACATTCTCGAGTCTAATATGGCACCAAGGAATTTAAAAGAATGATAAATAGGAATAGGGTGATCATTAATTTTAATGTTAAGTGAAGGGGTTTTATATTGTCTAGAAAAAATTACTACTGCACTTTTTGATGGAGATAAAGATAAGCCATGGTCCTTTAGCCAATTATTTAAGTAATACAAGGCAGTATTCAATGGGACCTGAGAATTTAAAATATTTTTTGTTGAGGTGTAAAGGGCAAGATCATCTGCATACTTGCGCTCCTTTTCATTCTTTCCACACGGACTACTTTTGATCCGCATCGTTGTGATTGGTTTATTTTATTTTTTGACCAATCACAAACTTTCTTTCAATGCAACGGGCATTCAACACAAGAGTTTATTTTATCTTCTATTTTAGATTAGCATTTAATTAACTAATTTAATTATCTAAATAAATATAATAATTAACTGAATATATTTACTAGACTAAAAATGATTCTGTATCATATTTTGGGTTTATGAACTTTAATATGATCGTTATTGACATCCGCTATGGATTTTCTGACATTTAGCCGCTAGATGGCAACATAGTCTCTAATTTTACCTAACTCAAATAATAGATGTTTATTTAGTTCGTATTTATTACGTAAGATGGCGCTTATATCTCGCAGAGACAAATTTTCTATGTTACAAAGTTTAGGTAGTCGCGTGTCTGTGTTATATTTTTCATATTTAAGTTTACCTATAGGATACTATTGTGCAAAAATGGGCTAAACTGTACTTTAGATTTCCGCGACGCTGATTTTTTTATAGACACACGTAAATGGAACAAGTCGTTTTGCAAAATTTCAATTGTCGGAAATTTATAGTTTTCTAGAAAAAAATGGTTAAAGTTTTTGAATTTCCTTACAAAAAACGCAATGGAAACAGATTTGACTTTTTTTTGTATACGTTTTTATGAAAAAAAAAATGATTAATATATTTTTTTTATTACTAAATAAAATCTTTAGTTATACCCAAACCAGTTAGATTAGAAAAATAGGCAGCAGTGAGCGAATGGGCAAGTACCCAAAACTGAATTGGATGGGTTAGATTTAAAAGGTGTGCAGGAGGCGAGCGGAGCGAAGTCCACACAAAAACTTCAGTACTCAAAGCATACTCAAAGCCTAAATTTAATGAAGGCGACACAGAAAGTCCCCAAATTTTATGGTTAGGACTTTGAACCTTATTCTTTCGTTCTAAAGCCCGTTTTTGTTTAATAATCTAAACATAACCTAAAAACTTTAAACACTAATATCTAGAAAACTAGGCATTTCCGACAAAGGAGGGTGGTACCAGGGGGAAGCCCTGAGTACCCCTCCCTTTTCCGCCCCCTCCCTTCCCTAAATCCGCGGGCTCTAAAGTACATTTTTACCCAAAAATGTACTAATTTTGTATAATAAGCATTCGTAGTGATCTTAAGTGTATCATTAACGCACTGAACTCGGTGTTTGTGTTAATCTCAAAGAATCCCATTTTCTTCTGTAAAATGGTGGTACCCGTTATACAGTTGACTATATTTTCCCTTCTTCACATGACATTGGCATAACTATACTGTCATGTGGCCATTCGTAATTATATCCTAGTCCTTTCCCTATTCCTGTCTATCCCACTTTTACTTTAAATTCTAAAAATAATCTACCCGCATACTAGACATTGACAAAATTCCGCGTAAGGCTAGAGGCCATTATTTAAAAGGAGAAGAAAAAGAAAGAAGCTAAAGTTTCAAACTAAAATATGGTTAGAGTTCATAGATATGGTGAAGGTATAGGTGATATTGATCATTTGTTTTTTAGTTGTAAAAATTATAGATTTTCGTTATATTCTCTTCTTTCATCTTATCAAATTCCACTTCCATCCAAAATGAGTCATTTACTTTATTTATTTGATTACAATATTATATTTCTTATTTGTAAATATCTTAGTTATCATAACATTAGAATATAGTCCTTTGTTAGTTGGTACCTATAGTTTATTTATTTTTTAATCATATAGAAATATATAGGTATATATCTATAAGTTTATTATTTAGGTAGTTACAAATTTTTATATTAATCCAAGTACTTGTTTCATGTATTTAAATTTTATTTTGTCGTCAATTTGGATGCTTTTGTTTTGTTTGTTTGACCATGTTCATGGGCTTTCATCAATATAAGTCCATTAAAGCGTGGAATGTCGCTACACTTCTCGCTAGTTTTGAGTTACATGAGTTTTCATAAATTTTGTCTGTGGCAATATTGTCGCTAAAGTGACAGAAGGCCAAAATAAAAATTGAATTGAATTGAATATAAATATCAAGATAGGCCCTTCCATACAAAAACCCAACGATTTTTTGTCAATAAAGTGACAACTAGCGCCACTAGCGGTAAGAATTTGAACTAACACTTAGTATGATGTGACGTTGTAAGGGCGTACGAATTTAATTAGCCAAACTATTATTTTTCATTTTCATAGTTTATTTTTATGTTTCCGTTTTTTTTTTCATAAATATGTGGATATTACTCAGGTGTTTGTACATTGATATGTATGTTTATCAATTAGTCTGTCTATGAATCTACATCTTAGCGTCAAATACCTCGAGAACTAATCGTCCGACTGACTTGAAATTTGGAATAGTTATAAACAGGGGCGCCGGATTTTAGAACCTCATGGGTGCTCATGCTCATTTGATGACTCAAAAAAGTGGTTTGAGGAAGGATGAAGAGTTTTGAGCTGTCGTTTTGTTCGCATCGGCATCGCGCAATAACGAACATTTTGATCTGTTTCTTGATGTCTATTATCAGGGGTGCTCGGCACCCACTGTTTATTTATCATGGGTGCTCGAGCCCCCGAACACCCACGGAGTCGGCGCCCCTGGCTATTGTTAACCCACATTCATCCAATATGTATTAGTCATAGTTACTTATAGGCTCGAGTGAAAAAGGGTGTAAATAGAAAATTAAATAAATTTGGGACAAATTAGGTCATGCGGGGTGTCACCTGAAAGGTATTTATTTATAAAACATTAATATATTTATGTAGTTAAATTAGGTACAGTTTAGCTCCCGTTAAATGAAAATTATTTGTGTTAGAAGGAGTTTACTCTAACACAAAGAGCGATAATGGATACCGTGAGCCAACAGTACCGAACAACAATGAACCATCATTGATGAATATTATTTAATTTGCAATATTATATAGCAATATATTAAAAATTCAATAATGTTGGTATATTAAAAGGAGTTTAAGGTTACTCCAAAAACATCATCTCTAAAACATACAGAATGAATGAGCTTCTGGCGAAATAATAAAATGTCCTAATTTTATAATTTATCTTAAAAAAACTTTTTTTTTTAAACTGGTTTTCAAGAAATTAATATTTAAAATCTAAGTTTTTGTCTATATTTTTTTATTTACAAAGCTGACAGTGGCAGTTTCCGGCCAATCTTTCTATATAATACGAGTCCATACTTCCCTTCGTATATCGTTAGCAGGAAATCTTTAAAAAAAACTATTAGAAAAAAAAAACTATTGTTTTAGAACCGCATTTAAATCCCCAATAAAAATCGTATATATTTTAATACAGCTTTATGTTTTATTATGAAGCAAAAATGCGCATCTTTGCGTCATTTTTATCTATCTCTTATATATCAAAACTTTTTCTAAGAGTTTCTTTAAAATCCGAATATCCCGTATAATTACGAATATCTTAGCCCTCTGTATAAAAAATAATATTTTAATAGCCTATACATAGCGAGGAAGGCTACGTATAGGATATTAATTTATTTATTTTTATATAGGGGGTTAAGATATACGTAACAGGTTAAACAGGAGTTATAACACAAGAACAATTTTTCAAATCGGTCTAGTAGTTCTTGAGATTAGCGCGTTTAAACATAATACAAACAAAATCTTCAGCTTAAGAATATAAGTATAGATAATCATAACTTTTATTAAAGTTTCACACTTTTTCATTCGAATTTTGTTTGTTTGACATATCTTATTGTATTCAGTATAAGTATTATAGGCGTTAAAATATGTAACGTCATTACAAGGTTAAGTCGTTGATAATAATCTCTCCATACATTGAAATTGAACGAATGAAACATAACCTAAATATATTTTTTTTACATTTAAATATGAAATTTTTGACTATCCGATGATAAGAAATATTGTCTTTCTTTTTGTTGAACTTTGTCGAGTAATTTGTGCAACGTTTTACTACACAATATGGGATCTTGGCAAGTTATTTAGAGTACTTTTCGCTACCGCTGCTTGACACAGACTGACGTATCGTTGGTGCGAAATTGATTTTTTAGCACCAATGTTTTAGTACACAAGAAACATTTTTTGAGGCCCGTCCTTACTATTTACGTCAATGTTAGAGGTATTATTAATTAGTATAGCGTGTTTACTAAGTATTCGGAGATCGTGATTATGAGTGAACTACGCGGTAACGATGAAGCTGGAGCCGGTTGTTCCATGAACGAAGAGTTCATACTCGTATCATCAGAGGCTGAGAACATACCTGAGACACCCCCAGAAAAACTTTCAACCATCGACCGAATTGTACTCACACTCGCACAACAAGTAAATCAGCAGCTCACAAAATATACCCTAGGGAAATGCGTCTAATTCAATTGCTTTGAAACCTGAAAAAAAAAAATTATACCCTAGGGAAATGCGTCTAATTCAATTGCTTTGAAACCTGAAAAAAAAAATTTAAGTCCTATAGCCTCTGAAGAATTTAGTTTAGGAGACTGGAAGTCTGTCAAGCAGGTACAGTAAAACTTTACAGCCTCATTTGGCTTACTTAAATACTATTTAATCAGTTCTTCCAACGCTCAAAGAATCATTGCAATGGGGTTTACAAGAAGTGATTGATTGGGCTCATTTTAAATAGATAACAATTTGAAAAATATGATGCCTATGATATGTAGCAAAACGTGAAAGACTCATAAATCAGAGTTAAAGAATAAGAATACTCATTAAGACACATTCCTCCAAAGTGACTTTTTCAAGAAAGATATATAAAAGTAATTAAGTATGCCATGTGATTCAAGATTTAAATAATAATAGAGGTATTTTTCCTATAGGCGATAGTACTCCTCTAGACCGGAAGAGAGTGGCAGTGCCCTATTGAATTGTCAGGCTTACCTTTTAAGAAAAAAAGCTCTGACGCGTCAAAGGATGGAGGCGCACTTATGTCAAAGAAGTTATTTATTACTACCTATATTGTGCTCTGCAAAACTAAAATTAAGATCAACATAAATAGAATAATCCATACTAGTTGACCTGTGTGAATTTTCTCAATTGTGAATGGAACAGTGATGGGTGAATTTTTCAATGCCAAAAATCCTAAACTACACGGAATAGCAAATGATCATAAACTAAGCTCTAGGGCTTGTTCTATGTGTACCAGAAGTAACAATATAACACATATAATATTTTATAAACACACAGAACATGGCAAACTGTACAGAAAAACGTAGGTACTGATATTTTTTGCGGTGGGTGGGAATCAAACCCATGACCTCCGGATACAACGCCAAAGGCGCAACCACTAGCCTACGGAGGTGCCCACTTAAAAAAATCATCCTGTACTTATAACTGTTTATTAGTTTAAATTTGACTTTTTGTTGACCCGGCTTTGTCTATCTTATTATTTGTATATATAATATCAAATATAAAAAATAAAAAAAAATGGTATGAAAACCCACCCTAAACATTTTATACCCCTCATCCATGAGGCCTGTTTAAATCCAATGATTGAATTATTACCCAATATTCTTATGCGTTCTTATTGTTTACAATATTTTGCTTAAGTAAAGAATAATTGTTGCAGACGTTTCGTCTCGGGAGTTTCTACAGGAGCTGTATTTTTCAGATGAAGATAAATCTTTGCCGCCACTGCCACCACCATATAGAACAGTTAGTATTTTAGTTATAGTTCTAGTCAACTTCATATACCTACTCAGTGTCATGCTAAATAAATAAAAAACTAGATAGCTGACAAAGATAGCAAATAGGGAGAGGACTTCTTTTTCTTCTCTTCACCCTATTGCCTATATTTCCTAATCTGTTTTCAAAATTATTATTTTTTACTAACATTGAAAGGAAACAATTAAGTATATTATTCAGCCGAACGGCTGTATCCAATGCAACATATATATATATAATATGTTAATTTTGAATTCACTTAATTTCAAAATGTAGTCAACATTTTTTGAGTGAATATTGTATGTGACATAGGAGTGTCTATTATTAAGTTTACCTACTTATAGTATATGTCCAAATACGAAATACAACCAGCAGGGTAACCACCGACTCCGATACCGTGAGATCTCGTTCGAGTTGACATCGAGAACGATGTTTTTGGTACTACGAAAAGTTAAACATCGTTATTTGAATTACCCAATGCATAACTAGTTCGAGTACCAATTAATTACAAAAAAATATATATAATATTATGAAGTTTGTAAATATGATTTGTATGAAATGACGTCATTTTTGATCTCAACTCGAACGAGAACTCACGGTATCGGAGTCGGTGGTTACCCCACAGAGAGGGGTGAAATTTAGGTCAGAGAAACTTTGCAGAGGGCTAAACATGTCTCTCTCGTAATCTCCCTATCCAGGATATGTTTCATGACTAATCTACTTTCAATTAATTTATTATTATAACATTTTGGAGTTATTGAGTATTTTTTTTCGTTTTACTGAACACTAATGTTCGGATTAATAGTTGTTGCTAAGCCAGTACTTAGCACGAGCCATTGCTTCGAACCATCAAAGTGACAGTTGTTTCTGTAATAGTCGGTGCTCCGAGCGGTGACCCAGGCTAAAGCTTAAGCCGGTGCTCGGCTAAGCATTAGTCTCGATATTCCTTTACTTAAGTCATGCTCAGCGTTAGACTTTTATTTCTCAAGTTTCTGTTGATTGTGTAATTATGAAATTTTTAGTTGTTTTAAAAATATTGTTTCCTATTCTTCTAGTTTTCTTTTATTTCTTGTGTATATTTCATAATTTAATCATACAAAATCTATGATTTCTTCTGTTTTCAGTGCAAATTATACATTTTATATTATAAAACTTCAACAGTAGAGGTTCACCAATCTCTATGGAAATGTAACTTTGAGGTTTTTTGCACCAGTATTCCAAGTAATATAGGCGTTGCTTGGCTTAGCTGCGTATATTTACTTAACTATTATAGTGCAAAGTGGTTGCTCGGCTAAGCATTGTTTGAGTATTACTTAAGCTGA
This sequence comes from Monopis laevigella, assembly GCA_947458855.1. Lineage (NCBI taxonomy): Eukaryota > Metazoa > Arthropoda > Insecta > Lepidoptera > Tineidae > Monopis > Monopis laevigella. The sequence continues at coordinate 33,855,374 of OX381576.1, read as the reverse complement.
CAAATCTCAAATTAGTAGTAATCATAAATCCGCCAGTAGTTTTCATGTGTTGCTCCAACACACCGGCAGATTTCTAACTGAGATGTTTGTTTTAGATTGGAATTGATGCCTTATTAATCAGCAAGAAGGTCGTGGAAGTATTTGGTGATGACAATTTTGGCCGCCGAATCATAGTGTTCTCAGCTTGTAGAATCCCAGACACTACAATTGTTACCTCCGACAAACTATTACAGTAAGTACCTCTATATTAAGGTGGGAAGTAGAGCCAAATAGCAAAATTCTTATGTATTCAAACAATATTTTCACATCATACTAACCACTTATAATATATAGATATACTAACAAAAAGTATATCTATATATTAATCTTTGTTATTCGATTGTGTTGTTTATATTTATAATTTTTCTTACTGTAAAAAAACAATTCTCTCGAATACTGAATATACTATTTTAAATACTCCTTTTACACATATATGTATTAGAAAATCACTAATAATATATAAATAATTCTATAAAATTTTCAAATTAAATGTACTAATCATTTCATGCCTGAAATAATATGACATAGTAAAAAGTAGCAGTTTAACGTCAAATAAATGGCAACACGAGCGAGACTTACTTGACTTTTTCATGATTCAAAATGTATAAACTGTTTCTAAATATATTATATTTACTATTAAATGGTATTTCTTTCAGGTACGTTATCAGCGCTCTAGATAATTACGTTGAACAAGATTACATCCTAATATACTTTCATTACGGTTTAAGCCCAAGTAACCGTCCGCCCTTCACCTGGTATTGGAACGCCTATAAGCAATTTGACAGAAAATATAAGAAGAACCTAAAGGCGCTATACATCGTACACCCGACTAAGGTCGTGAAAACCGTTTGGGCCTTGCTCAGACCACTCCTAAGCATTAAGTTTGGAAGAAAAATGAACTACTTTAACTACTTGCACGAGCTTCATCAACACATCAATATTAATTCTATTAATATTCCAAAAGAGGTCATAGAGTAAGTTTTACTTTATTATATGTACACTACAGTCTGGAAAAATCGATTGAATAACTGTCACAGGAGTTTTAAAATACAGTTGTATTAAAAAATTCAAGATCGTGTGACACTTTTATTAGTAGAAGGATATAACCATTTTCTCAGACCCCGGCTTCAGGTTATCCATTATATATTTATTTATATTGATGGTTATTGGTTAACTTTCTCTATAATATTTTTATAATTTTTAGCCATAAGTTGTCTTAACATTTTAAAATAAAAATAAGGTATTTCAGGTACAATAACAGGATGTTAGCCCTTAACCCCAAGGCTGGTAACGTTGCCGTCGCCGGTAGTAGCGCCGGTCCTTATCGGAAAATTTCTAATACCTGCGAGTTTGGGGTCACTCTCAACTTCATACAACAAAATAACCCCAAGTGCAAGGACAGTATACCGCCTATAATGAGGTCCTGCGTGGAATATCTCACTCAGGCTAATGGTAAATATCGCGTATATCCTTGTGAATTCTGACAGCATTAATAAATACATCACGAATATGTTATTGGTTTTGCCAACTTGATTTTTGATATACTTGGTCAATGTATATTTCCTTGTAGCCCTGGATACCGAAGGGATTTTCCGTCGCTCCTGCCGTAATAACTGGTTTGGAGAGATACAAGAGATATTGCGCAGCGGAAAAGAGTTTGAGTTCCCCACTCCCCACGCCGCTGCGGTGTTGTTGAAAAAATTCCTTAGAGAGTTGAAGGAACCACTGCTCACCTGTGCTCTTTATGATGACATTGTTACATTTATGGGTAAGTTTTTTTACAAGTTTAACAGGGTACAATCTATTTTAAAAGTTACCACTCTGTTTGATGAACACCCAGGTTAGTCTGCCAACCGATAACATACAAATTAATATAAACTTATTTATATATCTTGTAACTCATGCAATGGCTGAAATGAAAGTATTGTAACACACAATGTTTTTTACAGAGTGGCCTGTAGAGAAACGCTTACAAAGGGTGACTACTATGATAATGGAGCAAGTCCCATTTGAGAATTATTTGGTGTTGAAGTACCTGCTAGAATTTTTGGAAAAAGTGAGTAAAGTTATATCATATTGTTGATTATAATTATTTATTGTTTTTACACTGTTTTCAAGTCTAAATGAATGTAATTTTATAATTTTCTTTAAAATATCAAACATATTTCAACATTTTTAATGCAATGAGCTTGCCACTTGTTTGGTATAGATTCAAAACACCCATACCATTTCACCTCACACATTAGTCCCATCCTCAAATATGTTGCTGACATATTCGGGAACATCATATAGTTTGAGAAGCCTGTAGCTTTCCGGTTTTGGGTAAGCCCATCCCATTCTCTGCATGGCCCTTGAATAGCGCAGTAGGTGCTGCATGGACAGGGGCACATTAGAACATAATCTGCATCTGGGATTGTCTCTAACTCCCGTAGTATGGAGATGTTTATTTGTTGTGTAATATCCTAAGAAGATTCCCAACAGCCACTGGTGGGATTTGCGTTTTGTTAAATTTCCAGGCCTATTGCCTTTGTACCAATAAATGTTAGGCCTTGTTGTATGTTCGTCATTAGAAAACTCCTTTGATGTTGTTCTAGCTATGACATTAAATGGGTGCCCCGGAACCCAGATTAGTCGCACCCTGTTGTCCCTATCGATTTTATTTTTATCCAAAATGTCAGTAAATGTTTTTTATATTTTAATGAACAAGCAGTACTTCTAAATCTTGTCACATTAAGGCCAATAATAACAACAATGTTCATGCCCATAATGCAACTTAGGTAAGTGGTATGCATGTGTTAGCATAAATGATAACACACTCATATTTTTTTTATCACAATGCCCATAGAAAAACACATAAATACAATATTTTAATGAAGACATGTTAATTTACCTATTTGTATTAAAATTTTACTTAAAACAAGGTTTCATTAGGTGTCTCAAAGTACTTATACTTATATATTTCTATTAAAGGAAAAGTGAAAATGAGTAATAAAACAATGCAGTTAATTTTCATTTATAATATGGTTTAATCAATATATGTTAATAGATTCCACAGAATTACCTCAAATGAAAAAATAAAATCAGAACATAATAGCCATTAATTTATTTAAAATTGTTGGTCCGGTTAGTTTTAATTGCCTTCACTCACAGGTGAAATGCCTTGTTAATTTAGTCTCATTGTGGTCAATTGGATCTTAGACAGCTTCTGAATAGATGGTCTTCTATAAGTTTTTAATTGAGGATGTTGTTTATGAATGTGAAGGAATACAAACTTGGTTTAATTTACATATCTGAAATGGTTTCCCCAAATAGTCAGTGGACATTAATCAGAGAGAATCAGCAAATATATCAGACAAAGATATGATTATATTTATAAGAAAGCAAGGAAAGTTTTCTCCAACCCTTGCCACCTCTATGTGTTCAGCATTGAGCGCAATTTCGCCATATTCATTCTTTGTCTCACGTTGCCCTCTAGGAAATGAAATTTTAGGTTTATTTTATTCCTTTCATTTTTAATGTTCGCATTACAGTAGTTAGCTAAAAGGTGATGAAATTACTTTATGTATGTTTGCATAAATTTATATACTCGAAATATATTAAAGCCTTTAATAATTAAAGTAAATTTAATTTATTTACCAAAGTTTGAAAAATTCAATAATAATAATCTGTCACAATTACAACCGTCACAGCACAGATTATTTATCAGCCGTAAAGTTGTTTTTTTCAGATAAGAATAGCTACGAATATAAGATTTCATCCAATTTTTTTTTATAAAATTTTTAATTTCTTTTAGGTAGTTAAACTTTAATGTTTTATTTTTATTACCAAAATCAGTATCAATCGTAAGTTTAAAGTTAAATAATGTAACATTTTGTTTGACTGATAACAACTTTTGTAGACAGTGTAAATAACCTTTAAGTGACGGCATTTTAGATCTCAACTCGATAGATGTTATCAGTCGATGTCAAGTAACTACCTACTTGAGATTTTTATAAGTTCGAATCACGGTTATCATTTTCAATAGCTGCATCTTCCCGCTGGAGACCTACCGGGAAGCCACATCGACAAACCGATCGACGCGTCGATGGATAAAATTGTATAGAAAATATTGTCTATGGGTAGAATTCGATCGCCGAGAAACGTCAAATCACATACATTTTAATTTCTCTTTCAATCGATCGACGTGGCGATCGGTATTCCATGTGGCTTCCCGGTAGGGCCCCTAGTCCCCCTTCTGGATTAGTGTTTAGGCAACTTTTATTCTCATTCGTACCCGTATTGTTTAGGTGAAGGACCGCGCCTGCTTGAACAAGATGAATGGCAGTAACCTGTCCATTGTTTTTGGCCCCAACCTCGTGTGGCCGGCAGTCGGATTTCCATCCATGGACCACGCCCGTGCCATCAATGAGTTCATCAACTTTTTGCTGGAGCATCACAAAGGAGTATTCATTATCACCTCTATTGAATAAATTTATTTTGATTTATTATTTTTACCCGACGCATTGGCGGTTTATACCAATTTCATGTAAAATAATTAATAGTAGTATATTTTTAGAAGGCTTAAAAAAATATTAAAACATTTTCAAGTCAATAATTTGACAATTCCTAACTACCTAGTTTGTTATTTCTATTGTCTAGTATTTAGAATTGCTTGTGGATGCGTCGATTTTAATTTTATGGTTAGGGATTAATAGTAAAACGGGAGTCCTAAGTTTAAGTAAATACCAAAGTTATGTTATAAGAAGGTAAATGTTGCCTCATTCCAAGAGTCATTTATAAGGTTCAAAGCCATTTAGAAGTATGATATTTTATTTATTCTCAAATATATATAGTATATTTAGCAAATACCTGTATATAGGTAGGTATTTCCTAAAAATATGTATAGAAGTAGTTTGGTAAATTACTATTTAGTCTTGTTAGCGTTTGTGTTTACTTGTTATACATGATCGTTATCACAAGACTTTTAAATGTTCCTGAAACAGGAACCTGTTGTCAAACTTATTGAGAAATGGTTGAGTGAGTTCATTAAACATTTTTTTTTCTAAAGAAAACTTGCGTGAAATATATTTTCAAAATTATTTATTATTGAGTATGATTATTTTTATTAAAGCGTTAAGTTGACTAAATGGTAATTGATAAAATAAATCAATGAAATTGTTCTTAGGCTGTAGTATAGTATTGTAAATAATAATTTATAGGGTATTCGCTGAAATTTATCCATTTCTTCGGTAACTAATATCACAAGAGATTAATTTAGAAATTAAAGTCTTTATGTATAATATTAATTGGCCTTAAGATTAAAATACATATTTGAATTTATATTATAATATTATAGGATATCCATTGTTGTAAGGTTCATATTTCCAAATAATAATATTGCATGATAGTTTAGGCGACTAGCATGATGTAATAGTTTATTGTTTTCTTATTATGGACTGATTATTATATAAAGTAAGAATTTATTATACAACTTTTATATTGTTAGTATCATATAAATGTTTATAAATTGTTATATCTAACTGATTATTTATTACGAATCTGTTTTGCTAAACAATTGCAAGAAATTCTAGAAATAAAAACTCTTAACGCAATAAAGGAGATAGATTTTTTGTGAGATAAATGGTCTGATTTTGTCGCTCAAAGAAAGTATCTTCTTTCAGTAATTAATATAATAAATGTATTAATTCGCAAAATTATAAGGAACATTGTTTAGTTTTTAAAATACCTACTATGAATGTTTTAATAAATAATATTTAATAGATCGAACAAACAAGGTATTTCGTCAATTGTATTAAATTTGTAGTACCTAATTAATGTCTGTAATTGAATGTTTTAAAATAGGCACTGTTATTTATTAAAGTGAATTGTTACAAAAAAATATATATTGCATGTTAAATTGACCCATATTAAAAATAAAACACATTTTTCTATATAATAATATAGTTTTATTTATTTATATAGGTTAGACCAATCATATACCTTGGAGACTAATGCTAGTTTTCCTCTGTCATATTGACATGGAACAAGAGCGACAAAATACATTTATAACTAGGTTTAGGCCAACCTCGGTTAAGCGAAACGTTGCAAAACACAGCAGTAACCCTAAAAGAGAGACTGAACGCTAAAAAACTATTCGCGTCTCAGATTACATTGAGCGCCAGCAGGTCACCTGTGTGTGTTTGGTGAGGTTCGACCATTCCAATTGTACTAAAGCAAGCAGTAGAACAAAATGGATTCTTTAGGCCATTATTACTATTTTTATTGACCATTTAGTCAAAGTTATAATTATGGAAAATTATATAAATGTGGGAATAGGAAAATGAGGACCTATTATAAATTACTGGAAATAAAGTGGTATTTGTAATAGCAGTTAGGAGGTATTGCCACTTCATCGACGAAATGTAGAACTCGATCGACGAGAAACGTCAAATCCCATACATTTGAGAATCGATTAGAGTTGTAATCCCTTTGAATGGATTACAACTCTAATTGATTCCGTTCTTTGAACAGAGAACGAATAAATTAAAAAATATATGTAACACAAACGGCTCACATGAATCTTTGAACAGCCCAGTGGCCTTATTCAGAGCTTGCAACCGCTAATCACGACAAGACGTTGCGTAAACTATAAATATGGAAATATAAGCTCTATTACAATGGTCATATAGTATGTATTAGGTTGGCTATAATAATGCCGCCATCTTGAAATACACGAATTCTTCGCAAGTTTGAACATGTGTGGAGCATTGGAATTTCAACTTTATAATTAACAGGATAGAACTTATATTTCAATACCAGTACTTTACGCAAAATGCGTGACGGTAAACGTGTCAAAACTCGAAATAAAGCCCCAGGGGCTCTAGAGAAAAATCAGGCGAGGCGACATGTCATGTCGCGTCGCCTCAGTCAAAAACGTATGTATTTTGACAGTGACATTAGGCGTTAGGTACGCTATCACCTGCCAAAGTCTATACAGTTTTGATTGAAGGCGACATGTCGCGTCGCCTCAGTCAAAAACGTATGTATTTTGACAGTGACAGTAGGCGTGAGGTACGCTGTCACCTGCCAAAGTCTATACAGTTTTGATTGAGGGCGGCACGACACGTCGCCTCGCCTGATTTTTCTCTAAGGCCCCAGGTGCTGGTTCCATTGTGTGGTTGGGAGGAAGGGCAATGAACTGCAAAGGGTAAAGGGTTGAAGACCTTTCTGAATTCAATTCTCCCCTTATAATAAATATAGGTCATAATGGAGAAATCGAGATCTGCCAGACAGAAAGAAAAATCTACTGTTATTGAAGGATTCAATGTGTAGGTATCAGCTCTATTGTGTGGATCTGGTATGAGCCCTAGAAAAAATATGCAGAACATTTGGATTTTAACAGCTGGTGACTGTATGCATATTTTTATTAATTTTTTTTTTCACCCCAACACAGAAAGTTTAATAAATATGATAACCTAACAGTGCAATTCAAAGCTAACACCCAAGACCAAGTTTGAGTCCCCCCGCCCACCAGGATTTTTTTTATTGTATTTTATATATTTAAAATAATATTATCCTGATAAGGAATTTATAAAATGCATAAATATAAAATACTAAAATGAGATAAAAACAAAATACAGAGTCTTCTACCATCTAGTATTAGAACAACTTGGTCAACCACAAACCTTTTCAATTTAGTCATGGTACTTATGTCTTGGTCTGCCTAGGCCACGTTTACACTTCACCTCCCTTTTATATAACAACGTTACGGCGCATTACATGGGGGGGATGGAGGGTCAAAAATCTTCAAGAATTGCGTTACGTAATACTTGAACGCTCCCCAATGAGAAAATTCATGAGGAGTGACTGGAACCTGGTTGGCTCAGTGGTTGAGTGCTTTGGCTCGAAAGCGAGGATAGTGGGTTCGAGTCCCGCCCACCAGGATTTTTTTCTTTGCATTTTATCTTTAAAAGTTTAGAATAAGATATCACAACTTTTTTTTATAATAGCATAAGTGACTGCATAAATCTGAGATGGTAAGAAGATTATGCAGTCCATGAATAGGCGCTACCAACACCAGAATCAACAGATGCATAGCCGATGGAGTCTACTATGTCAGACATTTAAAATTCACCCATCGTTTTCTATAAGTAAGAGGAAAGACATGCTGGCAATGCATTCCACCATGAAGCAAAAAAAACGCGCCCCGCGCGCGGACGGGCACGGTTTTTACCTTCATGCATTCCACTGTTTTATTGTACAACATATAAATTATTATTTTTTAGTCCTCAAAGGAATATATCCAACAGTATGTGGATGCAAGTTTTACCCTCCAGAATACTCTCTATGGAGTGTTCTGAAGATATAGAGGTGGTAAAATACTCTCAAAGTAGCCACATCTCTATGGTGCTGTAGAGAATGGAGTTTATTGCAAAATTCACCAATAATTCTCACAGCTCGCCTTTGGAGTACACCAAGTATTCGGCAGATCCCTCAGAAACCGTATTTTATTAACTGTAGCACTTTATTTATTATATCCAGTTTTTTGGAGGCTGTTTTTGGTAATATTGGTGTAAAGAACTGCACTGTAGCACCTTATTTATTATCTCCAGTTTTTTGGAGGTTGTTTTGGTAATATTCTCAATATCCCTGTGAAAAACGCATGTCAAAGCCGGCTGGCATTGCAAAATCTCTAAAATGAACAATCAAACAAAATATACAATATTAATCCTAATCAATTAATAGTGTATACTATAATAAAGAGTGGTGCAAAGGACGAAGAGACTACCGTTAGTGATTTGCTTACATTTTCTAGGCTATGACAATTTAAATAATTATTATTCCAGCAAAATAAGCAAAATTAAAATTGTGGTCTGTGGCTACATTTTATTGGTTTATTGTCACATTTTTAATATCCCTTGTAAATAGGTTCACATTATTTACCATAATTCATTGAAACTATCCCCAATAGAGATTACTTAAACACTATAGGCAAAGCTACTGCGTCACTACAGAGATGTGCAAATACTGATGGAATAACATCTGTTACAAATTTAGTTCACAACTTCTTCCCAAACTCAGAATGACCTAACACTCCCACTGGGAATCCATGGAAAACTAAGAATATTATCTTTTACATCAATTACGTCCCTCTTCATATATCTTTTAAGACATGTACATTGTGCGGTGTTGCTGTAGGGACTGCCAGACATATACTTTCTGGGTGCAAAACTCTACTTGAAAAAGGTCATTATTCGCACCGACATGATAAAGGTCTAGAAATTATTCGTGAAGCTGTAAGTCTCAATATTGCTAGAGCCAGAAAAGGATTAACAACAAATGAAAGACTGACTACTTTTGTAAAGGAGGGACAACTCAAGAAAACTCAAAGTAAACCTTTCTCAATCCTGGACAAAGCACAAGACTGGAAAATATTCATGGATACATTTAAAATACATTACAAGATTCCAGACGAACTAGCAGTTTCAGCCTATAGACCAGGCATACTGGTGTACTCTCGGTGCTTGAAGAAAGTAATACTTATAGAACTCACCGTTCCGTGGGAAACAAACATACCTAAGGACCACAACATCAAGTCGAACAAATATTTTGATCTCACAAACGAAATTACTAGAAATGGATTTAAAACTCAACTTTATGCAGTGGAAGTTGGTGCAAGAGGAATTCCAGCAAGGTCTTTGCACCGTCTATTGAAGGATCTTGGCCTTCCGAGAACAGCCGTCGGAACTTTTATGGAACGTGTTTCCAGGATGGCGCTAACAGGATCATTAATATTTGGTTGAGTAGAGAGGGTAGTGAACACAGTGCAGGTGAGAGTTTAAAAGGCCTTTAAACCTACTTCGCGGTCTCAAGTCCGGGAACGCTGCAGTTCATTCCCCTGCCTTTCAACCACGCGATGGACCCGGCACCCGCACGGTGAATCCATGGTTTGCTAAGAACATTGTCTCTAAGTATCTGGTACCCGCACTACAAATCCATTGTTTAATACAAAACATAACTTTTCTCTTAAGACTTGTTAAACTTTGTAAAATCAGCAATATAATAAGGTACTTATTAAACAGGTTTCACATTAAATCTAGTAATATAAAAATTATTACATACCTTTTCATTTTGATGCCAATAACAAGATATTTCAATAACACAATATTTGAATATTATAATTTCATAAATGTTACTTTTTATAATTTGATTTAGTTTGGCATGGTTTTATTGATAGTTACAGCGTGGAATACACAAGGCGTGTTAATTTCCAAAGTTTGCAGCAAATGTGTTTCATGGACCCCCTGGATTCTTTATAACCTCTTTCTTAATATTTGTCAATTAACATTGTTTTTTTATTATTATATTTTTATAATTAACATTCACCAGAGTATATTTTATTAGATGTATGTACATAATAAACAACTTCAAAACATGCACCTGTAAGACTTGTTTTCTTCTTATATGTAAGAAAAGCTACAATGACGCTCCCCTTGAGGCATTAGCATGTTATTTGTTATCTATAAGTTGTTGCTATTTGCCGCAAAATATTATTTCTAACACAATTTTAATATTTTATCGTAGATTACATTTAAATTTATTCGAAAAAAAAACACGAATTTATAAACAAACTAGTAGCGTGGTAAAAGAAGCTCGCTTTTGGTAAGACTGAGCATAGATTAATAATATATCTACTATTGAACACTAGGCCATAGATTTTTTTATAATAATAATTTTCAGTAATATTAGGTAATTAAGGCCATAGCCAAGTCTTCCTTAGTCAGTCCATAAAATATCAGTCTCGTCAAGTTAATTGTAAATGCCGGTATCCTCCTTCTATATACTTCAATAAAATATCCTCTTTCGCCTTTTCTTCAAAATATGTACAGTAATCTGGATGTTCTTTTCTTTGTTAATTATTTACACAATATGTCACATAGTTCTTGGTTATTTACACAGTTAATAATTAAATATGATGCACCATGCATCATATTTTATTTACACTTGTTGTAATAAATTCATAGATGGGAATATATGTTGAGAAGTTCTTTAAAAGTTCATCAATGGCGCGCGTAATAAGTTGTGGTTTCTTGTAAACAGTCAGTAATTTGTCTATAAAAATCAGGCGTTGTATATTGTATGCTAAGCATTCAAAGAATATATGGTCTAGGGTGTGAAAATCGTAGCTATTGCAATTAGGGCATATTGGAGATTCTATTATTTTCATTCTATAAAGGTGATTGTTAAAAAGGCAATGTCCAAGTCTTAAACGTAATAGAATTGTGTAGAATTTTCTGTTTTTATATTCTTTTGATTTGGTAAACCATGGAGTTGTTTGTAGTGTAATATTTATTTTTGCAAACCAGTTGCCTTTTGTTTTTAATGTTTCCTGCCAATCTATCAGCCACTCTTCTCTGTATTTTAATTTTATTTCATGTAGTAAATCAGTATATGGGATTGGAACTTCCCTTACTATACCACTGCCACTCTCTAGTATTGTTCTTGCCAAGAAATCTGCGCTTTCATTACCGGCTACTCCTATATGGGAAGGTGTCCACATTAGTGTTACTGAAGCGTTTAATGAAATTAATTCTGTATATAATGTCCTAATTTTATGTATAATATAGTTAATTTTAACTTCAAATTTATGGCTTTGAAGAGCTTTCAATACGCTCATACTGTCAGTCAGAATTAACCAGTTATGTTCTTCGTGGATGTAATCTATACTAATATTATAAAGCTGAAGAGTTTGTTTGTTTGTTTGTTTGTTTGTTTGTTTGTTTGAACGCGCTAATCTCCGAAACTACTGGTTCGAATTGAATAATTCTTTTTGTGTTGGATAGTCCAGTTATCGAGGAAGGCTATAGGCTATATAACATCACGCTACGACCAATAGGAGCAAAGATATAGTGGTAAATGTGTAAAAAACGGGAGAAATTATTTCATCTTTGAAGCCTTCCGTTGCGTGCGCCGTGAAAACGGTTCAAGATACACAAAAAATATGTATTAAAGAATAATCTAAATATATATAACTCAAAGGTGACTGACTGACATAGTGATCTATCAACGCACAGCCCAAACCACTAGACGGATCGGGCTGAAATTTGGCATGCAGGTAGATGTTATGACGTAGGCATCCGCTAAGAAAGGATTTTGATAAATTCTACCCCCAAGGGGATAAAATAGGGGATGAAAGTTTATATGATAAAAAAATAACTATTCCACGCGGACGAAGTCGCGAGCACAGCTAGTCTTTAATATAATTTAGCGCATATAATATTGCTAATGCTTCAGCTGAAAAAATGCTAAGTTCATTTGGTAGCCTGAATCCGTGACCTATTTTCTTTTTTTCTATGTAATAAGCCATCGCCACACCGGAAATACTTTTCGAGCTATCTGTGTATATACATTGATAATTATATCAATATTGTTGTCGTATTGCTTCATAAACTTCCTCTTTAAATTTAATTTTCGTATTTATAATTTTGTCTATACAACAAAATTTGCTTTTATAGCATTCTGTATAACAAGTCCAGGTATTTACAGTTTTATTTATTAAATATTTATTATCAAACGCTAACATGTACGAAAAGTTATGAAAAATAAATGGCCTTAGGGAAATGGGATGCATAGAAAAAGTTGCATGTATTGATTTTAATTTAACTATTAGTGGATGATTGTGGATTGTAATTAGTTTTAGTAGAAATCTGTTCTTAAAATAATTAAACCTAATAGACAGTGGTGGTACATTACATTCACATTGCATTGAATTTATGGGAGTTGTTTTCATTGCGCCTGCAATAAGCCTTAAATTTTTATTTTGCAGGATATTTAATTTATTTACAGATTTTTGGTCAGTACCAAAACACATGAATCCGTATTCAAAGTGACTCCTAACTAATGATTTATAGAGCATTAATAAAATTTTTGGATCTGTTTTATAAAGGGATTTAATAATATTAAACGCTTTATAGGCTTTTCCTATTAGACAGTCAACATATTTCTTCCATAAAAGATTATATGTAAATATGATGCCAAGGAATCTAGCTTCGGCTGATATTGGGATCGGGAGATTATTATAAAATATTTTTGTGTGAATTACTTTTTTACTGAAAACTACTGCTTTTGATTTATCTGTGTTAATCTAAAAATTTAAATAGTTAAAATATTTATTAAATTAAATTAATGAAGCATTAATAATATTAGTAACATTATCTACATCACTACCATAAGCATAGATAAGTAGATCATTTGCAATTGCAAATTGTAAGTTTACAACACTAGATCCTAAAGTGTCATTTAACCTATTTATGTACAAAATATACAATAATGGACTCAGTATTCCACCTTGAGAAACTCCTCTATTAGAAAATCTTTATGTTAGAGCAATTGGCCTATAGGAATCAGCATTTTTGTCTTTGTTTAGTTTTAATATGGGACCAAACAGTCTATTTTCCAGCCTTCAGGTATTATACATTGAGTCCATAATAAATTGAAAACCTCTAAAATTATTACCTTTGATTTAATACTAGTTTTTTTAATCATTTTATAAGGGATACCACCTAAACCAAAAGCAGTATCACATCTTGAAGAAAGTGCTGCTGTGAATTCTTGAAGTGTAAAACTATTAAGTAGGTAATTGGAATTGTTTGAGGTCTTTTTGAAAGAGTATGGCTTTTCGACGGTATTAGGTGTATATTTATTTAAAAAGTTATTTATGAAAGATGTATCAGTATTATGGTTCAGCACAAAAGATTTGTTGAATTTTTTAATGATTTTCCATATTTTAGTAATTGGGGTAGTTCTGTTAAAGTCATGACAAAATTTTTCCCAAGATATGTTTTTTTCTATTTTCAAAGTATATTTTTTGAGGCTTTGCATCTTTTTAGAATTAACATAATTAAATTGAGTGGGATCATTTTTAAAGAGTATGTATGCTTTTTTAGAATTCTCTACAGCTTCACTACATTTCAAATTCCACCAAGGGAGGGGGGATCGTTTTATTTTTTCAGATGATGTTTTCTTTTTTGTATTTTTAACTTTAAATGGAGGAATTGACATTTCTATAGCAAGATTTAAAAGTGCTATTAATTTTGAATAGGTTATAATAATGGATTTGATTGATCAGTATCTTTCCTTGCAATAAATTTTCAACATTAATTAAATAAGAATCCCAGTTTACACTAAGAAAATTGTGATAGCTAGGAACATTTAGAGGTACAGAAAATGATGGACTATTTTTTAATAATATTTTTGTAATTACAGGTAGATGGTAACTACCAAGTGGATCATCATAGACTGACCAGTCACATAATAAGGATAATGATGGTGAAACTAGTGTGAGATCAAGGGAATTTCTTTGCCATTTGTCGGTGCCTACAGTTGTCATACTGCCATTATTTAGAAGAATTAAATTATTGTTGTCAATACATTCAAGAATGTCTTGTCCACGAGAGTCTATAGAGGTGCAACCCCAAGCCGAATGATAAGCATTGAAGTCTCCTGCAAAAAATAATGGTTCTGGAAAACTTTTTAATAATTTATTTAATTTTGATTGTGTAAAAATGGGGGTACTATTTCTGGGACTGTAAAAACTTACTATGGATATTTCCTGATTATTATGATATAAGCGAATAGCTATATTTTGTATAGAGTTATCATGAAAAGTACTTAAAGGTTTATATTGAATACTGTTGTGGACAAGAATTGCCACACCATTATCCAGAGTCTAGTTTAACTATATTATAATTTTTAATTGTAAAGTTCTTATGGGCCTTAAGCCAGGTTTCACATATAATTGCTATGTGTATATCATTTTCTATAAGAAAATGAGTAAAAATATGCCTATTATGAATTATACTTTGAGCGTTCCATTGCACTATATTTAAACTATCCATTTTGAGGTGATGATTGTTTATTTTTACTGTTAACGTTTCCATAAGATTTTTTTAAATATTTTGACTTAGCGTTATTAATTTTGTAATAGAATGTAAGCGTCTAATATTTGATCTGATCCAAGTAAGGATACAAATTGTTCGGTTGGAGATTTTTTATGAAGAGAAGGAAAAGATTTTGGGTCATTAAAGATGTCAGCGTATGATTTTTGTTTTATTTTTAACCTGTTTTCTTCAATTTTCTGTTTCTTAACTGGACAAGTATTAGATATTACTATATGGTTTCCATTGCAGTGACAGCATTTGGCATCATTTGATGACACTGCACATGTCTTATAATTATGGCTTTTACTACAGATTGAAAATCTTTCGGTATTTTTGCAAAACTTAGCTATGTGGCCATACCTTAAACATTTTAGGCATTGTTTTACAGCAGAAATGTAGGGAAGAACTTCAAAGCGCCAACTGTTAAGGTCAACGCTTTCAGGAAGGACTGGGCAGGAGAAGGTCATGGAGACAGTTGTCACGGGCTGCGAAACAAAAACACCATCATTTTATACTCTTTTAATAAAGCGTCTAATAGACACTATATTCTTCGAACTGGTAATTGCTGAATATATTTCTTCATTAGAAAGATACAATGGTACGTGGTGAATAACACCAGTGACCTCGGTGGCTGTAGCTGGAATACTGGCTTTTAATTTAAATGTATCCAAAAATTTTGTATTGTTGAGTGCTGTATTATCAAGTCCAGCGGCCACATTCTGTATCTCATAACGTGATCGTTAGATTGTCAAAATAACGATTTCCGCTATTAGCGCGCTCTCTTCCAATCAGAGTAGTTTTTTAACCTTCGCTGATTGGAGGAGAGCGCGCTAATAACGGAAATCGTTATTTTGACAATCTAACGCTCACGTTATGAAACAGAATGTGGCCGCTGGTCGTTCAAAAATAACTCCAATTTTAAACTTGTTGATTCTAATAAGTTGCTGAATTACCTTTTTTAATTGTTAGCGAGAGACATCATGTCTCAATCGCCTATTGGTTTATTTAATTCCTGACTTTCCATAAAGACTATATACTGAAAATTACCGCCCTGTTCCGGATATCTACGAATATAATTGGGAATCCTGAATTCCTTATAAATATCACCCTTATCAATTTTATTTTCTGGTGTCGTAATGGTGCTATCAGAGTCTGAAACAGACTCTGAATCCATAGCATCCTCGGGTAGATCACTTTTTTTTTTCATCCTTTTTTTTCCTCTTTCGATTACCCATCTTATGGACTAAACTATTTAATTACTAATTATGTATACACTTATAACACTACATATAAATTTTAATACTAATTACAGAGGAATATAAATAATAAAAACCAATATTGGAAAAATAGACGTGTTATCAAGTCAAACGTTCCCGCGCTTTTTCACAGCCATAGAGTATAATTATCCTTCTTCTTCTTTTACCTAAATGGCATTCTACGCTTTAAGCATAATTGTGCGGGCGAGAGGCAGCTGCTCTGGGGGTCACCTGCCTTAATAGAATACTCCGCATGGCCATGAGCGGCACCGGCGAGTCTTACGAGCTTGGAGAGGAGTCCGGTATGCCAAACACGGTCGAAGGCCTTCTCTATATCGAGAAAGACACCGACGGTGTCTCGGCCCCGGTTGATCACACTCGCCATGTGGTGTAGCACCCGGGTAAGCTGGAGTGTAGTGCTGTGTCCCTCACGGAAACCGTACTGTTCTATACGGAGTTCGATATAGGCTTTCAGTCTCCGGAGGAACAGTATCTCGAACAGCTTGGCCGGGAGCAGGGTGATCTGGCGGTAGCTGCCCGGCAGACTTTTGTCCTTGCCGTGCTTGGGGATCATGAGGACTTTCCCCTGCTTCCATGCGCTGGGGAAATGACCTGTACAAAGTATTCCATTACAGAGCCGGGCGAATGCGACTATGGCTCTGTGGGGGATCTGCGCCAACTGTGGATTGGTGACCCATTCTGGACCGGGGGCCTTTTTGTGCTTAAGGCGGAGCGCAACTCGCTCCACCTCAGCCGGCGAGATGAAAAAGTGCCCCGGTAGGGGTTCATATTAAGATCACACAGGTTTCCAACGCTTTATGCTCTGTATGCCTGTTAAAAGCCTGGTCGATGGCGGGGAAAGGTTTGAATTGCTCCTCAAGATGCCTGCCAAGGATGTCGGCTCTGTCTTGTGGGGCATAATGGTGGTCTCCCGCGGCGTCGAGCAGTGGATAAATGGCTTCGGGCGTTCGAGTAAGTCTCCTGGTGAGACGGTACAGGGCCCCAAGGGTACCATCTTCACCAATGGAGTCCATATAATCGTCCCACCACCGCCCCCGAAAGGCGGCGATCTCCGCCGTGAGCTCTTCCTTGACCCGGTTTGAGTTCGCGTTTGGGTCACGGAAGTTCGCCCAGCGCCCCTGGAGACGCCTTTTAAGTTGTAGCTTAAGTCGGAGGGGGTGTGGGAGGGTTCCACGCTTCAGGCCTGTGTGAGGGGGCATATTTAATATATCTCAAACACTTATATAGCCTTGTATTTTACTTGACCCTTCGTATTTTCACAACTTTGAATGAGCTTAGCGCCATCTGGTGTCTAACCGTTGAATCCATGACGCTTTAAACTCGTTTTATTTTATTATATATTATTATAAGCAAGATTTTTTTATTGCTTCTTTGTTTTTAGCTATACTTTATTTTTATAACAGTGCACTATACTTGCTGTCAGGGCCGTCATAAGCCATGACAGCAGCTGTTTTTATATTATTATTCATACATTTAACAATATTGATCGCTGATTGATAGCCATTATGGTGGCTAAATGATGCGGTTATGAAATGGGCGGCGACCAGGACATATTTGCATTACGAGTATCCTCGCTTCTTTATCGTTAAATTAATGACCCGTTTCTTATCCGTTCTCAATTTATTTTATTCTTTTTATTACACAAAATCAACCTTAAAAAAAGCACGAGTTTTTTACTAAACACTTAACAGTCCTGACGTGTTTAGTGACTGTTTGCAAGTGAGGGGTGTAGGAGGGCGCGCGGGGAAGCTACTTCGCAGAAACAATAGATTGCGTTCTAAACACTCTACTTCGCTAAACACTAAACAAGCACTTAACACTAAACATACACTGTCCGAACGTGTTTTTTACTAATCACTACACACTATAAAGCACTAAACACTAATCAAAGCGTATACCCGCCATTAGGCTGTGCAGTATTAAGTGAATAAAATTGTTTAGATAATAATTACTGCTATATTGTACTTATTTAAGGTAATTATACTATAATTACGGTATAAGAATTTATTATTTTTTAATTATTTTCTATCTACCTATACATTATATCGATAAAAATGAAAAATCTAAATTTAGCTATTTGCCCAACCCTAGTTTAAGAAGCAACCTAAAAGAAAAAATATTTTTTTTATATGCTTTCAAATAAGTAAATAAATGGTAATTCAGTGGATATTTAGTACCTAAGTATTTTGTTAAAAAATATTGTGTTCCTATTTTCCTACAAAAAAGAAGGAACTGTCTTTTTAAACGCAGTGGCTTCTGCCATCGATCATGCTAAATTTAACAGAGTTTAAAGTAGATAAATGTAACCCAATATATTGTGAATGTCAGAATGGCGGGTGTATCATAGCGGATCGTAATACAATAGGTATGTGAGGTTAGTACCCAATGTGTGCTGATTGTGCCCTTATGAAAAACATGTACTTATCTGGATGCGATATAATCATTGAAACTAAGCCGCGGACCTGATATAAGCCCCGCGGGTGTATCATAGATATATGCATTGTTCGGTTATGAGATGTATAGGTACCATTGTTTAGAGATTTAGACATTTTCTTTGTGCTCTACGATTCAATAAGCTGCGACAAATATTTAATGAGATAATAAAGAGTACGTTTATATAAGCGCCTGACTTCCGATCAATCCAGGTTAAGTTTTAACCTGGATTGGTCGGTTTGCGGGCCCCCTTACCATCCGGCTTATGACGGCCCTGACAGCAAGTATAGTGCACTGTTATAAAAATAAAGTATAGCTAAAAACAAAGAAGCAATAAAAAAATCTGCTTATAATAATATATAATAAAATAAAACGAGTTTAAAGCGTCATGGATTCAACGGTTAGACACCAGATGGCGCTAGGCTCATTCAAAGTTGTGAAAATACGAAGGGTCAAGTAAAATACAAGGCTATATAAGTGTTTGAGATATTAAATATGCCCCCTCACACAGGCCTAAAGCGTGGAACCCTCCCACACCCCCTCCGACTTAAGCTACAACTTAAAAGGCGTCTCCAGAGGCGCTGGGCGAACTTCCGTGACCCCAGCACCAAACGCGAACTCAACCGGGTCAAGGAAGAGCTCACGGCGGAGATCGCAGCCTTTCGGGGGCGGTGGTGGGACGATTATATGGACTCCATTGGTGAAGATGGTACCCTAGGGGCCCTGTACCGTCTCACCAGGAGACTTACTCGAACGCCCGAAGCCATTTATCCACTGCTCGACGCCGCGGGAGACCGCCATTATGCCCCCCAAGACAGAGCCGACATCCTTGGCAGGCATCTTGAGGAGCAATTCAAACCTTTCCCCGCCATCGACCAGGCTTTTAACAGGCATACAGAGCATAAAGCGTTGGATTCCTGTGTGATCTAAATATGAACCCCTACCGGGGCACTTTTTCATCTCGCCGGCTGAGGTGGAGTGAGTTGCGCTCCGCCTTAAGCACAAAAAGGCCTCCGGTCCAGAATGGGTCACCAATCCACAGTTGGCGCAGATCCACAGAGCCATAGTCGCATTCGCCCGGCTCTGTAATGGAATACTTTGTACAGGTCATTTCCCCAGCGCATGGAAGCAGAGGAAAGTCCTCATGATCCCCAAGCACGGCAAGGACAAAAGTCTGCCGGGCAGCTACCGCCAGATCACCCTGCTCCCGGCCAAGCTGTTCCAGATACTGTTCCTCCGGAGACTGAAAGCCTATATCGAACTCCGTATAGAACAGTACGGTTTCCGTGAGGGACACAGCACCACACTTCAGCTTACCCGGGTGCTACACCACATGGCGAGTGTGATCAACCGAGGCCGAGACACCGTCGGTGTCTTTCTCGATATAGAGAAGGCCTTCGACCGTGTTTGGCATACCGGACTCCTCTCCAAGCTCGTAAGACTCGCCGGTGCCGCTCATGGCCATGCGGAGTATTCCATTGAGGCAGGTGACCCCCAGGGCAGCTGCGTCTCGCCCGCACTTTATGCTTTGTATTCCAATGATATCCCTACCCTCTCGGACTCCCTCCTCCCGGGAGAGCAGGATGTAACCTTAACAACAAGAGAAAGGCTTTTGATTTTGGTTTCTCGACAATGAGATTTTCCTAGTTTTTAATCTACTACTTGTTTAATATGTATATAGCTCATAAAGAATTTAAATATACTGAATGACAATGTATACTGTTGTTTTCCTTCATACGGAGCCGTAGCCTATGATAGGAACAAATTTACAATAAGGTAAATTAATCTTGCTTATTTATAAGCTCATTATAAATAAACAAGCAGAAATATTTTGGAGCATTTGTCTCTCAACAAAAAAAATATTTAAAAAAATGTCTAAGAATATACCGTCCATTTATTTATGGAAAAAGAATGAGGTTTAGTTATTATTACACCCCAATTTCAGATCACTAGTTATAAAACTATTTTGACCTACCTTTATATAATACTAAATACAAATATATAATATAAAATACGGGTGGCGAATTTATTTTATTTATTACTTAAAAAGAAACCTTACATATAACAATAATTTGTATATTCATTTTAACATTTTAAAGCCAAATATTAGGATTGTCAAAGTTTAGTATTTATGACGATTATCATTTCTATTTATTTTTTTTGTAAAATATTATAAAGTAAAGATATTAAAACTAAATAATTTAATAGTAATTCCCAAAATAACCCACAAATATATAATATACAACGTAGGTTATTTTGGGAATTTTAAAAGTAAGTCATTTATGTTCCCAGTCTAGAGAATACAATGACGAATGACTGAATACCAGAAAATCTCGGGACTGTACTTGGCTAATCTCGGGATTTTCGGGATTGCCACAAACAGGTCTAGTTTGTGTTCCGTAGTCCGTTGCGCCTTAACTGAATTATTTTAATAGCATTTATTACATCGCGATTCGCGACCCTATCACCTCGGATGATTCCTCATACGGCCCACTTTTTCGCCACACTTTTATATTAAAAAATACGTGAAAATTGAATATAGAAAAGAGCTGTCACTTCTTTTTGACTGTAAAACCAGGTGGATTTTATCTTTTAAAAACCTGCATTCAAAAAGCTCTTATATATCTCAATCATCCAATTCGTTTAGAAGATGTTGAATTAGAATTGGTAAATAAAATTGTTGATGTGCTGACCCCAATTAAATTGACAGTAAAAGCAATATGTCGGCGAGATTCTAATTTATGCACAGCTGATGCTGCTTTGCTCATGAAAAAGCTCACAGTCACACAAAGGGCAATGGAGCGCGCTATGCTCGGCGTGTCCTTGCGGGATCGTAATCGAAACGATGAGAGTTAAACAGTTAAAAACCACATAGTCTAATCCCGGGATAGGCCCTGGATCCCGGGATTGGTAAACATGCTCGGGATTGTATTCTCTAGTTCCCACACACCCAAAACTTTCATTCGGTATATTATGCAACTTTGATTAAATATTAAGTTAACTATTCCCAAAATTAAAACATAAAGAAATTTATTTTTATTGTAGTCTTTTCAAAATAAAGAAAAATAATAAAACTAGAAACGTAAAAATATAAAAAAATATACCTACAGAGAGTTCAGAGCCTCCATCATGAGTTTTAAGAGTCTGTTAAGTAAAGTTTTAAATACATTATATAGAAAGAAGTGTTCTGTGAAGTAAAGTGGGAATTATATTATAAAAGCATAAACACTTCAAATTCAGAACTAACTTCAAAATTTTTTTATTTAGTCTTACTGGATTCTACTCGTATTTCATATAGTCGGCGTCGTCTTGGAAAATATACTCGTACCTACATTTGGTGCAATGCAAATGTGTTATTTTAAGGACAATAATTATTATTAAGAGGTGCCAATTTCAGAAGTAGAATCCAATAAGATTAGATAACACTTGTAAGTTTTAATGTATATTAAAACTTATATTATTTAAATTTTTAGTTTGAATTATTTTTTACAGTTAGTAATTTTGAACTTTATTTCAACAAGGTTATGAAATCTGTGTTCTGCCTGACTATTAAGACCACTTTATTAGAATTTAATATGGTGGTTAAGTATTCCTAAATTTTTTATTATTTCTCGCAATTTTTTATTTTTTTTCTTAAATAAGAACCTTCTCCAGACAATAATAAACACAACAAAAAAATTATTAGCGAAATCGGCCCAGCCGTTTACGCGTGATGCCGTGACCACGGGAAATAGGGACTTATTTTTAAATAAAAAAAAAAAAAAAAAAAAAATATACCGCTCACTTTTTTTGAACCGCGTAGTATTAAATACTTTGTGAATTTCCCAGTAAAACAACGTGATTGCAATGTATTGGTGTTGTGCTATTCCATAAAGTGTTATTTCTACAAACATCGCCATAAAAACAAGTAAGATTTAATAAAATAAAACATAAATAAACATCACCACAGACAATATAAAAAACGCAGCTGTCAGTCATTTTATTTTTTGAAAGTTGTTTGGCTTGGATACTTGGGCAGTCAGTCATCTTGTACGGGTGTTGCAATTAGAAAAAAAAAATAAAAGGACATTGGTAGAATAAAAAAATTGCCATATAAAATAATTAAATTAATTAGTAGTTTTAATCCGATACTAATTGAATTTGGAAATTAACATCCTATTTTGATCAAATACTAAATAATGAGTGTTAAACGTTCACCATTAAAATCTGCTTCGCCTGGTGGGTCGATTTTTCAACCTAATCTTACAAAAGAAGGTTCTATTAACACTCTGGATAATTTCGTAAGAAAACGAAAACACACAGATGATTTAAGTGTTCTCAAAGAAGAATTTACAAATTTTCGGCAGGAGATAATGGGATTCTTAAAGGATTTTAGCCAAACCCAAAATAATAAATTGAACCAGATCAGCAGTGATATGTCCGAAATAAAAAGTGAAATTCAAAACTTAAAAATACAATCGAACAACCTGTGCAAAGAAAATAATGAAATAAAATCCGACCTACAAACAGCAACTAATAGAATATCTGAGATAGAGAGAAAGATAAACTCAAGACAACAGTCATTTTCGTCGAACAGTGAAACCCTAATGGAAGAATTACAGGATAGACTGAATAGAACAAAAAATATAATAATACATGGAATTAAAGAACACGAAATATCAAACAAAGAAGAAAGACATACTAAAGAGAAAATAGAAATTAATAATATTATAAAGAGTATTAGCAGTGATTGCCCTGAGCCTACTAGAATAATGCGCCTAGGTAGATTTAACCGTAGCCAAAATCGTCCAATTAAACTAACTTTTACAACTTCGGATACTGTAATGTTACTGTTAAAAAACAAATCCAAATTGAAGGAACCTTTAAAGATATATTCAGATAAAACACCCCAACAACAAGAACAATTAAAAAAGTTACGCGAAGAATTATTGGACCGCGAAAAAAGTGGAGAAAAGGACATCAACATAAAATTTGTTAATGGTACTCCGAAGATTGTTAAGTCGATACCAAAAAACTAATCTCAAGTAATGTAAATAGCCCATTTAACTCAAGCGAACAATATACATATCAACTGACCTGCCATTATGAAAATTTACTAATATGTAAGTCATCCTTTAATTGTTTCTACTTTAATGCACGAAGTCTAGTGAAACCTGGTAAATTTGATGAATTAAAATGTATAATAAAATCAATAAAAAGCAAATTACATTTCATTCTCATATCGGAAACATGGATAAAATCCGATTACGAAGCTAATTTGTTCCAATTAACGGGGTATACCCACTACTTTAATCTCAGAAATGATAAAAGGGGAGGAGGCGTTTCAATATATGCACATAATAGCATCACACATAATTTATCTGAAGAATGTTACTTGGATGGTAATAACTTTCTCTGGATTCACTTAGATAAAGTCGCGCTGGACGTAGGAGTGATATATAAACCAGGGTATACAAATCACGAGTCTTTTCTGGAAATATACGAAAGACAACTATTGTGTAGAAGCAGATCTATAGTCTTTGGTGATTTTAATATAGATTTAACGGCATCGAACAATTGCACCAAGAAATATAAGTCCATGCTAAGGGCAAGCAACTATACAATTATTAACAAATCTGAAAAAGAATTCTGTACAAGAGAAACAGAAACAACAAAAAGCATACTGGATCACATTTGTACAAATCTGCAAGATAAAATGCATATGGCAATAATAGATTCACCAATGACAGATCACAAACAAATATACATTCAAATAAAACGAAAACAACGAAAATCTAAAAATATAATAACATATAAGACTGTGGACTATGAGAAATTATACACATTAATAAAAAACGAATTTACAGAAACAGAAGAATATTCTGAACTAGAGTACAAATTGAAACTATTTATCAACAAATGCACATTAACACTAACAAAAACTTTGAAAGAACGAGACTGGATTAATAAAGAGATTATTACGGAAATAAAAATAAGAAATAAATTGTTTATTAAACAGAGAAGAAATATAAATAATGATATAGCAAAATATGAATATATAAAACAGAGAAACAAAGTAACTAAAATGATTCGGCAAGCGAAACAAGATCATTACCACCAGAAATTTACGAAGTGTGAAAGCAATCCCAAGAAGATGTGGCGACTTATTAATGATATACTTCCTTCAAAATCTGTAAGTAGCGGTGCTCCTTCACAACTCATATCAAATAACACTATCATTAACGATCCTTAACTGATATGCGAAGAATTTAATGCATACTTTGCGACTATTGGTAGCAAACTTGCTCACAATATTCAAGCACAAAATAATCTTCCACACTCTTCCTATGATATATCGTACGATTACACCAACCAACTGACAGATATACAATTATGCAATGAATGTGAGATTAGTAAGATAATAAATAGGTACATTAGACCCAAACGTAAGCACTGGTATAGACAATATAAGCACTAAATCTATAATAGGTATTAAAAATATCATTTTAAAATCCTTAACTAGTTGTATAAATAATTGTATAAGAAAGAGAATATTTCCGGACAGTCTCAAAGTTGCCAGAGTGACACCAATATTTAAGTCAGGAGTCAAGGCAGACGCCAGTAACTATCGACCCATATCCATACTCCCTGTGCTGTCCAAGGTCTTTGAAAAAGTTATCTATAAACGGCTCGATGATTATTTGGATAGTAACAACTTTTTGCATAAGAATCAATACGGTTTTCGGCCAGGATCTAATATACTTGGTGCTACGATCGATCTCATTAACAAAATTCAAACAAATATTGATAATAAAAAAGTAGCGCTGGGTGTATTTATAGATCTTAAGAAGGCATTTGATACAATCAGCCATGAACTGATAATAACAAAGTTGATTGATCTTGGGGTCACTGGCAATGCTTGATCCTTGATGCACTTAGATTGATCCAATCATATCTAAGTAATAGGTCCCAAATTGTTCAATTGTGTGAGATCACTAGCAAAGAGATGAGGGTCAATTTTGGTGTTCCACAGGGTTCAATTTTGGGGCCTTTACTTTTTTTAATTTATATCAACAATATAAGTAAACTTGGATTGAGTGGTCATGTCACACTATATGCTGACGATACGTGTTTATTTTACTTTGGCAACTCTGTTGATGAAATTACTAGAAAAGCACAAACAGACTTAAATCTGTTAAATTCATGGTATAATAGTAACCTTTTAACTTTAAATATTAATAAAACAAATTAAATCATATTTTCTGCAAAAAATAAAATATTAGATAATCACACACAATTAACTGTTAATAATTCATCTATAAATCACATTTGCTCAGAAAAATACTTGGGCTTAATATTGGATAACAGACTTTCATGGCAAAATCACATTGAACGCGTACATAACAAAATTACTTCCCTAACAGGAGCGATTCGCCGGATTGCTTTCTGTCTACCCAAACAAACTAGATATACTATATATAACTCTTTAGCTAAACCTCACTTTGAATACTTACTGCCGGTTTGGGGTACAGCAGCACAAACTCACCTAAAACCATTACAAATTGCACAAAATAAATTATTAAAAAGCTTATTCTCGTATAATTATTGGACTCCAACAAAACAAATATATAAAGAAACCAAAATAATGAATATAAAGCAACTACACAAATACTACACCTGTTTACTTGTAAGAAAAATTTTAGATAAAGATATTCATTCAGACGTGTCATTTACATTTAATAATCAACACCATACATACGACACTCGAGCTTCTTCCCACATACGCACTTTTACTCCCAGAACACAATACGGCAAGAAATCTATACAGTTTGAAGGAGCACAACTATTCAATCAGCTACCAATAAACGTAAAACAATCGGAATCACTTCAGATTTTTAAAAATAATTTCAAAAGGCATATCATTGTCGAGTCTGCGGATTAATTATTAGTCAAGAGTTCGGTAGTCTTAACTTTAATTTATATAACTTTTATTCTCATTCAAGCGATTTTGTAAATCTTTTGAGAATTAATAAATAAAATAAAATAAAAAAAAAAAAATATATATAGAAGATTATCAGTAGAACGAAGGTCGTGATCATGAGTGTCATAGAAATTGAAAGCGGGATTTAAGATAAAAAGGAGAATTTGGATTTTTATAAATATGATATAACAGGGAAAGGAGATGTAGTGACCTGCGAGAGCGGATATTGAGCCTTCAACTGTTTTCTATATTCCGAAATGTGGTCATACTTTCGCAGGCCAAAAACGTAACGTATGCACATGTTTTGAAGACGCTCAAGTTTATTAAGTAATTCTTCAGTAAGGTAATAACAGACATCAGTTCATAGTCTAAAATAGGCAGAAGTAAAGAGGTAACCAACCTAATCTTAGCTTTAAAGGGAATGAAACTTTGGGCATGCTTGAGAGAGTGCATGCTGGATTTTCCTTTTACCAATTTCGGCGACCTGACGGTCTCACGCAAGATCATGGGCAATGTTTAGACCGAGATTCTTAGCATGTGAGCAGTTTTATTAAATGATAATGGTGAGAGATCTTCCAATTTCAATCTGCTCAACATCCGTTTGGAACCGAGTACCATAACCTGTGTCTTGGCAAGATTCACCAGAATTCCAAGTTGCTGGGAACGTAATCGAATGATTTCGAGATCACTGTTTACTTTAGGAATCGCTCCATTAATTTGGCTCATATTAAAGTAAAGCGACAGCTGCAAGTCATTGGCGTACACATGGTAGGAACTAAAATTTATGACTTGAACCAGAATACCTTGTACCAGATAGTTTAATATTATTTAAACTTTAATAACTTTATATACGAACACATAGTCCACTAATATAAGACTAGATGGTTAGCTGGTTCAATTGACCTGTCAATCGTCAACTCCTTTTTCTTTTAACCCAACCCATTCTGCTGATTTGTGTACCGCTCATAAAAGATTTATGGAACTGAAGTCTTGACTCCATCACAGAGGCCAATGAGTCTTTTGGGAGATATGCAATTAGATTATACCGAGGAGTTGTTGCTTGGTTATACGTAGACGTATAACTCAGATGGCTTTTTAAAATTCATCACAATATTTTGACATCCGCTGAACAGCGTGGAGGAGTAAGCGCCCTGTGCTAATCCAATATAAGACTTTAGTTTTTTAATAGTTGCATCCAGATTCATCCATTAATAACAGTTGCATCCAGATTTATCAGAAGAATTTTGTTGAAGTTGTATACAAGAAAAGGCCATGTTAGACGAGATGTTAAGTAGTTGTCATAAATCCAAGTTTTCGTGACATTACTTATTGGCTGTTGATGTCATTAATAAAGCGTTATACAATTACAACTAAGGATGGTGTTCTTCCTTTAAAAAAGATTCTCCTTCCCAGGAATTTTAAGACATGGCTTCCTGTACTGGAGCTACTTTCTGCTCTGCTATTAATATTTCTGGGTCGTATGGTGTAAACTTAGTATTTCGCCTAGAGATAGTCAGAAGCATTTTGATGGTTTTGTTCTGTCGTTCGACCATACACAGAACTCGTCTGCCTAATAAATAAATTTTGGCATTGTTTTGGATTGCGTGTTAGCACTGCTACGCCGTGCTACGCAAATGCTAATACCATACACTTACACGGTGCATATCCGTAAAAATATATAATCCTTTCAAAAGCACACCCTAACGTTGATTCTTTCTTTTTGGTGTTGATGCCAATGTTTAAACAGATACGCGTTATTGTTTCGACAGTAGTTTAATGCCTCCCGTTTGGCTAATAACTGACGTCAGCTCTAACAAGAGCAAATCGGTGCTTAGACCCAATGGACAAAACAGTTCTATTTTGCTACTTTTGTAAATACGCGGTCTTTACAAACTGTTGATACGCGAGGTTGATCAACGACGAATGGTCGTTTTACTATAAATCTAAAAAAAAACGTGATGTGTAAATCATTTGAAATGAATTTCTAGCTAATATGCTCGACGGGAATTCAAAACTTCTTTAAAATAAACGTCTTCTATGCCGTTAAATACGGCAGTGCATAGGTGTAGAAATATAATGACGCCATATTGTTAGCTAAACAAAAAGTAGAATACGAATAAATCGCAACATTATTGGTAAAAATTTCAATAATAATGCTAATAATAATAACAACAATAATAAATATATATATACCTATTTAAATTAATAATTCGAGAATAATAAAATTAACAATATAACTAGTCTTAAATCTTGAATCATAATAAAATTATAATAATAATGAAAATTACTTGTTCCTCCTTATGTTCGTCCCAGATCCATATCTGAAGCCGGTACGTATGACACGCGCTGGACCGTTGATGCTCGGTAAATATTTAGATATTGTTTTCGTATCTGTCTGTCTTGGGTATTGCTTAGACAACAATAAATAATTCTGTGGTTTGTAGAATTTAGGTAAATATCGGTAATCGTAAATCATAAGCATAATTATTTTGTTTATGTACGTATTTTTCTATATATTGTATTATAACTATTATACCTGTATTTGAATACATTGGCTGCCCAAATATTATCGCCTAGAACCTACCGTCCTACCAAAGGCACCAGCTGAAAATCAGCGCCATGACATCACGTTATGGCATGTGCTGAGCTGGTTACCTATTTCTCGTCACGCAACAAGCTCTGTATATGTCGCAAATGTAAATATATATTAATTTTATAATTTTAGTTTTTATTGAGTATTTTTGTTTTTTTTTCTGTGTTAAAACTCTCAGAGTGAGGTCGACGGCCGTACGCAAAACCTGTGCAAAAAGGAGCAAACTTTGTCCTGAGCACCGACTGTGGATCTAGCCCTGAGCCTAAATAAATTATAGTGTAATAATATATTATTTTAAGGTATATTTTGTAATCTTGTTGCTTGTAAGATTAATAAAGTTTTTCTTTCTTTCTTTTCTTTCTTTAAAATGAACGGGATTGAACTTCTTCAAAATTAACGTTTTCTATACCGATGTATACGGTGGTGATAATAGGTGTACAAATATAAGGAAGCGACATTTTAAGCAAAATAAATAATACAATACGAATAATACACGTGGTCGTAATAAAATTAACAAAATGAAACGGAGTTCAAAAAAGTTTTAAAAAGATTTTTTTTTTGGAAAAATACGTATACCATTATAAATCATTTTCACAAAAATAAAAATATTATATCCGAATAGATATTAAGAATGTAAGGAAACATACAAAACTATTTCTATTTAAAACCAGTTAGAAGTGATGGTTGTTACTTCGGTGCAATATGAAAGGTATCCCAAAGTGATGTGCGATTTATATATATATATATATATTCATTATTGTTAAAATTTAATTTATTAAATTTATCATTATCATAAACATATCTATTTATATATTAAACACTTTAAATTAATTTATTCAAATCAACATTTTTTTTATTATTATTTATGTTATAAATATATCTTTAATATATATAATAATTCCTTGAGGGTAGCCCGAATACTGTAGTCGTGTGTTCCTAGTATATTTTTCATAGTTAAGTTTATAGGATATTATTGTGCAAAAGTGTACCAATTTTGTAGAATAAGCATTCTTGATCATTCGTGATCTTAAGTGTGAGAAGTGTAGTATTTACGCAGTGATCTCAGTGTTTGTGCTATCTCAACGAATCCCTTTATCTTCAGTAAAATGGCGGTACCCATTTTTCTGTCGATTATTTCTTCCTTCACTTGACACTGGCATCACTATACCGTATGTTTGCATACGGACATGTGGCCATTCCTAATTCTAACCTAGTCCTTTCCTTACTCCTTTCCATCCTATTATCCCACTTTCACTTGTGTAATAAAAAAATTTTGAACCTACCCTCAATCTACTTGACATTGGCAAAATTACGCGCACGCGCACGCATTTCTATAAGATAATAATATTAATATTGTATAATAATAAAGATATTATACAACTCTTTCTTTACATTCAAAAATTATATTGTTTTTACTAATAAGTCGATACAGTAGGTACATACATGGTTATTCATTACACCTAACATTATAACAAATATTTAATTACATATTATATTAAATCTATTATTTATATTTACACGTTTTATTAAAGCTATTATACAATTAATTACAGATTACATTAAATTTATATGTTTTAAGAATATTATATTATTATATAATATTATCCAAATATTCATTAAGGCTATAATAACACTTCTGTAAAAGCATCTTAGTAACTGCTCTTTTGAATTCTTCTATTTTATTAATATCTCTTATATGATCAGGTAATTTATTATAAATTTTATGAGCCATTCCAAAGATGCTTTTGCTATACAGTCCTGCTGTTTAGTTTTCATACGAACATTTTGCTATACAGTCCTGCTGTTTAGTTTTCATGCAAAAATTTTTAAACATACATAAATTAGTCCTTACAAAAATGGCTACTTCCAAAATGTATAAAGACGGAAATGTAAGTATGTGTGGCGGAACGGTGATATTGGAAAATAATATAAATTTTATGCCATACAATTATTACTAACTACCCCGAACAACAAAAAGGTCGTGATGTTGGACAAATATGCAGGGACGGACAAGCGCCCTCTACCCAGAAACTACAGCCCGCGATCTGTGAGCTGTCGCGACGGGAGCCGCGCCTACCGCCCGACGCGCACGCATCGCCCGCGCTTGGCTTTAATAATTATTATTTACGTTTTCTACTTTAAATATACCGTTTATATTATCTATCGTAAACTTAATTGTGTGAAACTTAAATAGAACTTTATATTATTAGTGAGCGTTTAATTTAAACTCCATATAGGCGGCGAATCCCTACATAAGTTTAACATTGTAAAATATGGTTTACTGCTATCTGAATTTTGAAGATTACACATTGCTCTAATGCATTTCTTTTGAGCTTTGAAAATACTATCCTTTTCAGTAGAATTGTCCCAAAAAATAATCCCATATCTTAAAGTAGATGCTATATTACCGTAATATGCTGTTAGTACTGTGGATTTATTTGAAATTTTTGATAATTTTCGCAATGCATATGAGAATTGATTTAGTTTTTTACATATTAATTGTGTTTGATCCCTCCATGTTATTTTGTTATCAATAATAAGCCCCAAAAATTTTAAATTTTCAAACTTCTTCAATAATTTTATCCTTATATTTAACACACACATTGTTATCATATAAGAAGCGGAGATCCCGAAAAATCTTCTGCTGATAGACCGGCGCTGGCATCAAAGAAATGTTGTGTACTGTAATTCTGTACTTTCAATATTGTAAGATAGTATATCTGCCTTGGGGTGTTCTACGCGTGCTCTTCAGTAGGATGAGAGTATATACCACATGCTATAAGCATAGGTTTAAGTCAATAACCATGCAGGACCATGCTCCTCCGATGATACGGTACATGTGGAACATCAGAGTTTTTTACTTGCTGGTACCTTTTTCTCCATGCAGGGTGTCTCTGAGGCGATCGACTTGTGATCAGCGTTTGCGCCCTAAAAGATACCTTTCATCTATCTACTTGTAGGTATATTTTGATTACCTATACTAAAGTATGTATATTTGGGGCGTAGCTATGGTCTGTTGGGTTGGTCGCCTTGGTGGCACTTTTGCAGGGCAGTCAACGATTGACAGGTCAATGGAACCAGCTAACCACCTAATCTTAAACTGGTTGGTTATGTAGTGTGTGTTCGGTTGGGTTGTTTTTTTTTTTTTTTTCTTCCCGCAAGGACAATAGTTTAATAGTTTACGATTTGTTTATTTTGTATTATATTCTCAACATTTGTCTGTGGGAGGAATGGCGACCTGGCCAAGTACACACAGGACCTTATATATACTTTTTTTTTTTTTTGACTTTTCATAAATGTCTGTAAAGCTTTACATAAAATAAATATGTGTGACTTTTGACTTTTTTGACACATTTAAAAATCATTAAAATTCATTATCTTAGTTTTATCTAAATTAAATATTTAAATTATTTATTTGCAACCAGTTTATTACATTCTTCAACGTATTATTTACATCGTCTTCGAAAGTATTAATCTATACTAATATAATAAAGAGGAAAGATTTGTATTTTTGTATTTTTGTATTTTTGTATGTTTGTAATGAATAAACTCAAAAACTACTGGACCGATTACAATATTTTTTTCACCATTAGAAAGCTGCATTATTCAGAAGTAACATAGGCTATATAATATCACGCTAGGTCCTATAGGTGTGGAGCAGTAACCAAAAATGTTTAAAAAACGGGGGAAAAGTATCGTTTCTGAGGCCTTCCGTGGCGTGCGCTGAGCATATAGTTAAAGTTATACAAACCTGTGCGAAGCCGGGACGGGCCGCTAGTATTATTATATGTAGGTACATACAATATTACTATCATCAGCAAAGAGAATCATAGGATAGTGAGTAGCTTTATTGAAATCGT
This sequence comes from Monopis laevigella, assembly GCA_947458855.1. NCBI lineage: Eukaryota > Metazoa > Arthropoda > Insecta > Lepidoptera > Tineidae > Monopis > Monopis laevigella. The sequence goes on along the minus strand of OX381576.1, from coordinate 33,822,294 downwards.
TAATATAAAGTAAAATCAATAACGGCCCTAAAACACTACCCTGAGGCACACCATAGCGTACATTTTTTTTACTTGAATTATTCAAGTATATCTCTTCACATTTAGATTTTGAACTTATTCTATTAATTTGCGAAATTTGAAGTCTGGTCTTTAAATATGATTCAAACAATCTATTTTTAATGCCGCGTATTCCATATGTGTCCAATTTATCTAATAGTATTGTATGATCAACAAAATCAAAAGCCTTTGTTAAGTCCATATAAATGGCTATCACAGGTTTCTTATCATTTACATTATCAATAATATTTTTAAGTAGCTCGTAAATGGCTAGATTTATAGACATGCAAATTCATATTGTCGCCGCCCATTTTTTAACCGTATCATTCAGCCGGCATAGTGGGAGTTAAACAACAATGTATTTATCGATTCGATTTATGGATTTCGTAGATCTGCTTACCATCAGACACTATTACAAAGACAAATGACGTGTCCCGATAATAATTAACGTTAATTTTCTAGTATAGCCGCTTATAGCCAGAATGCATCTTGTGACAATTCCACTGAGCCGAAACACGGGCTAGGTTAGATTGGGTTTGTTGAATTGTTTTATTACGGATCTTCGGTTTCATCGTCATCATCATCGTTCATTAGGACTATTTGTATGACTGTATATATGTACCAAGTAACAATATGTTACCTATTAAATAGAAATACCAAATAGTTTTTTTATTTATAATTATGTAACATGCAACCGGAGTTGCGGGTACCAGCTGGTTAATAAAATAAAATTGTATAGCATAAGAAATAAAATTTCCTATGACAGTACAAAAATTTTTTGGCTCTGCAATCAACATACTCTTTTTATTTCACAATAGGCCTGAGTGTCAATTACGAGTTCCTTGAACGGTGAGCGTACGCCGACCGTCGACAAGATTTGTGTGGACATTTGTATGGGATGACATTAGTGACCGTTCACGACGTATTACGAGTGCAAAGAGAACCAAACAATATTTGTGTGAGCGTGCGCTCGACGTTTTTCTTGTTTTATCTATCCTTGCGGTCCGATTCGCGACAAAATCGATGTCAGCGCTGACAGCGCCGGTCCGATTGAGCGTAAGCGCGCTAACGATAGATGATTTGACATTAATAGTGACGTCATTACAGACGCCATATTGGACTTACAGTGATTTTGGTTCTGGGTGAAATCGCTGTGAGCGCTGTCAAAATGACATTAATCTAGAGACATGTTTTTGAGGAAAGTATTAAAATGTCTAAAATAATTATTAAGTAGATAGTTAAAAGTGTTGTGTTCTCATTTATTTTGGTATTTATGTAAACAAATATACAAAATACATATTTTTTTTATGGCGTTTTATTTGACATTCAAACAGAGTGAGAGGAGCATATGTTTTAGTTGCGAGATAGAGGGAGATACAAGTGATGTTCTTGTGAGCGCGCTTAATCACTGGTCCGATTCATTAGCACGCTAATAGCGCCGTGAGTGGTCTCATCGCGCTTTTTAAATCGGTCCGGTGATTATGAACGTCAGCGCTGACAGCGGTGTTATCACCATTCGGACCGTGAGGCTCGCGACAAAGATTTACCTTGCGGTCCGATTCACGACAAAAATTGCGCCGATGTCAGCGCTGTCAGCGCCATTCCGATTGAGCGTAAGCGCGCTAACGATAGTTGATTTGACATTAATAGTGACGTCATTACACACGCCATATTGGACTTACAGTGATTTTGCTTCCGAGTCGTGTTCGGAAACGTAACACTTTAACACTGGGTTGTGTTACAGAGTGCGATAAAAATATTGAAAAATGCTTAGAGAAGAAGAGATGCATATAATGTAGTGACATTACCCAGTGTTAAAGTGTTAGAGAAGAAGAGATGCATATAATGTAGTGACATTACCCAGTGTTAAAGTGTTACTAACACTTTAACGTTGGTAACACTTTAACACTGGTCACTGCATATAATGTAGTGACATTATATGCATCTCTTCTTCTTCATCCCCCTTCTAAGAATTGTGTAAACCTAACCCTTATTACCCCACTGTGGTTTAAGAACATTTATAAAATCAATAAAAACATTCACTTACATTTAGCTAACACAACAATAAGATTACAAACAATTCTGCCTTCATAGACTAGTGGTTGCACCTTTGGCTTGTATCCAGAGGTTGTGGGTTAGTTTCCTACCCGTGGCAAAAAATATTAGTCCTTTCTGTACAGTTTGTAATGGTCTGGGTGTTAATAAAATATACATACATATCATCACGGGTGCCTTACGGCGCCCGAGACCGCCTAGACGGCTCCAGGGTACCCAGCGGAGGGGTTTTAATCCCACCTCGTCGTAGCCGATGGTATGAGTCTACACCGAACAAGTGGCTAGCTCATCGCGATGTTTTGAATAGACTCAATAGCGCTTTTGTTCCTGTACAAACCAACTATCAAATGACTTGCCGTACCGATGACTTTCCGACATATATATTATTATAAAGGGTTTTTTAACAAAAACTTTGTTTTCCAAAACAAAAAAATTAGATGAAGAAGATATTTTTTTTGTTGAATTACAAAGAGAAAACTTCGGCAATTATGAATGAAAAATGATATCTGTCAAATGTCCACCACAAGCACGCTGACAGATGTCGATTCTTTCATCAAAGTTTTTAAACACTTTTTCACAAAATGGCGGGACTATTTTATTAATCACATCACGGATTTTGAGTTTTAAGGCTGCAATCATTTCGATTGGCTCCGTATAGACTCTGTCCTACATAGCCCCACAAAAAAAAACAGTGGTGTTAAATCACATGATCTGGGCCCCGATTCCGCTAATTTTAAAACTTTGACTTACCGACACGATCCATTTACAAAGCAAAGGACGTTGAGTTGAAACTTGGTATTCTACTAAATGTAAAACGGCTTTGTGTATGGACGTCGATTGCACGTCGTATGCACGTCGCTTGCTCGGCTAACCTGTCATTGTAGTACTCTTTTTTATCTGTGTCTGTCATATTAGATTGTATTTTTTTTTTAAGTTTTGCTCTTTTTACATGGCATAGCTGTTATAATTAAATAAAATATCATTTAAAAGTGTATTCTTATTATTATACTCTTTATATTATACTAGACTGTTTTATTATTATAAAATTCACCAACTACATTTTGTCCTGCGCATACCGTAGAGTAAACAATTATTAGATATGACAAAATATATCATAGAGTAGTAATCATATTTAGAAAGGACAATACAATATTTTATAATGGTTTAAATTAATACCAATCGAAAATTAAAGACTCAATTCTAACGTAATAGTGTTAGACCTGTGGTAAGACATAAAAGTCCACCTTGCTCACTCTAAATAAAACTACCAATCGCTTTAGGTTGCTTTGCCTGAAAAGGTTACACCTAAATATGATTTGTTTGTTCGTTCCGAATAGGTATTTTTCCAAAATTATTGTTGTTAAATGCGACGTTTGCCCCAAATACGTCTTATGGCCCGAAAAAAATACTAATTTACCTACTTTTCTTCATAATAATTTATTTTAAGTCGGATTTTTTTATATAATTTAAGACTGAAATATTGACAAGTTCAACGATTTCCTATTGCATTAATAATTGGAAAATGGCCTTTTAAAATCAAAATTTCATAAATGCAACAAAATTAAAATAATTTATTCGAAAATAAATTACAAATAATCCGACATAACTTTTTAAATAACATCTATAAAAATAAAAATTACAGCGCCCAAGACCGTCTACGGTATTGAGTCTATACGGAAAAAGTGGGCAGCTAGTCGCGATATTTGGATATTTTTTATTATTGGAGCACGACATGTGACTTTGTATCTACCTGGTAGTGAGCAGACCTACTAAGTCTATGAATGGGTCAACCAATATTGTTCTTAAACAATATTTAACGTTTCTACTACGCCGGCTAAATGATGTGATTGCATTGGAGACTACCACCTCCACAAGAAATCGATGCAGTAGTCTCCTGAAAACTGGTGAACCATACTCATTAACCCATCTATAAACAGTTACTCAAGTTGTATTATGAACTCAGAACAGCTTAACGTGCTCACCGGACCACTATTATAGTGGTGCTGCCAAACGCATGCAGCTATTTTTTAATTAAAAACTCATTTTGTAGATGGTGGTAGTTTGAACCGTAGACATAAAACCGTAGTACTTTAAATATATTTTCCACGTTTCTAAACCCGGCCAGCATCAGAAACGCGGATGTTCTATCTCTGGGCCATTTCTAATGCCTTCCAACTTTGGAGCCACTGCGAAATTAACGGAAATCCAACCATTTTTATAAAATGTTTTTACACAATTCACAAATAAGCAACTTTTGTGAAATGACATTATAACTGAAGTAAAACTTATGAGAGAACGTTGATATCAAGTTAAACTAAACGTCAAAAAATAATAGAATACCATTAAAAAAACCTTCCATACACGATTGGAATAGTAGAATACCTAATTTGTCAAAAGTCGATACAACGTTCAGTTGATATCCAATCGATGTACAATTGACAGCTAATTTTGTTAGTAGACTACCAAAAGTGTGAAATGACGTATAAGCTTAGCCGTTGATATACAATCCATACAACGTTGATTTAGCGGAATTGAGCCCCTGGCTGGCCACTTAACAGCTGAGTTTCGTGAAATTATGCGATCGGGAAATTTGGATTGCAATAAATTGATAGTTTCATTCCTGTTGAAACCACATGTCAGTGATATCCACGTCATCAATAATAGGCCAAAATTGAGTTGTTAACATCTCGCGACAGCGTGCTTGTGGTGGACATTTGCCAGATATCATTTTTCTTTAATAATTAGCGAACTTTTCTCTTTGTTATTCAATAAAAAAAATGATTGTTTTTTCAACAAGAACTTTGCTTTCTAAAAAGCAAAGTTCTTGTTGAAAAACCCTTTATAAATATAATAATTATTTTAAATTTAAATATGGCGGTTTCGCTCTTTTGGAAATAAACGTCCTTGTACTCGTTTTTAAATAACTTTAAAAGTCACCTCACCAGGTCAAATTCGATTAAAAATAATTGTATATATTGTAAGTAAAAAAAAAATATGTTTGGAATTAAACGACATTGTACTCGTTTTTAAGTAATTTTACCAGGGCAAGTGCGATTTTTATAGTTATTTTGAATTTAACGGGCTTCGCTCGTTCGCGAAAAACACATTATACTCGTTTTAAAGTAAATTTAGTAGTCAAAATCTGATTTTTGTAATTATTTTGAATTTAAAGATGGCGGCTTCGCTCATCCGAAAATATGAGACATTATATTCGTTTTTATGTAACTTTAGTAGTCAAAATCTGATTATTGTAATTATTTTGAATTGAAAGATGGCGATTCGATTAAAAATAATTGTATATCTATAAAAAGGGGAAAAAATATAATATTTTTTTAAATCTGACATCGTTCCACAACTATAAATACCATGAAGCTAAAAAAACGCGCCAGGGGCGCGCGGACGGGCACGGTTTTTACCTTCATGATAAATACCGAATTTAGATAACGGTGGTGTTGTCGATTGATTTCTGTAACGGACATAAGTGAACAAACACCTTAATTTAATAGCAAAAATTGCCCAAATAAATGGTTTATTTATGTTAATAATATTTATTTCAATAAGTACCTATGTTATATTTGTTAACTTATATATAGGTACGCTTACCTATTTAATAAGTGTGTTATAAAATATAACGCCTGATTCCATTTAAACTTATTCAAATATACAAATAGGTCCGCGTGTTGTTAAAATAAATTAAAAATCTATAGTGCCTCGGAGAGTACGTTAAGCTGTCGGTCCCAGTTTCACTTTACCAACTTGTGGAATTATTTCTATATGGTTAACTATAATTAATTTCAGAGTCTGTCCAACACCGACAAGCTAACCACTTATTCGGTGAAGACTTAAAATACCATCGACTACGACAATGTGGTCTCAGGAGTACCCAGCGGTAAGGTTTTATACCTTACCGGTACTCAGGAATCCGTCTATACTATTTGGTACCAAATGACTAACGAGTCTTAGTAAAATTTAAATCAGTCTAATAAAGTTAGTCAAAAACAAGAATATCATATTTTTTTGCAGATCAAGGGAAGCGACTTTAAATTAAAAATCTCTATTTCAATGGGTAATATTTGATCCATATGTCGGCGTCGTCGCTTCGACACAACTCAAATTGTGGGCTACGCGGATGGCCTAGTGATCCTCATAAGCGGAGCATTCGAGAACATACTATGTGGCTCGATGCAGATCGCATTAAGAATCATTGAAAACTGGTGCACAAGAAATGGCCTTAATGTTAATCCTAACAAAACGGAACTGGTCCTCTTCACCAATAAAAGAAAATTGAGGAACATGAATCTACCAACATTATTTAATACAAAACTTACTCTAGCTACAGATGTCAAGTATCTAGGCATAACGCTAGACAGTAAATTGAACTGGAGTAAGCATCTTGAGAACAAACTGAAGACAGCCTGCGTCACATTGTAGCAATGCAGAAGACTTCTAGGAAAAACATGGGGACTAAAACCCAAGATTACCATGTGGCTATATACTACAGTTATCAGACCCACTATCACCTATGGAGCTTTGGTGTGGTGGCCTAGAATCACTCAGACCACGGTTACAGCTAACCTACAGAGTCTTCAAAGACTGGCTTGTTTAGCCACAACAGGATGTATGAAGACTACACCGACAGCAGCTATCGAAACCTTATTAAACCTGACACCTTTACATCTATACATACAATACGAAGCTGCTGTCGCTACCATAAGACTCAGAACCTCTGGACAATGGAATATAGACAACCGAGCGAGGCACACTCAACCATTAAACGAACACCTTGAGATACAACCACTCATTAATGCAGTGAACGACAGATGTCCTCGCGTGCACATATTTGTGAGAAATTACTCAATAAACATGCAAGAAGAACCGACTGATGAATCTGGCTTACACGAAGTCAGAATTTACATGGACGGTTCAAAACCAGAACACGGAACAGGCGCAGGAGTGTACTCACTCGACCTAAACATTAGAATTTCAACAACTCTTGGCACACATTCCATCTTCCAAGCAGAGTGTATAGCCATAATAGAAGCAACAGCGGCAATACGCGCTAGAAAGATGAAAGAAAATGGTATACGCATACTATCAGACAGCGCAGCCGTACTACTAGCATTGAAGAACAAACAGATGAACTCAAGTGTGGTAAAACAATGCCACTACGCACTGAAGACTATATCAGTTGGTAACAGGGTCACTCTCCAGTGGATAAAGGGACACAGCAACTCCCTCGGTAACGAACTGGCGAAAAGAGGTTCGGCTACAACACCGGTAGGACCCAAACCGTATGTACCGTTATCTTTTAATCAGTTGAAAAGTTGTCTACGCGACAATACCTTCAACCATCACTGTAAGTATTGGGCTAACTTACAAAACTGAGAGGCGGTCACCAAACCTAGCCCACGCCTAGCTCGGAACCTGCTCAATCTCGGAGAAAAAACAGAGGTAACCTTTGTATGGTGGTGGGTATACTTACCGGACACTTTCCATTAAACAGGCACCTTACAATTTTAGGTATCACCAACAGCCCTCTATGTAGAGGTTGCATGGAAACGGAAGAAACACCCACCCATGTGCTGCTTCATTGCACCGGGGTGGCTTTACAACGGGCGAAAATCCTCGGAACACCGAGGTCGCTTCTTGAGGCCTGTGGAAGACCCGGACTTCTTGGCTAGAATAGTCAGCCGACTCACGCAAAAAGGCCTAATCTCTTGGCTAATTGCGGAAAACGAGCCCGCCATGAACATGAACTGTTACAGTACTTCCGTATATTATTCATACAGGTTCTGGCCATAGACAAGACGAAAACGATTTCACTGACGAAAGCGAAAGTGTATAAAGTTACTTCTCACCCCGCAGGCCTATTCACCATCTATCTGCCCGTCGGTGGCGGTGGTGGGGCTCTCGCTGGATGAAAATTGCGTCGTGCATGTCCAACAAGGTAATAATAATAATATTTGACGTACGTCAAGTCTATTCATGGTCGTTATGCATCGGGCATCGTGCATGACCTTGGCGGGCTGTACAGCAGGGGCTTTATACCGAGTTTTGACACGTTCACCGTCGCGCATTTTGCGTAAAGTACGGGTATTGAAATGTAAGTTCTATCCTGTTAATTATAAAGTTGAAATTCCAATGCTCCATACATGTTCAAACTTGCGAAGAATTCGTGTATTTCAAGATGGCTGCATTATAATAGCCAACCTAATACATACTATATAACCACTGGAATAGAGCTTATATTTCCATATTTATAGTTTGCGCAACTTGTATGAATAATATACGGAAGTGCTGTAACAATTCATGTAAATTATTAAAACTGTACCATAATTCTTTCGATTCAACTTTGGAAAAGAGATAAATATCAATTATTCGTTTCTTTAAAGAATTCAATCAAAAAATCATCAACCTAATAATTTTGAAGATGCATTACAGCACTTCCGTATATTATTCATTGGAATCGTTTTCGTCTTGTCTATGTTCTGACCATAGACAAGACGAAAACGATTCCACTGACGAAAGCGAAAGTGTTAAATAAAGTTCCTTCTCACCCCGCTGGTCGGATGGTGCGTAGTACGACTAACTTTTCAAGCTAACATTTTCCATTTAATAACGCTGCTAGCTTTACGCGCTGTTAGCGCCACCAACCACTGTTTCATTTAAACCGTACTAGTATAGTTATTTTTGTATGAGCTTCTGAAACGACCGAGGCTACTTTTTGATGTTAATACGTATATATGTTACAGCGAAAGTAATAAATCAGGATATTATATATACTATCCGACCGTTATGTATAATATCTACTAAGATTAGACAAAGTGATAATTAATACAGAATTAATCCCATTGACTAGATATTTTATGTAATATTTTTGAAAGACTTGGATAAAGTAATAAAACAAGTAGGTATAGGTGAAGATTATATTTTTTTATTTCAATATGCCTTAAGCATAACTATATGAGTAGCAACAATTTAGTTATTTAAAATAATAATTATAATCTTTATTATAAATTTTCAAAATATTATAATTAACATTGTCATAGAAAATAAAAATAAAAAACTTAATTGTAAGTGCACTAGCGATAATACAAAATATAAAACACAAAGATCAATATTTGGTGTAACTCTTTAACGAGTACAATAAATAATATTTACAACAACAACTGACATGACAAATAATATTCTAATAATAATAATAATATGAAGAACAAATTATACACATTCTTCTGGTCACAAACTAAGCTCAAGGCTTGTACTATGTTTACCAGAAGCAACGATATAATACATATTATATTTTATAAACACACAGACCATGCAAACTACAGAAAAAACGTACTAATATTTTTTTTGCCATGGGTGGGAATCGAACCCATGACCTCCGGATACAACGCCAAAGGCGCAACCACTAGTCAACGGATGCTGTGATATTATGACATTTTAGGTGCTCAACTTAGCATGATAGTTTTTACGTTAATAAAATAATATTTATTTATTCTTACAAGTAAGGCTTTTGTGACATTTTGAGTTACACAAGAGGCTTAACCATAGATTAATAATATATATACTAGGCTTAACTTTTAACATTGGCATCTATTACAATTGCACTCGCCAGTACAGTTGCAATGCTGCGGCCATATTCTGTTTCTTATAACGTGATCGTTAGATTGTCAAAATAACGAATTCCGTTATTAGCGCGCTCTCCTCCAATCAGAGTAGTTTTTTAACTTTCGCTGATTGGAGGAGAGAGCGCCAATAACGGAATTCGTTATTTTGACAATCTAACGATCACGTTATAAGAAACAGAATATGGCCGCTGAAATCCTTGGCCGTCAAGATGTGACTCTTTTTTGGCGGTGGCTATTTTCACGGAATAAGATACCATATGAAAAAATTATACACCAGGTGAAAAAACAAATGTATTTCGTATAGGGACAATATGTTTTAAATATATATAATTTACTATGTTTATAATAATATATAAAGATGTTTTCTTAATTTTGTTTTGGTAAATATTGTTAACTTAAGATTAAAATAATTATTAAAGTTTTGAGTATGGCAATAATAATGTAATTTTTCATCGAGAAAGTCCGTGGAAATAGCGATGTTTTACCGATTTGACACTAGTAAAACAAACAAAATGTAAACAAACATTTATTTTGTAAAAATTTGAAAACATTGATTTTTGTATGTTTTAAGAGAAATTGGAGTAAAGATTAGCGAGATATGACTGGCAGAACTAGAATACGCAGTAATGTAGGACCTAACTATACCACCAGTGACTGAAACTGCAACGCTGATCATGAATATTAATTATACTATCTGTGATCACTAGGCCCTCTAGGAAAAGTTCTCATTGAGTGGAAGTAATGTGTACGTGTAGAAGGCTGAACTTCTAGCATTCTAAATGTAATGAATCATAAAATACCTAGGTTCATGACGTCAACTATAGACAAGTACCTAGTCCCTCTCAAAATTTTGGCTTTGTTTGAGCAAGCCGGAGGTCAATTTTGAAGATAGTAGGTCCGATGTTCAGGAATCATTTGAGCAAATTCAGTAACATCTGGTTTGAATCACAAGAGTTGCTTTTCTAGCACTTAAATGAATAGGTTTATGGCTACAAGGTTAAAATATATAAAACTTAATCATATGAGGGCTAGAAACTGATGTTGTATCTCCAAAATATTATTATTCACTGCAGGATTATATTTAGTTGTGCTAGTTACGAGTCTTCTTTTTATTTTAAAAATTATGTTATTTAGGTAGGTTATATTAAATAAAACAGGTAGGTATCTAATTAATGCTATATTTTAAGTATTATTAACGTCTTCAAGCAAACCAAAATTCCAGACAAATTAGCAGTTCCAGCCTGTAGACAAGACATACTGGTATACTCTCCGTGCTTGAAGAAAGTAATACATATAGAACTCACCGTTCAAGGACCACACCATCAAGTCAAACAAATACTTTGATCTTACAAATGAAATTACTAGAAATAATTTTAAAACCTTTATGCAGTGGAAGTTGGAGCAGGAGGAATTCCAGCAAAGTCTTTGCAGGATCCTGGTCTACCAAGATCAGCCGTCAGAACTTTTATTGATTATGTTTCCAAGGTGGCGCTAACATGATTATATGCTATTTATAATAATAATATGGACGAATTACACATATTGTTCTAATCACAAACTAAGCTCTAGGCTTGTACTATGTGTACCAGAAGCAATGATATAATACATATTATATTTTATAAACACCCAGACCATGACAAACTGTACAGAAAAAAAATACTAATATTTTTTTGCCACTGGTGGGAATCGAACCCACGACCCCCGGATACAACGCCAAAGGCGCAACCACTAGTCTACGGAGGCTGTCAGTTTGGTTGAGTAGTGAGGGTACTGAATCCAGTGCAGGGAGTAATTTAAAAGCCTTTAACCCTACTTCATGGTCCAGGAATGCTGCAGTCACTCACCTGCCTTCCAACCACGCTCAATGGACCCGGCACCCTCACGGAGAATACAAGATTTATTTCCAACATGAAATTCTATCAAGAAGGGTCATTAAAATATTGTGCAGTGCGGTTATTTCATCTACAAAATGTAAGATTTCAGTAGCCCTAGTGCAAGTTTAAAGTTACAACTTTGGAGAACTCTCCACTAATAGTCTCGATTAAGTCATTTTTTATTTCAAAATAAAAATGTAGAAGTATGCATATAATGCAAATGCAATAAAGCATTAACTAATATTCACTCTAGGAATATAACATAATTTAATGCTGCAGATCATTTCCTTGCCTTCCAACCATGCAATGAACCCGGCACGCGCACAGTTAATCCACAGATAACTAAAAATTCTTCTTCATTTTGTAACTGCACCCTTGAGCCAGCATGGTAATATGTATATTATTTATTATATATGAAGTAATAATTCCTGCACTTTATTGATCATGAATGGTCAAGAATATTAATTAATAGTCATTAAAGTTGCTTGTGTTTCAATAAAAATAAACCTTGTTCACAAAAAGATGTGAATAAGGTTTATTTTTACCATAGTGGTAAATGGTGGTAAACAACAAAAAGCAGGCAAATAAATAAAACATACAATTATTGTTATTACTTTAATGTTATATTGACATAAAGTTGGAGAAGTTTTTAGAAAACCATAGAATTACTATGTAGTTCCAGGCCTATTGTGAAATAGAAAGAGTATTTTGATTCCAGACTCCAATACAATTTTATAATAATATATATTGTAAACCTTTTTTTTCCATTTAAAAGTTAGTACCTAACAAATTGTGTGAAGCGATGTGTGAGCCTAAGTTTGTGACGTTGACGTTGTCGATATATATGTAGAAGAAAACCGAGAACCAAATTAAACCAATCAATAGGATAGCCAGTAACATATTAGGTGTTTACCGCTAACAACCTTTCAGTGTGTTGATAAGTCCAAGTTAGCAGAATCCTCTCAATAAATACCCTTTACTAGTCATGATTTTGTAACTAATATTATGATTTTTGTGTGTATAATTGTAATATTATTGTTATTTTGATATAGGAATGTTATATTTGTACTTTTTTATATATAGTAGGTCATATTACACTTATTGCTCTGGTCACAAACTAAGCTCTAGGCTTGTACTATGTGTATCAGAAACAACAATATAATACAAAGTATATTTAATATACCCAGACCATAGAGCAATGGAGCCACTGTACCAGCCCGGACCCAGCCCATGACAAACTGTACAGAAAATACATACTAATCCTTTTTTGCCATGTGTGGGAATCGAACTCACAACCTCCGGACACATTGCCAAAAGCGCAACTACTTAGTAGGTTACTTACTGACCTACCTAGTGACTTCAAATCTTGTGCAATAAGTTTTAATTGTGTGGTCCCTTAGGAATGATTGTATTCCATGAATGGTGAGTTCTACAAGTATTACTTAGTCGAGAGTATACTAGTATGTCTGGTCTAATGGCTGAAACTGTTACTTCTGGAATTTTATAATTCCCGTATCCATGAGTATTTTCCTGTCTAATGCTTTGTCTAGGATTGAGAAAAGTTAACTTTGAGTTGTCCGTTCCTTGCAAAAGTAGTTTAGTTAGTATCTTTAATTTTTAGAATTCTGGCAGTGCCCACACCAACACCGCATAAAATTCATGTCTTATCTGTTGCTTTCCCCGAGTCAGGAGTTTTTGGTGGTATTTTTTGAGTATTACTGTTTGACCTCTAATTAAATTTGTGCCTTCCTCGTTTTTTCGGGCTGAGGACAACAAGCTTATATTTAATTATAAATAAAAAATCGATCACAGACTTTCACAAAAAAACAATATACCAGCCGCTCCTCATATATATATATATCTGAAAGAAACCACAAAATTAAACAAAATACCTATGAAAAAGAATTCATGAAACAAAAAGTAAATAGGTAGCTTCGACAAAAGCACCCTGAGGAATATTTCTTTTGTAAGATAATGTTAGGCTCCGAGATAGGGATATTTTATAACATAAAAAACAATTTAAGCAAAAGAATGCACAATAAAAGTGCAAAACTTGGGGACCTAATAATATTGGAATAATATCTAATTTGCATTTTTATCAAAACAAACAAAAAAAAAATGATAGAGTATAGACCACGTGATTCAAGAGATGTTCTCAAATTATTCGTATTCATTCGAATGATTGCACTCAATTATAGCAGGAAAAAAAATCAAGATTTTTTTTTTATTGGCAACACTATAAATTTATGTATGTGTGCGTGAGCCATGTAAAGACGTCACACGGACAGCACACAGATGCGTTTTTCCGTGAGAATAGCAGCGGCGCTCTTTTTTTCACATTCTAGATGGTTACGTTTTGAGGAACGATATCAAGTGTAATTAATGTTTCTTTACAAACAGTGAACTGATGAAAGGATGTACTTTGAGCTAATATAAGGTTGTACTGATCAATACGAACAACTTTTTCCACCGGCTTTTTACTTTGACTAACTTTGACCTGCTATTATGAATAATATCCGGATAAAGTGATTAATTTATCACGTTGTCTAAACAGTTTAGTCATTATATATCCAGTAATTATGTATAATATCTATTTAATCACTATGACTGTAACATATATATATATATATATTATAAAAAAATAAAACGCTTTTATTATATATATATATATAATAAAAGCGTTTTTTTTTTTTATTCTTTTTTTTTAAAGGGCTTGGGTCCATTTATAAATTGACCATGCCAGCCCTATTGATTAGTTGCATTTTTCAATGCAGCATTTTTACAGAGTTATTTATATTATGTTAAGTTTTCTGCTCGTCTATCTATATACAAATTTACAAAATTATATAGTATTCTAGCCGAAGCAGAGACGGCTAGAATACTATTGAATGCTCCGACATCCCACACATTGATATCTAGGTCTACTAACATGTGTTGACTCTCTGACCGGACCCTGACACATTCCCACAACAAATGCATCACATCTTCGGTACGATCACACGCATCGCAGACGCGCGAGTTTTTTTTCTTCATAAGGTATTCAAATTTGTTGAGAGGAAAGTGTCCAGTGCGTAGTCTAAAAGCATTAACTAGCAATGTCCGATTCATTTTTACCAAAGCAAACCATGGTATACGAGGAGGCTCACTCTGCAGAGTTTTGTACCAAATACCCTTGTCTTGTGATCTTTTGTTGAAGTACTCTTTCCAAGAATATTGACATTTATTTATATATTTAGGTAAGATTTCAGAGTAATGTGGTGTAACGTGTACTTGTTGCCCCTCTGTTAGCCCTGCCTTAGCTAAACGATCCGCCTCCTCGTTATCGTTAATACCAATGTGTGAAGGAATCCATTGCATTCGCAATTCACATTTCTTGACACCAAGTTCTACAATTCTCTTCATTATGTTAAAGGCTGTTGACGTGCCACCTCGACCGGATCCGCAACGAACAATATGTTGGAGGGCACTCTTGCTATCAGTAAAGATGACGGCTTTCCTGCAATTTATATCATTGATATACGACAATGCGTTGGCTATGGCGATCAGTTTCACCGACATTATTGACATTTCACTTGTGACTCTATAGCACTTGCCATATCCGCGCACCGAGTCAAAATAAGCTGCACCGGCGCCATCAGAGCTTATAGACCCGTCCGTGTATACTTGGTTCCATCATACATCGTATGCAGCTCCTCTAGTATATTACACTTAAGAATCGATATATCATATGACTTTTTCGATAACTATACACTATTTAAATTAACATTTATTATATTATCTAACCTAATACTCGTAACCCACGTATCCAAACTGAACAACTCCAATAAATCTGAAGAAAACACATTGTCATCCTTCATTTCATTGTACACGCATGCCAGTAAGGGAAACTTTTTCTTTAACCAAAAAGTGTTACTTTTCATTTCATATAATCTGGCACATAAATCTATAATCAATTTATTATTAAATAACTTAGCTTTAAGAATATATTTGTTAGCCAAAAATCTTCTACGAACAAACAATGGAGGTATGCTGATCTTACTTTCCATTGTGTGAATAGGAGTACTCTTAATGAATCCTCCCACGATTCTCAAGGCTTGATTCTGAATTTTGTCCAGTTTGAATCGTGTGAATTTGCGCTATTGTTATACAGAAAACATCTATAGTTGATTCTGCTTCTGATTAAAGAAATATACAACCTACGTAAATGTTTGGGATGTAACCCCCAAGAGGAGCCCGCCAACACCTTTAGCAAATTTAGAAACATTTGCGTTGTTTCACACACATTATTTATATGACTTACCCAGCGTAGAGACCTGTCTAACCAGATACCTAAATATTTATAAGTTTGGACAGTATCTAGTTTTAAACCATTTACTTAGAGTTTAAGTTGTTCCTTTCTACGGCCCCTGGTAAAATAATTTAGATTTGCTAATAGACAATTCTAAGCCCAATTGTTCCAATATAACATATATGTTGATTAATGACTACTTAAAAATTTCCAGAGATATTTACAAATCTTACTACCTACATTTATTTTATCCAAACATTCAATAACCTTGTTAATCAATACGTTATTATAAGCACTTTCAATGCCTAAGAAACACGCTAAAGTTGGGTGGTTGTTAGTCAACCCTAGTTGTACTTGTGTGGCTAGGCGGGTAACACAATCGAGACTCGACTGAGCTCTTCTAAATCCAATTGCATGGCATGACAACATTTTGTTTTTCTCAACGAACCATTCAATACGTTTAGCTAACATAGAATGGAATATTTTACAAACACATGAAATTAGTGATATAGGTCTAAATTTATTATTATCTCCAGATTTTGGTATTAATAAAATTTGAATATTACGCCAATGGAAAGGGACATAACCGGAAGTAAGAATTTAATTGTATAAAGTTAATAAGTATCTCTTGCCAACCTCAGGAAGATTATATATCATGGAAAATGATATATCATCTTCCCCTGGTGCCGAATCTTTTTTTTTAAACTATTGTGGAATTCATGAAGCGAAAATTCTATTTCAAGAGATTCATTCAAAGAGTTAATTTTAGGAAATGCAGGTAATACTGAATCTGGAGCCAAATTAGTCAGCATATTCTCTTTAACTTGGGTAGACGCATACACCCTCGACTTTTTAAAACCTTTTATCCACCGCATTTTGTCCCACATTTGCGTAAAAGTAGTGGTTTATATTATAATTTTTGTAATTCAATAAACGTGAATTACAAAAATTATTCCTACTTTGATTCTTCTTTTGTCTCATAATTTAAATTTAATTCTTGTCGGCGTACCATTATTTAACGAAGTATAGCCATTTTCTAGAACAGAGTCCATTAATTTATTACCCCTGGAATCATTTTTATACGACCAATTAGTGTGGTGTCCGTTGAAGTCACCGGCTATTACAGAATTTTTAGCATACATTGAAAACAATTCATCCCAATCTGTTTGTGTAGTACAGACGGTTGAAGGACAATATACAGCTATACAATTTTCTAAAAACTTACAGTTTAATATTTTATTATGTATAATTTCGATACATTCATTTTTTACAACAGTTGGATAGACCGACACTTTCAAAGATTTGTGAACTATAATCGCTACACCGCCATAGGAATCGATTCTATCTCTTCTAAATAAACTATATCCACTAATATTTAATACAGAGTCTGGTTCCAGCCACGTTTCGCTCACCACAGCTATATGTATATGTTCTTGATACAGCAAAGCTTCAAATTCAACTATTTTAGGTCTTAAACTTTGTGCGTTCCATTGAATTATATTTAGCGGAAATTCTTTGCAACTACTCCCCATTAAATATGTTTAAAATTTTATGTAAAAAGTTATCTTCCTTTACTGATTTTATAAAATAATTTGCAATTTCACTAACTAAATATTTTAAAATGTCTTATATTTTTTCTTCTAAGTTTTTTTCAGACATTACTAATTCTTGCATTTTTTTAAAAAGTCTCTCAAAATCAAAAGTATGTACAGACTTTTTAGTACCACTTTTTGCACTTTGTACTTTAGTCTCGGTTTCTTTCACTGTTTCGTTTGTGATTTGTGTTCTAATTTCGTTCTGCTGTTTATTCTTCTTCCTCTTAACTTTCTTTGTTTTCTGGACATCGGTTTTTACACTCTCTTCTGAACTATCATCCGAGTTTATTACTGTCTCTTTGGTAAGAGGCGCTGAGTTAACCAAGGCGTCTCTGTAGGCGCGTGACAAAGTAGGTAATATTATCGGTGCGTTGGTGCTCTCATCTTTTTGGCTAAAGGTAATATGGATAGGTATACTTTTTAATGATTCTTGCTCTTGATACATTATTAGTACATTTTTATACGTGCAGCTTTCTTTACACATTATACTACGAATATCTTTTTCTTTTATAAATGCCGGGCAAGATTTGCTTAACGACATGTGGACCCTTACAGTTAATACAAATAAATTCCTCTGTTTCACAATTGGGGTGATTTTTTCCGCACTTTGGACATACACAAGTACGTCTTGTGTGGCCGAACCTTCAACAACCAGAGCATTGGGTGATAGGAAAAGTGTAAGGTTCTACCTTGAATCTACAACCAAATCCTACAATGTATTCTGGCAAAATAGCACTTTTGAAGCAAACACGAATAGTTTCACTGTCTACCCATTGACTTCCATTGATTTTTTTAACCTTTTAACGTCTTCAATTTAATATTCACAGCTTCCATCAATTTTTTCTCTTCAACCTCGACCTCAATTTGTTTAATTAATCCATACATTAAGTTAACTTCTCCTGACATTTTAATTCTATAACCACGTTTATGTAGATTTTCACAGTTAACCAACTTTCTGGCATCTCCTTCATTATCAAATTTAATGCATACTTTGTACAGACTTTTGTATTTAATGTTGATTATGTTTGTTATATTTTCTGCTCTTAATAATTTAGCTAACGCGACCTGTTTAGGCAGGACTTATTTTAGAGATGTAATATACACTAAATGCTCACTTTCGTTTTCATTAGCTTCGTTTTCTGTATTAGATTTGCTCCTAGACAATGCCACAAAGCGACTTGGTTTTGTTCCCCGTGCATTGGTGATAAATTCAACGTTTTCATCGTACGCAGAAACATCCTCCTAATGTCCTTGCACTCCGGATATATTGTATACTTCGACGCCTAGATTGTCCCATTCGTAATCTGTGTTCCCGTGTACTAATACACGTATCTGTTCACACTGCATCTCCTCTCCACTCGAACCCAGTGGTAATTCACTCAAAACAATATTTTTATTTTCACACATATTTTTTAGCCATTAAGAAGGGTAGATTTGAAAGTAATAACATCGCAAGCTCAATACGTACGCTCGTATCAAGTGTCCGCGCGCGACTGAAGTATATTTTTAAATAAATTATTGTTTAAATATAATAATATGAAATTTATAAAATGTTATTAATAAACTTAAATTAAACATATCAAAGCTGAATTTACTTACAAATCATCTTTTTTAGGTTTTATCGTATTTTTCTCATTAAAACAAATATAGGTAATTTATTAAAAAAATAATTAAAATCCAATTTATGGATAGATATTTTAATGTAATCAAAGATTTGTCAAAAATTAACACGAAAAAACCACCTTTTAACCCGTTGAAATTATTAGATTTTGATGTTAGCATTCCAGTTTGGTCTGGTAAAGAAACGCTTGAGAACTTCAAATGTTCTTGATGAACTTATTTTTTTGTAATGGAACGCTTGCACCAAAAAAACTAACTTTTCACGCTATCAGTTTCTTAACGGAACGGGGATATAATCTGTGTTCATAACCATTCGTTCATAACAAAATTGTAATCATCGTAGTGAACTTATTATTAGTTTATTAGTAAATGTGTCATCTTAGTATTTTTTTGTTTTGAAATAAATGGTTATTGTTTCATTATAGTTATTTAATTTTCTTTATCAGTTCATTAATTTAATGGCGAACGCTACGACTTCCCAAGACATGGCCGAACCAGAAACAGGTGGGTGTAACTTGTACTATTATGTGTATAGATATTGTGTTGTTATAGTTTTCGTGTTATGTAGATAGTTTCGTCCCTGACTAAACTTACATATAACAGTTCTTTAAATTTAATTGTTTGCTGTTCTAGCGGTAGAAGTCGCTGAGGAAAGTTTTACATCGTTGACTGGCGACCTGGATTACGAACCTGAATTAGAATTTGACGATACGGAGCTCGATCCACCATCAAGGCCTAAGTCACAGCAGTTTCGTAAGTAAAAAATCGATAACCTAACGTCAAAACTAAAACTGTTCTAACAGATTGTACTTATATATTATATTCATTGTAAAAAACAAATTGTTTATCATTAAAACAAGTAAGTAATTTAGTGAATTTTGTTGATTGAGTATCCTGGTTGAATGTTGATAGTTGTTTGTACTAACATGACTCATGAGACATTGAATAGCAATTGTTTAAATGTAATTAAGGAATTTTGCATCTTGTATTCAATTCCTTAGTGTTAAAAGTTTACTGACGGTTTAAATAACTATCTGTTAGAGTCCTGCAATATACATTTTATGAGAATGTATTATTATAAGCTTTAAGATATATGTGCAATAATGTTGATTGTCATTTGTTTAAAGCTCAAGAACAAAATCATTAAGAATATACGTTATTTGCCTAGACTGATTTCCTTTCCTTGGAGCTATCACTTCTATCAGTAAATGCTCGGTTTAAATAAATACGGTGACCTTTTTTTTGTCAATGTTATTCAGTTTTGTGTGGTTTGTTAAAACTGGCTAGATAAGAGTTACTCATAATAGATAAGAATCAAGAGTTACTCAGAGTAGGTCTACTCTGAGTAACTCTTGGCCTGGCTGCCCTGTTTTTTCTTTGGTCATCCATTTAACAAATGCTGCAAAAGGTTCTCTGTCTTTCACTTGATGATGCATGATGCTGAAGCTGGCAAAGACCACCAGCCATAGTAACACCCCTCTGCATACAATTGTAATCAGACAAATATTTTTGTCTGATTGCAATTTTAACAATTTATTGTTCTTTTAAATTCCTACTGATTTGAGCATGTTATTGTTAATTAATTAATTTAAACACTTTATTGCACAGTACGCAAAAGTTATGTATAAAGACTAATGCCTTAGGTATTATCTGCCAGCTAACCTTTTTTTTTAGTTAACGTAATATGACATCTTAGGGTCATTACTTCCAATGTGGAGATCAACTTCTAGGACATTATGTAAGTCAGGCATGTCTTCTCCTACCATGTTTAACTTTAAACATCTGCTTTACCAAGAAGGTTAGGGAGATAGGTTAAGGACAACACATTTGTAATTGTGAAATCTGCGTTCTCCATACAAAATGAGCCTTGCCCAGGTTACTGGACTAATGTTTGTTTTTAAGCAATAAGGTAATTTCATAGCCCGTCTTTGTACACTCTCAAGCTAGTTTTATTTAGATTTGTTTCCAGACTTTGTACCCATATTCTAAAAGTTTGTTCTAATGTATTTTTTATAAATTATGAGAAACATTAGAGTAATTTTCAAGCAATTTTCAGATTGTGAGATTTATTGGTAATTAGCAGGTTGATGTTTATCCCCATGTTTCCAAACCTAAGTCTAGAGTGTATTTTTTTAAATACAGATACCTTGAAATGTCAAGGTATATAAAGATAACACAATTGTAGAGTAACACCAAATAAATGTAGAATTAAAATTAATATTTAGTTAAAATACTCTTTACCTATGCTATCAACTTAGACACTAAAAGAGCACCATTTAATTCTAAGCAAGGAATTGTTAATCTTTATTTGATAGGCATTACCAATAGAGTGTTGTACTATATATATAACACCCGAAAACCCTTTCTCACTAGCATCACTAAACCCATGCAGTTGAATGTCAGAAACATTGAACGGTATAATTAATCTTGGTATGACTATATTTTGTAATAAGTGAAACTGTGAAGAAAATTCTGTCCATTGAAGAATAATTTCTTCAGGGGACTCTCGTCCCAGCCTATTTCAAACAACCAGAATTGCTGCATCATTGCCTTAGCAGTAAATGTCACAGGCGATAACCATCCACAGGGATCAAACAGTCTGGCTATGTTAGACAATAAAGACGCTTAAAAAAACTGTCCGTGATAGAGCCCCACCTATCTCCCAATACCTTTACTATAAAATCCTTATTTGATTCTAAATTAAGTGGAAGTTCATAATGATCCTGCAGTTAGTCCTTTAATAAGTTAGTTCATTACTGCACCACTTTCTTAATTCAAACCCCCCTGAACCAATATAAGGTTATTGTTTAACTCTGACTTTAACTTTATAGCTTCGTGAATATCAGAAGTCTCAGTTACCAAATCATTTCCAAAAATATCTCTCAAAATATATCTTGCATGGCGCTGTAGTCATACCATATGTTACTGTATTCAACTTATATTCATGGACTTCATCAGTGGAATTATTCTGCCAAAAGATGAGCTGATAACAGCGGTCAGACGGATGTACAGACAGCTGTCTATACATTTGTTTTATGTCACAAATAAAGACCACTTTATGAACTCTATATCTCAAAATAATATTAGAAATATGATGTTGCAACTTTGGGCGTACAGCACATTATTTAAAGAAACCCCAATATCACTAGCCATACTAGCATCAAAAACAACTCTAAGCTTAGTAGTACTACTGGAAGCCTTGAGAACCCCATGATGAGGTATATAATAACCTTTACCCATAAATGAGCCACTTGACAACAATGTCATATGACCCAGCCCTTCATATTCTCTAAGAAAATCTGAATACATAGATTTTAGTAAGGTATCCCGTTTAAACCGTCTTTCTAAACTATGTAACCGCTTTAAAGCAAAATCACGAGAACATCCTAAACTAAATTTGTCTGAGTGACCTGATTGAGATAGGTACAGACAATAATCAGACATTTCATAATTATTATCATACTGTAAAGAATGATGAAATACTCATTTACTCATCTGTGGTCTCAAACAATTATAACATACTTTATTTTGGTGAACAAAATCACGACGATCAGCTAAGCTTAAATTGACAAACTTATTACATACAAACAACTGATGTGAATCCTGTTCGCAACATGGGCACTGTTCCTCAATACTAGATGTATGGGCAAGCTTGACCTTTGACCTATTTAAAGGTTCTTTACTATTATTTACATTTTGCAACTTTGAAGCCTCTAAAGCCTTACAGCGTGTTTCTAAAAACTCAATTAAATCAGAAATGTTGGTATATTAACATCCTTACACTGTAATTCAATGAAGTTTCTTAGTTGCATGCCCATTTTTTTAGAAACAATATGAAGCAATATAAAACTCCATTCAGTTACAGTAAAACCCAAAGCTTCCAATGCCCTTATATTTTGCTTCACTACATCAACATTATTTAAGTTAAAAATATTTTTTAAATGTGTGTCAGCTATTAGACTCTCAGTTACTCTTATTTAAAAGATCATCTGCTACTAAACTACTACTGTATAGTTAGAATCGGTTATAGGCAAGTGCTTGACTAAACCTGCTGCATTACTAGTTAGACTCATTAGATGGTGCAGTTTCTGAACTAAATTTAAAATAGTATTCTCATGAATTAAGCTGCGATACACTGAAATGAAACTTTTGAAACTGAGTGATGGATCCATCAAAATTTTACGAGTTGACAACATTTATCATCAAATAAATCAGAATATATTACAAAATTTTATAAAAAAAAAAAAAAAAAAAGTTTGTTGCCTCATAAAATATCCAATAACTAATAGCCATTTTTTGTTCTATTTGATAATGAGTAGACATTGTTAAAAATTAAAATGAATTACCAAACAATTTTTGAAATGAAACTTTATCCATAAATTAAACTGTTGAAAAACTCAAATTAACTGAATGTCAATCTTTTTTTATTATTATTCTAATGATGAACCAAGAACCCAAAATGAATCTAGTTCTCAATACAAAATAATTTTTTCTACGAGGGAAATATAAGAAAGTACTCTAAAAAAAGACATGTTTTTAGTAAAAAATATTTAAAAAAACACATTTTTATGATGGAATTAGGATCAGGAGGACCAAGAAATGTTTAATAATAAGGAGTTTGGGGAACCCTCTCCTTTAGCTCGATAAAACTATACCTTGGGTCGACCCGGCCAAAATTCTTATTATATCACTTTGTGGTTAATTTTATTTGTCATAAGCTTCATCCACTTGATAAATGAGTGTAGTATCTATAGGCATAGATATATTCCACCACATATGTATTAATTATTGATTTCAGTACTGGTCTGATGTTACTTTGTCGCTTCCACTTTGTAAAGTGAGGGCTCAGGTACATAGGTTGGGTATAGAAAAAATATTTTTAACTACCCTTTAAATAACATAAGTTGACGTTTCAAGAAACATCCAAAAAGACATTTTAAGCCTTAAACTTAACAGTATCTGTAATTTTTGTTAAATCAGTGACCAAATTTCCTAGAGAATTCTGGATTGCAAGAGTAATTAAGAATTTGGATGTGGTACAGCTACAAAACTGTGCATTAAATGGCTTATTACCAGAATTTAGATTCATATTGCGCTCTGCATTTCAGAGTTTCCTCATCGCACTTGTTGTTGCATTTTCTAAAGGCTTCATAGAGTGGTTCACGTTTATCCTTAACTTTCCAAAGCTTTTTCTTATGTTTTACTAGTTCTAGTATGTAATTACTTATCCATAGCCTGTTATAATTTTTTGGCCGTATTGTTCTTAAAGGACCATGTTTATTTATTGAATTATTAAGGGTTTCATAAAATTCTAACTATGAGACTCAACAGTGCCTGCACAATTAAATTGTGCAGCGCCTTCACTACTAAATTGTGACTCAAGACAAATCATGTGATGAAATATCTAAGTAATTCTAAAGATGGGCTTTTATGAACTCTTTTTTTTAACTGTACATGTGTCTTCCTTGGCAATGTTTATCTGGTTCATCATTCTTTTATCACTTATTTTTCCTAAATCAGCGGGACATTCTCTTTAATATTAACATTTATACTTTGTTTTCATAGTTGTTTATGGGTATGTATACCTATAAAGAAGTATTTTGACTTCCAAACAAGCACTGTATTATGTCTTAGACCATATGAATGATCAGAAGTCTTAATCTATGCTGTGTGTGCTATACTGTACCTAGCTATGCTGTGCTGTGCCTTTGCTATGCTCTATTTGGCTAATTTACTTCTTATAGTTTATAAAAGGAAAACAATGCTGTGCAGCGCTTTGTGTAGTTGCACTGAGCGAAGAATATGTATTATGTAAGGACATTCGAGACTTAGCTTTTTGCATTTAAATGCATTGAACCAAAATTATAGCTGATGATTAACATTATAATAATACAATTGTAATAATTAGTTTTCCGGTAAACCGGAGTGCAAAGGATTAATAAAATTAATTATATTTTTTATTACATAATTAACTCATACAGCATAACTTAAATTAAGATCAACAGAAATAGAATGATCAACACTAGTTGACCTGTGACTATGACCCTTCTCGATGGTATAATTTTAACACCGTTCCTCAATCTAAACTTACCATTAAACACTATATATAAATATTAACACCTATTAAAATTATTCGTTAATAAAACATAACTTATTTTACATTTAAAGATTTTTGTTTTATTCCAACCCTATTCCTTTATGGTAGGGGAGCCCAAGCGGGGATTTTGCGCGTTACTCGAGCGCGTCAGAAAATCATATAGGGAGAAACCTTACACCTTGTAATATACCACTACCATATATTAACCCTTAATATTAAGGGCAGCCCATCAGATTAGTAAAAAGGGCAACGGTTTATTTTTATGCAAAAAATTATAAAACAAATAAACCGTGTTCACCACATATTAGTGAAATTCTGTTTAAACAAAATAAAAGTGATATTAGACCACACTTAAAAATAAATATTTTAATTTTGGAGGTATCTGTGGTTTATTAGTTTTTTGGAATATTATTACATTTATAACAATCTTTACTTGTTTGACCTTAATTTGCCACATTAAAATAAACTTTTTCACTGGATTTCCTGCAATAATAAGTTAGATGATTACCATTACATCAAAAACATTTAACTTTTGTTTTTTCAACTGTAATTTCAGAAATATTTTTAGGGAATTTATTATTATTACTGTTGGCAACATTATTTTTGAAAGTTTGCAAATCCTTGGTTATATTAAAATTGGAAGTACTAGGCTCTGAAAAATCGGAAGATCTTGCCTGAGCAAGTTCTAGTTTCTTAAGATATTTCTTTAAAGTACCTATACTATCAATATCAAGCAAAGCTAAATCATATGGCCTGATGTTATGCAATACATTTTCTAAATTCTCTTTTTCATACCTAGGAACCATCAACCTATTGAACATAGCTTGCAGAGTTGAG
Organism: Monopis laevigella; assembly: GCA_947458855.1. Lineage (NCBI taxonomy): Eukaryota > Metazoa > Arthropoda > Insecta > Lepidoptera > Tineidae > Monopis > Monopis laevigella. The sequence goes on along the minus strand of OX381576.1, from coordinate 33,796,240 downwards.
AAAATTAATAATGCTCTCATCTTTTGCTTGAGTACGTTGCCTAATTTCAATTACCAATTTATAATCAAAATCTTCTTACAAAATAGTGAATAAATCATGATAAGTTCGAAAATTATATTTATTGGTTCGATACCACTGTAATGCAGTTTTATCCAACAAATCACAAAAACAATTCAATAAGTCAGCATCATTCACACGGCAATTCTAAGTTCCTCTAACCTTTCTAAGAATAACAACTGTACACACGTAGTTCCATCAAAATTTAAATTAAATGAATTTAAATTAACGGATTTCTCCTTTATATCATCATCACCATCATCATCATCATACCAGCCTTTCACGCGTTCACTGCTGGACATAGCCTCCACCAAGGATCGCCACAACGACCGGTTCTGAGTTACCTGTAGCCATCGGCTTCCCGCGACCCAACAGGTCGTCGGTCCATCTTGTGGGCGGCCTGCCTCTGCTGCGTCCTCCAGCACGCGGTTGCCACTCGAGAACCTTAATGCCCCATCAGGCGAGGCGACGTGTCGTGTCGCCTTCAATCAAAATTGTATAGACTTTGGCTGGTGACAGCGTACCTCACGCCTACTGTCACTGTCAAAATATATACGTTTTTGACTGATGCGACGCGACATGTCGTCTCGTGCTTTTTCTCTAGAGCCCCTGCCCACTGCCACTTAAGTTTGGGGATTCTGGAGGCTATGAATACAATCCTGCAAGGAAACGCCGAGCATAGCGCGCTCCATCGCCCTTTGTGTGACTGTTAGCCTTTTCATGAGGCCTTATCCGTAAGTCATCACTGGAAACACACACTGCTCGAACACCTTGGTTTTTAAACACTGCGGTATTTGGGACGATATTACGTAGCCTTCCGAATGCTGCCCAGCCGAGAATGCTGCTTCGAGAAAGAGAGAGATCTCTTTCTCGAAGTTGGATTTACCTGTTTGGATTGACTGTCCTAGGTATATGTAATTGTCGACAACTTCGAGTGCGGAGCTTCCTATTTTTACAGGAGTGGGTATAATATGGGCCTCCTTTATATATATAGTATTAATCCCCTCTCTCCTTGTACACCTACACACCTCTGTTAGACCTGACCCTTTGTTGGCTGTAAACTCTGAGAGTCGGAGGTATCATCATTGTCGTCCGCCAATAAGGATATGAGTCTACCACGCATCCTATTCACTCTCTCATTCTCCTTAGGCAACCGCGACAACCTCAACAACATGTAATCAGCCCTAGCCCTAACGCTAACCTTGCACGCCGCCAGATACCTGTTCCAACTCCTGTATTTTCCGGTCGCAAGTGTTTAACTCCGAGTTTAGGCTGGTTAAATCTAGTGAGGACAAATGCAGGCTTCCACGCCGACATTGTTTCAGCACTTACCGGTACTGCTGTCTCAGATATTTTTCTATTGCAAATTTCATTTATTTCTTTTACAGTGTGTTAGTTTAATACATAAATATAAAATAATTTAAAATATAAAAAGCTTATTCGAAGTAGTTTTCATTGGCTGCAATACAATCCTTTAAACGTTGAGGCCAGTTATCATTAGAATCTCTTTCCATAGGAAAATTCTTCACTGCCAATCGTATGGATTGTTTTAGGGACTCCAAATTATCATGGCGGCATTAGAGCAAGCCGTACTCTTTAAAACTGACCATAAATCATAATCCAGCGGATTAAGATCGGGACTAGACGACGGCCAGTCTTCAGCTCTGATGAAGTCCAAAACGTTCGCTTCCAACCAAGACTGCGTGGACTGAGCTTTATGACCCGGCGCCGAGTCTTGCTGGAAGGACCATACTTGGTTGTTGAACATGGTGTTGTTAAGGGGCTTAACTACATTCTCAAGAATGGTATCTTGATACAGTTGTGCCGATGTTTTGATACCTTTTTCACAAAAATATGGTTCAGTCACTCTTTTATAGCTAACACCCTACCAAACTACCACTGAGGTCGGATAATGCCCAAGTTGCACTCTGTCGACTAATTGGGAAGCTTCCTTAGAACATTGAGCATAAATACTGTCATTTTGTTTGTTAAAATGTTGCTCAATTGTGAAAATTTTCTCATCCGTAAACATTTTTTTTCTGTGACCTTTGCGTACCGCTCCAGTAGTTGTTTCGATTTTACCACCCTATTCTGTTTTAAATTACCAGTTAAGAAATGACCAGTGCGTCTTTTATAAGCTGTAAGTCCTAAGTGATCCTTTAAAATACGCGACATGGTTCAAGGTGCCATCTATAAAAATGACACATTCCATTTTTTTTATTGTAACAGTATTTATGGCCAAATTATGTATATTAATAAATGCATAAATAAATATATAAAGCGTATTCCTACGGTCAATGCAGTGCGCCCGATATACTCTGCTATTGTCGGTATCATGAGGTGGATGATAGTTACAGGTAGCTCACTGGCCGACAAATGTTGTCGGCCAGTGAGCCCAGGGGGGATGATCCGCATAAGGGGCAGGTTCACCACCAAACAGTCCCGACCGCCAATCCGTCCGCCGCGGCCAGAGACAGTGGTGGTGACGTGGACATGTATATTCGGACTTGGACGTCCTTACGCTAGCGGCTACGTTAGCCACTCACTACTTACCCCCCAAAACCCCCTTATCCAGGGCCTAATTAAATCCAACGATTGAATTATTACCCTATATTGTTATGTGTATATATTTTTTTATCGTTCACAATATTTTGCTTGATTAAAGAATAATTGTTGCAGACGTTTCGTCTCAGGAGTTTCTACGGGAGCTGTCTTTTACAGATGAAGATGAATCTTTGCCGCCTCTGCCATCACCATATAGAATAGTTAGTATTTTAGTTTTTCTACTTCATATACTTAGTTCTTTTTCTTCTACTACATATACTTATTTAGTGTCATAGTAAATAGATAAATAAAAAACTAGATAGCAAACTTAGATGAAAAACCTGTCTGACAAGGATAGCAAATGGGAGAAGAGTTCTTTTTCTACTCATTACCCTATTGCCTATATTTCCCAATCTGTTTTGAAAATGATTATTTCTTACTAACATTGGAAGGCAAGGGAACCAATTAAGTATATTATTCTGAACGACTATATCCAGTGCTTATGAAAATCAATATAATTTAAATTCATAATGTAGTCCACATTTTATGAGTGAATGTATGTAACATCGATTCCGAGGCGGCTACAGTCGACCCTCTTAGTGCAGCAGTCCAATACTACTATTTTTCCGCCGATTTTTTCCGATCCTACATAAGTTATAGTTTCCGTGCGATATTCAACAGAATTAGAAAGTGGAAATTGAGTTACATCGCAAAACAAATTGAATGGAAATATTGTGGAAAAATTTAATACATGGGGTCCAAACAATCTAATAATACTTTACAAATTGATTTAGGGATTTGCAGCTTATTAAAAAAAAACATAAATATATGTATAAACTTATAACTGTTCTAATTTTAAAGAGTATTAATTTTGAGAGTTGCATTGAAAAGTAAAATGAAAAGTATAAACGTCATTGCTACAATCGATGCACATATATAATAATAATAATTATTATTATGTTTATTTATTTTTCTCATTACAAAAACATCAATACAATGAAATAATACAGAATGTGAGACTGGAGCCCGAATTAGGCATAAGCCTGTATCTCGGGTCTCCAGGAACCCACCCTAGCATTACAACAATATTTTACAATGATTTCTTTATACAGCCACAACCTGCCCTTTCAAGATTTAATAAGACATATAAGAACATAATTAACATGAAAGTTGCACTGAGAAAGTAAAATTAAAAGTATAAGCTCACTGCTACGATCGATGCACAAACATATAAGAACATAATTAACATGAGAGTTGCATTGAGAAAGTAAAATTAATAACATAAGCGTCACTGCTACGATCGATGCACAAACATATAATACAAATAAGAACATAATTAACATGAAAGTTGCACTGAGAAAGTAAAATTAATAGTATAAGCGTCACTGCTACGATCGATGCACAAACATATAAGACATATAAGAACATAATTAACATGAGAGTTGCTTTGAGAAAGTAAAATTAATAACATAAGCGTCACTGCTACGATCGATGCAAAAAGATATAAGACATATAAGAACATAATTAATATGTGAGTTGCATTGAGAAAGAAAAATGAAAAGTATAAGCGTCACTGCTACGATCGATGCACAAACATATAATACATATAAGATCATAATTAATATGAGAGTTGCATTGAGAAAGAAAAATGAAAAGTATAAGCGTCACTGCTACGATCGATGCACAAACATATAATACATATAAGATCATAATTAATATGAGAGTTGCATTGAGAAAGTAAAATGAAAAGTATAAGCGTCACTGCTACGATCGATGCACAAACATATAATACATATAAGATCATAATTAATATGAGAGTTGCATTGAGAAAGTAAAATGAAAAGTATAAGCGTCACTGCTACGATCGATGCACAAACATATAAGACATATAAGAACATAATTAACATGAAAGTTGCATTGAGAAAGTAAAATTAATAACATAAGCGTCACTGCTACGATCGATGCAAAAAGATATAAGACATATAAGAACATAATTAATATGTGAGTTGCATTGAGAAAGAAAAATGAAAAGTATAAGCGTCACTGCTACGATCGATGCACAAACATATAATACATATAAGAACATAATTAACATGAGAGTTGCATTGAGAAAGAAAAATGAAAAGTATAAGCGTCACTGCTACGATCGATGCACAAACATATAATACATATAAGATCATAATTAATATGAGAGTTGCATTGAGAAAGTAAAATGAAAAGTATAAGCGTCACTGCTACGATCGATGCACAAACATATAAGACATATAAGAACATAATTAACATGAAAGTTGCATTGAGAAAGTAAAATTAATAACATAAGCGTCACTGCTACGATCGATGCAAAAAGATATAAGACATATAAGAACATAATTAATATGTGAGTTGCATTGAGAAAGTAAAATGAAAAGTATAAGCGTCACTGCTACGATCGATGCACAAACATATAATACATATAAGATCATAATTAGCATGAGAGTTGCATTGAGAAAGTAAAATGAAAAGTATAAGCGTCACTGCTACGATCGATGCACAAACATATAAGACATATAAGATCATAATTAGCATGAGAGTTGCATTGAGAAAGTAAAATGAAAAGCATAAGCGTCACTGCTACGATCGATGCACAAACATATAATACATATAAGATCATAATTAATATGAGAGTTGCATTGAGAAAGTAAAATGAAAAGTATAAGCGTCACTGCTACGATCGATGCACAAACATATAAGACATATAAGATCATAATTAACATGAGAGTTGCATTGAGAAAGTAAAATGAAAAATCGATGCAAAAACATATAATACATAAAAGAACATAATTAACATGAGAGTTGCATTGAGAAAGTAAAATGAAAAGTATAAGCGTCACTGCTACGATCGATGCACAAACAATAATAATGGCCGAAAATTGTATAGGGAGTGAGAGAAAGCTTATTGTGTGAAAAAGACAGGAGACCGGCTTCATTCTCATCGCTACTCCGTGCTGTTAGCTGGGTGAGAAGTGACAACGGTAGACGCCTGGCGGGGATAACTGATCGATTGATAATTAATCAGTTATCGACCACTTAGAGTTGAAGATTATTACAGTACTAATATCGCTATTAAATAATCGGGGTTGCTTGTACAAGGACGAAAATTAAGAAGTCAGGAAAAGTATACGCGTTCTTAAACATCTATAATCGTGTAAATGTTGTTTTTAGTGATATCATTATTATTTTTAATTAAAAAATAACGTAGAGGTGTAAATATTACTTTATCCTAATTACGAGTAGATAGACTTTTTATAAAAAAAATCTATTAACTTTTGAAAACACAAAGCTTGATTTATAATTCTAAAAATATTACTTTAGTTGTCATTTTAAAACTTAACAGATTTTTTTATAATAAAATGATATAATTAGGATCAAGTAAATATAATCTACACATCCAAGTTCTTTTTTTAAGGGTTATAGGGTTATAAACAATAGTAACAGACCTATCCAATATACACATTTTTTTTCATAAAAATCGGTCAAACCGTTTCGGAGGTGTATGGTTATAAACACTGTGACATGAGAATTTTATTTAAGTATTAGATTATATTCTAATATTTGGCAAGAAATATATTTTTTTCACTTTTATACAAGACTTTTTTGATACTTATCTACTAATTTTTGATCCCTCCTTTATTAATAATTATCCAATTATAAATAATTTGTCTTAATAATATTATACATATTTACTTTTGTTAATTAATATAAATTGTACATAGATTTAGTTTAATGAAAATAAACTATTCATTATTTATTCATTCAATATAGGCTTTCAGTCTTCGGAGGAACAGTTTCTGAAACAGATTTGACGGATGCGCCCATGTTATAAAATAAACAATCATTACATAATAGTAGGTATGTACTTGAAATAGAAAATCCGTGGTATACATGCTGAACAAATCTCGGGAACCACTGCAAGGATTTCGATGCGGTTTTAACCTAGGAATAGGTGAGGGGGCAGGTGGATCCCTGCGGTGTTAGTTTAGAATTTGTGTACCAAATACCAGTCAAGGCGGGTCACTTTGTCCAAAAGAATGCAGTTTAAACAGGTTTTTTTAAATCATTTATAGAGGGAAACACAGAATTATTTATTTATTTGATTTATTTTTAGGAACACAGAATTCGCCGGCAGTGTTTAATCTATACACTTTAGGAATAAATATCAAAAGTCAAAAAAGCGGTCTTTTGGCGGCCAGGTCTATCTAAGCGCCTATTAATAATTTTACCTACTTATATTATATATCTAAATACTAAGTACAACCTTTATCAGAGGGGTGAAATTTAGGTCAGAGAAACGTCGCAGAGGGGAAATCATGTTACCTCGTAACCTATTCAAGATACTTTACAGGGCCCAGGCCCACATACCTAATAATTTTACCACAATATGAAGTTAGGGGCTGTATCATATTATGTTTTTTTTGTAATTTCATATTTTATTTGTTTAGGTTATTTCATTATAGTTATTTTAAATAATCTGCTTAATAGAAACATTTAGTTTAATTTTTTTTTTCAGATTTTCTTTACTTTCTATTTATTTATTATTTATTATAAACTTTATTATTTTTTCGTGTCTGTTTGCCTTTTATACATGCAACACCGGACTACAATTAGATTCATCTAAAATCAAAACTTGTAGCCAAAACTTTTCTCAACGTATCCATGCCAATTCGACATAAATGTCCGAGTCGTCGGTGCCACAACTTATAACTGTCAATAGCAGAAACATCCTTAGCTTGTTCTTCTAAAATAAAATCAGTTTTCATCTTATAAAGACCATCATTTAACGAAGCTTCAAAAATAACATCACCTTGAACAGAAAAAATAGTATTACCATACATTTCACAACCATAATGATCAAACACTACATATAGACCCTCTTCAACTACTTTGCTAACGGAAATTAGGTTTGAATTCAAGTTAGGTACTATTAAACAAAATATCACCTGAACAACCAGTACGTAACTTATCATTATTATCTATCACTGTTTTGTCACAATGCTTATTATTTATATTCACTAACCAATCATTACCCGAAGTTAATATGAGCTGTTGCTCCAGAGACTATATACCACTCTCTATTATTAACATAACATAATTCCTCTTCTTATTTGGACAATCTGGCGGCCTGTGTCCCGGTTGTTCACTCGTAACTTCGACACCAGAGTTCTTCAATGCTATTACAATAGGTTGATACTCATCAGTCAAACCACCTAGTAATATTGCACCATTAGTGGTATCATCGATCTTCTTACCGATATCAGCCAAATCCTGTGCCACTTCCATAACAGCACAAATATACTTCTCAATGTTATCAAATTCACTTAAATGCAATCTATACAATCGCCTCTCTAAAGCCAAACGCCTTCCCATACCTGTATCCTCATATATCTTGGCAAGTGTGTCCCAAGTCTCCTTAGCAGTTTCACAACATCTAACGTGAGTAATGCTGCACCTTCTAAAGTAAAGCATATTTTGGACAATGCCTTCATATCCCTTATGGATCGAATAGATATAGAAGTAGTATCAGTGGACGGGTAACCAATTACAGTATCCCAAAGACCTTCATGAATTAATTACATCTTCATTTTAAACCTCCATTGTACATATCCATCTTTACCTTTTAATGGTTTAATAGCAGTAAGCGAAGCGTCTGAAAATGACGTCGACGCAACGCCAGCTGAACCCTCACCATCAGCATTGTATTAATATATATTGAACTAATAATTTTCAACAATACCCTTTGGATAAATTTAAAAATCCATCAGCATACCTAGTCTGTGCAAGCTTACCCTTGGGTTTTTTTTTATAGGCTCAATCTAAATTTAGAGCAATTAAATAAAAAAATAATTTAATTTTAGAGTTAGCCACTTGTTCGGTGTAGACTCATACCATCGACTACGACGGGGTGGGATTAAAACCCCTCCGCTGGGTACCCTGAAGCGGTTTAGGCGGTCTCGGGCAACCCGTGATGATATATATATATATATATATATATATCTAATCTAAATTTGACCCTAATCCAACCCTGGATCTTACATTGACCTTGGTTCTGGGCCCAGTACCACTGTGGGGGGGGCCAGTCCTGGTTTCACTATACCAACTTGTGAAACTGTTTATAGAAGGTTATTGGGTCCATTCAAAACATCCTGTCGAGCTAGCCACTTGTTCGATGTAGACTTATACCATCGGCTACGACGAGGTGGGATTAAAAAAAACCCTCCGCTGGGTACCCTGGGGCTGTCTAGGCGGTCTCGGGCGCCGAAAGCCCACGTGATGATATGTATGTATGTAAACTTTAATTATTGTACATTTCATTTTAATGACAAACTCAGAATGTGACAATTAATGTCACATTACTTTTTTATAACATTTTACCTGAATTCATACCATAAATATAGGATGCGATTGCTAATAACTATAACAGTAAATCCGCCAGTAGTTTTCATATGTTGCTCCAACACACAGGTAGATAGAAGGCAGATTACTAACTGAGATGTTTGTTTTAGATCGGAAGTGATGACTTATTAATCAGCAAGAAGGTCGTGGAAGTATTTGGTGATGACAATTTAGGCCGCCGAATCATAGTGGTCTCAGCTTGTAGAATCCCAGACACTACACTTGTTCCCTCCGACAAACTATTACAGTAAGTACCTTTACATTAAGATCAAATAACTAATTTCTTATGTAATCAAAATATATTTTGACATTAATTAACCGCTTAATATAAAGTATCTACTAGTAAATATGTATTAGAAATAAACTAATCATTTATAATGTCACAATATTTAAATTTAGATTTACTTTGAATGTATATAAGTGACAACCTCTAAAACAGGAGGTGGCTACTATTATTTCATACCTGAAATAATATAACATTAAAAAGAAGTATTTTTACTAAAAAAAAATGGCATCACCAGACTTACATGACTGGTTCAAACTAAAATTCAAGCGGCGAATTCAAAAGCGCTGGGCGGATTTCCGCGACCCTAGCACTAAGCGAGAGCATCCATCAAATAGAAGAACTATATAGACTTTATTGGTGAGGACGGCCCTTAATGGTTAAATATTGCGTATATTGCGTAAATTTTTAATTGACCTTAAACCGGAAATTCTTCTGGGGCACCTTTTCGTGTCCCCCGACCATAGTCGCATTTACCCGGCTCTGCAATGGAATAATTCGTACAGGTCATTTCCTTAGCGCATAGAAGCAGGGGAAAGTCACCATGATCCCCAAGCCCGGCAAGGACAAACGTCTGTCGGGCAGCTACCGCCCGATCACCCTGCTTCCGCACCCGGCTAAGCTGTTCTCTCGAACTGTTCCTCCGGAGACTGAAAGCCTATATCGAACTAGGTTTCGGTGAGGGACACAGCACCACACATCAGCTTACCCGGGTGCTACACCACATGGCGAGTGAGATGTACCGGGTCTTCTCGATATCGAGAAGGCCTTCGACCGTGTTTGGCATACCGAGCTCCTCTCCAAGTTTGTAGACTCGCCGGTGCCGCCCATGGCCACGAGGTTGCTCGCATCCTTCCTGAGCGACCGCCATTTCCACGTGGCCGTGGCGGGTAAAACTTCTACGGAGTATTCCATTGAGGCAGGAGTCCCTTAGGGGGCAGGAGTCCTCTAGCCCGCACTTTATGCTCTGTATTCCAACGATTTTACTACTCTCTCCGACTCCCTCCCCCCAGGAGAGCTGGATGTTTGGCGCAGTTTGCGGGTGACAGCGCCTACTTCTACTCATCCAAAAGTCCCAGGCTCGCCGCCGTGAAAATGGAAAGGATTCTGGATATCCTACCTTCCTGGCTCTACAAGTGGCGGCTGTTCGTCAACGTGGGCAAAACAGCAACCCATATGACGATACGCCGCCGATGCCAACTACCGCTGAAACTCCGGGGACAGGAGGTCCAATGGAATGACACTGTCAAATACCTGGGATGCATCATCGACATGCGCATGAGCGCAATGGCCAATCATCTGAATAATCAAGGCCGCCCGGTCCATGCTCCGGCCGGTCCTATCATCATCCCTGCCATTCCGGGTAAAAGTGTTGGTCTACTAGACCTTCGTTCGTTCTCGGATCACCTATGCAGCCCCAGCGTGGCATCATCTATTGTCGGCCACGAACAAGAAGCGGATCCAGCGTCAGCAGAATGTCTCTGCGTTCCGTGGTTTGTGCGCAATTCCACGAGCAGCGGCGACCTGAAGATGGAGTCTGTGGAAGCGTTCGTTAAACGACTCGCTCGATGCATGTTCGACCGAGCTGACAACGGATCCCACGTCCACTTTCATGGTATCGCGCCGCTCCACGGACGGCCACCGAAGGGAAGGCCATTGCCGAGAGAACATCCAAGGGACTTAAAATTCTATCCCAGGCACGCTGAACTCGTCTGCAGCGCGCTAACTCCTTTTTATTATAATTTTTTTACGTGGTGAATTCTCATGGATATCCAGCCATCGCGGAGGCGACAGCCAGGTTATGCCAGACTCTTAATGACTTATCCCCACGGTGTTCCTCCGGCCGCCACAATGGCAGGGTCACGGGTACGCTTACGCATTCGTCCGCGACTCGTCTGCGTGAGCACCGTCTCGAGTGGAGGAGGGCCCTCGATATACCCCCCTCTCAAACTCCCCCAGGAATAAAGACGCCCGGTAACACCACGGACGCCTTTCCTCACGTGGCCCTTGAAGTGACGAATGCCCCCGCATCCGTTACCCCAGGGTGGGGGGAACGAGCACCATGTCCCCCGCCGCCCCGTTCCCTCATCGGCCACCGTGTAAACAGCGGCTGGGTTTGTGGCCCCATCACCAGCCAACTCCGACCCAAAAGAAGTGACGGGAGGGGCCCCTCTCGCGAGAACCCACCCACCCGCTTGGACCCCCAAGGCGGATCAGAGTCGCCCCAGAAAGTAGGGCGATCTCCGCCACCACAAAAATAGCCGCCCAATGTGGGTCAGACGCTGTATAGGCAGCTGCTCGATCCGAGACAGACGATGCCTATATTTACCTCCCAGCCAGCCGCCTACTATGGGTCAGACGCTGGCGTATTTTCGGCAGCCGCTCGCTACGAGACAGACGCAGCCTCGCATACGCATACCTCTTGGGACCGTTTGTTAAGCGAGTGCACTTCACCTAATGTGCACCACCGTAAGCCCCCCCACCATGTCAAGGTGGTCCCGCGGGGAGGAGCGCGCCAACTCCTACCCTAACCCCAAACCTAATCCCAATCCCACCCTTCTGAGGAGGGCCAGCGCCAATAGCGCATGAGTAACCGGCGGGCCCCTCAGAAAGGGGTGAGACCACTTACTTACGTAAGCTATACCTCCGGAGACTGAAGAACTGCATCAAAATTCGATCGTAGCAATTCGGGTTTCGCGAGGAACACATCACCACATGGCGAGCGAGTTAAATGAAGGCCGGTTAACGGTCTTTTTCAACATGGAGAAGAACTTCGCCCGGGTCTGGCACACAGGCCTCGTATACAAACACCTCGACTCGCCTGTGCCACCCGCAGTTGCTCGCCTCGTTCTCAAGCAACACCACCTCTACGTGGCCGTGGAGGAAAAGCCTCTGCGGAACACTGCTGTGAGCAAGGCCATGGCCGCCCGCTCGATGCCCCGACCGGTTCTCAAGTCTAAATTACCACTACGGGCTAAAATTTTCGTTCTACTAAACTTTCACCCCAATGCTCTTGGCCACGAACAAAGCCCGGCTCCAGCGCCAAAGAATATCTTTTTGCGTATGGCGACTGGCGCTCCGTGGTTCGTGCATAACAAAACAATAATGACGATAAGGCCGAACTGCTCGAGAAGTTGCTGAACAGCTAGCCCGTCGCATGTACGACCGGGCCGACAACGGACCTTACGACTACCTTCACGGCATCACTTCATTGATTGCGCGGCCACCGATTGATAGACCCACGTCGAGAGAGCTTCTCAGCGCCGAGATTTCCACACCGCTAGGTGACTAGCTCCTCTTTCTGACGCGCTGTGGCCTGCAGGACGCCAGTGCCTCCACCGTTCTGCTCTTGTTTTAAAATGAGGGCCTGGGGACACTGCAATAAGGGTTTCCCACGCCGATTCTCGGCCCCAGGGGGTCGAATGCCCCGCTTACACCAAGCTGCCAAGATTACAGCTTTGATTCAAAGTGTATAGGTCCTTTTAAATAGTTCTAAATATATTATATTTACTAATAAAACATTCTTTTCAGGTACTTTATCAGCGCTCTTGATAATTACGTCGAACAAGATTACACCCTAATATACTTTCATTACGGTTTAAGAAAAAGTAATCGCCCGCCCTTTACCTGGTATTGGAACGCCTATAAGGAATTCGATAAAAAATATAAGAAGAACCTAAAGGCGCTATACATCGTACACCCGACTAAGGTCGTGAAAACCGTTTGGGCCTTGCTCAGACCACTCATTAGCATTAAGTTTGGAAGAAAAATCAACTACTTTAACTACTTGCACGAGCTCCATCAACACATCAATATTAATTCTATTAATATTCCTAACGAAGTCATAGAGTAAGTATTACTTTATTATATGTACAACCTAGGAAAATGTTATGACTGTCTTAAGAGTTATAATAGGGATGTAAGTAACATATGTTGTTGTAACGCAAATTTTGGACGCTCGTATGCAACTTATTTTGACTTTCGAGAATCTTTTGACAGAGTAGAAAATTATATATTACTAAGATGGCTTTTGCAGTAGTTAAGCCGCAGCACTTACGCCTGTTTGCTAGTTATTTTTCAAATAGAATGCAGTATGTCCATTATGGAGTCTAAACTGTTTTACATCAGATTTGGAACAAGTCAGGGCAGTAACTTGGGGTCGTTGAAGTTCTTAATTTTTATAAACAATATCGCACAAGCAATCTCTAAAGAATGTCTAGTACCTACTGCTATTCGCTGGTGATGTCAAGTTGGCAACATATTTGAAGACTCAACTGGACTGTGAGCGGTTTCAGCAGTGCATTGATAAAATACGCCAATGGAGAATGGAGAACTGTCTTGATCTTAACTTTGGAAAGTGTTTAATCATGACATTCCCGCGATCTGAAAATCGTATTTGCCATCAGCACACACTTGCTGGAGCCCCGCTTTTTTACACTACCGATACGGTTAAGGATTTAGGAGTTTTATTTAGCAGCAATTTGAGTTTTCATTCTCATATAGCTAAGATGTAACTATAAGACATTTAGGCTGGACAATGCGACAGGCTCGAGACTTCTCTGCGGGAATGTCCGGGAACATTTGCAGTGTTGTTCAACTCCTACGTTCGAAGTATCATAGATATGGAACCCAAGAGGATGTACATACACAATAAGAAAAGACAAAATATTATGTTCCAGTATCCCACACTATTTATATTGGGAATGCTCAATTACAACTCTTAGTCAGACGTAATGTAGCGTTGTCATTTATATTTTAAAGATTTTAAGAGGTTATATTAGTCTGCCATCAATATAAAAACAAATTATCTCTGTAGTAACTAGTTTACATTCATTATTTGTCGAGATGAGTCCTCGCGCATATCTACATCAGCGTGCTCCTGTGCCCCGCGCGATTAGTTTTTTATAGGGCAACTATATGAGGAATTTGATGAGTTTGCATCATCTAAAATGCTGAAGCCAGCCGGTTCCGACTGAGTTGCTTGGAGTCATAATAGTCAAAATGATTGTATTATTTGAATAAGTCCTTTAATGTACAATTTATAGTTAAAAAAATAAATAAAAAAAATACCATCACGGGTGCCAATTTGGCTCCCGAGAACCGTTTAAACGGCCTCTGTTTAAACAGGTCCCAGCGGAGGGATTAACCCATCCTCATTTTGCCGATGGTATTCGGAGGCAACACCTAACAAGTGGGGAGCTTGTTGCGGTGTTTATGATGAAATAGCCTCGTTGTATAAAGTGCTCACCCATCCCAGGCCGGTCTTGTTGTCATCTGCTTAACCTTGTTATCAGTTGCGCAGTGACTTAACCACCAGGCTGGGGCCGCTTTTTTATAGTTTAACTAAATACAATTATGGCAGATTTCTATTACCTTCGGTAAAAGTAACAGTTAATTAATAACAAAAATGTTAATCTTGACCTGACGTTTTTATATGGGAATAACGAACCATTACCGTAGATTATAGGATTCCATCTATAATGTTAGATATTATATTTATATTTACGATAGCTTATTGATGGTTTATAACTTTCTCTATAATATTTTTATAATTGTTAACCGTAAGCTGTCTTAACATTTTAAAATAAAAATATGAATTTCAGGCACGATAACAGGATGTTAGCCCTTAACTCCAAGGCCGGTAAAGTTGCCGTCGCCGGTGGTAGAGCCAGTCCTTTTCGGAACATTTCTAATACCTGCGAGTTTGGGGTCACTCTCAAGTTCATACAACAAAATAACCCCAAGTGCAAGGACAGTATACCGCCTATAATGAGGGCCTGCGTGGAATATCTCACTCAGGCTGATGGTAAATATCGCGTATATCCTTGTGAATTCTGACAGCATTAATAAATACATCACAATATGTTATTGGTTTTGCCATCTTGTTTTTTTTTATACTTAATCATTGTATATTTCTTTGTAGCCCTGGATACTGAAGGGATTTTCCGTCGCTCCTGCCATAGTGAGTGGTATGGGGAGATGCAAGAGATATTGCGCAGCGGAAAAGAGTTTGAGATCCCCACACCCAACGCCGCTGCGGTGTTGTTGAAAAAATTCCTTAGGGAGCTGAAGGAACCACTGCTCACCTGTGCTCTTTATGATGACATTGTTACATTTATGGGTAAGTTTTTTTACAAGTTTAACAGGGTACAATCTATTTTAAAAGTTACCACTCAAAGTTACCACAATATACTTTATTATTTTATTATATTAGAACGCAACATATTAAATGTGGAAGACGTTATTACAGGATGCTTGTGTACAGGTGATTCGTGACGTAGCTTTTGTCGGTTTATTACAGGCACTACAATAATCCATATTGCAAGCAGTAAAAACCAAGTGACGCGCAATGACTTGAAAAAAATTTATATCCACAGCACCTTTTAATTTATATATATATATATATATATATATATATATGTATATATTATTTAATTTAACGACAATTATGTAGAATTAAGCTTCAATTTACACAAACTACTAATAAATCATATTTAATAACAAAAATCGTGTATAGTAACTTCGCGCCTACCTATACTTTACTGTTGTAAACGTAGGAGCAGACTTCCTCTAATTAGAAAATAAATAAATACATTAAAAATAGTCTTTATTCTCTGACCTTACAATTAACATAGATACAAACACTTCATTTTCTTCAGGTCAAATTGCTTTTGACATAGGCCTTCTCCATACATTTCCATTTTTCCCTATCACACGATATTCTTCGCCAATCTCTTGACATATCATTTTCCCATCTCTTAGCCTGTCTACCCCTACGTCTTTCCATCTCTTGAGTACCAAGAAGTTATCTCTTTAGTCCACTTATTATTCCTTGGCCTTATCATATGACCCTCTCCAATTAAATTTTTGAGTTGATTTTATCAATGACTTTGGTTGTATTCTGAATTTGATAGATTCCATTTATCACTTAATCTGATATTTAACACGCTCCTTTCTATTCCATATTGAGATACCTTGAATTTTTGGTTTTTAATCCCCAAGTAATGTTCGTAGTTTAAACCATGTAGAATGCACATGTTAAAAACTTTAACTTTTTCACTTGTCCCAAGTATATATCGATACCTCTGGGCTCAATTGGCGTAAAGGACATTAGGTCGTAAAGGTACTGTTAACACCATCATAGTGAACTTTTTATGCTCTATCGATCTGTATACTCCATGTAGCGGGATTCGGTAAAAAATGTCCTTTACGTTCATAATTTCTGCGCCGCTAAACATGGTTTTAAAGTAAAATGTGGTTGTACAACATTAGACTTTTTACTATAAATCGCCTAAGCTATAAATCTCAATATTACAAATATTTTAGGGCATAAAGGGTATAATTTTCACAAAATGTCCTTTACGACTCAATGAAGTAATACAAAATGACCTTTACTACCTAAGCAATATTAAGATTTTGTTAATTCCAACTTATATCTTATTAATTAAATACGTTTTATAATGCTGAGGATGCGTTGAATAATCAACTCGTCTCATTAGCTAACTTTCAAAGAAAAAGGTTGAGGTAAGTTAATCACAAGTACCTACCGATGACATGGATTAAATAAATCGTTACCGACATATTCCACCTTCAACACGACCTCATAATCCTGCAGTAGACTTTCAATGCAATCCACCAACCATTGAAGGGACTGAGGAGCAAGTCAAGAAGAAAAGCGTAAAGTCAGCGCCAGGTCCGGATGGCATACCCTACATTGTATATAAAAAGTGTCCTCACATTCGCAAGTGTTTACATAACATCTACTGTAGAATATGGTCGAGCAAGCAAGTACCTGTGTTCTTGTTCGGAAAAGCAGCTTTTGTTCTTATACAAAAAAAGCTTGAGGGTTACTGACCCTAAAGATATTGCCTTAACAAACACATTGCCCAAAATCTTCTTTACTATACTTCAAGCAAGAATGTCGAGGTCTATGTTCACAAACAGGTACTTTTTATCCCAGCACCAGAAAGCATTTCTTCCGGGAATTTCTGGTTGTCTGGAACACAACACCTTACTTGCGGAATGTTTGAAGGATGCCAGGGAGCACGAGCGTCAATTGAGTGTTTGCTGGATTGATTTGGAAAATGCTTTTGGATCGGTCCAGAATAAATTGCTGCAAGCTGCCCTAAAATGGTATAACTTTCCAAGTGATCATGGATATAATTGCTAATTATTATAAGAGCTTAAGATTTGTCCTTACAAATGAAGATGAGTTCAACATTATATTGAAGAGGATCTCCTCTTCAATATAATGTTGGACTATTTCAAGGATGTTGCCTTTCACCAATAGCTTTTAATATTATTATTAACATCTTAATTGACAAACTTAAAACTAGTGAAAAGAAGTGGGGATTTAAGTTAAATAATATATATTCGGAGTCCATCTTAGCATTTGCAGACGATCTAGCAGTGCTAACACGCAACTCAAAACAATGCCAGAAACTGCTTACTCTGGTAGACGACTTCTGTGTATGGTCGAACGGCATGAGAACAAAACCATCAGCTTCTGTTTGTGTTTGGGCAGACGAAATACTAAGTTTACATCATACGACCCACAACTATTCATAGAAGGGCAGAAAGTAGCCCCAGTACAGGAAGCCATGCCTTTCAAATTTCTGGGCAGAAGGATCGATTTTAAAGGAAGAACACCATCCTTAGATATGGTTGTGGAATGCTTTATTAATGACATAAATTTTTACTTAAACATTATCGATTTTTAGGGCACCAAAGGACAATATAAAAATTTTTTTTTGGGCGTAAAGTATAGGCTATCTCAGCTATTATTGAACTAGGAGAACTCATGACAATACTGCGAAAATCTCCTAAAACATCTAAGAATTTTGTTCCTAGCATTTATGTATCTCTAAAATAAAAGAGATAAAAGCAATTGTTTTTATTTTTTAGTTTTTCCTTTATTGTGAATACTGTGGTTTTGTCCTTTACGCCAATTGAGTCCCAAAGTATCGATTAATTATCCACATATTCTATCTATTGTATATATTTATTTCGTTTCTTTTTATCATTGCCTTTATTTTCAAAAGACTAATAGTAAGGTCAGCCTTTTCTCTCACATTTTAATAGTTACTGAAAAAGGACTGAAAAAAGGTTACTGCCCTTATGTTTAATTCTATAGTGGTACCAGTCCATATTCTTGAAAAAAGCCTTATTGTAGTTCAAATGCTATTTAATATATATTTTCCTGTATTCATTATACTTTTTAATAAACTGTTTTAGTACATGTATGTGGTCCACTGTAGAGAAGTCTTTGCGAAGTAGAATATAGCTCAGCTTTGATTTTGGCTGAAGTATTGTAACACTCAATGTTTTTTTACAGAGTGCCCTGTAGAGAAACGCTTACAAAAAGTAACCACTATGATAATGGAGCAACTTCCATTTGAGAATTATTTGGTGTTGAACTACCTGCTAGAATTCTTGGGAAAAGTAAGTTATTTATTTATTTATTTTAAATTCTTTATTGCACAAAATTGTACATAGGCGAGCTTAATGCCTTAGGCATTTTCTACCAGCTAGCCTTTGAGAGAGTGAAATATGCTTAGGGTGCGGAACTTTCGATAGAAGGATATACATATAATTAAGTTATGTTATATTTTTAATATAATAATTGTTATTACCCCTTTTCACGTTAAAATGTCAGCATCTGGAAAGGCTGATAGAATGTAATTTTATAATTTTTAGTTGCCCTTATTGCTAGAAGAGTCCTCTCTCCCACCACTTAAATGCAATTCTCGAATTAAAAAAACAATATATTGAGCCACTACAACACAACAGGAATCTACTGACTAAATTTCATGTTCCTAGCTACAGTAGTTTCGTCTGGGGGGATGATGAGTAAGTCAGTCAATCACTCAGAACAAGCAATTATATATAGATAAAATAATGATCCAATCGAAAACAGTAAATGTCCCTACTCAAGTTTTTTTGGTTGGCAAACATAATAGAGTATTATTAGGACGCCATTATTATTAACATATCAAATATTATGATTGGCCTAGATAAAATTGAAGATGGCCTAGATTTAATTTAAAATAATGAAATTAAATTCAAATTGATGTAAATAAGAAAAAGTAATGGTCCCAGTATAGACCCATGAGGAACTCCCTTATCTTATATTTTCTTTGACTTTATACCATTTACATATACGATTTCTTTAGGTAATATTCACACAATTTCAAATCTTTACCCGTTATTCCATAATAGCTGAGTTTGGCTAAGAGGATATCGTGATCAAATCGAAGGCTTTCGATAGGTCACAAAATTGCCCGAGTGCTTTCTGTTTCCCATCTAGAGCCTCAAGTATTGATTTAGTAATTTACCCAACTTTATTCTCTTTCGTACCCACATTGTTTAGGTGAAGGACCGCGCCTGCATGAATAAGATGAATGGCCGTAACCTGTCCATTGTTTTTGGCCCCAACCTCGTGTGGCCGGCAGTCGGATTTCCATCCATGGACCACGCTCATGCCATCAATGAGTTCACCAACTTTTTGCTGGAGCACCACAAAGGAATATTTATTATTACCTCTATTGAGTAAATATTTTTAGAGTTGTTATTTTTACCCGACGCATCGACAGTTTATAACATTTTAATGTAATATTCTTCAATATTGTAAAATAAAATTATAGTAGAACTGTAGAATTACTCGTCTATTGCTAATAAGCATAACAAAAATGAAATTTTCAATTGGTAATTTGTCAATTTAACTAAAACTACGTATAAGTATCTAAAATAATTATTTTAATAGTTTGTAAGGGGAAAAGCTACCTTCCTTTATCCCTCTGTCATACCTTCTATTTCGTAGTATTTAGAATTGCTTGTGGATGCGTCGATTTTAATTTTATGGTTAGGGATTAAATTATAAAACGGGAGTCCTAAGTTTTAAGTAAATGCCAAAGTTATGTTATATGAAGGCAAATGTTGCCTCATTCCAAGAGTCATTTATAAGGTTCAAAGCCATTTAGAAGTAAGATATTTTTTTTTATTTATTGTCAAAAAAAATTTAATGTTTTTAGGAAATATATGTTTTAGATGGTGTTAAAATTTTCATTAATATTATGTCTACACTTTTCTATACTAGTTTAGTAAATTACTATTTAGTCTTGTTAGCGTTTGTGTTTACTTGTGACAGTCCTTGTTATACATTTTTGTTATCACAATACTTGAAATGTTCCCGAAACAGGACCCTGTTGTCGAAATGGGTTCATTTAATGGATTTTTTTTTCTAAAGAATACTTTATATTGATAGTGACCGTTTGGATGTTTGTAAGTTTGTTTCTCCTTCTGTCTGCGTGAAATATTTTCAGAATTATTTATTGTGTAGAATTAAAATATTGATATATGATTATTTAAACGTTAAGTTGACTAAATGGTAATTGATAAAATATTCATAAAGGGTCTTTCAACAAGTACGGGTCGATGTTGAAATTGAATAAACAAGATGTGTGTGAGATATTAATTAAATATTTTTTTTATTTGAAAGGCCCATTTTTGTCATTATGAATGAAATATAACATCGTTCAAATGTCCGCCGCGGCTTCGAATGGTGGCACGAATCCGAGAGGTCCAATTTTCAATGACTCTGCTGCACAGATCCGACTGAATCTGAGTGATGGCCTGCGTTATGTTGACTTTCAGGGCAACGGTCGCTTGTGGCTTATTGGCATAGACCTGCGACTTCAGAAAACCCCATAAGAAAAGTCTAGCGGAGTCAAATCTCACGATCTTGATGGCCAATTCATGTCACCTCTGCGAGAGATAACCCTACCCTAAAACCGTTCATGCAGAATGTCCGTTGTGTCGTTCGCTGTGTGGCACGTAGCGGCGTCTTGCTGGAACCACATGTCGTCCACGTTCATATTGTTCAATTCAAGCCAAAAGAAATTGTTAATAATGGATCTGTAGCGCTCACCGTTGAAGGTGATGGCCAGACCAATAGAAGACCAGAAGAAGTACGGACCAATGATGCCGCCAGACCAAAATCCACACCAAACAGTAACTTCTTGTGGATGCATTACCATCTGGTGATCCTCATGTCGATTGTGGTCATCCCATATACGACAATTTTGCTTATTAACAAAACCATTCTTCCAAAAACATGCCTCGGCGCTGAAGATTATTTTTCGGCCAAAATCGGGGTCCTCTTCCAAGCGTTCCGAAGCCCATTCAGCGAACTTACGGCGTTGTCTATGGTCATTAACTTTGAGCTCTTGGGTCAGTTGGATCTTGTACGGATACAGGCCCAAGTCCTGACGCAAAATTCTCCAAGTTGAAGTCTGCGAAAGGCCGAGTTCTTGTGTACGGCGAGAAATCGACTGCCTCGGAGTCTCCTGAACACTCTCACGTACAGCGGCGATGTTCTGGCCGATCTGGCATTCCTTTGCCGTAAAGGTGTTGGTTGGTTTTACCGAACCGGTCGTCTCAAATTTGGTCACCAATCGGTGGAGAGTAGACTTTGAAGGGCCAACGCGTCTGCTGTAAAATAAGCGCAATGCGCGCAACGTTTGCACTAACTAACACTCATTTTGATAATAAAGTTTTATCATTTGCACATGCTGCTGAACCGTGTAACTTGCCATGGTGATTTGGCATCAGTGACTGAATAAAAAACAACAGATTTGACAGATGCCGCCACAAATTATTAACATCGACGCGCCCTATTTGAAAGACCCTTTATAAAATAATACAATGAGATTGTTATAGTATTGTAAATAATAGTTTATAGATTTTTGGGCAATCGCTGATATTTACCCATTTCTTCAGTAACTAATATCACATAAGATTAATTTAGAAATTAAAGTCTTCCTTTTGTATATTTTGCTATTTTGTTAGACCAATTAATGATTAGATCTATATATCATTTAATAATATCATATCTCTGGCCTAATAACTATTTTTCTATAATATCTATTTATGTATAATAATTATTAGTATTAATTGGCCCTTTAGATTTAATATTTATATATAAATATTGGAATTTATATTATAATATTTTTTTGTGAAGTTTACATTAGCTCGCCACCTGATCATGCTATAGGACCGAGCACTTTATATCCATTGCTGTAAGGTTCATATTTCCAAATGATAATATAGCATGATAGGTTTGGCGACTAGGATGATATAATATTTTATTGTTTTCTTATTATAGTATATTATTATGGACTGATTATAATCTAAATTAAGAATTTATTATACAACTTTTTTATTGTTAGTTTTACATAAGAGTTTATAAATTGTTATATTTAATTTAGTATTTATTTTGAATCTCTTCTGCTATATAATTGCACGAAATTCAATAAATAAAAACTTTTAACGAAATAAAGGAGATAGTTTTCTTTTGTGTGATAAACGGTTTAATTTTTTGGCACAAAAGAAAAGTATCTTTTTCTTTTAGTATTTAATATCTTAATAAATGTATTAATTCACAAAATTCTAAGAAACATTGTGTAGATTTTAAATTACTATCAGTGTTTTAATAAGTAATATTAAATAGATCGAACAAACATAGTTTTTCTTCAATTTAATAAAATATGTAGTAATTAATGTCTGTAATACAATTTAATGTTTAAAAATAGCATGAATAATATTGATTAAAGTGAATTGGTAAAAAAAAATTGCATGTGAATTGGAACCATGTTACAAATAAATCACAATTTTCTATATAACGTTTTTTATTTATATAAGTTAGATTATGTAGTTGAAGTGAAACAGTTTCAACCAATCATATACATTAGAGACTAATTCTAGTTTTTCCTCTGTCATCTCAAAAGAAAGTGTTGGTTATCTCATATTTTGCTACCTTACTTGTGACTATGCCTTTTTAGCAGCCTGATTAAAAGTTTATTTTTTTAGCTACGGGAGTCTTGCTTATACGATTTGCATAGGAATTAAATGCATAGATCGTAGGCAGGTAAGTTACTAGGCACAGATTAATAAATAGTTACTACGTAACAGATACATGAATCCCATACAAAAACCCTACGCTATAATTGTCGCAAAATAGACGCAATTTAATAATTAGGAATATTATAAAAATATACAGCAACACTGAGCTTTTGTGGCAGGGGGCTAAGCGCGGGACGCGCGATGAAAGAAAGGACTTATACGCCATGTTGGGTAACGTTGGGTTTAAAATAATGCGTAGTACGAGTTGTGTTGCGTGTGGGCAAGAGGAATTAAGAAATAATACATAAAATACAAAATATACGAATATAAAGTAGCTCCTTGGAAAGGAACAGTCACTGCGGCAGACATAAGTGCATATAAAATATGCTGTGAGGGTAACTCAAGATATTGCCTTGCAATGGGTATTAACAAAATCAGGAATAATTAATTATATATACATAAATTATAATACATTTTAACGATGACCATTGCAAAAAGTGTGTACTAAAATTTGCAAAAAGTGTGTACTAAAATGGCGCCTAAAATTCTTATATTCCAGCACCGTAATAGTATAGCATTGGACCATCCAGGTAATTATATATATTTCAATTATGTAATCATTCTCCGAAAGATCCCATCGCAGCGTTCGCGCGGCTCTGCAATGGAATATTCCGAACAGTCCATTTCTCCAGCGCATGGAAGCAGGGGAGAGTTATAATGATACCCAAACCCGGCAACGACAAACGGCTGCCGGGAAGCTACAGACCGATCACTCCGCTTACGCACCCGGCGAAACTGTTTGAGCGATTGTTCCTCCGGAGACTAAAAGGTTATATCGAACTCCGTGCGGAGCAATTCGGTTTCCGCGAGGGGCACAGCACCACGCTCCTCCTCACCCGGGTGCTATACCACATGGCGAGCGAGATAAACAGGAGCCGAGTCATGGTCGG
Source organism: Monopis laevigella (assembly GCA_947458855.1). Lineage (NCBI taxonomy): Eukaryota > Metazoa > Arthropoda > Insecta > Lepidoptera > Tineidae > Monopis > Monopis laevigella. Next base: position 33,772,078 of record OX381576.1, on the reverse strand, counting down.
GGTCTTTCTCGATATCGAGAAGGCCTTCGACCGTGTGTGGTATGCCGGACTCCTAAGTAAAGTCCTCGATTCGCCTGTACCGCCCATTGCCACGCGGCTGATCGCCTCCTTCTTGTGCGACCGCCACTTCCACGTGGCCGTGGATGGAAAGACTTCCGTGGAATATTCCATTGAAGCAGGGGTCCCCCAGGGGAGCCTTTCTCCCGCACTTTATACTCTATACCCAAATGATATTCCCACCCTCTCGGAAACTCTCCTTCCGGGAGAGCAGGACATACAGTTGGCGCTGTTCGTGGATGACAGCGCCTATATGTACTCTTCCAAAAGTCCCAGACTCGCCGCCAAGAAGTTGCAAAGGATGTTGGATGTCCTCCCTTCCTGGGTCGACAAGTAGAGGTTGTCTGTCAATGTAGGCAAAACTGCATCCCTGATGACGACACACCACCGATGCCCGCCACCGCTTAAGCTCCGGGGGCAGGAGGGCCAATGGGCTAACACTGTTAAGTACCTGGGGTGTGTAATCGACCGTTCGCTGCACATGGGTGCCATGGCCGACCACGTTGTGAATCAAGCCAAGGCTGCCCGAGCCATGCACGGCCGGTCCTCAGCTTCCTTACCGCTCCGGGTGAAAGTGTTGATCTACAAGACCTTTATACGTTCCCGGCTTACTTACGCTGCCCCAGCGTGGCATCACCTCTTGTCGGCCACGAACAAGACTGGTGAGAAGGAACTTTATTTAACACTTTCGTTTTCGTCAGTGAAATCGTTTTCGACTTGTTCTATGGTCAAAACCTGTATGAATAATATACGGAAGTGCTGTAATGCATCTTCAAAATTATTAGGTTGATGATTTTTCGATTAAATTCTTTAAAGAAACGAATAATTGATATATATCTCTTTTCTAAAGTTGATTCGAAAGAATTATGGTACAGTTTTAATATTTTACATGATCTGTTACAGCACTTTCGTATATTATTCATACAGGTTCTGGCCACAGACAAGACGAAAACGATTCCACTGACGAAAGCGAAATTGTTAAATAAAGTTCCTTCTCACCCCGCAGGGCGCGCTGCACCGCCTGCCGCGCGACCCCTAAATTTCTAAATTATTTTTCCTTCACTCTCATTTTTCAACCTTCGGTCCTCGCTTTCAGCGAGGGCCAGCGTCAAAACGCATAATCACCGACGGGCTGTCATGTCGCCCGCTGTGCTCACGCTCCTGTAGCTGGGTACAACCCAAACAGGCCCACAACCCCGTAGTCAAGGGGTTGGAATACCTGATGATGCTTTTGGGAACACTGTGAAATGCACTATACCATAAGTACGCGCGCAAAGAGTCGAGATTGTGTTGCCCGCCGTGTGACTCACGTGCAAGCGTGTGCCGATGTTGTAATAAAACGACTGTTGCGAAATAACTATATTTTTTATTTGTCAATCAAATATGTTTGAGTTTTGTAAAATTATTTGTACTTATTTCCTTCTCTGAATTCTCGGTTATTAAATTTTATGGTTGAAAATAACCTACATCGCGTAAATAATTTTAATAAATAATCGTGAGGAAAAAAAGAGCAAACGGAGGAAAATCAAGAGTTTTTAACGCGGTGCGCTATTACGCCGATTCATTATGACGTTGTCAAAAGTGGGTATCGTAACCTTTGTAAGTATTTATGAAATGTTATTTCGCCCTTATTTGGATTAGCTTTTCTTTAAAACAATAAACGTTATTATTATTAGATTTTTTCTTCTTCATTTAACTTTTAGTTGAAATCGACAAGAAATACTTAAGGGCTCTGCATTCGACTTGACACCCAAACAAAAGTACTTACAATATTACAACTTGGTTATCGAAGTCGAAGTTAAATTTTTATGTTATTTTAAGCTAAATATTTATTTTGTACTAAATATTTTAGTATTATTATATTATATTAAAAAATATTTCTGAATTAAAAAAAAAACAGAAATATTAAAAAATACAATGACCGACAAAAATTCTGCGACAAACAGTAGTCGAGTAATACTGGAAGTTTGGAGAACGCAGTCTTCGCGATTGCGAATGCAATGTCATTAAGTGAATATTGAGTATGAATTATATAGGAATGTAGCATCAAAAGAAAATAAAACAAAATGATTATATTAAAGAATGTATTAATTAAATACTGGCTATTATTTAATAACAAACAATACAACGATAGGGGAATTTATATTAATAATACATTTTTAAACATATATTTCCTCCGATTATCCCCTGAACGTTTCGGAAGTGGTGTGCTAAAGTCGAAACACTATTAAAGATATTAATAAGAAAAACATAAATACATTTAATACAATACTAAATATAATTAAAAATTGCGATATTTTTTACTACTTATTTCAAGTCTTTGGTAAATAAAGATACTTTTCTTAGCTAAATTTTTATATAATATAGAAGTTAAAAATAAGTATATATAAGTAAAAGAATAGTTTAATTTCGACTCAAGCCAACGTAATATTAGATTAATTACATTGGAGATCTGGGTATAAAATAATAAGAATTTTTATTCGAGTCGGTAAGTTTACGAATCGTTTAGCGTTAAACATTATACATTTTCAGTACAATTTTCATTTCCATTAATAATAAAAATATTATTTAAAATGCTCATTAGAACATTTAATATTATTAGAAACTAATAATCATTAAACATGAAAAATAAGTTAAAGTAATATATCGAAACATAATTCTTAAATTGTAATATATGTACGAAATCTTAATCACTATTATTACTGTAACTCACTACAATAAAAAAATGTCTACATAAAGGTAGTCCCCTTTTTTATTATTGGCAGACATTTTGTAAATTAAAAACTTGAATATGAATGTCAGTTATTTTACCGACTCGTATAAAATTAATGATTAAATCTTTATTAATGTTTGGGACAAACTCCCACATGAACGTTGCCATGGGCTGCATTTGGGGGAATAGGTATAGGATTTTCTTTGATGCGAATGTTTCTAATGCATCCAGAGTATCCCCTTTTGGACTTGACACCTCGGACCCTGGACAGGGCTCTCTCGTGGCCTCCTATGAACAGGGCCGACTTGGTATCCGTAGTTGCGGACACACCTAGTCCAGGGTTGGAGAAGTGTCCATCCACTCCTACAGTAACCACGTGACTTGACTTGACAGCTGTAAAATAAAAGTTGTACATATAGGTAAGTACTAAAATTCTCTAATAAATAAAAATAAATAAACTGAGAGACACCAGATTTCGAAATTATAGATTAATTTTAACGGAGCACGGCATGTTACTTTGTAGCTATCTAATGGTAAGCAGACCAATAAAGTCCATGAACGGCGTCTATCATTACATTAGTGTTCGATTTTGATAAATAGTCTGGACGCTAATCTGTGGTCATGACCTTTGGTCAGATCAGTCAGTGAAAATGATTTTGTAAAATTGTATAATAATTGTGAACAAATAATTGTTTTGTTTTCTAACATGGAATAGTGTTCTTGCTCCGCCAGTGAGTATGGGCGGCCTATTAGAAATCCCATTTACATATGTAGTGTTTGTTCGCCATTATTAGGCGCCTACAAGTGATTTGTCGCGTTGTGTGTTGTTAATATTAAATGGTTCCAACGACGTATTTTACGTGGCTTAGTGCTTTTGGTTCAACATCGAAGTTATTGCATCCCTTGGGCTTGAACAATCTTCATCCCTTGGCCTGGACGAAGATTGTTCCCCGGCTTCTCGCACAATTAGACTGTTGCTTAACAGCATTGGTGGTTCCCACTATGCTAAACATGACTCCCCAAATCCATAAGAGTGCCCATAATTATAAAATTATAAACGTATTTATAAGTCAAACAGAATATAGCCATTGTCGCCATATTGTTCTTACTTTTTGAGCATTGATTGCTTATAAGAATTTTGTTCTCAATTTATTGTTTTGGTTTAAAAATGTTAATTTATTTTTTATTTCGAAAATATAGTCTAAAATTTCCTTTTTAAATAAAAACTGGTTTTTGAGATATTAATATTTGGAATATAAAAAATCTGTTTTTACATGGATAAAAGCGGTACGATATGCCTTGTTAAAAGTGACTAATATAATCTAATATTATTTTTGTGTATCTTGCAACATGGTAATAAGAAAACAGTATTATTTTATAATGATAAAATAAAGATACGCGAAATCTCATAAATTGTAGAGTTTTTTAGATTATTGGACCCCAATTTTCACTTCGCTTTGCGTTAACCAATAGAAACGCTTGCTTGTGACAATGACATGTCAACTTCGAATTATATTAAAAAAAGCCTGTTTTCTTTGCTATTGTCATAATGGCATCACACAAAAATAATAGACTAAAATTTTCAATAATAGTACGTTTTTTCTGTACCTATTTTTGACATGGTCTGTGTGTTTATAAAATATAATATGTATTATATAGTTGCTTCTGGTACACATAGTACAAGCCTAGAGCTTAGTTTGTTACCAGAGCAATATGTGTAAATTGTCCTATATAACCAGTTATTTTATTGATAAAACGAAATTACTTTATTTACTATTACTTATTTTAGACTATATTTTCGTAACAACAAATTAAAATTTACTTTTTTTTATTTTTTCGAGTAAGGTTTGATAACCGATTTTATGATTTACCACTTCCGTTTTATACTTTAATGCATAGCTGTTAGGTGTGACGCTAAGGTCTTAAATAAAAATTAAAAAAAAAGTTTTTTGTTGATATAATATTTACCAGCGAAAACTTGTTAATAGCTTTAAGTTATATTTTAAGTAATTTACATTGTTCTAGATCTAGCTGATAGTTTTCCAATACTAAATAAATAAAGAAAACTTACCATGAACTCTATGCCAGTTTCCATCGCACAAGGAGTACTTGTCTCCCAACTTGAAGCTGGCCTGGAACGGTCCCTTTCCATTCTCGACATTTACGACCACCTCATTGTCGATCAGTTCCAGAACCATGAAATCCCGTTTGCCGTGAACACTCAACAGTAAGCCAGAAGAGTTACGTGGCTTGATCTCCATTGATATTGCCATCTCACGACCTACTTTGAAGTTTTCTCTGAGCTGAAATTAGAAATAGTTGAATTTTTACCAGTCTTAAGACTGAGTTGCACTTTATAAACTATCTCGAAATTCGACTTTTTATTACTTTAACTTTGGTGTAACTCAGGCCAAATCTAATATGCGGGTGTTTTTTTATATTATTTTAGTACGTTTATACATGGTGATCCTGTACTATTGATCAGATCAAAAACAAATCACAAATGTGTTATGTGCTATTAATGTGCAAAAGTGTACTATTTTTTTAGAATAATCATACATAAAGTAAATGTGAGAAGTGTAGCATTTCCGTAGTTATCTCAAATAATCCCACAATCTCCGATAAATCAGCTACGACGGTGGTGATTAAAAATCCCTCCGCTGGGTACCCTGGGGCTGTCTAGGCGCCTGTGATGATATATATATATATATCTCCGATAAAATGGAGGTACCTATTTTAATGTCCATTTCTCTTTTTCTTCTTCACTTGATACTGGCAGGACTAACCCGTGTGTTTGCATACGGTCATGTCTTCATTCCACATTCCCACCTAGTTCTTTCCCAATTCCTTTCCATCTTATTATCTTTCTTTCGCTAATAATACAAATTAACTTAAACCTACTAGTTTTGTTTCCCTGCTTTTTACCCATAGAATACTATTTGATATAAAACGACGGTGTTCTTACTCGCAAATATCCTCCGGGTGGCCCAAAGAAGACGCCATCTTCAATGTCGTCGCTGCACTGTAGGGCGTTCTGCTGCAGCCGTATGTCGGTCACAGGAATGCCATTCATTTCTAGTCCTCTCAGGCATCCCATGAATGGCTTGTAGAAGTTCTGAAAAGCAGTATACTTTTAAGGACATCCTAACAATTTTGTTACTTTTATGACATTTCGAGTTTTTGTAATAATCTGTTAATGAATAAGTCCAATAAAGAAACAATTTATTAATGGCGGTCTGGTACTATAGTACGGCCAGCAAAGAAGGCTGTAAATGGAAATTTTAATTTATTACTAGCTTTTGCCCGCGGCTTCGTACGCATTAATAAGTTTGATATAAAAAAAGATACTTAAGTAGTAGATACTTTAAGTAAGTACCTTCTAAATCATTTATGTAGTCAAAATATTTACATAAAATGTCAACTTTTAATAAATAAATAAAAAAAAATCATATATATACAAGGTGAATTTGAATGGGTGTACTTTGGGCTAATATGATTTTCTACTGATCAAATCGAACAACTTCTCCCATGGAACCATGTGACGCAAATGAAAAAAAATTTTGGCTTCCCCATACAAATTGGTCATTTTAACATTACTAATTTGTATGGAGAAGGCAAATTTTTTTTTAATTTGCGGCACATGGTTCCATGGGAAAAGTTGTTCGTACTCATCAGTAGAACCCCATATTAGCCCAAAGTACATCATTTCAAAGTCACCTGTATAAGCATATGGTTTTTCTCTTTATTTTATTAGAACAAGTCAAGTGACTTTGTATGTATCTAATGGTGAGCATACCTACAAAGTTAATAAATACAATTCATTGTCTATGACCTACTATGCCAGCTAATGTTAGTTTGCATTACATATAATATCCCCGCTGTTTATTGTCAAATCAACTGCTTGTTTGGTAACCACACTCTGAAAGGAGTGATAGTCTCCTTAAAACTCACAGACTAAAACCGACGCATGCCTAAGTCACTTGACGGTTTAGCATCTGAATGGGCGGTGTAACGAAACCGCTCGGGTCACCCAGCGAAGTTATAGACTTCCCTCTATAAATATCAAATACTAGTTATGCCCGAGATTTCACCCGCCGTGGTTAGCTGATTCCATTAATATGTCAATCATTATCTGCCATACAAGGGAGCCACCAAGAGTATGGCAAGAAAAACACTGCTATAGACTATATATATACAGGGTGAATTTGAAAGGATGTACTTTGGGCTAAGATGAGGTTCTGCTGATCAAATCGAACAACTTCTCCCATGACAAATGTGTCGCAAATGAAAAAATGAAAATTGGCTTCCCCATACAAATTGGTAATTTTATAATTACTAGTTTGTATCGAAAAGGCAATTTTTTTGGTGGTGCGACTAGAGTAGAAACTGCAAAAACTTGTGAAGCTACTGATGTAAAATAAAATATATTCCGTGCTTGAAATATATACTTGACGAAACTCTATTATTAGCAAGTAGTTTGTGAGTTTATCGAAAACAAACAAACAATACCATCTTTTCAATCAAAAATCAAATCTATTTATTTCAAGTAAATCTTTACAGATATTTATGAAAAGTCAAAAAAAAACTACCTAGGTTTTACCTAGAGGTCTAGAGTGCGTTTGGTTATGCTGCTATATATAAAATCATTATAAATAAATTAATAAAAGGTGGCATTAAATAAAAATAAAAAAACTACCGAACCAAACGCACACTACATAAACCAACTAGCGTAAGCTTTTCTCTTTATAATATTAGTTTAGACATAAATATTAAACTTACTTGTAAATTACTTCTAATCATATCATTAAGATAATTAAGTCCTCCGTAATAGAATGGTGGATACAGAGTCATGCTCCCAGCACACTGACCCACAGCCTCGCCCACGAATTGGTTATCAGCGGACAGTTTGCATCGGTCCTTAGAATCTCGCGACAGGGTTACGTTGTGCCAAATACTGTCGTTGTATGCCGCGATAGACTTTACTAAGGCAATTTCTTCACCACATTTCATTGCTAAGTTCAACTGTAAAGTGATAGATATAAGGTTTAGTATTGCTAAATTCATATAATAGTTTTTTTTTAATATGTAGGACAATTTACACATATTACTCTGGTCACAAACTAAGCTCTAGGCTTGTACTATGTGTATTAGAAACAACGATTTTTTTTTTATTATACAGGGTGTCTCAAAAGAAATTTTATATTTAGTGGATTGATTAAAAAAAAAGGAAGCGGTATATAGAAAAAATGTTTATTTATTGTTAAAATACACTTTTTGGGAATTCATTTCTTAAAAATAATATCGTCTAAATGTAAACCCTCACGTTGTTGGCACTCATTTAATCGAACAATAAAATTACTTATGACTGCTCGACAGGTGGAGTGAGGGATGGCTGCCATTTCGTGACGGATATTTTCTTTCAAATGCGCCAGTGAAGTTGGTTTATTGGCGTAAACTTTAGATTTAAGATAACCCCATAGGAAAAAGTCCATAGGGGTTAAATCTGGGCTACGTGGAGGCCAATTTATGTCACCTCTCCGGGAGATCAATTTTCCTGAGAAAATTTCACGAACACGTGGCAGAGATAAATTGGACGTGTGTGAAGTTGCTCCGTCCTGTTGAAACCATGTTCTTTGGTTATAGCCAGGAAAGTTTTGCAGTTCAGGTACCAAGAAGTTGTCTAACATCTCCACATAACGCTCTGAATTGACTGTAACTGTACGCCCCATTTCGTCTTCAAAAAAGTAAGGGCCGATAATTCCTCGCGCCGACATGGCAGCCCATACGGTCACTTTAGGCGAGTGTAGGGGTTGCTGATGTTTGCGTTTCGGATTGGCTGAACTCCAGTAGCGGCAGTTTTGCTTATTTACGTGGCCATTAAGATGAAAATGAGCTTCATCCGAAAACAAAATGTTGGTAAACGTTGAAAATCGCTCAATCATCTGATTTACGAAATTAAGCCTCTGACCGGCATCTTGGGGCTTTAATTCTTGCACCAATTGAATTTTGTAGGGGTGCAGCTTTAGATCTTTGTGCATAATGCGATGTAATGATGATCTATGCACATTTAAAGCACTCGCGCGCTTCCGAATTGAAAGGTTCGGGTCGTCACGTACAGACTGATTAACACTCTCCACGTTTTCTACCGTTCTTGATGACCTAGGTCGCCCGGATTTTGATTTATCCAGCGTTGATCCAGTCTCTTCAAACTTTTTAACCCAATGTCGAATGAGAGGAAGGCTTGGCGCATCATTTAAGTGGCGAAAACCTCGAATACTGCAGAATTTTCTACGCGCGACAGTTGCCGAATCACCGTTCTTGTAAAACTCTCGCACGCACAACGCGCGGTCTGCTCCCGAGAAACGCTCCATAGCGACTGAATTCCCAAGAGCCAAGCTACTAATTGACATAACCCCCGCACCCCTCAAGTACGCAGCGTTCACGCAGTAAGCTAAACAAATATAAAATTTCTTTTGAGACACCCTGTATTTTATAAACACCCAGACCATGACAAACTGTGCAAAAAGGTACTAATGCTTTTTTGCCATGGGTGGGAATCGAAACCACGTCCTCCGGATATAACGCCAAAGGCGCAACCAATAGTCTACGGAGGCGTAATTTTGCGACAAGAGACAACGCGATAAACTTTAGGGCGATTTATTCACACTTTATTGCTGAGTTCAGAAGTAATATTATAGAAATAGGGTTTAGATTTTCTGTATTATACTTTCACGGTCGACTACCTCCTTGGTTTAGTGGTTACGCCGTTAGCGTTGTATCCGTAGGTCGTGAGTTTGATTCCCACCAAAATAATATTAGTTACGTTTTCCACAAGTAAATGTACAGTACAATGCACCTACTGTACAGGAAAATATACCAATATTCCAGTTTTTATTGGTTGGGCTGTATTTTTTTAATGGAGTCGGTATGTGAATTTATGTCTATATGATGTTAAGCAGGCCTACAAAGTCCATGAATGGTCATTTAATACATAGCTGTTAAATAATATTGATTGCTCCCACTATACCGGCTAAATTGTGTGGATTAGAAATTTGCGACGACATGGACGTATTTTCATTCTCGCTGCTTTATCGTCAAATCAATCGCGCTATCTCCGGTAAACCGGTGAGGCCAAAGACTAAAACTGAAACATGAATGGGTCACTTGATGGTTTTGCTTCTGTATAGGCGGTGGTAACGAGTACGGTCGGTCGACCTTACGAAGTTATAGAGGCCTTCCTCCCACCTAAATATATAAAATATATTATTATCGTTGTCTATGTCGCCGCCCAGTTCGTAACCGCATAATTTAGCCAACATAGTGTAAGCGATCAATATTGTAACAACAATGTCGATCAAGACCCCATTAATGGACTTTGTATGTCTGCCATGCTTCATTAAAAATAAATGTAGATAATCAAATACTTACATGTCCTGCTTGCATGTAAAGAGTTAAGAAGTGTTGGTGGGAATTGTCAGTGGCCGCATAGAAGATAATGCCGCCATCTTCGTCGAACGTTCGCAGAGACAAACTCAAGTCGAATCCATCCCGTTGTCGACCCGGAAGCTTGTCGTACTCTATGCGACTGTCGTTTCTAGTGCCTATTACCACAAAAAAATATTTATTCTATAAAAAAATAGGGGATATACCGGCTGATAAAAAATAAGTCTATTCCTTATGGAAAGCGACCAACATTTTTTTAATAAAAATTTTTTATACCATTTTCAAATAAAATTAATAATTATCTGTCACTTTATTATAATTTCGTTCGTTATTAAAATTATCAACTACTATTATAGTAAAGTATACTTCTATATTAATATAAAAAGCTGAAGGGTTTGTTTGGTTGAACGCGCTAATCTCAGGAACTTAGAAATCGAATTGAAAAATTCTTATATTGTTGGATAGCCCATTTATTGAGGAAGGCTATAGGCTACATAACATCACGCCACGACCAATAGGAGCGAAGTAACAATTAAAAATTTTGCAAAATCGGGAAAAAATATTCCTTTTGAAACCGTACGGTTAAAGTTACGCAGACGAAGTTGCGCGGATCAGCTAGTGATATATATTAGTAGCAGGCCTCCGATCCGTGGGCCTATCGCGTAACTGCAATGGTCATCGTAATCATGGGCGTACCCAGCATTTACTTAGGGGTGGGGCAAAAGTAAGGAAATTACCATTAAATACCCCATTACGATTCGTAATGGGGTATTTTTTGACATTTGAAGTCCATTAATGAACATCAAAACATCAATTTGTATCGCAGAACGCAATGGGAATGGAAACCCATATCATTGTAAATGAATCTCATTGAACGAACAAATGTGATAGTTAAATGTCATACAGATTAGAGCGATCGCGTAACCTTATTGACAGTTGAGAATGATATTCATTGCCATTTTAAAACGCCAAATAAAGCAGGTTACTCTTGTCCAGTCCGCATCAATTTATCCCATAATAATCTATAGTTAATGCTTCCCGTTTATATAAAAATTAAAACACAATAAATAAAAACTTACCAAACCGATATCCTTCAACAGGATTTCCTCGCATATAATTCTCGTCAAATGCCAATGCGCAGCCGTGTTCAGGTATCGGTGGCGGTCTTAAGGTGGCAGGCCTAATAGGTTTGCTCGGCGCCTGAGTCGGCACGAGAGCATGCGTTTGTAATGGGGACGAAGTAGGCATATCATTTCGACCCATCGGGAATGCTGAAGAGTTCAAACAAAAGTATAAGAAACCGCCACGGCCGAAATAAACCCGCTCAATTTAGAATAGTTTCACTACTTTGTTACTTTTATTTTACAAAATGAGACAGGAAGAAGACGAAGGTCTATCGAAACGTGTTTTAAAATTTAATACATTAAAGTAAGAATAAAATATGGAAGTTGTCTAGGGCCTAAAATCAACTGTAGGCAATGATCATATTAAAATTTCATTTGAAAGGCGATATTAGGCCTAAGGCTACTTTCCCTGTGGTATTCACTTTTTTAAGTTATTTTTTATAATATAGTTTATTTTTATAATTCATACAAGTTAATGCATGAAATAGTAGGGCTATAATGTTTACATTATGAAAATTCAATACAATTTCTTATTTATATGGCCTCTCGCTTTTCGCAAATTTTGCCAGTGTCTAGTCGTGAAATTATGAAAATTACTTGGAATGGAATTCTTGCCTAAGAAGCCAGGAAATGGATTTGCGAACTCGAACCTCTAAAAACGTCTAAACCATGCTTTCAGTAATATTAAAGGTTTATTATAAAAAAGAAAAGAATATATAGAGATTCAAATATTACTTACTCGTTCCTAATTAAATAGTCAACTAAAGTACGATTTTAAATATCTTACCTTAGTTGTCATTTCAAAAGTTTTTTTTTTATATAAAGAGACTAAGGGGCTTAGCATAACCACATAGATATAGTTTGACGGTCGATAAAATGAAATTCATGAACAAACATTCATTCATAAAATCAATATGTATCGATTTTGTCGATTTATCGAGCCTATCGATACTTTTGTGCTAAGGCCTTTTGTAATTAAAATAGTAAAATTTAAACCTCCACGTTCTCTTTTTTTTCAAAGCTTTAATGTCACTAAAACAACGTTTAGAAATTATTTGAAATTCGGGTTCGCAAATACAATTCCTGTGCTCTTAAGGTAAATTTTATCCCTGTTCAGAAACACCCCCTTAAACTGAGATAGTTTGTATAGAGTCGCTGCTAAAAAGGTAGACTTACCAACAGTGGTAGCTTGAGATGTGGTCGTAGGTTCTGGAATAAATGGTAATTCATCCACGGGTGGCAAACTTTCATCCGGAGACGATTCTCCTATTATCCACGCGTCATCTAAGGACAACAAATTATTGTTATTGCTTTTATTATTGGCAATTTTACACTATACATACACTCTACCTGTTAGATTGTTCTTCTTCTTTTATCTAAATGGCATTCTACGCTTTAAGCATAATTTTGCCAATGACAAGTTGTGGGTAGATTAAAAAAAAAAAATATTGTACGGTAAAAGTGGGATAATAGGATCTAAATGAATAGGGAAAGGACTAGGTTAGAATTAGGAATGGCCACATGACCGTATGCAAACATACGGTATAGTGATACTAGTGTCAAGTGAAGGAGGAAGAAATAATCAACAGTAAAATGGGTACCGCCATTTTACTGAAGATAAAGGGACTCGTTGAGATAGCACAAACACCAAGATCACTGCGTAAATACTACACTTCTTACACTTAATATTACTATACGAAAACTTATTTTACAAAATTAGTACACTTTTGCACAATAATATTCAATAAAATTAAATTTGATAACTGTAATAGACACGCGCGTCTACAATCTTCGGGCTACCCTCAAAGAATCTACCTGTTAGATTATTATATATTAGCTTAAGTTATATTTTTTATATTATATTAAGTGATGGCTTCTACGCGTTATGCGTAATTTTGCCAACGTCAAGTGTGGGTTTATATAGTAAAAGAGGAATAATGGGATGGACAGCAATAGGGAAAGGAAACCTGTTAGATAGTAGGATGCAAAGCGTACGAAAGAACTAAACCTGTCATCGGTCGACGTCACTCGTGACTGTACAAAATGTCTATCATTCCATGAGTCTCTTCTCTTGCTATAATTCAGTTTCAAATAAATTATACTGGGTGTTTTTTTTCGCGGTGGCGAAATTTTTATATTTTGTTCTATGATGAAAATAATGAAATACGTAGGTATTTTATCCCTTAAGTATCGCCCATACAAAAACAGTATGATAAATTTACTAAAAACACAAAAAAGGTCTACAAATCACTTTGCTTGATACAAAGACAATGGGTGCGTTTTGTTAGCTGGTAATGTTAGCGCGGCGCTAGTAATGGTCCTTTTTTTTGGAAAAAATATCAAAAAATAACAACATCTGACGTTAGTAACAGTCGTTTTTTGTTAACTGTACTGTAACTGTTAACAATAAATGTTAACATTTTTAGCATCGCGTTGGAGGTGAATTTTTATTGTTAATTTTTGACAGATGTCAAACAATCCGTATTTTCATGCAAATGTATTAGGTTATTAATCTTAAAATTATCTTTCGAACTATAAATATTTGGTTTTCTTATATACTTTTGTTTAATTTATGTGTTTAATTACTTTGTAGATTTTAGTTTTTTATTTACTTTACTGAATAATGGAGAAAAAATTATAAAAACATTAATTTCTGGAAGAAATCATAATTTCTTCCAGAAATTAATGTTTTTATATTAATGATGAAATAGATAATGTTTATTTTTAAATTCGGTTTTTTTTAGTTTATTTATTTATTCAAAATACTAAATAAATAAATACTAACAAATGTTAACATGATCTAAATAAAACGCCAAAACAGCTGATTTTCATGCTAGCGCGAAATACTGGTACGGGTTAGCTAATGAAACGCAGCCAATGTATTCGTTAAAGTAATTTTACCCATATAGGCGTTCATATGATATTATGATTTAGATTGATTGTTTCCACTATGCTAGCTTACCTGGATGGAATCCGCCAGTAGTGGTAGTAGTGCCGCATCTTCCGAACGTCAGGCTACCGTTCACATGCGGCTCCAAAAGATTGTAGATTTTGCCGTTAATCGTCATATCACCTAGAATTCATTATAAAATATTTGTAACGTATTGTAGGTATGGTATATTATTCTTTATATAAAGTTCTAGAAAAAAGAATTAAAAAGACAGTTTTAAAGTTAAAGTATTAACCAAAGAAAAAGGAATATTAAAAAAATGTTTTGAATTGGTTTATGGATCAACATCAAGCCTAACCTATTTAAATTTTTTTTTAATATGTAGGACAATTTACACATATTGCTTTAGTCACAAACTAAGCTGTAGGCTTGTACTATGTATACCAGAAGCAACGATATAATACATATTATATTTTATAAACACCCAGAGGATGACAAACTGTACAGAAAAAGCGTAGGTACTAATATTTTGTTGCCATGGGTGGGAATCGTACCCACGACCTCCGGATACAACACCAAAGACGCAAGACCACTAGTCTACGGAGGCTGTAATTAAAAATAAGTTTCTAAATCGGTTTAGATTTGAAGGAGACCTGAAGTTAAATCGCCTAAAACGATGAAAATGAGAACGTCCGCTTTTAAAATACTTTAAAAATGATACAAAACTTACCAATACAACCAATGAAAGGTGACCTGTTGCCCATTTTGACACTCAGAACATATTTCGGTTGAATTCCACCAACAAACAGTACTCCGTCCAAAATATGCAACGAGGCGGGCGACGCGTCCGTTCTGAAATAAACATTATTATTAACTTTTATTTTGTATTTTCGTACACACATAATATGCAAGTATTCTCTTGTATAAAAATGAACGCTATTTGAGTTCTAAGTTAGCCTTGTGGCATTTATTTAATATACTGTATTTCAATTGCTTATATTAACTGTTGAACTACTAGATTTTTTTCCCATTATTTCACCTGTATGCATTTCTTTTAAGTTAAACTATACAGACTAAGTAAATTGAAATGAAGTGTAGGGAATAAAGTAGTTCTAAAGTTGATCAAAGTCAAAGTAAAGAAAATTTGTATTGATCAAAATTGGGATTGTGTAAAGTGCACCGCAGTAGAGCAAATTGATGTGTTCCAAATATAAGTGTAGTAAAGTGAACTGAAGTTAGGGAAAGAAATATGAGTGGTGTGTTCCCGACTAGATTCATAATTTACTCTACACGAGAACACTGTAGTAAAGGAAATAAAGTAAATTGGTGAAGTAAAATGTAGTGAGTAAAGTAAAGTGAAGTGTAGGTAGTGGATTGAAGTGAACTAGAGTAGAGAAAAGGAGGGAAGTTAAGTAAACATAAGTCAAATGGAATTAACTCGTTGGAGTGAAGTCAATTGAAGTTAAGTGTAGCAAGTAAAGTAAATGAAATTCTCCAATCCACTGGAGTGTAGTGGAGTAGAGCAAAGTGAAGTAAAACTTAAGTCAAGTGGAATGAATTTGTTGGAGACAAGTATTGTAGTAAAAGGGAAACAAAGTAATTGAAGAATTGAAGTGAAGTGTAGTGAGTAAAGTTAAAGAAATTCCTCAATTTACTACACTTCGTTTTCCTTTCCTACACACTGCTTCAATTTTCTCCACCAAGTCCAATATAATATCAGATAGATATAAAGTCACATGCCGCGCTCCAATAAAAAAAAAGGAAATACTCACCCAAACTTATCGAAGTCGTCCACGACCATACTGAGTTGTTTACTGTTGTGTGTGGCCGTCACCACGTGCCAGTTACTGTCATTATACGTGTACACTCCCGTGTCTAATTTCTCGCTTTGACTCATTAATACTAATTTACCTGTTCAACAAATAAATAATATTATTTGAAAATGGTGAATTTGACAGATTTTACTTTGGGCTAATATGACTTTCTACTCATCAATTCAAACAACTTTTCCCATGGAACAATGATGGAAAAGAAGAAATAAGGTTTCTCCATACAAAGTAATGCTACACTCTAGTAATGTTAAAATTACCAATTTATATAGAGAAGCCTACATTTTTTTTCTTTTGATGGAACCACCCATGGAACCATGCATATGGTAACATGGGAAAAGTTGTTCGATTCGATCAGTATAACCACATATTAACCCAAAGTACATCCGCTGAAACTCCGGAGACACGAGTCAAATAGACCAACACTATCAAGTACCTTGGGGTGTATCATCGACCGACTACTGCGCATGGCCGCTATGGCCGAACATCTAATCAATCAGTCCCACAGGGCTTGAGCTCCGGAATTCGTTTTTTAACAAAATTCCGGAATTCTTACATATTTCAGTATCGTTTGTTATACCGGAATTTCGAAAAAAAAAAAATGTCACGGTTTGATGTATCGCATCATTTCAACAGCTTGAACGCACTTGCCGTTCTTGAAATTTCACTACCAACCAAATTTCTAGTACTTCATGGATCAGGGGTCCTACCGGGAAGCAACGACACTCCCATCGACGTGTCGATCGATAGAAATCGAAACTCAAATGTATGGGATTTGACATTTCTCTTTAATCGAGTACTTATACATTTTTATCGACGCGTCGATCGGTATGTCGATGTAGCTTCCCCTTGTATAACATTTTTAAAAGAAACCGGAACTGAATAGCTTAATATTAGAACCCAATACCGGAATTGAAAAATGGTCCGATGTTCAAGCCCTAATATTAAATAATATGTAAGTCCTTCTAATATTATAATAGTAAAAGTTTGTTTTTACTAAAAACTTTTTATCGAGCGAGAATTTTGACACTTGCCTTGGGCGCCCTGGGCAATGGCCCAGTTGACCCATACGTAATGCGACTGAGTACAAAAGTACCCAGATGTATAAAATTATTAACTTAATAATGCTTACCCTTATCTAAAGAAAGCGATATACTTCCGCTATTGATAGTTTGGTGTCTAGAGAAGTAGACGAACAACAGCCCGTCTGGCTCTGAAGTCTTAAACTTCAGTGTTATTTGGAATTCTTCGAAGGTCGTTATGTTGTCATACCTCCAAAAGCTATCTTCACCGTTCAGAGATATTAATGATGCAAACTAAAACAATATAACAATTACGTGTTATTTTTATACGCGTTATATGCGGAGGTCATAGGTTCGATTCCAATTCATAATTAAAATAATATGTTGTTAAATATCCTAACAAAAAAACAGTAGCAATAAGTTTAAAGTTAAGTAGTGGTGGCCTAGTTGGTTAGACCTTGGACTTAAAAACACTTAGGTTCCTGGTTCGAATCCCGGTGTGTACCAATGAGTTTTTAATTAAAAAAATTATGTACATTTGTTTGACAACACCACTATAGTGCCTCGGAGAGCACGTTAAGCTGTCGGTCCCGGTTTTACTATACCAACTTATGAAACTGTTTATTGAGTCTATTCAAAACATCGCGACGATCTAGCCACTTGTTCGGTGTAGACTCACACCATCGGCTACGACGAGGTGGGATTAAAACCTCTCCGCTGGGTACCCTGGGGCTGTCTAGGCGGTCTCGGGCGCCGTAAGGCACCCGTGATGATACATACACATACATACATGTACCAGAAAGAACGATTGTAACTCATTAATAAATATATTTATTATAAACACCTATAGTATTTGCGCTGTAGCATGGTGCGGGTGACAGTTGCCTGTATGACGTTGACTAGGGATGTGACGTTATGCAATTATTTTTTATCGCTAACGATACTGGCAGAATAAATCTAGTTCTCTTTAATATAGTCATCATTAATAATATCCGTCACAGATTCAGGTGATGAATTTAGTGATAATTCAGATGTTCTTGACTCTGATATGACTTTAGACGAATATAAGGTATTTTTTCTTAGCAACCTTTTTCTATATGTTTTGTTGTTTTATTGATTTATAAACTTTTTAACAATAAAAATTTAACTACGCACAATATACGTTTTTTATTAAAAACATCGACTATCCATCGTAGCAGTACATCCCATCACTAAATAAGACTTTGGCGTTACGTTATACGCATAACACTTTGCTTAATTTTTCTTTCATTTTGATTTTATTTGTAGACTAGAACATTCTGGTTGGGTTTAATTTAATTTACTAGTTATTAAAGATTTAATATATTACGAATGTGGTACAGCTGAAATACTAAGTAAATGGCTGCAACTTTCAAGAGTGAAACGAAACGTTACTGAAACTGTCACCCGCACCATGCTACAGCTCAAATAATATAGTACAAGGCAAATAGTAATTTTAATAAATGTAACACCAAGCAAAACGAAGTTGCGTCATAGTAAGTTAAAAACATATATACAGGGGACGAAACCAGATTGTTGGTCAAAAAACTGATTTTGCTGACTCTATTCTTTTAAATAACTGATTTTTACTGACCATGTTTCTAAGTAAATACTACAACAACTATTAATGCTGTCCTTAAGATTTTGCTAGTAGTAATGACACAAACATCTCGTACTTCTCATATTACAACTTGGCTGTTTGTCATTATTTTTATGTTGGTACATAAAAATCTTTTAGTTCTACCAATAATATTCTATTAATAGTTTGAGTTTCCGAAATCCAACAAAAAAAAATGTGTTCAACCGAAAGATTAATAATAACAAATGGCTGACAAACAATATAAATATGGCAAACAGTTTTAGTCATTTGCATTAAGTCATTTTGGAACTCGATCGCGATAACGCGCAACTGGAGTGTTCTTAAGTAATCTTTCAGGAGTATTTAAACCATTTTTCTAACATAACTGACAAATTTTGCAAAAAACTCAACTTTTCTGACCAATGTACAAAAAACTGACTTTGTCTGATATAACTGAGCAGTTTCGATACAAAATTGCTTTCTCCATATAAACTAGCAATGTAAAATGACCAATTTGTATGAGGAAGGCAACATTTTTTTCATTTGCAATATATGGTTCCATGGGAAATTGTTCGATTTGATCAGTAGAACCTTATAATAGCCCAAAGCACATCTTTTCAAATTTACCCTGTATATAATAAATTTAAGGAGGTATGTGTTTCAACCAACCTGGCATCCAGTTCTGATTCCAATGGACTCCAAATTTTCAGTGAGATCAACATTTTGTCTATCAATAGCTATTTGCCGTAAACATCCATCAAACCCTTTATTGGTCACTTGTATAATACCATTGTTGTTGCCACCGAAGTTCATGTTGTCTATGTTTCTAAGATTTATCTCGCCGGTACCGATTTCCTGCTTAATAGGCGGATCGTTGTCTATAATGAGAACGCCGCCTCTTTGGTAGCGTTTTGCGTCCAACTTATGCCATTTTCCATCGTTATATTTCTTTAATGTGCCGATTATTAATAAGTTATCTGGGTCTCCGAGACAGATCTGAAATAAAAGTAAATAAGGGATATGGAAAGGCGCAAGTGATATAAAGTTAAATATTTGCAGTGGATGCCAAACTAGAGATCGGAAATTCGGGTGAAATTATACCTATCCATATATTTTTTTTCCCAAAAAAAAATGCTTTTCTATTTTTTAAATATATTTTCATATAAACAATACCGGGAATCTGGTACTTTTTATACAAAATTAAAAAAAAATCAGTAAAGATTTTTTTCGGAAAAGTTTAGGTATATTTGTAACCAAATTTCATTTAACTACTAATAACTTTTCTAATAAACTGAGTATGGTAGAACCATAAACAATAATAATAATATACCCGTAAATTAATTAATAAAAACTGCATTATGTAACCCAGTAAACATTGTTATGTGAAAAATAAATGTTTTTTATTTCCTGCGTGTAGATACGCACCATATTACTAATCGCCTTATTTAAAAAGGTCGTGAATGTATGGGAAATGTCGGGAGCCTGATCAAACATTTCCCATACATTCACGACCTTTTGGTCCTAACTGTTGCCCCCCACTAAATATTCTTAGATTTTTATGAGTTTTGAAAGCGTTATAAATAAGACCTATATCTAGGCGCGTACGTTTTCCTTTTTTTAAAGTTTTAGTGTAGGAAAAATAATATCAAGCCCTGAAAATCGAAAAAAAATCCTCACATTAAAATAATTCTTATAAAATATCAAGGATAAAATATCAAGGCATACACTCCTCTTAAAACATTTTTTTTTTATTATTGTTTAATAAATGAGGATAGGCAGTTCTGCAAGATCTTACAGTAAAAAAAAAATGCTCTAGTGGAATTTGATAATGTTATGAAAACCACATGTTTTCAAAGTTGTTTTCTATGGATAATAAAAATAACTTTGTACCTAAGCTTACAGTCACTTACTATGATTAAAAAAGTACTTTATACAAAAACTAACCTGCAAGAAGACTTGTCCGTTTTGCATCTGTACGGAGAAGAAACTATCCTTCTCTCCCAGCAGGTATATGAGACCGTCAGGGGCGTAGGTCCTAAAGAATAGCAGGATGTTGTTCTTCTGCGGGTGCACGTAGGTCCGAGCCGACATGGTTACGTGACCGCGGCCATTGAACCTGTACTCCAGGGGACCTGATTGGGAAGTCGTTAGTTTGTCCCTGGAACATTAGATTTTGATGGTTATGGCATGTCAGAAGTAGACCTTATTTCGCTGCAAAATTTGGGTTATGGAAAGACCAATTTTAACACCGCCCCGTAGACGCACTAGGGGCTTCTATTGAAAAGATTGGCCGTAGGGTTACTGACTGCTTTTGGGTGTATTATGCGACCTTTCACTCAATCGACATGAGCGGGTTTACTGCACGCCTGGTGGATTCCCATCACGGGCGTAGTTCAAGCTTTTTTTTTTTTTTTTTTTTTGTAATTTTATGCCCAAAATTTTTGATGAACATATAAAATTGCCAATATCACCTATTATATATAGTAACGCCTTATGTCTCTTAAATTAGTAAGATACGATTTCACAAAATAATACGAGTAGGTACCCTTCATTACTTTTCGGGGGAGGGTTGACACATATTCTATGGTTATTACATTTTTGTATGGGAAAAACGTTATGGTAGAAATCTGCTTAGTCGGTTCGTTTGGGTAAGGGTCCGAAATACTCTCGCTGTATCTTTCGATAAAATTTTTGGAGAAACGGTAAGTTTTTATCTATTATCACACATTTTTGTTTATTATCGATAAAAAAAAATTATTATTTTATGATTTTTAAAAAATAATTCAAAATTTACTTGTATGAAAAATTGTCTTTAAAAAATTGTTTCCATACAATATACGTCTTTATCATTTATTAACGAGGTTATTACACGCACAACGCTTTAACTACATTTTAATAGATATGATGCATTCTGACGTAACGCAAACCTGGTGACATTGAAAACTGACAGACAACTACGTCACTTTGGTAAAAGTTTAGTTTAACTTGGGCGGCGTAATAGGCCTACAGACGATTTAAAAAACAGCCTTTTATCTTATAGGTACATACTTTTAACTGATTGCGTGACTTGTGAGTTTTGAGAGAATGTGTACTTTGTGTGTAAGTATATTTAAGGAGTTTGCAAGTCAAGTGTATGTAATTAATATAGGTAACAAAAAATATATTTACCTTTGCCGAGCCCCTCTCATATTTTCTGCGCTATCAAAGTTCCACAGTCCTACAGGCGTGTTGCCGATCATTAACTCTTCTATCTGTCCATCAAACGCCCTGTACGTTATGCCTTGTAGTCTAGGGTCAGCTGGGGCGCCTCCTACGTACAACTTAGACTTATGGCGGTCAAGATTGAAGATCGTATGTTGACCAAGAAGAGTAGCTTCCTTAGCATGCAATAGCTCAGAACCATCGTCAAGACTTTCACGAATTGTTAGTTTTACGCTGCGACCGACTCTGTAAATAAATGTTATACTGTGAGATCGTAATAATAAAAAAAACAAAAAATCTAGTGTATAATAATAATATGTAGGACAAATTACAGAAATTGCTCTGGTCACAAACTAAGCTCTAGGCTTGTACTTGAGTACCAGAAACAACGATATAATGCATATTGTATTTTATAAACACCCAGACCATGACAAACTGTACATAAAAAATATACATTTTTTTTTTGCCATGGGTGGGAATCGAACTCACGACCTCCGTATACAATGCCAATGGTGCAAGTAGTGGAGTTATGCCTCTGGTATGGTATTTATAATTATTTTTGCCATGCGATAAAAACTAATCCCTGGTCAAAAACTAAGCTCTAGGCTTACAATGTTTGCCAGAAACAATGATATTCATACATATTGTATTAATAAACACGACCTCTCTGAGTGCCTTCTGAATAAATAAATACATTTTGATAAATATAATACCTGTATATACCGCTAGAAATATGCCTGGTGACCGTGAAAGGTTATACTTTAGGCTCTACTAATCAAATAACAAAAATCTTTTCATGGAACCTTGTGTCGCAAATGTAAAAAATAAAGTCTATACAAACTAGTAATGTTAAAATAAACAATATGTACGGGGAAGCCCAACACTAGGGCTAATTATCAAATCAAAAAACTTATCCTTTAAGACCATGTATCGTAAATTAAAAACCAATTTGGTTTATTTAAACAAATTGGTTATTTTAACATTACTAGTTTGGTAATAGAGGAACCATTTTTTTTCATTTGGGACACATGGTTTCATGAGATTTAAAAAAAAAATACCAGTAATGACTGAAATTAGCTTAAAGTGCAACCTTTCAAGGGCACCAGTTAATGTTTCTATTGCTCGTCATTATATTATTTTATAAAAATCATCGCATTTTATTTTCATATTCTATTCTTTTTTGTATAAATGTTTTGTTACCTGTTCACGATGACCTGGTACCACTTATCGTCGGCCACATATTTGTCGCTGCTAATACGAGCCGGTTCTCGTCCAGATTCCTTGTTGCTATCACCGATATCCATTACCAATTGAGGGTAGCCATCTTGGATTTCTAATACCATGAAATCGTCCTAAAATGTACACAACAAATATACTTAAGTGCTTTATTTAAAACGCGACACAAATAATATACTTTCTTGATTACAAATCTGATAGCTGTCACGAGAATCAAGTAATACTTAACAGACTATCTGCCCATTAAAAACTAAAAAAAATACCATCACGAGTGCCTTTATGGCTGCCGAGAACCAGTGTAAATGGTCTCAGGATACCCAGCGGAGGGATTAACCCGTCCTCATTTCGCCGATGGTATTTGGAGGCAACACCTAACAAGTGGCGAGCTCGTTGCGGTGTTTATGATGGTATAACGACGTTGTATACATGTTTCCCTCGGCTTAACCTTGTTATAACTAATTGACTTGTTATACTTAACTACTAAGCTGGGGACGCTTTCATGGGTATTAAATTGTTTTACGCCTCAATTTCTGTTTAATAAAGTGATTATTTATTAACTGCTGGTAGCAAACATTTTCGCCTTTTTAGAATAACTAAAATGAATGTTTTGAAGCTTAGCGATTTATCGCTTATACTTATTAGGTCAGTAGGCCTATTTCGCCGTAACATATTAAGCTAGACTTAAACCATAATGACGTAGTTGTCTGTCAATTTTCAATATCACCAGGATAATGCAAACATTACGTCAGAATTACATCAAATCGATTAAAGTTTAGCTTAGCTTTGTGCGCGTAATTACGCTGCTGGTCTAAATATAAGTAAGACAGTATCAGGATTTTAAAAATCATAATGTAGCCTTTAAACATGTAGGTATATAATAGGGAGCTAGGGCGGCTCCCTATTATATACCTACATGTTTAAAGGCTACATTATGATTTTTAAAATATATAGGCCTAAAATGCTATCCAAATGTTAGAACACAAGATGGCCGCCTGAGAACAGAATATGGCACCAAAGAACATGATTGACATTTCATTTTATAGGCGTTAGAGCGGTTCCAAATATTATACTTACTTTCATGACTTTAAATATTAATATTTACCGATTTTGATTATTGGGGGATAAAGACCAAAACCCTTCAGCAAATAAATATTACATAGCCACATTAAATACCAGAACTTTAAGAACAGACGAAAGTCTAATGGAATTAGAAATTGCTCTCAAAAGCATAAACTACGATATACTTGGACTAAGCGAAGTAAGAAGATTGGGAGAAGAAATTCTAGAGCACGATTATTACATATTTTACTATAAAGGTGAAACAAAAGGCCTTTATGGAATAGGATTTATGGTCAAGAAACACTTAAAAAATTATATCGAGGAATTTATAGGAATTTCTGAAAGAATTGCAGTACTAAACATAAAATTTCCAGGATACAAAGAAAAATGGTCCATAATTATACAGAGGATTCAGACGTAAATGAAATCGAAAAATTTTACGAATATTTAGCAAATGTTCTACAAAAATCTTATAAGAATAGTATCGTAATGGGCGATTTTAATGGTCAAATTGGGAAAAGAGGAATCGGAGAAGAAAAAGTTTTAGGTAATTATGGTCATGGAAAAAGAAGCAAAAACGGAAAACGAATTATAAATATGGCATTAGAAAACAATATGACTATAATAAACAGTATTTTTAAGAAAAAAAACAAGAAAAAGTGGACTTGGATTTCTCCGGGGGGATTGTATAAAAACGAAATAGATTTTATAATATCAAATAACCCTAAAAGTTTTCAAAACCTCGATATAATAAACCATCTTAACTTCAATACTAATCATAGGATGGTACGAGGAACTTTATTTAAATCAGAGAGTTTTAAATCCAGAAAATTTTACTCGCATAATATATACAGTTATAAACCAAACATTCAAGAAACAATAACAACAGATAATAATACACAGAGACCAACCATTAAATCACACATACAAATATCTTATAACAATATGATAAATAGAATATTTTTATTGAATAAAAAACAAACACAAAAAGCATACCAAATTATAAGTGACGAAACAAAACATTTAATGGAACAAAGAAAATTACTAAATAGTTTGAAGAAAGATAAAAATATTTTAAAGGAAATAACAACAATTAGTAAGAAGATTAACACTAATATTAGAAAGGAAAGAGCAAAGAAAAGATTCGAAACAATACAACATCATATTAGAAAAACAGGAGGTATACAGAAGGCGTTAAAAGAACTAAGAACAACTAAAGACTGGATACCAAATTTTAAAAATGTAGCAGGAATAAAAGATACAAAAAGACAAAATATACTTAAAACAGCTACTGATTTTTATCGTAACTTGTACCAAACACAAAATCCCTATGATACAGCGTTAGAATCGAAGAATGAGAAAGAAGCTACCATACCACCAATATTAAGAATAGAAGTAGAAAATGCTATAAAAACTCAAAAGAATTTTAAAAGTCCTGGTCCAGATTGTATTACCAATGAACACCTAAAAATATTAACAGAGGAACATTTAGAAAATTTTACAATTCTCTTTAATAAAATATTAGCAACAGAAATAGTTCCAGAGCAATGGCTTAAAAGTGAAATAATTCTACTATATAAGAAAGGCGACAGAAGCAATATCGAAAACTATAGGCCTATCAGTTTAATGTCTAATGTGTACAAGGTGTTCTCCAAGATAATTTTAAAAAGACTATCAAATTCCTTGGATGAAATACAACCTATGGAGCAGGCAGGTTTCAGATCGGGATTTTCTACATTGGACCACATACACACACTAAAACAACTTATAGAAAAATGCCAAGAATACTCTAAACCACTGTATATTGCTTTTGTCGACTACACTAAGGCGTTCGATTCCCTGGAACACAATTATATATGGAAAGCACTTTATGAACAGGGAATCAACAAAAAATATATTAGAATTCTAAAATATATCTACGGAAATAGCATTGCAGTTTAACTTAAACTCGAGAAAAAAGGCGAAGAATTTCCAATAAAACGAGGTGTCAAACAGGGTGACCCACTATCGCCAAAGTTGTTCTCTGCAGTCCTCGAAGGAGTTTTTAGAGAAATAGAATGGAGTGCGTATGGTGTAAACATTAATGGCGAATTATTAAATCATCTAAGATTTGCAGACGATATAGCTTTAATATCAGATACACCTTATGCACTTCAGGATATGCTTCAGAACCTAGCCTTGTTGAGCAAAAGAGTGGGTCTCTGCCTAAATAAAGCCAAAACTAAAATTATAACTAATAGAGAAGAGATTGATATTATGGTTGAAGATGAAAATATTCAGTATGTCAACACTTATACTTACCTTGGGCAATATATTTCTTTCAATGACCAGATGAATAAAGAGATTGATTTTAGAATATCCAATGCATGGAAAAGATTCTGGTCATTGAAGGAAATAATGAAGAACAAAACATACCGTATGTCGGATAAGGAAAGAATATTTAATACATGCATTTTGCCTTGTATGACATATGGTAGCCAGACCTGGAATTTGTCAAAAGGCAATATACACAGCCTACAAGTCTGCCAAAGAGGTATGGAAAGGAGTATGATAGGCATAACAAGAAAAGATAAAATTAAAAACATAGACATTAGAGACATAACTGGAGTAGAAGATGCCATAAAAAGGGTAAGAACATTGAAATGGAAATGGACAGGGCATATGTTAACGGAAAAAACACAAAAATGGACTAAAAGGTTGACGGAATGGTACCCTCGGGATGGGAAAAGAAAAAAGGGACGACAACACAGAAGATGGGCGGATGAATTTAAAAAAGTAAGTGGCCCGACATGGATGAGATTTGCTTCGGAAAAAAAGAAATGGAAAATGCTGGAGGAGGCTTTCGTCGAAGGACGTACTGATAATTTGTTGTTTGTATAATTGCCAATGTTGAATTTTTGTTACATATTTATCGGTAAATAAAGGCTTATTATTATTTACCGATTTAGTTCTTCTGAGTTTAGTATCCTTCGGGTTGCCCAAGTATAGGAGCATTCCGTTCTTGTTTCTGGTCCTGAAATAGGTGGACACTTGCGTGGATGTGGACATCTCGTCCACGGTGTCGGGCAAACGGGGCTGCAGTGTCGATGTACTGTCGAAGTTAACACCCACATTCACTTGGTTTGCCACTGCTCTTGCCTGCCAAATTTTTATAACATGTTAAAAATATTATACATTCTAATATATATATATATATGTGTATATGTATCATCACGGGTGCCTTACGGCGCCCGAGACCGCCTAGACGGCCCCAGGGTACCCAGCGGAGGGGTTTTAATCCCTCCTCGTCGTGCCGATGGTATGAGTCTACACCGAACAAGTGGCTAGCTCGTCGCGATGTTTTGAATAGACTCAATAACCCATCTATAAACACACCTATAATAAAATTGTTAATTAAAGAAATCTGTACATTGATCTGATAAAAAAAATGGCTGTATGGACTCTAAATCTATACTAATATTATAAAGCTGAAGAGTTTGTTTGGTTGAACGAGCTAGTCTCAGGAACTACTGGTTCGAATTGAAAAATATTTTAAGTGTTGGATAGCTCGTTTATCGATGAAGGCTATAAGGCTACATAACATCACGCCACGACCAATAGGAGCAGAGTAACAATGAAAAATGTTACAAAAACGGGGAAGCAGCCATTTTCATAACTGCATCCTGAAAGGCTACTACCACATCGAAAAACATATCGACGCAGTAGTCTACTTAGGTTTAAAAGAGCTTCCTGAAAGCTTATTATAAGATGTAAACACTTATAATGAAACTTCACAATTTTATACTTTAGAAATTATTCAAAATGGCAGATGTTTTATATCCAAACTAATACAAACTATATGCTCGTCAGAATAGAACTTATATTGCAATTAATTATTTACTGTCTCTATCCTAATTACCTAATCTAGTACTCGACCGCTTCCGTAGACTAGTGGTTGCGCCTTTAGAAATGTATCCGGAGGTCGTGGGTTCGATGGTTCTCATGGCAAAATATTAGTACTTTTTTTCTGTACAATTTGTCATGGTCTGGGTGTTTATAAAATATAATATGTATTATTTCGTTGTTTCTGGTACACATAGTACAAGCCTAGAGCTTAGTTTGTGACCAGAGCAATATGTGCAAAGTGTCCTATTACATATTATTATTATTATAAATATAGTGCTATGAGATCCTGTCAGTGCCTTGGAAATGACCCATAAAAGTTTCAACTGATTAATGCTGAGTTTTAAAACTATTGGAAATATAGATGGGTTGCATTTTGAGAGAAAAAGAGAGAGACAATGTTCTTAGCTATCCATGGGTTCTCCGTGCGGGTCCATTGCGTGGTTGGAAGGCAGGGAAATGTACTGCAGCGTTCCCGAACTTGAAACCTTAATTTTACTTTATAGCCGTTTATGATTTTAAAATCAAGAAAAATATAATTTTATTACTTGTTTTCTAACCGTTTTAAAGTTTATATAGGGAGGTATAAGATTACAAACCTTTTCAATAAGTTCGCTGAGTTTCTTCAGTTTGGCGTCTGCGGCATTTTTAATACTTTCTAGCTTTCTCTGCTTGTCTTCCACCGAATGGAAAGTCTCTGTCATTGTTGGCATTGTGTATTTGATAGTATCGACTGAAATTATCATAATAAATTAGCGTATGCAACCGCTCCGTAGACTAGTGATACAACGCCAACGCTCGTTGCATCCGGAGGTGGTGGGTTCGATTCCCATCCATGACAAAAAATGTATTTATTTTATTTAAAATACTTTATTGCACAAAATTATAAAATACAATTGTACATAGGCGAACTTAATGCCTTAGGCATTTTCTACCAGCTAATTATAATTCTAGTACATTTTTCTGTATTATATCTTAGATTCTGGTGCACATAGAAGAAGCCTAAAGCTTAGTTCGTGACCAGAGTAATATGTGTAAATTGTCATATATATATATATATATATACTTAAACAATTGACTTAAAAACACTAAGATTTTTAAGTCCCCGGTTCAAACTCCGATGTGAATTAAGTGAGATATTATTTAAATAATGTACTTGGTTGATAACACCACTTTAGTGCCTCAGAAAGTACATTAAACTGTCGGTACCAGTTACACAAAATCAACTTGTGACACTGTAAAGTCTTTACAAATATCAAGACTTGTTTGTAGGATAAACACCACTACTGGGTCCCATGAGGCCATCTAAGCATGCCGCAAGGGTTTTTTAGGTGGGAGGAAGGCCTCTATAACTTCACTAGGCTGACCGCCCGGTCTCGTTACCAATTCCCATATAGATACAAAAACCGACCGACCGAGTCCTGTTTTTATTTTAGTCTGTGGGTTTACCGGTTTTTGGAGTACTGCATCGATTTCTTGTCGAGGTAGTAGTCTCTTTTTACAGAGTATCTCTTCGACCTCATCGGTGCTTTCCATCAGGTTTGATTGAGGACAAACGCAGACTGAGTTTATAATTAAAAAAAATATAAACGGTACCACGTAATGCTACGTTTTCCTTTGAGAATTAAATATATTAGGTACTTACTATAATTTTCAATGTTAGAAATCTTCTTTAGGGAATCATCCGCTATTTTAGGTAGTGACTTGGCTCGGATTTGTCCGGCGTTTAGTCCGTCGCTTACTTTAGACATAATGTTCAGAGTACTTCGTACCGTTGAGTTTACATTATCCGCTCTTTCCATCTGATCATCTAAAGTAAACTCCGTGGAACTAGGCATAGATCTAAAATTAAAAAAAAACATGTCAGGTATTTTTATAATACACTAGCTTTTGTAGATTCGGTAGCGTACGTCACATATTTTTATACCGCTTCTAAAATTTTATACACTTGTCTATTAATTTCCCTTGAATTGAAAAATAAAACTAAAAGTTCAACTTCCTACGCCTTTCTCTATTAAATTAAAAACGTGTGACAAATTAAGTGTCACATTTTTGTATTGAGATTTTCATACAATAATGCCATCCATACCTATGCGCTGGATTAACATATAAAATATTATATGTATACATATAATAAAAATGTAAATAAGAAAACAACAGAAAATACCGCATATAAAGGGCCAGTAGGTTTTAAGTAATGTAACAAACAAACAGACAGGGACAAATTCTAAAATTATAGTTTATAAATACACCTGATAGAAATATATGATGCAAAGTTAGATATATTTTAATGACATGAAACTGCTTTAAAATATTTTCGAATTTGTGATTTGTTTTTTCGTATAAAGTTGACATTCTATGTCATGTTTTTGGAAACTAAATAATTTCGTAGGTTACTTTCTAAAACCCAAAATTATACCTATTAATTTGGGTTTTAAATATATAATGAAGGGGCATACGCTATGGTAACCATAGTTAACATATTACCTTTACCTTAATAGAAATAGGTATCTATTCAAGAACATTAGGAAATGGTTTTAATAAACACGCTTATGAGTCAAGTTAAAAGTCAAAGTTAACTAAGTTGCGGGTACCTTACGAACATAACAAAAAACATCATTAGCCAAATAGGTGCAGTTGTTTTGAAGTGATGCGCTTACATAGATTCACCAGTTGATTATTATTTATTTATTTATTTATAAAACACAATATTGTAATTGACAGTACATATTAACAAAATATACTATTAAACTAAAACATTACAATATGAACAAAATATATTATTATGAAACAAAATACATGTTTTGTTAGTTATAATGAGATAAGTACATATTATATCTACATTATTATTATACATTATTTATATAGATTGAGTACTTAAATTGACTTATCCAGCGGCCTTACCAAAGAGCCAATCGATAATCGAATCGAAATACCCATCGAACATCAAATGTATGGGATTTGACGTTTCTCGTCGATCAGGCTCTACCCATAGAGTAAAATTCCTATTCATATTTATCGATGGATGCGGCGATTCGATTAGCGATTGTGTTCTTTGGTCAGGCCCCTGTATAAGTCTATGCTGGGTACTGTTGCGCCACAGAATCTTATACGCTATTCCTCGTTTCGGATATAATTATTTTGGAGTAGGATACTCCAAAATATTTATAAAACTTACAATTGAATGGCATTAATTCCACCATCTGCAGCATTGAGGATAGATTTGGCAGAGGCCAAAGCTAATCCAGCTCTTTGCAAGCCTGGCCTTAAATCTTCTTCAAGAGCACGTTCAGATTTCTCGGCATCTTCGTAAAGATTCAATGATCTCTTATGGGCTGGAGCCACTCGTTCTTGTATGGCGCTATTCTGGAAAACAAATTTTTTAATTATAAATAAATATTAATAATATATAACAAGGTTAAGCAGATGACAACAAGGCCGGACCTGGTGACCTTTATATAACGAGGCTATACTATCATAAACACCGCAACAAGCTCGCTACTTGTTAGGTGGTGCCCCCGAATACCATCGGCGAAATGAGGACAGGTTAATTTCTCCGTTTAAACGGTTCTCGGGAGCCAAACAAGGCACCCGCGAGGTATTTATTTATTTATTGTAAATAATTGGAGCCAGAGTAGTTATTGTGTATGAAAATAGTTTAGGTTGGAGAAAGGTCTATAAATTCGCTAGACCAACCGACTGGTTTCGTTTCCACAGGTGAAAAAAAGTGGCCTGGTCATGTTTCGGTTTTAGTCAGCAAGTTCACCGGTTTCCAGGAGACTACTGCATCGATTTGTTGTTGAGGTGGTAGTCTCCTTTCAGGGTATGGTTACGATATATTATCGAGCCTATTAAAGTAGACTAGTAATGCAAATTCGATTTTGTCGTCACCCATTTCGTAATCGCATCATTTAGCCGGCATAGTGGGATCGATTAAAACTGTTGAACAATAATGTATTTATCGACCACATTTATAGATTGTGTAGGTCTGCTACGTAAGTATATAAACATCGTTTCAGGGACAAAAAAAAAAGTTTTATAACAAAACTTACTATTTTAGTAGCATTTTGTAGATAAGTCTGGGCTTGGTTAGCACCTTTCTTGGCGTCCGTAATTTCCTGAACAATAGAGGAATAGGCCGAAGCAGCAGCGTACGCGTCTTGTGTACGAGAATTATTGCTTTCACGTTCAGCCAATCGCTTCAAACCTAAAGCCTAAAAAAAATAAGACTTTAGTGTTCCAGATATAAAAAAAATAAGACTCCTGTGTTCCAGATAATAAAGCAGTTCGCGTCACGTGCTAACACCATAAACTAGCGTTACCAACAGTTTCATTTAAACTATGCGAGTTTTATTAGCATCGTCAGTATGAGCTTCTGAAACAACCGAGGCTACTTTTTGGCGTTAATTTATGACAAAAAGTATTTTTATTATATTAAATAATTGAAATTAAGCTATATACCACGTATATACACGGTGAATTTGAATGGGTGTACTTTGGGCTAATATTCTACTGATCAAATCGAACAACTTTTCCCATGGAACCACATGTCGCAAATGAAAAAAAAAAAATTGGCTTCCCCATACAAATTGGTTATTTTAACATTACTAGTTTGTATGGAGAAGGGGATTTTTTTTTTCATTTGCGACACATGGTTCCATGGAAAAAGTTGTTCGGTTTGATCAGCTGAACCTCATATTAGCCCAAAGTACATCTTTTCAAAGTCAGTATATAAATAAAATAAACTTATTTTTTAAATTAAACTATTGTTTAAATACAATAATTCAATGAAATTAGAATTATTAATTTTATTAATAACCTTAAATTAAACATATCAAAGCTTATTTTACTTAAAAATCATATATTTTAAGGTTTTATGGTATCTTTATCATTGAAACCGTTATAATTTATAAAAGAATTCATTAAAATCCAATTTATTGATAGATATTTAAATGTAAAGTAACATTTGTTAAAAATTAACACGAAAAAATCACCTTTTAACACGTGTTAAAATTGTTAGATTTTGATGTTAGCTATTCCAATTTGGTTTGGTAAAGAAACTCATGAAGTTAACTTCAGATGTTAACATTTTTTGGGTAATGGAACAAACAAGCAACATTTCGCGCTAACATTTTCTTAAACGGAACGGGCTATCATTTTGAATTTCATAGTGCGCACTCTTGAAATAAAATACTCACCCTATTTCGAAGAGCATTAACATGGTGTTCAGCACCCTCCTTTTGAGATTTAAAATTTGGTAATTCTGTATAAATATTTTGTATTCTATCACCAGTATCTTTACGTAGCTTGTCCAAATCACCTAAGTTTTTCGTTATATTTTTTGAATTTTTTTCAAGCCCGGCTTTGATAGCTACTATATTTGCAATCAATAGGGCGGCACTCTTAAGGTCATCTTTCGCTGCTTCATTAAGCTTAGTTACTGATTGAATTTTATCGTTGAATTTTGATACTCTGAAAGATATTTAATATAAAAATAATTAAAAAAAAACTTATGACAGGTAGTACTAGCTGGCACAGCCGTGTTCTTAATATCGGACTGCTGTCAATAACAGCAGTCCGATATTAAGAACACGGCTGTGCCAGCTAGTACTAATATATTGAGAGTTGAGAGGAGTTTAATAAAGCATACGTTAGACAGATGTCGCATGCGTCGCTCTTACACATATATATCGCGCGCGGTGGCGGGGGCGGCCATTTTAATGTGTTTGTTTGTTGTGGACGGCTGTGGTCACGAAATTGAAATTGTCTTACAATAATAAGAATTTTCTAAATACGTTTGTTGAGTGATTACGTACTTGTGTGTTTGTTGTTTAGAGAAATCTTATTTGAAGTTTGTGAAATTGATTTTAGTTTCTGTGTAATAATAATGGAAACACGAAAGTGTAGAAAATGCGGAGTGCGGGCTAATGTCCTCATATACTACGATAATCTTTCATGGGTCTCCCTCAGCTACTAAGCCTAACTCATTCTTAAGATTACATTTTCTGTACAATTAAATTAAAAACGAATTATTAGATATAAAGATTTTTTATTCAACTGTACCTACTTAGTTTTCCCTTAAATATTTTTTTGAAGTGAAGTTTAATTGAGTATGTATTTGATCGATGAAAATCAGATATCTACTCAATTAAATTTCACTTCATAAAAAATATGGAGGCCATTTTGAATTTGCAATTTTAGTTCTTGGGGTTGGTAACGCTGATTAATATTGTGAAGTTGGTGTTCTGTCGTAGAGAGTACTCCTATTGGTGGGTGCTGCAATCTCGGATTGGTTCTTAGAAATGACATAAGAGCCGCATCCACCAGATGAATTTATAACGACATGGGAAACGTAAAAGCTTTCGTATCTGTACGTAGTACATATTACTATATAATCTGTGATTAAATAGTAATATGTACTACGTACAGATACGAAAAAAGAAGCCAGGAAATGGATTCGCAAACTTCTAAAATCTTTTAAATGTTGTTTTTAGTATTAAAGTTAAAAAAAAAAAGTGGATGCGTAAATATTACTTACTGTATCCTAATTAGAAAGTCTCTTTATAAAAAATCCAGTCTCTTTTGAAAAGACAAAAGTATGATTTATGATACTAAAAAAAATACTTTCAAAACTTAACAGAATTTTGGATACACGTGTGAGTAAAACTACCTCTTTATTTTATTTTATTCAAAAATAACTTTATTATCACTGAAAGTTCTAAAAATTATCACGTTCAAACAAAAAAAAATCTTTGGTTTGGTAATATACCTACTTAGTACATAAGAGTTTGTTTGGCGCTAATCTCAGGAACTACTGATTTGAATTGAAAAAAATATTTTAGTGTTGGATATAGGCTACATAACATCACGCTACGACCAAAAGGAGCGGAGTAACAATGAAATAAATTACAAAAACGTGTAAAAAATACTCCTTTTGAGAGCGTACGCTGCGTAAACGGTTAAAGTTACGCATACGAAGTTGCGCGGATCAGCTTGTAAATAATAATAAACTAATAATTACTTGTTCTTAGCAGATAGTGTATCGGCCTCGCTAGCGGTGTGCTTTGCCAAGTCGATATATTCCACCATTTCCATAAGATTCTTGCTTAGATCTTTATTATTAGATTTTAAAGATTCAAATTCCTGAAAAATAAATAAAATGTAAGCACCAGTAGAGTACCCAGCGGTGGCGTTTCTTTACCACCTCTCCAATATTCTGAGTTAGCATCGTAGAAGTGGCCAGATCGTCGCGATATTTAAATAAATAAAATCATTTATTTCCTTTACAATTTTCAATATAACTCATTTATAAGGTTGGAGACAACTTTTAAGTATATAATACGTGTCAGCTGGCTCCGCTCTTCCTAAATATAGTTTATATACAATTTAAACAATAAACAGTTAAAGAAAATGAAAAAATGACAACTCAAAAGTAGCAAAAATTTTTAAAAATAAAACAAAACTTAGCCTACCTAATACGTTTGTGTCAGTTTGTGAGTGTGTGTGTTAGTTTGTGAGTAAGTGTATTAGTTTGTGAGCGTGTGTGTTAGAGTGTGTGGGTGAGCGTGTAAGTGTGGATGAGTGTGTGTCTAAATAAATGTGTGGGTCTGAATAAGTGTGTGTGTGTTGTGTAAAAGAAGTAAGTGCCTTGTGATTGTGCCATGAATCAAAAAACGAGAGTGTGGTCAATAATGCACATGATAATTATAATATTTGATTAGGATCAATAATTCATAAATAAATAGTTTCATAAGTTGGCATAGTGAAACTGGGATCGACAACTTAACGTGCTCTCCGGAGCACTGAAGAGATATTATCGAACAAACTTTTTTTATTTTATTACTCATTGATGCGTAAGATCGTAGACTGAACCCGCGGCACAAAGTGTCTGTTAGTGTAATGTAACGATTAAAATAAAAAATGGCTTCGAATGTACCAGCTGTCATTCAAACTGCAAATTAAAATTGGTACATTCGACGCCATTTTAATTTTAATCGTCACATTACATTAACATACACTTTGGTATAACTCAGCCTAAGGCTTTTTGCACATTACAAGAAAGTTTCTTGTGTCTTATTAGAAATGTCTTACAAGAAATTCAGCCGCATGGATTGTTATATGAGACTATACATATTACAAGATATTTTTTATATCGGATAAGACATGCGCATACTAGTAATTTTGTCGGCTGCATGTTTGATGTCGTGCCTACATAAGACGTCTTGTTTAGACACGACATCTACTCAACTATGTAAACAAGCTTGCGCGTGCACATTCGGCGCGGCTGCGTTAGCGAAAGTGAATTGGGCCTACAGACTGAGGACGTCTTGCATGAATGTATGAATGTGTACGGTTGACCAGATAAGATTTTTTTTTTGTTTTGTGTCCGTGTCTTATAATGTCCAAATAGACTAGTGGTTGAGTCTTGGCGTTGTATCGTGAGGTCGTGGTTTCGATTCCCACCCATGACAAAAAATACGTTTTTCTGTACAGTTTGTCATGGCTGGGTGTTTATAGAGAAAAATAGAATGTGTATTATATCGTTGTTTCTGGTACACATAGTACAAGACTAGAACTTAGTTTGTGGCCAGAGCAATATGTGTAAATAATTGTCCTGCATATTATTATTATTGTTATTGCCTTAAAATAAAGTGGGGCTAATAAAGTGTTCTATAAAATATTATTTTTTGACAATAGTTGTTTTTGAAAGTAGGTGTTTTATTGCAATTCTTACCTTATTTTGGTCATTAACGGGCTGTACAAAGACGTTCATTCGTTCGAGTTGCTGAGCGGCGTCGTTGTATTGATTAAGCGCATTACCCTTTTTGGGCTCTAAATTTTTTTCTGAAATATTACAATTATTTTTCCAGTCTTATTTATAAATTTCTATAAGAATTGTATAGGACATGTACTAAGTACTGACTGAACGAGAACGAACTATTCACCAATTGTTTATTATTCATTTAGTACCTTCCAATGATTGATGAGGCCGGTTTGTTAACGATAAAGCACCGACAATAGTAAAATAGACTCGTAATGCAAATACGTCTTTTTTATTACCGCGTCATTTAGCCGGCATGGTGCGAACAATAAATATTGTTAAACAACGATGAATGACTTTGACATTCACGGACTTTGTAGGTCTGCTTAACATCAAGAAGATAAAAAGTCACATGCCGTGCTTCATTAAAAATTTATATAGGCGAGCTTAATGTCTTAGGCAGTTTCTGCCAGCTAACCTTTGAGAGAATAAAATATGCTTAAAGTGCGTATATTTTTCCATCTACAAAAACTCACCAGCTATATCATTCCTAATGGTCTGGGCTTCCACCAGAGCATTGTCTGCCATGGTTTGTTGTCCTGACTCCAGACTTGATGCCAGCGAGGCCACATGCTGTACAGCATCCTTGGCTTGGTTGCCAACCTTACGAGCCAACGTCTCGGCTTCGGCTGACTTATGGATTAAGTTGGATGCACGTCCTATTTGTTCTTCACTGTCTGTAGCTGCGAATTCCGCCTAAAAGTAATATATACGTTAGTAAAAATAAAAACAAAAAAAACACCCGGGCATAATTATATTTTGCCCCACTTCTTCACTTCACTTATTGACTTTCAGCTGCATTTATCATCATCGACATCGCAGTCCACTACTGGACTTACGCCTCTCCCAAGACACGCCATTGATCCCTACCCTCCGCTCTTCGCATCCAGTCTCTGCCAGCCACCCTACGCAAGCCATCAGTCCATCTAGCTGCGGGGCGTCCTACGTTACGTGCGCCAACACGTGGTCTCCACTACAATATCCGCTCCAACGGTTATCCGTCCTGCGAAAAATTTAACCAGCCTACTGCCACTTCAGTTTACTAACTTTCAGAGCAGTTTGGTGACTTTAGTTCTTTTACGAATATTCTCCTTCCATTGCTTCTTCTACCTTTAGAAGAAGCATGCATGTTGAAAGTGAGGATCTGAAAGATCAGCGAAGAAAATGTGTGATGTGACCCTAAGAGACCAAATCAAAAATAGTGTACTGAGAAAAATAAGTGAAACAGTTGATGATGTTATGTGGAA
Source organism: Monopis laevigella (assembly GCA_947458855.1). NCBI lineage: Eukaryota > Metazoa > Arthropoda > Insecta > Lepidoptera > Tineidae > Monopis > Monopis laevigella. The sequence continues at coordinate 33,733,957 of OX381576.1, read as the reverse complement.
ATTTGCATTAAGAGGCAGCTTCGCTGCTTTATCGTCAAACTAACTGACCATTTCGTAACCGCACCCTAAAAACTACCACCTCGACAAGAAATCGATGCAATTGTCTACTGAAACCAGGTGAACCTACAGACTAATACAGAAAAACAACTAGGTCACTTGAAGGTTTTTGCTTATATGTATGCTCGAGCAAGTTATTGAAACCATACTTCCACTTAAACTATTCCTATTATATTATATATCATAACTCATTTGGAGCTGTAATCAGCCTTAGGCTATATAGGAACTTCCATTTGCTTCCCTCATGTATTTGTGGAAGCCTTATGCAATATATTAGTCACCGCTCATGGGCGTACACGGGAGTAGGCAGTGGGGTGGTGTTGGAGGATGAAACCCCCCGAAACGTGATGAAGGGTACTTGTGAAGGCGTTTTTTTAAAATGAACATTGAACCCCCTACACCGGGGTGACACAACTTATTTGAGTTACACAAGAGCAGCTGGTACAGTCTCTATGCAGCCCTAAATCACATCCTAAATACAGTCAGCTTAAACATGCTGAAATACATTGCTAGCTCCAAACGTCAGCTACTTACCGATCTCAAAGCATTTTTGGCATTATTCTCGAGGCCTTCCACAGCTACAATCACGTCGTTGAGATCCACACTCCTCAGGGAAACAACGCGAGGCTGTATCTCATCGATCTGGTTTGAGATGTACAGCAGACGTTGGGTAGTGAAGTATGAATCTGCTTTATTCTGTACAATAAAAAAAAAAACATCAAAGGTGTCATAACGCCAAAGACGGCCTCTAATGACCCCAAGTTTTATAAGTAGGTATAGTGAAACTAGGATCCACAGCTTAAAGTGCTCTTCGATGCACTATGGTAGTGTTGTCAAACAAATGTACATATTTTAAAATTAAAAACTTGGTATACTTAGTTTGAACCGGGGAAATAAATAAATCATCATTAAAATTCTTATAAAGACTAACATATAATCTATCTATATACATATATCTATTGATCTATTGATATAAAAACCTAGGGATATTTAAACGTATTAAAAAATAGGTGAATTTCAAGACTATTAATATTTTTGTACATTCTCTAAAAAAAAGGGAAATTCTGGAATAAAAAAATATTACAGAAAAGGACACCGTCAAGTCTAAGAAATATTTAACTTCGGGCTGTTTTTAATCCCACCTCGTCGTAGCCAATGGCATGAGTCTACACCGAACAAGTAATATGTATGTATATTAATAGAAAAGTTTTTTTTTAATGACTTTTGGCAACTACAATTTTACGCTTTTTTATTTGAATTTGTAGCTTCTGCTGGAGGTCTAGGCGTTCTTTCATTTGCTGAGATTTGAATATAGTAAAAGAAAATACAAATTAATACTTACTTTAAAGTCATGAGTTTCATTAGTAAGCCAGTCCGTAAGATTTTCTACGGAATATAAAAGTGCATCTGTGCAGGAATTGCATTCTATACATCCTTCGTGCGGAATCAAAACCCATCTGTGAACAAATGTATAATAGTTACTATTACATTCAAACTATTTATGAGAAAAACACGAACGTTTTTCTATCAAAATCCTTTTTTTTTCAGTATTTTTTTTCTACATTTTAGTAAATACCTATACATATAGAAACAATAAGAAGCCAATAAGGAAATGGTACGCGTTGTAAAAGAAAATACCTGTCAGGACATCTGTCACACTTCTCGCCGACGACGCCGGGCAAACATTCGCACTGCCCAGTCTGGGTGTTACACATGAAGCCAACCGAGTATCCAGTGTTGCAGTTACAATCTAAAATTATAAAACAAGAACTTAAATTATATTTTAGGGTATTTAGTATAGATTATACGCATTTTTTTCAGAACTTTCTCTCATTTCCTTATTCTGTCATGTCTATGTAACTACAAAAGTATTTAGTAAGTATTTAGTTAGTTGGGATACGAGGTAATTGTATTCAGTACGAGTTTTTTTAAACGTTTTCATCACAGTAGTGAGCACTCTTCGCCAATGAGATTTATTTGACAGCCTTAGAATATTAAGCGACCTTGTTAATGGATCTCACTTAACGCAGTGAGAACATTAAAACAAATTTATGTACCCCTAGTGTGAGTTTTCTAACTATTACTTTGAGTTTGAGTTAACTAACATTTGTATGGGAAATGGTTCAGCGCCCCAAGTGGTAATTTTGAGAACTATAAATGCGGTCGTGTGATTGGTCAAAATGTTAACGCAGTAGTATAGTACACGAGAAAGTAAACGTTAAAAAAGCTTACACTAGGGCTAATGAGCTGTATAATAAGTTGGTAAGGAAAATCGTCTAGAACAGCAGTGTTTCCGTTCTACCAAGTTAATTCAGTGAAATGTCAAATTGATAGTAAAAAAAATATCTTATAGTTTTTATACAACACCTACTCAGACTTTCTTAATTCTAGAAATAAGGTAGAATGTACTTTTTACACGTATATCATGATATTAATTATACTATCATATAAATATGCGCTCGGAAAAGGTGTATGGAAATTAATTGTGAATGACATGTACTTGTATATTTCATTTTCTTTGTAGGTGAAGTATTAATATTCACCCTCAGTCGATCGATCATGTATCCCCTTGTTTAAGAATATAGAAATAAGTAACAGAAAGTAAACATAAAAAAAAGTTGTCAATTTCTAGGTCACTTATTGGATTCAAAATTTTATTACTGAACGATAAAATTTATTAGGAGTAATTTTTAGCTGATCAAAATCGACCTAAAGAATCAAATAATATTAATTTTTAAAAGTCAGAAACCACAGCTCCGCGTGCCGCGTCAAAGAAAGCGTGCCAGGTGGGGCTTTTTTTTGTTTGTATAAAAAATAACACGAATAAAAAATTGAGGGCACCAGGTAGTTAAAAAAAAATAATCTTACGGTCACATCCATCTGCAGTATAATTCCAATAGCCGGCAGCGCAAGACTCGCAACGCCGACCAGTCACACCTTTGGCACATCTGTAGAAAGCATAGGCATTTCAGTATTATGTGATATACCAACTCGGGTGCGCACGAGACCGTCTAGACGGCTTTAAGGTATCCATCGGTGTGGTTTTATTTTACAGTTTCACAAGTTGGTATAGTAAAACCCGTACTGACAGCTTACATACATACATATTATCACGGGTGCCTTACGGCGCCCGAGACCGCCTAGACGGCCCCAGAGTACCCAGCGGAGGGGTTTTAATCCCACCTCGACGTAGCCGATGGTATGAGTATACACCGAACAAGTGGCTCGCTCAAATAAAAACTGTTCAAGATTTGTTATGAACTAAACGTACTTTAACGACTTTTTTATTTTTTTTATTATAAATGTTAATAAGTATGTTTTGTTGTAAACATGCATTATGTAATAGATTAATATAGTGCACTGAAATCTAATATTTATTATAATTTAATGTATTTACTTCATTTATTTGTTATTGACGATTATTTGAATTAAACGGCTTATTATTATTATTAAACGTATACTAAATAGTGGTAGTCTGATAATTACTTGACAAATCAAAGTATATAGCGGCCAGAAGCCTATGTATTTGTATGATTAAAAATTGTCTATAAAATCTATTAATTTGGTAGAATCAAGCCCCATTAAAGGGTTGTGTTAATCGAAGTAAATAAACGAACCTGCAATGTCCAGTATCAATATCGCAGACAGAACTTTCGGCAGCCAAGCCGCAGCTGCAGGGAACGCACCCCGAGCCGCTAGACAAGCCCCAGTGTTCCTCCTGGCATTGGTCGCAGCGATCACCGATCACACCACTGCGGCAGACGCAAGTACCAGTAGTCGCATCGCAGTAATCCATGCCGTATTCATCGCATTCACACGCTAAAAATACGTAAAAATAATTATGTTGGATGCGTACATCAGAATAAAAATAAAACCTAAATATATATGTATAAGTAAAGAAAAAAAAACAAAGAACACAAAAATATCCCTTAATTTAAATAAATCGATTTAGTTGAAAAATCTTACCGGTAATGCATTAGGACATCACTAATTAATTGGTACATGAGCTGTCAATGGAGCTTTTTATAAAATTAATAGTGTGTCTTTTTGACAAAATAATTTATTATTATTTCCATAATGAAGGTTATCTATCTATCAGTGGATGGATATAATAATATACAATAATTCAATATTTTATACAGTAGATGAGGTTATTTTCATACATGCATTAAATATTTCTTACGGATGTTTACTTATTTACATATCCTTACTTGGAAATCCATTTTAATAATATAGTCATATTATTAAAGTGGCGACATTTTCTGTCCTCTATGGTATAGAGCATCAAAGAATTACTCACCAGTACAGAAAAAGGATTCACTTACCAGTACAGTTCTTGGAGAATATAGCGTCGCCAAAGAAGCCAGGAGCACACAAGTTACAAGCCATGCCAGCTGTATTGTTCACGCATTTCAGACAAGAACCCGATATACTGTCACAAGAGCCCGGATCTTCTACGTTTATGTTGCCTGAACAACTGCACGGTTGACACGAGTTTCCTGAAAATATACACAATTTACTTAATTAACAAATAAGTCAATGTGAAATAATAGTATGACTAGTATATTATTATACAGTGATGACAAACTATTATGCTATTTTAATAGTGCAACTCATCTACATATTTCGTAATAAAATCGTAGACTGTACCATTTTTGTGCAAAGAAATCGCGTAAAGCTAGGCGCGAGAAATATGTCTTAATAATATACAGGGTGAATTTTAAAGGTCATACTTTGGGCTAATATGAGACTCTATTGGTCAAATAGAATAACTTTTACCACGGAACCATGTGTCACAAATCAAAAACAAAATTAGGCTTCCCTATACAAATTGGTAATTTTAACACTTTAGTTTGTATAGAGAAGTTATTTAAAAAAAAAAGTTGTCAAAATATACCTGCCAACAGAGCAACGAGCAACGGTGGCCATTTAACCAATATTTTGTTTATGTGTAAATGTAGAAAGAAATTTTAATAAAATATTAAATAAATATATATTTTTTATTTTTTTAAATTCAAGTTCTTAATGAAACTTCCTTTATAAGCCCAAAGAACAACCTTTCAAGGTAAAACCTATAATAGATTAGCATATACCTATAATGAAAGAAAGCCTTTTATGTCGGCATAGTGGGTATAAACATAAATATAATTACCAAGTTCTTCGGGTTGTCCATAGAAGCCAGCGGTGCAATAATTACAGCGAGCGCCTCCGTAACCTTCCATACAATCACATGCGATCAGCAAGCCGTTGTTACTTAGCTCACATCCGTGCGCAAAGCTGGAATATGTACATTTGTTAATGGTACAGATACCACTAGGTCATAATAAATAATAATATTGTCTTGAGGGATGATTACGCGCACAAAGCTAAGCTAAACTTGAATCGATATGATGCAACTATGACGTAACGCAAACCTGGTGAAATTGAAAATTGACAGACAACTACGTCATTTTGGTTAAAGTTTAGCTTTACGTTGTACGGCGTAATAGGCCTTCTTTTCACAAACTAAGCTTTAGGCTTATACGATGTGTACCAAAAACCCCGATATTTACCCATATTATATATTTTTATAAACACCCAAACCATGACAACGAACTTTTTTTTCCATGGATGGTAATCGAACCTACTATCTACGGTATAATGCCAAAGGCGCAACCACTAGTTACCGGAAGCGGCCTTATACTTATGAGAGGAGATTAAGACCTACCTGTTGGTAAGCCGACCTACAAAGGCCATGAATGAAGACGACTGATAGGTGTTTATGAGAGCAGGTCATATGACTCTGTACCTAAGCTAGTAATGTATGTTAGTAAGCAGATCTACCGAGGTCTATTCTTATAATATGTATTGGTCGTTTCAGGAAATACTAGGTAGTTTTTTTATTTGGAAAAATATAGTCTAAAAAATATAATTACAAAATACAAGTTATTAATCATATTAATAATATACAGGACATATATAAGTACAGAAAAACGTTTTTTTTCCATGGGTGGGAATAGAACCCACGATCTCCCGATACAACGCCAAAGGCGCAACCACTAGTCTACAGAGCCGAGGCTCTACGTAAACGTAACGTATTCATTTACGTATACGTGAACAACAACCAATAGCATCGCTTTATTCAAAAATAAAGCGATCCTATTGGTTGTTATTCAAAAAATTAAAAATAAAGTGATCCTATTGGTTGTTGCTGACGTATACGTAAATGAATACGTTACGTTTCTACAATGCGCAAACCCATGGTATAGCCTCTGGTCAATATTCCCGCACATTTTTATTTCAATAATAACTTATAAATAATTTATGTTAGTAATAATAAAATATGTTACATCCAAGTAATCCTAGGATTTCTAACTCTTTTAACATTTTGTACAACCAGTGATTACACTAATTAGGAATTGTACAACCTAGGGAAACAATTTCTGTGCTAGCTATTTCAATGACATTTAAAACTGTATTTTAGACTAACACAGACTTATCACTAAATATGACGCCTATGCTATCTATCGGATAAATATTTAAATTATTTAGTTATGCGTTACTATGCGGAAAGATGTCACCATCTTTCTGGAGCTGTCATAGAAATTTACAAAAAATCCCTAACTTATCTCGGGTGAAGCTATTAGTGGCTTTTAAAAACGACTCACTTATTAGAAACGACAGGTAATGGGCATGCGCATATTAGGCAGTCATTTTGTGTTCCCGTGGTAGCGTCCCCGTGGTATCCCGGCAAGCACTGTTCACAATGTTCACCCATTGTGTTGTGCTCACAGCTCTGTAATAAAACATTAATACAGTTGGGATCATGAATAATGAAAGGAAGTGCTATAACATAAAAGTAAAGTAGAATTCACAATCAATAATCTTATGGTGGTACTTCACTTTTGTGTATTTGCCTTATTCGCTTGAAAACGCCCATGTGTAGAGGTGATATTCGTGTCTGTTTGTACAAATAAGCAAATAATACGAATAGCAAATATTCGTTACCGTCCGACACACATGGTTCTAAAGTTCGCTTCATTAGCGTGCGCCGGCACTAACTGTGTTTCTGTATATAATTATTACTTTTTTTGTCAGTGTTTCATAAACATAAATCACAATGGACTGGACAAACGCAACTGTTTTAAGATTTATGGTTTTTAATTCAGTTGGAAACTGACAAGGTATATAAGGCAACAATTTAAGTTATTTGCTGTTTGATTCCATGTGTGGATGGCCGGTTTGTGCGTTTTTTATTTTGCACAAATATTTGGTCAAATAATTTGGCCAAGTGAAGTGCCACCCATACACATTTATTCAAACCTAGACATAGAAAATAAATAAAGATTAAAACTTTTAATTTTCAAGTGAAATATCAAACATGTTTGTTGTCGCTATATTCTGTTATTACTTCTTCAGTATTAATTAATTATAATAATTTTTGTTCTCATTTTTTGATTTGTCGGGCGGTCATTTTAGGCTGTAGGGCACTTCCCTATTTAAACTTCTATGTTAGGGACCGATTGAAATTAATAAAAGCTTGGACAACGTCGTTTGTGCATTTGGCTGAACGCGCTAATCTCAGGAACTACAGGTTCGAATTGAAACAATATTGGAAGACCATTTATCTAGGAAGGCTATAGGCTATATATAACATCATGCTACGCCCTATAGCTTCAATGAAACATGTTGCAAAAAAGGGGAAAATTGATTCCTTTTGCGACCTTCTGTTGCGTGGCTGCGTAAACGGTTCAAATTCGCGCAACTTCGTCTGCCTAACTTTAACCGGTCTGATAGTATTAACTATAGCTGTTGCGGGTCCGTGTCTCATTATATGTAAGTATATCATGAAGATATAATAGGGAGGAGGTTCCCATGCCCATTAAATCGCCTTTCCAGTTTTGAGAACAGAAGATGGCCGCCGCCATATAAATAATAAAATCAAAATTGAGAACACAAGCAATCCGTGTGCGTTGATTGGTTGAAGTGAGATAGAATATGGCGGCAACGAACTCGTTTGACATTTCGTTTTATAGGCCATTTAAGCACAGGTTTTTAGCGATATTTCAATATTTTTAAATTTATACCTTAAGGTAGTTTTTTTTTATAATTCAAGGGAAACTGACCCCTGTGATAAAGGGTAACATAATAAAAATAGATCTTGGGCCTATTTATTAAACGTGACAATTGTAATTTTCCATAACAATTCATAATACATTGCTTGGTTTACTTTCATTTATTTACTTTTAACAAACTAAATCAAGCAATGTATTATGAATTGTCATAGTAATTTACAATTGTCACGTTTATGAAATAGGGCCCAGCGTCCACATTCTGTTTCTTATAACGTGATCACTAGACTGTCAAAATAACGAATTCCGTTATAAGGGCTCTCTCCTCCAATCGCAAAGGTTAAAAAACTACTCTGATTGGAGGATAGAGCGCTAATAGTGGAAATCGTTATTATGACAGTCTAACGATCACGTTATAAGAAACAGAATGTGGCCGCAGGTATCTAACGCATGTCCAAACGATGAAATCCTCAACAAATTGTTACACTATAATCTAACAATTTAAAAATAATTTGTTTTTAATTTAAACTATTTTAATTTTTTGCACACTTACCAAACACTGTCCAGTATTAACATCACAGACATCAGAGTGTCCGTGACAGTGGCAAGGCACACAAGATCCCGCATACGATCCACTGGACAGCCTGTAATGTCCCCCCGCGCAATGTTCACACGACATGCCTTGGTAACTCGGGGGACACATGCAAGACTCTACGGAAGATGCCAACTCCGTTATGTGGTAACCGTCTGATTCTACAGCTACATCTAGTGACACTCGTTGTAGGCTGAAAGTATTATTTAATTATCTTCATGGCATGTCCGTTACTGGGTATGGAGACCACACTTGCTTAACATCGGGGCCACGAAAACGACGCTCCAAGCGAATTCGCTATGCGCTGCAATAAGCCCGTACGGACGGGATCAACGCTGACGCTTGTAGAGAATTCGCTTGGAGCGTCGTTAACTCTCATATAATAGGTACAGAAGATCCACTCTTAAAAGACGTTTAATTAAATACCGATTCTCAAACCTTAAAGTGCAATCTACGTCGCACCTCGATACGGCCAGCATTTTTATATTAGAAATATGTCATTTTCGCCTTCATTGCTCGGGTGAAGTGCGCTACCCGCGAGCAGTGAAGACGAAAATGGCACCGAATCACTTCGGTATTTTCGTCCCCACCGGAAGGGTGCAAGTGAATTTCCTAAACAGGCCTACTACTTTCTATTTCATTAAAATAGTGATATATTGAAACCAAGTTACAACCCAAAATATGTATCGCCTTGTACACAGTACAAAAAAAATAGTGAAGCTAATAGACTTTGTATAGGATGTCAGAACACCGCAATTGCGAAGTCTGCGTTCTCCATACAGAATGAGCTTTCGTATTTCCAGTAATACTTGATAACTCTTTGTCGCAGAATTAAAAATAATATTTTTGTCGATCAATAATCTTGTTGTTTTTTCGACGTTAGAAAAAACTTTTTAATTACCAACAGAAAAATAATATCAGCGTGTACCAATGAGCCTTTAGTTAAAAAAATTATGTACATTTGTTTGACAAAGTGCCTCGGAGAGCTGTCGGTCCCGGTTTCACTATACCAACTTGTGAAACTGTTTATAGATGGGTTATTGAGTCTATCAAAAACATCGAGACGAGCTAGCTACTTGTTCGGTGTAGACTCATACCATCGGCTACGACGAGGTGGGATTAAAAACGCCTCCGCTGGGTACCCTGGGGCCGTCTAGGCGGTCTCGAGCTCCGTAAGGCACCCGTGATGATATGTATATGTATGTAAAAATAATAATTGTACTTCGACTAACAGTCAAATTCTCATATTAGAAGTACGTTTATGTGGGTGTCAAGTCGACTACAGAGCCCTTAATTATAGTTAAAAACTCACCGTGTAGTAACAGACATTTCCCAATATGACGCTCTAATATAGAGAGCAGTTAAGTTAAGCAAGGTATGCATAAACTGGTCTCGTTTAACCAGGCTTCCGTCTATGTTTACGAACTCTTCTTCATGGAGTCTAACTGAATAAGACCAGTCCACGTCAGAAGGAGGTTGCTCTATGCTGTGGTGGAAGAGGTAACCATTTGGCCCTTCTAGAATGACATCAGCTGCAGATATGGCTTCTCCAAACAAGCCCACGGTATAAAATATGGTATAGTTTAATGCACCACCGTAGGAGGCTAGACTTTTTCCTGAAATGATAGATAAGTTTTAGGCTGAGTTGCACCAGTGTCCGTTAAAGTAATTGTGACGATTAAAATGGCATCTAATGCACCAATTCAAATTCAATGGGTCCGTGGTCCGAGGATGCTAGCGAATTTATCCGTGATTTGGGTAAAAAAATAAAATAGCAACTGGTGATCCTCTGAGCAAGGAGTACCTCGTTCAGAGGATCAGCATTGCTATCCAACGGGGTAACGCCGCTAGTGTCCCTGGTACCCTACGCCCATTGTCCCATTTTCAAAATTTTAATTATTATATTTAATTATTTTTATAGGTAGGTATATTTTATATTTGTTTATTTTATTTTTCATTTATATTTTTTGTAGAGTAAATAAACGATTTAAATTCAAATTCGAAAAATTATTATAGTTTGTCTAATATAGGATGTTAATTTTGACAGATCACAATAGGGATGGGTAGTGTATAATCGTTAGTAAATCTATTCAATTATCGATTTATTATTTCATAGAATTTAGAATCGATAAGTTATATAAATAAACAAAGAAAATGTTATTCGAATATTTCATGTGCAATATAGACTATACTAATTATAAAATAATTGATTGCTTGTTTATTTTGGATACTCTCAAAAACTACAAAAAAACGATAATTAAACGGCGGGATCAGCAGCTAGTATTTAATAAATTTAAATCAATGTACAGATTTGTTTTATTTTACTGTTATGATCTATGTCATTTGAGAAGAGATTATATTTCAAAGACAACAACAACTTTGTATTGTAGTTATGCAAAGAATTTTAATAAAAGCAAAACTAGTGTTATATATACAATTATCCTTTCATTATAATATATGGGTTTTACTGGCAAATTTATACTACTTTTTACTTTTCTAATATTTTTTGAAGCTGTCGTTAAGAAGCCAAGGTGGAACTACGTCAGAATGAGATCATAACGATTGGCGTGCGAGCGTACTTAGGACGCGTAATCGGGGGGTGATTATTTGTAGGGTTTATTTGTTCCTATAGTGATACAAATTAACAGAGTAGGGGAATCGGCGTGTGAACAGATAATAGTGACAATCGACGATGTATAAATGCGTTGGTATATACCATAACTGCATTAGGTTATGTAGTTACATAACTCCCTTCCATGTGTCACAGGCGTTTTAACTTGTATGCAAACAACTGTTATGTACATCGAGTTTATCCTCAATATTAAAGAACAGTAATTCAATCCTTTCATAATTAAGTTTAAAAAAAAAATGAAATAACTGAAATTTAATAAATACTCCGGGAATTTGTTTTACGGTGACTTACAATACTTAAGAGAGTGAAAATTATTTAAGTAATAAAATTCCTTAGGTATTTTAAATTCTTTAGTTATTCCTTTGATTTACAAAACGGCCGTAACTTATGTCAACATTGAATTAACGGGCAATAAATAGCTACTGTTTTAAAACAATATGGCTTATTTCAGACGCCATTTTGTTTTTACTTACCAATATGGCTTATTTCAGACGCCATTTTGTTTTTACTTACCAATATAATGAATAGGGGCTCCAAAGTACACAACTTTGTTGTTCGCCTCTTCTACTAAAAGTTCAGCGCCAATAGTCGAGTCGTTAAGGAGATTGGGCAATTGCATGTGAGGGAATATATTTACGGTACGATTAACATCTATATTTACTAAATACCAGTCTTCCATACCATATATCTGTAACAAATATATTACCCGTGTCATAATATGAATACAATTTCACTTTTCACATAAACTTGTGTTTTATTTTTGAATAAATAAAACGTAAGTTTCATAAAATAAATCTATGATAACCATTAGATAACTGGAGCTATGATTGGTAGAAAAAAAATTTGACGTTATATAATCATGTTAAAAAACAACTTTATTTTTACACAAAACAACGTTAAGATAAGTACTCAAGTTTGACAAAACATTATTATAATAGATCCATTGTACAGTCAACGTTAAGTAAAGTATAGTTTTTAAAGTAAATTGACCCTTAATACAAAGGCATAGAGTGCATGGGGGTATACCATTACCTTGTCATTGACTGTACCTCACTTAAGAATCTATTCTTAAATATAATCGTACTTTATAACTATGATCAGATTGAGAAGCGTATTGCGTGGTGTCAAATAACTAATAAATAATAATAATAATAATATATAGGACAATTTACACATATTGCTCTGGTCACAAACTAAGCTCTAGGCTTGTACTATGTGTACCAGAAACAACGATATAATACACATTATATTTTATAAACACCCAGACCATGACACACTGTACAGAAAAAGCGTACTAATATTTTGTTGCCATGGGTGGGAATCGAACCCACGACCTCTGGATACAACGCCAAAGACGCAACCACTAGTCTACGGAGGCTGTCAACTAATCGGCTCAGTACATGCTACATCGGCGGCCACATTCTGTTTCTTACGTGAGCGTTAGATTGTCAAAATAACGAATTCCGTTATTAGCGCACTCTTTCAATTAGCGAAGGTTAAAAAACTACTGTGATTGGAGGAAAGCGCTAATAGCGGAAATCGTTATTTTGACAATCTAACAATCACGTTATAAGAAACAGAATGTGGCCGCAGGTCGAGCTGTAGCGCTTGCCTTTCAGCCGATGCCTATTATGTAGGTACACATACGGCAAAAGGTACATATTGTTAAAATAGTTGTTTTAATAACGCTATAATTGGAGTTAATTAAATAATAGCTAACCACCTAGTCTTACACTAGTTGGTTATGTAGTGTGTGTTCGGTTCGGTAGTATTTTTCATATTAAAATTTCCATTCGCGTTTAAGTTCTAAATCTGATATCGAGGTATAATAATTATTTGTCGTTCTTTTGTTAATGAATGATGCCAAACCAAACGCCTCTAAGACCTCATTGTAAAACGTTTTTTTTTTTTTTGACTATTCATAAATATCTGTAAAGATTTACATGAAATAAATGATTTTGACTTTTGACTTTTAATAACGGTTTCGCACATAACCAGAAGCCCTGGGCATCAGCGGGTCAATTAATGATTACCCTCTGGGATCTGAATTTAATTATGCAAAATGTTTATTATTCTTTAAAAAAAAAAAAAAAACTAATATTAAAAATAGCAGTTAATCTATTTTTTAATAATAATACAGGGCAACCTAACGTAACAATTAGGATCCTCGTACAAGGGATTCGTCAGTAGATATTTTTACGCGAAATACGGAGATGAGTAAAGTCAATGCTACGAGAATCTATAGAAAGGTCACCGGCGTCTAAATGTATTATGCCCAAGAATGTAGTTGTTTACTATAAAAGACAATTAAATGAACGTAGGTCGGTGCTTAGCTATGGGTTAATATGCATTGCCTGTTATGACATAACTCATCATACAATCTCGTATAGTGTAATAGAGTATAGTGTGGTTATTTTTCTTCAACGCGACATATCTTTAGTAAATTTGATCTTCTTTTAATTTAATTGATTGATCTTTTAATTTGTTAAGTAACGTTTTTCTTATGAATATATGATGTTTGTAATATACACACCTGTTTCCAAACTAGTTGAGAGTCGGTACATCGAGTGGTTTTTCCAAAGCAGTAACATTTTGTACAACCGTCGGGGTTTGTTGCTTGTAGATTGTAATATTCGTCTTTGCATGTATCACAAGCCTAAAAGGTTAATATTTAATTAAATTTCCATATTGTAACACCTACTATAGAAAAAAGTTCATAACAAGTTATACCTAAATACACAAAAAAAAAAATACGCGTCGACCAATATAATTTTCTCTGGTAAAGTTGTTTTAGGCCACTGCATCTCCATACTAAATCAGAACTTCCAGTCTTCCAGTAGTTCTTGACTACTGTTAGTCGCAGAATTAAAATATTCTTTTTGTCGGTCATTGTATTTATAAATCTTTCTGTGCTTAATTAAATAAGTTTTTTTAAAATTATTATTTATAATACAAAAGTATCTTATACTTATACAATTATCAAAAATAATAATTTAACTTCGACTAGCAGCAAAGTTGTAATATTAGAAGTACGTTTGTATGGACGTCAAGACTGCAGAGACCTTAATAACATTTTTCTATCTCATTCTAATTTAAAACATAATGTTAGTATCTAATTATCAAGGACCAAAAATATTTACAAACAAAATGTAACGAAAATAAATCTACGACTAACAGCCAAGTATCACAACTTGGCTATAGAATTTATGATATGTGCCTAGTCACTAGGCTATATCGTAAATATACTACACTAGGCTCTAGTGCTTATGACAGTCTACAAAAAGGTTTCGTTTTGCTACGATCTAAAACGGCATTGTCTGGCAAAACCTTAAAAGCAAAAAGTCTTAAGAGTTAGAGGTTATGTGTCAGATACATAGTGGTCGAGTTGGTTAGACCTTGACTTAAAAACACTTAGGTCCCTGGTTCGAATCTCGGTGTGTACTAATGAATTTTTAATTAAAAAATGTATGTACATTTGTTTGACAATACCACTATAGTGCCTCGGAGAGCACGTTAAGCTGTCGATCCCGGTTTCACTATACCAACTTGTAAAACTGTTTATATGTGTAGTGTTATAGATGGGTTATTGAGTCTATTCAAGACATCGAGACAAGCTAGACTCTTGTTCGGTGTGGACTCCGACGAGGTGGGATTAAAACCCCTCCGCGTGGTACCCTGGGGCCGTCTACCACCCGTGATGATATGTATGTATGTAGGTTACGTGTCTGTATGCTGTTCCTTACCTGACCCCGAGTATATTTCTTGCAGTAACACTGTGCGGTAGTTTGGTCGCAAACGTCGTCAGTAGTGCCGTCTAAGTAGCAATCGCATTGATTACAATAAGGGAACGCATAATGTCCGGGGACGCAGTGGTCGCATGTTCTTCCTATCACGTGACCTTGGCATCTGATAATAAAAAATACAGTTAAAATTATTTTTTTATCAATTAAATTTATTTATTTAAACAATGTTTTTAAAATTTTTAAACTAAAGTATAACTAAATAAATATTATAAATAAAAAATTGTTTATAATTGGCGACATTTCCCCGCTGAATAGCAACACTAATTCGTTGTCAGAAATAGTTGCCAGCCCTCCTGTCACCTGATTATTAATATATTATAATTATTTTGTTAAAAATATCAGAAATAACACCAACACAGATTTTTAGCAGAATAAAACGACATAACCCAAAAAAATAGTATGCTGAAAATTTGGGGTCGCTTACTATGAGAGAAGCAGATCGTTTAAAAAAAACGATTTTCGCGATTATTTCCTTGAAAGTTTCCAAATCATTTGGCTTTGAATAACTTCCTTAGGTTTCGTTACGATTTTAGTCTGTAGGTTCGATACTTTATCGGTTTCTTGTCGAATTGGTAATAGTTTTTAAGAGTGCGGATACAAAACGGGCGATTGATTTGACGATAACGCACTTAAGATATTAAAGCAGAATCGTAATGCAAATTCGTCTTGGGCAATTTATTTACTGACCCCATTCGTGGAATATGTAGGTCTGCTGACCATCAGGTAGATATAAAGTACTTGTAGCTTGTTCTCTAACCAAAATAATAAAAAAAAAAATGGCGGCCCATTTATATGAGGTATGATAATTACAGAGATCTCCTATGTAATTGTGCTGAGGGCACATTATGTGTAGAGGACTTTTGGCATGGGAGACATTCTGTGTAAGATCATTTTTTTTATAGAGTCATTGTACGACAGAAGTGTCGTACAATGACTCTATAAAAATATAACTATATCTCTGCAAAAAGACCAAGATACATACGGGCAGCTTCCGTTATCGCGATCGCATTGCAATTGTCCATCTATAACGCCAAGCGGGTTACAGTTGCATTCGTCACAACCGTGTACGATATCAAAGTTGAAGGTGTTGGGCTTGCAACGGTCGCAGTTCTCGCCCTCCACGTTTTCAGGACAAATACATTCACCTGCAAGGAATAATCAGTTATTCTTTATTTCACTAAAAGGTTTGTACAAAGGCGAGCTTAATGCCAAAAGAACTTTTAGGACAGTGAAAATGGTAATATAGAGTGCACAGAGTAATGTAAATAGAAATCAAAATACATAAACTATATACAGTTATAGATATAAGTACCTACATGCTCAAATATAAAACTATATAAATAATATAGTAAAAAAAATATGTTTAATCCTAACTTGAAATGTGATAATGAGAAATGAGTAATTCCTTAAAAATGGCGAGAGACGGTGACTGTCTGATGTTTAAGTGGACCAAGTTCCACTGGCGAGAAGTTTACACCGTAAATGAATCGGAATATTTGGTAAAGGCATGTGATGGAATCTTTAATAGGCTATTATCAGTAGAACGGATGTCGCGATCATGAGTGTTGCATAGGAATTGAAATTGATATTTTTACCACTTCATAACAAAAACGTTTAAGCGTGAACGCCTGTTAGATCGTAAAATCTCTATTAAAATGTTGACAATGATGTTCCTATTGTTTGCTTATTTTAGCTTAAATTTAGTATATATTGTTATAGGAGCCAACAGAGAGCCTTGAGACTCGATACACCATCAGCGGCCGAGTGTGCGTAACACCATTTTAACCCTGAAGATATTGCTACGCGACCGACTGCCAGTAACGAGTGTGCATATTCCCAATTAAGCCTGAATATATTTCTATTATTGACCGGTCTCGTTACCACCGCCCATACAGATGCAAAAACCGTCAAGTGTCCTAGTCATGTTTCGGGTTTAGTCTGTGGGTTCACCGGTTTCCAGGAGATAACTGCATCGACTTCTTGTCGAGTTGGTAGTCTCCTTTTAGGGTGCGGTTACGAAATGGGTTGAATTGACGATAATACAGCGAGTATATTAAAATATAGGTACTCGTAATGCAATTTGTCGCTACTCATTTCGTAATCGCATCATTTACCCGGCATATTGGGAGCGATAAATTTTGTTTAAGAACAATTATTGATTGACCCGCCCGTTCGTGGACTTTGTAGGTCTGCTCACCACCAGGTAGATACAAAGTCACATGCCGTGCTCCAATAAAAATATAAAGAAAATAACTAGTTATAAAATAATATATACCATAATCATTGCAGATGGCAGTTGAAGGACAGCTGCAAGGTTTACAGTCCGGATACCCATAGAAGCCAGTTCGACAAGCGCTGCAAGTTCTCCCGATCACGTTTGGCTTGCACTTGCATTGGCCTCCAAACTTCTCACACTCCAAGTCTGTGGACCCTTCGTATTGGCAGTAGCATTGCAAAGCGCCGCTGTTGTAGTCAGTTGTAATGGAAAATACTGCATCTTTACAAAAACCTAAAAAATATTTTAAATATATATAGGTGCGTATAAATCTACAGAGAGCAATGAACAGAGACAATGTTCTTAGCTATATATCTATAGGTTCTTCGTACGCCTTCCATCGAAGTTGGGAGGCAGGGGAATGTACTGCAGTGTTCCCGATCTAGTGACAGCGAAACCGGATTGAAGATCGTTCCGAATTCAGTTCTCCCCTTCAATGTGTTCAGCACCCTTTCTGCCCAACCATATACTATACAATCCTGTCAGCGCCATCTTGGAAATGCCGACGGCCAATAATGGAAGGCCATGATTCTTTAAGAGACTATGCAAATATTTTTCTGGAAGTCCTCTTGCACATCTACTAATTGTACCTAGTAATCTCCTTTGTGAGCTCTAATTATAGTAATACAAGCCTGCATTACCGGAAAATATGATTTGTATAAATTCCATTATGAGAGTGCCACAATCAATTTTAGTATACTTTTACATTGCTATTTTATTGCTGTTTGTTTGTGAAAAAACTTCTAAAACATTATCCGACAAATCTGGTCGTGAAATTTAGAAAGATTATACATACCAGTTTCATTAGTGCTGACATAATAATGATTAGTTGCACAGTTGCTGATAAATTCTCTTGTGTAGTCAATCAGATTTGAATCTTTTAGTACAGAATTTTCATAATCATCAGTTGCTATCACTAATACATAATCTAACCAAACTCCTTGACTTTCTTGACCCTAAAAATAATATATTAAAAGTTTTCAATAATTTGAAGCTCTAGACTGTACCAGAAATAAAGATATTAAAAATATTATATTTTATAAAAATATGCTCATAGGTGGGAATCGAAACCACAACCTCCGGATACAATGCTAAGGGCGCAACCACTAGTCTACGGAGGCTAGTAGGTGGAGAGATAAAAAAAAGTCACCCTTATCTGACCTACAGGTCAGATAAGGGTGACTTTTTTTTATAAAAGCATGGTGTGTGAACTTGTATCCATCTGGTGATAATATAAAACATGAAAGTATAGGCTTTATCAATTGAACTATCTGATAATATGAATATATCGAAAAAAGAAATAATAAAGATAAATTAACAAAGACTCACCTTGAATGTAAAAGTAAAATTCTCAACAATAGGAATAATATTACTTTGATCAGGTGTTTGGAGCAAGGCCCTGCATCCAGAGATTGACGGACAATACTTAATCGGTAAAGTTGTTTCATATTGTTGATTGTCAGTCTTAACCGAGACATCCACTAAAGTTACTGTAAATTACAATATTGATTGAATTTTATGATTATTTTTGTACTTACCAAAATAATATTTTTGTAAGACTGAAATATATTATATCCTAAGATATCACCAGGGACCGGCCCTATATCCCCTTCAGGGGTTTTTGAATGGGTTTTTAATAAGGGTTTGCTTATCAAACCTGTTGCACCTTAAAAGTCAATTATAAAGCGCTAACCTATTGAATCAAAATAAGCATTACCCCATCAATATATATCATATCTACTAAATAAGGTAATCAAATGCCTTTGAAAGTGTAACCCAATGAATGGGAAACACCTTTATGTTTTTAAGGATTTTAAACGATTTTCATATCACGGTATAATACAATAAGAGTCATTTTAGTTTAAATATTTTTTTTGTCAGCATAATATTGAATGTTAATCAACTGCTATAACCTTACAGGCTAACCGGTTAATCATAGGGGTTTCCCTTTCAAAGGGGTTATCTAAATGTATAGGATAGTAGTTGAATTGGGTAAGCAAGTCACGGGGTAATTCGTTGTAAAAGGTACACCGTTTTAAGACTTAAGTCGGGGAACGGGTTTTCCAATCCCTGGATATCACACTAATGCATTTCAACTTCATTGTCAATTTTTATTTATTTTTTTATTTCAGAGAAAAATTATACAGAAGCAAATATATAAACTAGGGCCTGAGGGTTATTCTCGCACTTTCAACATTTATTTTCATTCATCGGCTCTATTATATATATATTATTTTTTAACATGGCATGAAACCTTATATCTACAGGGTGGCAGGCAGACATACAAATTCCATGAATAAGGTCGAACAATGCTTTGTTGTTTAACAGTATTGCGCGCCTACTATTTTATTAATTATATTGAATCAGTTGACAGTAACAGAATAAGGGTCCTGATCTGAACTTAAGTTTAGATAAAAAATTATATTAAGACATCTCATGTTTTATTTAATTAAAAGAAGTAAACACTGTTTCCTCCCTCGTACAGTAAGTTGATGACTAAGAATCTGTTCCAAAATTCAATTACTACCCATTTTTGTCTTCCTCGAGAGATCACATCGGATAAAATAAAATTTCTTTATCTCTTTCTTTTCTCGAGACTTTTGCATTTCATTTGGAACACCCCCTAAGTAAAAACTGGCTAAATAATGAGGCCTATTTAAATACTTTGCCTGCATATTATTATGTGTATGCATACATGAAATAAAAGTGCACCCAAGTTTTCTTTAGACAATCTAAGAAATATTGGTGATAAAGCGAGGGGGGAATGCAAGATGTTAAAGAATGGAATTAACATCCTTTTAGCTATAGAAATATGAATATTTCCCATAGTATATTTTTTAGGTTATATTTACATTATAGGTATACTATTTATTTTTATTTAATTTCTTACCTGGATGGGAGGGTTGATAGAAGTGGACAACAAATCTATAATCGCCTGGAGACGGTACTTTTGAAACCAGATTAATTTCCGAAATATTCGCTCCAATATAAACAACACTTGTCGAATTATCTACAAGGGGTGGACTAATTTCACGATCACCGCCAACTCCCGATTCTATTTCCACCTAAATATAAAAACGGTACACTTATTTGATATTAATAAAATCGGTTAAAAACAAAAACAACATTGTTTTTGTTTACGTTGTTTTATTTTTAAATTTGTATGCAACAACACAAAGCAAACAGTGAAAAGAAAAAGGACTTTAAACCATACAGCCACTGTTGGGGAAAAAAAGTAAAAGTTATTTAAAATCAGAGTCATTAATTATACTCTATGGTCATAGGAATTAAAATGGTTGTGTTTAGCATTTATTGTTATAGGTGAGTAAATTTCAGTGTTACCGGCATGAAAGTAAATAAATAAAGGCCTTAACATTTCCCTATTTAGGTTCTTAGAGGCCGTAGTAGTAGTTCGTAGAGTTAAAGGCCCTTCTGATATCAACTCCTTCTTTACTGAACCATATTACTATATGATAATTTCAACCTCGCTTTGTGAACACATTTTTTTAGATGTACCGTAACATTTTACGTACCTTTTTAGAATCTACAGCTTTTGAATATACAGTAGGCTTGCATTGGCCATCTTTACGCAAGCAATATGGGCGAGGTGTTATGTAGTCAATATGCCATTCCGATTCGGGTATAGCCACAATGGACTTTATACCAGCCAGGGTATCCTGTTCTCCCTGTACAAGGAAATAATTATTACAATTTAATTAGGTACTTAAACAGTAGTCTCGTCATCTATCATATAAAATAATTATGTAAGATATTTACTATATTACTTACTTAGACAAAATAGTAAAAAAATACTTACTCCTAAAGTAATAGTATTACTAGCCCCAGTAACAACCACAGGTAGAATTTTAGAAACATCATCTACGATTACTTGTCTACAGGGTGTAGTGTAAGGGCAGTCATTCAAATTCAATAAAGCATAGTATTCATTAAAACCATCATCAGAGGTGAATTTAACAGTGACACTGCCTCTAGTATCAAAATCGTATGTTTGGTTATAGTTGCTTTCTTCCGCAGAAGTCATGGTAGAAGCAGTTCTGTTGATTGGTGACACATATTCTACTACAATAATGTAAGTTCCAGGTGGATCTATCTTTATAGTGTATGTCAAATCATTTTGATCATTGCTCAGTAGAGGGAGGTCTCGTGATTCTAGACGAAGCTCTCGCAATTGCTGTTGGAATAAAATTGTTTATTAAATAAATGGCAATATTTAATCAATCAATAATTTTATTATCATAAATTTGTACCTCATTATCATTAATGAATTCAGTAACGTCATTTACTAAATTGGATGCATCAGCGGTGGCTCGGCCATTAAGGCGTGGATAAGCAAATAGTTGGCAAACTTTCTTATCACCAATAAGACATGGTTTGTCAACAAGTTTATTTAATATTCTTGCTTCGTAGTATGCTTCTGGTATGAGAACGAAGTAATCCTAAAACAAAATAAAATATTTTAAAATCTGACAAAGATTTTCTGCAGATAGTAGAACGTTTATTATTTGGTTAGAAGGTACAATTATTAACATTTAGGTCACAGCTTCAAAACTTGGCGTGTGTACCAACGAGTTTATAATAAAAAAAAAGCATTTTTTTTATAACACTAATTAATTTGTCGGTCCCAGTTTCACCGTTTCAAATCTACTCGTGAAGTTGATTTGAAACTGTTTATAAATATCAGCTATACAAACACGGCAATAAGCTTTCAACTTGCTGGGTGTAGTATGAAGTGTAAAAAGGTGGCAATATGGTTCGAATAATAATATCGGTACTTACCAATAGTATTTCCTTGTGCGTTTTAATAGTAACATTCCAATTACCCGGATTCATCACAAAGGGAGATGGAGCGTGACCCTTTTCACCAGAAACGGTTACAAATTGTGGTGTACTGGTTGGTTTAAATAGAACTGAGAAACTGAAAATAAATATTTATTATTATTCTAAGAATTTATCTAATTAGAGTCAATCAAAATTATATGCAAGCCTGTAAATAGTGATTATGAACATTTTTTTATAAGATGTATTTTCCTAGCCTTTAAAGGAGAAAATGAGTCAAACTATAGAATTAAACTCTTTCTATTTTATTCTATAATCCACGTTTCTAACGATTCGCCCAGAGTTTGCAGTTGTCTAAGAGTTTTCCATTGCTATATTATTGTTTTTCTCAAAATATAAATAAATTTCTTTATAAGCTAATGGAATAAAGGAAGTGAAACGATAACAAGAAGGTATATTTGGTGTAGGAAGTAGGATCTGATGAAAACTTACGTTTGATGGGTGTCGATGACGTTTTCAGGTGATATAACAATAGTTGCAACAACGGGGTCTCTCAATGGATTAACATATCGGAATACCATTCGATACAAGGATGATTTAGCAATATGTACTAAATTTATTACTTCATTCTGAAAGATAAATATTACGTATATAAAAAATATAAAATTCAAAAGTAAATTTTGATTTATATTTATGTTTCAAAAATACTTATCTAGTTTATCCACTGCACCGAGTCAAAATCTATGTGCATATAAATAACGAAATATAACATACGAGTATAGTGAGCATACCTGTACAATAGAGAATATAACATAGCCCTTCCATGAAAAATTAGGGAAAGATTCCTCTGAACTCCTGTACCGAACTTGACCAGACTGGGTAAGCCCGTCTTCCACTTCATATTGGAATTGGTGAAGAGTGGGAAAATAATGTGCTTGTATGGGCCGGTCACACCGACGACCTTCCACTCTAGAATGACAAGGGCACTGACCACTTCTCTTGTCGCAGTTATTGTATACAGCACTACCGCCAATATCGCAGTCGCATTCTAAAAACAAAAAAAACTGACTTATTTGAACTCCTTGACTAGATTATTTGACTATATTTACATCTAAAGGGAATATTATTATTTAGACTCAGGGATTGTAGTTGAATTAAAGGTAAGACTCAATTAGAGAGATTATAAAGTCGAGAAAATTATATTTTGGTTGCCTCCTGAGACCTCATTACGAGCAGTAAGTACATGTTCAGCCTCACGAAATTTGCGTACGTATTTTTTCGTTTTCTGCGATAGTATGAGTATGAGATAATCTGCTCCTTTTCATGATATAACTACTGTTGTAATACCTATAAACGAAAATAACGCATGCAAATTGCGTGACGGCAAACGTTGTAAAGCTCGTAATGATGCCCTCGTCTAGACGTTACCTCGTTGTGTTGTATCCAGAGGTCATGATTTTAATTCTCACTCCTATTTGTCTCATTCTATTTGTTATCGAATTAATGTTACGTTAATACACGAGAAGCCACCAATACGATCATTTTTTATACATTTTTAAAACATAATGAATTAAACCTTTCCTATTAGTAGAACATAATATTACGTTAATACAATACAACAACTCATGGTAGATGGACTCATGGAGCAACTCGCAGTATTGAGTTAATGGTTAAAAGTAAATTATAAAGAAAGGATTGTATTATTGGTACTTTAATAGTAGCTATGAATATATGTTACCTGTACAACCAAACAAGTTGTTTTTCTCCAGCCTATAGAACCCATCAGTACATCGATCACATTTACTCTCGTCACTATCCACATGAGGCTTGCAGGTACATTTGCCAGTCTTCGTGTTACAAGCACCCAAACCGCCTAGGGTGCCAGCTGAGTTGCAGTCACATTCTGACATAAAACATTAAATATATATAACATGTATTGCTTAAAATTAGAGATATAATAAGGGAGCTCTGCTTAACTGTACATCCCTATAATCCTTACGCCACACCAGCAGCGCCAGCGAATGTCTATGGTGTCACGCGCATTTGTTTTTATTTCAATTTCTTAATTAATTTATCTATAAGTATTACGATATAAATTTATTAAAAAAATACCTGTTTGTTTTATTTTATAAAAATACTCGGCCATTAAGGCGTGGATATGGCATGGAGAATCTGTAAAGTATAACTTTACAGATTCTCTGTACTGTAATTCGTCGAACGTCCCGGACGTTCGACGGATTTGCTTGAGTGGTAATTATTCGGTGTTCGGATTATCGAGGTTCAACAAATATGATAATGATGATAATGGCAATATACTACGAAAATATTTCAAACAATGCAGTAGAACTGTAATAGGCCTCAGGTACCTGATGGCGAGGTTTTATTCCCAACTTCCCGTAACCGTAGAAGTTATTCTGAGTTTACACCGAACAGTATCACAAGTTGTATGTTAAATCTGGGACTGTATCTTAATGTGCTCTTCGGAGAACTACAATGGTGTTTGATAAACAAATGTAAATAAATTCATTGGGACACCCCGGGGTTTAAATTGGGTACCTAAAAACTTTAGCGTTTTTAAGTCTAAGGTCTATCATCTCGGTCATCATGTATATAGTTTACTTAAGTACTATGATAACTTAATATGATTCTTAAAAATATTTTAAAGAAAATTTTGTATTTATAATATCGTCCTAATATAAAATATTATATTTTAAAATTATATGTGATCAATTTCTTGTAGATCCTCTAAAGCTGCGCCCGAAATACTTCGAGCATTACATCTCTGCAAAAAGTAGGATCTTGCTAAATTCTAAGGATTAGGATAAATAATGAGCAATTTTCTGAATAACATATAAAATTAACTAAAATATGAAAATTTGTCTAACCCTCGCATCCCTGAGGATTGTATTCCTGAAGGTTCCAGAAGAGAGGTTTGCAGTCGTTACAAATTCTGCCTTGGACCCTGTCCTTACATTGACACAATTCTCCAGCTGGAACTGATCCACATCCTGCAAAAACATAGATTTATATAATAGAGTGTAGGCGATAATAGGCGAGACCTTTTCGCTACCTTTTGGTTTAGAAATAATTTATAAAATTGTATAAAAGACAAATACGGAAATCACAAAGCCCGAAGCCGATAATAGGCGAGACCTTTTCGCTATCATATGATTTAGAAATAATTTATAAAAGACAAATACGGAAGTCACAAAGCCCGAAGCCTAGACGGCCTTTCAATTAGGTACCTAACAGAGGGGGTTTACCCCCATCGCGTCACCGCTGGGGCATGTATTATGAATTTAAACCTAAATCATGGTGTAATCTTCGCAATTAATAACGCCAAAGGAGCAGATCCAGAGGTCGCGGGTTCAATTCCCGCT
This sequence comes from Monopis laevigella, assembly GCA_947458855.1. NCBI lineage: Eukaryota > Metazoa > Arthropoda > Insecta > Lepidoptera > Tineidae > Monopis > Monopis laevigella. The sequence continues at coordinate 33,708,370 of OX381576.1, read as the reverse complement.
CTTTGCAAAACAATATATTAGTATGGTTTTCTAAACAGTTTTCCATACTTCTGGTACACATAGTACAAGTCTAGAGCTTAGTTTGTAACTAGGGAAATATGTACGAAAAATAAAATCCAACATTTATTAATAACTAGCTAACACACTGACGGAAGCTCGGAACAAAGTTTCCCTGTTTTCCCAAATTTTTTCATTGGTGCTCCTCTCCTATTGGTCGTAGCGTGATGTTATATAACCTATAGCCTTCCTCAATAAATGGGCTATCCAATACTAAGCGAATTTTCAAAATCGGTTCAGTGGATCCAGAGATTACCCCTACAATCTCACAAACTTTTCCTCTTTATAATATTAATTAGATAGATAACCAACTTACCAGCAAACGAAGCAATAACTCCTCGTGGGTCACAATTGCATTCTTCACAAGCAGGGTAGTTGTAGAACTGTTCTTTGCAATGATCACATTGAATGCCGTCAAAGTTGGATCGACATATGCACTGGCCGTTATCGTCGCAAGATGCCCCAATCGATCCGGAGTGATCACAGTTACACGCTGTGTGGACAATCTTTTATAAGTAAATTGTTATAAAATTCTTTGTTTTAATTCATGTCCACAAATATTAAATTATTGTTTCTTAATTTACTGCGCAGATTTAACTAATATAATATAATACCCCTCCATAATATGAAACTTTATAAACAAGTGAACTACGGTGCCGCTACAGGCATAAGCCTGTAATCCTAACTGCCCATATTAATAGAAACACCATAATGCCTACTTAAATTGGTTTGATATTACTAATAATGTTTTAAATAGCTATTTCACTAATGTCGGATTTCACCAACGATCCCTAACTCTAAAAGAGCCCCTAAATAAGATTTTTTACATATTTTCTATGAAACAGCTGTCATTAATTGTCCCTTAACTTTGTTATGGGCTCTCCTAGAGTTGGTGAAATCGGACATAAGACTCCTAAGATAGAATTTATATCTTATGAAAAATAAAACATAAAGGCATTATGATTTGTTGCCATTCGGTAAGCGAACTTGTTCGGCAGAACCCTCCGCCTGTCTTACAAAACTTAGTGCCCTTAGTATAAACTTAGTAATTTAAGAATTTCCCAGTTAACTTACGCAAGCATTCAGGATATTTATAATATCCAGGGGAGCATTGGTCACATTGTTTGCCTCCAAAGTTACTGAGGCAGTTGCATTTTCCAGTCGCAGAACAGCTTGTGGATGTGGAACCGGTTGATGAGCAGTTGCAAGGGATGCAAACCTTTTCCCGTCCTCTTACTTCCATGTAGAAACTAAATGAATATTTATTTTAAATATTTAGTATAAAGCATTTGTTAAAATATATCTGATGAAATGCTATCATTAATGATTCAGGGACGCTTGGATAGTCCAGAGTTGGTAGCGGGTCTAAAACTATGCACACCGCCGCCGCACCCGTCACACCTCTTAGTTTAGTGTTCCGCAGCATCACACAAACTATGCTTCTAATAATGTTTTTTCACGTATTTCCCGCGATTACAACAAGACATTTTCGGACATTGATCCTTTTATATATAATAAAAAATCATCCTTTAGAAAGGAAGTTATTAATTTAATTTTATCTACAAATATTTATATAAAGTAAAGGTGTCCTATTATCTATCAATAACTATTAATTATACATATTCATTACTATTTTTTTTGTTACTATTATTATCTCTAATCTGTAGGTAAGTAATATATTATGTCTTTTAATATTTAATTAATTGTACACTTATTGATTAAAAAACAAAAAAAAAATGTTAATCAGTTTACATAATCTGAAAAGCTTTATATAGCCATACTTTTTGTTATTATAATGTTATATATTTTGTCAACTTGTATCGCTGTTAGCTTTGTAATAAACTTATAAATAAATAAATAAAAATAAAAAATATTTTTAATTGACTTCTTACCCAGAAATACATTGGTCACATCGGTTTCCTCCAAATCCTTCCTTACATTGGCATTCGCCGGTGACATCATCGCAAATGCTAGGAATTGTTCCACTAGCATCACAGTTACAGGCTAAAAAAAAATACAGTCATTGATACTTTTAAATATCATAACAGCAATATTTTATTTGGTAGGTAATTGAATAACAGTCAACTTGTGTTATTTACACCATGAACTTTTTAATACTGTTCATACGATCGGCAGGCCTAATAATTTAATGACAGTGTATACAATAGAACAATATGTGTAGACCAATAACCTTGTTTTCTCTCACAATTTTATGAAATAAGTTTATGAAATAAGGGTCTTTGCATATGTGATTACTGGATGTGTTAGAGAATAGCATCAAAAACAAGATAATTTAAAACATATCCCTTGCTGTTTTTCCATTTGCAGCCAACAATTTAAATATACGGCTTTTAGCATTATAGGATGTAATGGATTAAAGAGTACTTACTAGAGCAAGTAGGATAGTTGTAGTATCCGGCTTGGCATTGGTTGCAGGTCCTTCCGCTAAATTTGCTTTTGCAGGTACAGTTTCCGCTTTCCTTGTCACATATAGAAGACACTGAGCCAATAACGTCGCATTCGCAGTCTGCAGAAGAGAAATATATTTTACAATTCATATATAACAATATAATTGTTATTTCTTTTCTTATCTAATAAATGATTTAAAAAAAAACCAATATATATATATATATATATATTGTTAACTGAATTCAATAATATATATATTCAATAATATAATATTTACGGGCAAGACTTCTAGCCGTAAAGGAGCCTGAATCAGGCTTTTGGTTGCACGCCTTGCCTTCAAAACACCTGGGCAATCTTTTAGACCAAAACACCTTAAGGGTTTCAGTTTGTTTACGTTTGGGTGCGCGGATATGCGAGCCCCACCAGTGTTCGTGCGGACGGGATGTGGACCGGTCCGGTCACCACGGGCTCTCATGTATAAAAAGTGCTGGTAGAATTTATAGACACTGTGGCCTTAATGAACTTATTCGGCGAGCTCTGACTACAGTGTCTGTACCTTCTATCTTGGAGCCACCCGGCATTTGTCGCGACGATGGTAAAAGGCCGGATGGTGCCACCGTCGTGCCATGGAGTCATGGTAAAAGTCTGGTATGGGACGCGACTTGCGTGGACACTTTAGCCCCGTCCCATATCAGATATACTTCCAAAAAAGCTGGGGCGGCTTCCGAACAAGCACAGATCCTCAAACGCCGCAAATATTCCTCCTTAATGGAAGATTATTTATTTGCGGCGTTTGCGGTGGAAACATTGGGTCCGTGGTCATCGGATACTAAAAAATTGATAAAAAACATAGGTTCTAAATTGGTTCATGTCTCGAGTGACCCTAGAGCGGCGGCATTTTTTTCTCAAAAAGTAAGCTTAACTATACAGAGAGGAAATGCCGCCAGTGTCCTGGGCACTATGCCGCACGGCACAAATTTAGATACTATTTTCATTTTATAGGGTTTTATTTATATAGGTTTAATAGGCGATTTTATTTTGTTATGTTATAGTTTTAGTTTATATTTTCTTGTATATAAGTTGTAAATATTTATTTTAATAAAATAATATAATAATTGTTAATGTTATATAAGTAATTAAATATCTAATTATTAAATGAATAAAGCTAAAATTATAAAAATACTAACCAACATTTTTATTTTTTTATTAGACCACGCATGTGATTTTGTATGTATCTGATGGTAAGCAGACCTACAGATTCAGCTCTCAGGATCGTAAATGTTGGTGAGGCAGTAAATTAAATAAAAAACTTACGTTTACATTCAGGAGAGTAATATCCATCAACACAAGTTTCGCATGTGTGGCCAGCATAGTTGTATTTGCATGGACACTATGGACAAATAAAAAAAACCTATGAAATGCATTTATACCCGTATAAGAAATAGGTATAGCTAGCAATGAAACATTTTGTTCCTCACTTCCTTGGTGGGATATATCTTCATTCTTATAGGCTAGTAAAAAAAAACTCACCATTCCATCAGTAGGAGTACAATGACTGTCTTTAGTTCCATTCAAGTTGCAGATACAAGGTTTACAGTTAGGAAAGTCGAAGTATCCGAAAGCACAGGAGTCGCAGTAGGGAGGATTGAACTCTGGTCGACATTCACACATTTTGTATCGATCTTCCTCCTTGCAGTTTCCGGTGGAAAAGTGACTGTCACAGTTGCAAGCTAAAAATAATAGTTTAAAACATCATCATCAATAGAAGCGGAGCCTTAATCGAACATGTTTCATTAAAGGGCGAAAATTGATTGCCTTTGAGAGCTTCCGTTGCGTGCGCTGCGTAAATGGTTAAAGTTACGCAGACGAAGTTGCGCAAGTCTGATGATAATAATATAATAGTGTAACAACGTTTGACAGCCTCCGTAGACTAGTGGTTGCGCCTTTGGCGTTGTATCCGGGGGTCGTGGGTTCGATTCCCACCCGTGGCAAAAAAATATTAGTATGTTTTTCTGTACAGTTTGTCATGGTCTGGGTGTTTATAAAATATAATATGTATTATATAGTTGCTTCTGGTACACATAGTACAAGCCTAGAGCTTAGTTTGTGACCAGAGCAATATGTGTAATTTGTCCATAAAAAGGTAGATATAATAATGGAATTAAGTAAATACTTACGTTGACAAACATCAATTTCATGCCATTCCCTGTTATAAGGTTTGTAATAGGTTGATTTGCATTTGTTACAATTAATACCCTCGGTGTTATGTTGGCAATTTTTGCAAACGCCTCCTCCTTCGTATTTTCCATAGATATCGAGGGAGAGACGTTGTTCGTCGATCTCGGAGTCATAGGAACACTCGTTGGTGTGGTTGTGGCAATTACATGCTAGAAATAAGTAGGTACATATAAAAACAAGTTAGTAAACAGCCGACAATTAATGGAGGCGGTCGCATTAGGGGCTAACTTACAAAGGATAAATATCTAGATGTAATATTACATAACATCATGACATGCCCTCGTTGTTATTATAATAAAACTACATATATCATTAATAGTTGAATGACTACACAATGAATATAATGTACTTTAAGTAGACTGTAAAAATGAATAAATAAGTATTCTGTAATAGGCTTATTCATAAAAACTCCATAAAAATCCTTAAAAGAGACAGGTTTTGTCTCTTCCTTCTATAACTAAAGTGTTCTCCTAGAACTCATTAAGGTGATTCATAAAAACTTTTATATTTAGTTGTTTTTTTAATTTTTACACTTTTATAGGACGTTTTGTTTCTTTTTTTAGAAACAAAAATAATAAGATTCTAGATATAGCTAGTTATCTAATATGCAACTAAGTTATTACATATTAGAGAACTAGACTATATTAGCATTTTTTATTCATTGGAGCACGGCATGTGACTTTTTATCTACCTGGTGGTGAGCAGACCTACAAAGTCCATGAATAGGGTCGATTAATAAATGTTCTTAAACGAAATTGATCGCTCCCACTATGCCGGCTAAATGATGCGATTATACGAAATGGGTGGCGACAAATTGCAACACGAGTATATTTTTATTTACTCGCTGCCATATTGTTAATTCAACCCATTTCGTAACCGCCATCTGAAAGGAAACTACCACCTCAACAAGAAATCGATGCAGCAATTACCTAAAAACCGGTGAACCCACAGACTAAAACCAAAACATGACTAGGTCACTTGACGGTTTTTGCATCTGTATGGGCGGTGGTAACGTGACCGGTCGGTCGGCCTAACGAAGTTATAGAAATCTTCCTCCCTCCTAAATTGCACTACCTACTCTCTTAATTAAATAAATAAATTTAAATATTTATTATTAGGATGCTAGATTAGTTGTTTCCAAGGAACTAAGTAGCAATATTTATTTATTAATGTCATAATTTATGAAGTATATAAAGATATATTTATTACTACATAAAAAGCCTTCTTAAGTAATTATACGCACATAAAATATAGAAAACTATAAACTTACGTTCACAAGCAAATCTGTCAGCAACCTTGGAGATTCTCCATTTCTTCTGCTCAAATCCAGGACAGCATTGAGCACATTGCGGTCCACATGTATTATGTTGACATTTGCACACCAGGATATTGCCTTCACTTTCAGGATCTTCAGGGGCACAATTTTCAGCATGACCGTTACACATGCATCGACCTCCAATGCTGATGTCTTTGATAGAGTAAAAGTACTAAAAATAAAGATATATTACTTAAGATTAGCGAAGGAAATGCAGTTTTTTTAAACAATGTTAAAGGTTTGACATTTTTGTATTTACAGTAGGTTTTTGGATTTGTAAAGGAAATTATAAGGAGGGACGTCTTTTACAGTTTTCAGCCTACTCATTAATTTGAACTCTATTTAGAGTTACAATTTACTTACCCTTCTGGTAACTGTTGGATCTTGTCTGGCAACTGACATAAGATGGCCCAACAAGTTTTTGGTCTTTATAAGTCGTAGTCTCACGTTCGTAGCTCGTGTCCATTCTTGAAGAACTGATGAGTTGAAATATTTATTGGCGGACGGACGGTAGTTGAGTAGAGAAATTGGAATCTGGAATTTAATAATTAATTTAATACCTACACAACAAAAGTTTATTTAATAAAATAAACGACCTTTTTTTAAAGTCTTAACTATAATAAAATGAAAAAAGGAAAAACTAATTTAAATACCTACTCAAAAACATTTTTAAAGAGTAAGGAGAGTATTTTATTTTATTTATTTGGCGTCGATCAATACATTGTTGTTTAACAATATTTATCGCTCCCACTATGCCGGCTAAATGATGCAGTTACGAAATTGGCGGAAAATGGAGGATATTAAAATAGACGTTACAAGACTATTTTAATATCGTCGCTTCTTTATCGTCAACTTAATCACCCGTTTCGTAACCGTACCATGAAAGAGACTACAAGAATTCGATGTAGTAGTCTCCGGTGAACCCACAGACTAAAACCGAAACATGACTAGGTCACTTGACGGTTTTTGCATCTGTATGGGCGGCAACGAGTAGTCGGCCTAACGAAGTTATAGAGGCTTCCCACCTATTAAATAATAATTAATATGTTGTACTTGTAACTAATAATATTATATCTATGCTGCGGACATTTTTTTTTTCTTATAACGAAAACGTACAACAATAACTAAAATAGGCATGCACTTTATTCCCTTGTGTTACAGGTGCTTTTTCTTTGACAATTTTTAGCATTGCATATAGTGACAATTGTACCTAAGGCATTTCGTTATTTTGATAATCTAACGTTATCTTTAAAAGAAACATAATTTGACCACTGATATATATATATTATATCACCGAGCGTTTCCATTTCTAGTTTGTGTAGTTATAAAAAGAAATCGTAACTAATATTCAGATAATTTAAAGTTATAATAAGCTTACCTCTCCTCCTTCCAAGGGTACTATTTTAGAGTATTCCGTGCTGCAGATTACTGAGTCGTCCCTCGTAATGGGCTGAAGACTTTCTTTCCCGAAATATCTTTCACAGTCTCTGAAATCATAATATCAGATTAAAATCTATTTGCTTACCTCAAGTGGGTGTGTTTAACATTGATCGGACAGGCTATATAATGATTCCTCAACCTCAACTTAGGTCTACATACAAACGTGGCCGAGTATACGTGGTGGCTGAGTTGGTTAGACCTTAGACTTAAAATACTTAGGTCCCTGGTTCAAACCCCGGTGTGTACTAGTGAGTTTTTAATCTAAAAATGTATGTACATTTGTTTAACAACATTACTTTAGTCCCTCGGAGAGCCCATTAAGCTGTCTGTCCCAGTGATACCATACCATCTTATAATGTTATTGAGTCTATCCAAACATCCCGAAGAGCTAGTCACTTGTTCGGTGAAGCCGACTCATACCATCGGCTACGACAAGGTGGGATTAAAAACTCCTCCGCTGGGCTCCCGTGATGATATATATATATGTAAGGCCTATACCTATCTAACGTTTAGGCTAAGTTTGAGTTATATATCATATACTATACAAGGTGAATTTTTCAAATTATAAACTGTAAGGAATAGCGAAAAATGCTCTAACTCATCCTGCATTATTGCACCAGTTGATAGTATCCATGAAGGTAAAAACCGTGCCCGTCCGCGGCCGGGTGCGTTTTTTTAGCTTCATGATAGTTATTTACATGATAGATAAGTTACTTTTACCATTTAATCCTTATAAGCGATACTATAAGGATTAAATGGCAAAAGTAACTTCAGTTAAATTAATAAAATATTCCAAATGATAGCGAATATTTTTAATACATAGTTGAATTAAACAAAAAAATTGTACTGCATTTCATAACGAGCTTATTTCATACTTTAAAAAATATATGATGTTGTAGTTGAATTAAACTTGAAGGCCCACTTCAAAAATTCACCCTCTATACTACTTTTTTTTCGCACTCATTTCAAACATGCACACCGATTTCGGGATTTTTTTAATCACCAAATACTTTAGTATAAAAAAAGGTAAAAAAAAAAACAAAAAAAAAAAAGCTAAAATGAATGTCCAATGGTAATCCTGGAGCTCGACTCGTGCCTTCTCATCCCATATACGGATTCGAGGTCGATTTCCTTACCTCAGGGCCACGGGACATCCATGCTGATACGACGAAAATGTCCTTCACTAGGAACGACCGATCGATAATTTGCCATAATTGTGCAGAATGAACAGAACCTTATGGGTATTGGACATAAAATAGACTTTTGAACGAGTTACAGTCCATTTTCTCATCCAGACAGTACCTAGTAGGATTATATTATTATAAAAAAATGTGTAATGTAGCTTTTTTTTCATAAATTTATTATTAACTACCTACTTTGATAATTTTCAGGTGTTTTTCTTATAAATTTTTACAAAACAAAAAAAAAAGTCCATATATTTTTTAATTATTATAATTTTACTAATCAATTTAATCATACGTATGTATTTTGTTTAATATTTTGATATTACTGTATACCACGTATATAAGTATAGGTATACTTATATCGTTTTTAAGGGAGTTTTTTCCTAATATGCCAAATCTCTTTTAATCGGTTAATAAACCTTTAAAAAAAACATGTTTTAAGATTAACTTTACAGGTAATAACAAAAATAATTAATAATTTAAAAAGTGTGCTTTAAAATGAAGGACTGAAGGTTTGACGTAGTAGCGCCATCTATTGCTAATTAAGGATACCGATTTAGTTTAACCATCTTTGAAATATATGTGTTTTCAACTAGGTGGCGCTGTCAATATTCCATGTATTTTTACGAAATATTTTGTACGTTTAAGCGCAGATAAAGGAACCATATAATAGAAATAGTTCGTTTGTTGATTAATAGTTCAGTTTATTATATCGCTCTTAAATATATGAAAGCTATGGCTGCCTCTGTAGTCTAATGGTTGCGCCTTTGGTGTTGTATTCAAAGGTAGTGGGTTTGATTGTCACTGATGATTAAAAAAGTACTTTTATCAGCTTTTAATGGTCTGGGTATTTATCGTTCTTTCTGGTACACACAGTTAAGATTTGTGACGAGGGCAATATGTGTAGCATGGTTTTATTAATCTGTCATATATAGGAATAAAAACACTTAAAAAAATATATAAGCATAGATACACTATCAGAGGGACATGTTGAACTACTTCATCATGTAGTGTAATGTTCCTGTGCATAATACACACGAACATTACACTAAAAAAAGACATCGTATGATCAAATTGATTATTAAATCATATAGAACATTTGTCCTTCATATAAAAAAATATTACCTACTTATGCATAACTTTTCCATAAATTGACGGAAAACATTTTAAACCAAATTAAACAGTTCTGTGATGTAAGTTAAATTAAATAACAGACAGTCAGTGAGTCACCTAAATCTCACCATAAGGTGGTACTATTTGGTGATTGACCAACAGGCGCGGATCCAACCCTCAAAAAAGGTTGTAGTCACAAGCTTACGTTTATTTTTTGCGAAAACGTTGATACGATAAAAAAGGAAGGTAGCTTGGAAGATTTAGCGGCAATGTACGAGAATGTATGAGCAATGATGATTTTAAATTAGTAGATTTGTCTACGCACCCTATAGTCTCTATAGTCATACATTTGTCGGTCCCGGTTTCACTATACCAACTTGTGAAACTATTTATAGATGGGTTATTGAGTCTATTCAAAACATCGCGACGAGCTAGACACTTGTTCGGTGTGACGACGAGGTGGGATTAAACTCCCTCCGCTGGGTACCCTGGGGCCGTCTAGGCGGTCTCGGGCGCCGTAAGGAAAATGTACCATACATTTTTTTTCAATACAAAATAATATATTAATATATTTATTTTTTATTATATAATTTTTTTTTTCATTCATGTGCCACTTCCCAAAAAGAAATAGATTGTTGTGAAAACAAAAAAAATGTGCCATAACCACAGATAAATAATAAAACAGTCATAACATGTAAACATATTATCTATGCTACTGAACAAGTCTATGCGGCTAAGTAGACTTTACTTACTGCTGGCTGCGTTCCGAATCTAGCACGACGCACGATTCATTTAGTTAGAGAGCTGCCTATGCCTATTTACTGATTGGTAAAGAAACCGTCAGTTGGGCATGATATATCATTCTTAGTGTTGCCCCAAGTAGTCTGGATATAGTTTTCGAATTTCTCCAGCCAAGGCCCGGAAACATTCCGGACGGTTTCCAAATCTGAGAAAGTCAAAAAAAGATTTGTTTTAAAACTTTTTTTAACTTTCTCCAGTCAGTATATATAGGCAGCTCTCAATCTGTTTTTTTTAAGGCATTGGATAATATCATCAGTTTCAATCTGTGAAAGTGTCTATTAGGGTTGTGGACATCGTGCCCACAACGGTGGATAAGCGCTTGATGACAAATGACCATTGCGAATTATTCGCATGGGTCTACTTCTAGAATGAAGAGTCTCAAAATATAATAATAACTTACTGAGGAGAATCGGAGAAGTATTGCCAAGGTTTGTATGTTTTCCCGTAGTCCATTGATTTTTCTAGCGCCCAAAGTCCGGGCCTGGGGGAGTTACCCATTCTAATGTAGACGTATGCCACGTGAAATTCCTGGGGAAAATAATATATCATGAAATTAAACGAGGTTCGTAGTTACACCGCTGGAGTTGTACCCGAATGGGTTTGATTTCCATTCATAGAAAAAAAAAAAATTATTAGTTTTCTGCACAGTTTTCCTTGGTGTAACAAGATATAAAACAGTATTTTGTTTATGTATAACTGTGTTTTGTAAAACAAAAGGTACATATATTACATATTTAAGTTTTTTTTGTATATTAAAATTAAACACATAATATATACAAATATTAACATACATGGCTGAGTACAGCGTTAATATATTATAGGTATATTATTATTATATGTCATTAAATTGTGCTCATCTAATAAAATTTGTTTTACACATTGCAAACGTTTCCGCCCACACCGTCCTGTTTCGGTGATTAATAAATATTGTAATTATTATATTTTTATTATAACAAATTATATATGTAATGTGTACACAGGAATATTAAACTAAAAAATTGACATCGTATCGCTTTACCTGTAAAAGATTTTGATTAAGTTGGGTAGTTCATTAGCTGAATAATAATATGTAAGATTATATTGCCCTGAATAAAGTAAACTCTGAGCTTGTACTTTATGTAGCAGAAACAATGATATACGTGGTGGCCGAGTTGGTTAGACCTTGGACTTAAAAACACTTAGGCCCCTGGTTCGAATCCCGGTGTGTACCAATGAGTTATTAATTTAAAAAAATATGTATATTGTTTGACAACTCCACTATAGTGCTTCGGAGAGCACGTTAAGCTGTCGGTCCCGGTGTCACTATACCAACTTGTGAAACTGTTTATAGATGGGTATTGAGTCTATTCAAAACATCGCGACGAGCTAGCCACTTGTTCGGTGTAGATTCATACCATCGGCTACGATGAGGTGGGATTAAAACCCCTCCGCTGGGAACCCTGGGGTCGTTTAGGCGGTCTCGGGCCCCGTAAGGCACCCGTGATGATATATAAACAATGATACTAATACATATTATATTTTATAAACACTTAGAAAAGTACTAATAATATTTGCTTTCACTGGGAATCGAACCCACGATCTACAACGCCAGTGGCATAATTACTTCATATATACATTTTTTTAAAGATAACATTGCTATGATTAAAATCCTGGCGGGACTCGATCCCACGATCCTCGCTTTCGCAGCCAGGCACTCAACCACTGAGCCAACCAGGTTCCAGTCACCGCTCACGAATATTATTATTGCTTGTTATCTAGTAACAATATTTTATTCTGACAGATGAATCAGAAACCCGAAAAAATATAAATTGGAAAATATAAGGGAAAAGAAAATAAACGTCGTGTGTCGTGTCGTACTAAAGGAACTATAATATTGATATATTAATATAATAGAATTAGAGTAACTACGAGTATGTATACCGTCATGGCGCCCGAGAACTCATACCCAGCGGAGGTGGTTTATTCCCAGCTCATTATAGCGGAATTTGGAGATGCTTTACGGAGTACCAATGACAAGGCGAAATGTAGGTTGTTGGAAGAGGTCTAGTCGCAAGACTCACTGAAGTCAAAACGGACTATTGCTATGAAATATTGAAATAATTATAAGATGTAATGTTATCAGAATAAATGGCATTATTATTATTATAGCCGATGGTCTCTGAGTGTTGGAATAATACTCGTTGCTTAGCCAAAGTCATTACATGGAACTTTCAAAATGTAGTTTTTATATGCAGTTTGACAGTTCGAATGCATTAGCAATTGCTTAATTAGGTCCTGCGAATCTACACCAAATAAATGGACCGTCTCGCTGTTTGTAAAGACTTAAAAACAGTTTCACAAGTTGTTAAAGTAAAACTGGGTCCGATCGCTTAACGTGCTCTCTAAGGCTAGTGGTGAGGCGCTATCTAAAAACTATCCATCGGTATATCTTTCCATTTATTATAGACCTATTGACTCTGATGTATCCAAAAAGGTACACACTAATATAATCAGTTTTTAAAATATAAATAAAAGTGTCGAAAAGCATACCAATTTATAGCTTGATTTTAGGGCCCTCAGAAGGTATTTATATAGTAGGTATACTTTTACTATCTCCTTTGTAAAAGGTAATAAATTTGACGTAAGACTTGTCCAAGAAAGCATCCGCTGCGACTATAATCTTAATTTAGGAAACAGGGAAGCTTCTATATATAATCTGTTGCGTTTCTTCAGGTTAACGAACTCTATATCTTACTTCATAGTTAATAGTAAGTATGTAAATATTGCATTATCTTTTTTTTTTGACGACAAGCACTATATGATTAATACTTTACAATCTAAATTCGCTACTGACTGTATTTTTTTTATGATAGATATATTTATGTACTTGAATTAATGCCTTTCTTTTATTATTTTTAATTAAACCTGGGTCTTGTAGAACCGATAGTTTTATTAGTTGAGTTAGTCCCACTAACTACAAAAAATACGTTTAGTCAGTTAAGCTAGCAGGGACAAAATTCCCACTAGTTCAATGGTTGAACTAAGAATTTTATGTAAAATTGACTGTCAATTTAGTGCATTGAATTAAAAGTCAAACATAAAGGGTTCGTTCTATAGTTGGTTCTATTGTCTTAGACCATGATATAATACCATATAGATCAAAAACCGACAAGTGACCTTGTCATGTTTTGTTCTTAGGGTTTTATGTGGGTTCGCCGCCCATTTCGTAACCGCGTCATATATACATAGCCGGCATACTGAGAGCGATCAATGCTGTTAAACAACAATGTATGGATCGATCTCATTCATGAATTTTGTAGGACTGCTTACCATCAGGTAGATAACAAGTCACATGCCGCCAGTACAAAAAAAAAATTCATAAATAAATATTATCACGGGTGCCCTACGGCGCCCGAGACCGCCTAGACTGTCTCAGGATACCCAGTGGAAGAGATTTAATCCCACCTCTTCGTAGCCTATGGTATGAGTCTACCAACACCAAACAAGTGGCTAGCTCGTCGCGATGTTTGGATAGACTCAATAACCCATCTATAAACAGTTTCACAAGTTGGTATAGTAAAACCGGGACCTACAGCTTAACGTGCTCTCCAAGGCACTATAGTGGTGTTCTCAATATTTATTTATACATACATAGCATCACGGGTGCCTTACGGCGCCTGAGACCGCCTAGACGGCCCCAGGGTACCCAGCGGAGGGGTTTTAATCCCACCTCGTCGTAGCCGTTGGTATAAGTCTACACCGAACAAGTGGCTAGTCGCGATGTTTTGAATACACTCAATAGCCCATCTATAAACAGTTTCACAAGTTGGTATAGTGAAACCGGGACCGACAGCTTAACGTGCTCTCCGAAGCACTATAGTGGTATTGTCAAACAAATGTACATAATTATTTTAATTAAAAACACATTGGTACACACGAATACACGTATATTTATTTATAAAAGCGGCCCTAGCCTAGTGGTTAAGTCACTGCGCAAATGATAACAAGGTTAAGCAGATGACAACAAGGCCGGCCTGGGATGGGTGACCGCTTTATACAACGGTGCTATTTCATCATAAACACCGCAACAAGCTCGCCACTTGTTAGGTGTTGCCTCCGAATACCATCGGCGAAATGAGGACGTGTTAATCCCTCCGCCGGGTACCCTGAGGCGTTTAAACGGTTCTCGGGAGCCAAATAGGCACCCGCGATGGTATTTATTTATTTATTATTATTTATAAAACATTTATTATGTATTTATTTACATACCTGCCCAAGATCAATGGTAAGGTTGACTTCATTGTATTTCATGCCACGAGACAGAGGCGGGCTCTGCCATCTGGTCTCCATACCGTCGACAGCGAACTCTGGAGGATGCCGTTTTGATTCTGATTTGCTGTCGCACATGTCGCACACCTGGAATATAATATAAGGCGAGTGTTAATGAAGAAACTACTTTAAACGGGTACTTTTTAAACCATATTTCATACAAATATTGATTACCTACGTTTGGAAATTAAGAAACAAAAATGGAAAGTAATTATGGATAAATATGTCTTTTGGACAATAATTTCTGTCTGTCTTTCTACATTAAATATCCTAAGAACTACTGGCCCAGTTTATTTTAAAGGTACCTTATTGACTCCTATATATCCAAAAGGATATATATAGTACTTATAGGCTCAGGTGAAAAAGAGCCTTAATAATAATAGCGAAAAACCTACAATGTAGAGTATCAAAAGCTTATTTCAAAACAATATTTAATATATTATGCGATTTATTTTCATAGTTAGCAACCATTTTTTAGGCCAATATTTTATCTAGTTTGTTACTATTATTAAATTTATGCGAGTATACATATATAATTCGGTTATAAAATATATTTATTTTAACATAGTTTAAATTTATGCAATGACTTGAATAGAATATCAAAAAAATATGCATGGCATGGTCAATATGCAAAAAAATATGCGTGGCAATCAAAGTTTTTTTTTTGGTCTGTGTACTGCACACTATAAAATAATATAAAATCTATCTACAAAAGACAAAACAACGTGTTCCACGTTGTTTTGTCTGCTATTTGGCGACCAGATGTTCTTTACCAAACTTTGGAATGTCGATCGATGCATAGTTACCCAAAATGTAAAAGAATTTAGATTTACATTTTTGTTTAGTACTAGGATGTATTAATATATTTATATTATATTTTGACACTTTATTTATTACAAAAAGGCTGCTTCTAGGCTTTGTCTAAAGCTAGGCTTTGTGTAAAAAAAATGATTTATCAACAAGTTAGTAGAGTTATCAAGAAGTATACATTATACTTTACGGGGTAGGCAGAGCTAACTGAGTTCCACTTTTACTATCTCTACATAGGTACTCTTTTTGCCTTGTCCACAGTCATAACTCTGATTATAGATTAACGTAGGTATGTCCGAAATCTATAATAAAAATATTTTTGTTTTGTCATAAGCACTTAATTTTACTTATAGTGCCGATAATGCTGTGTATTAACTTTGCTTTCATCCATCTCTTGACATAACAATATTCATACAATAGTCTAGGAATAAGCACAGCATTGCAAACAGCTATACAATCATCTTTTCAGTAATATCTTGCATTCGCTCTCCATTTAATTTTTTTAAAATATAATCCACCATCCCTAGTGAGACACTATCATTGTCATTCATACAAGCGATAACTAAAGATCAAAGTTCAATATTTTAAAAGATAATTTCGAGTAACTAGGTAGGTACTAATTAGAAGAATAATACTAATAATGAGTTAGTAATTTTATTTATATCATGTCTTTTTTATATTCAAAAATGTGCATAGAGACTTATGTGAAATAAATTAATTTGATTTTAATTGATTCGATTTAAGTATTCATAATTTTAGTTTATAAAAACTATAATAAATAATATATAACATGTAGTCCAAATAACGCGACTATCTCGCCACTCGTTTGATCTAGATTTAGAACCGTATACCGTCACGAGACGTGGTGAAAACAAATGAGTTGGGTATCACCCTGAAGCCGTCTGGACGGTCCCAGGGGCCCAATAGCAACCGTGCAAATAAGTATTAATAATTGGGTGTTTTTTTTTATGGCAGAGGCTTCGGTACAATGGAGCCAGAGTGTCCACACATGGAGATACTTTCTGTCTTGCCAAGAAATGAGAAAAATACCATCGACGCATTTTCCATCATTCCTTCGGGATATTTTTCTGTTGATAATGCTGACTTTATGATAGAGCTGAGAGTTGTATGTAGACATTCTTTCTGTAAATCTAGTGAAACTTAAGTCGCGGTGACCATTAGATTGCAAGCATGAAGCCTAAGGTGATTTTAAGAAAGTTATTACCCAAACAAGATCCAAAACAAGATGGGATTGCGTGCGGCCAAAGGCATGCTTCCGGTTAAGAAACTGCGCCTGATCAGTTCCTGATGATGTTTATAAAAGATCAGTAAAAACGGAACTGCTGTTAACGAAAATGTTGTCCCTAGCAAGTTGGGACGACGGGTCTTGCGGCGATAAAGTGTTCAGACAATCTTAATCCAAGGCATATTTAGCCACTGAAAAACAATGTTTTAAAAGTGTATATGCTACATATTCAAGTTTTTTAAATAATTTACAATTATTTTTAAATTATTTAAACAATCGGTAATTTTTTCTCCAATGGCGTCGATTGCTCTAATCACAAATTAACCTCTAGGCTTGTACTATGTACCAGGAGCAACCATATAAAACATATAATATTTTTATAAACACCCAGACCATGACAAACCGTACAGGAAAAGCGTACTAATTAATTTTTTTTTTTGCCATGGGTGGAAATTGGACCCACGACCTCCGGATACAACGCCAAAACGCAATAAATAATTTGACTTGATTTTGACTTTGGTTTATTGAAATGATTCTGAATAGAGTTCTTAGTATGTCATACTATGATAACAAATATAAGAAAAAATTAAGATCGAAGTAAGTTGCCTAATGTATATAATGACATTAGTAAAAAAATACATGTTTAAATTAAATGCCACTATCTTTCGTTGAACTTTGGCGTGTTTATACACAAAGCCTGTTCATACAGAATTAAACTTATCCATACATCCGTACATCGTGCTTAATAAATTGACATATTTCGATAACTAAAATTGCAATAAGTTTTATTTTTATTTAAGTAATGGAAAGAGGAAAACGTAATAGGAGGTCTTAAAGAGAAGTATAAAAGTTTTTTTAGGACCCTTATTATTGGGTTTTGTAGACTAGAACCCAGAACATTTATTATATTAATATCCTTCCTTCTTGTTTGAGTTGTAAACTAGTAGGTAATTTTGGTAAACCTCTAGGTGTATTACTCATACATAATATCGCCACAGACATAATCAATTCGGTATGACCCTATATTCAATTACAACTACTTCAAAATACCACAAGTGTTATCAGTTAGACATCCGGTCAAACAAAAAAAAGGATAGAACTTTGTTGTAACAATTCGAAAATTAAAAACAAACGAATGATTGTTTTATATATTATATTTATTATAGTCATTTAGCTAGTTATTAGTAAATTATAAAGAAATGTTATAATTTTCGTTTTTCGTTTTAAAAATGTTCCTTTGTAACATTGACTGATTCCTTTAATTGTTGAATATTTTTTTATTTTAATCTAACTATTTACGGATGCCAGTAATATTAGTACGTTTTTTCTGTACAATCTGTCTGGGAGTTTATAAAATATAATATGTATTATATCGTTGCTTCTGGTACATATAGTACAAGCCTAGAGCCTAGTTTGTGCCCAAGCCATATGTGTAAATTGTCCTACATATATAACCATTAAATACATCTAACAAGTGGTAGCTTGTTGCGATGTTTCATTGGACTCAATAATCCATTTATAAACATTTCCACAAATTGGTTTAATGAAACTAGTATCGTTAGCTTATCGCGCTCTTCATGGCCTTATATGTTGTCAAATTAAAAACTCGTTGGTATATATTCTGTTTGATTTTTAGGACTAATACTAGGTATGTGTACCAGAAACCCCTGGACAGAAAAATAGAATAGAGCCCACGATCTCCAGATACAACAGCAACGGCGTGACCACTAGACATGGAGACGATCAAATATTAATAGATTAGGATAAATATTAATAAATTAGTGTGGGTTCTACGGTGGGTCAACAATTAATTCTGGTCATGGAATACCTGCCTGCGAATGAATATCTTCCAAAAAAGGCAACGAACTTACTTATCTTTGGGATGCTGCATTACAGTGTCTATCGGCATGTAATAACACAGGATGGAAGATAGTATTTATCACTCATCCTTATCATGTATATTTAGGACTAATTATTTATTTATTGTCATTCATTGACCAGAATATAAAAAAAAAAATGAAAACATGACAAAGTAAAGTAACCCCTATTACTCCTTACATAGATATGATTTTGGTCTACGATCATCTGTACTTAAATTGACAAGAGTAGGAATATCATTATTTTAATACAACATAGGTTGGCTATTTTAAATATCACAGAAGAGTCTATGTATTAAAGACGTTTGGGGTTGAGACCATGAGGCCATTGGAACCGGGAGCGCAAGCAATTCTTAAAAAAATGGTAAGGGATTGGTCGAAACATCTGGTGACCATAGAATGCAGCGAGTCTTTTGGGTGCCCTTCCTTCTTGGAGCAATTTAGAAGAAATATAATTTGTTATTAGTTTATTTTAATTACTGTGAAGAAAAGTTGGGTAGGTATATTAAAATGGTATAAAACTGCATAAAATTATGTTGAAATTTTTAAGGGGTACATTTTTGTTGTTGTCTATAAGTGGACATTAAATTTTATCGTCATCGTTTTGGCTACTTAAATAATTTGGTAGGTAAGAAACTTACTAAAACTAAAATTAATATAACTTTTATTTTCTTAAAAAAAGCGGTCAGTGCGAATTCTGTTCGCGCACTTAGGGTTCCGTATAACAAAAGAAAAATGGGGAAAATAGGAGGTGTATGGGAATGTGTTATTACACAAATAATTTACTCTCAGCATCTATTATAGATAGAAACTAGAAATGTGGAATATTAAAGCAACACATATTTTTTTAACTTATCAACGTGTGCGAAGCAGCGGGCAAAATCTGATATCTATCTATTATAAAATAAAGTAACACTATAAGATATCTCCTACATCGCAAGAGAGAAATGATTACGCTGCCATTGCATTAGATGCAGTTAATAATATCATATTTTTCCAATATTATACCCAAAAGGGTTTGTTTTTTCACCTCATAGTATTTCGATGATTACCCTGATGCCACCTAGGCGGACTCAGGCGCCAGAAAACACCGTGATAGTTGTGTTTAAATCCCAAAAGTATTTTATATGTTAATTCTTTTTAGTTTTTGCAAAGTAGGTAGGTAGTTTTGTTTTTTTATTCAAAACTATATATTAAGTAATAAAAATATACCAATAAAATTATAAAAAAATAAAATAAAATAAAATATGTACATTTGTGTGACAACACCACTATAGTACCTCAGAGAGCACGTTAAGATGTCGGTCCCGGTTTCACTATACCAACTTGTGAAACTGTTTATAGATGGGTTATTGAGTCTATTCAAAACATCGCAACGAGCTAGCCACTTGTTCGGTGTAGAGTCATACCATCGACTACGACGAGGTGGGATTAAAACCCCTCCGCTGGGTACCCTGGGGCCGTCTAGGCGGTCTCGGGCGTCGTAAGGCACCCGTGGTGATACATATACCAATAAAATTATATACATATTGTTTTCCGGTAGTGTTTAAACCACGTGGTTAAAATAAACGATGGTCCCATTTTATGCTCTACTAAAATATGATAATAATTGTATATCAAATATGGACTTTACACCGACAGAAGACTATTGATAGGTATCTACTCGTATTACTAACATCTTCAAATGATTGTGAATAAGGTTTTCCATTAATATTTATTCAATTGTAATTTTTTAAAGACTATTTTAGATTTATTTTATTTAGTCTATATACATTTCGTATATATAGCAGTAAAGGTACCCAGCGGTGGGGGTTGTTTTCAACTCTTTGCCACTGATGGGAGGTACTCTTAATTTACAAATTGACACTACTAAGGTGCTTGAGCTTTTATGAAATTTGGAAAAAAAGGTAGCAAAACTGTTTAACTACTTCTAATATATTACTCGCTAGCCGTTCGTGACTTGTTTCTGTGGGAATTTAGAAATATTTATATATTATATTTTATTCTCATGAATATACTGTGAAATTTTATAAAAATCCGTTAACAAACATCCACCCTTACAACTTTCGCGTTTGTAAATAAGTAGGATAGGATAATATAGTAGAAAAAATATTGTATTATTTTTAAAACGCAATGACTTTTTTTTTATTAGTATTGAGAAGTGTGCTCATTGTTTATATTGTAAAAACAAATATATATATATATGACTTAAACATAATGACAGATAAAGTACAACAGCTTATGACCACTCAAGAGGTGAAGATATCTTAAATGTAAACAAAATGTCACAGTACTAAATATCGCAAAGCTCTTCAGTACATACTTGTAGTGTTACCTATTATGTTTGTTGTAGCAAGCGATCACTTTAATTTGCGATCAAGTAAAAGTCTATAAATATCATACGGGTGCCTTACGGTGCCCAAGACCGCCTAGACGGCCTCAGGGTACCCAGCAGAGGGGTTTTTAATCCCACCTAATCAATCTAGCCGACAGGATAGGTAGCTATATTTTAACAAGTTGGTATAGTGAAACTGGGACCGACAGCTTAACATGCTCCCGAGGCACTATAGTGGTGTTGTTAAAAAAATGTTAATTTTTAGATTAAAAACTTATTGGTACATACCGGAGTTTGAACTAGGGACCTAAGTGTTTTAAGTCTAAGGTCTAACCAACTCGGCAACCACGTATATAAGTTGCTCTCTTAGAGAAAATTCTTTATAACTAACTGGCATAGTGGAAGCGATCAATGCAGTTAAACAACATTGCATTAATCGAACTCATTCATGGATTTTGTAGGTCTACTACAAGGTAGATACAAAGTTACATGATGTGTTCCAGTATTCCAGTTTTATTTATTACAAGCTGATCCGTGCAACTTATGCGTAACTTTAACCGTTTACGCAGCGTACGCTCTCTAACGGAATATTTATTTCTTTATTTTGAAATTTTTTTCATTGTTACTCCGGTTCTATTGGTCGTAGCGTGTGTTATGTAGCCTATAGCCTTCCTCGATAAATGGGCTACTATCCAGCACTAAAATATATTTTTTCAATGCGAACAAGTAGTTCCTGAGAATAGCGAGTTCAAACAAACAAACATACCCAGCTTTATAATATTAGTATAAATTATTTTTTGCAAGGAATTTGAAAAAAAAAAAACTTTTGGTACCAAATTTGTCATCATACGCTCGCCTTACAAGACAATCTAAGGTATTATAATAAGTCCTGCCACGTCTCTAAGGGCTGGTAATTTAATACTTATGCTTATGTTCAGCAGCAAATAGTGACTATATGTAAGGGGTATGGTTTTTTCAGTAAAAGTTATTTTAATTTTGATTAAAAAGACTGATGATTTAAAATTCAAAGGCGCCTTATGTTATCTTATATGTAGTAATCCGAAATTTCCGAGATTTTTTGTATGAAAACAATTATTTAGGAAAGGTATGTAAATGAAGTTTAGGTACAATTACATCCTAATTTCCGTTCAATATAATGTTAATAAAAAAATTACCGACCATGGTCTTCAAATTACTTTAAAAATGTTAACTTAAGTAGTTATTCTTTTTTATGCTAGGTACATTAATAAAATATATAATACTCGCGTTATGACAATAGATAAAACACTAATTTAAGAAAGGATTAGAGTTACCGGTCTTAAGACAATAGATAGAATTAAGGAGATGGTAAATATCTTAAAGAATGACAATTAACTTCTTTAAGCTGGCTTTATTTTAATACACATAATGGTCTGAAACTTAAGTCAGGATTTAATTATCAAACTTAAGAAAGTATACTTAACAAGGTACCTGTCCTTGGATGACATAGTCTTCATGATCAGCGTTAGCTCCAACCAGCTTGCAGTAGAGTTCAGGTCCTTCGTCTCCGCATGTCGCAGTCGCCGTGATCTTCTTTCCCAGAGCGAGATTGAAGTACGGAGGAGTGAGGATTTGAGTTGCTGCCGGTGAGATGTGCCACAGAAGGAGAGCGGGTAAGAGAGCGGATAGGAGACGGTTGTCGGCAGCCATGGTGTGCGCGCGACCGCGTCTCGCGTGCTTGTGATCCGACGGGGCTGCTCTAGTGTTGCGCAGGCGCATTATCGATAGATGTGAAGATTTATTTTCATAGTGGAAATTTTTAGTTAGGATTTTTTTTAATCTAGATTATAGATCTTATATTATAATCATGTAAAATAGGTGCATTATAGTTGCGTAGCAAAGTTGTGTCTATATAATTAATAAGGTTTTGCTAGTATAATTAATAAGGTTTTGCTTTACATTGGCTAGTTAAGATGGGAGTGAAACTGCGTGATGTTTTTTTTTTTTTTTCTCCTCTTCGCATAGTGTTGTATGCACAGTTCTATTTCGACTATTCTTATAGGATTGGACAGAACTTCTAAAAAAAATACTACAAGAAATAAAGGTGCATTCAAATAATTATTATTTCAATAAAAAACTAAGAGTTCAATTAAATTTAGATGTTTTACTTCAGCCAGTTTACTTTTTATTTTTAT
Source organism: Monopis laevigella (assembly GCA_947458855.1). Taxonomy (NCBI): domain Eukaryota; kingdom Metazoa; phylum Arthropoda; class Insecta; order Lepidoptera; family Tineidae; genus Monopis; species Monopis laevigella. Next base: position 33,685,063 of record OX381576.1, on the reverse strand, counting down.
TAAGTTGGTATATAAATATATTATTATTATTAACAAGAAATAATTTGTTACACATGTAACAACATTTCCTTCCTTTCTTTTATTTTGCTTACATGGCCTTTTTCATGTCTCACTATCATATTTATCTTAGCTTATTACTATCATATCATTAAAGCTTTAATAGTATAGCTTTTATTTTATGTTTAAAAAAAAAACAGTAACTTTAATATATAAATAAATAAATAAACCTAGCTCTACTAAACATTAAGTAAAATGTTTTGCAGGAGTTTAGATGTACCTAAAACGTTTAAGCCTCTAATAGTTTAGGATGATCAAGTATATAATAAAGTAAAAGTCAACGTCTATAAATAAGTCAACACGCGCGGGGGATTACGCGCAAAACGCTAAGCTAAACTTTAATCGATATGATACAATTCTAACGTTATGCAAACCTAGTGACATGAACATTTACAGACTACTGCGCCATTTTGGTTAAAGTTTAGCTTAACGTTGTACGGCGTTATATACCTACAGATCGTGGAAAGCAGTATGTATCTATTGCAAAGGTATGTAATTCAAATAAAAATATAATAAAATAATATAAGTCAAATTATTAATGAAGTATTATTTTGAATAAAAACAGTAAAAAAACAGCGGCATTAAGTTCGCCTATGTGCAATTTTATTTTGTAATTTTGTGCAATAAAGTATTTAAAAATAAATAAGTGCTTTCCATGTCCACGCTTTTTTACCGACTTTACAAAATTGTGAACAAATTTATCGATAACGGCACATCTCAAACTACCCTATTCAATGTGTTTACGTTTCTCGGAACCGTTGTAACTTAGCTTTATGTTCTAACAGACACGGCAAAAATTATTAAACTCATCACCTTTTTCTTGCGCTTGTTGTGGATTTAAAAAATTAATTAGCGATAATATATTTTTAGTTTGTATATTATTTTTAACACAGTAATATTTTAATTGGGATAGTTTTTATTTCAATTATAATTTCATATACTTAGGGTAAGTGTTAGGTATACGTTTATAATAAAAAAATAATAAAAAAATACCATCACGGGTGCCTATTTGGCTCCCGAGAACCGTTTAAACGGCCTCAGGGTACCCATCGCAGGGATTAACCCGTCCTCATTACGCCGATGGTATTCGGAGGCAACACCTAACAAGTGGCGAGCTTGTTGCGGTGTTTATGATGAAATATCCTCGTTGTATAAAGCGGTCACCCATCCCAGGCCGGCCTTGTTGTCATCTGCTTAACCTTGTTACCAGTTGGGCACTAGGCTGGGCCGCTTTTTTTATTTTAATATTAATTTCATATACTTAGAAATACGTTTAAAACAAATTATATTTTTATATTGTTGCTAAAAGTATCCCTAGCCATTCAACGCGGCAAGTTAGCAGCATGTGCTATGAGCACTTATATGGAAAATTAGCAGCATGTGCTATAAGTACTTATATGTAAAATCTTTCTATATAATGGACATAGGTACAACTTTTTTTATTGATATTTTTATTGTATTCTCATTGTAGTGGCAATTACCTACCCGCCTTATATTGCCCTACTTATATAAATATTTAAGCTACCGTGTCTAATATAAATTATTGCGTCTTATCTGCTTAAGTAACTATCTGAGGTTCTATCTCTTTTATTCTCTTTATAAAAGTTATAAGAGTGACAGTGACAGAATACTAATTTGCTTAATTACTCCTTAAACATTTTAGTAAGGGGAAACCTTAATTGGCGAGTATTTGGACAAATAAATCCTGCCCCTATATCATCTGAACGGTGAAAACAATCTGCTAAAACTATATTTAATTTAAATTTGTAAATAAAAACCTCTCTATAATGTTTTGTAGAGCAATTCTGGCCAGTCGTCAATGAGGGGTCGATTGCCGAACTTGCGAGTTTTTGCGAATCCTCCCAAACAGGCTCCCGACGAGAAGGCCTTAATTATTACTATTATTCTCTACTTTCGGGCATTCTGAATAAATTATATGGGTTACTAAAGTTAGTATTAAAATAATTATATCAATTTTCTTTTTTTCATGTTATACCTACTTAATTATTGGGAGTTGGGATGAACATGGGATGAACAATAAATTTTATTGCCATCTATAAAAGTTTACGAACTTAAGACAAGATTTCATTACCTCAGAGGCCCTAGTGCGAGTTTGTTCGTTTATGAACAGCATCCACTAAACACCTTTCGGTACCGGTATCGGTTTAAAAATAAACACCATCACGGGTGCCTTTTTAGCTTCCGAGAACCGTTTAAACGGCCTCAGGGTATCCAGCGGAGGGATTAACCCGTCCACATTTCGCATTAATTAGTATTCGGAGGCAACACCTAACAAGTGTCAAGCCTGTTGCGGTATTTATGATGGTATCGTAGCCTCGTTGTATAATGTAATGTATAATATAAATATATTAACTAATTATTAATTAGAATCAAGATAAAAGTATAATATTAAGAATACAATTATTGTATATTAATACTTAAAATAATTATATTTTTTATTGCACACCTACCTAAACTTAATGTGCTAATGTCCCGAAGGTTTTACTGTCATATAATGCCCAACGGCATTAAGTCCGCCTTTATATTATGCAATGTTTTGCATCTCTGTTACTACTGAATTATTGAGACCATAGAGTATAATTAATAAATATAGAAAATTGAGACTATAAACACTCTTAGCTGGCATTATCAGCTTATCGTTACCCACTGCTGGATCAGGCCTCTCCCCTTCTGTATATTATTTATAATACATATTTGGGCGTAGATATAGTCTACTAGGTTGGTCGCCTCGGTGGAACCTTTGCAGAGCAGATAACGATTGACAGGTCAATGAAACCAGCTTACAACCTAGTCTTACACAGTTTGGTTATGTGGCGTGTGCCTTGGTTTGGTTGTTATTTATTTTGGTGTATGTAAGGATTGACGGCCTAACGAAGCGCACACCTTTTTTATTTTTATTGGATCAACATATGACTTTGCATTTACCTGATGGTACCTACAAGGTCCATGAATGGGGTCGATCAATACATTGTTGTTTAACAATATTGACCAATCCCACTTTGCCGGCTAAAGTGATGCGGTTACGAAATGGGCGGCGTCAATATACCTATTTATATTATAGGTGACTTAATAAAGTTGTACTTTGGTTATATCTACCTACTGATCAAATAGAACAACTTTTCCGATGAAATGAAAAAAAAATGGATTCTCTATACAAACTAGCAATGTTAAAATAAACCATTTGTGTGGATACGTACCATGGGAAAAGTTCTATTTCAAGTCATCCTGTATATATTAGATTTTTCAGATATGCCCGTAAAGGTTAAAATGAAATAAATATTTTTGCTTCGACTCCTTCTGCTATCGTAAAAGGTGCCATTACTTGAAGGGGATTAAACATTTTTTTTCAACTACATCTAAACTTTTTTTATTAAGGCGGTATTATTTTAAACTTAATCAAACATCAAGAAATTTACTATTATAATAAATATTACAATATTAATAAAGTTTATTTTTAAAATATTAGATTTATTACAATATGGTTTGCTGCATACACAGACATGGTATCTAACATATAGAGAAACAGCTCTACTTAAAGGAGTAAGAGACGCAAAGGGGCTTGTAACACATCCTTCTTGAACATTCTTCAATAGCATTTCAACCTTAGAAAACCTTTTACTAGCCAAACTGTTACCTACAAGAGGTTCAACAGCAGACCTACAGCCCCTTTCAGTATAAACCTTTCCATAATCTATAAATCTTTTAAAACAACCCCCACTGTATAGACCATAAGCTTTGTTTCCTTCCGCATAAGGTTTAGTATTGTTAGCAAATATTTTATAATCAAAATAACAATCTGTTTTGCATTGGAGCATACCTCTTAAGTATGAAACTTCAGTAAAACTACTAAACAAATCATTGCATCTTGAATCAAATGGAATTCCTTCCTCCATATTAGTATTGTTAATTCCACACATGTAACAAGATGTTATATAAATAGGTTTGGATCTCCAAATATTTATTTGCTTTCTACTCATTATATTATGACTTTTATTTACTGGGTTTTGTATAACTTTATACAAATATTTTTGTGTACTTAAACTTGTTGACCATATTGTGGGCCACAAGTGTGGTTTTCTTGCAACTGATGGTGTTTTTAAAAATGGGAATAATGTGGAACCCGTAATTAGTTCTGGATAAGAAGGCCAATGAAAGTCTGTTACATTTAATAAAACTAATGTCAGGGATATAACAGTATTTATAGGTGCTTCTGTAATAGGACTGTTAATAGTATTTCGATAATTCGTTTCATATAATTTTGATTTTTGGTTTATTATTTCCTTATCATCAATACTATCATCGTATATTTCTTCTTCAGTTATAGAAGAATGCAAGTATTCGTCATCTATATTTTTTGTATAATTTATTGTTGCATAAGTTGAAAACAGTTGATCATCTTCTCCAAATGTTGAATCATAAATGTTTTCTTTATTATTTATATCTTTAATCTCAAACTGTACTAATTTAAATAAGGGTTCTGGTTTTGATAAAGGTTGTACTTTTAAATCTTTAGAATTACCGATAGTTTTACGAAATAACAATGTGTTGAAACTAACAATAGTATTATAAGCATTGTCAGTCATCATGGTTTTTCTATAAGGAATTGCGGTGGCAAAAATTACTCCATCATCGTAAAGTTTTATCGCTGATGCCAATGGTTTCAACAATAACGATGATTTTCTTTTTAAAGTTATAGCTGTGTATACAGGCCAATCCGTTACGTTTTCTATAATAAACTGAACTAATTTAAACTTAGTATTAATTGGTTTTACTAAATTGGATGTTGTTTTCATACCCTTGTTATAATAATCATTATAAGTCTTTCTGTAAATAGCTTTTATATCCAAATTTTTTAAACTTTCATCAATATCATGATTATACGGAAATTTATCATAATTTATTTTATTGTAAATCTTTGTTCTATATATATTATATTTTAGTAAATTAGCTTCGTTTACATTGTTTGTAATTAAGGTATTATCAGTATATGTACTTATTTCTGTAGTATAATCAATTATCTTTGTTTTACCTACATTTGCTTTTGTAGGTCTAAATTGTTGCAGTTCCCTGTAGTTTGGTATATCGAATTCTTCTGGTATAGTTGGTGGCGTCACTATATATTCTCCATTTTTACCAATATAGAGTATAGGAGCATTTATTTCTGCTGATAATATAAAAGAAAAATATATAAAAAAAATACTAAAACATAATTTCATATTTTGTCATTTTTTTGACATATTTTTTTTTAAGAGCCAAAGCTACGATAACACGTTAATTTTTTATAGTAGAAAAGTCAACTACGTGGATTTAGCGCTACTCTGTGTTTATTTGTAATTTGTAACTTTGCTGATGTTTTTAACTCTAATTAAACAGTCTCTTTTTGTATGAATAGTTTTATCAGAAGAGTTTAATATGTTGTTAAGAAAGTATGTTTACTTTAACAGGTTATATGTTCATGTCTAAAAAACAAATAATTGATTATTGTCGGTGCTGTAAATCTTAGTATATCATATACAGTGCCGGATTTAAGCATAGGCAACATAGGCAGTTGCCTATGGGACGCCACCACAAGGGGGCGTTTTGTGGTGTGGTGGCGCACCACAAAAACATTTAAATCGATAAAGGCTCAGTAGAAACAAAAAAATTCTGAGTTTTGTTACAGACGAAAAACCTACTTTTTTCCTTGAGCGGGAAAAGTTAACATTTGAAAATCTGCGAGATCAAGCAGAACGAAATAACTTAGACGAAAAATAATTTACCTGTTAGGTGCTCTACCTATGGGCCGCCGAAGTCTAAATCCGGCGCTGATCATATAGGGATCATATAATCCTATTTCTAGGATTATAAGCAATAATGGAACATGGCTATAATTCGCGACAATCTACTTGTGCATAAGCGAACCTGTAGCAACATTCTGTTTTCAAGATAACTATTTCCGCTGTTAGCGTAATCTCCTCCAATCAGAGTTTTTTAACCTTCGCTGATTGGATGAAAGAGCGCTAATTACGGAATTCGTTATTTTGACAATCTAACGCTTACGTTATAAGAAACAGAATGTGGCCCCTGGGGCCTCATCACAAGTGGTACAACGATCGCCTTCGCGCAATTAGCGAGCGTTATTTTAGCTTATCGGTATTACGAGTGTTATCCCCAGTAATCCGATACAAAGGAAACCGCCGAAAACGCTAAAAACGTGCACAGAATTCATGGCGGCGCACGGCTACTGAAGAGGCTCCTGCAAGATGATTACGCGCAATTAGTTCGCTCGCGCGCGAATCGATTTGACGTCATTATGACGTAATTTAAGCCTGATGGCTTTTAAAATTCTCAGAAAACATAGCGATCGGTGTGCGAGTTAATTTTGTTGCGATGACCCTGCTATAAACGATTTTTCTAATAAATGTATTTTTTTTAAATGTTACGCTTACCCCCACTACGCCGTTTATTTTGAAAAAAATAATTTTCATAGTTCAGTGAAAATTAATTTGAACCATATATGATCACATAAATTTTATAGAAATAATTCCATTTCAATTATTTGGATACCCACATTTTTGGAAGTTTCTATGTGAACCCTCTGAGTCAATCCCCTGGGGGGTTCAACAAGAACTACGTCTCTCGTTGAACCTCCTAGAAGTTTTTGGGGGTTTATCTAGAATTTCAATTCTACATGAACCCCCACGAGTAATATATTCTAAATCTACACCGGGCAAGTGGCGTGCTTATCACGATATTGGTCCTATTTTTACAATACCAAATAAGGTATAGTGAAAGTAGGACCGACAGCTTAACGTCCACAGTACCTCAAAACATGTACTGATATTTTTTTGCCATGGGTGGGAATCGAACCCACGACCTCCGGATAAAACGCCTAAGGCGCAACCACTAATCTACGGAGGTTATATGTAATATTTCGATCAATATTGTTAAACAATAATGTCAAAATTTACTCCTTACATGCACTTTGTAAATCTGCTTACCATCAGGTAGATACAAAGTCACGTTTGATACAAAGACGTTAAGCTACCGGACAGCAATTGAATCTAGAATTTCAATTCTACATGAACCCCCACGAGTAATAATATATTCCAAATCTACACCAAATCTAGACGGTGTAGATTTGGAATATATTATTACTAGTGGGGGTTCATGTAGAATTGAAATTCTAGATCCAACAACTTCTAAGAGGTCCAACGGGAAACGTAATTCTTGTTGAACCCCCCAGGGGTTCAGGTGGAAACTTCTATATTTTTTTATATACCTAGTCTTGCAATAAATATAAATACATACATATCATCACGGGTACCTTACGGCGCGGCGCCCGAGACCGCCTAGACGGCCTCAGGGTACTCAGCGGAGGGGTTTTTAATCCCCCACCTCATTGTAGCTGATGGTATGAGTCTACACCGAACAAGTGGCTAGCTCGTCGCGATGTTCTTGAATGGACTCAATAACCCATCGGGGGACCCAAGCGTTTTTATGTCCAAGGTCTAACCAACTCGGCCACCACGTATATACTCACTAGCAATCAATGCAATAAATATTGTAACAAAAAAACATATTTTTTTTCTATTGCAAATAACATTCATTACTTTTACAGTTTGTTAGTTTAATACATTAATATAGAACAATTTAAAATATATAAATCTTATTCGAAGTGGTCTCCATTGGCTACAATACATTCTTTTAAACGTTGAGACCAGTTATCAATAGATGCACGCACTTTTTCCATGGGAAAATTCTTCACTGCCAACCTTATGGATTGTTTTAGGGACTCCAAATTATCATGGCGTTTAGAGCAAGCCGTACTTTATAAAACTGACCATAAATCATAATCCAGCGGATTAAGATCGGAACTAGACCAAAGGCCAGTTTCCAGCTCTAAAGAAGTGCGAAACGTTCGTTTCCAACCAAGACTGCGTGGACCGAGCTTTATGACCCGGCGCCGAGTCTTGCTGGAAGGACCATACTTGGTTATTGAACATGGTGTTGTTAAGGGGATTAACTACCTTCTCAAGAATGGTATCTTGATACACTTATGCCGATGTTTTGATACCTTTTTCACAAAAATATGGCTTAGTCACTCCTTCATAGCTAACACCCCACCAAATTTTCTCATCCGTATACATTTTTTTTCCTTTGCGTACCGCTTCAGTAGTTGTTTCGATTTTACCACCCTATTTTGTTTCGATTTTACCACCCTATTCTTTTTTAAATTATCAGTTAAGAAATGTCCAGTACGCCGTCTCTTATAGGCTGCAAGTCCTAAGTCATCTTTTAAAATACGCGACATGGTACTAGATAAAATATTTTGCTTTCGGAGAGGATTTCTTCGAATTCCTTCCCTTACTGCTTTGACCACCTTTTTCGTATGAACACTACGTCAGATCTTTTTCTGTCACAATGAGAGGAGGTCTGATTGTATGGGGAGTTTTAAAAATTGCCTTTGGCTCCATACCTACTTTGTGTAATGCAATCACAGAGATTCGGTTCTCTTTATCACTTCACTCCATTTTAATATCGCAAAATATTGTACAATGTATTGGCGCCAAAATGAAAAAACACAATGAACAATCGTATAAAAATGACAGATTCCAAATTCATATGTAATTTTATTTTTATTTTTAATTGTAAAAGTATTTATGGCCAGACTATGTAATTTGGAATATAAATGCAGACTTCGAGCGAGAGAGAATGAGCGTGGTATGGTAGAGATACCCGATCGAATTAAAAAACAATAATTGCCACGGAATACTTGAATATTACTCACTTCGCAAATTATTAGCATAATATAACATGTAAAGATGAAGAGGCGTTGTTATTTTAGATGCTTTTAGCTAGTGACTTTTTATTACAAACATTTAAAAACCCTAGAAATACTAATAAAATAGAAAATTATCATTTTTATTATTCAGTTTTAGAATATATAACATATATTATTAGTCAGTATAATACACAGGAATGTTTTAATTTGTTTTGACGTATTTTGTGTTTTAATCAGATTTTTTTTAAAGTGAAAATAAAATCGAAAATTGTTTGAGTATTTTTAGTTTTCTTCTTCTTCTTCGAACACTATTTTCTATTTGGTGTATTTTAAAACTTTTCATAAAAGACTCTTTAATAAAATAATAAAAAACGTAATATAATAAATATAAACAATACAGTTAAATAACGAAGATTGATATATAATTGCTTTACTTTAATTAATATACGACAAGTAGTTCATTTTAAAATATTTTTTAATACATACGAATTTCTATTTGGCATTAGTTCCCACGACTGGTTTAAGGTTGCCGATACAGATTTAAATTGTATTAATAAAAAGTTGTGACCGCGTCTGTAGACTAGCGGTTGCGCCTTTGGCGTTGTAGTCGGAGGTCGTGGGTTCGCAGTAGTGAAATACACCACTTTAATTTGTAAAGTTATTATTTCAAATTAAAGTGAAATATTCAACCGCTACATCCCTTTTTTTTAATGACTCTTCGGGAACTGAGAAGAAGAACTTCTTTCCAAATAATCTATCTGAACTGGTTATCGTTATATCGGTCTGGACATTTAGAAACAAACGGAAAGAGTGATGCTATAAGGATTCCCCTTTTCTATTAAACATAAAAAACCCAATAAAAATGTCTAAATAATAACACACTATTTAATTTAATAATTTAATTTCTAAATGATAATTATTTTCACAAAATATTTAATCAATAATGCATTAATAATTTTATTATAAAGAATATTGGTATTTATGCCCTTGATCTCCTTTCTTTTCTTTAGGCATCTTTTGTTCTTTTAAGCTGTCTACACTACTTTGTCTTCGTAATGATTTGTATTCAGAAGACCCCTTTCTTTTATTTTTGTTGACTTCATCCTCCATAGACCCTTCGTTACGAGTATTGTCTTCAGTAGCTTTGTTATTTTCACCAGGAGCCGTCTTTTTATTTATATTTACAATTTCTTCGTCGCTTTCTGTCGCGCTAATGGTAATAACAGGAATTACGGATCCAAGCGAATCTGATTGTTTAGATTGTGTACTCGATTCAGATGTATGCTGTTTGGCAAGTTTTCTTTCATAAATATTTGAATCAGATTGCTCATTATAGTTTTTCATTGACTTAGCTTCTATTTTATTTATATCTACTATTTCCTGTATTACTGGCTCCGTATTTTTTTTGGCGTCTTCTACTTCATGTTCTTTGATTGCAGCTGCTTTTATTTTACTTACTAGAGATTTAATTTTAACGTCTTGCAAAATCTTTAAATCGATTGTAGGTCGTTTTTTCGGTACACTAGAAGATGAATCTACTATTGTAATATCCTTTATTCTTAAAACATCTTTAGGTAGTGTTTCATGAAATTCCGTGTCAGTTTCATCATCAGCATTCGGTGATGGAGAAATACTTTTTTCTTCTATATCTTTTCCTTCAGTTTTGCGATCTAATGCCATTCCGACTATTTTTGCTAACAATCCACCTGAAATTATAATTATGCTTGTGTTTTAAAATTGCAAATGATACACTAAAATATTATTATGTCTTTTTCTGTTTACCTTTTTTTCGAGGTATATTTTTAGTTTCTTCTCCGTTTTCTCCCAATGTTTCTTTTCTATCATCAGAGTCTATAGATTTACTAAATGGCAGGGCTGGCAGAGCTTTTTTCCATCTAGAAAATGGAGTATTGTCTAAAACAGTTGAGCCTCCTTTTCTCCGTGTATCTGCTAGTTGAAACATTTTACGTCTTTCTTCAGTTCTTTCACGACGTAGTTGAATCTAAAATATTATTAATATAAACAAAATAAATATATAATAATAAAAACGCATAATATAACATATTCTTTTACCTTTAAATCATTATTTGCTTCTCTTAATGAATTAGTCAATGACGTTAAATAATAGATAATTAAAATTAGTAGAACTAATAATGGTATTACAATTGCTGGGGATGCCATGTACTCCAATGCAAAATTCAATGATTTCGGAAGGACTTTGTATATATTATTTGTCAGGATGTGATATATTTTTTTATATTCTGAAAATGGGCCACAGTGCCATGAAGGCTTAACCCATACAATACTGTATCCAACGGGTAATACACATAAAAATAACATTGTTAGAAGTAGGGCTAAGTAGAAATTGTTACTTTTGGAAACCCGGAATACTACCTCATGAGGTACGTTACATGTCATTACAGCCCAACATCTAAGATACATCATTATGACCAACTTGAATACATTGAGCACAACCAAGCCTGGAGAAAAGAACATTCCCATCCAAACCATTCCTTGATTATTAATAAGGTGCAATATGTTTTCGGCAATTTTGAAATCACCATATTCAGGAAATTTCTTTTCTAAATCCCAGCACCAGCATCTATTCATATACCTCACGAAAAGGGCTCTAAAGAAATCCATGAATAAAGTTCCAAGAAGTACAAACACCTGAAAAATTCAATTAAATTAAAAAAATCTAGGACTTTATAAATAAAAATGTTATATTAAAATTCTACTTACAAGATCCATCATTGTTAGTTTAACTAACTCTTGTCCAAACATTGTTTCCCAACAAAGTTTTAATAATTTAGATTTGGTTTCTACAGTTAAATTGTACATTTTTCTATTGTCGTCATCCAAATATGCTACATCTACAAGAGTGACGTTAGTTGGAATGCTAGAGTTTAATACATGTTGATGCTTGACAATATTTTCCAAATTGTCTCTACATTTTCTCACCATACAATATTTTTTTACTATCGTGCAATTTGAAATCGTGTAAACTAAAGTCATATTAAGGTTTGTGCAATTAATTGTACACTTGAAAGTTATATCTGGACAAATTTTCCCACTAATAAAAAGGCTGGTATCAGATGTTGATGTAGTGGTTTCTACGTCACTAAAATATTTTGAATATTTGTCGGATATAGCGCTGTAATCGTAAGTAGTAGAAGGAAACATTTCTTCTTTCATAGGAGTTGTGACATCTTTAAATGTTGTTTGTATTGTATTAGAGGTTTCAAATTGTATAGTATTTATCCAGTTAGTCTCAGTATTACTTTCCAATGCTGTGCTACTATAATCTATCGGAGTGTCACTGCTAGATATAGTATTTTCGATTTCATAGCTATATTGTGGTGTAGATGATGTCATAAAATCTGTTTCAGTTATCAAATATTCATCTTCATCAGTGGAAACGGTTTCACTTAAAGGATCTTCTACTATATAATCATCATAAATATCAGAACTATTATCATGAGAGTCAGTACCATTCATTGTCATATTTGCAATTTTACGAATCCGAACTAATGCATCTTGTAATTCATTTCTAGTTGTACTTTCATAGGAATTAGTATACATTTCTATTAAATTTTCAGCAGGTAAAAGTTTTGTCAAAAATATTTTGTCTTGTTTGCTACTTTTAGGTGCCTGTGTTGTAGGTATATTAACACTTTCATTCAATTTATTTACATGCGATACGTTAGGAGTAGAAAAAGCCATAGTTGTTAAAAGTGTTGATATAGGCAAATGTACAAATAATTCACATGGCATACATGGAACTATAATATCGGTGCAGTTACTAGTAAAGTTATATTTTGAATCGGTGTCATTGAAAGTTTCATTAAATATAGCAGACGAATTAATGATTACTGTTGAATTCAGTGCTGGTTTTAAAGAGTCTAACTCCTTACTCATTCCTTCTATTTTGCTGAATAAAGCAAATATTAATGAATATAAGTTAAGTAAATTTAGAAGCATAATCCTGAAAAGAAAATTGAATAAATATTTTTTGTGAACAATTCAAATATAAATATAGAAATATAAAATACTTTTGAATTATAAAAAAACAAAGAGCACGAGGACGCTATACCTATAACTTTTTATTTTAGTATAACTTAATTTTTAATCTTTATTAGCATTGTACGAGTATTTTGTTTTATTGAGAACATAACACCGCGAGGAGCTCGCTACTTATTCGGTGTAGATTAAGATATAATCGACGAGTAAACCCTTCTGGACTAATCTACCGTAATGATAATAATATAAATAAAAAATAATTATTACAAACCTAGCTAGTTGTAATCTTAATTGTTTTCGAGGATGGTAGTGTTCAAGAAATCCTAATAATTCAAAGAAAACTGGGAATGTAATTGAGATTACTGTGACAACTACAGTTGTTTCGTTTTCGCGCCACCAACTTCGTACTTTGGGATTATCATCAGATCGAGTAACTACGGTCACTACTGCATAAGCAGACACTGCCAGTAAAATAATTACAAACACATTTACAAGTACTCGTAGTGATATAATTCGCCAACTGAAACAAAGATTTCCATTAATAAATCTTTTCCATAATGGTAATAAAATAAAATTAATTTAATCATACTTTCTAAGATCTTTTTTCTTCTCCGCTTCTTCAAGAAGGGCTTCCTTGAATCCTAAAATGACAGATGCAATACGGTTATGAGCAGTTTCTGCATTTCCGATCATAAAGTCCCAACCCGTAAATAATTTCCACGAAAATATGCATTCGTCATCCTTTTCCGATAATTTAGACAGTCTGGAGTTCTCGGCCATCCTATAAAATATATATATGAAAAGCTGTAATAAGTAAAACTTATTAAAATATTATAAATCGAAATAAAATAATGTTTTGCAAATAAATCCTTATATGAATAAACTAAATTCTCCTGTCTGATTATAGTCATTGTCTGTGTAGTAAAAATAACTGTTTTGACTTATAGATAGGCTGTTTGAAAAGGTGTATAATTAAAATTATTACATAATGTTTATACTAGCCTATTTTATATTGTTTAAAACGTATCAAACAAAAAAAATCGTTGATTAAAAAAGAACTTAAAAAGCACACGACCAATCAACCAGGATACCATCAAAACAAACCATGCAGAAAGCCAGGCATGCAAGTCGTAAAATATTACTGAACCACGTCTAAAGAACGAAAGCTATTAGGAAATGCGTAATAAACCTACGCACTTACTTTCTTAGTGTAGCCACAAAACTGTAAATATACACAGCTAATCCAGTCAGAAAATAGGCAAGAGGCATTCGGTATTCAGGTCGGTCTATGTTGCTGTAGTATCCATAGAAAATAGGTGAGCACCTCAATACACCTTCGAATTCCCACAGAGTCAGTAGATTAGTAGCATTGCGTCTTTCTTCTTCTAGTATTATTTTTCTTTCACCATCTTGTTGAGGCTTTGCTGTTATATACTGTTTTACATGTAATACAGCATTTATTAACCAAAATATGTAGTATTTTATTTTTATTTTATTTATTAAACAAGAAAATTCACAGCATTTAGTACATCATGTTTACATAATATTTTAACAAAACATAAAGCCATGTAGAATTTTTATTATACAGGGTGAATTTGAAAGGATGTACTTTGGGCTAATATGAGGTTCTGCTGATCAAATCGAACAACTTTTCCCATGGAACCATGTGTCGCAAATGAAAAAAAAAGTTGGTTTACCCATACAAATTGGTCATTTTAACATTACTAGTTTGTATGGATAAGGCAATATATTTTTTCATTTTCGGCACATGGTTTCATGGAAAAAGTTGTTCGTATTGATCAGTAGAACCTCATATTAGCCCAAAGTACATCCTTTCAAAGTCACCCTGTATAATAGATACTATTTTGACACTAAAAGAGGTACGAAGTAATGAATGACTGCGTTAGGGCGTGTGTGCTTGTGTGTGTGTTTGTGTGAGTGTGTTTGATTGTCTATGCATGTAAGTGTTTGAGTACAACTCATAGAGTAGCATTTGTGGTATGTGAAAAAAAAAAAAATTAAATTAATAAAATATTACAGCATTGTTTTTGAAAATATTTGCATGCTAACTCCAATCAGTTTTACGAGGTTCCGACCATTTAACGTTACCAAAGATTAAATAGTCGGATAAAAATGTCAGATATATTGGTCGATAAAAATATACATCTTAGGCTGAGTTGCACCAAAGTGTCCGTTAAAGTAATTAAAACGATTAAAGTTAAAAATGGCGTCGAATGTATCAGCTGTCATTCGACTTACAAAATAAAACTGGTACATTCGACGCCATTTTTAACTTTAATCGTTACAATTACTTTAACGGACACCTTCGTGCAACTGGAACTTAGGGTACGTTCGATTAGGACATATTTTTTCCCCAAACGCCACTGAATATATACTATACATTTAGATTAATCGTTATCTATCAGCTTGATATTTGTTAATGAGATAAAACGCGTAGTGGAACGGTAACCTAATTGCACGCACACTTAAATATAAGTAAATAAAATTAACGACTGACCTCTGGAACAATAACGAAGACCAATAAAATAAAGCCAATCACCAGGTTGACCCAAAATAGCCATCGCAGGAAAGTAAAATACGAAGCAACAACCGAACCGAAGTGTGACTCAATTTCCTTTATACGCAGCTCCCAGGGTATCACAAGATTTGACATATTGGCCACTTCTCTTTTTAATTGTTGCCATTTCTGTTACAGTAATATGATTACAGTAATGGATTATTATTTTTGGTCGAAGCAATAATGAAAAGAATTTACCCCCGTATTCTAAAGCGTATCCAGAACTCTTTTTACTTAAGGAACGTCTGTCTCTTTCTACCAAATGTCACATCGAGAAAGGTCGAAAGAGTGAGACGTTCTACGAGTGAGAAGTGGAGTCGAGGATACGACTTAGAATGTGGGAGTTAGATATATTGTTAAAAAAAATATGGTTTCAGTTAAATATGACGTATACCTACGAATTAATTTTTAATAACAAAAAAATGTAGGTACATTTGTTTGACAACACCACCCAGAAAGCCTCGTAATGTCGGTGTTTTCAAGTTTAAAAAAATGTTCACGGGTGCCCAGTAGAGGGGTTGTCTCCCAGCCTCGTAAAAATAGTTAATATAGTAACCTTTACTTTTTTTTTATAAGGGAGCTATGAGGGGTGTAAAATGTTTTAGGGATAATTTTCAATAGCGTTTTATATCTATTGTCTTTATAATAAATACTCACAGTAGCTAGAAGAATGTTGAATCTAGCATATATATCTTTAGTACTTTTAGATTGTGCCAGTCTCTCCTGAAGTTGTCCTTCGTGTCTTTTTATGTATGACTTCGCCTTAAAAATATTACATTATTACAAGTTTAATTCGCTAACATGTATCTTAAATTCTAGAGGAATACTTATTATCCTAACTAAATTCTAACCTGATGTACAATTTTCAGCTTTCTCCGCATATCATAAGGTTGTTGTTTGACTGCACCCAGAACTTCTTTGTGCAAATGAATGTTCTCCATGATCTGTTCTTGAGTTACTATTGTGGGTTGATTTTCTTCAATAGAAATGGCAGTACTAGAAAGTTAAAATGTATTATTTTTATAAAGAAAAAGCGAGTCAAATACATTCTCAGAATATCAATGATAAATTTACATCCAGTACCTGGAATGTAGATGAATGTACTCTTAAAAATAAAATCAAGGAAAGTAAACAGTAGAATGTCCCTTCATATCAACTCATATTAAGATTTAATACAATAAGCCAGTAATGGTGCGATTACGGGTCCCAAGTTATGACGTCATTCTGATGTAGTTCAAGCTTGGCTTCTTAATAGTGGCCCCCAAAAATCTTAGAAAAATACGTCATCGCGGGTGAGATCGTCACTTTGGTGCGCGTAATCTAGGCACGGGAAAGCGTCTTAAAAGCTGTTGAGAGTAGGTGCAGATTCCTATAACTCCAAAAAGAAAATGCTTTAAGCTATCTATAATAAAAAAAAAGAACCATGAAAATCGTATAATTGGTTTTCAAGCTGACTGAACGTGGTGGCCGAGTTGGTTAGACCTTGGACTTAAAAACACTTAGGTTCCTGGTTCGAATCCCGGTTGGTACCAATGAGTTTTTAATTTAAAAAAAAAAAGTACATTTGTTTGACAACACCATCATAGTGCCTCACTACACTACTTGTGAAACTGTTTATAGATGGGTTATTGAGTCTATTCAAAACATCGCGACGACACGCTAGTCACTTGTTCGGTGTAGACTCATCCAATGGTATAAGTCTACACCGAAAGAGGTAGGATTAAAACCCCTCCGCTGGGTACCCTGGAGCCGTCTAGGCGGCCTCGGGCGCCGTAGGGCACCCGTGATGATATGTATATAGGTACATATTATTATGTATGTATGTGGTTTTCGAGCTATAAGCACACACAGACATTGCATTTTATATGTAACAAAATAAAAACGTTTCCGCGCTGAATAGCTATGCTATACAAAATAATGGTAAGCCAAAACAAAAACGGTATATTTAATTTTATACCGAAAATCTAAATAGAAATCTAAGATGCATTAATGATTCAGAATCGTATACAAAATCTAGGGCACAAATTAGAGTAAATATAACAGATACGAACTCTCCAGAGCTGGTCGTAAACACGGATGATCTCCTCCGTGACTTGGTGTCATCAGGCAAGAATGGAGAGGATGGTCTTCTAGTCCTGCCTTTCCTAGACCGTCGGACGCTGGCTCGGCGCTGGCGTAACACTGCGCTGAGACTCGCCGAGTAATCTTCGTCTTCAGATCCATCTAAGTAATTTAAAGTAAATTGAAGCCAAAGTCTGTATCTTTTTGCATATAATAAAGCAGTAACAATCTTTATTTAAATATTTTTATTTAAATAAAATATACAAATAGGCTATATAACTTATTATCGTCTTTAGACCTTTTAACTTTTAACTACTAGAGCGATTCACGTGCACCTTGTTGATTCATAGCTGTCATTTTTGGTCAAAAATAAAATATGTATATTATATTTCAATATATACAGGGGTTTATACATCATGTTTGTGTTTTAGAATAAAGTATTTTATGTACAAAATATGAATTCTCTTTTTTCGACAAACTTTGTTTTTTTTTTATTTTATTTTTTTGCATATGTAGTGATTAATAGGTAAGTACTTCATAAGTAAAATCCAAAATTTATATTTATATACTCGTAATTTCTGATGTGGTTAAAAATTATAATTGAGGAATTATTCAGATTTTCTTTGAGGTTTAAAAGACAATAGCTAAGTTGACACATATAAAATTCTGTTATGCATCCTTTGTTTTATATTTAAGTGTTACAAATAAAAACTTACCTCCTCCGATAGGTGAAAATTTGACTTCATTACTGACTGCAGTGTCGGTCGGAAGATGAAACAAATTAACACCAGAAGACATACTGTCTTCTGGATCAGCCCACGTGACCGACAGACGATCAATGGATGGATGAGGCGACGATGGAGTATGCTCGAACGAGGCCTGTGCGTTGATGACACATATATTAAAATTAATTGACTACTTTATTTTATCTTATTGGTTTTGGGGCTCCATCAGTCAAAAAACTTCGACCCCATGGGATATTTTGTGTGTTCCCCACTCCTATTCACTTCACACTTCAGTCCTGTCCATATGTCGTTGACATACTTGAGCATATCGCCAAGGTTGAGGAGCCCGTAGCTTTCCAGGTCCGGGTAAGCCTGTCCTAGGTATTTGATTATTTGAATGGCTCTTGCGTCACAGTCACACAGTGCCGCATGGATTTGGGCTCATCAACACAAAATCTAGCTGTGGGATTTATTGACTAACTATTATTGATAATAAATTATCCTAATAAGGAATTTATAAAAATTAATAAATAGAGTACTAAAAAAAAAAAAAAACAGAATCCTCTGCCGTCTAGTAGATAACAAGCAATGACAAAATTCGTGAGGGGTGACTGGAACCTGGTTGGCTCAGCGGTTGGGCGCCTTGCCGCGAATGCGAGGTTCGTGGGTTCGAGTCCCGCCCACCATTATTTTTCATTGCATTTTTATCTTTAAAAAAATAATATATTATTGATAATGTTACACATAATTAATATTTTCGAAAAAGGTTGTAGTGTAATATAACACTGTTTTTTACTAGAGCACGGTAAATACTTTGTATGTAACTGATGATAAGTAGACCTACAAAATATATTTACTGATCGACCATTTAATACATTGTTGTTTAAAATCATTAATCGCTTTTATTATACCGATGAATTTGCATTAAGAGTCTAATTTAATAGCTTCAAATTAACTGGCCGTTTCATAACCGCACCCTTAAAGAAGACTACTACCTCGACATGAAATCGATGCAATAGTCTCCTGAAAACGTGTGAACCCACGAACCCACAGGCTAAAATAGGAACATGACTGGATGATGCACGATTAAAATTAAGAAAAAACAAACTTAGGTAGAAATTACTAGTCGTATTAGTACCTATATAATATATAGGTACATATTATGTAATAGGTATACTGTCTAAAAATAATACATAATACTTTAAGCATTACAATTTGTATTGAGTTGACTCCAGAGATAGTAATATTATTGCCTGACCAGTAAAATAGATAACTTTGTCGCCAATACTATTCGGACGCAATTTTATCGTTGTTAATTTAGAAGATGTTGAATTTTAAACTGATGCAAAGAAACATTTGAAATAATGACAGTCGCCCAGTCGAAAAAAAAAGCAAACAGCGACGATAATCTTTCTCCGCCTGTTTAGTAACTGCATCAATTGTCCCACATAGTGGGAAAGACTTTATAATGTGGTCCCCGTTAATGTAGTTTGTAGGTCTTACCACCACCGAAGGTATATATATACCTATATAAAAACGGCATTCGACTAATAAATAAATAAACTATTTAGGTTTAATCTCGACTAAATATAACAAAAATCTATTTTTATTATCTTCTATTACACAACCAACTATAAAAAATATATTTATCCAATAGTTAAATAAATATTTTCATTGGTTTTATAGCCCAAATAAAAATCTACGTGATTTTAAATTTTACTTCTAATTTCCGTCGGAAAATGACGCAAATCCTCTTTCCGAAAACTAAACACGAACATTTGCAAATAAAACCTTTTACACAAACTTTAATTATGATTAAAATTAATCCACTTTTTGTATTCCACTGCGTGTTTTCATCGCAATTATAATATTCTAACTCCTACGATTTTAATTTTAATAAAAGTTTTTTTAAGGTTTTAATCCATTTGGCGGCATTAATTGCAGTATGAGTTCTATAGTTTGGTGTAATTTCACTCCCATGATTCCTTTAAAGTGCAATTATTTTAATGGTCATAGTTTTTCATGACTCTATCCATTTATATAAAATTGGATTACTTAAAAATAATCACTATTTTTTTTAACACTACTAATAACTGCGTTAATTAATTACTGCTTGATATATATCTAATATTTTTTTAATAAATAAAAATCACCTTAATATTCGAAATTCGCCATGAACAGTTCACGGAGTAGCCACTTGTGTAAGCTTGTCTATAAGACTGCCCTAGCCTCTGCCCAGGGTAGCAAATAAACCTCTGTACACACTGAGTAAATTTAGTCACGTAAATATAACGGCATCGCGTTGACGATATGACGTTATTTCAATGACGCCTGCACAGTATTTGCCTTTATTATGACGTATGTCTGCATGTACTACTTTAGTTTCCTATGATTCTATTTTTATATTTTTTATTGAGTAACTTGTTTAACTTGCCGTTATATATTACGTAGTTTTAATAAAGAATGTATTAGAAACTCATGTAGGTACTCAAAGAAAGAAAAATATAATAATATTTACATAGAATTTAAAAAAAAACTGAGCTTATACAATTTTACAATATGCCACGCACGGATTTTTAAGGTGCGACTTGAAATAAATACGAGTATGTAGATATAATATTGTATCTTGAATAACCTATCTACCACCTCTTTCTTTTCGGCTTAGATTAACCATACCTTTTTTTTTGCGAATTTTGCGAATTCTTAAATCCTCAAAAAATTTATTCAATTGATTCTGAGTTTAGGGAATACCTAAAATAATAAACTCCGGAATCAATTGAACTAATGCACCTTTATATACTGGTTTTAAGTTGATAGCCTTAATAAATTCGGGCATCTTATATATTTATAATAGTGACGTAAAAATATTATATAATAAGAAACTTTAACCAACATGACGTAGTTGTCTATCACTTTTCAATATTACGTTTGCGTCAGAATTGCACCAAATCGATTAAAGTTTAACTACACGTTTTGCGCGTAATCACCCCTATGAAAATATATAATACAAAAGCATTAAATAAAATATAAATGACATAGTGGGAGTGACCTATGCTATTAAACAACAGTGCATTGATCGATCCCATTCATAGATTTGTGGGTCAGCTTAACATCAGGTAAAAATAATAATACAAACTTCGAGATAGTTTCGTTATTTATTTCGTTTTAGGCCCGATTTTTTAATCGTCTACCACTCACATTGTTTTTTAATTATTAAACGCGGAAAAAGACATTTTTTATATAATTCTAAAATTATTTAAGTTCCTTGAACTTATTTTGTGCTATGTTCTAGTGAGTAATAAATAAAAAAAAGCTTTGTTAGAATATTATTTATTGTGAATACATCCTTACGATGAGAAATTAATATACTCTACGGATCTATTATTGTTAGGCGTGGTAAGAAATATCGCTTTAACATAAGTACAGTCGTGAAATATATTTATTTACCTTGTAATAAATATAATATAATTTAAATAATTTATTATTTAAATTATAATAGATGGGACTAGTTGATTCGCTAAGGAATATGTAGAGTCTACCGAGTTAGCGTACCTACATTACTTTACCACCCCGTAACAGGACGTGATGGTGAATGTAATTATATAGGAAATAAAAAATTAAATAATAATAAATATTATGTTTTTCAGAATTTTTTTATTTTACAAAAGTATATTTTATAATTTTACTACATGGGGAAATATCTGCGTAGGCGTCTGACAGCTAGACTACTAGACCCATTAAAACAAAAATTAATAAAAGGACCAATCGATCTTTTAACATTTTTTTTAATTTATTTCTTCCATTCAAAATTCTGCAATACCGAAAACGCTTAGCTTTTTAGGTGCTAAACTTTTAGATCGGCACCTGCGCGGCTCCAGAGGAATTAATGGAAATATACTCATTAATTTAATTATATTATTTTTATCTCAATATTATATATAATTATTTTAACTTTGTAGCAAAATTTATTATAAACTAATATCTAGTACCCATTACGTACCTATTTTGATAGGCGGTAAAGGAGATTATATTAAAAATAGGAGAAGAATTATAAAAAAAAACATAATAATAATATGAAGGACATATCCTAGTCACAAACTAAGCTATAAGATTGTTATATGTGTACCAAAAACAACGATACTAATACATATTATATTTTATAAATACCCATATATATATACAGGGTGAATTTTTCAAGTGTGCCAAATCTTAAACTATAAGAAATATCGAAAAATGCTCAAAGGAGTCACCGGGCCGATTTTGATAAAAACTAAAACTGCATCATTAGATTTTTGGAATCGGACCGATTGATTTTGAAAAAAAAAAGTCATGCTGTATTAATACACCAGCTGTTAGTGTCGCTTATAAAAACTAAAACAGCATCATTAGATTTTTGAAAAATGTATTCTCCTAGCCGGGAATCGAACCGGTTGTTTTGGAAAAAAAGTCATGCTGTATTATTGCACCAGCTGATAGTGACCCCTATAAGTATCAAATTCTGGTAAGTAATATTAAACGGTAAACTAAAGGAAAGTAATAATTTTTAAGATAATATGTTAAAAAATTTGAGACCCTATTTAATTTTTCTAACGTTTATTTAAAAAAATATGATGTTGTTTTCAACCGGTTCGATTCCCGGCTAGGAGATTTTTTTTTTCAAAAATCTAATGATTCACCCTGTATTATATTATTTATTAAAACAACACTTCCCAGTGTTTTCATTATATTACAGTTTGTAATCTGCTTAAAATAATTCCGAATGACATTCGTTATTATGCAAATTATTTTGGCGAGTGTACTTAGGATTAGTGTTGTATAAAACTTATACAGGCATATTCCAATGTTATATTTTTAATTAAGAGACTTAATGAATTATTTTTAATTCCTATTTAAAATGAATACTATACAATATTTTGTTTCCATTTTAACCTACTTACTAATTAACGCACCTTAATATAGCTAACATGAGTTTTATTGTTACTAGAAAGCATAAACAATAAGCAATTTATATCTCAAACAAGATGATTAAGTATCCATAAACATAAATGAAACGCGACATGTATGAAGAGAACATTTCTCTTGTATTTTGCCTCGCCCTTAGATACCTATCACGTGACTGAGTGCTATCAGTCTTTGCCACCTTTAGCCAATCAGTGATGTCAATCGGTAACGCTGATTAACTGTTTTAATCCAGGGCTGACACCAACATAATCTTGGGTTAATAACAAAATTATATTATAAATAATAATAATTAACGAAACTAATTAATTGAGGTTAAAAAAGTAAAGAAAAAACTAATAAAAAATATACATATACATGTATATGAAGATATACACAAAAAAAAAATTAGGTAGTTGAAAGATCGTTACATACAGATTAAAAAACTTGATTGATCGATTGTTGTCGGTGATAGTCTTATTTCAGGGTGCGGAAATGAAACGGGTAGTTAATTTGACAATAAATCTGCGCGAGGCTATTCAAGTAGGCTCCTTATTCGAATTCGTGGTCGCCTATTTAGTAACCGCATCATTTAGTTATCATAAGGGGAGCCATTAATGCTGTTAATCATCAATGTATTATCAATCCTATTCAATGTATAGCTTCTATTCACGGATTTTGTAGGTCTGCTTAACATCAGGTACATCAGTTACAAGTCACATCCGTGCTCCAGAAAAAAATAGATATTTTATATTGCCTATTTTATTATTGTACTCGTAAGCTTAGTTAGTTCGTTCGGATATTGAATGCCTTCACCAAGGAAGAGAAAGAAAAGAAGTGCCTCTATTAGATGGTACACGGCTATACTAAGGAAAAAAAGGAGAGGAAGTGTCTATGTATCTTATAGATATAGAGACAGCTTTACTAAGAAAGAGAAAGAGAGGACGTGTCTATATCTATCAGATAGTAAATAGCTCCACTAAGGAAGAAAAATAGAGTAAGGGTTTCCGTATATATCGAAGAGACAAAGACAAAGTGCATCTATGTATATCGAGTGGTAAACAGCTTTATTAAGGGAGGGAAAAAGAAGAAGTAGATACTTCTGTATTTACCAGAAGTTATGCATTGGGAAAGAGAAAGTAAAAAAGCGCCTTTAAATCTTTCAGATGGTAAACAGTTTTATAAAAAAAGAGAGTAAATGATTTTACATCGTTCGGATCAGACTACGGCAAGGTAACATCCTTCCTATGGGTACCTTCTAGGCAGTCTTAGTCGCCATAAGGCACCCTCATGCCTATTTATAAACATAACAGAAATTATGTAGACCATCTTCACTAAAACTAGGCCTTGTATACAGAGAAGGTGTAAATTGCTTGGAATAACCAATTAGAAATTCGAGCCCTAATACCAACCCTGCAATCTATTCCATTACCATACCCCCTAAACCCCCTCCCCACTCTAAACTCGTAAATATCACGGCGCATATAATTAGTGAGGTCACTATCCAATGCTTAGATTAGAACATTACTAAAAGCAATGTAAATAGTGTAATGCTAGATTTTTTTTTTATGAGAGCAGTCGTAATGTCACTCTGTATCTATTTATTGTTAAACAGATATAATACAACTGATAGATCTTACTTAAAATATGAAACTAATTAAATACAAATTGGTTTTCTTTAAAATTCTTTAAAAAATCTATCCCAACGTACGTAGGTTTAAATTTGTTACAGGAATGTTCTGCATGGAATTTCAGAATCTACAGAAAATCATGCAGTCTTTATGGGTATTAGAGACCAAAAAATACAAATTTAGATAATTTTCAAAACATTCAAAGTTAATGACATTTTTAGCTGCTTTGATAGAAATTATGGAGTATGGCTAAATACTATTCCATCAATTGCTTCCCTCGGCATTGTTTTAAATAAGGAAACTTTGTGGATTTTCTGTGCGGCATTGAAGGTTGCAAGTTTGCATCCCACATAGTTACATCTGGTGAGTAACTATGTGGGATGCAATCTTGCGTACAGTCTGTGGCATAATTCAGCGTACCCTTTAAAAATCCCTGAATTTTTAAAGCTCCTGGAAGTACCGCCTGTTGAGATAACTGTTCTAACGGTCTTGTTCACCAGTGCCCTGGGCCAATATAAAAACCGCGATGCAACTATATATACTCGTAGTTGCATCGCGGTAGATATCTGATATAGCATAGCTATAGCGTAGATATCTGAGCACCGTCAACATGAAATATTACGAGATGTTTCGGCCGCTGGCACTATTTAATCTCGTAAAGTATTAATTTCCTAAGATTGCGGTGCCGCTACATGACGGTCATCATAAAGCTGTACATGACGTCACTACAACGTTGTCTATCTTAACGAGATGGCATAGTTTTCTACACAGCAATTTAGACACCGTAAAGTCAAAAAGCGGTGTCGTCATTTGTATGACATTACATGATTTACGGAACTGAAGAGTTTGAAGAAAACCGAGAAAAACGGTTTTTAAAATAAAAAAAATGTCAACTGGAACATCAAAGATGCCGATTTTTTTATGGTGTTTGTTAATACATATAATATTTTATTAACCCGTACAAAAACTTGAAAAAAAACGTAAATTGTCGTCTATTTGGCACCGTTGCCATCATGTACTTTGTGTTTTGTTTTCCGTTAAACGGCCGTTGCAGTATGAACATTGCACGTTAATACGGCCGTCACTTTATGGCTGTTTTATTGTGTCTGCTAAATAACGACACTACTTTAAGAGGAGCCCAATGCTTAAAATACAGGGATTCATCGAAAATTATCAGTTTGCGGCTTTTGGTATCGAAACTTCGGGAACGCTCGGTCCCGAGGCCAAGGACTTTCTCCGTGACCTCGAAAAACGAGTTTTCTCTGAATGTGGATACACCAAATATAACAACATTAAATTTAAAAAAAATACTGTCATTCAACATAGCAGGGGTGCTACGAACTGGCATCGTTGGCGGGGGGCCAACGATTTTTTTTATTAAGTTTCATTAATAATAATTAAAAAAAACTAATTATAGATGTAGTTATCCATTAGGGTCGCTTTATTTTTCTAATAAACCTCTCTTATTGCTAAAAGCTACAGTTTCACTATACCAAAATGTGAAGCTGTTTATAGATTGGTTATTGAGTCCAAACATTGCGATGAGTTAGCTATTTGTTTGGTGTAGGTGGACTCGACGCGGTGGGATTACCCCTCCGCTGGGTATCCTAAGGCCGTCTAAGCGGTCTCGGGCTCCGTAAAGCACCCTCGAAGATATTTATTATTAATATTTATTTATTTACATCATTTTTGCATCAAATACAAAGACGGACTTGATTCCGCTAGGCATATTTCTTGCGAAAAAAGCTAACAGTGTTTTAATGTCCACAATATAATAATATGGTGTTAATTTGGCATTATATAATGAAGTTATATATTTTGTAGATTTACCTGAGGTGTAAGTTCGCTTCGGTTTTCATAATTTTTTTCTCCTCTGTATCTTGGTTTCAAAATACCTTTCTCCTTGACCTGTAATAATAAAAACAATTTAGCGCTTAAATTAAAAGGATGCGGAGTATTCATAATGTAATAAATTCACAATCTTTTTAAACAACGTAGAAAAAACTTATTTACATATAGAAAAAAAAAAAAAAAAAAAAAACGCATTTCACTTACATACATTAGGATATTTTTTTTTGTTTATCTTTATTATGAATAAGGTGATAAAGAAGTTTTTGAACCATTGCTATATCTCAAAAATAACGGATGCTACAAAGGTGTTATTTTGTAAAATAAAACGTGTTTCAATGTTATTTTAGATTTGGAAATAACTAATTAAAATTAAAATAAATGATTTAAAAAATAAGGATTCGTATGAAACCTTTTGGAATTTTAAGAAACAAATTTCAAAAAGAAGGACGTAAAGTATTTAATTACAGTTACTTGTATTATGTGCATTTTTTTTTATTGATCTATATAAACGCTGCCACAAGCTAACCGTTTGTTTGGTGTACATTTGGAAACTCGTTAGTGAGAATAAATACCCATCCGCTGGGTCATCTAGGAGGTAAAGCACCATTCATAATTTATACAATGCCTTGGCTGCAATAGTACTACTAGTACTGTATTATACAGTTATTTATTTATTTCTTATTAACCGACTTCAAAAAAGGAAGAGGTTCTTAATTTGACGCGTTTGTTTTTTTTATATATATTATTTATATATATATTTTAATTCATTTATTTACTCCAAAAGTTTGTTTTTTTAATAATAAAACCTAATTTAATTTTTTTTTAAATCATTTAAATCCTGCTTTGCTAAACATGTACTTACCCAATATACTTAAAGCATTGCCCGTCTGAATTTCTAGCGATATTCGTTGGAAAAAGAAAGATGAATGAATGAATGAAAAATTCTTTATTTCATAATACTATTTCATCTTAATACGTCTATCTATACATGGTGAATTTGAATGGGTGTACTTTGGGCTAATATGATGTTCTACTGATCAATACGAACAACTTTTCCCATGGAACCATGTGTCGCAAATGAAAAAAAAAATTGCCTTCTCCATACAAACTAGTAAAGTTAAAATTACCAATTTGTATGGGGAAGCCATATTTTTTTTTCATTTGCGACACATGGTTCCATGGGAAAAGTTGTTCGTATTGACCAGTAGAACATCATATTAGCCCAAAGTACACCCATTCAAATTCACCCTGTATATCTAATCTTAGCACGTTGGTCTTTAGAAGCATCTTTCAATAATTTTCCAATAGTTCGTCCGTTTTTTTTGTATCTGTAGACCAAGGCCCAAATGTTTCCAATGAAAACACTAGAATTAATATATATACTAACTTGTACTAAATTAATTACACAGTAGTAATGACAATTAAACTTAGTTTAGACATAAATTAATTCTGATTTAGGGCATGTTAAGTAATAATAAAAATATTATTAACCTGATATTATCATGGTCTCCTGACACGCGAACTATTTGCCGAAAAATTGACGTTTTTAGGTCATATAAACTAAAACTTTATTTTTTCGTATTTATCTTCTATAAATAAATTACTATAGAGATAGTAACAGTTTTAAGTATTATGTATTATATTGTAGTTTTATAGTTTTGTAGAAACCGTGGTTTACTAACCTATATTAAAAAAAAAACTATTAATATATTTTATAACCCAAACATTTTATTTAAAAAAATATTATACGTAGTATTTTGGTTATATTTAAATTATATATTTTAAAATTCTATTAAATTATTTTTATTTTGTGTAAATTTAATATAAATAAAATATAATATATAAATAAAATCATAATAATATTATATATTAACTTTTAAAAGGAATAGGTATAGAAATATGTATTTGCTATATTTGCCTTGTTAAAAAAATATTTTATTTGCTTTCTTAAAAAAAATTTGTTGTTTATATTATTTTATGATTATTGTTGCTTTAAGACGCTATTTATTGTGTTTGTATATAAGTACTAATTTGACAACTTATAAAAAGTACATTTGCAAACTAACTTTTCTATAACAAAAAAACGTACTATTGTAATGCTTTATGCAATTAGGAATCGAACCTCGACCTCCGCATACAACGCCTAAAGGTAGTATTTTTTTACTACTATATTAAATGAGGTTCCAAAATATAACCAAGTTTAATATAATTACCTATCTTATTATATTGAAAGTGCTTCAAAATAAATCAATTTTATAACATAAACATTAAAAAAAATAGACGACAAGTGCGAAATCTACCTGTGCTGGATTCCGATATGTTTTTTTTTTTACTTTTTGGTAATCATATTATTTTTCGATCAATATTTAAATTACCCACAAATGTTTGTTCAAAAAAAAATTACGAGAAATTCAAAAATAAGGAGTAAAACTTAGTTTTAATAATATAAGCTAAACTGGAGCTTTTATTAGTTATAAAAATAGATCCTTTTTCATCTGAACCTATAAATAATTTATGACCTACATCCATTTAGATATAAAGGAGTTACTAAGATCTGATTCCAAATTTCTAGTAAATCATTATAATAGTTAATCACATGGTCACAAACTAAGTTATGCTCTAGGCTTGTCATATGTGTACCAGAAACAACGACATATATATTATATTTAATAAACACCTTGACCATGACAAACTGTATACAAAAAACATAGTTACTAATATTTTTTTGCCAATACAACGCAAAAGGCGCAACCACTAGTCTACGGAGGCTGTCAAAATCTGTTCCCTTTTTTGGTTCTATTTATTTACACGTACAAGTACAATAATTAAATTTTAAAGACATAGAACACAGTTGAACTTATCACAAAATCAAAAATATAATTAATAAAAATAAACATTAAAATTAATTCTGAATAAGGTTTTTCTATGAACATTTCTACATAGTTAACTAAGTCAACAATTATTCGCGTGCTATATTAATTAAGTTAATGGTCACAGTTACCGTTTTACTATCCATGGTGTTTGTGCGAGCTCTTTGAAAAACTGACAGCAACTGAAAAAAAATACTCTATGGAACTAACATTTGCGAAATAAACATAACTCTAAGCAAAAGTGCCTAAATACTTTTTTATCGTTTTTTTTACCCCTAAAAAATATTATTTGAGGTAAATAAATAAGAAATTATTTAATTTATTTGAAATTATTTGTTGCAATAAATTGTATACTTAGCTAACTAAATGTATTATAGATTTTTTGCCATCTAATATTTTATTAGTTTCGCTATATATTGTTCATTTTAATTAACCGAGTTAATTATTTTATAAGGTTTTAACTCATATTTCTTACTTATTTATATCTCCAATACTTGATATCTATACTATAGTTAACTACCAGCGTCCTATTTCATAAACGTGACAATTCTAATTTGCAATGATCTATTTCTAAATGGCTTATTTCATAAATGTAAGAATTGTAATTTACAATGGCATTTAATAATAATAAGCTTTATTGAAAAAAATACATGTTATAGGTATACAATAACACTGTTTTCTAGTCTAGGTTATCCCTGTATCCTAGGAGACAGTTCCTTCCACATAAACAATAATAACAGAAGTAGTTAACAATTAAGTAGACAATTTTTAGAGAAGCATTACATATTATTATAAGTAAGTATAATTATGTAAAAAATAAATAAACAACAAATGTAATAAATGAAAAGTACAAAAAAGAAAAGAAGAGTTATCAAACCAAAAGACAGAGTTATGATATATGTGTGTATATTTCTAATTAGTTTTAAATATTCACTCTGAACAAACAATACCAAGTAACGTTAAAATGTAATCAAATCGTTTATATCATAAAAATCTTTACAAAATTTATGCATAGTCAAAAAATAAAAGTTTTAACAATGAGGTCTAGAGTGCGTTTGGTTAGGCCGCTATTTCTATAATCACCAAAAGAAAATCATTTGTTTTTTCATTAGCTTGATATAGAAAATAAACTATTAAAGGGTAATGGTAAAATGTGTCATTATATGAAAAAATACTACCTAACCGAACGCACGCTACATAACCAACTTGTGTAAGACTAGGTGGTTATGATTAGATGAAGGTTCCATATAAGGATACCACCAAGCGACCAACAATTGTAAAATTGTAGTAAAAAATATTATTCTACGTAGTTCGGGATTGATCAGATTAAAAATTTTAAATAAAATAATAGGTATTTTACAGATCTTGAAAATGGTCTATACAAATTTGTTTTGACCAATTGTTATGTTTTAATTCAAATTGTTAGAAAATCAGCATTATATGCTATAGTGCAACGATACAATGTGTAATCTAACAAGTGGCGTACCATGCAGTAATTTTTGTTTTTATTAATTTAGATTTTACGTAAGTTATATCTAGTAAATTATATCATAAAAATTATAATTTTAATGAGCGGTTATTTCTGGTTCTTGTAACACATGGAAACCTAGCATAGAAACTTGGGATACAAAGGTCCATTTTTAGGTGCAAGTTTTTATATAATATTTAATTATTTTCCAGTTTAAATTGTTACCTAAATGTGTGTCTAAATAAATGTATATTTTTTTATTTTTTTATTCTATCTATACTAATATAATAAAGAGGAAAGATTTGTATTTTTGTATTTTTGTGTTTTTGTGTTTTTGTATGTTTGTAATGAATAAACTCAAAAACTACTGGACCGATTGCAATAATTTTTTCACCATTAGAAAGCTGCATTATTCAGAAGTAACATAGCTATATAATATCACGCTAGGTCCTATAGTTGTGGAGCAGTAACCAAAAATGTTTTAAAAACGGGGGAATACTAATATAATAAAGAGGAAAGATTTGTATTTTTGTATTTTTGTGTTTTTGTATGTTTATAATGAATAAACTCAAAAACTACTGGACCGATTGCAATAATTTTTTCACCATTAGAAAGCTGCATTATTCAGAAGTAACATAGGCTATATAATATCACGCTAGGTCCTATAGTTGTGGAGCAGTAACCAAAAATGTTTTAAAAACGGGGGAAAAGTATCGTTTCTGAGGCCTTCCGTGGCGTGCGCTGAGCATATAGTTAAAGTTATACAAACCTGTGCGAAGCCGGGACGGGCCGCTAGTAGTCTTATAAAACAATAATATCAAATCTTAATAAAAATCCATTAAATTAAGACATAGTGATTTTTCTTCACATTTAAAGAGGAAGCTTTAAAATTATCATTTAAAGTTTTATAAAACAATAATAAAAAATCCGTTGAATTAGGACATAGTGGTTTTTGTTCACATTTAAAGAGTAATTAGTAATTGGACCTGCGGAAGGTGGTTGTTAAAAAGGGTGAGCCGTGACGCTCCACCTTTTATGGCATCATTCAGATTGACTGTGGCTTTAAAAAAACTGCCAAGTGCTTTAAGGGTTCCGTATTATGGTATGGAGAAAAAAAAACACCGCTTTCTGATGCTACAAGTATGTTTTGTTAAGTAATTTGTCTGATGACAGATTTCTCATATAGTCGTGACTGTTATCCCTCTAAACATTTATAGATTTTTATTATTTTTGGAGGAGTCATAAATGTGAACAATATCTAGGCTTGAACTTTTTTTTTAAATTGATATAGGAAAAAAATTAACCCCTGAAATTAATACTTGATTAATTTATTTTATATGTATCATCTTATCAACCTTCGTACTATATTTTATTAATAAATATACATAAAGTGAAAACATTTCAGACCACTACGAGGGTCTAAAAACATTTTTGCAACTTTCCTGCATTAGGAATCAATTTTATTTCTTAATACACACTTACTATTTTATTCATAAAATACATAAAGTAAAAAAATAGCATACTTAAACAAAATAATTAGCTAACCTTCCAGTGATAGGAAAAATTTTAGTAGAAAACTTTTTACCAAAGAAACCTTAAATCAGGTGGATCTAGCTAGAGTCATATTAAAGGTTTGACTGATTACATTTTGGATATCTTTTGGCAGTGATTTTTTTTATATAAAAACTCAACATATGACCTGATGTTAAGTAGTATGCAATGCCCAGGAATGATAGCACCCAGCGGATGCATACAGGGGCACCGCTGGTTGCCATCATTATGCCGGCTTAAGATGCCTATTCACGCTTCTTTTAAAGGATTCTAGGTTATAAGAGGAAGGAACCACGCAAGCTGGTAGAGCGTTCCACATTTTAATAGTACGACAGATGTATGAATCGCTAAAACGTTTAGTACGATTTGGTACATCCGCCACGGTCATCGGTATACATCACGATGTAACGACAGGACAACAAGCACTTGCAAAATGCAAAAGGCAAGGCGGAATAATGTAAAATAATGCAATAAATATAATTTATATAGATCAAGATTTTATACAATTTTGTTCAAAACAGGGGTGTAATTTTTGAATGTCAGCGATGACAACTGAGAAAAATTTACCGATGAATAGGATATCACGGTTTATCAAAAGTAGTATTTTTTAAAGTCATATACGCGGTACCAACTTACAAATAATTACGCATTCACAAGAGCAAGTAGCTCTTGTGAATGCGTTACGGGACACGAAGAAAATATTGTTCGTCGTCAAATATGTCGTTCTTGCTTCTTATAATAATTAACATGTCTATGCTAAAACATAAAAACTCAATGGTGGAACGGAACTCAACATACATTAGCTGTGATGTTTATTATCTGTCATCGATGACTTTATTTATGAGTGTTAGGAGGCACTCGTATTGATATCATAGGTATGATATTTTAGTCACCCAATGAGATTCAAAAATACGAACTTTAGAAATCGACGACAATTTTGATATTTCAGTGATATTTAGTGACCCGCATTTATAAAAAAATAGCACCCCAAGTTAAAACTATAATAATATTTATTCACTGTTTTCAAAATAATTTCAGTAGCAATGATACTTCAACTATGGTATCAGGAATAATAAGTAAAGCCGAACTACTAAGTTTTTAAGATTATTTTATACAAAATGTCGTAGACCTAATTAATATACTTCGTAGATAGCTAAAAATAGTTGTTAACAGCGTATTAACCGTAGGAGATAATCGGGAAGCCCGGGGTCAATATACTTATATCATACACTTGGGTGGGCTCTTTTACTTCCTCGACTTTGGGATGACATACATATTTTTCTTTTTTCTAGATATCAGAATTCGTTATACTTTATATCATATCATTTATTATATAACTTTGACAATAAAATAAAACATTAAAACACAAAATCTACATCACTGCCGGAGCAGGGAAACGTCCCCATAAGGCTGGTAGCATTCCCTCGTTGAATTGCAATGGAAATTCTCTGCGCAAGGAATGCACCAGGCCTCGGATCTCGGGTAACTTCAAGGAGCCTTTTAGACAGCTCCTTGAATATACCATGAGCACCCGGTCCCCACGGTCCGAGTGTCTCTACCCCAAACGGCTCAAATATGCAATCTGTACCTAGATTTAAATATTTGCGCCGTTTGAGGTTTTCTGCCTTAAAAGCCGCTGCACCAACCTTAACTGACGTATTTGGAAGATGAGATGGCGCTAGTGTATCGACACAGGTTGCGTCCCATACGAGGAGTCTTCCCATCTTCCATTTAGTTATACTTTTATTTTATTTTATGTATTTTACGAATAGTTGTTTATATCGGCTTAAAAACTGTTTTCACTCACTGATACACATAGTTTTTCTATATAATAATGATATGTTTCTATATAATAGTCTCGTATCCTCTTACTACTAACAGCAATTGGCTAGACAATGGTTTAAAGTTATTGTTTATATAAAACATCGACACTCTATTTTTTATGATTTACAATACAATTATATTCAATAAATGGCGGTGCATTCGCATACCAAAAGGTAAAGAACTGCCCGTTGACTAGATTTTTTGTTTGCATATTTCAAGTATTGTCTAACTAAGCAATTGATATAAATACTACAGTAAGACCTTTCAGTGCAGTCGTAAAAATACGTTTAATAAAAGTTCTGAATAAGACTGCTGGAATTCCTCTGGCAACGAATTCCACTGTTGAGTTTTCAAATCTCTCTATATAATTTTAATAAACTTACCTAAACTATTCTAACGATGTTATCATCTAATATTTTTCATAATTACCAAATAATTCTTTTTCTTAGTTTAAAATTATTTGAAATATAATTTCGTAATGCAATGATAAGAAGGCCTTAAGGTTATCAAAATTAGATTGTGCCCTACAAAATGTATACTTACTTTATATTGGGTACTTAGTTCTCGTTCGTAGTTATTACATTATCTTTTGAATTCAGCGTTTTTGTACCGTTTTATATTTTAACTAGCTGACCCGCGCAACTTTGTCTGCGCGTTTAAATTTAACCGTTTACGCAGCGTACGCTCTTAAAAGGAATAATTTTTCCCCGTTTTTGCAACATTTTTCTTTGTTACTCCGCTCCTATTAGTCGTAGCGTGATGTTATATAGCCTATAGCCTTTCTCGAAAATATTTTTTCAATTCGAATCAGTAGTTCCTGAGATTAGCGCGTTCAAACAAACAAACAAACAAACTCTTCAGCTTTATAATATTAGTATAGATAAAATTATCTGGTATTTATACCTAGCGCGTGATGAATATAATTTTGTACGAAATTACGTGACTCCTTTGTATTTCTTCCTTTTGCTGTAGAAACCTTGGGGTCGTGGTCTCCGGAGGCTAAGAAGTTTGCCAAGTCCATTGGCAAACTACTTTATAAAAAATCTGGTGACCGTCGAGCTTATTATATTTATCTAGTTAAATAAATTTAATTTGTTTTAATTAGTGAATATTGAAAATTATATTTAGATATTTCATTAATAAATTATTAGTTTAATTTAATATAAAATTAATATTATTAATAATTAATAATATTAGTTATATTAATATTATAAATACTCCACGTATTAACTTTTAGGTATTTATATAAAATTCACATAATAAATACATTAATTTTAAAGTTTGAAATCTTTTCTATTCTGACAAATTTTGAGCGACCTTATTAAATTTTATAGTACATTTCGGATTAATTTAAAGAAAAAAATATAAAAAATTTAAATTAAAACAAAACATTTAAGACTTCCGATGCTGCCCAAAAATACTCTTTGAATTCACAGCGTAACGCTTAGAAAAAAATATGATTTTGCACGTTTGTCATACAAAACTCTATAAACATTTTAAAATCTCTACCAAATAGCTATTGCAAAACAAAATCAATACACACATACACCTATACTAACATAATCATACATACACGCATACATAGCATAATCAATAAAAATATATAAATACTTGGGCAGATAGGCTAGTCAATTAATATATTCGTCAAGTATTTACAACCTACACTGTTTGTATAAAGGCGTTGAAAAAACCACATTTATTGAAATCTTATTATATGTGATATGATCGTCTCCGTTCATGGATTTTTTAGGTCTGATTATCACCACATGCCATGCTTCAATTAAGAAAAAAATACGACCTTAACGTTTTTTGTACACTTTGGAATAATATTAGCCTTTTATAATATAAATACTGAGATATGCTTTCCTTTACGACCATTAATCTATTAGAGAGTAGTTAGCAAGAGAGAACCAAACTACTATTTTATATACATATTGCTATTATATTACTTCATCTAATATACGAGTTGGACTTAAAAACACTAAGGTCCCTGGTTCGAATCCCGGTGTGTACCAATGAGTTTTTAATTAAAAAAAAAAATGTACATTTGTTGACAACACCACTATAGTGCCTCGGAGAGCACGTTAAGCTGTCGGTCCCGGTTTCACTATACCAACTTGTAAAACTGTTTATAGATGGGTTATTGAGTCTATTCAAAACATCGCTACGAGCTAGCCACTTGTTCGGTGTAGACTCATACCATCGGCTACGACGAGGTGGGATTAAAACCTCTTCGCTGGGTACCCTGAGGCTGTCTAGGCGGTCTCGGGCGCCGTACGGCAACCGTGATGATATGTTTGTATGTATGTAAGCATGCTCTATACTAAGTTCAAAGTCAATTACACATTGTGTATTATGAATGGTGTTTTTTCAGGCAAAGCCGTCATCTGTGTACCAGATGTGAATTTCATTGAAGCTTAGCATTGTTACACATTTTAAGTAAGTACCTACTAGGGCTGAGCCGCATCGATTTAACAATAAAAAAACTTTACCCAAGACAATCAACAGTTTATTTAAGTGCCTAAAGTTGTTTTGGTCTTATATAAATAAGTTTAATTTATACCTCCTGGGTGAATTTTTCAAGAGGGCCTTCAAGGACAAATGCTTTATATATTTTTTTTATTAAGAATATATTCTCCTTTAGTTTGCCGATTAATATTACTTACCACAATTTGATCATTATAAACGACGCAATCAGCTGGTGCAATAAGCAATAATACCTAATTCGTTGTATTTTCAAAATCTCTAACAAGTTCGATTCCCGGCTAGGACAATACATTTAACAAAAATCTAATGATGCAATTTTAGTTTATATCAAAATCGGTCCCGAGACACCTTTGAGCATTTTTCGCTATTCCCTGCAGTTTAGGATTTGGCCT
Source organism: Monopis laevigella (assembly GCA_947458855.1). Taxonomy (NCBI): domain Eukaryota; kingdom Metazoa; phylum Arthropoda; class Insecta; order Lepidoptera; family Tineidae; genus Monopis; species Monopis laevigella. The sequence continues at coordinate 33,647,825 of OX381576.1, read as the reverse complement.
TGAAGGTCAAGGTAAGGTAAGGTAAGGCATTCCGGGCCAAATTAGTGCTAAGAAATAAAGTTCAAAATCGAGAATTAAGATGGCCGCTCAATAATTCACTATTATTTTGATCAAAAAATATTTTGAGCTATTAAAATAAATCCTAATTAGGTATTTTAGTAAAATATGTGTATTTTTATTTGGCATATTCTTATACTGACGCAGTGGTCTAAGATTTACATAAACTTACAAAAATGGGTTAAACAGCGCTGTCCTTATATATTTCTTGATCGAGCGAAGTAATATTAATTAGGTTTCAAGCCCCACACAAATACCAATAAAATATCTTTTATGACATATATTTTATTCACTATGTAAAATGGGTATAACTGGAATACCTCCCGTTAACAACAGTTCCTTCCGAGGTAGCTTGGGACCACTATCTCTTTTGCCTCGTCTATAGACAAAACTCTTCTTATACATGCACGTCGACTATGGGGAAGTTTTTAAAATCTTTCCAATTTGATCATAGCCGCTTTTATATATCTGGTTCGTCACTCTTTCATAATTTTATCATTCTATATGCCCTAATCAGCGGGGCACGCTCTTCCTCATTTTAATGCTTCGGGTTTCTTTCAGCCCCACTCGTTCCCGAATTACGTCATTGCGGATTCGTCACAGTGAGCGAATTTCTACTGCATTGGACTTACTTTCACCCTCCTCCTGTCATACCCGTGTTTTATACAATATTTTTGGAGCCAGCACTGCTTTATGAATGGCTTGACTTAGTTTACAGTAATATTTAAGCAGACATAATCATCGCATTCAAAAGTCAAAAAAAGTCAAAAATATTTATTTCATGTAAACCTTTACAGGCATTTATGAAAAGTCAAAAAAAAAAGAAAAAAGTATATATAAGATCCTGTGTGTACTTGGCCAGGTCGCCATTCCTCCCACAGACAAATGTTGAGAATATAATACAAAATAAACCGTGAACTGCATCTACTATGATTAATTTAAATAATAATATATAATCACTAGTAATAATTGTAGACTAATAAGTTTTTAATAAAAAAAAAACATTTATTGATAAAATCACTATGGTTCTTACTCGAGCACGATAAGCTGTCGGTCCCAGTTTTACTATATACCAACCTAATTGGAACAGGTGGGCAATTCTCGCGCTTTCGACATTCATCTCGATTCGAGTATTTTTTAACGAAAAATGGCATATCTAGTCATTTTTCGTTTAAAAATACTCGAATCGAGATGAATGTCGAAAGCGCGAGAATTGCCCACCTGGTTATAGATGGGTTATTAAGCCTATTCAAACACAGCGACGAACTGGTTACTTGTTCGCTTTAGACTCAGAATACCATCGACTAAGGCATACGTTAATATAGGACATTTCACACATGTTGCCATGTTCATAAAAAGGTTCTATCCCTGGACTAAGTGTACCGGAAACTAAGATATTAATAGTTATATTTTATAAACCACTAGAGACGCTTACAGAAAACGTAAAAGTCTTTGATCAAAGTGGAAATCGAATCCACGACCTTTAATTACAATGCCAACTACTAAACCGAGGAGATAATGGCTTCATTAATGTTAGGTATAGCCTTATTCATAAAAACTTCTTAAGTCCTTACAAAATCTTTAAAGCAGGTTTTATTTCTTTTTTTAGCAACAAAACTAAATATGCGTAAAAGAGAAAAGAGACAAAACTATTTTAACTAAAGTGCTCTTCAAGGCCTCAATAAGTTTTTATGAAAACCAATATTATATTAATAATACCATTATAAATACCGTTATAAAAAAAAACTAAAATCACTTAATAAGACTATATTATACAAATTTGTAATAATGGCCAGAGTAATAATTACTTTCGTAATACAAATTACTATATTAAATTTTTTTTTAAAGTACTACTTAAAATTGTCTACTAAAATATTTATAAAAATCTAACTAAAGAACTTTAATAAAAGTTTACTTTAGAGAATATAAAATATATATATATAATATTAAAAACTTTTAAAAAGCTATATATAAAAGTTTTTGTAGGTAGTAGCGAATTAACTGGTTGGTTCAAAACTTCTTTACCAAAACAGACCACACAAAAGTCTTTGAGATACCGTCAAGTACCTACTTGAAAGAGAAAGAAGATTTCACAGACTACAATACACTTGAGCAAGAAAGAGATAGAATCTATTTTGTTCGTGATCCATAGAATACAACTTGCTTTTAGAGTTTACAAACCGTCAAAGAGTATACATTTGAAAAGAAACGTTAAAAGTTGTATTTTTATTTGTAAATTAAGTACATAAATAAGTATTATATATTACTTAGATAAAAAAAAAATCTACATAAAATTGAAAAAAAATATATATAGCTAAATAATAAACCTAAAAATTATATTTTACAGCGCATTAAACAAAAATAATAAGCATATTACGCAGCACAAAGTTAAGCTAAACTTCAACCAAAACGACGTTTGCATTACGTCAGAATTGCATTATATCGATTAAAGTTTAGCTTAGCTTTGTGCACGTAATCACACCGCTCTGGCTGCGTTACATTTTAATATGAGCATAGTAGCTAGATGGTTGGCCAACATATTATTATGTTTCGACCAAACGCTTAGCAATTTAATTATTAACGTTATTAATTAAATTTGCTGGAGCATCTATTCCCATGGACGCACAGCTCAATTATCTAATTAATCTATCTTAATTATCTCTGCTCTACTGAGACACGTGTGCTGCAGCGCCAATCTTATAACAAGGCCTGGCGGATGAGTCGCGAATTATTACCAAACATCGTCCAAATGTCCAGAGCACTTGTGTCATTCCATCAGACCTCTTCTCTAGCCAGTCCGCTGGGTATTTGAACGGGAGGAATAGACACCATAGTAAGAGCCAGAACATGATATGATTAAGGTTGCCAGCGAAATATTTTATATATATTATTTTGTTGAAATATTGAAGAGTGTTATATTGAGTGTTATATTGAGTGTTATATTGAGTGTTAAAATATACTGCTCATCGACTTTTGCTTAAAATTAATTTGAATCCAGACTTGCATATTCAGTATTAATTTTAATTAATAACTTCAGGTGAGTCAGTAAGGTCGTATTCGTGCGTGATATAAAAAAAATCTCTTTAATACTTTTATCGACTGTAAACGTTATAATTTTTTTGACTACTAAGCATATTTAGCTAGATAAATGCATTTAAAATATGTCACGCCGCCTAAATATTTTTATATATTTCCACGTCTGCGTTTCGTTAGTCTTTGGCTAGAGTTGGGAAATTTTTATCCGCGTCAGTAAGCGACCACGAACGGCCGGTCGGCGCACGACGCCTTTTTGCTGGTACAATTTCTACAATATTCATATAAAAAATGGCACAGGCTCTGCTTATAGTACATCTGTTATTTCTAGTTTCTTTAACAAAATCACAGGAATATAATTCCAAGCCGAGGCTAGATACAAGAAGGCCCTTAGCTCCATGTTATAACAATACTGGACACGCACAAGTAAGTACCCAAAAATGTACTAAGAAAGTTTTGTTTTGTAAATATGGAAAGAAATTGGTGTAGTAGTTTTTGTCGATTGCTTCGTTTAGCTTTTTAGTATAAGTTTTTTTGCTTCGTATTTAAAATTGCATATTTAAACAATAGTTGTTTTCACTTTTAAACTATCAGATTCTTTAGAAAAGTATCTAAATTAAATTTGTAACGTGTTTTTATTTATTTATTTTATATTCTATTAAATATTTGTGATATAAACTATATTACTAGAGGCATTAAAAATATGTTTTACCGTTCATTTCAATTTGCAGTTACAGACACATTTTTTAATTAAAATGTCGTGTATAATTGAGAGTCGTATTAGTTTTTTTAATTCAAAATACCTACATACTAATTAACAAATAATTGAAAAAATCATTTTTTTTAGTAGCTAGCTAGTTAAGATTGCCAGAGAATATCTTTGTACTTTGCTACCCATAATGATTTATCTATAATTTTATTTGACGTTTGTGTTCTAATTTTATTATTTAGTGAACTATTAGCAATAGCACGTTCCTATAGGTTATCAAGTAACTATATTCGTTTGTGTATTGAGTTCATTTGCCTGTTGATATAGTTGAAGTTATCTTTCGTTAGTGGGACGTTATTATCAGTCATGGACATCCGCTCTTAATATTTTACTCTTAGTTAAGTATTAGCGCTTTTAACTAAAATAAAGAAATAAACCCTTGTCACCAAAATAAAATTTAGACTGCAAATTTTATTTTTGGTCACTATTTAGATTTTTGGGTGCTTGACCCTTATCTCCAGGTAGCGGTTTCGACTTTTTTTTTAATTTTGTTTACGGTCCCAGGGTCTTACGGTATTTTGATTTTTATTAAGTATTAAGAAGGTCTTATGCCAATAGAAAACAGTAAGGGCAAAATAGTAATGTTTGAGAAATATACTCATCTCGTGTTAAGTTTCCTAATTTGGACATGGAATGTATCTTGAGTCGGCCATGTCTGTTCCTATTTAGGTACGACAAACGAAAACTTTTGTAATAATAAAATTGTATGCATTCTTAATAGGTATGTCAATAATCCTTAATGACAACAGCTATCTATCTATTTGCATCGTAATTTTGTATTATAGAAGTCTCTTCGAAAGTAATAAATTATTCTTACCTACCTACTTTGTTGTATATTGGTTATAACATTAATTTTTATAATTTCTTACTAAAAATGCAACTTGTCAAAAGTAACCTCTCAGTTACTATGACAATCATTTTTATAAGGCCTTTATTAAATGGTATAAAGTAAAATATAAGAAGAGTGAAGTCTTCACAATTTGTATAATCTCTTTTTGAGATGAAATTGCAGATCTCTGTTTCCTGTGACGTCTTTAAAATTTCGAAATCATCAAAAATTTAGGCCCCATGATCGTTCATGATTGTTTTCACCTAAAACGGCACAAATTCAGACTATTTACGCCTTTTAAGGTGAACCACGTCGATTGCCACCCCTATATCTTATATTCTTGAGAGATGTGAAGATGCCAATATGTCGACATGTGTGGATTGACCACTAAAATTTTGCTATTATTGCAGGACAACCCGCAAGGATCAATTGGTGATGATCTAATTAATTTATTAAGTATAATTATAATAATTAATTGGTGGAAAGTTGATAGTAATCTGACTAACAATCAAGATCTTATATTATAATCTTATCTGGATGATTATATGATTAATAATAATTATTTGAGAAAATAACTTGTCAAAAAGTAAAAATGTTAGAAACATAGATAACATAAGTATACACTATGCACAATTCAATTGTATTTGCAGAATAAAACACGACTGTGCAATAGATCAGATTCCAGTCTAGTAGATATCTAGTTAAATGAACAAACAATATCATATAATTTTATTTACCTACTTGATTTAAACATAAAAAACAATAAAATATACTTTTTTACCGGCTAGAAATAAGTTTTAGGTAATTTAGGGAACATTTTTTTACTAATTTTAGTGCAAGATACCAGAAGAAATGTTATTTAGTTGAAAATGGGTTATCCATCTACACGAGTCAACTACTTCTTAAACACGCTTTATAGAAAAATTGCTAGCTAATATTTATAAATCAGGAGGTTTAAATAATATTTATTCACCTTTCAATGTCCATTTCAATGCATTTTGTTATTTTCATAGGGTTTTATAGAAAACCCTTTTAATAGTGGATAAGGAAAAAATTGCGCGGCACTACAAACTGCACTATGCATAAAAATATGCTTTTTCGCATAAAATACAATGAGACCTTATTATTATTTGTTAGCAGTCTATTTAACGCAGATCGGCACACATCTCTTCATTAAGTATTAAATATTTAGGAGAACTACTATGTACATATGCATATTTCGTCGGCTGTATGAAGAATAAATCTTTAACCGAACATCGTAAATCAAACGACACCAATTATACGTCTCAGAGAAGAATAATCTATTAAGCAATATTCTGTGAAGAGTAATATTTTCAAGCAGACTAGTATACTTAGTTAAGAACATTGTTGGACTTTACATTATGCTTACTATCAGATAGAGGTAGGTAGAGTCATTTGTCTTGCTCCATTTATCATCAATCTATCGCAGTTTACAGTTGGACATAGGCCTATCTTAAGGTGCGGCAACGATCTGTCTAATTTGCATTCAAGGCCTGCCAGGCCGTCACTCTATGTAGCCGCGGGGCACCCTCCAATAGGTGCGCCAAGTAATGGTCTTCACTCTAGGATGTCTTTGTTGTTCTAGGGTTCTAAAACAAACGTGGCCTCTGCATCATCAGGCTGCTGACCTTTTGACTATGTCGGTGACTTTGGTTTTCCCACAGAACCTTCATTCTTAATTTTATTTATATAATAGCTTCCCTAAATATAGAAAAGACGCAGATCCGGGGACGTGTGTAGAATTTAAGTATCTTTCTCCTGCAATACTCTGCTTGACTCGAAAACTAGATACAACTTCACTCAGATTTATCACAGATCACTAATTAGAATCATTGTTTATTATCTGATCCAACCTTCATCGTGCTCGTCCTGCACTGGTCATTCCATATACTACCCTCGAAGACCATAAATACTCTAATCATCCCTTTGTCTTTAATAATAAAATGGTATGTATTACCAGTAACTTATAATTGCAGGTTCTTCAAGCAAAGGGTAAGCGATGCCAACTAGTATCGGTGATACTGGTGATGATTGTTCACGGACATAATATTTTTCGAACTAACTTAGGATATCAGCCTTTTAGCTCCAATAAATATACTCCAATTATTTTATTTACGTACTTGTAAGAATTTTTCTATATCCAGTTTCTGATTTTGCATCCAAGATGTATTCCATATTTAATATATCCCTAAACTATTATTATCAGCTTTACTTTCGTCTTATGCAGTTTTGGCTTGGCAAAATTCCACATCGTCGTCAAATTTATAAAATCCGAAAATACCAGTCGCAATGAGGTCAGGCACAGGTGACCTGAGAAAGTCTGTAACTCTAGAAGATTAACAAAAATACCAGTCGTGAGGCTATCTGATGTGATATATGATATTTAATTTAAAACCACAAATTTATCCATAAAAAAATAATAATAAACTTCGTTTGCTTTGATATTACGATTTTTTTCTTGTGACTCGAATTTAGCGAAATCCTTAGTGAGTAGTTATAGAGTAAGCACAACACAATAGGAAGCTACTATCCTTATTTTACATTCCTAGTTTAATTAGTTTCGGCTCCATGATATTGAGATAATTAGTTATTACCTATGTACCATAACAGGTTTAGTGATATAATAGAGAATGTCTAGAATTAAGTCTGCCTTTATACTTTTTTTTAATGCTTAAAAAAGTATAAAGGCAGACTTAATTCTTGTATTAAACTTTTTTATTCAAGAAAACAATAGAAAAGTTACAACAGTAAAATTAAACCTAATATAAAAATAAGATCTAACTATTAAAAAAAAACCCTTAATACCTACCTAAATTCTTTTAAAAAAATTTATCATTAAAGTATATTAGAAGAAATAACCAAATTTCTGTCTTGAGTGTTGTCACAAGTCATATATTATGCTTTTTCTTACACCCATTAGAGACGAATACTTAAGTTTTATGAAACGTTAAAGTTACTAAAGGAAGCACTTAAGAAAGTACAGGTTATTGCGCTATGTCAGTTTAAGTTACACACAAGAAAATAAGAAAATAAGTTTTAAAAGGTTGGCAGAAAATATGGCCTCTTAAATAAGCAGTAAGTTTACGTTAATGAGAAAACACTAGTTGAATGTTTGTTTACGTTTACTTCGGTAAATATTATTGCTCCATAGATTGCCTATACCCATTCCTTTAATGGGTTGTTAGTTCAGCCATTGTTCTGTGTTTATAGCAAAGGGGTATTTTAGTTAGTATTTTTTGCAACAACAATTTTGTATGATAGTAGTTTTTTATTTAATATATTTCTCGATCTAAAATAAGTTTATTTGCATAAAGTATTTTGTAATTAATAATTATACTTCTAATCGTAATAATTAGTATCAGGACTGGCCAATGTGTTTGACATTTTAGATCGTAACAATAATTGTTTCGCAATTATTGCGATTAGATCCCTAAATCTAGTGCTTTCAACTTACGTGTAGGTAAGTTAGAGATATTCAAGTTAAAAGTGACTATGATTTTATGATATCTCCATAAACTACAGTTCCATGCTGACATGCATGATGCATATCGATAGCGCGAGAGTTGCCAACAGTGCCATTGGCACTTTCGACGGTAGTAATCACCATCGGATAAATATCACCGGTTTTCAGGATATTACTGTATCGATTTCTTGTCAAGGTGATAGTCTCATTTTAGGTTGCGGTTACGAAATGGGTGGTTGAATTGACGATAAGGCAGCGAGTATATTAAAATATACTCGTAATACAATTCGTCTTTGTCGCCGCCCATTTCGTATTCGCATCATTTAGTTAGCATAATGGGATTAATCAATGTTATTTAAGAAAAATTATTGATTGATTGGTAGATACAAAGTCACATGCCGTGCTCCAATAAAAAATATAAAAATATATACCGACAGTGCGATATCATAATCAGATAAAGAAATTGAGTACAATTTAATTCAATTAATAATTTTAATTGTAATAATTATCATCGAGTACTAACCAATGCGATCGATACTTTCGAACTTAATACTCATCACCAACCTGTAGCAGACTGGACCAACTTAGACCTCTTCCACAGAACGCCATTGAGGGCTTTTCGATCATCTCTACGCTAACGTTTGCTATTCAGTCTTTCACTTATTGTACAGTTTAAAGTGTAGGGATCAACCAATAGGATAGCTTTATTTTTTCTGCGGTACAAACAAAACCTTCCTATTAGTGGATACTTACACTCTCCACAGTTTGAACTGTAATAACATTGTGAATTAATGAAATATTATTTGCCTTTGCTTAGCATTTGGTCCATAATAAATTATTCTTCTATCAGAATTAAGGTGGTTATTTGAATATTAAAACTGCAGATAATAAAGTATTAGTCTGTTAACGAATAGTTTAATACAAAATTATTATTATAAATTTATAATTATAAAATGGGTTTATATCACACTTGACAGTACGGGTATCAAAGGAGTTTGTACCGGGTAATGTAGGCGGGTGTTGAGATAAGTTATGATCATGCGCCGGGCCTATAAGTATGTAACGAAGTTTAATAAAACCAGCCCGTAGAATGGCGCTTAAGATAGCAAACTAAACGTTTGACTGACCAATAATATATAAATAAAATAAATATTTTATTTAATTATATTTTCTTCAAAAAATGGCTGAGTTTCCAATAAGAAGCAAAGCAGCCGTTTGGTCACCAGATGTTGAAACTAAACACTTTAAAAATCAAGTTCCTATAGTGGCTTATTTACTATTCTACTCATCGCTATCAATGCAGAGAAATGTTCAATCGACTCAGACGCAATGGATTGTCATACTGTAAAAGCGCTGGAAGCTTCAAAATACATTTTAGCCTAAATAACATAATTAACTTAATATTTATTTAATAATTTATTTATAAAACTTTACAAAATATAATAAATTAACTTAGCAAAATTAAAATAATTTCAATTTAAACTAATAAGAAAAAATCATTGAATGAGGCGCCACTTGGTAGGGTACCTAATACTCTAGCAGCATTGCCTTTTTGTATGGCAATGCTGATTTTTTGTTTTAAATATGCGTAGGATTTGGGATCTCTACATTCCAAGATGACTCGTTTTCCGACGTTTCGGATAAATCCGCGAGCCTCGGTTTCTAAGGTTCCAGAAGTTTCGACCCCAAATGCTTCGAAATTATAATTTTGTATTAAATCCCTGTACTTCAGCCAGTATTCGTTTAAATAACTATTTATTTTACTATACTAATATTATATTATACTATACTATTTATTTAAGTATTCGTTTAAGTAAATTCGTTTCAATCCTAAATGGTATTCAATTTTATTTGAGTATCTTTTGGGACGTCCCCAGAACGTGTGACGGCGAAAAAGTATCAGCGCAAGTTTACAACCATACTAAGGCACCTCTTTCTTACAAGTCACTAACGTCTCTCCATCCGGCCTCTTACCATCACACTGTGACACACTATTCAGTTCTATTAAAGACGGCACGTATATGTAGATGGCCGTGGACAGAAAAGTCGGTAGAGAAACTCTAGAATCCCGCACGGGAAAAGATTTTAGTTATAAGTTAATGGCTTTCATAATTTTGCGATTTAATGTTGCTGAAAACCGAAAAAAATACTCTTTTTGAATACTTAGACTAGTTATCCACAATATTTTATGAGTAAGGGATTATGACCAACAGGAGTTATCCTTACAGCTGCCTTACTACGTTCACTTTCTAACGAAGAAAAAAAACACTATACATTTATATGTCAAACACCACATCAAACAGACGGTTTACAATCAACCAACTAAAAAATAAAGCTATAAAAGAAAAGGTCATAAAGCACTACGACATATCCTTTCAAAAATAAACAAAACTGTTCGTTAGATGTTCAGCAAAGGGACGCGGAAACACGATGAGTTTATAACCGAGGCACAGATGGCGGTTGATTTTGCCGCCAAAATAGATATTTTATATTTAGAAGTCGTCTAACTTCGGGCGTTCACATCTATGCGTAGTACAAGACAGTAATTCATAGGACCGAAAAAGAAAATAATTAATGCAGTAAGCGTAGTTAATAGGATTAATAAACAGTGTGACAGTGTAACTAGCCCATAGTTAGGTAATTTTAACCGGGAAAAACTTTTATATTTTCTATAAACGTGATTTATTGTAAAATGAATACTTAGTTATAAACTAATTGTTTTATTCATTGTGAAAGTAGTAAGCCTATTTATAATATATATTTAAAAAAAAATATTGCTCGTATTACCACCCCTGTAAAGAATTATTAATTTTATTGTTTAAAACAGCTCGTATTTTTTAAAATAATATGTTAAAGATAAAAATGTTTACTATTGGTTATCCTTACGATATTATACTTATAACATCGCGCACTTTTCTGTAGACCCATTTAAGATATAACTTTATGTACATTATTTTGATCTCGCAAGATTTATACAGTGTAATCTTACCGGAGGTTTGACTATCAGATAATGCCCAACGGCAGTAAGAAAAGGCGTTCTTACTGCGTATCACGCAATAACATTTTATAAAACAAAAAAATAAAGCAGGTACTCATGACTACTACCTAGGTAGGCATCTTAAAAGCAGATTAAATGAAGTTTTAAAAGTATTTGAGACTTACCGTAAAAGCTCTTAAAAGAAATTTTAAAAGTACTCAGGGAACTACTTTAAAAGCAGCTCGAATGGTATTTTAAAAGTAATTGAGACCTACCTTAAAAGCTCTTGAAGGACATTTTAAAGGCAGCTGGAATGGAGTTTTGAAAGTAATCTGGGCCTACCTTAAAAGCAGCTTACACAAAGTTTTCAAAGTACTCGGAACCAACCTTAAAAACAGCTTGAACGAAGTTTTGAAAGTATTGTGGGCCTACCTTAAAAGCAGTTTGAAGAAAGTTTTGAAAGTACTCGGGACCTCTCTTAAAAGCAGCTTGAACGGAGTTTTGAAAGTACTCTGGGCCTACCGTAAAAACAGCTTAAACGAAGTTTCTGAAGTACTCTGGCCTAGCTTAAAAGCAGCTTGAACGAAGTTTCTAAAGAACTCGGGACCTACCTTAAATGCAGCTTTAAAGAAGTTTTGAAAGTACCCTGGGCCTAACTTAAAAGCAGCTTGAATGGAGTTTTGAAAGTACTCTGGGCCTACTTTAAAAGCACCCTTGAAGAAAGTTTCTAAAGTACTCGAGTACCTATCTTAAAAGCAGCTTGAAGGAAGTTTTGAATGTACTCTGAGCCTACCTTAAAAGCAGCTTGAATGGAATTTTAAAAGTACTCTGGGCCTACCTTAAAAGCACCTTGAAGAAAGCTTTGAAAGTACTCGGGACCTCCCTAAAAAGCAGCTTGAAGGAAGGAAGCTTTCAAAGTACTCGGGACTTACCTTAAAAGCAGCTTTAAGGAAGTTTTGAAAGTACTCTGGGCTTACTTTAAAAGCACCTTGCAGAATGTTTTGATAGTACTCGGGACCTAGCTTAAAAGCAGCTTGAACGAAGTTTCTAAAGTACTCGGGACCTACCTTAAATACAGCTATAAAGAAGTTTTGAAAGTACCCTGGGCCTACCTTAAAAGCAGCTTGAATGGAGTTTTGAAAGTACTCTGGGCCTACTTTAAAAGCACCTTCAAGAAAGTTTCTAAAGTACTCGAGTACTTACCTTAAAAGCAGCTTGAAGGAAGTTTTGAAAGTACTCTGAGCCTACTTTAAAAGCACCTTGCCGAAAGTTTCTAAAGTACTCGGGACCTACCTTAAAAGCAGCTTGAACGAAGTTTTGAAAGTACTTTAGGACTACCTTAAAAGCAGCTTGAACGAAGTTTTGAAAGTACTTAGGACCTACCTTAAAATCAGCTTAAACCAAGTTTTGCAAGTACTCGGGACCTACCTTAAAAGCAGATTTAACCAAGTGTTGAAAGTCCTTTGGGCGTACCTTAAAAGCAGCTTGAAGAAAGTTTTGAAAATACTTGGACCTACCTGAAAAGCACCTTGAAGGAAGTTTTGAAAGTACTCGGGAGCTACCTTAAAAGCAGCTGGAACGAAGTTTTGAAAGTACTCTGAGCCTACCTTAAAAGCAGCTTGAAGGAAGTTTTGAAAGTACCCTGGGCCAACCTTAAAATCAGCTTGAATGTAGTTTTGAAAGTACTCTGGGCTTACTTTAAAAGCAGGTAAAACTAAGTTTTGAAAGTACTCGGGACCTACCTTTAAAGCAGCTTTAAGGAATTTTTAAAGTACTCTGGGCATACCTTAAAAGCTGTTTGAAAGAAGTTTTGATAGTACCCGAGACCTCCCTTAAAAGCAGCTTAAACGGAGTCTTGAAAGTACTCTGGGCCTACTTTAAAAGCAGCTTGAAAGAAGTTTCTAAAGTAATCGGGACCTACCTTAAAAGCAGCTTGAACGAAGTTTTGAAAGTACTTTAGGACTACCTTAAAAGCAGCTTGAACGAAGTTTTGAAAGTACTTAGGACCTACCTTAAAATCAGCTTAAACCAAGTTTTGCAAGTACTCGGGACCTACCTTAAAAGCAGATTTAACCAAGTGTTGAAAGTCCTTTGGGCGTACCTTAAAAGCAGCTTGAAGAAAGTTTTGAAAATACTTGGACCTACCTGAAAAGCACCTTGAAGGAAGTTTTGAAAGTACTCGGGAGCTACCTTAAAAGCAGCTGGAACGAAGTTTTGAAAGTACTCTGAGCCTACCTTAAAAGCAGCTTGAAGGAAGTTTTGAAAGTACCCTGGGCCAACCTTAAAATCAGCTTGAATGTAGTTTTGAAAGTACTCTGGGCTTACTTTAAAAGCAGGTAAAACTAAGTTTTGAAAGTACTCGGGACCTACCTTTAAAGCAGCTTTAAGGAATTTTTAAAGTACTCTGGGCATACCTTAAAAGCTGTTTGAAAGAAGTTTTGATAGTACCCGAGACCTCCCTTAAAAGCAGCTTAAACGGAGTCTTGAAAGTACTCTGGGCCTACTTTAAAAGCAGCTTGAAAGAAGTTTCTAAAGTAATCGGGACCTACCTTAAAAGCAGCTTTGGGGATTTTTTTAAAATACTCTGGGCCTACCTTAAAAGCAGCTTGAATGCACTTTGGGCCTACCTTAAAATCACCTTGATAAAAGTTTCTAAAGTACTCGGGACCTACCTTAAAAGCACCTTGACTGGAGTTTTGAAAGCACTCTGGGCCTACTTTAAAAGCACCTTGAAGAAAGTTTTGAAAGTACTCTGGGCCTACCTTAAAAGCAGTTCGAAGGAAAGAAGTTTTGAAAGTAATCAGGACATACCTTAAAAGCAGCTTGAACGGAGTTTTGAAAGTACTCGGGACCTACCTTCAAACAAAGCAGCTTAAACGAAGTTTTGAAAGCACTCGGGATCTACCTTAAAAGCAGCTTAAATGAATTTTTGAAAGTTATCTGGCCTTTAAATATGTTATTATAGGTATTATATTAAGCCTTTTGGAAAAATAAATGATAGTGAAAACTGTATCAAAATCTGTTGCGTGGTTTAGGAGAAATGAGCGGAGAAACAGACAGACGAACAGAGCGACTTTGTTTTATACTACTCTTGGAGACTAAAGATGGAGATATTTGTCAAACGATAAAATTACAGCTAAATCTTTTAATTATAAATAGTTTATATTTGGACTCTTCTTTAATTTAAACTTGTTTTTTCTTGGACGCGGTTATTTTTTTAATTAATAACGATTTAATTTGTTATAGCGATGTATACCGGAATTCGAAAACGCAGCGTTTGAAGTCCAAATTGAGGCAACAAATACTTGTGGCAATAATGGAGACAAAATGTATTGTATTCAAACATCAGCTGGGGCATCTACAAGGTAATCTATTTAAACAAATTTATCAGGGAAAATTAAATACGTAGGTAGTTATTTATTTTTATTAATAGAAAAGAAGAAAGAAGACATTCTTTATACACAGAAGTTACAGTTTCTAAAGGGCTAGGCGGTGCCGTGTACAGGGGCCCTAAAATTTAGGAGGACATTCGGAGCCCTGGCCACCAAGCAAGCTGAACTTACGATAAATTTACCTTAAGAAATATAACAAGTTGAAACACAACTTTAATCATGGCAACTCAGTTGAAAGCAATTCGAACTTCTAGGGAAATCCCCTAATTTTTTAATGTTGCAACACTAAATGTTGCCAACTTTAGTTATTGAAAATTTTATATTATTTTTAATTATTGCACCTTTATAATATTTATATATTTATATTTTTTTACTTGATAATCCCTAACCAGTTTAGGTAAGGCTGTATTCTTTGCAACAGAGCCTTTGGATACCTATCGTCGCCTCACATTTATATACATTTCATAAATTGTATACAAAACTAGATTTTAGAAGCATCTGCAGTAGTGAAATTTGACTATGATGATAAAAAAAATGTTAACAGTAGAATATTTGCAGATCCTGTGACATATGCCAGCCAGGACAGTTCTCTAGCTATTACCTGACTGATCTTCATCATGACACAGACAACCAGACGTGGTGGCAGTCAGAGACAATGAAAGAGGGAATACAGTACCCAAACCAGGTCAATTTGACTTTACATTTAGGTAAGATTATTTTAAATACCTTGTCACATTTGTCATTATTTTAGGGTAAACGCTACTAGATTTGGATTCTTCTAGAATCGCGACCTTTTTTGTAGTGTTTAAAGACTGTGGGTGCACTTTCAGGAGACTACTGCATCGTTTTATTGTCGAGGCGATAATCTCCTTTTAGGGTACGGTTACGAAACGGTCAATTTGTTAATAACACATATCCCCGATGTTTTATCACCAAATCATAGAATCGTAATGCAAAAAAGACAAATTTAGCCGGCATAGATACAAGGATAGATACAAGGTCACAAACCGTGCTCCAATAAAAAATTGCAATGAATAAAACAATTATTTCTACAATTTGTTTAGAATTCTTTGTCTAGATAGGCCCGGCCAGTCCATTCACAGGTCCCAACTGTGGATTTCATTAGCCAGGGACAAAGTAATTCTTAATTTTTGAGTGTAAATTTTTAGGTGGGAGGAACTATATATTTATAACTTCGTTAGGCCGACCGACCGGTCTCGTTACCACCGCCCATACAGATGCAAAAGCCGTCAAGTGACCTAGTCATGTTTCGGTTTTATCTATGGGTTCACCGGTTTTCAGGAGATTACTGCATCGATTTCATGTCGTGGTGATAGTCTCCTTTCAGAGTGCGGTTACGATATGGGTGGTTGAATTGACGATAAGACAGCAAGTATATTAAAATATACTCGTAATGCAATTCGTCTTTGTCGCCGCCCATTTCGTAATCGCATCGTTTACCCGGCATAGTGGGAGCGAGCAATGTTGTTTAAGAACAATTATTGATTGACCCTATTCATGGACTTTATAGGTCTGCTCACCACCAGTTAGATACAAAATAACATGCCGTGTTTCCATAAAAAAAAATGTACTAATTGTCAGGAAAAATATTGTATTTAAATTAGTTAAAAATTTTCAGGCAAAGCATATGACATTACTTATATAAGAATAGTGTTCTTTTCAACAAGACCTGAAAGTTTTGCTGTGTACAAGAAGACTGGAGAACCGTTACCGTGGGAGCCTTATCAGTATTTCAGGTAAAGAGTGCTACTTACTAAAATTATTCTCTTTAGGAATGTACGCCCGTGATGGTATGTTTTAATTATTGACTTTTTTTATCATTTAATGATTATTATATTGAGGTTAATTGTTTCTTATTATTATTTCTAATATGTCATTTAACAGGGTACTTTTTAAACTTATTTATTTTGTTTTACTTTTATTTATTTTGCTCCTGTATTCTGAAGAGACAAGCAGGTATCGCTTTTATTGATTTGTTTTAAACATAAATACATAATAAATAAAAACGAATATAAAAGGTTAGCTGGTAGAAAATGCCTAAGGCATTAAGTTCGCCGATGAACAGTTTTATTTTGTAATTTTGTGCAATAAAAACAAAAATAACAATAATTAAATCAGATTTATAAAGAATATATAACAATATTTAATAAAAGAACATATATATAAAATAAATAAAAATAATAAATTTAGTAAGTCAAAATCAACAGATTGGTCTTTAGTAAATCTATTATGTAACCGGGTAGCGTGCCCCGTACATCCGGGACGCTGTTTTTCATATCAAACCTAATCTCTCCATGGTCACCGCTAAATTTAATAATATAATATGTAGGACAATTTACACACATTGCTCTGGTCACAAACTAAGCTCTAGGCTTGTATTATGTGTACCAGAAGCAACGATATAATACATATCATACTTTTTAAACACCATGAGAAACTGTACAGAAAAAACTCACTATTTTTTTTTTGCCATGGGTGGTAAATGGAACCCACGACCTCCGGATACAACGCCAAAGGCGATACCATTATTCTACGGGGCTGTCCATGAATTTGGATGTAATGGTCAATATTTATATATATATATATATCATCACGGGTGCCTTACGGCGCCCGAGGCCGCCTAGACGGCCCCAGGGTACCCAGCGGAGGGGTTTTTAATCCCACCTCGTCGTAGCCTATGGTATGAGTCTACACCGAACAAGTGGCTAGCTCGTCGCGATGTTTTGAATAGACTCAATAACCCATCTATAAACAGTTTCACAAGTTGGTATAGTGAAACCGGGACCGACAGCTTAACGTGCTCTCCGAGGCACTATAGTGGTGTTGTCAAACAAATGTACATAAATTTTTAGATTAAAAACTAATTGGTACACACCGGGATTCGAACCAGGGACCTAAGTATTTTTAAGTCCAAGGTCTAACCAACTCGGCCACCACGTCGCGACGAGCTAGCCACTTGTTCGGTGTAGACTCTCATACCATCGGTTACGACAAGGTGGGATTAAAAACCCCTCCACTGGGTACCCTGGGGCCGTCTAGGCGGTCTAAGGCACCGTAAGGCACCCGTGATGACATGTATGTATGTACTAAAATTAATATGCGTGAAAGACACTAATGCCCGATATCACCAACTCTAAGGGAGCCCGTAACAAAGTTAAGGGTCAATTAATGACAGTTGTTTCATGGCAAATATGTCAAAATTCTTATTTAGCTCTCTAGGGCTCCATTAGAGTTAGTGATCGTTGGTGTAAATCGGGCATAAACCTATTTTAACTAAAGTATTATTTAAGGACTCAATTTTTTTTATGATAAGTGTGTAAGTATTTAACCTATGATTAATACAATGTTTAGTTTTTTTTTAAACGAGATAACATATTAGCGACATCTTTATAAGTGCCTACTAAATATTTTCGTCACAAAACACTTGGACTGGAAAATACTAATAAAGCACCTATAATAAGCTATAGTAGCTGAAATGTTTATCACTCATTATAATTTAAACCGAATTGAAAGGGTTTTTATAACAAATCACTGGTGGTGTGGTGATGGATAGCCAAATTTGATTAATCATTTGTTAATGATGTCATTATGCTGATGAGAAATTGAAAGGGTTTTTATAACAAATCACTGGTGGTGTGGTGATGGATAGCCAAATTTGATTAATCACTTGTTAATGATGTCATTATGCTGATGAGAAATTGAAAGGGTTTTTATAACAAATCACTTGTGATGGATAGCCAAATTTGATTAATCACTTGTTAATGATGTCATTATGCTGATGAGAAATTGAAAGGGTTTTTATAACAAATCACTGGTGGTGTGGTGATGGATAGCCAAATTTGATTAATCACTTGTTAATGATGTCATTATGCTGATGAGAAATTGAAAGGGTTTTTATAACAAATCACTTGTGGTGTGGTGATGGATAGCCAAATTTGATTAATCACTTGTTAATGATGTCATTATGCTGATGAGAAATTGAAAGGGTTTTTATAACAAATCACTTGTGGTGTGGTGATGGATAGCCAAATTTGATTAATCACTTGTTAATGATGTCATTATGCTGATGAGAAATTGAAAGGGTTTTTATAACAAATCACTTGTGGTGTGGTGATGGATAGCCAAATTTGATTAATCACTTGTTAATGATGTCATTATGCTGATGAGAAATTGAAAGGGTTTTTATAACAAATCACTTGTGGTGTGGTGATGGATAGCCAAATTTGATTAATCACTTGTTAATGATGTCATTATGCTGATGAGAAATTGAAAGGGTTTTTATAACAAATCACTTGTGGTGTGGTGATGGATAGCCAAATTTGATTAATCACTTGTTAATGATGTCATGCTGATGAGAAATTGAAAGGGTTTTTATAACAAATCACTTGTGGTGTGGTGATGGATAGCCGAATTTGATTAATCACTTGCTAATGATGTCATTATGCTGATGAGAAATGCTTTTACAATTTGGCAGAGTTTTTAATACCAAATGGACATGATCTTTTATACATCTAGTCAAATATTATTGTGGCATTCTCTTTTTGTTGTAATCTCGTGTGTTTGAGGTTTTGATAATGTTAACAAATTATTGTAATTTTTCTTTTATATAATGATAGTGTAAAATTTTATAACTAGATAAATAACAATGTACCTACCTACCTAAATATATTCACATACCACAAATGGTGGAGTAAGAGATCCTAAAAATCTGTACAACAACTAATGTAAACCTTATTCCGTGAATAAAGAATCATTCATTCAATCATTCATTCATTAACAAGTGATGATCAACATCAAGCATCCCAGTTTCAAGGCTCGAAATGATGTTTATTTTAAATATCCTACCTAAACTACTTAGTGGTCTTATAGTCTTATACCGTTGAATAATTCGTTATTTATTTATAATACGCGTGACTTACGAGTTTAATACTAAATACTCGTAATTTATAGAATATATACATACATATCATCACGGGTGCCTTACGGCGCCCGAGACCTTCTAGACGGCTCCAGGGTACCCAGCGGAGGGGTTTTAATCCCACCTCGTAGTAGCCGATGGTATGAGTCTACATCGAACAAGTGGCTAGCTCGTCGCGATGTTTTTAAATAGACTCATTATTACTCACTTCACAAGTTGGTTTAGCGAAACAGGGACCGACAGCTTAACGTGCTCTCCGAGGGACTATAGTGGTGTTGTCAAACAAATGTACATACATTTTTATTAATTAAAAACTCATTGGTACACACCGGGATTCGAACCAGGGGCCTAAGTCTTTTTAAGTCCAAGGTCTAACCAACTCGGCCACCACTTATATATAGAATACTAATAACAATACAGATGTACACATTGCCCTGAGGCTCTACCATGGGTTTGCTACCTGCATTGTAGAAACGTGTTAAAGTGTTATACGTATACGTTGCGTTGTTAGTTTACACCTAAGGCGAGATGGAAATAAAACCCTAATAGTGCTGAGTAAACTAAAGCCATATAGGCGGTCTCAGGTACCGTTAGACACCCGTGATCTTACAAATAGTTAGAGCGTACTTACTATGGCAAGGACAAGAGAGCTCTCTGATGATTCAATAAGAGTACTAAGCGATGTGCAAACAATCAAATCATATTTTTTCTAATTATAAACAAATGAATGTACTTAGATTCTATTTGAATTACTTAGAGATATTCTCCAATATACAGAGTGAATTTGAATGGACTTTGGAACAATATGAGGTTTTGCTGATCAAATTGAACAACTTTTTCCATAGAACCATGTGTAGCAATACTAGTTTGTATGGAGAAGGCTTTTTTTTTCTTGTATATATTTTATCCTTTGTAGCGACAAAATTCATCGGTTATCGATGACGTACTATTTTTACAGTTAGAGTACTAAGTATACATTGTAAGAGCGCGCACAAAGCTAATCAGAAATCTAAATCTTCAATTATGAGAATACCTCAAACCCAACAAATACATATATATTTAAAAAAAACATAGTAATAATACAAGATCTTTAGAAGTAACTGGCTTTTTGATAAACGCAATAGCATAAAGTAGCCTCGATAGAAAAAATCGCAAAGTTAACTCCATTTTTTATCGATATATACTATTTCTTCAATATAGTGGTCACTATTTCTTTAATACGTGGTGGCCTAGTTGGTTAGACCTTGGACTTAAAACACTTAGGTCCCTGGTTCGAATCCCGGTGTGTACCAATAAGTTTTTAATAAAAAAAAATATGTACATTTGTTTGACAACACCACTATAGTGCCTCGGAGAGCACGTTGAGCTGTCGGTCCCGGTTTCACTATACCAGCTTGTGAAACTGTTTATAGATGGGTTATTGAGTCTATTCAAAACATCGCGACGAGCTAGCCACTTGTTCGGTGTTGAGTCATACCATCGGCTACGACGAGGTGGAATTAAAAATCCCTCCGCTGGGTACCCTGGGGCCGTCGAGGCGGTCTTGGGCGCCGTAAGGCACCCGTGATGATACATAGGTACATACATCAATATAGGACAGATTATAAAGCCATGTTTTTTATAAGTTATGTACATACATCAATATAGGACAGATTATAAAGCCATGTTTTTTATAAGTTATGTATATGTATAAGATCTAGTGCATGGCCCAGCGTTTTTATAAAATTCAATATATATTATTATGAATTCTATAGCAAAAAAAAAACTGTATTTATTCCAAGAATTTCGCGCGAGATTTTTTTTTGTTTCTCACTCTTTGTAAGAGGTATCTTTTATTTAACTGTTTTATTTGCCTTTATACGACCTCTTAATCTATATTTTCTTCCTTACAGTGCTTCCTGTCGGGACACCTATGGATTATCGGAACAAAGGGCAGCAGAGCTGGGTGCGGAGACACGAGCTCTTTGCACAAGCGAATATTCCGATATTTCTCCATTGTCTGGTGGAAATGTGTTGTTTTCTACTTTGGAAGGTCGACCATCTGCGTATACATTTGACAGCAGCCCTGAACTTCAAGTGAGTGATACATATTTTTAATAGGAGTATCTAACATTGATAAAATATAGTTAGATTACGTATATTACGTACATTTAATAACACTGCACTACATAATCGCGAACTCCGCGTTTTTCATACAAAATGAGCTTTTGCACTACCAGTAATACTCGATTACGGTTTGTCCCAGAATTTAAATACTATTTTTGCCGGTCATAAAATTTATTGTACTTTCTGTGTTTTTTTGTTTTCGTAATCAGAAAAAACTATAATTGAACTTTAACTAACATCCACTTTATAATATTGGAAGTACGTTTTTATGGGCGTCAAGTCGACGGAAATAATTACATTTTAAAATAAAATACTGGAGAAATGTTTCTGTTTCTAATCATAAACCGGAGAAATGCATTATTATGTTTAAATTTAAAAACACTTCAAAGGTAAACCTTTTTTTCACAGACATGTATTTATGCATTTTGTATTCGGCATTGCATCTGGAGGGCGTGGATTTGATTCCCACTGAGGGCAACATTAGTACGTTTTTTGGTACAGTTCCCCTTGGCTTAGGTGTTTATAAAAAATATATATATTAGTATCGTGTTTTCTAATACTAATATATGTATTTGACACATATTATTATAATTCATTAGACATTATTATTCCTGTAAGAGAATTACCATGTTAATTTCGTTAAAGTAACCCATTTTTTATTGATAATTTATTTCAAAACAGGAATGGGTAACAGCAACCGACATCCAAATCTCCCTCGACCGTCTGAACACCTTTGGAGACGAAATGTTTGGAGATGTCCAAGTATTGCAATCCTACTGGTATGCCATTGCCGACATCAGTGTTGGAGCCAGGTGCAAATGTAACGGCCATGCTGCCATATGCGAAAGCCAAGTCCTAGATGATGGTTCAAAGATCAGATATTGTAGGTAAGTAACGACAGAATTTAATCAGAATCTAATAGGAAAAAGTATAAAAATCAATTCTTGAATTAAACCCTAAGCCGGCTAAGACAATTATCATTTCATATATGGCGAAAACTTTGCATTACGAGTCGCTGCTGCCTGATTCATAACCGCGCCCTGTAATCGATATAGTAGTCTCCTGTAAACCGGTGAACCCATACACTAAAATCGGAAAATAATTACACCAAACACTTGATTTTTTTTTTCTTTAAGGGCGGTGGTAACAAAACCGGTTAGTAGTTCTAGTAGAAAAACTACACCAAAGGCTCTACTTTGAAGCGTTTTTATCATTTTCCAAGACTACCATAAGTTTGAGTAGGACAAAAGTAGGTCTACATAAGGCTTACTTTTAAATCATACGCGAACGAATGCGTTACAATTGCTTCAACGTACTTTGTAAAGTACGTTGAAGCAATCGTTCATAAAACACTTTGTGTGGAGTGGAAATGGAAGGTTACCCGCATGTAGGTTGCCCATAAATCAAAATAATATTTAACCAAAAAAGGTGGAGAATAAGAGGATATATACATAACAGTAATCCCAGAACCTTATCCTGAGTTGCTGAAAACGTGATAATGGTTTTTTGTAGTCAAAATTATTACTTAAAACTGCGGAGTTTCATTAAAAAACTTTTAACCCTAACTTAGGAAAATATTATTTAAAACGTCTAGAAATCTAACTTAGTAAATTGTTTAATATTCGTTATTAACGAGGCCATTAAAGTAGACTCGTACTTTCCGGTGTTAAACGACTTCCATTTAGTAATCGCATAATTTAGCCAGCATAGCGGGAGCGATGAAAGCTGTTAAACAAAGATGTATTGATTGCTACCATTTCTGGATTTTGTAGGTCTGCTTACCATCAGGTAGATATAAAGTAACATGCTAGCGCCAAAAAAAAACTGTAATGAAACGCCTATATTGGTGTACAACTCTACAGAGAGCCTTGTGTGGCTAGACGATGTGTCAATTCAACGTCATACATATACATGGTGACCTTGAAAACTTGTTCTTTGTGTTATTGCTCTATTGATCAAATCAAACAACTTTTCCCATGGAACCATTTGCCGTAAATGAAAAATAAAATTAGCTTCTACATTCAAACAAGTAATGTTAAAATAACCAATTTGTATGGAAAACCAAATTTTTATTCATTAACCTGTAGCTGATAAAGTAAAAACGTTTTAAAGCGTGGGATTTAATTAATAAATCAAAACTGTTTCTTACCAACAATAAATATTTATTTACAACCAATATACAATAACAATACCTTAAACATTAACGGTAAATCATTAACAAAGAAACGTCTAGTTAATCTATCAACTAATAGTCAACCTTTGTGTTTAACAAACAATATATCTTTATTTACAGATGCGAACATAATACAGACGGAAGAGATTGTGAGAAATGCTTAGACTTTTACAATGACGCGCCTTGGGGACGCGCATCTCCAACTAATGTACACGAATGCAAGGGTATGTAAATGTTATATTATGGTGTTTATTAAACGTTTATACTACCCAAATTCTAGTGTTTATCTTTCAATAAAAAATATTAAATAAGTCGTGGCTTAGTTAGAAGTAGATTTTAACGTCTAGTAGCATGTTTGTCAGTGACCATGTTTGTTATTTAGAATATGTATATTAATATTGTTCGATTTTTATAAATGTGCACTTGGAGTTGTTTTTTTAATAAATATTTATTTTTAAATAAAAATATTATTCATGATGATAATGATGATAATTTATGAATAAATTTATTTTTCATAAATCTCAACAGTTTTCTGGAGACTACTGCATCGATTTCGTCGAGGTGGTAGTCTCCTTTCAGGGTGCGGTTACGAAATGGGTGGTTGAATTGACGATAAGGCAGCGAGTATATACTCGTAATGCAATTCGTCATTGTCGCCCCCCATTTCGTAATCGCATCATTTAGCCGGCATAGTGGGAGCGATCAATATTGTTTAAGAACAATTATTGATTGACCCCATTCATGGACTTTGTAGGTCTGCTCACCACCAGGTAGATACAAAGTCACATGTCGTGCTCCAATAAAAATTAAAAAAAGATTTTTCTTGCAAACATTATCATTGTTTGACAATTCGAAGTGCAGTTATAAAACTGGAGTAATACTAGTATATAATATGTTTACTAATTAGCAGTTAACATCATTAATATATATCCCATTGCTAAGTATGTATTATTTATTTATTCGCCGCAATAATTAACTTATTTAAGTAATTATTACATTATTACTTTGACGTGTTGCTGTGTATATGAGTATTTTTTATTATTACATTTTTATAAATTTCCTTGATCCATGCAATGAAAAAAAATCTGGTGGGCGAGACTCGAACCCGCGACCCTCGCTTTCGCGGCAAGGTACTCAACCACTAATCCAACCAGACACTATGGTTCCAGACACCCCTTACAAAATTTGTTATTGCTTTTTATTTATTGGTATATTAGTGAAACAAACTGTGTTTAACATTTGCACTTTATGGTAAATTACTATGTAAGTAATCGGTGATTACCTTATTTACTAATCACTATGCTATTAGCGATTAATTTTTAAGTATTACAAAGGGTACACAGGAGGCGTTCTGGTTACCCTCTACTTATGTATATATGACTCATATAAGAAACGTAGTCATATGTTTGTGATATTAAATACCGTATAGCAGCAGTAGATAAAGGCATCGTTTTAAGATTTCCTAATTAAAATATGATATTATATTAATTTAATAAAAAGTATTTGTTGTTAAATATAAAAATAAATAATATAAAGTTGGTAGATAATACTTACGCGAATATCGTATATGAAGTCGTTAAACGGACCTTGCATACGTAAATATCTAAAAACTGATATGGCAAAAATCTTACAGTTGTTGGCTTGTGTAACTTTTTGTTTTACTATTTTAAATAGTTAAATCTTTTTATGTGAAATAAATATTTTGACTTTGACTTTGATCTACATATATCAATAAGTTGACAGAGTTAATTGACTCTGTTATATTTAATAGAAAGCGAACTACGAGCTATTTTAACAGTTTATTTTTTTCCTTGTGCGTCAACTCTTTATTTCTACTTTACTAATATAATAATGTAAGGTCGCGGAAAAGAAATAATTTTTAACATTAGGTACTTAATTTTATCGCTCGCGCATTAATTTACTGCCGACTCAGTTATATATGATTTTTTAAATATTTTTTTAACCTATTAGTAGATTGTTTCCATAAAACTATTTACTAAGTTTGTGTTTCTAACGCTAACATTATTTGACATCTCAAAGTAAGAGACTTATAACTGTTAAAAAAAGTTTTCTTTAAATACTACCTGAGTATATTATATTTATATATTATTATTTTAACTTCATTTCTATAACCTAAAGCTAAAGAAGATTTTCTTATTCAGTGTTCTGTGTATTTTAATCACTGCAAGCACTATCTCTACCGGACAAAGTACACATTTATTTATTTTTATAACTCTTATGATGGGGCTGGCGTGATCTTAATATAATATTATAAAAATATAATTTATATTATTATTTATTAGCTTATATTTATATTTGTATACAGACTACCGCAATATTCTTATTAGAATAATACAAAAAATACCATAGACAAAACTAGACCGCTGCACTGTTAAGTAAAAAAACAGTAGTGGCTTGTTTAATATTTAATTAATAAATTACATTAAACTGCTAATATAGTAATAATAATACTGAAATCTATATATTATTATTATTTTAAATGTAGGTATACCTATAATGTATTGTGGCTTACATTTTAGATTATGCGTTTTTTTTGCTCTGACTTGTAACTATGTGACTTTATGTTAATAATATATATATATATATATATATTTAGTATAATAGTAATTTTATATTTAACTTTTATAAAATTTTATTTTATTAGCTAACATAATGTTTCATCCGCATTAAACCAATTCGCTACTGTGCATAATGCTATTGCATGAATGTTTTTAACAAAAATATTAGTATAAATGATGAATAAAATATTTTTAATTACGTGAAAACTGGGTCAAATAAATTATAAAGAAAATATTAGAATATTTTTAAAGCGTAAATGTGTTTATACCGTTTAACACCGGTATTCATAAAGACTTATCGAATCTTTATAACATTTTAGTTAAAGTCGGTTTTGTCTCTTTTTTTTAGCAATGAATACCGATATGCGTAAAAGGGACAAAACCTATTTTAACTAAAGTGTTAAGGAGTCATTATTTTGTTATGTATAAGACCTTGCCAAACAAATTGAACATTGCGCCATGTAGCGCCTGTGCACATATTTTATTTTGTGCCCAAAAGTCTGTGTGCATTCTTATCCCCACAACCCCCAGACTATGATCAAGTTATTAAACGCTATCCATACCTACTTTATTTTATTATTTGTTAATCAGGTCCAAAGCTTGAGTTTCACAAATTTATTTTTAGAAATTGGTGTTTAATTTCCGGTTTAATTAAACTACATATATTATGTGCAACACTGTAATTACTCTTTCCTGATTTTTGAATTGTGAAACTTACTAACTTCTATATTATAAATATACTGAACAGTGTTATAAATATCTCATCATAGTTTATATTGTCAGAATTATGTCCAAAATTATAGTAAAATATTATATTACTATTGAAGTAATTTTTGTATATTTATTATTTTTAATATAATTGTTATCAGCTTGCAACTGTAACGGATTCTCCAATGTATGCTACTTCGACAAGGAGCTTTATGAAAAAACTGGCCATGGAGGTCACTGCACCAATTGTTCTGAAAACAGAGACGGACCTAATTGCGAGCGATGCAAAGACAATTTCTATCAAAACATCAACGACTATTGTATGCCTTGCAACTGTGATCCTACTGGTAATATATTATTTATAAATTAGCTATAAGTATAGTTCAAAAGATCTAATTTATTTCATAAAGATATACTTCTAAAGAAGTACTACTTCAAATAATAAATAAATACCATCACGGGTGCCTATTTGGCTCCCAAAAACCGTTTAAACGGCCTCAGGGTACCCAGCGGAGGGATTAACCCCTCCACATTTCGCCGATGGTGGGAAACAAGTGGCGAGATTGTTGCGGTGTTTAAATTTTACAAGTTTTTTTATTATTGAGGAACGCAGCATACCTATACATACATCTATACATATAGTAAAATCGTAGACTTTCTTTGTCTGTATAGTAAATATTATTTCAAAAAAAGTTCTGGAATCTTGTTTCTTATAGGTAATAAATCGCAAAAAAACATTTCTTGAACTGTTGTCTGTTTGTCAGTTTGATTGTTAGTTTACATCGCGTGTAAACCAACCAATGAATGAATTTCTTCTTATCATTTTAATAGTTTTGATAATTCAATAGAACTAAATATAAATAATATTTCAGGTTCACGAAGTCTTCAGTGCAATTCAGAAGGCAAATGCCAATGTAAACCAGGAGTGACTGGAGACAAGTGTGACATGTGTGCCCCCAACCATTATGATTTCACAAATAAAGGCTGCAAACCGTGCGGCTGTAGTGAATCCGGATCTTACGCTAACATTCCTCAGTGTGATCCAAACTCAGGAGTCTGCATTTGCAAGGATAACGTTGAAGGAAAACAGTGTAGAGAGTAAGTATTTTTTAGGTTAAATAATATTAGGTTCCAGTTCCAGAAACTTTCAGTATGGACCATGTAAAATTTAACTACCATTTTATAATACTTTGAAGAGACTTATGGTAAATAGACATACAAAGTTCATGAATGGGGTCGATTAATATTATTCTTGTTTAACAGCATTGAATATATAATAATATTCCGGCTAAAAATTGTGGTTTCGAAATAGGTAACGACAAAGGCGAATTTGTATTACTAGTCTTCTTTAACATTCACTCTGCGCTATCTTCATATCAACCGCCCGAATAGCAGCAGCACCTAGAAAGGAGACTACCAGCTCGACCATAAATCGATACAGTAGTCTCCTGAAAACTGGTGATCCCACAGACTCGCTGCTTTAACAAATCAACTGACCGTTTTGCAGCCGCACCCGAAAAGGGACTACTACATCGATCAGAAATAAATACAGTAGTCTTGTGAAAACTGACGAACCCACAAACTAAATCGGAAATATAACTGACTGGGTAACTTAACGGTTTTTGCACCTGTATGTGTAAAAATTAGTTCTTTGCCACATTTCCCAAGTATAATTGAAGTATGGTTGGAGGTTAACCCCCCCCCCCCCCCGAAATGTTAGGAAATGAGGTTCACGTTGTCTTGCTTCATTTGACTCGGAGGATCAAGTAATCAGTTTTGTAAATGATATAACAAAGGATACTTAAGTTTTAGGTGTGTTTTACAGAAATGATGATAGTTTAAGGATTAATGATGAATGTGTGTTTTTTAATACTTAGAGCTGAGTTGTTAACTGCTAATATTGGGAGTAAGACGTTGTTTTGACAAAGAGTTATTGATTTAGCCTTGCACACTTGGAGTGACTTAACTTCAGTTTTGTATTGGATTTCTTGGAAATATATAATAATACTCCAATGATATACGAGATAATATGTTAAAAATATATAAATAGTGATATCCGGTTATACGAACCCTGCAGATCTTCCTTTTAGGGGACGCAAAGGTAGAAATTTGATAGAGTTAGAATAGTGGAAACCAAAATGCTTATATGATGATATTAATACATGGCATATAAAAGATTGTAATTGAAATTTAAATGAAATTAGTGTATATATTAAAAAAAGTGTATCAGTATTTTGTCTGGAATGTCTGATGGTATGCAAGATATTGTCTGTGATTGTTATTATAAGTATTCTTCCAAGATTTATAAAATTGTTAGATTAGTTGCTTATATAAACCATTTTAAATAAATAGAAGAGAGATAATATACGCAGTAATGAAATTAAGATTGCAGAATAAAATCCTTTCCAAGATGACAGAGGATTATTTTGAACTAAAATATCTGACAGGGAGGATAATATCGATTTTTGTAACCTATATTTCATCCAAGAAACCGCCCTGGTGTTCATGTTCATGTCGTGCTCGTTTTCCGCAATTAGCCAAGAGGTTATACTTTTTGCGTGAGTCAGTTGACCATTTTAGCCAGCCCAGCTCCTTCCATCAGGCGACAAGAAGTCCTGGGGCTCTAGAGAAAAATCAGGCGAGGCGACGTGTCGTGTCGCCTTCAATCAAAACTGTATAGACCTTGGCAGGTGACAGCGTACCTCACGCCTACTGTCACTGTCAAAATACATACGTTTTTGACTGAGGGGACGCGACATTTCGCCTCGCCTGCTTTTTCTCTAGAGGCCCTGGTCTTCCACAGGCATAAAAGAGCGACCTCGGTGTTCCGAGGATTTTCACCCATTGTGAAGCTACCTAATTAGATATCTGTCGTGCACTGCATTAATAAGTGGTTCTATCTCAGGGTGTTTATTTAATGAAAAACTTTCTATAGCCCATTCAACCTTTGTTTTCGTGATGATTGTTTTCGCGATTTTCCAGTCCTCATCCGTTGGTGGCAGTGCGGTACTTACTCGTATTTTCCAGTCTCCATCGTCAGTCATTTGACAGTCTGGGAAGTGAGTTTGTAAGAGTACCTCAATGGTTTCTTTATATATGCGTATTTTTTTAGCGATCCTATACAATTTTGTTTGTTTGTCATAATTTTCCTGGCTCTATTAGCTTCATGGCTTTATTTCTATATTCTGGCAGAAACGTCGCCATAATTCAGTTTTCCAATGTTTGGCGCGCTTTTAGAAGTGGGCTTGGGTATTTTTATTTTTTGTGCGATCCTCGCTTTCTGTTGTGTTCATCGCACGGTTAAAAAGCTTCATTGCTTTGTGTTTAAGTCAGTTAAACTACGCTCATCGAATTGTATTCTTTAGTTGTTTAATTTATTGTATATGTTTCCATGTTATGTTCTATATTAGTAGTTATGCTTGTCATATCGCCCAGATTTGTACTAGTTTTAGTATTTTCCAAAAAGTTCCGGCCAACCCTGGTGTTTCTAGACTAATTGTTGAGATTCCTGAATCTAATTGCCATGTTGGTGTTTTGATAAGATAAAGATAAAATTGCCCCTTTCCCACGGGGATAGGTAGGAACAAGGGAGCGCCACCTACAACGATCTGGCATAACTCTCTCGCTTCCTTCACATCCACCACTCTCTTCATACGAGCTCTACAGTTATAGGCACTACGGATCCCAGCTTTTTTGAGAATGTCCCCGATTTGGTCAAGGAACATTCTTCTGGGTCGTCCCCGCCTTATCCTTTCATTCACCTCTGATTTATAAATCTCTTTCGTCAATCTCTTTTCATTCATCCTCTCAATGTGCCCAAACCACCGTAACATACCTTTCTCAATCCTTGCCACTACATCGTCTTTCAAATCACACATATCACGCATAACCGTATTCTGCACTCTATCCGCAATTGTTACTCTACAAGTACTCCTTAATGACCGTATTTCTACGGCATTAATCCTACTTTCATGCTTCTTCTGCCATACCCAGCATTCACTTCCATACATTAATGTAGGAACAAGCACCGCTTTGTGAACAGCCATCCGAGACTTTTTAGACATAATTTGGCTGCTCATTATGCTGTGTAAGGCACCAATGACTACATTACCCTTTTGCACTCGACTTTCAATATCTTCCACACACTTACCATTTCTTGTAAACACACTTCCCAAGTAAACAAATTGTTTAACTCGTTCCACTTTTTTACTATATATCATTATCTCACATTCCGTCATGCCATCCTCTCTCTCTAAAATTAAAACCTTGGTTTTATCCACATTTACTTTCATGCCTTTCCTTTCTTATTCTCCGTTCATAATGTTAACCATTTGTTGTAACTCATATGGCGATGATGCAAGGATGACTTGTTCATCGGGATATAAGAGACATTTAATTACCATCTCATTCATTCTCACACCGTAATCTCTTTCACGCAACACTTTCAGACAGCCGTTCATGAAAATATTAAAGAGCCACGTTGGCGCAACACACCCTTGTCTGACACCTCTACAGATGTCAAACCGGTCGGATAATGTCCCGTTAATTCGAACACGTGCACTGGAATAAAGAGATTTCTGTGCACGGATCTTTTGGCTCCCCAATCCAATTGCCAGTTGCTTCCATAGCTCTTCTCTACTCACACGATCATAAGCCTTCTCAAGGTCTAGAAAAGCGCAATATACTTTTTTAATATTTGGCTAGCATCTTTTCACTGACGCATCTTAAAGAGAAAACTTGCACATCCCAAATTTTCTTATCAGTTTCATTCATCACTCTTTCAATCAAAGCCCTTACATACAACTTGCCAACAATGCTGAGAAGGCTGATGCCACGGTAATTCTTGGGTTCCTGCTGTGACCCCTTTTCTTTGTAAAGCGGGACTAGGAGATGCAACCAGGAAGAGACCAGATATGCACCGCCCCTCAGCATTTCGACCGTTATCCTATCACAACCAGCTGCTTTTCCAACTTTCATTCGTTTTAATGCATTCATAATTTCATCCATACTCAAATCTCTTTCATTCTCATTACTTTCACTCAATGTAGAAGACACATGTATACACTCAGGTATTTAATGGTCATTTCCCACAAACAAATTCTCAAAGTATTATTTCCATCGTCCTAACAATCTCACGATACATGTCATTCGTTGCACATACATCCTCATCTGTTACACCCCCATTTACCCGTCTACTAGCTTTTTTAGAGAGTAGATCTAGCCATGTTTTCTTTTTCTCACTAACCAGAGCCTTTACCTCATCATCCCATCACATGTTGGTTCTTGCATTCTTCCTCTTAGGGAGCGTTCAAGTATTACGTAACGCAATTCTTGAAGATTTTTGACCCTCCCTCCCCCCATGTAACGCGCCGTAACGTTATTATGTACCCCCGCCCCCCACCAAAACGTTACGTAACACCCAAATGAGCATTGTTACCTATAAAAGTTGCAATTATGTTGAGCAAAGTACCGGGAAGTTACTAAAATACCTTTGTTATTGTTTTAAAGGCATTTGCGGCAATAAATAAAAAAGGGTTGCCAACTTTCTTCATATTCAGTCATGCACTCAGTCACTCTCTCAGACATCAAAAGCCCCACACCCTTACTCGCTCGGACTGTCTCCCCTACAACCGACCAGATTGCTGTACAGCGGCCATGGTGTGTGATGCCTGAGCCCTTTCTTTTCGTTTCATTCACGCAAAGGATATCCAATCTCTTTGTATATATCATCAATTTTCCTATCCATCCCTCCGCATGCATTCAAGGTTGCAACTCGGCTCTCCGCTGCCCGCTTTTCGCCTCGTCGGAACTTTTGACGTTACATATGGCGAATATGGTCGCCGCCCTGTGATTTTTTAAGATTAAAATTACTCATTTTGTTCCCACGAATAGCAAGGGAATTATGTCGGTCCACTCCAGCAGAGGCCCGCTTGCTGGAGTGAGGCTATGATAGTACCTGATGGACGCCCACCACCAGCACGCAGGCTTGAGATTAGGCTCGCCCCTAGCCACGCATCCCTCGGCACGCATACTTTGGATTGGCATTAGGAATTAGAGGATAGGATATTGGTTTCTGGAAAGGAGTAGAGGAAAAGCTTGGGATGTCATTACTTTAGGAAGATGGAGAGGAAAATATAATTGATAGCTCGAGGTATCCGGGGTCGCATACCCGTATTTGTCCGGACAGGTATTTATGAGATCAAACCCTCTGAACACACATATTCTAACTGAAAGATACTGGATAATTGTAAGATCAGTACTTTTGAATGTGTTGTTTGTAAGAGTGCTCGCTCAACGTTTAGAGACTCCTCTTGCAACATTACCTAAAAACCAACGCCTTAAGAGATGCCTTAGAATAAACAGAGTTATAGAGCAGTTGATATAGAATTATTGTCTTCTTTGTCGACTGAAAATTTTATGTTAGGGTTAAGACGGTTTCTCAGTAGTAGTAGTCTCAGTTCGGCGTAATAGACCACAAACAATATATAGTAATAACGGAACAAATTTTGCGGGTTGTGTCAATTCGTTTAGTTAATTGACTGGGATAAGATTACATATTATTGCACAACTCAACAAATTAAATAGATTTTCAACCCTCCATCAGCTGCGTGTTGGGGTGGTTGGTGGGAGAGGCTCATTGGAATTCTGAAACATTTATTAAAGATAATGCTAGGTAGAGTATGTTTGAATTATGAAAAGCTTAATTCATTGGTATATGAGTGTGAGAGTATTATAAATGCTAGGCCACCTAACATGTTTTTGCAAGGAATAAGAGAAGTGCCCACTTCTCTTATTCCTTGCAAAAACATGTTAAATTACCTGGCTGTGACAAGATATATTTAAACATTTGTCAAAAAGAGCTGCTTACAGTCAGACACTCCGAGAAGATTTAAGACGTCGATTTAGGCAGGAGTATTTAGGAGTATTGTACTCCTCAAAGGTGTAGAAATTAAAAGATAAATCTGTTTATATAGGTATTATTGTTCTTGTTCGAGATATCAGTCATTTACAGAATCTTGTTTCCTTTAAAAACCAGAGTCGGAAGAGTTGTAAAAGTGGCTTTAAAATATTTATAGGTACCTAACCTAATAATGTAATTATAAAAAAAAAATATGTAGATTTCTGGCTATAATTGTTATTATTTGTTTCTTTCATTGGGTATATTGTTTTCGGGAGACTACTTCATCTATTTCTGATCGAGACAGTAGTCTCCTTTCAAACGGACGGTTGAAATGACGATAAAGATAAGATATTAAAATTGTCTGGTAATGTCATTTAGCCAGTATAGTGGGAGCGATCAATGTTGTTACACAATAATGTATTGATCGACCACATTCATGGACTTCGTAGGTCTGTTCACCATCAAGTAGATACAAGTAATATGCCGTGAAGTAACAAAAAAGTATAGACGTTATTTTAGGGAAACCTTAAACCCAGCTGTCTAATGCTACATTTGTTATGGAGTTTTCTATTTAGAAAAACTGCGGTATAATGGAGCCATAAATTCAGATTGTCTATAACTTACTATGGTAACCAGATCTTAATTCTAATTGCCTGATTTCAGATGCAAACCAGGATTCTTTAATTTGGACATGGAGAACGAGTTTGGGTGTACTCCATGTTTTTGCTACGGTCACTCGTCAGAATGTACTTCTGCGCCCAAGTACATTAGACATACGCAATCGTCACACTTTTTGAGAGACAATGAGAAGTGGAGCGCTCAAGATGAGAACCGTAGACCAGCTACCTTGCAATATAATGCTAACGGACAAAATATAGGTAAGTTTAGAAATTATTATATATCTTGCGTACAAAAAGCCATATAACAATCAAATCTAAAAGAATGAATCCCATTTTCTATTTTTATTTTTCCATTGCTGATTTGAAACTAACTGGAGTCCAATAAGCCGCATTTCATTCGTATGCATCTCATGACTCCTAAATCTGTCAACAGCTTTCTTATGCTGTCTGTTCAGGATGGCCTACAGGCCACATAGAATACCTAATAAAAGAATATACGTTGCGTAAAAACTGTTGATACTGTCAATCAAGTCAAATATAATAATAAGCGATTTACATCTCCGTCTCTAACACTGTCTCTGGTCTTCAAATCTTAAATACCACTCTGGGTTAAGCTGTTAGTCTATAAGACCTTCATCTGCATCATCAGATAATTACTATCACAAATTATGACACATGAACAATCAGTTCCAGTTTCAACAGGCGACTAGGTGTTGTATAGCACCGACTCAGGGTGGTCCCATAGCGCATGTTGCTTCTATGTCTTAAAATCATATGTCAGAAGCTTGAGATTCCCTTCCTGATTCTGGTTTCCCAGACAATTACAAACTAGGCTTTTAAGTCTTTAGTAAAAGACTAAAATTCTGTCCATTTCGATCAAAAGAAGGCACGTATAAGTTATGCCTTCTTTGGGATAGTAATGTTGAATTCTATACAAATATTTACTCATAGATTAAATTAACTCAAAGTATTTATTTGTATGTCATTTGACGTTACTAATCTAGGTATAAGTTATGTCTTCTTATGGTCGAACCGGCCTTAAGTCGGGTTAAATAGTAAAAAAAACTAACATCATCACTAAATAACTACATCTGGAACTGAACAAATAGGGGCTTAAATTGCAAACTTTTTTTTACAGCTGTCAGTTCAAGAAATTCAGAAATGTTGTACTTCTCTGCACCAAACACCTATTTAGGTGACAGAAGAGCTTCATACAACCATAATCTGAAATTCAGGCTTCGTCTTGGTGAATCTAGAGGATATGCTTCTATTCAGGATGTTGTACTGGAAGGCCCTGATACTTCTATATTAATTAATATTAACGGACAAAATAACTCTGAACCCACCAATCAGGTAAGCATAAAAAATATATGCATGATAGCTCACACACGCACCAGTAGTTCGTGCCATCCATCATTTAATTTTTATTTATTTATATTTTGTTCACATACGCATTCTCCCCGCGAAACGTCTCAGCGCGTAGGGTAACTATGAGCGTCAATATTTTTAGGATAACTTTTTTGTATGGCTTGGTCAACAAGTATTTAAAACTAACATATATTAGTCCAACGGGGACCAACCAGATTAGGGCACCAAAATCACCCAGTATCCAGTATCAAACCCATCAAAATATACAAACGCTTTCTTTTTTTTTCAATATTAAAATGATCACCACTTAAACAGCCTCAGGGTACTCAGCAGTGGGATTTCGTAATCAATGGTATCTTAAGTCTTCACCGAACAAGTGCGCTGAGACATTTTACTATGATGCGCCAACGCAGATATTCGTTACCACATTCATGTTAGTCAATTACGAGTATAACAATAGGTATTATACTATAACAGTATAGAAGCTTGATTCTTCTAAATTAATTGGGTGTAAAATACGTATAAGTTATGTACGTGGTGGCCGAGTTAGTAAGACCTCAGACTTAAAAACACTTCAGTTTTTAGGTCGCCGGTTAAAATCCCCCCAGTGTATACACTTTTTTTTTTTAATTACATTTGTTTGACGGCAACACTATAGTGCCTCGAAGAGCACGTTAACCTGTCGGTCCCAGTTTCATTATACCAACATCGCGACAAGCTAGCAACTTATTCGGTGTAGGTGGGTTTAATTTCTGCTGGGTACCCTGAGGCCGTTTAGGCGATATTTATTTTTATTTATTATTTATTTATTGTTAAACATACATACATACACACATATCTTCACGGGTGCCTTACGGCGTTAAACAAATGATATGAATACCGAACAGGATATTAATAATACATAGGACATCATCCATATCAAGACAATCTGTACCGGAAAGCGTACTATTATTTTTTGCCACAAGTGATAATCGAATTCAAGACCAGCAGATACAAAGCGAACAGCATAATCAGTACACCACAAAGGAGTTCAAATAGTTAGCAGTCAAAAGACATAGTATTTTTTTTTATGAGAGCTCGGCATGTGACCTCACATCTACCTGATGGAAAGCAGTATGAAGGTCCAAGAACAAATGCAACCAACAATTACGATCTACGTAACCGTTGATTGCACCTATTATGCCGGCTTAAGATGCCTATACACGCTTCAGTATATGTAATATTTAAGGGAGAACTACATCTATATATAACAGCATTATGATATTTTTGTTTTAGGTTCAAGAATTTACTTTTAAACTGCACGAAGATCCTCGGTACGAATGGACACCTACTTTAACAACATTCAAATTTTTATCGCTACTTCAAAACTTAACAGCCATAAAAATCAGAGGAACTTATAATAGAAATGGAATTGGTTATATGGACAATTTCCAGCTTGAGACGGCAAAAGAAGCTGGTTCTGGAGAAATTGGTTCTCCTGCTTTGTGGGTCGAAAAATGTTCATGCAAAAAAGCATACGTTGGAGATTTTTGTGAGGAATGCGCTCCAGGTTATAGACATACTAATGCAAAAGGCGATCCTTATTCGAGATGTATTCCTTGCGATTGCCACGGTCATTCTCAACTATGTGACACAGCTACAGGTAATATTTAAATATCAATATATTTGTGGGTTTGGTATTGTTAGTATATTATTACAATATTACCTCTATAAGTGGATGGCTGTTTATTTCACCTGCAATAAACGACCATGTAGTATTTGCACAGGAGTTATTTATATACGTAGATAAAAAATAGAATAGAAGTATGTTTTTATTTATTTTTTATTAAATTGCGTTCGTAACATCATCCGTATGGTCTTTGTTCAACTTTTGGGTTTTTTATCGTCATTTTCAACTTTTTTTTTTATACAATACCTAGGGTTTATTAATAAAATAAATAATCTACAGTAAATATCTAAACTAAGTTGTAAGTAAGCTTACTGTTCAATTATTGGTACCACTACCCCACATAACATCTTTCAATTGTAATCATAAATGTTTCTCTGGGAATTTAGGAAAATATAAACTTTATAAAGGATATCTCTCACTTACTTTTGATATTCTGGAAACCGAGGATTAAAAATGTCTAGAGATTCATAGGTAGCAGATAATTCATTATATAAACGACATTTTCAGGCAATAGGGTTTTGTTCCTATACATATTCAGAGTAAAAACAGATGATGAGATAATTGAAAACGTAGGAATATGAACCTCGCCTATGTTACATTTCTCCCTTATGTTACATTTCTCCCCTATGTTACATTTCTCCCCTATGTTACATTTCTCCCCTAATTATATTTCTTTATGCAGGCTTATATTTTTTATTTGTTTTCAGGTTTCTGTAAATGCAAACACAATACAACTGGCAGCAACTGTGAGTTATGTGCCAAAGGATTCTACGGTAACGCCATAGCTGGAACACCGAACGATTGTAAACCCTGTCCTTGTCCCAAAGGCAGCGGATGCATTCAATTAATGGACCAAAGTATTGTCTGTACGGATTGTCCTCAGGGTTATGCAGGTGAGAACCTTACTTATATCAGACTTTTAAATGTTTTCAGTTGAAATTTGATTGTCAATAAGTACCGATACTGTTATCTTAGGTAAAATATAGACAGTGATTTGATAAACTCAAGCCGTTGTATTATCTTACACTTAAGTAAAATATGTAAAGTATAAATACAGAACAAATATTTTTAGAGTAAAACAATATAAACGCGGTGGCCGAGTAGGTCAGGCACTAATCACATGTAAAAGCATTACAGTTTTTAGGCCCCAGTTCAAGCCCCGTGATGGAATCAGTTTTTAATGAAAAATAGTGTTTGTTTGACAATAACACCACTATAGTGTCTCGGAGAACGGGTTATGCTGTAGGTCCTAGCTTCCCAATGCCAACTTATAAAAAAACATAGACTTATAAAACTCTTAAAAAATAAAATTGTTCATCAAAATCTTGATTCTAGATTTGATTTTGAGTATACGATTCATACTGCTAGTTACGTGGTAACTATTATCTTATTTGTACTTCTAGACCTACTTTACCGAATGTCATAATTTTAAATATTTATAGGTGCAAGATGCGACCTTTGCTCTGACGGTTACTTCGGAGACCCAACCGGAAAATACGGGGAGCCGAGTGAATGTACCGCCTGTGAATGTAATCTCAACGTCGATCTTAACGCTGTCGGAAACTGCAACAGAACCACTGGACAATGCCTCAAGTGTATTTACAATACTGCAGGCGAACATTGTGATAGATGCCTAATTGGTAAGAATAATTATTATTTGCTTGTACCTTTTTCTGTTGAAACTTCAGGCGTTTGGTCTGCAGAAGCAAAAAAAATGCGTGTGAGCTGGGATTCTAAAGGATACATCTGGTGATGCCCGGGCTCATTATCATTTCATTCAAAGAATATCATTTATTATTCAAAGAGGCAATGTTGCGAGTATACTAACTACTTTTAGCCACAGTAATATGGCTAAAAGTAGTATGGACATAGAGGAACATATTTTAATTTAAGGATTTTATTTTAGCTAATCTTTTTGGAGTAAATATGTAGTCATATCATATTATTATTATGTATATTAATCTCAATTTTATCGGGAATTAATGCAGATCCAATGGGGTATGTCAAAATTTGTATTTACAATACTCCACGCAAATACTGTGATAGTTTTTTTTAAGTTAAATTTAAATAAGTAGGTATATATAGTTGTATTTAAGTTAATTAAATATTTATTTTCACAGATAAGCCCTACAAATCTTTATAAAGTCTAATTACAAAATCTTTCACTTTTTATATTGTAAGAATTAAAGAAATAATACTGTTGAATATTTTAGGATATTTCGGCGATGCATTGGCCAAAGAGA
The DNA here is from genome assembly GCA_947458855.1 of Monopis laevigella. Lineage (NCBI taxonomy): Eukaryota > Metazoa > Arthropoda > Insecta > Lepidoptera > Tineidae > Monopis > Monopis laevigella. The sequence continues at coordinate 33,607,978 of OX381576.1, read as the reverse complement.
AAGGCGACTGTAAACCATGTCAATGTTCTCCACTTGGTACTGTTCAAAGTGACGAAGGACCTCCGATGTGTGATGGTTTGACAGGACTATGCACATGTCTCCCGCATGTTGTAGGCAAGCACTGTGACAAATGTGAGGTAACTAACATCATTTTTTTTAAAATAGAAAAGGAAGATTTTCGTTCATTGACCTAGAATGGGGTCAATGAACTAAATTCTGTCACTCGCGCATACATTTACTATGGTTACGAACTAAACCAAATTAGTGCGCCGGTGACATTTACAATTTTTTTTCTGGTTCGTAACCTAAAACTAGTGCATTTCAATTAATTATTTTATATTATTTCATTCAATTAGCTTCGACTTGACTTATTTTATTTGGATAATTTATATTACTTGTTTATTTAATTTTGGATATTGGTGTATAAATAATAATTCATAATAGTGGTGGTAAAATATACAATTATTAAGTTTAATAAATAAGAAATTTAACTGAGGGAGTTTAGTAATCTATACAATCCACATAGTTATAAAAAAATATAAGTGTCCTTCGGTCTGTTTGTTCGTTTCATATCAAAAGTACTGAAACGATTTGTATATTAACTCGTGAAGATGTAAATTGAATCCATGACGTAGGGATAATATTATGTATGTTAGGCATAATAAAACAATATATTTATTAGTTTAGCAATGAAGAAATCCTAAAAGAAATGGTATAACACATGGTGATCCACCCTATGACATCTCGCGTAGAGTATGGCATAATGCGCTGTAACCTGTGTGCCTATATTTTACTATACCTATCAATACAGTACTATTTTTGTTTAAATTATCTTTTTATACTTATCTTTGATAATAACTTAATAGCACATACCTAAACTCAAAGCCATAAGTTCAATAATCGCCCATCACCCGGTTTTTTTTTATAGTGATTAATACCGCGGTTTTAAACTAGTACTATGATAACGGAGCATTTTAAAAATCTGCACTAGGTGTTAGTGTCGTTTATAAATATGGATCAAAAACTACCTTTACTTTCAGGATGGATACTTTAACATACACTCTGGCGATGGTTGTCACCCATGTAATTGTGATTTGGAAGGATCATATAATTCTACCTGCGATGCTATATCTGGAAGATGTTATTGCAAACCTGGAGTTGGAGGGTAAGTGATTACCTAATTTAACTGAATGCATGCTTATTTATCTTATTTGATCAATGTGCTTATTGAAGTAAAAAATAACATGTACATATTTATGTGGTAATAATTGTTAACGATTAATAAACAATCCCTTTTATTTGTTCTTTAATAATAATAAAAAATTAAGACAACTCTACTTACTTATATGAAGAAATTAATAAATTACTTCACTTCAAAATGTTAACTAAACGCAAATGTAAAAAAGTTGTATTTGACTGGCTATCTGACATAGACTATAACAAGACTGAGAGACTCATGACAATTACGACATGACTGATTGACATTCACCCATTACTATATACCTAATACATCACACTTTTACTATACCTAACTTACATCACACTTTTTCTTTTTACTTTTAATTATTATATACCTACAGACCACATACACACCAATCATACAATTACAGAACCATTAGTAACGAGATGGAGAACTGGCTACCCATAGTACAGAGAATTCTAGTTTGGGAGCCAGGAACCCCTCGATACAAAAAAGCTTACAACCCATCATTATAAACGAACAAACACATTCTTATAGTAATATGTAAACACCACAATCTATAGACATACACTACAACCGCTCGCCACATGGCATTACTATATTTTTTTTGTTAAACCTAATATTAACCATTTTGTACCCTAGATATAAGACTTTTTGTAATATTTTAAAATAAATAAATATATTATTTATTTATTTATTACTGTTGTGTCTCGGTGAGGACATAAATCAGTCGGCCCCAGTTTTACCATACGTACTTTTAAAACTGTTTAGTTTGGGTTGTAAAATCTATCCAAACACCGCGAGCTGACCCTTTGTTAGGTGCACTCAGAATACCGTCGGTTACGACGAGATGGGAATAAAATCCCACTGCTGGGTACCTTGACCAAGTTTAGAAGGTCTCGGATGCCATAAGGCACCCATGATGCTACATCACCACGTTTAAAGTGTTTCTATTGTTTTGTATAATATAATATAAAAAAATTATATATATATATATATTTTTATTGATGCATAGGTACACGTTAATAAAAGTTATAACTTTTAATATAAGTAAATATTATAAGGAAGAAAGTAGGACCCAATATGATTCCCTATGGAATTCCGTTTGAAACAGCTTAAATTCACTGAAATGGATATTTGCATTAAACTGTTTTTATTGTTGCTTGGATATCCTGAAAAAACAATTATTCATACCCACCATTTAATTGAAAATGGATTTAGTTTTTATATTTGAATAGGATAAAGATTTTATCAAATGCCTGCTTTAGATCTTGTGTTATTATATTCCATATGATAGGTCTGCTCGTAATAAAAATAAAATATTTATTTGAACACAAAATAAAATTACAAACAAGTTTGTGCCCTAAGAGCACTTGCTCCTGTAAAGTTACTTATTAATATTCAATTAGGTATAGATATCCATAATCTGTTTCCACTATTAAATATTTTAGGTGTTTTCTTTTTTAAGGATAATGGAAAAAATATAGAAATACAAAATATTTATTAAAAATATAAAATTTTCAGGGACCACTGCGACAGCTGTCATCAATACTTCTATGGATTCTCTATGGAAGGTTGTAACGATTGCGACTGCGATGAGTGGGGATCTAGAACTTACCAATGTGACATACGAGGACAATGCTCCTGTCAAGAAAACGTGGAAGGTCGACGCTGTGATAGGTTGGTATTTAAAGGCTGAATGAAAAATATTTTATTGCAATACTAAAATGTTACTATTGAAAAATAAACTAATATCATATTTAAACATAAGTACATATCATAAACATATAAAGGAAATTAATTTTGAAATAAGTTTGTAATATTTTTATGTTCTCGTAAAGGTGCATGGAAAATAAAAAACGACGCGGCGATGGACAAGGATGTGAAGATTGCCCTCCGTGTTATAATTTAGTTCAGGAAGCAGTAAATAACCACCGGGCTGCTTTGCTTAGTTTGCATGAGGTAAATATATTCTTATAGTGAAGTATTACATGATGTAATAAAAGAGAAACATGGTTATAAGGATTTAACAAAAAAAAAATTTAATTTCAGATGCTAAACAATATTTCAAAAACTCCTACAGTTGTTGATAACGTAGGCTTTAGTCAAGAATTGAAAAGGGTCAGAGATCAAATTGATCGTATCGGAGCCGAAGCGCAAGAAGCTCTAGGGGAGAGAGCTGGTACAGCCCTTACTGATACTCTATCTGGTCTCTCTAAAAGAATTGCTAATGTTAGGTAAATTATTCTTTTTAACCATTTAAAATAATATATTTTTATTATGAATAGAAATAAGTAATGTTTAATCTATTTAATAGAAAAATGCTGTTGAAGATTGATGTTGCTAGTTTTGAAGGCAATGATGCTGTAGAAAAAAGTAGGGTTGATGTTATTAAAGCAGAAAATACAATTGAGGCTGCTCAAAAAGAGATTAATGTAAGTAATGACATGCAATATTTAATAATACCGTAATAATTATATAAAATAAAAAGAGTAATAATAATATAATGCTGTTCCAGAATGCTTTAGAGTATTTGGAGTCGGATGGTGCTGCAGCACTAGCAAAGGCTCGAAATAAGTCTGACCAATTTGGAAAGCAATCTGTGGATATGTCTGCTTTAGCTAAAGAATCCAGATTAATGGCCGAAAAACTAGAGAATGAAGCTAAGAATATCAGAGAAATTGCCGAAAAAGCTTATAACACGTCATTAAATGCTAATAAATTAGCCAAAGACGGTATTACAAGACAAGCCGATATAAGGTGACAACCAATATAAAATAATTTTGTATTTATTAAATCAGGAAAAAAAAATATATTATAATATTAAATAAAAAAATGTTTTTGATTATTCCAGTAATGAAGTCAAAATCTTATGGAACGAGTTAAATGCAGCTCGGGGCAAGTTAAGCAGTATGGGTGAGCTCGCAGATCAGGCATTGAAAAGGGCCGAAGATGTTTTTGATGAAGCTTTAGATCTGTACGCTAAAGTAAACACACCTGATACCAATATACCAGAAATAGATCCAGCCTTACTAGACAATGTGAACGAGCTTAACACCTATGTAAGTGAAAATAATAAATTAAGATCTTAATAAACTACTTTATAAAGAGATATTTATGATATTTATTAATCAAAACTTTAAAAACATATATTATAACTTATTGTTATCAATATTTCAGATGGATAATATCGAAAAACAAGTAGAGGGGCTACAAAAAGATAATAAAGAAAGCTTCGAAGAATTGCAGTATTCTATTGAGCATGGAAGGGAATTATTAGAACAAGGCCATACAAAGCAAGAAGAAATGAACGAGTTGTTGACAAGATTGGATGAACTACATGCACAAGCTAAGAGTGACGTTGAACAAACTAATCAAACTCTTCAAGAAGTCCATGAAATTTACAATACTCTTAAAAGTGTGTACTAACCTACATATGCTTGAATAATTACATTTAAAAAAATCATAACATTATTATAAATAATTAAATTACTTTTAGAATTTAGCGACCAAGTAGCTGAGAGCAGGCAAGCAGCCGAAGCTGCTTCTGGTGAAGTAGCTTCTATTCAGCAAGCGACTCATGCGGCGGAACTCATTATCACTTCGATTAATGATGAATTAATCGATGCCAGTGATCGTGCACAAGAAGCTAGATCCATAGCGCAAAATGTCCAGAAACATTTAGCTCTAACAGCATCAAAGGTAAATATCATAAATAAGCTAATAATGTAAAAAAGATGAATGTAATGAAATAAAACTAATAATTACCTATGTTTTAATATTTTAGGCTGCGCATGAAATCAGAGCCAATTCTTCAATTGCACGTTCGGAAGCTGGGAAACTACGAGATGAGGCCGATAAGTTATCTGGTAAGTTATTTAACACATAGATCTTTTCTTACAAACTCAAATAATATAATCAGGTTGATGTACTTAATATTTTTTCAGAAAGAGTATTTGAAACAGCAAAACAAATTGAAAAATTAGAGAAGCAAGCAGAAGATCATGCTCAACTTACTAATGATGCTAAAATGAAGGTATTATATCTTTAATAACTTTCTTGAAAGAAATTTTACATTTTCTTTTTATTTAACGACATCCAATATGTATATTATACTTTTAGGTAGGACAAGCTAACACCGATGCAAGAGAAGCAGAAAAACAAGTTTCTAAAGGTTTGGAGGATCTAAAAATAATAATGGAAGAATTAAATAATTTGCCGAACTTAAAAGATGATGCTCTACAAAATCTACGTAAGTTTAATTTAAAATATTGTTCAGAATCTCAAGAGCTAGTAACTAGCATATTTTAAGTAAAATTTTAAAAACATTAACATTTTGTTAATTACTAAATTTCTGTTCGTTTTTAGATGAGAGTTTAGAAAAAGCAGAAAGAGAATTAGCAACTGCCGACCTTAAAGGAAAGATATCATCGCTTTCAGAGGCCAAGAACAACCATCAAAGGTATTATATTTTTTCATTCTCTAGAATCGAAATTAAATCCTATAAAACATATTAGTACCTTAAATAAAAAATGCATGTATCACGTAACATATATTATTTAGTTATATATAAATTGATGCAGTAGTCTCCTGTCCCCTCAATAAAGGATAGTAAAATAATTCTAATATTATAAATACAAAAGCACAATTATAAAATAAAAACTATACAATACATCCGAAATGTATTATGATTTGTAAAATTGCTGTAAAGTGGGACAGACATTTTTTTAATAAAATAAATAATGTCAATAACATAAATAATATACCTTAGGTGTTCCTCAAGGAAGCATATTAGATCCTTCGTATTTTAATGTAGTAAGAATTTGAAATATTTTACGATACAATTAAGATATCATCATTTCATCATTTCAAATAAAAAAAATACAAAAGGAAACATTTTTTTTTGCCTATAATAATAATAATGTTATGTTATTTTTAGATGGATGAAGCAATATAAAGACGAACACGAACGACTTTTATTAGAAGTTGAAAACATGAAAGCAATACACGACACTTTACCGGAGGGATGCTTTAAAAGGCCTCGTTTAGAACCACCAGGTGGACCAAACCTGCCTATCTCATATAACCAGTAGAAAACCCTACCGCAATAGTACCTATAAAATTGTGATATAAACTCTGTAGTTAAAAGTTCAATTAGTAATAATAACCAATTTTTATCTTAGATTTTTTTCTGATTCATCTATAAATTAACGTTGAAAAAGGCAAAGTTTATATTGTATATAGTTTATTAAAAGTGTTTCAAAGTGAAAAAAGTTATATATTACTACTTGACTGCTCTTTAACCACAGAAATTATACTTCAATAATGTAGCTTCTGAAATGTTTCAATTATTTAGTTTATGATATTTATTTATAATACTGAAAATAGTTAAAATAATTATGTCATAATATTTTAATAAGAAAAACAAGGTAGCTGCTTTTAAAATAATTTATAAGTCTAAGCTCTACTTATTCGTTTCTCATTATGAATATTCAAATTAAAATGCATTTATATAGGTAAAGGTTTTATAAAAATGTGATAGTCCAAAAGTGCCTTAATTTAATATTTTATAAAATATAAAAGTACAATAAAGATTTCTAAGTTGCCATAAATAAGTAAAATAAGCAAATTTTATATTTACTATTTATTTTAATTCAGTGCACGATATTTTAGTTTTTTTTTTATACAGAAGGTAAAGCGTACGCTCATGTGCCAATATTTACTACCTTCATATAGAATCTCAAATATATTTCGAATATTAAATATATTAGTAAGGATGGATATTTTAATTTAATAAATAAAAAAATGAGATAAAAAAAAATACAATATAATTTGGTTTAACTATAAAATGTATCTTTTGAAAGACTCAAATTTCTAATTTATTATCAATTGTTTAAAGTTATTAGTATAAATAATTATCAATTGATTTATGTATTTTATTAATAGATATTATTATTGAAGTCATGGTTGTTTTTATTGTTTGAATGAAATGGTAGGTATGTTCTAGTTTTTATCATACAGCCAGGAGAGAGCAACTGTACTTAAGTACTTACATATGCATTTATTTTAAACGATTTTGAAAATATATCTAGAAATAGATTTTATATAGGTAATTATTTTATACAACATAATACTTTTTAATACTTTCACTAATATTAACAAGTTGATCTTTTCTAATGCATTTGATACCATAATATTTTTATTTTATAATTATTATTATAGTGCCATTATTTTGTATTCAAGTTTAGAATAGTGTTGTAAATATTAAGATTAGTATCTTTTTTTCCTAATTCAAAACAAAATAATATATACAGAGGCTTATATTTTATAAATTTGTAAAACTTAATTTTAATTTAATTAATTTATAAACAATATTTTACGAGTGCCAGTTTAAAATTTCAATAGTATTTTAAAATTTCGTATTCTAATATGAATCACCAAAGACGCAGTCGTCAAAATTATTATTTTGCCGTAGCTTTTTAATATTAATAAATTTATTATAATTAATTAATGTTGTTTAATTTCATATAAAGTTTATTTTCCTAGTATTCTATTAACAAATCTATCATTATAGGTACTAATACATATTTTATAATATGTATCATCAATTTTATGAACGTATGCGTGCCACCAAAAGAACCATGGCATGCATAGAAATACGTAATAATATTATTTGCCATGGAATCGAACCCACAACATCTGGATTCAACGCCTATGGTGCAATCACTAGACTACCGAAGCGGTAGAAAAAAAAATAATAATAATATAATCATCAATCATTTAATAAAGTAAAACCTGTAATTATTGCTGAGTGTACAATAGGCCGTTTAGGGCGCTTGGTTACCGCCCCGAGCTAGAAACCAAATAATACGCGGTGGCCAAGTTAGTTAGACCCTCGACCTAGAAACCAAAGAATACGTAATGGCAAAGTAAGTTAGACTCTTGACCTAGAAACAAAAGAATACGTGGTCATGCTGGTTACCGCCCCGAGCTAGAAACCAAATAATACGCAGTGGCCAAGTTAGTTAGACCCTCGACCTAGAAACCAAAGAATACGTAATGGCAAAGTAAGTTAGACTCTTGACCTAGAAACAAAAGAATACGTGGTCATGCTGGTTACCGCCCCGAGCTAGAAACCAAATAATACGCGGTGGCCAAGTTAGTTAGACCCTCGACCTAGAAACCAAAGAATACGTAATGGCAAAGTAAGTTAGACTCTTGACCTAGAAACAAAAGAATACGTGGTCATGCTGGTTACCGCCCCAAACTAGAAACCAAATAATACGCGGTGGCCAAGTTAGTTAGACCCTCGACCTAGAAACCAAAGAATACGTAATGGCAAAGTAAGTTAGACTCTTGACCTAGAAACAAAAGAATACGTGGTCATGCTGGTTACCGCCCCGAGCTAGAAACCAAATAATACGCGGTGGCCAAGTTAGTTAGACCCTCGACCTAGAAACCAAAGAATACGTAATGGCAAAGTAAGTTAGACTCTTGACCTAAAAACAAAAGAATGCGTGGTCATGCTGGTTAGAGCTCCGAGCTAGAAACCAAATAATACGCGGTGACCAAGTTAGTTAGACCCTCGACCTAGAAACCAAAGAATACGTAATGGCAAAGTAAGTTAGACTCTTGACCTAGAAACAAAAGAATACGTGGTCATGCTGGTTACCGCCCCGAGCTAGAAACCAAATAATACGCAGTGGCCAAGTTAGTTAGACCCTCGACCTAGAAACCAAAGAATACGTAATGGCAAAGTAAGTTAAACTCTTGACTTAGAAACAAAAGAATACGTGGTCATGCTGGTTACCGCCCCGAGCTAGAAACCAAATAATACGCGGTGGCCAAGTTAGTTAGACCCTCGACCTAGAAACCAAAGAATACGTAATGGCAAAGTAAGTTAGACTCTTGACCTAGAAACAAAAGAATACGTGGTCATGCTGGTTACCGCCCCGACCTAGAAACCAAATAATACGCAGTGGCCAAGTTAGTTAGACCCTCGACCTAGAAACCAAAGAATACGTAATGGCAAAGTAAGTTAGACTCTTGACCTAGAAACAAAAGAATACGTGGTCATGCTGGTTCCCGCCTCGAGCTAGAAACCAAATAATACGCGGTGGCCAAGTTAGTTAGACCCTCGACCTAGAAACCAAAGAATACGTAATGGCAAAGTAAGTTAGACTCTTGACCTAGAAACAAAAGAATACGTGGTCATGCTGGTTACCGCCCCGAGCTAGAAACCAAATAATACGCGGTGGCCAAGTTAGTTAGACCCTCGACCTAGAAACCAAAGAATACGTAATGGCAAAGTAAGTTAGACTCTTGACCTAGAAACAAAAGAATACGTGGTCATGTTGGTTAGAGCTCCGAGCTAGAAACCAAATAATACGCGGTGGCCAAGTTAGTTAGACCCTCGACCTAGAAACCAAAGAATACGTAATGGCAAAGTAAGTTAGACTCTTGACCTAGAAACAAAAGAATACGTGGTCATGCTGGTTACCGCCCCGACCTAGAAACCAAATAATACGCAGTGGCCAAGTTAGTTAGACCCTCGACCTAGAAACCAAAGAATACGTAATGGCAAAGTAAGTTAGACTCTTGACCTAGAAACAAAAGAATACGTGGTCATGCTGGTTCCCGCCTCGAGCTAGAAACCAAATAATACGCGGTGGCCAAGTTAGTTAGACCCTCGACCTAGAAACCAAAGAATACGTAATGGCAAAGTAAGTTAGACTCTTGACCTAGAAACAAAAGAATACGTGGTCATGCTGGTTACCGCCCCGAGCTAGAAACCAAATAATACGCGGTGGCCAAGTTAGTTAGACCCTCGACCTAGAAACCAAAGAATACGTAATGGCAAAGTAAGTTAGACTCTTGACCTAGAAACAAAAGAATACGTGGTCATGCTGGTAACCGCCCCGAGCTAGAAACCAAATAATACGCGGTGGCCAAGTTAGTTAGACCCTCGACCTAGAAACCAAAGAATACGTAATGGCAAAGTAAGTTAGACTCTTGACCTAAAAACAAAAGAATGCGTGGTCATGCTGGTTAGAGCTCCGAGCTAGAAACCAAATAATACGCGGTGACCAAGTTAGTTAGACCCTCGACCTAGAAACCAAAGAATACGTAATGGCAAAGTAAGTTAGACTCTTGACCTAGAAACAAAAGAATACGTGGTCATGCTGGTTACCGCCCCGAGCTAGAAACCAAATAATACGCAGTGGCCAAGTTAGTTAGACCCTCGACCTAGAAACCAAAGAATACGTAATGGCAAAGTAAGTTAAACTCTTGACCTAGAAACAAAAGAATACGTGGTCATGCTGGTTACCGCCCCGAGCTAGAAACCAAATAATACGCGGTGGCCAAGTTAGTTAGACCCTCGACCTAGAAACCAAAGAATACGTAATGGCAAAGTAAGTTAGACTCTTGACCTAGAAACAAAAGAATGCGTGGTCATGCTGGTTAGAGCTCCGAGCTAGAAACCAAATAATACGCGGTGACCAAGTTAGTTAGACCCTCGACCTAGAAACCAAAGAATACGTAATGGCAAAGTAAGTTAGACTCTTAACCTAGAAACAAAAGAATACGTGGTCATGCTGGTTACCGCCCCGAGCTAGAAACCAAATAATACGCGGTGGCCAAGTTAGTTAGACCCTCGACCTAGAAACCAAAGAATACGTAATGGCAAAGTAAGTTAGACTCTTGACCTAGAAATAAAAGAATACGTGGTCATGCTGGTTACCGCCCCGAGCTAGAAACCAAATAATACGCGGTGGCCAAGTTAGTTAGACCCTCGACCTAAAAACCAAAGAATACGTAATGGCAAAGTGAGTTAGACTCTTGACCTAGAAACAAAAGAATACGTGGTCATGTTGGTTAGAGCTCCGAGCTAGAAACCAAATAATACGCGGTGGCCAAGTTAGTTAGACCCTCGACCTAGAAACCAAAGAATACGTAATGGCAAAGTAAGTTAGACTCTTGACCTAGAAACAAAAGAATACGTGGTCATGCTGGTTACCGCCCCGAGCTAGAAACTAAATAATACGCGGTGGCCAAGTTAGTTAGACCCTCGACCTAGAAACCAAAGAATACGTAATGGCAAAGTAAGTTAGACTCTTGACCTAGAAACAAAAGAATACGTGGTCATGTTGGTTAGAGCTCCGAGCTAGAAACCAAATAATACGCGGTGGCCAAGTTAGTTAGACCCTCGACCTAGAAACCAAAGAATACGTAATGGCAAAGTAAGTTAGACTCTTGACCTAGAAACAAAAGAATACGTGGTCATGCTGGTTACCGCCCCGAGCTAGAAACCAAATAATACGCGGTGGCCAAGTTACTTAGACCCTCGACCTAGAAACCAAAGAATACGTAATGGCAAAGTAAGTTAGACTCTTGACCTAGAAACAAAAGAATACGTGGTCATGCTGGTTACCGCCCCGACCTAGAAACCAAATAATACGCGGTGGCCAAGTTAGTTAGACCCTCGACCTAGAAACCAAAGAATACGTAATGGCAAAGTAAGTTAGACTCTTGACCTAGAAACAAAAAAATACGTGGTCATGCTGGTTACCGCCCCGAGCTAGAAACCAAATAATACGCGGTGGCCAAGTTAGTTAGACCCTCGACCTAGAAACCAAAGAATACGTAATGGCAAAGTAAGTTAGACTCTTGACCTAGAAACAAAAGAATACGTGGTCATGCTGGTTACCGCCTCGACCTAGAAACCAAAGAATACGTAATGGCAAAGTAAGTTAGACTCTTGACCTAGAAACAAAAGAATACGTGGTCATGCTGGTTACCGCCCCGAGCTAGAAACCAAATAATACGCGGTGGCCAAGTTAGTTAGACCCTCGACCTAGAAACCAAAGAATACGTAATGGCAAAGTAAGTTAGACTCTTGACCTAGAAACAAAAGGATGCGTGGTCATGCTGGTTAGAGCTCCGAGCTAGAAACCAAATAATACGCGGTGACCAAGTTAGTTAGACCCTCGACCTAGGAACCAAAGAATACGTAATGGCAAAGTAAGTTAGACTCTTGACCTAGAAACAAAAGAATACGTGGTCATGCTGGTTACCGCCCCGAGCTAGAAACCAAATAATACGCGGTGGCCAAGTTAGTTAGACCCTCGACCTAGAAACCAAAGAATACGTAATGGCAAAGTAAGTTAAACTCTTGACCTAGAAACAAAAGAATACGTGGTCATGCTGGTTACCGCCCCGAGCTAGAAACCAAATAATACGCGGTGGCCAAGTTAGTTAGACCCTCGACCTAGAAACCAAAGAATACGTAATGGCAAAGTAAGTTAGACTCTTGACCTAGAAACAAAAGGATGCGTGGTCATGCTGGTTAGAGCTCCGAGCTAGAAACCAAATAATACGCGGTGACCAAAGTAAGTTAGACCCTCGACCTAGGAACCAAAGAATACGTAATGGCAAAGTAAGTTAGACTCTTGACCTAGAAACAAAAGAATACGTGGTCATGCTGGTTACCGCCCCGAGCTAGAAACCAAATAATACGCGGTGGCCAAGTTAGTTAGACCCTAGACCTAGAAACCAAAGAATACGTAATGGCAAAGTAAGTTAGACTCTTGACCTAGAAATAAAAGAATACGTGGTCATGCTGGTTACCGCCCCGAGCTAGAAACCAAATAATACGCGGTGGCCAAGTTAGTTAGACCCTCGACCTAAAAACCAAAGAATACGTAATGGCAAAGTAAGTTAGACTCTTGACCTAGAAACAAAAGAATACGTGGTCATGTTGGTTAGAGCTCCGAGCTAGAAACCAAATAATACGCGGTGGCCAAGTTAGTTAGACCCTCGACCTAGAAACCAAAGAATACGTAATGGCAAAGTAAGTTAGACTCTTGACCTAGAAACAAAAGAATACGTGGTCATGCTGGTTACCGCCCCGACCTAGAAACCAAATAATACGCGGTGGCCAAGTTAGTTAGACCCTCGACCTAGAAACCAAAGAATACGTAATGGCAAAGTAAGTTAGACTCTTGACCTAGAAACAAAAGAATACGTGGTCATGCTGGTTAGAGCTCCGAGCTAGAAACCAAATAATACGCGGTGGCCAAGTTAGTTAGACCCTCGACCTAGAAACCAAAGTATACGTAATGGCAAAGTAAGTTAGACTCTTGACCTAGAAACAAAAGAATGCGTGGTCATGCTGGTTAGAGCCCCGAGCTAGAAACCAAATAATACGCGGTGGCCAAGTTAGTTAGACCCTCAACCCAGAAACCAAAGAATACGTGATGGCAAAGTAAGTTAGACTTTTGACCTAGAAACAAAAGAATACGTGGTCATGCTGGTTACCGCCCCGACCTAGAAACCAAATAATACGCGGTGGCCAAGTTAGTTAGACCCTCGACCTAGAAACCAAAGAATACGTAATGGCAAAGTAAGTTAGACTCTTGACCTAGAAACAAAAAAATACGTGGTCATGCTGGTTACCGCCCCGAGCTAGAAACCAAATAATACGCGGTGGCCAAGTTAGTTGGACCCTCGACCTAGAAACCAAAGAATACGTAATGGCAAAGTTAGACTCTTGACCTAGAAACAAAAGAATACGTGGTCATGCTGGTTACCGCCCCGAGCTAGAAACCAAATAATACGCGGTGGCCAAGTTAGTTAGACCCTCGACCTAGAAACCAAAGAATACGTAATGGCAAAGTAAGTTAGACTCTTGACCTAGAAACAAAAGAATACGTGGTCATGCTGGTTACCGCCCCGACCTAGAAACCAAATAATACGCGGTGGCCAAGTTAGTTAGACCCTCGACCTAGAAACCAAAGAATACATAATGGCAAAGTAAGTTAGACTCTTGACCTAAAAACAAAAGAATACGTGGTCATGCTGGTTAGAGCCCCGAGCTAGAAACCAAATAATACGCGGTGGCCAAGTTAGTTAGACCCTCAACCCAGAAACCAAAGAATACGTGATGGCAAAGTAAGTTAGACTTTTGACCTAGAAACAAAAGAATACGTGGTCATGCTGGTTACCGCCCCGACCTAGAAACCAAATAATACGCGGTGGCCAAGTTAGTTAGACCCTCGACCTAGAAACCAAAGAATACGTAATGGCAAAGTAAGTAAGACTCTTGACCTAGAAACAAAAGAATACGTGGTCATGCTGGTTACCGCCCCGAGCTAGAAACCAAATAATTCGCGGTGGCCAAGTTAGTTAGACCCTCGACCTAGAAACCAAAGAATACGTAATGGCAAAGTAAGTTAGACTCTTGACCTAGAAACAAAAGAATACGTGGTCATGCTGGTTACCGCCCCGAGCTAGAAACCAAATAATACGCGGTGGCCAAGTTAGTTAGACCCTCGACCTAGAAACCAAAGAATACGTAATGGCAAAGTAAGTTAGACTCTTGACCTAGAAACAAAAGGATGCGTGGTCATGCTGGTTAGAGCTCCGAGCTAGAAACCAAATAATACGCGGTGACCAAGTTAGTTAGACCCTCGACCTAGGAACCAAAGAATACGTAATGGCAAAGTAAGTTAGACTCTTGACCTAGAAACAAAAGAATACGTGGTCATGCTGGTTACCGCCCCGACCTAGAAACCAAATAATACGCGGTGGCCAAGTTAGTTAGACCCTCGACCTAGAAACCAAAGAATACGTAATGGCAAAGTAAGTTAGACTCTTGACCTAGAAACAAAAGAATACGTGGTCATGCTGGTTACCGCCCCGAGCTAGAAACCAAATAATACGCGGTGGCCAAGTTAGTTAGACCCTCGACCTAGAAACCAAAGGATACGTAATGGCAAAGTAAGTTAGACTCTTGACCTAGAAACAAAAGAATACGTGGTCATGCTGGTTACCGCCCCGAGCTAGAAACCAAATAATATGCGGTGGCCAAGTTAGTTAGACCCTCGACCTAGAAACCAAAGAATACGTAATGGCAAAGTAAGTTAGACTCTTGACCTAGAAACAAAAGAATACGTGGTCATGTTGGTTACCGCCCCGACCTAGAAACCAAATAATACGCGGTGGCCAAGTTAGTTAGACCCTCGACCTAGAAACCAAAGAATACGTAATGGCAAAGTTAGTTAGACTCTTGACCTAGAAACAAAAGAATACGTGGTCATGTTGGTTAGAGCTCCGAGCTAGAAACCAAATAATACGCGGTGGCCAAGTTAGTTAGACCCTCGACCTAGAAACCAAAGAATACGTAATGGCAAAGTAAGTTAGACTCTTGACCTAGAAACAAAAGAATACGTGGTCATGCTGGTTACCGCCCCGACCTAGAAACCAAATAATACGCGGTGGCCAAGTTAGTTAGACCCTCGACCTAGAAACCAAAGAATACGTAATGGCAAAGTAAGTTAGACTCTTGACCTAGAAACAAAATAATACGTGGTCATGCTGGTTAGAGCTCCGAGCTAGAAACCAAATAATACGCGGTGGCCAAGTTAGTTAGACCCTCGACCTAGAAACCAAAGAATACGTAATGGCAAAGTAAGTTAGACTCTTGACCTAGAAACAAAAGAATGCGTGGTCATGCTGGTTAGAGCCCCGAGCTAGAAACCAAATAATACGCGGTGGCCAAGTTAGTTAGACCCTCAACCCAGAAACCAAAGAATACGTGATGGCAAAGTAAGTTAGACTTTTGACCTAGAAACAAAAGAATACGTGGTCATGCTGGTTACCGCCCCGACCTAGAAACCAAATAATACGCGGTGGCCAAGTTAGTTAGACCCTCGACCTAGAAACCAAAGAATACGTAATGGCAAAGTAAGTTAGACTCTTGACCTAGAAACAAAAGAATACGTGGTCATGCTGGTTACCGCCCCGAGCTAGAAACCAAATAATACGCGGTGGCCAAGTTAGTTAGACCCTCGACCTAGAAACCAAAGAATACGTAATGGCAAAGTAAGTTAGACTCTTGACCTAGAAACAAAAGAATACGTGGTCATGCTGGTTACCGTCCCAAACTAGAAACCAAATAATACGCGGTGGCCAAGTTAGTTAGACCCTCGACCTAGAAACCAAAGAATACGTAATGGCAAAGTAAGTTAGACTCTTGACCTAGAAACAAAAGAATACGTGGTCATGTTGGTTAGAGCTCCGAGCTAGAAACCAAATAATACGCGGTGGCCAAGTTAGTTAGACCCTCGACTGAGAAACCAAAGAATACGTAATGGCAAAGTAAGTTAGACAAAATAAAAAAAATAAACCAAATAATACGCGGTGGCCAAGTTAGTTAGACCCTCGACCTAGAAACCAAAGAATACGTAATGGCAAAGTAAGTTAGACTCTTGACCTAGAAACAAAAGAATGCGTGGTCATGCTGGTTAGAGCCCCGAGCTAGAAACCAAATAATACGCGGTGGCCAAGTTAGTTAGACCCTCGACCTAGAAACCAAAGAATACGTAATGGCAAAGTAAGTTAGACTCTTGACCTAGAAACAAAATAATACGTGGTCATGCTGGTTAGAGCTCCGAGCTAGAAACCAAATAATACGCGGTGGCCAAGTTAGTTAGACCCTCGACCTAGAAACCAAAGAATACGTAATGGCAAAGTAAGTTAGACTCTTGACCTAGAAACAAAAGAATGCGTGGTCATGCTGGTTAGAGCCCCGAGCTAGAAACCAAATAATACGCGGTGGCCAAGTTAGTTAGACCCTCAACCCAGAAACCAAAGAATACGTGATGGCAAAGTAAGTTAGACTTTTGACCTAGAAACAAAAGAATACGTGGTCATGCTGGTTACCGCCCCGACCTAGAAACCAAATAATACGCGGTGGCCAAGTTAGTTAGACCCTCGACCTAGAAACCAAAGAATACGTAATGGCAAAGTAAGTTAGACTCTTGACCTAGAAACAAAAGAATACGTGGTCATGCTGGTTAGAGCTCCGAGCTAGAAACCAAATAATACGCGGTGGCCAAGTTAGTTAGACCCTCGACCTAGAAACCAAAGAATACGTAATGGCAAAGTAAGTTAGACTCTTGACCTAGAAACAAAAGAATGCGTGGTCATGCTGGTTAGAGCCCCGAGCTAGAAACCAAATAATACGCGGTGGCCAAGTTAGTTAGACCCTCAACCCAGAAACCAAAGAATACGTGATGGCAAAGTAAGTTAGACTTTTGACCTAGAAACAAAAGAATACGTGGTCATGCTGGTTACCGCCCCGACCTAGAAACCAAATAATACGCGGTGGCCAAGTTAGTTAGACCCTCGACCTAGAAACCAAAGAATACGTAATGGCAAAGTAAGTTAGACTCTTGACCTAGAAACAAAAGAATACGTGGTCATGCTGGTTACCGCCCCGAGCTAGAAACCAAATAATACGCGGTGGCCAAGTTAGTTAGACCCTCGACCTAGAAACCAAAGAATACGTAATGGCAAAGTAAGTTAGACTCTTGACCTAGAAACAAAAGAATACGTGGTCATGCTGGTTACCGCCCCAAACTAGAAACCAAATAATACGCGGTGGCCAAGTTAGTTAGACCCTCGACCTAGAAACCAAAGAATACGTAATGGCAAAGTAAGTTAGACTCTTGACCTAGAAACAAAAGAATACGTGGTCATGTTGGTTAGAGCTCCGAGCTAGAAACCAAATAATACGCGGTGGCCAAGTTAGTTAGACCCTCGACTTAGAAACCAAAGAATACGTAATGGCAAAGTAAGTTAGACTCTTGACCTAGAAACAAAAGAATACGTGGTCATGTTGGTTAGAGCTCCGAGCTAGATACCAAATAATACGCGGTGGCCAAGTTAGTTAGACCCTCGACCTAGAAACCAAAGAATACGTAATGGCAAAGTAAGTTAGACTCTTAACCTAGAAACAAAAGAATACGTGGTCATGCTGGTTACCGCCCCGAGCTAGAAACTAAATAATACGCGGTGGCCAAGTTAGTTAGACCCTTGACCTAGAAACCAAAGAATACGTAATGGCAAAGTAAGTTAGACTCTTGACCTAGAAACAAAAGAATACGTGGTCATGCTGGTTACCGCCCCGAGCTAGAAACCAAATAATACGCGGTGGCCAAGTTAGTTAGACCCTCGACCTAGAAACCAAAGAATACGTAATGGCAAAGTAAGTTAGACTCTTGACCTAGAAACAAAAGAATGCGTGGTCATGCTGGTTAGAGCCCCGAGCTAAAAACCAAATAATACGCGGTGGCCAAGTTAGTTAGACCCTCAACCCAGAAACCAAAGAATACGTGATGGCAAAGTAAGTTAGACTTTTGACCTAGAAACAAAAGAATACGTGGTCATGCTGGTTAGAGCTCCGAGCTAGAAACCAAATATTACCTGGTGGCCAAGTTAGTTAGACCCTCAACCCAGAAACCAAAGAATACGTGATGGCAAAGTAGTATTTCTAAGTCAAGAGTCTAACTCTTGACTTAGAAACAAAAGAATACGTGGTCAAGCTGGTTAGAGCCCCGAGCTAGAAACCAAAGAATACGTGATGGCAAAATAAGTTAGACTCTTGACCTAGAAACAAAAGAATACGTGGTGGCATATTTAGTTAGACACTCGACCTAGAAACCAAAGAATACGTGGTGGCCAAGTTGGTTAGCAGGATCATAAAAGTAATTAAATTGTGGATAGAAATGTTCGTATTATATTATAAATTGATAATACCTCGCTAAGCCGCCAGCTATATCAATATATACCATCACGGGTTTTATACCCACATTGCCGTATTCGATGATAGTCTATACCGAAGAAGTGGTCAGCTCGTCGCAGTACTTTGAGTAGGCGCATTAAATTAAATTTATTATTTTGTCTATAAACCGTTTCATTAAGTTGGCATAGTGAAACTGGGGCAGACAGATTCACGTGATCTCCGAGGCACCATATAGTGGTGTTGTCAAATAGATGATATTTTTTTTAATCAAAAACTCGTTCTTACACATTTAGGACTTAAGCCCGGAAACTAAAAACTGTAGAGTTTTCAAATCTAAATTCTAACACGCATAGAAGGTATGTAATAATTATTGAATTAAATACAAAACAGAAAATGGCTAAGTATCGCAATTTTCTTATTTCACTCTCTGTATCTAATTTATTAATAGAAAACAAACGGACAACATTAGCCGATTATATTTAGATCGGTGTTAAATCACAAAATGTACGAGCATCTTACATCAAATATTCCATTGTCTAGTCTAGGGGAACCCGTGCGTGATATTAAAATTGATTAAGTGTACAAAAATATTGGCAAGGAACTTAATCGAATCATCATCATGATCAGTCTATTAATGGGCAATGTCTCTCCCAAAGCGCAAACGATCTGGTCCTGTTTACGTTTCCTCTAAGACCTGCCAGCTACATTCAGCAGGTCATCATCACTACATCTAGCCGCTTTACGTTTCATCCATGTTACATGGACCCAGTGGGTTTGTTTGCTTCAGCAGTTAGCTGTTATATGGTACATGTATCCTGTTGCCACTAGTAGGTACAAATTGTCAACGTAAGTTGATTATTATTACGAAATGGATGCAAATACCCTTTTTCCCCACCGAATACTTACAAACTAGACCTTTTGTTTATATGTAATTTGTGGGATTATTTAAACCATATATATATCATCACGGCCTAGACGGCCCCAGGGTACCCAGCGGAGGAGTTTTAACCCACCTCGTCGTAGCCGATGGTATGAGTTTACACCGAACAAGTGGCACGCTCGTCGCGATGTTTTGAATAGACTCAATAACCCATCTATAAACAGTTTCACAAGTTGGTATAGTGAAACCGGGACCGACAGCTTAACGTGCTCTCCGAGGCACTATAGTGGCGTTGTCAAACAAATGTACATTTTTTTTTAAATTAAAAACTTCTTGGTACACACCGGGATTCGAACCAGGGTCCTAAGTGTTTTTAAGTCCAAGGTCGGCCACCACGTATATATTATTTAAACCCTAGGCTTTAAAATGGCATTAATAAATAAAATCAGTCTTATTACCATACTAATGTTTTTTTTCTATATAAGCACAAAGACCGAAAGGTCAAATACCAAAGTTACAATTTCATAAATATATATTACCACTGACTGCCATACTTAATACATTAAAGGCATGGACTTAGGTATATTTATTTAGTTATAAAATATCTTCAGTAAGAGATGTGTTTTGCGGTGTAGTCCGTGTTTTAGTTATGTAAAAAGTTAAATAAACATATTATATAAAAACCTTACTATATATAAGTATATAAACAACAAAGAAAATATTCCTACTAGTAGGTATAATAAAAGTTAAACGTTTCAATTTCCAATAATTTATAATGTAGGTATATCGCCCCAAGCTGTTTACAAACTCCGAAAATTCCAACAAAAGTATTTATAATGAACATTTTCGAACACTTAGATCTCTAATTAGGCGTTTCCTTAACTTCTGAAACTTTTCGTGAAAATATCTTTGATTATAATCGAGTTAGAGAATAAGTCTTAACTGAATTGTGTTTTGCTGTAAAATCTCAAACGTTGTGAAAAGTTAAGTTAAGTTGTACTGAGTAGGCATAAGATTTTCTGTAGGTATTTGTTTAATAAAGCGCTTATTTACTTGTTTTAGATTTGTAAAATGTATTTTTTTTAGATTAGATTAGAGATTATGTCTGAGTCTCAATGTAAACTATTTATTATTTATGTATAATCACGCGTGCCTTAGGTACGACTCTCCAGACCGATGCTGCGGTCTCAGGATACCCAGAGTATAGGGTTTGTTCCTAATTCGTCGCCGATGGTATACTGAATTTACAATTTTTGAATTGTTTATATATTTTATATACGAAATCCCATAAATATTTACAAATAAAATCTACAGTTACGAGTATTTTAAGTATACAACCCCTCTAATAAAATTATAAAAATATCATTTAAAACTTTATCCCTCAAGCCGAATGCTGGTAACAATTTTTTTTTTTTTTTTTAATTGGAGCACGGCATGTGACTTTGTTTCTACCTGCTGGTGAGCAGACCTATAAAGTCAATAATTGTCTTTAACAAAATTGATCGCCGATAAATGATGCGATTACGAAATGGGTGGCTACAAATTGCATTACGAGTATATTTTAATATACTCGCTGCCTTATCGTCAATTGAACAACCCATTTTGAAACCTCACCCTGAAAGGAGGCCACCACCTCGAAAATTAATCGATGCAGTAATCCTCTAAAAACCGGAGAGCCCACAGACTAAAACCGAAACATGACTAGGTCACTTGACGGTTTTTTATAAATATAATGGCGGGATGGGTGACCGCTTTATACAACGAGGCTATTTCATCATAAACACCGCAACAAGCTCGCCACTTGTTAGGTGTTGCCTCCGAATATAATCGGCAAAATGAGGAGGGGTTAATCCCTCCGCTGGGTACCCTGAGGCCGTTTAAAACGGTTCTCGGGAGCCAAAAAGGCACCCGTGATGGTATTTATTTATTATAATATAATACCAAAATATATAATATACTAGCCAGACTAACATGCTTTACGGTACTTGTAAAAAAACTGGATGGTTTTCCTGCATAAAATTTACGTTTTTTTTTGTTTTTCAACTTGCTAGAGATTAAACCAATTTTTCGTTTTTTTATTTTATTTAAAATTATTTATTGCACTAAAAAGGTTTGTTAAAGGCGAGCTTAATGCCTTAGGCATTATCTACCAGCTAACCTTCGTTGTGCAAGGCAGCAAAAAAAATGCGTCGAAGCGACACGCTAGGACGCATTATCTATGACCTATCAAAGGATACATTTTTAGTCAACATACATGTCGAAAGCGCTAAAATAATTTTCTTTATAAAATAATTAGGGTAGGTCATTCAGTATTTGTTTGACCTATATTTTTTTATGACGAGATGTTATGGCTTTTGTTTATTCTGACATTATTCTAACAGATTTATTAGCAAGTGTATTTTTTGACGAATCAGTAGTAAGAATGTGACGTAATGGGAAGTGTCGTAGGTTAAAATTAGACTCGATAGCGTAGTCGCAGCATTCTCATTTGACCGGCGAACAATCTACTGTGTGGTTGCAGTTATTTATTTTCTTAATTCAAAATTTGTTTGACAGTAATTCGAATTTTAAATTAATGTTGAAGAGTTTTAAAAGTGAAAGTTTATTTTAAAAAAGGTAAGTTGTTTCTTTAACGTGACATAATTTTAGTAGGTTTTTGAATTTACACAAAAATATACCTACTAGAATAATAGTGAAAATTATACGTCGAAAACAAAAAAAACATTAAAGAATAAAGTGGTATAAAAAAAAAAAAATTTAAATGAAATAACAGTTTTTATAATTTTATATTTACTCATGTGCCTTGATAAAAAATACCCATATTTATATATTTTTTTATTGTGAGGGTTCTTTTTCTGAAATAACGTTATTAATCTACAATTTTGATTTTAAAAATAAAGTTTTTTTTTACCAAATGGAATAGATAGTTATTGTTATCCGTTTATACTAATTTGTAGCTGATCCAATTTAGATGAAATTTGGTATAGAGATAGCTTAAGACGTTGGGAAGGACATAGGGTACCTACCTATATCACTTTTCGGAATAATAAAATTTAATAATTAAAAATAAAATTTGTCAATAAGTAAATATCACTTTTTTCTGTCTGGTGTATTTAAAAACTTTACCTTAGACACTCTTATAATAAAACAATGGAAGTAAATAAAACCTAACAAACAAACATAAAACTAATTAAAAATAATAAACCTAACTATTAAAACTTAACCCATGAGTAATAATAATAATAATTACAAGGGGCACTTAAAACACCGGAACTCCCTGTATGACAGCCTCCGTAGACTAGTGGTTGCGCCTTTGGCGTTATATCCGGAGGTCGTGGGTTCGATTCCCACCCATGGCAAAAAATATTAGTATGATTTTTCTGTACAGTTTGTCATGGTCTGGGTGTTTATAAAATATGTATTATATCGTTGCTTCTGGTACACAGAGTACAAGCCTAGAGCTTAGTTTGTGACCAGAGCAATATGTGTAATTTGTCCGACATATTTAAAAAAAAAAAAATATATATAATATACCTATTTTACTCTCGAAGTTAATAGCTATTCAACAATAAAATGCGTATACGTCGGTCTAGTAGTTTTTAAGTGATGACCAGGCAAACAAATAAACAAACAGTCGCCGCCCATTTTATAACCGGCATAGTGGGAGCGATCAATGTTATTTAACAACAATTATTGATCGATCCCATCGGTCTGCTCACTACCGACTATGTTTATATCAACCTAGTGGTGAGTCACACGTCGTGATCCAATAAAAAAATAAATTTTAGATAGGTACCCACTCAAACCAGTGTGAAGTGACCGACCGAAATATTACCGGCCGTTATAACCCGACCAATTCGAGGAGTTTTGTAAATATGGCCGACTTTATCCGACCATAATAAGAGTCGTTAATATTTTCGAAGTGGTATCCGAAATCTTTAGACGCTTCATAGACATTTAAATATTTTAATCAGTATATGGTCACTACATTACCTGACATACAGTACAAATCACAAAAAAAAAAAAAAAAAATACCGTACTGTATGAATCATAAGATTTAGAGTTTTTTGTCAGAAAAAAATGTTTTATTCCAGAGTTCCAAAATCATGATAGTGGAACCCACCATACCTATCATCTTCAGTACTTCTCGAACTATTTATTTATATATTTGTAGTATTTAAATATTTGTGATTTATAGGGTTTCTTAGGTAATGTAGCTCCTAAACCAGCGACAATATTTAGATAAAATATTTAAATAGATAGTCCATGAAGTACTGAAGATGACAGGTATAGTGGGTTCTACTACCAGGACGTTAAAACTCTGGAATAAAAAAAACTCTAGCAAAAAAACACAATTTCTTCTGATTCATAGGGTTTTGTTAGGTAATGCAGTTCCTAAACCAGCGATAATATTCTGATAAACATATTAAAATAGATAGTCCATGAAGTACTAAAGATGACAGGTATAGTGGGTTCCACTATCAAAACGTTTGAATTCTGGAAAAAAATATACCCTTGCGAATATAATCAATTTCTTGTGATTTATAGGGTTTCTTAGGTAATGTTGCTCCTAAGCGAACGATAATATTCTATAAAAATATTTAAATAGATAGTCCATGAAGTAATAAAAATGACAGATATAGTGGGTTCTACTATAAAGACGTTGGAACTCTGGAATATAAAAAAACTTTAGCGAAAAACTCTATTTTTTGTGAGATATAGGGCTTATTAGGTAATGTATCTCCTAAATCAGCGACAATATTTTAAATAAAATATTTAATTGAATAGTCCATAAAGTACTGAAGGTTTTACCATCAAGACGTTGGAGCTCAGCAAAAAAAAATTTTAGAACTCAATTTCTTACCTTACCCTATAAGGGTTTCTTAGGTAATGTAGCTCGTAAACCAGCGACAATATTATGATGAAAATATTTAAATAGATAGTCTATGAAGTTTGAAGATGACAGGTATAATGGGTTCTACTATAAAGACGTTGGGACTCTGGAATAATAATAAAACTATATATATGTATATGTATCATCACGGGTGCCTTACGGCGCCCGAGACCGCCTAGACGGCCCCAGGGTACCTAGTGTAACCCACTATACCTGTCTATTCCAAAATCATGATAGTGGAACCCACCATACCTATCATCTTCAGTACTTCGTGAACTATCTATTTATATATTTGTAGTTTTAAATATTTGTGATTTATAGGGTTTCTTAGGTAATGTAGCTTATAAACCAGCGGCAATATTCAGATAAAATATTTAAATAGATAGTCCTTGAAGTACTGAAGATGACAGGTATAGTGGGTTCTACTACCAGGACGTTGAAACTCTGGAATAAAAAAAAATCTTGCGAAAAAACTCAATTTCAATTTCTCAATTTATTTATATATTTGTAGTATTTAAATATTTGTGATTTATAGGGTTTCTTAGGTAATGTAGCTCCTAAACCAGCGACAATATTTAGATAAAATATTTAAATAGATAGTCCATGAAGTACTGAAGATGACAGGTATAGTGGGTTCTACTACCAGGACGTTAAAACTCTGGAATAAAAAAAACTCTAGCAAAAAAACACAATTTCTTCTGATTCATAGGGTTTTGTTAGGTAATGCAGTTCCTAAACCAGCGATAATATTCTGATAAACATATTAAAATAGATAGTCCATGAAGTACTAAAGATGACAGGTATAGTGGGTTCCACTATCAAAACGTTTGAATTCTGGAAAAAAATATACCCTTGCGAATATAATCAATTTCTTGTGATTTATAGGGTTTCTTAGGTAATGTTGCTCCTAAGCGAACGATAATATTCTATAAAAATATTTAAATAGATAGTCCATGAAGTAATAAAAATGACAGATATAGTGGGTTCTACTATAAAGACGTTGGAACTCTGGAATATAAAAAAACTTTAGCGAAAAACTCTATTTTTTGTGAGATATAGGGCTTATTAGGTAATGTATCTCCTAAATCAGCGACAATATTTTAAATAAAATATTTAATTGAATAGTCCATAAAGTACTGAAGGTTTTACCATCAAGACGTTGGAGCTCAGCAAAAAAAAATTTTAGAACTCAATTTCTTACCTTACCCTATAAGGGTTTCTTAGGTAATGTAGCTCGTAAACCAGCGACAATATTATGATGAAAATATTTAAATAGATAGTCTATGAAGTTTGAAGATGACAGGTATAATGGGTTCTACTATAAAGACGTTGGGACTCTGGAATAATAATAAAACTATATATATGTATATGTATCATCACGGGTGCCTTACGGCGCCCGAGACCGCCTAGACGGCCCCAGGGTACCTAGTGTAACCCACTATACCTGTCTATTCCAAAATCATGATAGTGGAACCCACCATACCTATCATCTTCAGTACTTCGTGAACTATCTATTTATATATTTGTAGTTTTAAATATTTGTGATTTATAGGGTTTCTTAGGTAATGTAGCTTATAAACCAGCGGCAATATTCAGATAAAATATTTAAATAGATAGTCCTTGAAGTACTGAAGATGACAGGTATAGTGGGTTCTACTACCAGGACGTTGAAACTCTGGAATAAAAAAAAATCTTGCGAAAAAACTCAATTTCTTGTGATTTATAGGGTTTATTGGGCAATGTAGCTCCTAAACCAGCGATAATATTCAGATAAAAATATTTAAATAGATAGTCCATAAAGTACTAAAGATGGCAGGTATAGTGGGTTCCACTATTAAGACGTTGGAGCTTAGGAATAAAAAAAAATACTCTAGGAAAAAAACTCAATTACCTCTGATTTATAGGGTTTCTTAGGTAATGTAGCTCCTAAACCAGCGACAATATTCTGATAAAACAAATATTTAAATAGATAGTCTATAAAGTACTGAAAATGACAGGTACAGTGGGTTCCACTAACAAGACGTTCAAACTCTGAAATAAAAAAAAACTAGCGAAAAACTCAATTTCTTGTGTTTTATAGGGTTTCTTAGGTAATGTAGCTCCTAATCCAGCAACATTATTCGGATCATAATATTTAAATAGATAGTGCATTAAGTACTGAATATGACAGGAATAGTGGTTACTACTATCAAGACGTTGGAACTCTGGAATAAAACATTTTATCTGACAAAACAACTCTAAATCTTATGATTTATACAGTACGGAAAATAATTCAAAATAACTTTTTTTTTGTGATTTTTTTTTTGTCATTTTGTTTGACCATATTCTGATTAAATAGATAGTCTATGAAGCTGAAAATGACAGGAATTTCGGGTTTCACTTCTAAAATGTCAACGACACTTATTGTGGTCGGATAAGGTCGGCAATATTTACAAAACTCCTCAAATTGTCGGGTTATAACGGCCGCTAACTTCACACCGGTCTTACTCAAATGTTTAAGGAGCCTTTCATTTGAAATTTTAATTATTATATATTATTATAATGATAATATATTATGTTTTTTTTAAATAATACAATTAATACCTAATGGGTGCCTATTTGGCTCCGGAGAACCGTTTAAACGGCGTCAGGGTACCCAGCGAAGGGATTAACCCGTCCTCATTTCGCCGATGGTACTTATTCGGGCAAGGCAACACTTAACAAGTGGCGAGCTTGTTGCGGTGTTTATGATGAAATAGCCTCGTTGTATAAAGCGGACAATTTTTTCTTTATAAATTTATATATAAACATAAAAAGTTTTTGGGTTGTAACATTAAAATATTACTAGGTACCTATGAAGTAACAATCTGTGGCTCTACCACGGGTTTGCGCATTGTAGAAACGTAACGTATTCATTTATGTACGTACTACTCGTATTATTTCTTCTGTGTTTGAACTCAAAATTATTTTTCATAAAAAAAAATTACTTTTATTCGATGTATTATTTTCCTTAATACTTCCACTTGCACTGGCTGAAAATATTCAAGAAAACGGTAAATTAATTCTCCTGTTAAATTTGCATTTTATGATTACCGACTTATTTCTTACAGGCATCGATGTAGGTACCTATACAAAATTAAGTAATAATTATAATTTAAATTATATTTAATTAAATTAGTAACACAGTTAGTATTAAATATTATAATAATGATGCAAATTCGGATTGCGCAATTCGTTCCTTAGAACCCGCCCGCTGTAAAGAAGGGTAGGAGGGAGGGAGATGCGCGGGAGCCGCTAAACGGAGGCTTATTGATTGAGTGAGCTCTCCATCCATTCGGTAATTAGTCTCGGAAGAGTGCAGTTGGGTGCAGTGGTGTTGTGAAATTGTTTTGTTAAAGGTCCCCACCATACCGGTAAGTATCGGGATATTTATGTATTAGTAAATTATCTAAATGTAGTAAGTTCGATTCTCACGCTGTGTACATTAAGTTGATTTGATTTCCTCCAATGAGTTGCTCTTGTCTAGGTAATTGTGCTCACGGCGCGGCGTGATTTGTATGTAGGTATGCATCTATTGATACTTCTGGTCTTCAAAATTGTTGTACAATGTATATATAAATTTACCTATTCTTAATAGTTTATTAATTTATTTTAGAATTGTAAAGTAATCTTCATTTTATTTGTTTAAAACGTGTTTCCAGGTCAACGGAACCTAGTATATAATTTCATTATACCTACCTAGGTATATTATAAATTACTAAAAATATTCCTTGATTAATAATGATTATGATAGTTTTCAACAAAATGGATTTAAAAACTAGGCAAATACATATGTTTTGGTCACCACGGCCTTTCATGCGTTAGGAGTGCCGGGAGAATTTCGCGACACGCCAACCTAAATTAGATCATACATCAGGCTCTTACTACTGCCTCTATCCCCTCCATTCTGAACCCAGCGGACTGGCTAGAGACGATGGTAAGAGGCCTGATGGAATGACACTGGTACCCTGGACGGGTGGACAGTGTTCGGTATAGGATGTGACTTGCGCCGATACCTTTGCACCGTCTCATTTGCCAGGGACTTCGCAGAAGGTTGGCGCTGCTGCTCACTCGGCGGAAAATCTCAAAGGCGCAAATATGCGGCTTTCACTAGAGATTACATATTTGAGCCGTTTGGGGTAGAAACCATGGGACCGTGGGGACCAGGAGCTCAGGCTATATTTAAATATATTTCTAAGCGTTTATCGACATATCTGGGGACCGACGAGCTGGCTGATTTTTTGCACAAAGAATCAGTATAGCAATTCAGAGAGGTAACGCAGGCAGCTTATTGGGAACCCTACCTGTTGGCAGCGATCTGGAAGAAGTTTTTTGTTCATCATAATTTTATTTAGGTTTTTTTTTTTTTTCTTAGGTAAATTGTTTATATATTTGGGTTTTAATTTTAATTTTATTATAATAGTGACATTAACCAGTGTTAGTTTCCGAACTCGCCCCTGGGTGATGCATTACATCTAGCTGTGAACCTATATATTAATATAGGGTTTTACTATATCGATTTTCTTAAGCGCTCGCGCTTAGTCGCCCCTGCGATGGACCCTATTGCACGGAGAATCCATGGATAGCCAAGAATATTCTCTCTCTCTCTTATAGAGTTAAAAAACCTCACCTGTTAAAATAAATCCCATTATCCAATTTTAATAACTGATAAAAAAATAGGCATACTAATTAAAGTTATTTTTGCAGGAAATGTCTCGACTATGCGATGAGATGGATCCGCTTTATGCAGCTACATGTAGCAATGCAACAATCTTTGCGAAGACCAAAGGATTCTTCTACGATATTACAGAAAACTTAATGAATATAGCTAATAAAGACGAATGGCTAGAGAAGGTGCTGTCTGCTAAGACTGATGAAGCAGCCAAGATAACTGCTATTAAGGAGAATACGGAGGTTAGTACACTCAGCTGATAAATAGGGAGACAAGAATTTGATATTTTTACATCTACATCACACTATCAAAATGTGGAATACTTTTTCTTCAATTCGTTCATTCTTCGCCAGAGTCTCCGGTGCTTGCTACATTCATTATCTATCTGCGTCAGTCTCCGTAATTGTTTCTTATTACATCTCACAAACACAAACACACCCATAAGTATAAATCATACACACTCTTCTCACACACAAAATATACATTCATATACACATATGTTTTTATTTTTGTTAGGTTATTATTATTGTATGTTTCTTGTGTATTTTAGCTATTACTAAACAAATTATAAAAAATGCACCAATTTTTGTATCGATGTAAAATTTCTCGAATAAATAAAAATAATAATAATTACATTCTTGCGATAGTAATCAAAAGTTTATGTATTTTATTTGGGTGGCAATGTCATACCAGGTATAAAAATATAAATTGCACCCTTAGATAGAGCACTGAGCCCGCAAGATATAAAGTTGAATATTATACCATAGGATAATGTATGTCTGATATATTAATGCTCTTTATTCACGTTAATAATCTAGTATAACAATAACTCTATAAAAAAAAATGTAGGTACAAAACCTATATATATATATCTTCACGGGTGCCTTACGACGCCCGAGACCGCCTAGACGGCCCCAGGGTACCCAGCGGAGGGGTTTTAATCCCACCTCGTCGTAGCCGATGGTATGAGTCTACACCGAACAATTGGCTAGCTTGTCGCAATGTCTTGAATAGACTCAATAACCCATCTATAATTAGTTTCACAAGTTGGTATAGTGAAACCGGGACCGACAGCTTAACGTGCTCTCTGAGGCACTATAGTGGTGTTGTCAAACAAATGTACATATTTTTTTCAATTAAAAACTCATTGGTACACACCAGGATTCGAACCAGGGACCTTAGTGTTTTTAAGTCCAACCAACTCGGCCACCACGTATAAACCTACCCTACAAAATATTGAGAACTTCGCCGTGAAAATTATTTCACAAGTCGGTATTTGAGATTTTTAAAAATATAATACCTAGGTACTTCTTTGTTCGGGGAGTTAATATTAGATTGCGTGGTAGTTGGAATAAAAGGATAAACTTTACAAATTAAGACGTATTTTTGTATTTTTTCTTTTATTGAAAACATATTATATATAATATCATCACGGGTGCCTTACGACGCCTGAGACCGCCTAGACCTCAAGGTACCTAGCGGAGGGGTTTTTAATATCATCTCGTCGTAGCCGATGGTATGAGTCTACACCGAACAAGTGGCTAGCTCGTCTTGTTTGGATAGACTCATTAACCCAACTATAAACATACACTAGTTGGTATAGTGAAACTGAGACCGACAGCTTAACGTGCTTTCCGAGGCACTATAGTGGTATTGTTAAACAAATGTAGGTACATACATTTTTAGATTAAAAACTCATTTGTACATAAACCTATTTTTTAACCATATGGTTAAAAAATAGGTTTATGTATCCATATAATCCATATGGATTATATGGATTATATACATATACATATGGGTTTGAACCATAAACCTATTTTTTTTAAGTCGAATTATTTACAATACTTGTTTATAATAAACGACATTTTTCTTTTTGTTTATGGGGTTATGTACAATTGTTTCGAATTTCCTACTCGTCAGCGAACTACGTCGTACCTAGTCGATAGTGAGAAAAGCATTCCTAGACGTTGATGCCGCAATGTATTTAAGTTAGTCCTTGCGCTTTGTTCATTGTAAAACTATAGGCAAATATGATTGTAGTCGCAATTGGCAGTTCAGTAGAGATCAATGCTATTCCAGGGATAAAAACTACCCCAAAAGGACAAATCTTTTCCAGTCATAACTTCGTCCTTTGATGATGTTATTCATCATCGTTAAAATCCCCTTAAATTTTATAAAATATATCAAATATATTTTATAAAATATGAATAAAATCAACTTTTTATTAAGAAAGTTTTCACACTTTATTTTCGATTTAGTTTCAGTAATATCACTTTCATGCTTCTCTATATAACCTTACTAATCGGTAGCCCTGCCCATATGAAATAGGCTTTGAATGGTCCGAAATGATCAAGACTTTTATACAAAATTTTAGAATTCTGGAATGTTCCACAACGATTTCGGATGTTTCAGACTATTTTCGAACATTTTTCAATATTTAAGAGTCTTCTTTATTGTTTCATAATAATTTGGAATGTTCCTGAACGCTTCAGACTATTCCCGAATATTCGTCGAATAGTCATATTTACTCTAGCAATTACTAGAAGGCGAAACTTCTAGCCCTTATATCTTCAAAAGTACGTCCTTCAGGTAGAAACTGAACCTTCTTCATGAATACGGAATAGGTGCTGCCACGGAATAACTCCCTTGATTTTATCGGGATTCGTTTCTGGGTTTTACTATACTCTTTTATAATATACTATATACATAGCTATATCTATACTATATACATATACTCGTATATAGCTACTATATACATAGCCTATAAAGCTTAGTTTGTGACCAGAGCAATTTGTGTAAATTGAAAAAAATAATATATATAATATATATATATATAAATATCGCATGGGTACGGCGCTTGAGACCGCCTAGACGCGACGGCCTCAGGGTACCCAGCGGAGGGGTTTTTAAACCCAATTTGTAATCGTAATCGTAGCCGATGGTATGAGTCTACACCGAACAAGTGGCTAGCTCGTCGCAAACTTTGGACCTACTCAATAACCCATAGACAGTTGCACAAGTTGGTATAGTGAAACTGGGACCGACAGCTTAACGTGCTCACCGAGGCACTATAGTAGTTTTGTTAAACAAATGTACTAATTTTTTTTATTAAAAAATCATTGGTTTGAATCAGTAGTTGTAATTTTTTATACTTTCAAGTCATTTAACCCATTGTTTTGGTATGGGCGACACTAGAAACTAAGAAACGTGTTTCATTATTTTCTTCTTAGAACTCAATATAAAAATGTTGCCACTGTATATATTTATTATAACATTTATTTTTATTCCTTTATATATTCTAATGAATATCTATTACATTATTTTATTGTTATAATGTTATTCCAAAGGATAGAATTTGACGTCAAAATACTATACTATACTTTTAGATGATATTGAGGTATGACTCTGTCTTATATACGTGTATACGGACAACTGCCGTTTGTTAGTGATATTTCTTTGTATGGTCACATGTTGCACATAATTTAGTTCTCCAGTATCGCAAGCGGATTGATTGCAATATTGCAAAGTAATATTATAATTTTACAATAATTCAGTAGATATTTGAGTTTTTTATTTTAGCCTTTAAAGCGAAATGTGAATAATAATGACATCTTATAAGCTCTATCTTAGTTATCCATTATGCCGGGTCTATATCATGTGAGCAGAAAGTAGGTTTATAAATTTTATTCCCACCTCCACCCACCCAATACTTTAGGCACCAGTGGCGCCTATAAACATATATTATATAAGTTCCAACGGCGACCTAGAAAGATCAAGTTCGTTCAAAACTTGGTGCAAAATTTGCTGTAATTTCTATTGCATTGATTTCTACCATAAAGCGTTTTTTTCTTGAACCGTTTCTAGTAATTTCATTTACTATTTTATCACTAATTAACTGTGGACCCCTGCGTTTTACATACCTTTTTAGAACTTCACTGTTGAGATTTTATTTGCCAGTGATAAAGGAAAAGGTCTTTATTTCTGTAAGAGTCCATATTTATGTGGACCTATAACCGTAAAGACTATAGACCTTCTCTAACAAACTTTGCTTTAATATCTTCGTTGTTTTACCGTCAAAAAACTGCTCGTTCCGTAGCCGCACTCTAAAGGAAGACTACCACCTCGACAACCAACTGGTGCAGTAGTCTCCTGACAACAAGTGAACCCACATTATTATTATTATATTTTTTTGCACTTAACTTAAATACATGCAAGTCTAAAGGTTTTAATTAATACATATAATAAATTACATGGCACTGGAGGTAGACGGTAAAGGCCCCCAACTGAGGCTCTACCATGGGTTTGCGCATTGTAGAAATGTAACGTATTTGTATACGTATACGTGAGCAACAACCAATAGGATCTCTTTATTTTTGGTAACAGGATTGAATAAAGCGATCCTATTGGTTGTTTCTCACGTATAAGTATACAAATACGTTACGTTGTTACAATGCGCAAACCCATTGTAGAGCCTTTGGATCTCACATGCATCTACTTACTTAACCAACAGGTGGCGTTTGTGGCCAGCCTATATCGCATAATCATTACGGGAGCCACGTCGACAAACCGATCATATAGGAAATATTGTCTATGGGTAGAACTCGATCGCCGAGAAACGTCAAATCACGTATATTTTATTTTCGTTTTCGATCGATCGATATGCCGATCGGTATTTCATGTGGCTTCCCGGTAGACCCCTGATAGAGCGCAGCTTCACCCCTTACGCCGCAGGATTAACCCTAGCTGTTTCTTGGTCGAAACCACAGAGCACGGAATCGCCCTCGCTGCCCACTCCTAGAGACGGTAGTAATAATAATAGTCGTGGCAAAGAAATGCGTTGCACGCACATATGAGCGCAATCGGCCGCCAGTTGCTCTTTGTACTTTGCGGAATAAACATTAATATTAAATCGTTATAAATGCCTCATTGCGCTGTGATTTGGTGTAAGAATCAAAGTAAAAACATCAACAAACAAAATTCTGGCGTATCATATCACAAGTAAGTAAATAATGTTACTTTTTAGCTTTTTTAAAAATGTGAGTCGATGTATGTTGGAACGCAAAACCTCAGCCGTGCGGAAGCCGCGAGTCATTAGTGAATGCAATAGTGAGGGGACGCTCGCGTTGATTGGCGTCATGTCGATAATGCAAGTTAGCGTATCCATAGAGTACCAATATATTTTAATTGTCATTGTGAAGTTGTTATTTTTATAGTATCTTGTGTATTATTACATGTGGCTTCAAAACAAACCTTTAATAACTGGCCACTTCACATAAGGTGACACTCAGATACCTGTATGTTTGCCCGCAGGAATATCTTAAAACCTACTGATTTTAGATATCTTCAACACTTCATAGTCTAATATTTTTAGATAAATGGAAAAGATTCACCTGTTTTACAGGTGAATCTTTTCCTTTTTTCTTCTTTTTGAAGCTAATGAAGCTTTTGAAGATAATAGAAAATCTTCTCGTAGTTCTCCGCAAGCCCGACCCGAAGCGATTGATTTACCAAATATACTGGACACACTTTGAAGACGTAAATTAAAATTATCTGTGTTAAGGGCTCAGCAGACCATTAAAAGGCAAAGTGTTAACCAATATAAGATGATCAAAAAAAATATGCTAAAATGGAAAGTATTGTAAAATATCTACGAGAACGATCTGCTATAACTATTATCTATATCTATGATCTGGATAACATACCCTTCTAAAGATGTTATTACGGTTTGTAAGAAAGTAGAAATAGTAATTAAAAATTTCCTTTATAGTGGGTACATTAACTCGAAACATAATATATTATTTTTGGGGCAATGATGAATTGCGTTGGACTTTGTAAATAATATGTATATTGTATTTACATTAAAGTTTTTATTTCTTCGGCTATGTGACAATAAAAAGACTAAAGAGTTTTTATATAACATAGCTTGTTTTAATTTGAAGTGGTAATTTTTATTAGAAATCGCCGCTTTCGGAACCAGTTCCGGAATTACATCTTCAGTATCGAAAATCAGTTCCGGAATTGTAAATTCTTGGATATTGCATGCCCTAATTCGATTACCAAAAAACGCAATTCAAATGTATAAATACAAGTCTATCAAATAAAAATGTATTATTATTTGATCAAAATATTACAGTCTGGGTCTAACTAACTAGGTCACTGTTAAATCAAATTGTATTTAAGATTATGTACAAGATTTACTATAAACCGGTTTAAAACACTAATTTTGTCAAATAGAAAAATTATTAGTATCACTTAACTTCGCCTACTTAAAAATCAGAGTGTTTTAATAATTAATTATTATATATTATTGCTCATAAAAAAATAATGTCGATAAAAAAAATATCGACCCAGCCACAGCACTCCAAAACGCCATCTGTGTAGTAGTGTGCGTATAGGTGTGAGATAACGGCAACGCCCACCCCCACGCTTGGTTTGTATGAAATACGTTGAACATGCCGTCTCTAGTAGCGGCGCGCGTGGATTCCGTGCTCTGTGGTCGAAACTGACATTTATACACCTACATATAATGAGACAAGTTAATTAAAAAAACTAACTTGACAATAGGCTATTTGACTACATTAAAAATATACTATAAATTGTGGTCATCCTATCAGACAATGGCGTAAACAAACATATTTCACTATATTTTAAATAATTATGTATATCTTTTGTAGATTACACGAAATAAAATTGAATATTTAAAAAATATATATTTATAACAAAAACATCTTTGATTGGTTGATGACTGGTGACGTCACATGCAAGTAAACAAAATGATACACAGATTATATGTCATGTGGGTGAAATATAATAGAGTATAATATATTGGAGATTATTTAATCTGTGCCTATTTGTTTACTTACGTGTGACGTCACACTTGACATAAGACTGCAAAACAGCGTGTTTAGCGCCATTGTGGAAATTCAAACTTTAACTTTGATTTTTATTAATAATAGAGTAGACATCCCATCAGTGTAGTGTGATTATTATGTAATGGAGTATCATATAAAATGGATTTCAAATTAAAGTCACCCTATTATGCCAATCCCTAGAATTTAACTAAATTATTAAAAAAATAAGGTTTTTTTTATCTTTCAATCTTTCTTAATCCAGTTTCCATCTACTTTACCCATTAAAAATTACTTTGATCCCCGGTGTGTACCAATGCATATTTAATTAATTGTGGTGTTGTCGAATAAATATATTTATTAGAACATATGTACATTTGTTTGACAAAACCACTATAGTGCCTCAGAGACCACGTCAAGCTGTCGGTCCCGGTTATACTATACCTAGCCTTGCCATAAATTTTGTAACAAAGAAAAAAAAATTCTATTGCAAATATTATTTATTAATTTTACAGTATGATAGTTTAATACATAAATATAAAAAAATATAAAAGGCTTATTCGAAGTGGTCTCCATTGGCTGCAATACAGTCCTTTTAACGTTGAGGCCAGTTATCAATAGAAGCACGTACTCTTTCCATGGGAAAATTCTTCACTGCCAATCGTATGGATTGTTTTAGGGACTCCAAATTATCATGGCGTTTAGGGCAAGCTGACTGTTCTCTAAAACTGAACATGGTGTTGTTAAGGGGCTTAACTATCTTCTCAAGAATGGTATCTTGTGCCGATGTTTTGATACCTTTTTCACAAAAATATGTCGCAGTCACTTCTTCATAGCTAACACCCCACCAAACCATCACTGAAGTCAGATAATGCTCACGTTGCACTCTGTCGACTAATTGGGATGCTTCCTTAGAGCTTTGAGCATAAATACGGTCATTTTATTTGTTAAAATGTTGCTCAATTGTAAAAAAAAATTCATTCCTAAACAATTTTTTTCTGTGACCGCTTTACTAGTTGATTCGATTTTACCACCCATATTCCTTTTTAAATTATCAGTTAAGAAATGACCAGTACGTCTCTTATATGCTGCAAGTCCTAAGTCATCTTTTAAAATACGGGCCATGGTTCTAGTGCTATCTTCATCTCCCGTGATAAAATCTTTTGCTTTTGCATGAACTCTACGTGGACGGCCAGATCTTTTTCTGTCACAAACAGAGAAGGTCTCATTGTACCTATTAATAGCCCGGTACACAAACATTTGACTAATACCAAGTGTATGGAGAGTTTTAAAAATTGCATTTGGCTCCATACCTACTTTGTGTAATGCAATCACAGCGATTCGGTTCTCTTTATCACCCCACTCCATTGTAATATCGCAAAATATTGTACAATAAATTGGCGCCAAAATAAGAAAACACAATGAATAATCGTATAAAAATGACAGATTCCAAATTCAAATGTAATTTATTTTTAATTGTAAAAGTAATTATGGCCAGACTATGTATACATATGTTACGCCGAGGTGGGATTTAAACATCACCCCTAAGGCACCCGTGATGGTACGAACAAACGAACTATAAAACACATATGCTACGATTAAAATTAAAATTCCTGCGTGCGGTAATGTTTGAAAAAATATATACCTACATATATACATATACATGAACTTTGAAAGGTTGTACTTTAAGCTAATATGAGGTTCTTCTGATCAAATTGAACAACTTTTCCTATGGAACCATGAGTCGTAAATGATAAATTCAAATTTAATTATTATTACCCAAATTCATCCTGTATATGGGTAATAATAATTTAAAAACTATACCTAACATTTATAAAAAAAAAGTATAAGTAGGTATGTTATTAATAAATATATAATTTAGCTAAGTAGGTATTTTTTTTTATTCATTTAATCTCAATACTTTATTTGTCAGTCCCAAGTTTAAAGAATTTCTAGGTAATTTAAGTGTTAAGGGTTTAAATTGGTGTAATGCGCGTCCTTATTATTTATTACCCGAGTCACCCACATGCACAAAAACATTCGTGCAAATAAATTCTAAATAATAATAAATACCATCACGGGTGCCTATTTGGCTCCCGAGAACCGTTTTAACGGCCTCAGGGTACCCAGCGGAGGGATTAACCCGTCCTCATTTCGCCGATGGTATTCGGAGGCAACACCTAACAAGTGGCGAGCTTGTTGCGGTGTTTATGATGCAATAGCCTCGTTGTATAAAGCGGTCACCCATCCCAGGTCCAGCCTTGCTGTCAAGCAGATTAACCTTGTTATCAGTTGCGCAGTGGCTTACCCACTAGGCTGGGGCCGCTTTAAATATTAAATTCTAAACAGGTCGAAATATAGGAAAAATATTGTAAATTCGCATATACCGACCTACACTTTACACTTCTGGGTTCGCGTATTTTTGCGGATGTGAGGTGCCCGCATTATAATTAAGACATTCCTTTAAGAAAGGTATTCAATGAATCATTGTAACAAGAATCATCTTGTGAGATAATTTCTCAAAATCAATCAAGATGATAACTTTGAACCGTAATTAAAATATAAAGTTTCGGAATTTTATCATTTTATAATTTGATATTTATTAGTCTTTTGCGTGGGTTAATTATTTTATCACAGCATAGACGCTACGCTATAAGATTTTTTTTCTAAACCTATAAATAGCGTTGTTTATTTAATAAATTGATCTATAGGTATTAAACCATTAAATTTGACCTACATCTTGTTAAAATCTCAGATTTTTTAAGTACAAGTCGATGAAAATAAGTACCTATCTAATATTGATGATGATGAATGTGGGTTCAACGGTTTTGCAGGAGACTACTGCATCAATTTCTTGTCAAGGTGGTAGTCTCCTTTCTTTATGTTATGTAACATGCAGTTGATTTGACGAGAGAATATTAAAGTATAGTCGTAATGCAAATTCGTCCTTATACAGGAGCCGAACTGGTTAGACCATAAAGTTAACAAAAAAGTCTTTAAGACACAAGTTCAAAGCCTGATGGTTATAAAGAGTATATAATAAAAAAAAACTGTTTGTTGTAACTACTAAAGAGTACCCGGATATAATATAATACAATATGTATTGATGCTGGTAGACATAGTACAAGCTTACAGCTTAGTTTTTGACCAGGGCAATATGTGTATAATATAATACAATATGTATTGATGCTGGTAGACATAGTACAAGCTTACAGCTTAGTTTTTGACCAGGGCAATATGTGTATAATATAATACAATATGTATTGATACTGGTAGACATAGTACAAGCTTACAGCTTAGTTTGTGACCAGGGCAATATGTGTATAATATAATACAATATGTATTGATACTGGTAGACATAGTACAAGCTTACAGCTTAGTTTTTGACCAGGGCAATATGTGTATAATATAATACAATATGTATTGATACTGGTAGACATAGTACAAGCTTACAGCTTAGTTTTTGACCAGGGCAATATGTGTATAATATAATACAATATGTATTGATGCTGGTAGACATAGTACAAGCTTACAGCTTAGTTTTTGACCAGGGCAATATGTGTATAATATAATACAATATGTATTGATGCTGGTAGACATAGTACAAGCTTACAGCTTAGTTTTTGACCAGGGCAATATGTGTATAATATAATACAATATGTATTGATACTGGTAGACATAGTAC
Organism: Monopis laevigella; assembly: GCA_947458855.1. Classification (NCBI taxonomy): domain Eukaryota; kingdom Metazoa; phylum Arthropoda; class Insecta; order Lepidoptera; family Tineidae; genus Monopis; species Monopis laevigella. The sequence continues at coordinate 33,568,193 of OX381576.1, read as the reverse complement.
AAGCTTACAGCTTAGTTTGTGACCAGGGCAATATGTGTATAATATAATACAATATGTATTGATACTGGTAGACATAGTACAAGCTTACAGCTTAGTTTTTGACCAGGGCAATATGTGTATAATATAATACAATATGTATTGATACTGGTAGACATAGTACAAGCTTACAGCTTAGTTTTTGACCAGGGCAATATGTGTATAATATAATACAATATGTATTGATACTGGTAGACATAGTACAAGCTTACAGCTTAGTTTTTGACCAGGGCAATATGTGTATAATATAATACAATATGTATTGATACTGGTAGACATAGTACAAGCTTACAGCTTAGTTTTTGACCAGGGCAATATGTGTATAATATAATACAATATGTATTGATACTGGTAGACATAGTACAAGCTTACAGCTTAGTTTTTGACCAGGGCAATATGTGTATAATATAATACAATATGTATTGATACTGGTAGACATAGTACAAGCTTACAGCATAGTTTATGACCAGGGCAATATGTGTATAATATAATACAATATGTATTGATACTGGTAGACATAGTACGAGCTTACAGCTTAGTTTTTGACCAGGGCAATATGTGTATAATATAATACAATATGTATTGATGCTGGTAGACATAGTACAAGCTTACAGCTTAGTTTTTGACCAGGGCAATATGTGTATAATATAATACAATATGTATTGATACTGGTAGACATAGTACAAGCTTACAGCTTAGTTTGTGACCAGGGCAATATGTGTATAATATAATACAATATGTATTGATACTGGTAGACATAGTACAAGCTTACAGCTTAGTTTTTGACTAGGGCAATATGTGTATAATATAATACAATATGTATTGATACTGGTAGACATAGTACAAGCTTACAGCTTAGTTTTTGACCAGGGCAATATGTGTATAATATAATACAATATGTATTGATGCTGGTAGACATAGTACAAGCTTACAGCTTAGTTTTTGACCAGGGCAATATGTGTATAATATAATACAATATGTATTGATACTGGTAGACATAGTACAAGCTTACAGCTTAGTTTTTGACCAGGGCAATATGTGTATAATATAATACAATATGTATTGATACTGGTAGACATAGTACAAGCTTACAGCTTAGTTTTTGACCAGGGCAATATGTGTATAATATAATACAATATGTATTGATACTGGTAGACATAGTACAACTTACAGCTTAGTTTTTGACCAGGGCAATATGTGTATAATATAATACAATATGTATTGATACTGGTAGACATAGTACAAGCTTACAGCTTAGTTTATGACCAGGGCAATATGTGTATAATATAATACAATATGTATTGATACTGGTAGACATAGTACGAGCTTACATCTTAGTTTTTGACCAGGGCAATATGTGTATAATATAATACAATATGTATTGATACTGGTAGACATAGTACAAGCTTACAGCTTAGATTTTGGCCAGGGCAATATGTGTATAATATAATACAATATGTATTGATACTGGTAGACATAGTACAAGCTTACAGCTTAGTTTTTGACCAGGACAATATGTGTATAATGTCCTTCATATTATTAATCGGTTACTGAGTATAAAAGTCGCTATAAGTTGTCACTTATTCTGTGTTGATTCAAAATTTGCATTGGCTACGACGATATGGGACTCCACTGGGTACCCCGAAAACAACCAGATGCGCCCGTTATGATAGTGTTTGTTTCAAATACAAAAAAAAAAATGTAACTTAGACACATGTGATGTGACATAATGTAACATCACAGGTGTCTACGTCCGGCACAGCCTAGGGGGCCTCTGGGTACCAAGCGATAAGTTTTTATTCCCACTTCGTCGTAGCCGATGGAACTCTGAATCTACAGCGAACAAGTGGATAATTCGTCGCGGTATTTGTATAGACTCAATGGGTAGTTATTTATTTATAAACAGTTTTAGAATATGTTATAGTGAGACCAACAGCTTAACGTACTATCCGAGGCAGAACCAGATAAGTTTGACTATACTGGATGTTTTTTGTCGCGGTGATAAAATTTTTATATTGTGTTCTAAGATGACAATGAAATTATTCATACTAAACTCACGAATTAAAGCTTATCACTTGTCCAATTGTGTTTTACTTGTTAGATACGAAGACTTATTATGTATTTGTAGGAGGAATTTTAAACATATAGACGTTTGTTCATATAATAATTTATGTATTTTTTTTATTTAAAAAATGGGTTCTAAAAGTGATACTGGAGGCATCAAAAAAATATTATCATTGTTAAAAAAACACCCAGTAGAGAGACAGTGTTCTTAGCTATCCATGGATTCTTCGTGATTCCGGTTCCATCACGTAGTTGGGAGGCAGGGGAATGAACTGCAGTGTTCCCGGACTTTAGATCGCGAAGTAGGGTTAAAGACTTTTCACTATGTTCACTACCCTCTATAAACAACTCGGCATCCATGTATAAAAATAAATACCATCACGGCTGCCTATTTGGCTCCCGAGAACCGTTTAAACGGCCTCAGGGTCCCAGCGGAGGGATTAACCCGTCCTCATTTCGCCGATAGTATTCGAAGGCAACACCTAACAAGTGACGAGCTTATTGCGGTGTTTATAATGAAATAGCCTCGTTGTATAAAGCGGTCACCCATCCCAGGTCCGGCCATGTTGTCATCTGCTTAACCTTATTATCAGTTGCGCAGGTACTTAACCACTATATATACACCTCCATGTATACATATAGATTTTTTTTTAATAGCTCACAGAAGCCCTAAATGAAGTACTTGACAGAATCCAGCCACTTTACCGCGAGAAGAACTTCAAGTTGTCCTGTGAAAAAATGTCGGAAGCTCACTTGGCTTTCGAACGTAATGATCTAGCCCAAGCCCTGGCTCTATGTAACCAAGTAGTGATCACTGTGCCTTCCCCATGTAAGTATAGTTCAAATATTTAAAGCTTGGTCTCTAATTCTACTATTATTCCCATTAGTTCAACGGCTGAACGAACCAGCTGAACTAGTTAAAAAAATATTTTAATAACGTTGTGATAGTGTGTTTGGTTACCAACCTAACCAAACACACTATCACAACGTTAAATTAAGCGATTGTTCTTCATTAGCTTGATACTTGATTTAGCAGTTAAATACAAAGTGAAATTGCAACTTGTGTCAATAAATAAAATATATATTAATAATAATATAACCAACTAGTCTAAGACTAGGTTAGCTGATTCCGTTGTCCTGTCAATAGTTTCATTTAGGTATATAACAAAGCCGTCTTATTGTGTAGTGTCAATTTCTATATTAAGTTGGCTACCTATATCTTAGATTTTGTATCCAAACTAAAGTAATTCCGAAAGAAATATATAACAAGAAAAAATATGGAAACTTCTATTCCATATTTTTTCTTCTGTTATATATATATCTTATTTTTGTATTTGAAAAAAAAAGAGATATTGTAATGTGTGTAGACGAAAAAAAAAAATTTAAAAATAACGGACTTTCTTAATTACTTATATGAAATTTTGGTAAAACGAAACTAGTTTAAAATACTCGTATTTAGTTTAGTATTGCATTTTTTTTAAAACATGTTTAAAATATAAATGAGTTGTTTTTTACGCCAAATAACAGATACAGTAATGTAAATTACACACAAAATTACCTTTGGCACATATCGCAATATGTTTATATTATGCGGAACGGAAAAACGACCGAGACTAGGAAGGAACAGATTCTATAATATATATTACTAAAATAATATATTTTTTAAAGACAAAAATATTAAAAAAAAACTTTCACACCATAATTTTGTTATTGTTAATTTTTATGGTGTTCCTTTCAATTTGGACATTAGAATCTCAAAAGATATCCGATCCTAATCGGGTCATTATTACACATAGATTATCGAATAAACGAATCACGTTTGGGGAATAATTCTTTTAATAATCTGTGAATTTGTTTCAATTATGTTTTTATTAAGGGTAAATTGCAAATTTAAGGTACAAAGAAGTCTTCAATTTATAAGGTGCATTACATATATACCGCGTATTACATATATTATGACACTCACAACTTCGTCTGCATAGCTTTAACCGTATACGCAACGCACGCAATGGAAGCTCTAAAAAGGAATACATTTTCCCTGTTTTTGCAACATTTTCATTAATGCTCTGCTCCTCGTTCCCATTGGTCGTAGCGTGATGTTATGTAGCCTATAGCCTTCCTAGATAAATGGGCTATCCAACACTAAAATATTTTTTCAATTAGTACCTGAGATCAGACAATTATTTTTGTATAGATATACATGGTGACTTTGAAAGATTGTACTTTGGGCCAATATGAGGTTATACAGATGAAATCATATAACTTTTCCCATGGAACTATGTGTCGTAAATGAAAAAAACTATTGCCTTCTCCGCACTTAGTAATGTTAAAATAACCAATTTGTATGGGGAAGCCAACACTTTTTTTCATTTGCGACACATGGTTCCACGGGGAAAATTATCTATTTGATCAGAAGAGCTCCATATTAGCCCAAAGAACATCCTTTCAATTTCAGCCTGTATATAATAGCATAGTTGAAGACTGTCGAATATTTATCTTTTACCCTGTAGATCTAACCAAATCGGTATATTTTAAAATGTACCAAATATGGCTGCTATATACTGATATTTAATAAGCCGCTAACAATTTTCAGAAATTGAATGTTTACATAGTAAGTACTTTGCTATATTTATGAATATCCGAGAAATGGGTACTGGAGCAAATACGTTTCCTTTAGAGAACGTGCAACTATTGCAAACAATTACGTTTCGTTCCTAGAAAACATAAATAACTTCCTACCCAGAAATGTTTATGCAATTAATAAAATATGAACTCATTATGATAGTTTCTTTGTATATTTTGGCAAACTAATCCTAATAATAACTATTTATTTTATAGCTGTAACTGAATTTACTAAAAAAGACGTGTTGTTTAAGTTGAAAAGTGAAGTTGAAAACTTTTAACTTCACTTTAATATAGAATAATTAGTAGCAAAGCAAAGCGCATTTGTGTATAAGTAGATAACAAGTAATGACAAACTTCGTGAGGGGTGACTGGAACATGGTTGGCTCAGTGGTTGCCGCAATGAAACTATGTATAATCATAATAAATTAATTATCTGCTCAAAATATGGTATATAAGATCTTATAAAGTTTGTAGTATTTAACGACGGGTATTTTCATTATCATATCCATTTTCACTGACTGCTTAATATGTATTAGTGATGCCCAATCATGGTCTTGCGATCTTCGTCTTGGTTTTACTTATTTTCAAGACCAAGACCAGCAATATGTTAGTAATACCAAGACTAATACACGGTTTTGCTCCGATTTACTTGAATTTCCTGCCTACATGAAACTTCACTTCTTGAAATTGGCTGAAAATTCATGTAGAGTCACACCATGGTTCCATGGAAAAAGTTGTTCGGTTTGATCAGCAGAACACCATATTAACCCAAAGTACATCTATTCAAAGTCACCCTGTATATTAATTATTTAACTAAACGTACCAACCCTATATAATATTTATTTTGTATTCAGCTGACGATTTTATGGATAACAAAGTGTCTTTGGCCCTCGCACTTTGGTTTCGTTCAGAAGTACTAATGAAAATGAAGAGGTACGATCTGGCCCTTCGGGACCTGAAGTTATCATTAAAGAAGGGACTCTCGGTGAAGATTAGGGCCCAATACTATCGGAGACTGGGAGATGCTTACAAAGGTACTATTTTATTATAATTACATAAATTTTATCCTAATTGTAACCATAGATTAAACCTTTTTTAACTAAAAAATAATACTTATTAAAAAAAAAAGATATCTGACGCTTTACCATGGGGTTGCGCATTGTAGCAATATAACGTATGTATATACGTATACGTGAGCAAACAACCAATAGGATCGCTTTATTCAACCCTGTTACCAAAAATAAAGCGGCCCTATTGGTTGTTGCTCGTTTATACGTATACAAATACGTTATGTTGCTACAATGCGCAAACCCGTGGTAGAGCCTCAGAAAAAAAACCTTTTTTAATATTAAAATACAAAAATATTTATTACCCATAACAGAAAGATTTTAATGTAAACATCGACTAACAGCCAAGTTGTAATATTGGAAGTAAGTTTGTATGGACGTTAAGTAATATTGGAAGTACGTTTGTATGGGCGTTAAGTAATATTGGAAGTACGTTTGTATGGGCGTTAAGTAATATTGGAAGTACGTTTGTATGGGCGATAGATCCCTTAATAAAACTAATTTACGATATCACACATTTGACTACCACGGTGGCTAGATGATTGAATGTTGAATTCGAAGGTAGTAGGTTCGATCACCGCTTTAAGCAAAAACAAAATTAGTATGTATTTCTTTACAGTTTGCGTGTGGATGTGTGTAAAATAATATGTATTAGTGTCGTTGTTTCTGGTACACTTAGTGCAAGCATAGTGCTTAGTTCTTGACAGTGTGTAAAAAATACTAAATATATATTATAATAGTTGTTCACCAGAAAATCTATTATGATACTAATATTTTTTTATCACAATAAAAGTATAGAAACCTTATATTGCCTTAAAGTTTATGGCAATTAAAATGTATATTATAATAGTTGTTCACCAGAAAATCTATTATGACACTAATAATTATTTATCAAAATAAAAGTATAGAAACCTTATATTGCCTTAAAGTTTATGGCAAGTAAAATGATAAAAAAACCTCTAACAATCGAATAAAATTATATTGTTTTTAAATATATTTTACGAGGTACTGGACACTTTTTATCAATATTGAAAATTTCTTTGTTTATCTTTACTTAATTCTATTTAGGTTTAGGTACACAGTTTAGGTTTAGGTAGTCCTAGCATTGTTATTTTTTTTTAGTTTTTCCTAATCAAAGTTTTATACGATAGGTAATTGTTTTCAATTCATAAGCTTTTACTATGGGTAAATGAATTCTCCGTTACGCTCGTGGGTTTTGCATATCGTGCATATAAATAGCGACGAATCAGTTCACATTCAATAAAAAATGTATGAATTTTGATATTTTACAGCGTGAAAAACGCTGAAAAATATTAGCTTGCCGACTGAAAACTGAAAATCCATTATTTTTAATTCTTCGTCGAAAAAGTAGAGGGCGCTTTCGTCCTGACACCACTCGCACGTTCGCACATCAATGTGCAAAGAGCCAGACTAAGTCTGCATAACAACTAAGATTGATCAGCAGACAGCAGTAGGAATTGCGCCGCACAACGTTAATCTAAACTTTAACCAAAATGGCGTAATTGTCTGTCAATTTTCAATGTTACCAGATTTGCATTTACGTCAGAATTGCATTAAGTCGATTAAAGTTTAGCTTAGCGTTGAGCGCGTAGTCACCCCGCAGCTCAGCTTTGTACTTGCAAACTGATCTACAATTTTATTGATAAAAAATAATAATATATACAAATAGAAGTCTGTCTGTTGGTCTATTGCCTCTAAGTTTTAATATCCATATATTTTCATATGTTTCGTTTTAGTTTACAGGGATTTTATTTCGCTTAAATTAAATGGACTTCCGGGGTAAATTAGATATTTAAAGTTGAATACTTTAATTGACGGAAACACAAGACGCCTCGTTTTTTTCTAGTCACAAGAATACTAGGCGTAAACCATATCGGGTTGTTGTTTGTTTGCTACTTCAGTAACGGCACACATAGAAACACCATGGGGGTTAGTGTTTGTTAAACAACACTGAAATAGGCCTAATAACTGTAAAACTAGAAATAATAATAAGTTCAAAGCTGCACATACAACCCAAACAATATATAATAAAAAAAAAGTTTTTCTGATTTCTTGTTAGATTTTTTTTTGTTACAATTTTCTTAAATTATCTTTAATATAATCGTACTCGTATCGTAATAGATTTAAGCTCGCTACTTTTTTTAAAGCATTTTTCTTTCCATGTAAAGAAGATTGTTAAGAATACGAAATGTGACAAATTAAGCTATTATTATTCTATTATGAAGCGATCATGACTCCATTGAACTAAACTTAATTTAAGAGAATCACGACCTTGCTCCCATGATCAGATTGTTCGCAGTATTGTTCCATGGTGGAACTAGTGCGAATATTTTTTCACACTAGTTCCATTTCTTTACTGTAATGATACTAATAGAACTACTGCGAATAATAAAATATTGATTCGCACTAGTTCCATGATGGTACTATTGAGTTTTTTTGCACTAGTTTAATTTCTGTCCTACTAATGGCACTACAGCGATTAATATAATTAAATTTGCAGTTGCATTGAAAATTATTAGATAAAATATGGATTAGTGTCGATGTGTACCTTATTACTGGTGTAATCGTCCACAAAAAAAAATAACCTAAACTTTTCTACGCATTACAGAACTGTATTTTCTAGTATCCTCAAGAGGGATTGTAAAAAAGTTTTAATAGAACTATAACCCATATTTTTTAGGAACAGGTAATATGAACGGAGCAAAAGTTTCGTACGAGTTATCCTGCAGACTGTACGGGAAGAATGAGGAGGTAAAAGCTGCCATCCAGAATGAGATAGAGAACCTTAAAGACATAGTGCCAAAGCCTGAATCTGAAAAATCAGGTAAGTTTGTTGGCTCATAAATGGTTTATCACCGTTGGTTAAAAAATATTATATTAGTTACAGTATTTGTATTGTTCATGATTTTTTCTACTTAACTATTGAACCAATTTAACTGAAATTTTCTGAAGTTATACATATATGATCTCTGGATGCCAAGATAATAATATTATTATCTTGAAATCTATATCTATATCATAGTATAAAACAAAATTGCTTTCGGCGTTTGTCTGTTTGTTTGTATGTACGCTAAGATCTTTTCGGTTTTCAACATTATTTAGGTAATTACGGAATGTTTTATATACAAGGACTTTGAAAATATGTACTTTGGGCTAATATGAGATTCTGCTGATCAAATTTTTTCCATAGAACAATGTGTCTCAATACTCGCGAAAGAAAAATAAATGCCTTCTCCATACAAACTAGTAATGTTAAAATTACCAATTTGTATGGGGAAGAAAACTTTCATTTGCGACACATGGTTCCATGGAAAAAGTTGTTCGATTTTATCAGTAGAACCTCATATTAGCACAAAGTACATCTTTTCAAATTCAACTAGTATTTAATACATATTACTGAGGTGCGATTTGATATCATTAGTGAGAAAAATATCACCGATGACTAGGATATGACCATTTGTCAAATGTCATATTTTTGAAAGTCAAATGCGCGGTATCATCTTTCGCATTAATTGTCATATAAAAGAGCTACTTGCGTTTCGTTAAACGATGAAAATATTAGTTGCTCTTCTTAACAAACAAACAGCTGTCATCGGTGACTATATTTACTAGTGGTAGATATAACATATAGTCACCCGATGAGATTCAAAAATACATACTTTAGTAATCGTTGACTTTAAGTGATATTTAGCCATACACTGATATTCAAAAATTGCATCCCTATAGAACATATAGTATACTCAAAACACTTTTTTTAGTAGTCTGGATTTCTATTGATCTTCCTCAGTTTTTGAGTTGGTAAATTAGAGATAACGTTGTCTTCGTCTTGTTCGATCTCAAATCCTTTGCTATACTCTGGATTGTGGTATAAACAACTCGATTCGCTGGGAATTGGCTGGGAATGCTAATACCGCTGTGGTACAAGATACTGCTTTATTCCCTAGATGTTATAATCTACTTTAGCTTATTCAATGTTATATAATATTTTTGAGATAGTAACTTATTTTATTTTAATATTATCTTGGCATTTTTTTTTACGATGTACGAGTAAACTTTATTAACTGTTCGTACCCATAACGATATTAAAAATGTAAGAATAAGTAGGTCTGTGTAAGAGAGGTTAACTTCTAAAGTAATGAACCAAAGTCGATCAAATTGCGTAGAAAGTAAAATTTTATGAATATCAGCACACGTAGCATGGCCAAGAAAGTGTGATAAAATTGTTTAGGTACGTCAAAATTAAATAAAAATGTATTGAAAAGAATTGAATTTTCGTTGTCAAAAGTATTTTATCATAGTTATGTTTTATATATACGTGGTGGCCTAGTTGGTTAGACCTTGGACTTAGGTCACTGGTTCGAATCCCGGTGTGTACCAAATGAGTTTTTAATTAAAAAAATTATGTACATTTGTTTGACAACACCACTATAGTGCCCCGGAGAGCACGTTTAGCTGTCGGTCCCGGTTTCACTATACCAACTTGTGAAACTGTTTATAAATGGGTTATTGAGTCTATTCAAAACATCGCAATGAGCTAGCCACTTGTTCAATGTAGACTCATACCATCGGCTACGACGATTAAAACCCCTCCGCTGGGAACCCTGGGGCCGTCTAGGCGGTCTCGGGCGCCGTAAGGCACCCGTGATGATACATATGTTTAATCACTTGCTGGCAGCAAGTAATAACATAACTGGGGGCATGTTCTACAAAATGAATTGGATATCAACTGCTCAAGCTTCAAGTTAAAATTTGCCATATTTTCCATACAAAATGTATCAAATTTTAACTTTCATACCACGTTGATACGCAATTGATTCAGTGCCCCTAGTGTGAGTTTTCTAACTATTACTTTGTGTTTGAGTTAACTAAAATTTGTATGGGAAATGGTTCAGCGCTCCAAGCGGAAATTTTGAGAACTAGAAATGCGGTCGAGTGATTGGTCAAAATGTTAACGCGGTAGTATAGTTAACGCGAAAGTAAACGTTAAAAATTTTGAGAACTAGAAATGCGGTCGTGTGATTGGTCAAAATGTTAACGTGGTAGTATAGTTAACGCGAAAGTAAACGTTAAAAAAACTCACACTAGGCCTACAGTAGAATAAGGCCCCAGTGTAATAATAATAATATAATGTATAGCTATAAATTAAGTGCTAAGGTTGCCCCCTATACACATAGTAGTTAGGATATTTAATAAAAGCATATATATTTATATTACTCCGAGGGCTAAGGTAATATTTTGGGTATAAACTGAACCTTTAAAAAGTTTAGTTAGAAATCAAGAAAAGTAAAAAGGTGATAAGCAAATGCCATTTTACTTTTAGTTACTGTTATCATATGGGAAGTAGTGCTTAATAGATAATTTATTATATGAAATTACATAATATCAAGTATTTTAAATATTTTAAAATTACCTATATATAACCTAATAAGAAAAACCATTGTAGTAAAATTATATTGTTTATATTTATTATTATCATCGTATGTGCCCTGCGTTTATTACGAGCATATAAAAGCAAATAAAACAGGTGAGATAAAAGATGCCTATTACAAATTGTGGAAGTGAGAAACAAAAAAAATCTCGCGCGGAATTCTTGAAAAAAATACAGTTTTGTCTTGCTATAACTAACGCTAGACCATGTACTAGATCTAAATTGGTAATCTTCGGTAAATTGTCACAAAAAATAAACAAACAATTTAAGAATAACGATATAAGATTAGCGTTTAAAACGAATAACAAGGTATATAATATATGCAATCAAAAAGAAAACATCTTTTTGATTGCATATATTATATACCTTGTAATTCGTTTTAAACGCTAATCTTATATCGTTATTCTTAAATTGTTTGTTTATTTTTTGTGATATAAAGAGTAATTCCGGTGTATATAAAATGTCATGTTCTGATTGCAGTAGTATATATATATTGGACAAACTGGTCGCTCCTTCAACACTAGATTTAAAGAACACATCGCAGCAATAAAGGTCATATGCTGAGCTTTTATAAAAAAAAAGAACAATAAACCAGATAAATCCCATTTCGCACAACATATTTTCGATACAGACCACCAATTTGATATAAATAAATTCGAAATTCTACATTCCAATCAAAAGAAAGCTCTCCAATTCTAAATTTATTTAAACCCACACCCATGAACCATACCAACCAGTCCTGAAGATGCTAAGAGGCGAAACACGTGTCGAAGACTACAGTGTTCGTTTGTTGGTGATATTTCTTTGTGTTGTTACATGTAACATATAATTTAATACACCAACATTATAAGCGGAAGATGATGCATAATCATTTCCAATTTTAATCATTATAAAATGACTTCCGCAAAAATAACGCCTGATTCAATTAAATATATATATAACTTATAAAAAACATTGCTTTTTAATATGCTTTAAAGAATAAAGAAAAATGCTTAAAACAATTTCTATTGTTTACAATATTTAATTTATTTTAAATCATCATCATTGATTTATTTCAATAGTAGTAGATATCAGCAGTTGTTTAACTATTAACTGTGATGGTCAAAAACTCAAATCGCCGCCGCTTCCTAACTAAGTTTAATTGTTTCAGAAAAAGTAAATAAAATCAAGATAACAGCTGGAGCCAAAGAAAACATGCCGGCTTTATCTAAACTTGTTAAAATCGTAGAAAAAGAAGATTTTGTAAGTACCTACCTATATATTGTTAAACCACTTAGTATAGTGCTTTTTCGAAAAAAAATCAGAGTTAAAGCCATTGCACAAGAAACAACTTATACATAAGTAGAGTCAGGACCAATCTTAGAAAAAGATTATTTTTCTAAGGACCCTTAGAATATTTTTCTAAGGTTGATCCTGACTCAAGTCCCGTTGCTGAAGCTGAAACCAAATTTGTCTTGTGTTTGACACTATAGTGCCTCGGAGAGCACGTTAAGCTGTCGGTCCCGGTTTCACTATACCAACTTGTGAAACTGTTTATAGATGGGTTATTGAGTCTATTCAAAACATCGTGACGAGCTAGCCACTTGTTCGGTGTAGACTCATACCATCGGCTACGACGAGGTGGGATTAAAAACCTATACCCTGGGGCCGTCTAGGCGGTCTCGGGCGCCGTAAGACACCCGTGATGATATGCATATGCAAGTTATATTATAAAGCACATACGTTATCAAAATAATACATATAAAATTTATTTTTTATTGTATATACCTAATTATTAATATTGTTATTATGGTATATAAACATATATCAGTTTTTTATTTTATTTTTTATATTTTGTTGTTTCCTTATTAATAATCTGTTGGTATTCACTTTTTTATTAAACTGGTTATATACTAACACTTTACTTTGTATTTTCTACAGACTGTGGGTATTTACGAATACTTTTTGTTGTTGTTCATTTTGTGTTCATTTTCGGTTGAATTGTGCTATTTATTTATTATCTTATTTCATATTAAGTTGTTCTAATATCGAAACTGTAATATATACCTAAATATTAAATTGTTAATTCGTAGGCCGTTTACTTGAAACTAGAAAGAGACTAGTCACCACAACACAGGGAATCCTAGTGTGGTGACTAGGGTTCTATATCAACAAAACTAATACTTATATAACTATGTATATTTTAACACGAAATTTTTGTCATGTTTTTCTGAAACTTCGAATAAACTTTTTAATTAAAAAAAAAAAAAAAAAGTAAGATCTATCTGTCAGTTTATATACTTATACCTCGAGAACAACTTATCCAATTTTCGTGTTTTTTATTATTATTATTTATTATTAAAGAGAAAATATCAACTATCGCTGATGTGGTCTAGTATTAACGCCGATTTCGTTTTATCCGGAGGTCGTGCGTTCCATTTTATTCATGGCAAATAATTTTAGTAGGTACGAACTTATCTCTAAAACATCGATATCAATATATTATTTTTCATAGTTTAGGTGGGAGAAATGGCTCTACAACTTCACAATGCCAAGCGTCCGGATCGTTACCTTATTATATATATTTTATAAACACCCAGATCATGACAAACTGTACAGAAAAAGCACTTATAATTTTGCCATGGGTGGGAATCTAATCCACGACCTCCGGATACAATGCTAAATACGCAACCTCTGGTGTACGAAGGAACCATTAATAAAATATTCATAGTTAGTCCCTGTATCACCACGGCCTCCGTAGTCTAGTGATTTCGTTGTTTTCTCAGGTCTTAGGGTTCAATTCCCACTTTAACAATTACATTATACGTTTTTCTGTCAGTTTATCATAGTCAAATATCTGGGTCTATTAACATAAAATGTATTTTCTTAAATACATATTACTTTTTTAAATTTATAATACACATAGTACAAGCCTGAGCTTAATTTGTGACCACGACAATATGGGTGAATTTCCAATATATTATTATTATTATAAGGATAATAATTTTTACAATAATATTCTTAAAATCGACCGAATAGTCAGTATGGTAGCACCATACTGACTATTCGGTCGATTTTATGAATATTATTGTAAACTAGGCGTAGTAAAAATAATTCATAAAATCGACCGAATAGTCAGTATGGTTTGGTGCTTACAGGCGTAGTAAAAAAATAGAGTCTGCCTTTTGAAGAGCGATAAGTAATAGAAACAATTTGTTGTTGATAAGCATTATGATTAATGCGACTTTTAATACAAAGATGCAAACATTTCTACTAACATTAATCTAATTAGGTTTATCATTGCGCTTAAAGACAAAGCTTAGTCTTTTTGCCTTATCAGTTCGCAGAAAACCACTAAGTATTAGAGGATCGATTGAACTAAATAAAATAGCAAAAGATATCTTTGTCAAAAGCTATTCTGTGAAACTGTATTATGTCATCATTGTTTATTAACATTATTATTTCAATGTTGTAAACTAATTAGTGAATCCTACTCGTAGTTAGATAAGTTGGTAAGACCGAAGCGTGATTCCTATATTATACCGTTGAATTAACGATTTATTTCCATTCATTTAGGTGGGAAAAAGACCCACCAATCGCCTCGTTACTACCGCCACATAAGTGACCTAGTCATGTTTCGGTTTTAGTCTGTCAGTTCACCGGTTTTCAGAAGACTATTGTATCGATTTCTTATCGAGCTGGTAGTCTCCTTTTAGGATGCGGCTACGAAACTGGTGGTTGAATTAACGATAAGGCAGTGGGAATATTTAAATATACTCATAATGCAGTTCGTCTCTGTCGCCACCCATTTCGTAACCACATCATTTAGCCGACATAGTGAGCGATCATTGTTGTTTAACAACAATTATTGATCGATCCCATTCATGGACTTTGTAGGTCTGCTCACCATCAGGTAGGTACAAACGGGGTATTTAATATTTTTTGTCTTTAAAGCATAATGTTTTTTGGTCATTTTTCTTTTCGTTATCGGAGGCCGCTCTACCATGAGTTTGGATATCGTCGTAACGTTTTGATATCGTTAACACGTGAGAAACGATTGGTAACGATTGGTCGACCAATAGGTCACACACTTTATTTTTGAAAACAGAACAAATAAACCTTTCTATTGGTAGACTTAACGTTTCTAACGTATTAACGCTACGCTAATATCATATGGAAAAACTCATGGTAGTGTCACAGTTTAATTCGCGTACGTTATTTACGACTTTGAAGATTACAAGCGGGTTTATCGTAAGCTCTAGGAAAAAAAATATAGACATACCGTGCTACAATAAAAAAATATAGACATACCGTGCTACAATAAAAATATAGACATACCGTGCTACAATAAAAATATAGACATACCGTGCTATAATAAAAAAATATTTACACATAATGCTGCCTGTATTTTTTTATATAAAGGACCCAACAGTTTGTTGTTAACTATAAACATAGCAACCTGAATTAATCCTTATGTGTAAAAAATAGTTTTTAACTTTATTTTGTACATACCAATATAACAAATACTTTCTGATGAGGTTGCTTATATCTGCACTTTACTGTCTAAATTCTGTCTAAACGTCCAAAATTTAACATATTAACGTCTAAAATAATTCAATTTATGAAATTTATTATAATTTCAGGGTCGTTTTGCAGTAGCAGATACTAATATAAAAACAGGCGATGTTTTGCTGAAAGAAAGCCCTTACGCAGCCTGTTTGGTGCAAGAATTTTATGGCACGCATTGCCTAAATTGTTTTAAGAGGTATATACATTTTTATAAAAATGGTGGTGCATTTATAGACACGCACTACAAGTATTATTTTATACATTCTTATAGTACTAACTCTATAAGAATGTTACATATTTATATCGTTTGTGGTGCGAATAGACGAACTATACCAAGCTGTACTTATATATGCAGACCGATAAAATTCAAAAAAGGAATGGACGTGTAGTTGCGCCTTAGGTGATTTTTGGTGTTGTATCCAGAGGTCGTGGGTTCGATTCCCACCAAATGCAAAAATATATTCGTACCTACGTATTTTTCATGGTCTGGGTGTTTAACATAAATAAATAAATAGAGAAAAAAAAAACAAAAATCATTTATTTGCCATAAAAAAACACGTATAATTAGGTAGTCTAGAAAATAAGTTCCAGTGTTTAGCTGTAGTCCAGCATGCAAATGTTAATAAACTGGTGGATTTATTTATGTTTGTTTAAATAAATAGTTAGGTTTGTTAGATATTTTAAATATATAGTAACTGATAAACATTAAAAAACATTTTGAAATGAAGTCAATAGCAGGTATTATTATACATCTAGATTTAATCCAAACAAACAATTGACAATACGGCCTAATTAACAAATTACAAAAAATATAATGAAAACAAAATTTACAACTTAAGTAGGTCAACAAATATTAGTATATTTTTTAAAACTACGTACCTATATATATATTTTTTAAATTTATGTATAATTATTTGAGGTTTAGTATTTTTTTTTAAATGAAGATATAACTACTTTTAAAAATACAAGGCGAAGTTTAAGTAAGTATATGTAAGGTAACATATATTTCAATGTACTTTACAGACTGGAAGCCCCTATTAGTTGCCCAAAGTGTTCTGGAGTAGCATTCTGCGATATCGACTGCCAAGAATATGCACTTAATACCTATCATCGCTATGAGTGCTCATTTACCAGCCTGCTACTAGGTAAGATAATCTTAATGTTAAAAGGCAGTAACTATCATCAACTGTTTGATTCATCTGAAACGCTTTAGTAAGTAGAACTGAATCGTTTATAAGATTAAGTATTAGGTAAACAAAGATATTTGATATCTAAGTTCTTAGAGGTATTTTCATTTAATAGACAAAGAAAATTCCTTTGTTGTTTAAGTGGAATGTTAAATAAACGTTGATATAAGTACTTATATGAAAATATGGGCTAAGACTTAATTTCTCAGTATATTAATGTAAATATTTATTTGGGTAAAAGACAATATATTAATATTCAAGATTTTATTTATGTCTTTATATAAAGGCTTGAATAAATTACGTGTTAGTTTATTACATTATATTATATATATTATAGAGCTACGCTTGAGATCACTACAAGTTCACTTATTCTACCAAATTAGTAAATATTTTCACAATAATATCCTATATTATCAATCGCCTCCGTAGTCTAATGGTTGCGCCTTTGGCGTTGTATCCGGAGGTCGTTGGTTCGATTCCCACCAATGGAAAAACATATTACTATGTTTTATTCTGTTCAGTTTATCATGGTCTGGATTTTTATTGCTTTATTTTATAACTTTATTAGATAAGAAGAGTACAAAAGCGAACTAAATGCCGCTAGGTATAATATATATATATATATATTTATACTCTCGTTAATTCGAAACTCGAGGGACTATTAAAATATTACGAACTATCGAGTGTTCGAAATATCAAATAGTTCGAGGATTTCTATAAATGGTTTTATTTTTATTTGTGCGGAAGTTTATGTCAAATTAATCATAACAAAAACAAAGGCTCGTGTATGATGATGAAGTTTGAACTTGTCTTAAAATGTACATACAATCTTTCGGAAGTGTGTGTCACTATTTCGCTGCAACTTTGATATGTCGAGTGTTTGACGCCGATGAGTTAAAATTAATGCATCGTTTTTTTACTTAGTAATGATTTTTTCCTTCGAATTAACAAGCGCATAAAAATGCATCTAATGACCAGAGCAATATGTGTAAATTATACTAATATTATTATTATTAAACTATGAAAAATATACACACGTCTACAGTCTTAGGGCTTATTTAAGGAAAAACACATATAGGTATATGAATAAAGCGGCCCCAGCCTAGTGGTTAAGTCACTACGCAACTGATAACAAGGTTAAGCAGATGACAACAAGGCCGGCCTGGGATGGGTGACCGCTTTATACAACGAGGCTATTTCATCATAAACACCGCAACAAGCTCGCCACTTGTTAGGTGTTGCCTCCGAATACCATCGGCGAAATGAGGATGGGTTAATCCCTCAGCTGGGACCCTGAGGCCGTTTAAATGGTTCTCGGGAGCCAAATTGGCACCCGTGATGGTATTTTTTTTATTTTATTACATCTACTTTATTTTCAGGTTCAGGTATGTCCGTACTAAGTCATGTAGGACTCAGAATGGTCACCCAGATTAAGCTCGATGATTGTAAAACTATTTATGCCGAATGCCTCACCACAGACCTCAAAGGCATTAACACTGCAATCTTAAACAACATCGAAGGAAACATTAAGAACACCAAAAGGCGCAGTCGCAAAGATAGACTAAATAGAAACAAAAGAGACGAGAATGGCCAAATTATTTTGAATGCTAATGATGCTAAAACGGCCGAAATAGAAAAATTGTCTAACGAGGAAAATGTGGATGATAAAACTGGAGCACTACGCATTTATGGATTATGCACACATTCTGAAAACAGGACATCTGAAGATTTTCTCAAAAGATACATAATGAGCATGTTTTTAAGAGAGTGCTTAAAGAAAAGTGATTATTTTTCCGATAAGGAATCTTTAATAAAAGGTATGTAGGCGAATTAATAAAGAAAACAAACTGTACACTTGTTCGGCGTAGACTCAGAATACCATCGGCAATCTTTTTTAATAATTTCCTATATAATCCGTTTTTGGTTACATATATATCAATTCATTATTTTTTATATATGTTTTTATATTATTGACACAAATTTGGACAAATTATTTGTCGAAGTTTCTAACTTCCGAAAATTTAATCGATTTTCTATCTTTAGTTTATATTATAATACGTGATTATTTTTCTTTAATTTAAAGTATTCATATATTTATATATTAAAAAATATATAACGATTTATAGTTAAAATATTGCTTTATATTTTCACTGTCAAAATAAAATTTTACTGGCAAGAAAGAAACAAAGCACCGTTTTAATATATATTTTTTAGAAAATAGGCGATATATATTTTTTAATTACAGATGAGTCAGTTGTCTTAGAACTGCTGTTGCGTAATCTACAACTTCTTCAATTTAATGCCCACGAAATTTATGAGACTCTCAGAGGATCCCATCGTTTTAGCGGGTCGAAGCCTAACTACATTGCGGTTGGGATTTATCCTACTGGCGCTCTATTTAATCACGAATGCTATCCTGCGGTTGCAAGGTAAATATTGTGGATATACATATCTTGGGTAAATAGTTATTTAGGTAGCTCTATAGTATAGTAATTCCTGGCAAACCACATAAACATTGAAACATTGCACGTATCTGCGCAAATGTATTTAAATTTGTACCATATGCGTGAATACCCATACTACCCTAGACTGTGTTCATGTTTTTTCCGCTATCTATACTTGCAGTTATTAGCAAAAAAATAGGTTATATTATAGACTATTATATTTATATAGACTACCGCAACGAGTTTGCCATTTGTTCGGTATAGATTGAGAAAAACAGAATTTACTCTGGTCAATTTCTGCTGGACGAATTTCCGCAGTCTGGCCTGTTAGTAGATGCAGTAGTGTCTGATGAAAGAATGTACGTTAATACTGGATGTTTTTTGTCACGGTGATAAAAAAAATATATTGTGTTCTATGATGAAAATAATGAAACACGTAAAAAATATGTGTTTTTTCCTTTTAGTTAGGCGACACTAAACTACAAAAACAAAGATAAATAACAAAATGATGAGATCTACAAATCACGTTAACTTTCATACTAAACTCACGAATTAAAGCCTGTCACTTGTCTAATTGTATTTTACTTGTTAGATACGAAGACTTATTATGTATTTGTAGGAGTCATTTTAAGCACGTTTGTTCATATAATAATTTATTTTTCGGACATTTTTTTTTGAAGAAAAAAATACTTACCTACCTTTTTTATTTAAAAAATGGGTTCTGAAAGTGATACTGGAGGCATCAAAAAAATATTATCATTGTTAAAAAAACACCCAGTAAATACAATTAACATACATACGTATCGCGTGCTATCTACTATTCGCCTTAGCATGTAGGTACAGACTACTCGCAGATATACACTTAGATATCTCATAGAATAATTTGTCAATCAGACAATTCCACTTCTAAAAAAAAATCTTCTTTATTTATTTATTCTTTTAATAGCTGATTTTTTAAACTAAAATAACGTACCTTGTTCAGAGGATCAGCATTGCGATCCAGCGTGGTAATGCAGCTAGTGTCCTTGGTACACTGCGCCCATCGTCTAACATTCAAAATTTTTATTATTAATTTGTAGGTATTATATATAGTTTTTTTTTATATAAGTTATTATGTTAAAGGATTTTGTAAATATTTTTTTTTTCTTGAAAATAAAGTTAAATAAATAATGTTTACAAATAGGATTTGACATCCCTGTAGTAAAACTAATTGATCTCGCACTTCTACCAGAGATAGGTCATTGGTACCCAATGACCGATTTCTGGAGAAATATTGAATTTCACAGATATTTCGACGGCAAAGATATCGTGCTTCGAACTACACGTCCTTTGTCAAATGGAGAGGTAATTGCCGAAAATTACGGTCCCCATTTCCTGACTAAGTCCTTGAAGGAAAGACAAAAGGAGTTGGCTTGTCGATATTGGTTTAAGTGTCAATGCATCGCTTGCATCGAAGACTGGTCTGACCTCAAAGCTATGAAATTTAACACTTCGCCTCGTCTAAGGTATTTATTTTATAATGCGATATTTTTCTTCAACTGAAATATTTATGGTTATATTTTAACTACTAGCCAATAAGTTATTTTGATTGTTATTATAATTGTTTAAATTATTCTTTAATTAAAATTAGGGAAAATTTATGACAGCTTTCTAAAAATTATGAATATATATAACTTACAATACATCATCATCAGCCTATCGCAGTCCACTGCTGGACATAGGCCTCTTCCAAGACACGCCACTGATCCTTATCCTCCGCTCTTCGCATCCAGTCTCTGCCAGCCACCCTCCGCAGGTCATCAGTCCATCTACTCGTAGCTGCGGGGCGTCCTACGTTACGTGCGCCAAGACGTGGTCTCCACTCCAATATCCGCCTGCTCCAACGGTTATCCGTCCTGCGGCAAATGTGACCGGCCCACTGCCACTTCAGTTTACTAACTTTCAGAGCTATGTCGGTGACTTTAGTTCTCTTACGAATATCCTCATTCCTAATTTTAACCATAAGAGAAACTCCTAGCATAGCTCTTTCCATAGCTCGCTGAGCGACCTTGAGTTTGTGGACCAGCCTCACTGTAAGTGTCTACGTTTCAGCGCCGTATGTCATCACTGGTAGGACGCACTGATTAAAGACTTTTGTTTTCAAACACTGCGGTATGGCTGAAGTAAGGACATGGCGTAGCTTCCCGAACGCTACCCAGCCCAACTGCACCCTTCTGTCGGCTTCACTCTCGGAGTTGTTCCCACCGGGATTTAGGATTTGGCCCAGGTAGATGTATTCCTGAACCACTTCGAGAGTTACACCGTCCAAAATGACGGGTCTTGGAATGACCTGGTCGTTGAACATGACCTTGGTCTTTTCCAGATTCATTCCGAGACCCACCCGTCGAGAGGCACAGTTTAGACTGACCAACATTTCCTGCATATCCTGCAGCGACTCCGAGAAGAGGACAATATCGTCGGCAAACCGAAGATGTGAGATGCGTTCTCCGTTTATATTTATGCCCAGTCCTTTCTAATCTAACGTCTTGAAAACATCTTCAACTGCATTAGTGAACAGCTTCGGCGATATAACATCGCCCTGTCTCACTCCACGGTGCAGTTGAATAGGCCCTGTTTCGTCGTTTTGTACTCGGACAGTCATAGTAGCAGATCTATATAGGCATCTCAACACCTCGATATACCGCCAATCTACCTGGCATCGCTGCAGGGACTCCATTACAGCCCAGGTTTCGATAGAATCAAAGGCCTTCTCATAATCCACGAACGCGACACACAGGGGCTGATTATACTCTTTGGTTTTCTGTATAATCTGCCTCACCGTGAGTATGTGGTCTACGGTGCCATATCCTCCTCGAAACCCGGCCTGTTCTGGAGGCTGGCAGTCATCAAGTCGTCGAGTGAGTCGGTTAGTGATGACCCTCGAAAACAGCTTATAGACGTGACTCAGAAGCGAGATGGGCCTGTAATTCTTTAAAAGCGTATTGTTGCCTTTTTTGAAAAACAAGACCACCACGCCTCTGTGCCAAGCCTTTGGTGTGGTCCCGCTCTGTATGACGGAGTTAAACAGGTGCTGCAGTCTTTTCAAGATCGCCACACCTCCTGATTTCAGGAGCTCAAATGTAACTCCGTCTTCACCAGGAGCTTTTCCATTTTTAAGCTGTTTGAGGGCCAATTTGATCTCCTCTAAACTGACGTCGGGAAGCTTGTCAGTGTAATGACGCGTAAGTGAGGCTCTGGGATCGTTCCTAGGGTCAGATTTTGCAGCATGTGATTTATAAAGTCGGCTGTAGAAGTCTTCGATCTCGGCGAGGATCTCTACTTTGGAGGTAGCATTTCTTCCATCGTGGGTGGTCAGCTTCGTCATCTGGCTTCTTCCAAGCTTCTGCATGAATACTTTGGAACCCCTGTTCAGCTCGATCGCCTTATCGATGCGACGAGTATTGAACCGACGGAGGTCCTTCCGTATAGACTTGCGTATGAGCTTGGTGAGCGCTTGTTGTTCTGACGAAGTTACCGATGTGTTTTCACGCCTTCTCTTCATGAGATCCAGGGTCTCTGCCGAGAGTTTCGACTTCTTGCCAGAGCACTGTGTTTGGCAAAATCTGACACCTTCCTCTCGAATTGTGTTAACGACAGCATCCAGTTCCCATCAACATCCATTGTGGTTTCCAACGCGTCGAATCTACTTCTCAGCTCTAGCTGGAAGCGGTCTGAATCCACGACGGTTTGGAGCAGGGTAGGTCAGAGCGTAGATTTCACCAGGCGGTGCCTTTCAAGCTTGTAGTTGATATTCAGAGTACCTCGAACAAGTCTGTGGTCACTTCCGGTATTGAACCTATTGACCACCGAGACATCTCTGAATATGTGCCTTTTATCCGCCATAATGAAGTCAATCTCGTTACTGACCTTGTTGTTAGGGCTTTTCCAGGTCCACTTCCTGTTGGGCTTTTTTTCAAAGAACGTATTCATTGTAAAGAGCCCCTCTTTCTCGAGGAAGTTGACCAGCATTTGTCCCCTAACATTCCTGCTTCCGTATCCGTGTGGTCCGACACTCGATTTGATGCCAGTTTGTACTCCCACTTTGGCATTAAAGTCCCCCATGACAACATTATAGTGGGCCCTAGTGGTGTTGTGGAGGGCCTTGGCTATGTCTTCGTACATAGCCTCTACCTCGTCGTCAGAGTGTGCCGAAGTACACTTACCCGTGAGAACTCTGTTGACTAGGAACTCGACGCCGCCTCGGGATGGGTGGTCTCCCTCCCGGAAGTAGAGTTGATGGCCCGATTGCAGAGTTATCATGCCTTCTCCGGCTCTGCGGGTTTCACACAGCCCCACAACGTGCCATCTAATCGTTTGCAATTTCCACTTCCAGTTCCGCGAGGTGTCCGTCCAACCGTAGGGTCCGTCCGTTATACGTCGCCAAAGTCAGTTTTGGTTGGCAGCCTATCTGCCGGGGATTCTTAGCACCCCCCGCCCCACCGTTACCATGACCGCTGCCGTGGCCAGGAATAATGGGGCTGCCGGGTACTGGGGGCCGTTTTTTTGTGGCGTTTTTCATGGGAGGTATTTGCCCGTAATCGCCGCGCTGGGCATGCGTGTTGGCGATCGCAGAGCCGGACCTCACGTCTTGGTAATGCTGCTGTCCATTTCCAGACAGTATTTATTGATGCCCGGCTTTTCATGTTGGTTATACCGCCATCGATCGGTCGCCAGAGCCTCGTTTGTTGTTCAGCAGGGTGTACCACATGCAGGTGAGGATAGAGTAGAGTTGGGGAGACTAGATGTTCAGTGTCTCCCCCTCTCACCCCAGTCATAACTTACAATATAATTTGCAAATCAGTAGAAAATTTTATTCAAGTATTTTTTTCAGATGCGTCACAGAGGGTTGCAATTACAAATTTTCTGAAAAATCTCTGTCAGAAAAGTGTCCGAAATGTACGAATCTATTAGATGCAGAATCAGTAAAAAAAAACAAGATGGTTTTGAAAGATTCCCTGGAATTATATCAGGTAACTTTTTTTTAATACTCATTTTCACGGCATATGATTTTGCATCTACCTGATGCTAAGCAGACCTATGAGTCCATGAATGGGGTCGATTAATACATTTGATCAACAGCATTGGTCCGGCTATTCCACTATAAAGATGGTTTAGCAATCTTCGATTTAGATTACGAGTCTACTTTATTATCAAAACAACCGCCCGTTTCGCAACCGCGCCCTGCAAGGTTACTACCACTTAATATTGAATATAGTAGGCAATACCCTAATGTTAATATCCAATATTATATAGGTAGGCTGATACCTATACATTAAGTAGAACCACTAATAGTCAATTTTAATCACTAACTTCCACAAACCTCATCATTCATTCGGCATAGTGGGAGCGATCAATAATGTTAAACAACAACGTTTTGACCGATTCAATGACTTTATAGTTCTGCTTACTATCAGGTATATACAAAGTCACATGCCATACTGCAATAAAAACATATACTTCGCTCGTTTTTACTTTGACAAGAGATTTAAGATAAATATTCTATAATATATAAATTAGCCACAGTTGCACTATAGCGTCTCCATAACAAAACACACAATTCATAAAGTTTGTCGAGTTCAAACACACTCGAGTTTTGGCATTATATATAATGTTCCTTCATAAACAGAATGTTACTTAGTTTCTAACTGAAGTTAGTAACTGAAAACGCAAGCTTTTATTTTAAACATACGAAGCTGTTTGCGTAGTAGAGTATTTAAAAAAAAAATCATATTGAGACTAAGAAAATATTTTTTACCGATTATAAATACTTATTACCATAGTTCTCTAAGTCTAAAAAATAAATATATAAACGGAATTAATAGGTAACATATTTACGCAATATTTTCGAAATCATGAATAAAGAAGTACGGTCATTCTGGACCCAACCGTAAAAGCTTAGCGTTCACAAACAACGATATGCTTACTTAATAATAGTTAATTTAAGCATTATGTTCCAGTATTCAAAATAATTTTAGAAGTTGGGAAAAAAAGTTCTGACAACTTTTGTTACGTGCTGATTCTTCTGCCTTTTCTGTATATTTGTCCACATTATGCAGAAAAAAATGCTTTATACATTAAAAAATATTATTTTTGCTTATCTGGATTTAACAAAATAAAGAGTGATTTCACATTATTTTGAAAGAAAAAGAAAAGGCCGTATAGTTTTGAATGCCCTTTGTCCATTTATCGCATGAACAGAATAAAAATATAGCGACGATATGTCGATGATGGACTTGCATCCAGTGCTATGTTAAAATAAATAATTTAAAAAAAAGAGCGACGATATATCATCCACAGATTATAGAATTTTTTTTTGTTCGGTTTTCTCAAATATAGAGAAGGCAAAGGTCTCTATGAACCATACAGCCTAGGTCAGATTATAAAATATTATTCTGTCAATGCTGCAGCACAAGGAAACACTACTAATAATTTTGCGGATTAATAATTCGCGGGCCGAAATTGTTCGCTATACTAACCTAATAACTAGTCATAACATAACCTTAAATTGAAATTTAAATGAGAATAACTTTTTTCTCCTAACTTCTGGAACTTCGATGTAATTAACAATTTTATTATATGTATTTTCCTCTATCGAACTGGATAGGTTTCATTTTTGAATGCGGCTTCTAAGCCTATGTCTGAAAATACATGGGCTATGACCGTTCTTCTTTACTTTTTTATTTTTTCTCGGAAGCTTATTTAAGAGATTTAAGTGATTTTTTTTAGGAATTTTAATTTATTTGCAAAGGATGTATAAGACTTGATACTACAGTGTTAACATTTAGTAATTACTATTTTCTCATTTTATTTTATTTTGATAAAGAGTGTAGTTATATGTTTTGGTTAGTTTTTCATACTGTTGGAAATCTTTGAAACGCCACTAATTTCTAACGACAGGTGGTGCTGTGCATAATTGATGTATAATTAATATAAATAGTGTGCCAATTTCGCCCAGTTTTGTATATCTTTGTGTAGTAATGATGTTATTCTCATACAAAACTGAGCAAAATTGCACCACTATTCATACGTTAGTCATTGTTTGTTAGGAAGTGAAACATGTAACAAGCTGGTTAAAGTTCAAAATTTAGCAAAAGCTTGCATAATAAATCTAGATTTGCAGTTGTAAACTTTCTCCGTGAAAAGCCCGACTGTTGTATTATATTTAACAATGCAACTGACTATTACGACTTAGGGTTCCTTACGACTGATTAAAAATAGATACAAAGAAGAAAAATAAATAGAAAAGATTAAAAATATTATAAATACAAAATTCTTAAATAAGTATATTTTTATTAACGTTTTTCGCAAAAATCGGTATTATTGAAATAAAATACTTTAAAAAAATGATAAACGATATATTTCGCCACAGGCTTCTTCAGTCGTTTGATATATTATTTTATAATAAATAATTATCTTACATCTATATATTTTTTTTTTTAATAAAAAAAATAAATAAATAAAAAAAATATATATATAAAAAAATAGACATTTGTGTATATGACTATTGTGTATATCACCATTTTTTTGTGTTTTTTTTAAATATGTAGGATAATTTACACATAATTCTCTGGGCATAAACTAAGCTCTAGGCTTGGACTATGTATACCAGAAACAACGATATAATACATATTATATTTTATAAAGGCCCAGACCATGAGAAACTGTACAGAAAATACGTACTAATATAATTTTTTTATGGGTGGGAATCAAACCTATTCCTTTGTATCTCCAGATACAACGCCAAAGGCCCAACCACTAGTCTACGGAGACGGTCAAATTTAGATTAATAGTTTTTAAAGTTTATACTAATTAGTAGTGTTTTTTTTATGAGATATGACTTATATTATTATACTTTATCTGAAACAAATAAAGTGTGTTAGATGTGTTTCTTACTTGGTAAAATATATAAATTGAAGCTAAAAAATTTTATTGCCAAATATTTCGCCTCTCTATGGAGCGGCGTCATCAGTGACAGTGACTGAAGGTCTTTGTCATAAATTTTGAAGAAGTAATTTTATGTCTTTTAGCAATGGTAA
Organism: Monopis laevigella; assembly: GCA_947458855.1. NCBI lineage: Eukaryota > Metazoa > Arthropoda > Insecta > Lepidoptera > Tineidae > Monopis > Monopis laevigella. The sequence goes on along the minus strand of OX381576.1, from coordinate 33,540,698 downwards.
AGGCAATGCACTATACAGTTTTGTATTTATTTTTTAGAAAAATATCATCACCACCTAGCCCATCATGGAAAACATCATCAGCATGTTATGTCCATTGTTGGTTCGATATTAATAAATTTACAAAACAAGTTAGACAAAACCTAATGCATTACATTCAGACCAGGGCTATAGTATGCACCAAGCTGCCATATAAAAGAGCTTTCCCATGTTTTTAAATCAATAGAAGTAAGAGTATTAAAGAGTTTTAGAAAAACTCTTTAATACTCTTACTGTGAAACAATGGTTAAAGGTAGTGTTATGTATACGCGCATGGGTGGGCACAGGTAAAATATCATTAATTTGAGAATCTACTGAATGTCTGTGTCCATTCATGCGAGTACGAAGGGGTGTCGTAGTCTCTCCCACATAAAAACTGTTACAAAATCTGCACTCCAGCATATATACGCAATGAGAAGTAGTACATTGTGCGAAATTTTGAATTTTGATGACAACAGGGATATCGGAATTTATTATGGGACATGTTTTGCAACGAGATTGGTTGCACTTGTGTGTACCTAACAATGTGTTATTGCTCCGTGTATTTTTATTTTTTTAAAAATAGCTTTTAAATTTTGATTTTGTTTATACGTTACACTAGGGCACGTTTCCAAAAGATTTCGTGTAATATTATTATTTTTAAGGATATCCTTTAATAAATTTTGAATTTTGTGTGCCCCGTGGATATATGGTATTATAAGCCGAAGGGAATTTTGTTGTTGTGTGTGTATAGCGTTTGGAGTGTTAGGAGGCCTGTTCATGTGTTTGTGTAAAAAGTTTGGGGGATAATCGCGCCTACATAACCCATTGAAGATTTTGCCTTGATATTTAGCCAAAGATGTTGAATTATTACAAATTCTTTTACCGCGGATAGAAAGTGAATGTGGTATAGACCGTTTTGTGTGCGACGGGTGGCAACTACTGTAATGCAGATACTGTAACTTGTTGGTTTCTTTAAAATGAACAGAAGTTGAAATATTATGATTATTATAAGTAATATCTACATCTAAAAATGTTATGTTAGTTTTAGAAATTTCATGAGTGAATCTTAGACTGCTAAATGAATTTAGTTGACTAAGGAATGTATTAAGAGTTTGTAAACTATGAGGCCAAATCATGAAAATATCATCTATGAATCTTAACCATGTTAAAGGTTTGAGAATTTGACTATTTAAAAATTTTGTTTCGAGAGAACCCATATATAAATTTGCATAAGAAGGTGCCATGCGCGTACCCATGGCAGTGCCTTTCTCTTGGTGATAGAATTTATTATCAAAAGTAAAATAGTTATTGGTTAAAACCATTTCTGCTAAATCTAGTAAAAAATTTGAAGAAGGCAGACGCGGGTTTGGGCGGCTATCGAAATACTCTTTTAGGGCATACAATCCTTCGTCATGTGGTATATAAGGACACAACATCTATAGTTACTAAGAAAATATCATTACAATTTGGAATATGAATATTTTTTATAATATTTAAAAAGTGGTAAGTATCTTTAATATGCGAATCTAAATTTTTTACTAAAAGTTGCGCATAAAAGTCTACAAATGATGATATTCTTTCGGTAGGACAATCATAAGAAGCTACAATTGGTCTACCTGGATTACCAGGTTTGTGTACTTTCGGCAACATGTAAAAATGTGGTGTCCTCGGATTAGAAGGAATTAAGGCCGAAATATCATTGCCAGAAAGTCCTTCATCGGACGCATTTATGTAAATATACTTTTGAATTTCAGTAACTAAATGTTCACAGGGGTCAGCTGTAACAGTTGTATAAAATGACGCGTCATTTAGTTGTCTTAGACCCTCATTAATGTAGTAAGTTTTGTTAAGTATTACTGTAGTAGATCCCTTATCTGCTGGTAAAACCATTATTGATTCATCATTTTTTAATTTTGATAGAGCTATTTTTTCGCTAATGGATAAATTTTGATTACTACTTTGAAGGGAATTTATAAAGTTAGGATCCGAAATTTTATGTAGAATATGGTTAATAAATGTATCGATGGGATGACCAGCCGGTAACGGAGGTGGTTCATTTGCCGAAGGTAATTTAAATTTTTGTAATGCCTCATGCAAACCATTACTATTATTGCCAGATGGTACGCGATTATGCCAAAAATATTTCCATTTTAAGTTACGACCAAATGTTAATATATCTTTAGTAATTTCGAAAACATTAATTTTGTTAGTCGGGCAGAATGTCAGTCCCTTAGATAGCACTGACTTTTCTGCGGAGTTAAGAATTTTGGATGATAAATTTATTAAATTACTTTCGTTATTTGTGTTTGTCCGTACTAATCGTTGTTGTTGATTACACGTACGGATAGCTTGAGGCATACAAAATAAACTAGACAAGTTTGTTGGTTTAAGATTTAAAAAGGAAGGAGTTGAAATCTGATTATGAAATGGAATGGGAATATTTTCGTTTCGATATAATTTGGAAAATTTTAAATGTAATCTTTGTCTATCTTTGACTTGTATACCTCTAGCTCTATTAGAAGATATCACTTATAATTTTATTTAGATGTGGAAAAGCTAGCAACGAAGCCTGTATAGTGTCATCTAAGTTGTTTTTGTGATGTATGGACAGATAGTAGTATTGTGTGTGTAATAATTGTGTGGTTTGTAAAGCATGTATGTATTGTAAGTCAGTAAATGGTTGTCTCACATCAGGAGGTATGGCATCCAGTGGCACACTGTGTATAAGAGTTTTAGGAGCTATGCCATATTTAAGACATTCTCCCAAAAACTCATAATGACCAAAGAATTGCGCCAATTTGTGAGCATGAAAGTCGTTTTTTTTAATAATCTCCCTCATGCACAATTCGGATCAATTCCCGGTGTAATGTAAAATAAATCATATATAAATAAGCTAATCTTTGTAAAAAGGAAGGCGCACGGTGTCGGGAACAGCGTAGCCTCCCCGCCCTCGCTACCGTAGCGCCTAGAGCGCGCCGACGACAGGTAGGCGAATCGTATGAACGATAAGAATTATCTGAAACAAATAAAGTGTGTTAGATGTGTTTCTTACTTGGTAAAATATATAAATTGAAGCTATAAAATTTTATCGCCAAATATTTCGCCTCTCCATGGAGCGACGTCATCAGTGACAGTGACTGAAGATCTTTGTCATAAATTTTGAAGAAGTAATTTTATGTCTTTTAGCAATGCAATATACTTTAGTAATATACATTATAGGATAATATTTATTTATTCCAATATTATAAAGAGAGAAGATTTGTATTTTTGTTTGTAACGAATAGTCTCAAAAACTACTGGATCGATTTAAAAATCTTTCACTAATAGAATGCTATATTATCACTGAATAACATAGGCTATGTTTTATTTTTAAAGATATTAGGAATCCGTACAAAACGCGCATCTAGTATATTAAAAATATAATCTAAAATAATCATTAGATAAATATAAATTATAATAAAAAGCAACTAAATAAATTAATATACTTACTTAAATAAACAGATATAAAAATAAAATAGATTTACTAAGAGAAATTCGAATGAAAATAATATTTTATAGGATACTCTTAAGGCCTTAAATGGATGTTGATATAACTTAAGGGTAAAGTATAGGATAAATTGAATTTATAGTTTAGAATAGAGTAGTATGAACATGTTTACTTTAGGAAAATAATATACATATATAGGTATTCTTATTTTTTATTTTATGGATTTTTTTGTATATAATGTATGGTGTAGGTATATTGCTTTTTAGATTTATTAATGTTTATTTGTTAGTTTTTTCATATCCTGATTGGGAAATATTAGTAGATACTCATATCAGTATTGTTATACTTTATATAAAGACATAAGAATATAATTTGGGTATAGGTATTTTTTACATATACTATACCTTTAGGTATTTTTTGTTGTTATATTGGTATAAACTTGTAAACTAATCTTTTTATGGATCTTTGTTGAAAGATATATTTTTATTTTTACAAGCAAGAAAATTTAAATAAAAATACCCAAGTCGTGCTCGTGAATATTTATTAACTATTTATCATCGATTTAATGTTAATATTAGATTTCATTCCATATTTAGATAATTGTTTACTATCCCTAATTATTGAAAAAAAAGATACTCAAACTTCGGATATGAAAATGGGTTCCATGATCCTTTTTCATTTGCAAACACAATGTCTATACAACATTTTTGGCTTATACCCTTTTGATTTATTTCCAAATTTCAAGTAAAACGGACCAGATATTTAATGAACTAAATAGTTAGACAGGCAGACTAACGAACACTAAAGTCTCGCAAAATGAGTTCCTTTCTTGAATTCGTTTTCAAACCCTTAAAAAGGAAAAAAAAAACTACAGAGAAAAGTGTAAAAAAGTTGTTGACGGTCGATTAAAGAATTGTAGAAAGAAAACTACTTCACTTAAAACTTATACATTTCCACTATTTATTATACCTCAAAACTTTTAACTCTTCCGACTTTCAAATCCACACCGTGCACTCTATTTTCTAAGTTTCTTCAAAATCTTTTTAAATCCGGCTTTTCCCACAGGAAGGTGCAAAGTTAATGGAGGAAGAGAATGTGGAGTCCGCGCTGAAGGTATTGACAAGGGGCCTGGATTTGTTTCACAAGGTCGCGTTTCCCCCACATAAGGAAACACATCTGGCGCAAGAAGCTTTGAGATACTGCTATGCAGACCATGGTAATGTGCATATTGTTAACTGTGAAGAATATAGGCCTAAAAAGTAAAAAAACATATTTGTACTAAGTTCTAGTTATGCCTATATAAGTCTAAGTCTACTTTTAATGCGATTTTAATAGTGTTGATATCCTTTTAAACAAAAAATAACATTGATACTTTTTTTATGTATAAAAATAGAACTTACTATTTTACCAAGGTGGATTGAAAAATTCGCGTGCTCATGTAAAATATATTAAAACTACCGTCATTAAGTTCATCTTCTTTGATGTCTATCAAAGAAGAAGAGATTGAAATTGTAAAAAAGATCTAAATGGAGAAGAGTAAAGAATACCTATTTAAGGAAAGGTTAAAATTAGATCCACTTTAACATGCTATTAATAAAAAATCTGAACTTTCATATTATTTTATTAATATACTCGTATATAGATCAAATATTTCTTGAAAATCTTTTTCTAATATTTGTTGATAGTGCCGAGTAGGTACACTTGCCGTATTTCCACGTTGTACTGCTATATAATTAATACACGGCGGTTTAAATATTTTTTGGATCTACAATACCACTATAAAACAATAGGTTGCGGAATTTAAACGCCTATACGTTTAAATGAAACTCGTCCCGTGCCAGTCTACAACGTGACTGTATTGAAAAAGATATCGGCAAAGTATGTCATCTCATATTGGAAACTGGTAGATTGAACATCACGTACTTTTTTTATCCTACTGAATGAACACAAGAGTTCATTGTAAGGAAACTCAGGTTTTCTAAGGACTCCGCTAGCTAGGTTTCCAGATTGCTTTTAGTTAAGAAAAACCCGAATTCGACAATAAAGTCGGCAGACTTACCTGAAAAAGTAATTGTTCTTCTGTCAAGGTAACTCGCATCAATGATCGAGTCCATAGCTGAAATTCGTGACTATGAATTTCTTGCGAAACGTTGATTCTCGGCCTATTCTCTTGATTTTGCGACGTTAACTGTTTTCATCAAATGAAAAGTTCAAAGACGCGAGCCTTTGAACAAACAAAATAAACTTAGTCATTATTAGCCTGGAGACTAAGAAAAATGGTTTAGAAGCTTTGCAAAGCACATAGGTAACTTCCTTTTGTATATAACTATATATACAAGGCGTTTCCGTCGAAAAAAATAATTATTTGGTTTTTATTTTGGGACTTTTCAATCCAGCCTACGTAGGTCCTATTTTCATATAAGTATAAAAAAGTAAATTAATACTTAGATTAAAACAAAAATAGTAGATACGGTACGTACATATGGAATATGGACCGAGCAAACTACGTCTAACTGACGCACTTTTGTTAGTGCGTTGTTCTACAAGCTTTTAGCCCACAGATTATTTTGGCCTGTGCGACATCCTGCGCGAGGTTATTGGTTAATAGTATTTTTTTAAAATTATATCTTTTTTTCTAATTTTATCGTTCTAAAGCACTAGATCGGTTATGTTGTGGTGGATGGCGTGTAATTAGTCCAGTTTTTGATAACAATTATAGAGATCGTGCCCTTTTTTGTTTTAATCTAAGAACTAATATTTAAAAAAAACTATTTTATATGTCAAAAAAAGAACACAATGTTATTTTGAAATTTACTAGGAACACATATTATAAGAAATTTAATGTTTTCTTTATTTGATTTTGAGAATTGTAAAACCCCATTTATTTTTTTGCCTGTAGATCTAAGTTATTAATGAACAGATCTGAAAAAACGTGTTAATTTTAAATTTTTGTCTTGATTTAAAATGTTTGCATGTGCAGTGGTTTGAACGAAGTACCTATCGCTTAAGCTAGAAACTATTACAATTAAGTTGCAAAAATAGGTGTAAAAATAGTTTGAGGTTTGTGTTCATCATATTTAAAAGTTAAGAATAATCATGGATGCTAAATGTAAATTAAAAAGGTTACTAATAAAACATATATACAATAAAAATATATTTACTATACCACTATCATATCAATATCAAAAAACTTACAAAATACTACATACAAACAATACTTTATTAATAGATACATGTAATATATAAATATATATTTGCAGGGCCCTGTCTAACTACCACTTGTCTCTATTTCTACATACTCTTTTTGCCTTGAACACAGTCATAACTCTTCTTATACATGCACGCCGATTTCGGAGGATTTTATTTGCACTTTCTCTTAACACCTTTCCACTTTGATCAAGATACATTATGTGCCTTGGTTTTTTGTTTACGCTTCATTCATCTGGCTCATCATTCTTTCATACCCCATTATTTTTACATGCCCGATACATCCCAGCATGCCCTCCCTCATTTTCATGCTTTCAAACTCACTCGCACATTATGTCATGCTGATTTGACCCTTTATTTTTTTTTCTTTTTAAGCATATGTAATTTAAATGTGTACTGTTTAACGTAATAATGTTTTATTAAGTGCGGTCGCAAAGCATACAAACCTTGTGGTATGAAATATAATGCCGTCTCGCTCTCGCGGTTTTGGCAAACATACCAAACGCGCGTGAGCGATAGAGATGTTGTGCGAATACAAATCATTGACCGAGATTCTTTCTGCTTAGCGTCTGCACTTAGTAAAAGCATGAGCCATTATTAAACAAAACAGCTCTTTTGCAAATTTTCTTAATACATATTAACACTTTCCATAATATATTTCCTAAATTTACTTACTTACATTATAATTATTTTATAGGTACCTATATTTAGTAAGTCGCTGGTGATGCTGAAATAAAGCGACTCTAACATCTCATCCAATTGGTATTAAAAGACACTAAATTACGTATTTTAGAATAAGTAAACTTTTCAAAATTTTAAATTAAATAGGTCATTAAAAGGTAGTTTTTTTTTGTTTAATTATTTTATTATATCTTCTTATATATCTTTTAATTGTTATACAATTAAAAGTAAATTAAGTTTTCCCGTAGTTATTATTTAACGCAATAGATGGCGTTTACTCGCTATCTAGTAAATATGAAAATATATACCTTCATACTATTATTTTATAAATTTGAAATTGTTATATAATTATTATGTTTTATAAGTAATATGGTATTATACTATATCTAAAGTACAGACACAGTGGCTAGGAATTACGTACGTACGTATTTGGCGGAAAATATACTGCCGCCAAATGTACCGTGCGAGTTTGTTGAACAGTTCGCGAGTGTCAGAGATAAGAAGTTAGCTGCGAAATTTATACCAAATTATTCCACTTCCGCATTTTATCCTTTACTCTCACTAGACACGTTTTTTACAGGAGAATCTCAAAAACTTATTAATTTTTAAAAATTTACTTCTATTTTATTTATTACACTTTACACTTACCTTTTACTACATATACTTTTTACAAAAACCATAAAATGAGAGACTTAGAGCGAAGTTTAATTTCATAAAGACATTTATTATTATCTCAGTATGCATTTGAAATAGAAAAACTTATTTAATTTAATCAGGCGTTATTTTGCGCCAGCCTTTTATATAAATTATAATATAATTTTGTTAAATATTGCGCTTATGATGTTAAATGTCTGAATTATATGTTACAACTATACAAAGAAATGTTACCAATAACGGTTTCTATACTTTGCACGAGAACTGATAGTGACGTCAGCAGATTTTAGCAGATCTTAAGATAATTTTTATATTCTTCTGTGTAACGGAGTACGATTAGACGCGATGACGTCACTATCAGTTCTCCTGGAATGAACTATAAAGTACATGTGTATCAGCTCTCAAAGATATAATATTTGGGGCCCAAAAGACACTAATGTCAGGGTTAATTGTCGTTGCTTAGCAAGCACTAATGGCCTTATTAATAAAAACTTATTGAGGCCTTATAGAACCCTTTAGTTATAGAACGTTTTCTCTCTTTTACGCATAATCATTTTTGTTCCTAATAAAAAGAGACAAACATTCCATAACTAAAGTGTTCTTTAAGGATACAATAAGTTTTAATGAATACCGGTGTAAGACTATATTAACCATTCCATTTTGGACTGTCAAACTAAATATTAAAAATAGATAGTTGGTAGCTGTTACTTAGGCTAAGCAACGACTATTCTACCTATATCGACCTATTAGTATCTATTCTACCTATATCGACCTATTAGTATCTATTCTACTTATATCGACCTATTAGTATCTATTCTACCTATATCGACCTATTAGTATCTATTATACCTATATCGACCTATTAGTATCTATTCTACTTATATCGACCTTTTAGTATCTATTCTACTTATATCGACCTATTAGTGTCTATTCTACTTATATCGACCTATTAGTATCTATTTTACTTATATAGACCTATTAGTATCTATTCTACCTATATCGACCTATTAGTATCTATTCTACTTATATCGACCTATTAGTATCTGTTCTACCTATATCGACCTATTAGTATCTATTCTACTTATATCGACCTATTAGTATCTGTTCTACCTATATCGACCTATTAGTATCTATTCTACCTATATCGACCTATTAGTATCTATTTTACCTATATCGACCTATTAGTATCTATTCTACCTATATCGACCTATTAGTATCTATTCTACCTATATCGACCTATTAGTATCTATTCTACTTATATCGACCTATTAGTATCTGTTCTACCTATATCGACCTATTAGTATCTATTCTACCTATATCGACCTATTAGTATCTATTTTACCTATATCGACCTATTAGTATCTATTCTACCTATATCGACCTATTAGTATCTATTCTACCTATATCGACCTATTAGTATCTATTCTACCTATATCGACCTATTAGTATCTATTCTACCTATATCGACCTATTAGTATATATTCTACCTATATCGACCTATTAGTATCTATTCTACCTATATCGACATATTAGTATTTTAAACTTTCTACCTCAAGCAGTTTACGAGATTATCAGACTGGACAGACTGACACACAGACAAAATTGCAATCCCAGAAGGGTTTTTCTTTAAAACGTACGGAATCAAATCTATATTATTATACTAATCTGCACATAATACATAATAATGTAATAACATTATACATAAGTTACAATAGATAAATTTACTTCTACATATACATAGGTACATAAACATAGAATACAATCCTCTTTAAATGTATAGCAATTATTGTTAATCCTAAAAATATTTTATGTTGTTAGTGGAACGCTACCTTATGTTTAAGAATTATAATGGACCTATATATGTAAGACTATATAATTTTATATAATACCTGTTTACTTTAATAAACTTTTTTAAATATATTTATTGTGTTTTTTATATTATTAATAATCGACCGCACCTCTTTCGCACTAATTCCTAACTATTGAATTATTGTGTTAACCGTCCACAGATACATAACCTAGTATTTTTTTTAGTTTTAGTCTGTGGGTTTTAGGAGCCTACTTGCTGCTTCGATTTTTTGTCGAAAAGATCTCCTTTTATGAAGCGTTTATTAAACAGGCAGTTAAAAAGGTATAACAAGTTTGGGTTAAAGGTTTTAATTTAAGTCAGGTCAGGTTTCAGGTTTTAATTCTGTATTAGTAGGGTCATTATTATTAATAAAAACTTATTATTACATAGCGTCGAAATCTAAAAACTTAGTTTATGGGTTTAAACAGGAAATGGGTTATTGCGTCAATATAAACACAGAGACGAGCATGCCACTTGTTCGATGTAGACTCAGAACACACAACTTTTTGTTAAGGCGTTTTAGTTGCATATGATATCATATTTCCCAATATTATATTCCAGTTAGACGAAACATATATAATACATGGTTCTAAACAGTTTGAAGTTAAAATAACTTATAGTTCAACCAAGACGTTAAAGTATTTTGAATATATTATATATTGATAACCCAGTTATCAAAAAAGAATATCTTATTAGGTAACTGGGTTATCAAATAAGTTTTAGTTTTCCTTTTTGAATACTGGTTACTAAACTTTTGTTATATACGCAACTGAAGCGGTACTTTAGATCTATGAAAAAAAAAATCTCCACAAAAAACTAATGTTAATAAAAATACTTTTTTATTTAAATGCATTAACTTAATCACCATTAATTACTAATTTATTTTATTTTTATAGCCAACCTAATACAGAATAACAATATATTTAAACTAAAGTATAACTAAATAAATATTATAAATAAAAAATATCTTCTAATGAAGAACCGTCCGGAATAGTTCCAAGAAGGCTGGCGACATTTCCCCGCTGAATTGCAATACTAATTCGTTGGCAGAAATAGTTGCCAGCCCTCCTGTCACCTGACCTCTCTATCAGACGCCTGGACAACTCCTTGGCCATACTTTTAGCTGAAGGCCCCCACGGTCCCATCGTCTCGACCCCAAACGGTGTAAATAGATAACCCTCACTGAGGTTGACATATTTAGACCGCTTGAGGTTCTCAGCAGAGACCGCCGCCCCCCCCGCACTCGAAGATGTCGACTGGATGTGAGATGGAGCAAGTGTGTCTACACAAGTTGCATCCCACACCAGTGACCTTCCGAGTTTCCATGGACCAACAGTCATACCATCCGGTCTCTTGCCATCGCTACGCATAATACCAATAGGCTCGAGTATTGCCGGTACTCCAGCGGTTACAAAAGCCCTCCGAATGATATCATTGAGGGCCGCATGTCGGGAAAAACGGCCGGCACTTCTACAACATGAAAGCCCGTTACTAATTTAGATATTATAATCTCATTTGACGAAAAAGCAATAGAGATCTTTTTAAAAAGGGGTTTTACGCCGTTGCGAAATAAATAAATCGATTAATAAGCACTGAAACCCATAAAATAACTATTACGCTACCACTTGATTTATGTACCGCATTACTTCCCAAAATACAAAACAAAGCGCCGTATTCATTCAACAACAACATACATTATTGATATCCAGACCTCTTCACTTCACCAGCTTTGGAATAATTCAAACGCTCCCCTGTCAGGAATAAATCTTTTTGGCCACCCCTTTCGGCAACCTTACATGTATTACACAATGATATTGCATAGTTTTTGTAGAAGATGAAGTAAAAAATTCCTGGCACAACCTGAAAGGACCTTTAAAAGGTAAACAAAGCGAAAAACGCGGCTACCCGACGAGGGATGGGTTCACAAAATATATGTACTCGTACTTCTCGCGTCACACTTTTTCTGCTTTGTGGTCCAATTCATAGGCTTATTTTAATACACGCTTTTCCTTTATTAATTTTTGATTTAACTCCGCTATTTTTTTATGTTAGCGGATTTAAAGGATTGTTCGCAGTAGTTCCATTGCGTTGTTCCATGATGGAACTAGTGCGAATTTTATATTAATAAAATAGTCGATTTATAAAGTTCGTATTTTTAAAACATTGTTTAGAAAACAATGTTTTAAAAATACGAACTTTAGAAATCGACTAATTTATTATCTTAAACATTGGTTTAAGTTCCATTTCACAATTGAGTTTTTGTGTTTTAGCATAGAAATGTATTAATTATGAGAAACAAAAACGAATTTTAACGACAAACAATATTATCTGTGCGTAACAAAATGCAAGTGTAGCTCTTGTCTATAATAAATTATTTTTTTAAATACGACTTTAATAAATCGTAATTTCCTAGTGACACTTTTCTCACTGATGATATCAAAGTCGCTGATATTTAAAAATTGTACCCCAGTGTAAATTTTTTGTATTTATTTAAAACTCCCGATGAAAAGTAGGATATAATTGGTTTGAGCTCTTTGACTGCTTGACTCTCTTTCTATGGCATCGGAGCTTTAAAACGGATGGACCAATTCCAATAAGTACAGTTATTTATCTTTGTATGTTAGCTGTTTTTTTTATGGTTCTTATAGATGTTTATAAAGTTTAATAATATCAAAGTTATTCTAGCGATCCTAGAGCCTCTAAAAATGCAAAATGTATATTTTCATCAATACTGATATTTTAAATTTTACAACAAAAACAAAATACCTATAAATTGTACAAGATAAATATATCCCATTACAAATGTATAACACAGTTTAAATTAGATTAGAAATTAGAACTAAACTACTTAACGTCATTCAATTATATCAATATTTTAGAAGATCTCGTACTGTCTGCTGTCTCGCTTGCTTTTTTTAATATTGAGATTTTTTTTTTTTTTTTTCACATTTATCATACGATTTTTTAATTGTTTTCTTTTTAACATAACTTTTCCTGATAATAACAACCAAAACAAACAGAAAATAGCCGCACCTAATTAGCTGCACCTTGCAGCCATCCTGAAGGTATGCGATTACATACAATTCCACCATTTTATTGATTTTTATTTATATAGATAGTGCATGGAGCTTAAAATGCATTTTTTACGATATAAAACCATAACATAATGTTTATAATACCATAACATAACAGTTATAAAAAATGCTTAAATAAAAATCGCTACACGCTACAGCTTTTAAATCAGATGGAGAAGGAAGTTTAAGCGGAAAATACGGCTTCATATAAGCAAGAACATTTTTTATTTCCCTTAGTCTTATTATCTGTGAAATTAGGAGAAAGCCACAAAAAAATCCCTCGGGGTATAAACTAAACCGAATAAACTGGACCATTGTATATTATTTTATAGAAGACTAGTCGTACAGTTTCACCCGCCGTTTAATTTAAGAGAAATCGGATCAATAATAAAATAAAGCTTATGTTATATGCTGATTATAGAGCTATTGGTGGTAGATATTTTAAAAATTGGTTTAGGTGTTTATCCGGAACAAACAATTAATCAAATCTTTTCACTTTATACTATTAGTAAAAGTTATTTTTTTGTATAACTATTCAAGACAGCGGCGTTCGAGCTATTGGTGGTAGATATTTTAAAAATTGGTTCAGGTGTTTATCCGGAACAAACAATTAATCAAATCTTTTCACTTTATACTATTAGTAAAAGTTATTTTTTTGTATAACTATTCAAGACAGCGGCGTTCGAGCTATTGGTGGTAGATATTTTTAAAATTGGTTCAGGAGTTTATCCGGAACAAACAATTAATCAAATCTTTTCACTTTATACTATTAGTAAAAGTATATTATACTTGTACTTATTTTTTTGTATAACTATTCAAGACAGCGGCGTTCGTTTTCTTTTTTTACCGTACCATCATCATGGGAACGGTGACTGAAATCGCCTAGACGGTCTCAGAGGGCCCAGCAGAGAGCCTTGTCGTAGCTGATTCTAAAAAGTGGAAAGCTTATTATGGGCTTTGTATAGACTTTAAACAATTTCACATGTTGGTATAGTAAAACTGCGACTGACAGTTTAAAGCGTTATCCAATGCATTATTATAGTGGTGTTTTAAATTAAAAAAAAACATTGGGGCTCACCGGGGTAACCTGTAAACTATTTTTTTAGTTTAAGGTACACTTATTAATAATAAAAAAATGTCAGAACAAAATAATTATAAATACTTTACCCATTATTTTGACAGAATTAAAAACCTTACCTGACTGAAACTTAATATCACTTAAATTAAAATTAAATCCTAAACTAACCCAAACTCTCATCTTTTTTATTGCCTGTTTCGTAACCGCATACTGAAAGGACTACATAAATAAGAAATCAATGCCGCGTGTTCTCCTGAAATCCAGTAATCCAAAGACTAAAACATTTATAACATTTCACAATGTGGTAACCCTGTGTCGTAGCAAAAATTATTTATTTATTTTCAGGCACACCAACGGAGAAATAACATTTGGAGTTTAGGAATATTTTAAAGTAGATATATAAAAAATCAATAGGCCCCAAAAAACAGCATGTGCGGCATGATTTTACAATTAAATTAAAAAAGTGATGATACATCAAAATAAAAAGAACAAAAATGGGCATGCAATTACAAAACAAGAACTTAAAGAGCAATACTTACAATAAAAAATCATAAACTATGTGCCTATATCTGTATTATAGTATAAGCGATACACGGATAGATTTTAAAAATCATTAAAAAACATTTTGAATGAATAACATTGGAAAATCAGACATATTTTTAATTGGGTTACATAATTTTGGGGCTCAATTATTTGGGTACTAAGTACTTACAATTTTATTATAATAAATTTTAATGCACATTGCAAAAGGCCTTGAATGAACTAATTGCAAATTTGATAATGGGTGGCTAATTGGTTTTGAGGTTATAATTTTTCGGGTCTGGAATATTATGGAAATGAATAAAGGGGTTTTTTTACAAAAATGCAAATGTTTAATATGTAAAGTAATGTTAAAGTTAGTATTTGTAGTTTATTGAATTCATATGGCCTACAACTATCCTTTTAGTCTATATTTGCTAGTAATGGGAAGTATAATAATAATATGGTAAGATAAAAAAACTTTTTTATATTCTAATATTTTTGTTCTAGCCGATATATTCTGAGCGTTTTTCAGTTATAACAATTTTTGATGCCAATTTTTATTTTAGATTAGTATTGGGGTATTTAGGGATTAGGGCAGTACCCTATTATTTATTTCCACGAAAACTGCCTTACTTATATAATAAGTATTAATATATCATCCTGCATACGAGAGCGTAAACAGAGTAGCGCTTCCGCAGGTGTGTTCCGATCATCCATCTTAGAAAATTTTCATTTATTCTATCTAACACCAACTCCAGATAAATCATTTATACTTGCCACAAGTTTAATTACTTTTGCTTGTTTCTTTTTGGAGTTTAGTTTAAATAAAGTACCTAACAGTATCAACGTCAAAATGTTTAGCTTGAAATAGGTAAAATATATTAAGTACATATACTAGATTAACTTGACCCGGTTTTGCCTTCCTTTTAATGACAAAAATCCATAAATTCCTATTTTTATAGTTATCCTTACATCAAATATAGAAACCTTTTGTATATATTTATTTTATTTTAATAAGAAAACAGAATGTGATCTACTGAATGATATGCAGACAATTTAATTGATTGCATAAAAATTGACAATTCAAAATATTTTCAGCATATATCTATACCATATAAGATAATAATGACCAATTGGGCGAAGCATCAATGAAATTATATTGAGAAATCGGGGATTTTTTTCCTTTTGAAAGCTTTCGTTGCGTGAGCGCAGACGAAGTTTCGCGGGTCGGTTAATTTTTATATATGTACTTCACACTAGCAAGAGGACCCTCATTATGAGCTGTACGTACATGTTCACTGCCACGAATTTTGTGCACCTTTTTCCGTTTCCGACGATCTCCTCGGACCGGATGACCACCGTAATACCGATAAGAGTAATTTGCGCAACGGCGAACGTTGAACATGGGGGTAGATTGCAACCGCTAAACACGACAAGACTTTGCTTAAACTATATATATGGAAATATAACTTCTATTTATACAATAATAATTATAATATTAATAAGTCCTTCAAATAAGAAATAATAATATTGAAACTTCCAAGCCGCTCTGGGGCCTGTGAGCAAGTTCCCTTACAAGTCGCTGGCCCCAGCGCGACTTAGATTCTATGTATGTATAGAGCTAGGCCTGCAGGGTTAAACACATACCTACACCCATCCTGACACCCAGAGAGTATAACTGTAAATAGAAATGTAACATTTTTGTACATTTATGTACGACTATGTGAATATAATACATAATATTGGTTATTGGGTGCCATTACAGTGCAGAGTACCCCAAGTTTAGAACCAAGACAAAATAAACTATTGTGCTTAAAAGCTTAAAAAATTTTACAACCGATAATTTCTTTCAGTCGCACTCGTTCGCAAATTACGAACTTGCGGCATTGCACATTCACCGCATTGAGAGAATTTACTGTTGTCATTTCTGTGGTCTTTCTCTTATAGAGGGTCGGGGGGAAGGTTATATCATACATATGCGTTACCAAATCACCGTCATGCGTAGGTAATCGCTCTTAAATGCCTGTTGAACTACAAGAGCCGATTCTGGTACTTTATGCGTTCGGGTCACACTACCCTAATTTAGTATTTATTTTCGATAAATACTATCAAAAATATTCTTATGAAATTCTATGACTGTGACTTTGGACACATATGTATTTTTTTTGTCATCCTCTTTTTAGGGTAGTGTGACCGTTATTTAAAAAAAATATTAGCAGAACATTTTTTGGTCTCCTAAATGTTGCCAGCCGCCGGACGCATTATAGTGCCAAAATCAGCTCTTGTAGTTCAACAGGCATTTAAGAGAGATCTGATGGGGCTCTTCGTATGACCTACGCATGACGGTGATTTGGTAACGCATATGTATGATATAACCTTCCCCCCGACCCTCTATAAGAGAAAGAGCCCATATGAGATTATACCTATAATTTAAGCAACAAAACAGGCCATAACTGTTTCTACCCTTAAACTTTAATAGATTTATTAAAGAGAAAATAAAGGTTGACTGTATTTTTTCCCCTTTTAAATATTCTGTCTTGATATTTTATAGGAATTATACAAAAGGAGTTATAAGTCGTTTTTTTTTGGATTTCAGAAGTTGTTATCTTTTCCCTATATCAAACTTAAAAAAATGGAAAACGTAATAATGGAAATGGTTATATATAAGCATATGACGGCTCTAAAAATCATAAAAATCACAACCTTGTATAGGAAGTCTGTTATCAGACGCTCCTCTTAAGATTCAGTGTTTAAGTTTTCATCGCACTTGAAATGACAACAAGACATACGTTAGTAGCTCGTCCATTTGCTTTTACCCTTCTCCTATACATACCATTCCCAGTTATGTATAACAAATCAACGAGTATCTACGTAGATTAATTTGCAATTAAACCTTTACAAAAAGACGCATTCTTACCAAAACAGTCGTCAGCAGAAAGCTCATATCCCTGAGGCGAGAGCAGTTCTTTAATCATGTCCTTGTCGACAAAGAAAACAACTTCTATCTTTCTACACAAACAAGCAGCTTTTTCATACCTTGACCTTAGTGTTTACCCATATATTTTATATTAAAAAATAGGTACTTTTTAAGGTTAGTCAAATTTAATTTTAGTTAAAAGGATTCTTATGATTTTATTATATCTTCTTTTTTTCTATATTTTTATACGTAATTAATTAATTTAGGTGTAAACTATTTATTTTGTTGCTTTTTTTTTATGTGACCGACAATTTCAGTCACTTAAGAAAATGTGACTCATAATGGAGCTGACAGTTAGGACTAATGTTTGTTTTAGGCTAGTACTGCAAAATGTTTATATAGTTTTCTTTCTTTATTTTACTACTCAATTTTGTTATTATGCATGCTTATCTCTTAATTACTATCTAAGTTCACTTAAAACCAGATTATTACTTATAATTATTATAACCCACAAATAATTATATAAGTTAATTACACTAGAGTTATTGTATGAATTTATTTTAGTAATGTGTTATATACAGACGAAGTTGCACTATCTACACCCTACTTATCAATATATTATCTATAGTAAGGAAAATATTTCTCAGAATCAAAATATACCTCGACGAAATTATTATAATTATTATTATTTATTTATTTTTTATACACTCATTATTATAAAATCAAATACTCATCCTATAAAGCACCTCTTATTTCAATATATAATTAATTATGGATAGTATAGATACTTTAATAAAAGAAGTAGACATCCTTAACGTGTCTCAGGCTGATATTGTAATACCTGAAGACTGTAAAGGTAATATCTTGGATTTAAAAAAAAATCCTTAAAAATTATTACACAAAATATTCGTAGTATCTATAAGAATTTTAATGAATTACAGATGTTATTAAGCAGATTATGTGTTGATTGTAATATCATCATTCTGACTGAGTGTTGGCTGGACAACGATAAGCAACTCCCGGCCCTAGCAAACTACGATATATACAGTACTAGGAAAATCATCAATAAAAATTCTGGTGTTGTAATTTACACTAGTAATGAATTAAAGTGTATAATAGAGGAACCTCATGTAAGTGACTGCAACTGTCTCTTAATAAAAATTCATAATGAAACAGCTATATTGGGTATTTACAGACCACCATCATTTAGGAACACTGATAATTTCGTAAATTCAATAGGTGATCTCCTTTCAACGACCACAAGTTTTAATAATGTTGCTGTCATCGGTGACATTAATATAGATATAAAACCATCTAATGAAGACTTAGCAAGTAGTAACTACCTAAATATGCTGGCTGAGCATGGTCTATTACCGGCACATACATTGCCAACCAGAGAAATGAACTGTCTCGACCATGTTATATTAAGATCCCCATTAGTTGCTCAAACTTTTATACTACAAACTCTTTTAACTGACCACCATCCTGTATTATTAGTATTAAATAATAAATCATCCACAAAGAGTTCCCAATGTATATATAAAAAGATTAATTACAATAGTGCAGTCCAACACCTCGAACATCTAGACTTTACAGACATTCTTAATAATGAAGACCCAGATTTTGCTACTAACGCCCTAGTCAGTAAAATTACGGAGGCACTAAAACTAAACACTTCCATAATAAAAAGTTCAAATAAACACCGAATAATAAAACCCTGGATTACTCCGGGGTTGCTTAGGTGCATTCGTCATAGGGACAAACTTTATATAAAATCTAAAAACTTCCCTGATGATAAAACTTTGGTGATGACATATCGTAGATATAAACTGTTTTGTAACAACTTACTGAGGAAAGTCAAAAATACATATGATAAATCGGAATTGGATAAAGCTAAAAATAACCCTAAAGCAACATGGAATGTAATAAAAACTCTAACTAATACTAAAAATAAACATACTACAGCTTCTGATCTAATAAACAGTAATAGTCCTTTAGAGTCTGTTAATGCAGTTAATAAACACTACTCTAGCATTGGAAGCACATTGGCAAATAAGATTATAAATAATAGCATCCCTACAATATCCCAAATTCCCACACAAACACATTCTCGATCTTTTGCTTTATTAAATACAGACTGCGATGAGGTCCTGGCAACTATTATTAACCTTAAAACTAATTGTGCAACAGGACTTGACGAAATACCCACTAAAATTATTAAAATGGCAAAACATATATTAGTACTACCCCTATATTTTTCCGCTTTCCTTCAAGCAGTCCTTAATTCATGCGGTATACAAGGGCGGGTCTAGAGATAGTGTCTTAAATTACAGGCCCATATCAATTCTTCCAGCCTTATCAAAAATTATCAGATCTAGATGAAAAACTAATCTCTAAATCACAATTTGGTTTCCAAGCTGGGAGGTCGACTGAGGATGCGGTTCACTCTCTTACTGATCACATAGTAAAGCAACTAGATAACAGGCAAAAGTGTATTGGCATCTTCCTTGATCTTGCCAAGGCATTCGACACTGTCTCTATCCCCATCCTTCTGCGAAAGATGGAGAATGTTGGTGTTAGAGGCGAGGCGCTGAAGTTGTTTTCAAGTTATTTGTCCAATAGGTTGCAAAGTGTTAAAATAGATAACTTTATCAGCAAGGCAGCATCCTCGGCCCTACTTTATTTTTGATATATATGAACGAACTTTGCCTTCATTCCCCCATCAATGGTAAAATATTTAGCTATGCTGATGATACAGCACTAATATATCAGGGGAATACCTGGAGAGAGGCTCGACAGAATGCTGAGCGCGGACTTCACAAGGTATTGACCTGGCTTAGTGTCAACTTATTATCCCTTAACCTAGATAAGACTAAATGTGTGCCTTTTAATATAAGGGACAAGTGCCCGCAGAACTTAAACGTATACGCACATTTCTGTTATAATCCTGTCAATGTAAACTGCGATTGTCAACCGGTACCTAAAGGGTCAGTTATAAAATACTTAGGTGTACTTATAGACGAGCGCCTTACATGGACACAACAAATCGTCGCATATATTCCTGCATATATGTTTGGGGGGGTGCTTGTAAAACCAAAATAATTATGCTGGAACGGGCTCAAAGGTCTATTCTTAAAGTACTCTCATTTAAACATTACAGGCACTCCACTACCAATCTTTATATAGAATGTGACGTCTTAACAATAAGACAATTGTTTATACTGCAGATAATTTTAAAACAACATAAATTAACAAAATTTTATCCATCGATATATAAAAAAAGAAGAAATGATATTGTTTGTCCTCCTCTCAAATACAAAACAGCCTATACTAGGCGACATGCTTGTTTTTTAGCCCCTTTTTTGTATAATAAAGTTAACAAATCAATCAAGATCTATCCTAAAAATAATTATGAATGCAAATCTCTCACTAAACAATGGCTACTAAAGCACGATTATAACGAAACTGAGTCATTGCTTAATATTTTACAATAACAAGAGGATACTGTAATTTATATTATAGTCCGGTATTTACTAAATATTATTATTGCCTTATCGTTCTCTATTATTTAATGCTAGAAATTTAGTATGAATGTATATGTTTTTGTGTAGATGTATAATATGTATGTATATGCATATGTGTATGTACATGTATTTATCTGTGTATATATTTGTTTGTTTTGTATGTATATAATATAAATATATTGGATATGTTTATGTATATATTCTTACATTGTTCTGTGGGTCCACTATTCTTTCTGCAACTTCGTGGATTTGAACTGGTAGTATTTGGTTGATAATGTATATTTTCCAATTCTTTACTTCTATCCGTTTAATGGATTTTTATATATATTTCACCACGAGTGTCCGTGGGAAGACGTTGGATACTATAACACAGGGAAACCTAATTTAGTATCCAACGCAACGTGTGTTTCTAATTACTTAAATTAATAACATTTTATTTTACTTCTTATATAAACACCATTTTGTAATAGTTTGTAAGTAACGATTGTGATGTTTGTGTGAATAAACTTATTATTATTATTAATCATATGGTCCATTCACAGGTTCTCATTTTACCAGAAGAACCTAAAAAATATATTTTAAACCAAGTTTAGTAATAAATTTTTATTACGTAGAATTCCTGATAAAGCTTCTATTGACTGGATAAAACCTTCAACTTTTCTAAAGTAACAAAAATAAAAAATATTGATATATCATTTATCATAAGAAGTTCGGTAATGGAATATTAATTTTCTTATTTATTTTTAAATAAAATTTTACATGTTTGGTTTGGTACCTATGTTCTTTATTATAATATTTAAATTTTATTAATTTTCTAAGTTTATATTTATAAAACAATGATTTTATTACATACATATCATCACGGGTGCCTTACGGCGCCCGAGACCGCCTAGACGGATCCAGGGTACCCAACGGAGGGGTTTTAATCCCACCTCGTCGTAGCCGATGGTATGAGTCTACACCGAACAAGTGGCTAGCTCGTCGCAATGTTTTGAATAGACTCAATAACCCATTTATAAACAGTTTCACAAGTTGGTATAGCGAAACCGGGACCGACAGCTTAACGTGCTCTACGAGGCACTATAGTGGTGTTGTCAAACAAATGTACATAAATTTATTTTTAAATTAAAAACTCATTGGTACACACCGGGATTCGAACCATTTTAACATAAGTACATATGTTTAATTTTTTTCTAATAAAATATTCGTCGGATGAAAAACATGGCATCATTCTGATACTTCCTTTATCTAAATACAATGTAAATTCCCGATGGAAAATTTACAATCTGAAGCTACGTGCAAAATCAAGCTATTAAAGCTTTACAAAATGCTACTTATTTGCTTTTAGTCAGGAATCTCTTTGACACGCGTATTTTAAATTAGTTTTAAATAACTTTGTAATTAGAAAATTTAGGTAACTTAAATAAATATCTTCACGGGTGCCTTACGGCGCCCCAGACCATCTAGATGGTCTCAGCGGAGAGGTTTTTAATACCACCTCGTTGTAGCCAATGGTATGAGTCTACACATTGTATACACCTAACAAGCACGGTGCCTCGGAGAGCACGTTAAGCTGTCGCTCCCAGTTTCACTATACCATTGCTAACCAATCCGGTCATTGAAAACTGTCGAAGAATAAGTTGCGTGATTATATTGTGATGCGATTACAATTCGAATAAACATCACTGATGTCGCCGCTCCAAAGAGAGGCGAAATATTTGGCAATAAAATTTTATAGCTTCAATTTATATATTTTACCAACATATAAAAATAAACTGTAGTTTGTGAGGAGATCAGTGGGGAGGCTTCTATAATGTCTGCAGGCCGACCGAACGGTCTTGTAACCACCATATATATGCAACAAGTATGTGGGTTTACCAGTTTTTAGTAGAACACTGCATCGATTTATTCACGAGGTGGTAGTCTCCTTTCAGGGTGCGGGTAAGAAACGCGTGGTTGATTTGACGATAAAGCAGCGAGGATATTAACATAGAGACTCTTAATTTTGTCTTGCCGCACCCATTTCGTAACGCATCGATTAGCTGGTATTTTATTGATCGACCTCATTCCTGGACTATGTCCAAGGTCCACGCCAAGCTCCAGTAAAAAAAATAAAAGCCCCTTGATAATGTTCTCCTCGGTGGCGGATTTATAGCAGCAAATCTGTAAATCCGCTATAGGCTATTTAAATCTTGCCGACCTACCTCTTAGCGAACGGTCACTGTTAACATTTAGGTACTTATATAAATAGAAATCATTTCAATTTCTGTAAGTATTAAAAAAAAAAGACCCAAATTTGTCGCCCCTAAAATCTGTCGCACTAGGTTTTAGCTTACTTAGCCCGCTGGTAAATTTGCCACTATTCTCGACGTATTCATAGACGCCGACACCGAAAATTATCTTCTGGTACGTATCTCACAGCCTCCATAGACTAGTGGTGGTGCCTTTAGCGTTGTATCCGGAGGCCGTGGTTAAGATTCCCACTCGTGCCAAAAAAAAATAGTACGCTTTTCCTATACAGTTTGTCATGGTCTAAGTGTTTTTAAAATATAACATGTATGATTTCGTTGCTTCTGGTACACATAGTACACGCTTAGAGCTTAGTTTGTAAATTGATTTACACATAAAAAAAAAACTGGTTCGCCAGAGAATGATTGTTGGTGGCATGTTCTATTTGAGTTCCCCACTATCATTGTAGGTGTAATGTTTTTTTTCCTAATTAGCATCATCTTTGGTGAGCAAATTTGAGCCTGTTCTTCCATGTCAGGTAATATCAGGCGCGACTACTCTCATCTAACCATCAACAATACAGTACTAGCTGACCCTAAGCTCACCATAGCCCAGAACCCCCGTACTAACATGAGAGAAAACCTCTTAACTAGGCTAGCCCGAGACCATCTAAACGGCCTCAGGGTAGCTAGTGGAGAGGTTTTCTTCCCACTAGTTTCAATCCTGAGTTTACACCGAACCTCATCGCAATAATTATTTATACCTTTAAAAACAGTTTCACAAGCTGGTATAGGAAAACTGGGACCAACAGCTAAACGAGCTTTTAAAGCACATGATAATATATACATGGTGACTTTGAAAGGATGTACTTTAGGCTAATATGAGGTTCTACTGATCAATACGGACAACTTTTCCCATGGAACCATGTGCCGCAAATGAAAAAATAAATTGCCTTCTCCATACAAACTAGTAATGTTAAAATGACCAATTTGTATGGGGAAGCCAAAATTTATTTCATTTGCGACACATGGTTCCATGGGAAAAGTTGTTCGATTTGATCAGCAGAACCTCATATTAGCCCAAAGTACATCCTTTCAAATTCACCCTGTATAAAGGAAATTTTATTCAATATAATAAGGTTGGCAATTTGACCCTTCATTAACTACAACCTCACAAACTTTACCTCTTTATTATATTAGTATTAGTAGAGTATGTATACACATACATATATACATACTTTACATATACGGGACATATACATATACTTTTATGAGACAATATGACTATAGTGATATCAAGTAATACATAATTAGTATATATAAAATAATAACATAAATCATCACTGTATTAAAGTTTAGCTATTATAGTGACACGAGGTTAAAAAAGAATATAATCTTTAATAATACGTATATAAATACATTTTGTTTTTATTAAACCCATATTTATATAAACAATAAAAATTTGTAATTAAAAGTTAATATGTAAATATAACAGACTCCTTAGGCAAGTGGTTGCGCCTTTGGCGTTGTATCCGGAGGTCGTGGGTTCGATTCCCACCCATGGCAAAAAAATATTAGTACGTTTTTTTCTGTACAGTTTGTCATCGTATGGGTGTTTATAAAAATATAATATGTATTATATCGTTGCTTCTGGTACACATAGTACAAGTCTCAAGCTTAGCTTGTGACCAGAGCAATATGTGTTATTTATCCTACATATTATTATTTTTTCATTTAAAATACTTTATTGCACAACATTAGAAAATAAAATTATGTATAGGCGACTTTATGCCTTAGGCATTTACTACCAGCTAACCTTTGAGAGAGTGGAAGATTATGCAAAAGCAAACAAATAACAATTTAAAAGACATATAGCGAATAGTATATAAACTACTTAAATATTACATGTAAATACTTAAATATACACACAATAATACTAATTAATTAATGTAATTAAATACGTGGTGGCCGAGTTGGTTAGACCTTGGACTTAAAAACACTAAGGTCCCTGGTTCGAATCCCGGTGTGTACCAATGAGTTTTTAATTTAAAAATTTATGTACATTTGTTTGACAACACCACTATAGTGCCTCGGAGAGCACGTTAAGCTGTCGGTCCCGGTTTCACTATACCAACTTGTGAAACTGTTTATAGATGGGTTATTGAGTCTATTCAAAACATCGCGACGAGCTAGCCACTTGTTCGGTGTAGACTCATACATCGGCTACGACGAGGTGGGATTAAAACCCCTCCGCTGGGTACCCTGGGGCCGTCTAGACGGTCTCGGGCGCCGTAAGGCACCCGTGAAGATATATATATATATACACACAATACATGATATACTACTTATATAAATCATACAATATAATATATACATATAGTACATATCAAAACAGAAAATGCTAAGGAAAAATAGGCAGTTACTTATTCAGAAATGAGTGGTGAGTAGACGTTTAAATACACCGACGGTTGGAGCCTGTCTTATACACAGAGGAAGCAAATTCCATTGACGAGCAGCTGACACAGTAAAAGAATCGGAATACTTGGTGGAGATGTGCTACGGGATCTTTAATTGGTTATTAACAGAGGAGCGAAGAGGACGATTGTGAGAATCACAGAGGAAAATAAATCGAGATTTTAGGTAAGAAGGTATTAGGATTATAGAGATTGTTATAAAGGAAAGAATGCATGTGCATTAATCTACGTGATCCTATATTAAGTTATCTTAACTGTTTGCGGTAAATAGATACATGGTCATATTTGCGCAGTCCGAAAACAAAGCGTATGCACATGTTAAGAAGGCGGTCGAGTTTATTGAGTAGGTCTTCAGTCAGATCAGAGTAACATACATCTAAGATAGGGAAAAGAAGTGAATTTAGCTTTGTCTTAAATGGTATGAGGTACTGGGACCGTTTGAGCGAATGCATGCTGGCGAAAATACGTTTACTAACTTCCGAGATGTGATAGTTCCAAGAAAGATCGCAGGTCATATGTAAACCAAGGTTCTTAGCATGCTGGCAAAAAGGAAGAGGTATGTTGTTAAATACTAATGGAGAGATTGATTCCAAATCCACATCTACTCAACATATGTTTAGAACCAAGGACCACTAAAATACCAATGTTTTGCGAGCGAACCCGAATAGCCTCCAAATCATGATTAACCCTGGTAATGGCGACATTTAGTAATACATAAGTCACAAATATCAAAGTGCAGCGAAAGTTGCAAGTCATCGGCATACAGATGATAGGAACTGAAATCAATTACTTGGACCATGGCATTAATAAAAACCGAGAAGAGCAAAGAAGATAAAACGCCACCTTGTGGGACGCCAGCAGTGAGGAAACACCAATCGGAGAAAACATCGTCCACCCGACTGCGCTGCCTGCGTCCGCGAAGATATGAGTTGAACCACTGTGTCGCAGTAGGAGAAATATTTAGTGAACGCAAAAAGCGATAAGTATATCATGATCGACACAGTTGAAGGCATTACAAAATCTAGAAGAACTAGCAGTGTTAACTTTCGTCAATAGCACGGCGTATCTCATCAGTGATATTTACAAGAACAGTGCTGGTGTTATGAGACAATCAAATTCTGTGGGGATTAGTTGTGAGGATGAGATCAAGAAAGCTAGAGGAGTCATTTATTTGAAAAGTGCAACTCAATGGAAGAATAGAAACATTAACCTAAGAAGTAATTAATTTGAGTTTTTTACTGCGTGAATCATCTTTCAATAAACAGGTATTAAAGTCGCCCATAATGTAATTATGTTTGTAGGAGGGTAAATGTTGCTTGAGCAGTAATTCAAAAGCATCAAAGTAGTCAATAGTAGGGGGAGAGTATACCACTCCGAGGAGGAACTTAACAGAATTTAAATACATTTCAATAAGAATGAATTCAGAGGAGCGAGAATAATTGGAGGGAGATTGAGAAATAGTTAAAAAAGTAAGATTAGATCTAAGATAGATTGCGACACCACCACCAGCCTTACCAGTTCGATCGTTGCGAATCAGCACGAAACCTTGAACTTGAGGAAGTAGACGGAAGAGTTGGTTTGAGAAAAGATTCAAAGATTAGTATAGCATGAAGATGTTCACTAGCAAATGTGGTTAGGAGATCAGAATAATGACTGGACCCTCTGCACGTTAATATGACAAACATTTTTTTTTTGAGGAAATGTGAGAAGGTAGTATGTAGTGCATCGCCAAAGAAGGACATCGCTCTGACTGACATCAAATTCATCCGTACTAGATGAGTTACAAGAAAAAAAAGCCATTGAGTCATCATCTGAAGAAGCCATAGTTTATAATAAAATATATAACTAAATAGGTATATCAAAAATACAAGTATAAATATATATATATTTATATTTAGAAATAAAAGCACAAATTTTCATCACTTCAATCTGCCGGTTAACTAGTTTACAAAACATGTCTTATAAATAGAAATAATAAGGAAGAAAGAAATAAAATGGACAAAAAATACAAGATTAATTCGTGCAAACATCATACCATAGCCATCAAAAGGAAATTTTTTTTTTTTAATTATGGTGGAATTAACAACAAATCAAAGTCTTTTTTTATTGATTTTATGGTGGAATAAACAAAAAATAAATAAAAACAGTATAAGAGTGATTTGGCAAAATTGCAGTGCACAGAAGCCAAACATTAAGAAAATATACATATAGCAATAATAATAATAAAAAAAGAGTTTGTGTTTAACTAAAAAAAACTCTATGGTTTGGTTATTAATAATGGTTTTGATCATTTGTTTATTTAATGATGTAGATAATCCCATAACAATAAATAAATAGTGCTTTGGTCTGAGACAAGCTTGTACTATTATTTCTTCTGTGACTTAAGCCACAATTAAATTAAGTCCACCAACAAAGTATAATAAATTAATTATAACTCAGTTTTAAAAACAACGCAGTTAATATTTTTATTGTTGTATCAATAATAAATGTGATAGGATTTTATTTATGTTGTTTACAGTACGAGTCAGCAAGTTTGTTTTATTGTGCCGGAAACCTTTGCTACAACATGTACGCCCAATCCCCATTATTTGATTGTGTTTTTTGTTAAAAAAAGTGTACATGTATCAATATTTCAAATAAATACTATTATAAATATTTATTATTTTGGATAAAATAAAAAGTATAATACTTATCTTTTAATAATTTCCTTTTGGTAACCACTATATTCCAATTAAGGGCTTGTAAATCTTTTCTTCGTTAAAATATAAGGTCACCTTATCTATTTAAAAATAAATAAATACCATCACGGGTGCCTTTTCGGCTCCCGAGAACCGTTTAAATGGCCTCAGGGTACTCAACGGAGGGATTAATGCCTCATTTCTTTGATGGTATTCGGAGACAACACCTAATAAGTGGCGAGATTGTCTCGCGGTGTTTATGATGGTATAGCCTCATTATATAAAGGTCGGACCTGGGATTGGTCACCCATCCCAGGTCTTCTGTGTTCTTTTGTCATCTGCTTAACCTTGTTATCAGTTGCGCAGTGCCTTAACAACACTAGGCTGGGCCGCTTTTTTATCTATTAAATAACAAAATATGTGCGAATATTTAATTTTTATAATTAATATTTTTTTATATACAAAGTCACATGCTACGCTCTAGACTTTGTATCTACCTGGTGCTGAGCAGACCTAAACAATATTGATCGCTCCCACTATGCCGGTTAAATAACTTTTGGATGAACACTTTTAGACTGTGGACACCGTATATTGAACTATGTAGGTATGTTACCGCTCAGTAGATACACAGTTAATAAACTAATGGTAGCATCAAAGGGACAACGCAATGTTCGCGTGGACAATGAACGCATGTTACTGCCGTTAAATGATGTTTATACATGCAGAGCAACGTAGAGCGTGTCTATGTACCTCTAGCGGTTAACGATACATGCTTTACGTATACATCTGTCAGAAGATAATTGGTGCCCTATTTCTCTTATTATAGTGGACTTTGTAGGCAAGCAGGCGTACTAAGTCCATGAATGGGGGTCGATTAATACATTCTTTTTTAAAGATTTGTATCCTCTCACTATGCTGCTGCCCTAAATGATGCGGCTACAAAATTGGTGGCTTCATAATATTCAGTTGTTGAGAAATTTAACATAAAAAATAATGTAATTAATTGAATCAGGCGTTATTTTGCGAAAGTTCATTTTAAATTATACCTAGTTAATTTAAAAAAAAATATATTTTGCTATCTACCGCTAGAAAAACCACATTAGAATTTATAAAATATCACGTCCTGAAAATGCTTAGTGGATAAGCGACACACGAGTAGACCAAATCACACATGTTATTGTATATGTAAGGACCTGCATTTTTTTGCATGTAACTAATATACATTTAATTATTACCTAGCGAAAGATAGCAAAATATTAAAAAAAAAAAATTTAACTATAAAAAATATTAAAAAAAATAAGACACTTTATGTAGGGTTTTTGGATTTTATTAAGCACTCGTAAAGTAATACGACAAGACTCTAAAACGTAACAAACAGCTGATTCTAACCCTAATATTGTGAAAAGATCGCTAAAAATTCACGACTCTCATAAATAATGTGTTAGAGACCGTCTTTATAACATGTTTCTTTAAATTGCATATTTTATGGATGTATAATGTGATGGTAAACATACATACAAAGTCCATGAATGGGTATGATAAATTCATTGTTGTTTTGTTTAACAGAATTAGTTTCGCGATACCTTCTGTTATTATCGAGATATTGAATTTACAGATTAATGAGTTAATTCCAAAATAAATCTTTAATCAAATCACTCTTATACTATCTTTAAATAAGGATCTTGATACCCTACTTATTAAGTTTTAAAAAATTACCTCGTATAAATTAATTAAAAAAAAATACGAGATAATTATTTTAAATCTTCCAACAAAGAAAAGATTTATTGAAAGAAATATTTAAAAAAAAAAAATGTTAGAGAATACCTACATATTACGAAGTAAAATAGTAAACCATTCAAAGTTAAACAAACTCCTTATACCTACATTTTTAATATATTAACGTATATTTTTTATTAAGAAATTATGTACATTTGTTTAACAACACCACTAGTAGTTAATTAAGTTGTTTTAGTTTCACTATACAAAAATTTGAAACTGTTTATAGATGGGTTATTGAGTTTATCCAAACATCGCGGCGAATTAGCCATTTGTTCCGTGTATACTCATACGATCAGCTACGACGAGGTGGGATTGAAAT
Source organism: Monopis laevigella (assembly GCA_947458855.1). Taxonomy (NCBI): domain Eukaryota; kingdom Metazoa; phylum Arthropoda; class Insecta; order Lepidoptera; family Tineidae; genus Monopis; species Monopis laevigella. Next base: position 33,510,209 of record OX381576.1, on the reverse strand, counting down.
CCGTACGGTATAATATTTGTATAACTATAATATTTTATTTTATACAGCGTGTTACAAAATACCCCGTAAAGCCGAAAGGAGGTTAAATGGGGTCTTATAACGAGTTCATTCACAATATTTAAGAACCGTAGCAACACTGTATAACATACCCCAAAAAATTAAAAAAATATTATTATTTTCACTGATGTGCAAACCTTATTTCAGTAAAATTAAAGAGTAAACTAAGCAGAATGTACCTACATTTCTATCTAATACGCGGAACGACAAAAAATTTAAAAGACCTAACCTAACGTAACAACCCAAACGAACACTTACTTTTTCATAATAAACGTCAAATTTACAGAAACGGCTGAAAGTGTGCTCCGCCTTGCTCAATACATAACCTTACTCGTCGGTATATGGCTTGTGTGGCATTTCGCACCATCGTCGGTGTCATTGATGCGACAACCGATCTAACACGCTGTCCCATCTCGGCAACCGTTGGGCAATTTTGCTCGCAACGTACGAGAACATCTTAACGTTCGCTATCCGCGAGGATGGATCGAGTGTATTTCTACTCGATCCATCCTCGCGGAAAGCGAACCTTAAGATATTCTCGTACGTTGCGAGGGAAATGTGCCGGAGCTTCTTCATGCTGAAACACCATGTTTTTTTGGTTCCCAAGGTAATCTCAGTCAGCCACAGGAAAATCGTCAATCGCCGAATCAAAGCGAATTCAGAAGCGAGATGGGCCTGTAATTCTTTGAAAGCGTATTGTTGCCTTTTTTATAAAACAGGACTACGACGCCTCTGTGCTAAGCCTTTGGTGTGGGACCACACCAAAGGCTTAGCACAGAGGCGTCGTAGTCCTGTTTTATAAAAAAGGCAACAATACGCTTTGACGAAGTTAAACAGGCGCTGTAGCCTTTGCAAGACCGCCACACCTCCTGCTTTCAGGAGCTCAGATGTAACTCCGTCTTCACCGGGAGCATTTTTAAGCTGTTTGAGCACCAATTTGATCTCCTAACTGACGTCGGGAAGCTCGTCAGAGTAATGTCGCGTAAGTGAGGCTCTGGGAACGTTTCTAGGGTCAGATTTTGCGGCATGTGATTTATAAAACCGGCTGTAGAAGTCTTCGATCTCGGCGAGGATCTCTACTTTGGAGGTGGCATTTCTTCCAGACGAGAGGGGAATGGGTGGTCCCCCTCCCGGAAGGAGAGTTGATGGCCTGATTCCAGGGTTTTCATGTCTTCTCCGGCTCTGCGGGTTTCGCACAGCCCCACAACGTGCCATCTTATCGTTAGCAATTTCACTTCCAGTTCCGCGAGGTGTCCGTCCAGTCGTAGGGTCCGTCCGTTAGACGTCGCCAAAGTCAGTTTTGGTTGCCTATTTAGCAAGCAAGCCTATAGTAAGATTCAATTTTTTTTTTATTTTCACACCATTCCCTGCCTACCAAGAGATTACGGGGTAGGCAGAAAAATAAAATAAAGACACACATTTGTAGTTACTGAGGTACACTTCGGTTCGACCAGTCATGACTTTTTCTATACTTGCACGCTGATTTCTAAGACTATTTACCGAAAATCTAATTAGTATTCAAATTATAAATTTATTACTAAACATTTTATTTATAAATAACTATACAGTATTCTGTATAGGAATATTTGAGATCGAGTAGTTCCAAGATTACCTCTTTTGCGATAAAAATAAACTCTTTTAAGTGTACAATATAGTGTATATATATAATATACATTATACTGGGTGTTTTTTAATTTGTAGCGGAAATAAATAAAAATATGTCTTAGAACCCTTTTTTTAAATAAGAAAGTTAGGTATTTTTTCCTTAAAAAAACATATAAACGCGTACCTATTTAGTTAAAATTACTCCAACATATGTACATATTGTCTTTGTAGCAAGAAAATAAACTACCTTTAGACAGGCAGCAGGGTCTCAATCGTGAGTTTAGTATAAAAGTTGAAATAATTTGTAGACCTTATATTTTATCTCATAATTTTTGTACGGGCGACTATAAAAGGAAAAGATACGAGTACGTATTCATTATTTTCATTATAGAAACACAATATATTCAAAAATCCAATATTGAAAAAAGAACATACATTATACGCGGTGGCTACCTCGCGAAATTAAAATTCAAGAGACAAAAGGTCAAAATTCAAGGCTTTGGGGGAATTATTAATATATAATAATTGAACTTCGACTAACAGACAAGTTGTAATATTGGAAGTACGTTTGTATGGGCGTCGAGTCGACTAACCTTTACTTTGATCTTGATATATGTTTTTAAGTCAGCGTGAACTTTTAATAGTTGACTTAAATGAAGAAGTATGATATTCGCATTAAAAAATTTCTACACGTCATTATAAGTTAGTAAGTTAAACTAAACTTCGCATAGGCAGGTATGAGAAGTTTTAACTTTTGTTATGTAATTACGAATGCCAGTAAACTGTAGAATAATACTTAATTCAAAACTTTTTTTGCTGCGTTGTGGTATCTTTGGTAGCCTTAGTAGCCGTTGTATCTTTAGTAGCCGTTGTATCCGGAGATCGTGGGTTCGATTCCCACCCATGGCAAAAAAATATTAGTACGTTTTTATATACAATTTGTCATGGTGTTTTTAAAATATAATATGTATTATATCGTTGTTTCTGGTACATATACTCGTAGTACCAGCCTAGAGCTTAGTTAGTGACCAGATCAATGTGTGTAAATTTTTTTATTATATGGTCCTTATTATTATTGCTTATTAAGCTGCTTTAAAAAGAAATATACGAATATAAAGATAATTTAACAATAGTATAATAGCCTAGTATAATAGTATAACGGACCCCCCGATTAGAAAATTATTACGCTAAATAAAATAATGTTGCAGACACATTTTTATATAATATTTTAATATTTTTTTTAAATATAAGTAGGTAATAGGGTCATTATATTGTGTCTGATAATTAACTAGCATATCAATACTACTTAATTTTTATTTTGATGTATCATGCCGTAATTACACTTGTGTACACAACCACATACACATACACACTCACGCATACCTACATACCCACTCGTACACCAATTTATGACAATTTGTATATTAAGGTCTCTATAACTTCGCTTCGCCGACCGACCGGACTTGTTATCACCTCCCAAACACATGCAAAAACCGTTAAGTGGCCTAATAATGTTTCGGTTATAGTATAGTTCACCGGTTTTCCGGAGACTACTACACCGATTTCTTGTAGTAGTCTCTTTCATGGTGCCACCTAAATAATTACTATAAGAGAAATTGGTGGACCATTTCCACTATAGTGCCTCGGAGAGCACGTTAAGCTGTCGGTCCCGGTTTCACTATACCAACTTGTGAAACTGTTTATAGATGGGTTATTGAGTCTATTCAAAACATCGCGACGAGCTAGCCACTTGTTCGGTGTAGACTCAAACCATCGGCTACGACGAGGTGGGATTAAAACCCCTTCGCTGGTTACCCTGGAGCTTTCTAGGCGGTCTCGGGCGCCGTAAGGCACCCGTGAAATATTTTTTTCTTAAATTTACAATATATTTACTTAAATTTACGTGTACATACGTACGTAATTTTCATATCGTCAAATTACACAAATCGATCAAAATGTGTTTTGCCAGCTAAATTTAATCATGTATGTAATTTAAGAAAAAAATAACTAATGTTTTTAGAATTAGTTTTTCTATCTGTTACCTTAATTAAGGTTTAGTGGCTAATTTAATTATTGTTATTAATAGTAATAATCTTGATCAAATTGGAATAGTCTTAAAAATTGGACAATTAAAATCCACCAAAATCGACATGTAGGTATGTATGATAAGAATTATGACTGTCTATACCGGCAACGAGTATGTAGAGACGTGTCTACCCCGTAAGGGTTCTAGCGTTAAGAAAAAAAAATACTAGTTATTCGTTAATATTTTTTATGCCTTATTTATAAATAAATTTTTGAAATAAATAAGGTTGTATTTTTTACTTCAAGATAAAATATCGAAAAATAAATTATCATAAGAAAGCCTATATGCTTAAAATGTTTGCAACAAATACATGTTGTCTTCGTATCAGGTATATAAAATACATAGACAAGTGGCAGCATCCCAATCATAAGTTTAGTATAAAAGTTAAAGGGATTTGTAGACCTGTTTTGTACTTAAAATTATTTTATTTTAATATTTTTGTAAAGGCGACATTAAAAGGAAAAATATACAAGTTTCATTGTCTACTCCGTAAGGGATCTAGCGTTAAGATTGAAAAAATTAAATGTACTGGTGTTATTTTTTCGTCGATAATTATTTTGTATGCCTTATGTATCATTTATAGAACCAATATTTTGAAATAAAAAATACCTTTTTTGTACTTTAAGTCATATTATTTTAATATTTTTGTATGGGCAACACTAAAAGGGAAAAATATGTGCTTCATTGTTTTCATAATAAAACACAATATAAAATTTTTGTCACTGTGAAAAAATTTTGTCACTGTGACAAAAAACATCCAGTATACCTATATATTATCATTATATAAATATTCTGATTCGAAACATTTTAACATTATTTAAACGACCTTAAACAAACAATATAAATCATTGAGAACAAGCTACAGTAGTCATTAATAATGTTAAAACAATTGTTTGAATTTGCTTAAAACTTTTTAGAGAAAAGGGCCGTTGTTCAAAAGTTACTAAATGGAATCCCATGAAAATCTATTTAAATCTTAAGCACGTTTGAAAAGTTTGAGCAGGTAATGTTGGTCTCGTAGCCCGTACTAGGTGCTACGCCAGTCGTAGCACTTTATTTGAAAGCATATATCTGTTGATAAGTAAATGTGTATTATTATTACAATGATTATGTATTGAGCCATGATTTTTTAATATATTTTTATTGGAGCATAGCACAAATTAAGTACATGGTGTTAAACTCAATCAGAGTTTAACACCATGTACTTAATTTATAACCATATTCTGTGAATAAAGTTTTCATTTAATTTCCCATATAGACTAAAATCGAAAAACAACTGGATGTTTGTTACAATTTTAAAAATATACGAATTAGCATTACGTAGTAACTTTTTCGGCTTTTAAATATTACGTAATAAAAAATAGACAAAAGAGAAACTACTTAAAAATATGAATGGATTATAATCTTTTTTTTATAAAAAATATTACAAAATATTAAGGCATGCTTAATGTCTTAATTTTATAGATGTACTATCACACGTGCCTTACGATGGTGAAGAGATTATTCTCACTTAGTGGTAGCCAATGATATTCTCCTAGTCTTATTTAATAGATAAACAAGTGGCTAGCACAGTAGTTAAACAGTTTTACAAGTTGATATAGCGAAACTAGGACCGAAAACTTAACCTCTCTCCGAGGCAGTGATAATGATGTCAAAAATGTTTACATGATATTTTACATTAAAAACTAATATGTTTTTAAGGGTGAAAGGAAAGTCTCTATAACTTCGTTAGGCCAACTGACCGGTCTCGTTACCACCGCCCATACATTTCCAAAAACCTTCAAGTGACCTAGGTTTTCAGGAGATTATACTGCATAGATTTTTTGTTGAGGTGGTAGTCTCCTTTCAGGGTACGGTTACGAAACGGATGGTTGAACTGGCGATAAGGCAGCGAGAATATTAAAATCTACTCTTAATGGAATTTGTATCTTTTCGCACCCTATTCGTAATCGCAACATTTAGCCGGCATAGTGGTAGCAATCAATCTTGTTTAACAACAATTATTGATCGACCGACACATGCACTGTTCCAATAAAAATATTTTAATAAATTCAATTAAAATTAGACAATGGTTATAAAGGTAATAAAAACTAAATTTCTAGAATACTTATTAAAGCCTTTTATATAGGTAGTATAAATAACCCTAAAGCCCCAATCACACCGTAAAGAATACCGTAGCCGACGCTAACTTAACCTGTGCGTCATTTGGTAAATCAATCAGGGTAAAGAAGCTCGTCGGTCCCTGTGCGTAAGGCGGCAATTTAGCGCATGCGTAAATTTTTCATAGTGTTGGGACTGTCGATGTTCTTTTGTTCCCCTTTACGCATTACACAATTAAATAGAGAGTAGGTTTTACATCTGGGGCCTTATTCTGCTAAATCAAATGTATATCAACGCGTATGAAAGTTCATATTTAATACATTTTATATTAATAACTTTGACATGCTGTTTATATCCAATTAATTTAGTTGAAATAATAATGCTGGGACGAAGATAAAATTATCTTAATTGCAAATATATTTTTATTTTTACAATTAATCTACCTAGAGTATTTTGTAAATATTGTTTGTCTGAAGACGCCCTAATAAGGCGAAATATAGCAAAAGTATTACTAGTATATTGTGTTTTATTTATGTATCTTATTCAATGACCTATGAAAAATAATAAATCAGCTACTGCATATAAATATATAATTTAAATACAATTAAACAAAAAACTTTGATTTCGTAAAACTCAAAATCTTCAGCGACAACTATGCTTTTTTTTATTGGTATTATAATGTACTTAGCATATGTTAATCATGTATTTAGCATATGTTTTTTTTATATATTAATAAAAACCTACGAATTTTGACTATAACATACATACATATCATCACGGGTGCCTTACGGCGCACGAGACCGCCTAGACGGCCCCAGGCTACCCAGCGGAGGGGTTTTAATCCCACCTCGTCGTAGCCGATGGTATGAGTCTGCACCGAACAAGTGGCTAGCTCGTCGCGATGTTTTGAATAGACTGAATATCCCATCTATTAACAGTTTCACAAGTTGGTATAGTGAAACCGGAACCGACAGCTTAACATGCTCCCCGAGGCATTATAGTGGTGTTGTCAAACAAATGTACATATTTTTTTAAATTAAAAACTCATTGGTACACACCGTGATTCGAACCAGGGACCTAAGTGTTTTTAAGTCCAAGGTCTAACCAACTCGGCCACCACGTATATAATTTGACTATAATATACACTTTTTGTAACACCACACAATGAATTTGTATGTATGTATGTCAGTTTTTATGATTCAAGTTATTCCTCGCCTGGTTCTCGGGAGCCAAAGTCACCTAGCGAATGAATACACACGTGGGAACAATCTTCAAACAACACCCACACATCACACACCAAACAATCATTAAGTAAAGATAACATGGCCTTTTAATTACATTATTTCTACAAATAATATTGATCTTATTATAATAAAATAAACGTAAGTTTTTTTTATTTTTTTTAACTTTAATATATACGTGGTGGCCGAGTTGGTTAAAAACACTTTGGTCCCTGGTTCGAATCCTGGTGTGTACCAATGAGTACATTTATTTGACAACACCACTATAGTGCCTCGCAGAGCACATTAAGCTGTCGGTCCCGGTTCCACTATACCAACTTGTGAAACTTTTTATAGGTGGGTTATTGAGTCTATTCAAAACATCGCGAAGAGCTAGCCACTTGTTCGTTGTAAACTCATACCATCGGCTACGACGAGGTGGGATGAAAACCCCTCCGCTGGGTACCTTGGGGCCATCTAGGCGGTCTCGGGCGCCGTAAGGCACCCGTGAAAATATGTTATGTATGATATGTATAATAATAATATGTAGGACTTTACACACATATTGCCCCAATCACAAACTAAGCTATGGGCTTGTACTATGTTTATCAGAAACAACGATAAATATACATATTATATTTTTATAAATGCCTAGACAATAATAAACTGTGATAAACATACTAATATGTGTTGACATTGATGGAAATCGAACCCACGGCCTCCGGTTACAACGTCAAACGCGGAACTACTAATACATAGTACTTCTTACTTTACTATTCTATTGTTCGTGTTAGGATTTCTATAAAGTATCGGTAAAGTTAAGATGTAAGTATAATATGTTATGTTTTTAGTTTGAAGCATCTTTAGAGCTATTATTAGATAATAATGGAAAACAAACTTCGTTTTAAAAGCATAGTCATTTTGATGAAAGAAGAAAATGGCACGTTTGTTTCAGTTTAAAATAGAGTAGCAAGTATAAATATAGAGAAAGTAAAACTTGAATGAGAAATGGAAGGAAATATCTTCTCCTTATTTTTGAAAATATAAAAATAGCTATATTACCTACTAGATTATTTTAAATATAATTATCATAGAAATATTTAAAAAAAATATATCATCACGGGTGCATTACGGCGCCCGATACCGACTAGACAGCCTCAGGGTACCCAGAGGCGTTTTTATCCCACCTCGTCTTACCCAATGTATGAGTCTACATCGAACAAGTGGCCCGCTCGTCGCGATATTTCGATAGACTCAATAACCCATCTATAAACAGTTTTACAAGTTGGTATAGTGAAACTGGGACCGACAGCTTACTGTTAGTTGAGATGGTATAGTTGCAGTTAACATTTTTTTTAAAAGAACATTTTATTTCCTTTCTGTGATATTAATTTTTTCCAATATTAAAGCTACTTTTCGTCTATGTCCCGCTAGTTTTTTTTTCACCCAGTAAATTCTATAGTAAAGATGCAGCCATAAAATATGAGAAAGCACAATGAAGTTAAAAACGAATAGAAGTATAATTTAAATTTAAATTGCTTTAAGATAGTAAAAAACTTTATAGTTTTATATTTAATTTTATTACTGTCGCCTTCGTGGTTTAATAGTTATGCCATTGGTATTGTAACAGTAGGTTGCGAGTTTGATTCCCACTTGGGGCGTAGTATATAGCCAATTGGCTCTAATATTTTTTTGTAAGACAAATTTGGGCTGGGCGTTTATATGCATATAATGTTTATTAGAATCATGAAACTAAACCCTGGTTCGAATCCCGGTGTGTACCAATGAGTTTTTAATTAATAAAATTATGTACATTTGTTTGACAACACCACTATAGAGCCTCGGAGAGCACGTTAAGCTGTCCCGATTTCACTATACCAACTTGTAAAACTGTTTGTACATGAGTTATTGAGTGATTTAAAACATCGCGACGAGCTAGCCACTTGTTAGGTGTAGACTCATACCATCGGCTACGACAAGGTGGTATTAAAACCCCTCCGCTGGGTACCCTGGGGCCGTCTAGCGGTCTCGGGCGCCGTAGGGCACCCTTGAAGATATGTATGTATGTATGATGCTAAAAAACAAGCTGCGCGCGGGCATGGCTTTTACCTTCATGATTATAATAGTATAGTTGCTTTTGGTATACATAACAAAGACCGATTTAATAGTGCCTACATTATGAAATTTTAGAAATATTACCTGAATTTACGATGCGACTTCATCTGCTTTAAATTTTGAATTTGTTACATAATAATAATTGTAGGTACATAGAGTAAATTTTATAATATTTTTTTCTTGTAGCACGGCATGTGACTTTGTATCTACCTAACTGTAAGCAGACCTACAAAGTCCATGAATGGGGTTGATCAATACATTTAACAATATTGATCGATCACTATGCCACTATGCTAAATAGTGCGGTTACGAAATAGGCGGCGACAAAGACGTATTTGCTATTTGCATTAAGAGCTTTAATAAGTTAAATAATTTTTTTTTTTTTTTTTACGATAAAGCAGTGAGGATATAATTATCCTCACTGCTTTATCAGAATAAAAGGAGACTACCACCTCGTCAAGAAATGGATGCAGTAGTCTCCGGAAAACCCATAGACTAAAACCGAAACATGATTATGAACACAAATGGTGTTTGCATCTGTATGCAAACACCATTGTGTTCATTACGGTGGTAACGAGACCGGTCGGTCCGCCTAGCGAAGTTATAGAGCCTTCCTCCCACTTTTATATTTAAATTATTATTATATTTAAGTTCCGGTAATTGAAATAGAAATTTAAAACGGGACCTAAAGTATATATATATAGTATAAGACCTGTGTAAAAAACAGTTTAGTCGTTTTGGAGTAATAAACATCCAAACAAAAAAATCTAAAATTACACATTTCATAAATTGGTATAGATTATTATATTTTAGGGAAAAAAATACAGTAAGTAACTGAAACTTAAACGAATTGAATATATTATATTACGATATTTAATTTGGGACAATTTAAAACAATTTTCTCTACATGATGTCGACAGATAGAAAGATTACGTATAATAAATATTACATCGAAATATATTTAAATACTAGGTAACAAGTTTATATTTAAACAACTTTTCGGGTAAATAATAAATAATAATATAGATTCAAAAACCGTCAAGTGACCTAGGCATGTTTCGTTTACAATCTGTAGGTTTATCCAACAATGTATTTCAACTTTACAGGGTGCGGATGCGTAACGGGCATCGATTTAGCTTTAAAGCTACGTCTATATTAAAATAGACCCGTAATGCCAATTTGTCATTGTCGCCGCCCGTTTTGTAACTGCATAATTTAGCCGGCATAGTGGGAGGGATCCATTTTGTTAAACAAAAATGATCGAACCCATTAATGGAGTTTGTAGGTCTGCTTACCACTAGGTACAAATTCCAATACCTACTCCCATAACTTAAAAATATGAAAATAAAAATGGTTACGAGAATTTTGTTTACAGAACCATCTTTCCTAAACAAGTGGGTACAGAAAAGGTTTTTCTATCGATAAGAAAACATTGGGACGCCCACTAGGCCGGTAAGCTAGGCGGCTGGGCGCCTCTACGAATTTCGTATGACAGCCAGTTGAATACGCGGCGCTCGCACGAACGGTCGACACCGATGTCGTCTTCGCGAACTGACGTTCCCGCTGCTGAAGCGTCCGAAAATACAGGTAGGTTTTTTTTTTAAATTACATATTTAATATTAATTAATATTTCAAAAATAAATAAAGAAAATTATTCATGAATAATATAAATTTGTTTACTTACGATAATAAGTAATTTCTATTTGAAAATTAATTAAAGACGTTTGCAATATTACCTAAGTAATATATTATTTTAATTTTTTTATGGATGAATAAACAATTGAATTTAGTACTTATGAAAGTACAAAAAAGTTTTATAATCTTTATACTTACGTCAGTTTAATATTTTGAATTTGAACATTAATATTTTTTTTGGATGTTTTTATAATAAAATCATTTCAGTTGAAAAAATAAATATATATAGTAAATTAAATATTGTTTTTGCTTCTGTTTATTTTTCAACTATACCTAAGGCAAATATAAATTATTTGAGATATAAAACTTAGTCGTTGCAAAACGTTGCCAATATAAAATATTTATATAAATAATATTTAATTTTAATAATAACTGGTTTATAGATATTTATAAATATTATAGGTAAAACCCGGATGTATATATATTATTACAATGTTACGTTACGTATCGAAAATGATAAACTTATGACAAGATATTATGTCAATATAAAATTGTTTGTAAAATATTATCAAAAGTTTCATATTATAAAAAAAAAGTCTATATACCTACAAAGTTATATTTCTGAAATTTCCAAGTATTATTTTTTAAATATAATGAATTTAATATTAATTTGTATAAAATAACAGGTTTTCGTCTGAAATTCAAAGTAACATTATATTTGCCTGTTGCTTCTTAAAGCGGGTTTGTTACGGAATTATAATAAAAGTTACTTAAGTTATAATATAAAATATAATTTATACATACTTAATACATACTTATATTATTTATCATTAGTTCAAAAATCAAAGGATTTAAGTTCATTTTCTGGAATGTTAATTTAATGATTTCTCTTTTATTTATTATTAACATTAACAATAATATATTTATTTGCATAATAATGTATGTAGGTACTTACTTGATTAAAAAATATAATAATCTACAATTAGTTTGCTAATTTTGCTATATAAATTTATATACTGACTACAAACAATACTCTACTTACAATACTGCTTATATAATATAATCTTTTTTTTTATTAATGAAATATAAATATGCTATGTTAGGAATTTATATATAATGTATATAACTTTTAAGTAACCAATAACAATATAAATTTTAAAACTCCAAATAATAGCAAGTACTCAAAAAAAAAAAGCTTTATTAGTCACGTATAAAATAATAAATATATTTCTGCCATATCACTGTCAGTGAGGAGGGTCCCAAAAGGCAGACTGCGTTACCTCGCTATATCGCTAAACTAATCCGCTGTACGAGAAACGAGCTAGCCCTTTGGTCACTGGATGTTTCTACCTAACGCTTATTCTTTTAAATTGTATGGTGTTTCTTGGTTGCAAAAAATGGTCGGGTGCACATTTTTTATATAACTTACAGAACACAGCCTCCGTAGACTAGTGGTTGCGCCTTTGGCGTTGTATCCGGAGGTTGTGGGTTCGATTCCCACCCATGAAAAACAAAATACTACGTTTTTCTGTACAGTTTCTTATGGTCTGGGTGTTTATAAAGATATAGTATATATTATTTCGTTGCTTCTGGTACACATAGTACAAGCCTAGAGCTTACTTTTTGACCAGAGTGACTTTTACTTATTATTATTATTAAAAACACATTTTAGAAAAAAAAGTACATAAATTATTTGTACATATAAATGTATTATTCTTAAGGTGCATTTTTTTTAAATATCCCTTAAATAATAATAGTAGTAGGTATTTTATTTATTTAAAAACTTTATTGCACAAAGGCAGACTTAATGGCGTTGGATATTCTCTACCAGTCAAACTTAGGGAACATAGGTATATTATTCTTCAGAAAATTCCCCATGTATATAATTTATATAGTTGGTTAGACCATGAACTTAAAAACACATCCCTGTCTCAAATCCAGATCCAGTCCCTGGATCAAATCCCGGTAAAAACTCTTTGATACACAAAGAGTTTTTAATTAAAAAAAAATGTACATTTGTTTGACAACATCACTATAGTGTCTCGGAGAGCACGTTAAGCTGTCGGTCCCGGTTTCACTATACCAACTTGTGAAACTGTTTATAGATGGGTTATCAAGTCTATTCAAAACATCGCGATGAGCTAGACACTTATTCGGTGTAGACTCATACCATCGGATACGACGAGGTGGGATTAAAAACCCCTGCGCTGGGTACCCTGGGGTCGTCTAGGCGGTCTCGGGCGCCGTAAGGCAACCGTGATGATATGTATGTATGTTTTAAATTAGATATAATTTAATATATCATTTAAACGCCTATACATTATATAATTAAAATACTCGTACTTAACTCCAATTAATTAAAATGTATCGTAACTTACAAATCATTATCATCATATTCCAACAAAGTTAATTTCTTATCGTTATTGTTTTAACGATAACAAGTTAAAAAGTTAACTACTTTGATTAAATAAATATTCTGACTTGTTACACAACTTTGATAGTGAGACGACAAAACAAAAGAATACCTAATTATTTATTTCGAAGCTTACATATTTCTTATTACCATGGGAACTTCGCGATAATAATAAATTTTTAGAAATCAAACTTTTGACTACTTTTTGTATATATGAAAGGGCTGACGAGATATTATTTAGAATCCTCTTTTCTATTTTTTTTGTAAGACACAAAATAGTATTTTGATAAATTTTCCGAATTCTGATTTAGAACATTATATTCAAAATTTAGTTAGCATTTTGCCAGGTGGTAGGAAGGTCTCATGGATCACACCGCCCATACAGATGCGAAAACCATTAAGTGACCTAGTCATATTTCGGTTTTAGTCTGTGGGTTCACTGGTTTTTAGAAGACTACAGCATCAATTTATTGTTGAAGTGGTAGTCTCAGACACAAACGAACAAACCGACAATTAAGCATTTTTTTAAAAATATTTTTACTTTTTATAGTGTATCTTCCAATACTTTTTTTTACGAATATTTTTAATATACAGACACGAAAAATCTGCAATATAAATAGATAATACTTTTAAATTAACATTCGTACATAAACAACCCCTTGATGTGCGATGATTATGTCGCGTTGATTTACTTACATTACTTAAAAACTTATTTGATAAAAAACAGCCAGTGCAGACTGCTTTCTAATTCTGATATAAAGAAGGCTTAGTTTTCCTATTTTTTTATATTACAAATTATTTCTTAACCGAAATCGGTAGCAAATAGGTAAAAAAAATAGTCTCAATTACACCAAACTGGCATTTAAATTTTCAATTGCTATAATTTCAATTTCGCACAACTTCATCACATCTTTCGTTCTATTTTCTTTAAGTTTTTTAATAACATTAGAAAAAAAAGTACATACATTATTTGTACATACAAATGTATTATTCTTAAGGTGTATTTTTTTTTAAATATCTCTTAAATAATAATAGTAGTAGGTATTTTATTTATTTAAAAACTTTATTGCACAAAGGCAGATTTAATGGCGTTGAACATTCTCTACCAGTCAAACTTAGGGACACATAGGTATATTATTCTTCAGGAAATAATAATAACTTATAATTTCGACATTCACATAATATGAAAAAAAAAGCGGCCCCAGCTTAGTGGTTAAGTCACTGCGCAACTGATAGCAAGGTTAAGCAGATGACAACAAGACCGGCCTGGGATGGGTGACCGCTTTATACAACGAGGCTATTTCATCATAAACACCGCAGCAAGCTCGCCACTTGTTAGGTGTTGCCTCCGAATACCATCGGCGAAATGAGAATGGGTTAATCCCTCCGCTGGGACCCCGAGGCCGTTTAAACGGTTCTCGGGAGCCAAATTGGCACCCGTGATGGTATTTTTTTTTAAATTTTTTTTTTACATAATATGAACAAAATTATTTTTAGCAGGCTATTATGAATTTTATTTATTACTATTACAATTGTTTGTATAGTAGGTAGGACATAGGATAAAAAACAAGGAAAAAGTTCTGATTTTCTAAGAAATATCAAGCCAACAGCGAAAGTAAAATAATGTGCCCTATTCTCCTAAATTAAAGTCTGTAGTTGAACACCTAATGTCTCTCAGGTACACCCTTGGAGTTTGACGAAGGTTTTAAATGAAAGGAAATAGAGTAGTCAAAATCTTCCACGTGTGCGAACAAATAATGATTTCCAATCGTCTATAGTGGGACCTTTTAATATTGATGCTTACTTTGACACGTAATTTAATATAGTATTTTAATGTAAATTCTGTAAATAATAATCCCTATAAAAACGAAAAAATAAATAACTTCATATACTTAATTTTATTTAATTCTATGAAATTTATAAAATAAGTGGTTAAGTCACTGTGCAACTAATAGGTAACAAGGTTAAGCAGATGACAACAAGACCGACCGCTTTATACAACGAGGCTATTTTATCATAAACACCGCAACAAGCTCGCCACTTGTTAAATGTTGCCTTCTAATACCATCGGGAAAATGAGAAGGGGTTAATCCCTCCGCTGGGTACCCTGAGGCCTTTCAAACGGTTCTCGGGAGGCACCCGTGGTGGTATTTTTTTATTATAAAATAGCGATGAAATCGCCACTTGTTTGATATACATTTAGAATAACATCAGCAACATCGAGATGTGAACAGGATACTTATCCAGTATTTAAAGGGATATCAGTTATCACCGAAGAAATGAGAGTGTCTGAGCGATCTCATAAGGTCGCCATAAGGCGTGAAGGTACATATACATTTAATAAAGTTCTAAGTATCAGCTCATATCATTATGTTAATTATAAAAGTTATGGGTTAGAAGCGTCTTCACTAAACTATTTCATAAACGTCTAGGAAAATCAGTTCCGTGTTAGTTACCTCGTAACTTCAGGTATCTTCAACTTTAACTATTATTGGATAAGATTTTAATTAAAATGTCATTCAAATTGTTAAAATTGAATTTTAAGCGAAATCCAATCTACTTTATATTAAAAATAAATTTTAAGATAACATAGTAGGCATTGAGTTATTACTCTACGTACCTATAAAGGTTACTTCTTAATTAAATTGCACAAAATAAGCTCTGATAAAAACAAAATTCAACGATCATTCATTACGAAACAATTACTTACAAGTTTTTTTTAACTTAAATTGAATTTATTTAACGACAAACATGGATGATGGTTACCAATCAAAGCTATAAAGATATTTTTTTGACATTTGATAAGATTATTATAAACTAAATCTTTATTAATAACAATAATAATAATACCTTACTAAAAAACATAAATTCTAAAAAATAAAACTTAATCCATAAAATTTAAAATGCATTTTATCTTTAAATTTCAATATAAGATTATCCTGATAAGGAATTTATAAATATGTAAAAAATATATAATAATAATAAAATGTAGGTCGATAATTTTGCACATATTGCTCTGATCACTAAGTAAGGTCTAAGCTAGTACTATGTGTACCAGAAACAACAATACTATACATATTATATTTTATAAACACTCAGACTTGAGACAAACTGTATATAAAAACGTGCTAATATTTTTTTTGCCATGGGTGGGAATGAAACTCAAGATCTCCAGATAAAACACTATAAGCGCGACCACTAGGCTACCGTAATTACATAAGTTACAAAAGTTAAATCTTCTCATACCTGCCTATGCGAAGTTTAGTTTAACTTAGTAACTTATAATGACGTGTAGAAATTATTTAATGCGAATGTCATACTTCTTCATTTAAGTCAACTATTAAAAGTTCACGATGACTTTAAAACGTATATCAAGATCCACTGTAAAGGTTAGTCGACTCGACGCCCATACAAATGTACTTCCAATATTATAACTTGTCTGTTAGTCGAAGTTCAATTATTATATATTAATAATTCCCCCAAAGCCTTGAATTTTGACCTTCTGTCTCTTGAATTTTAATTTCGTGACGTCGTGAAGCCACCGTATAATGGATGTTTTT
This sequence comes from Monopis laevigella, assembly GCA_947458855.1. Classification (NCBI taxonomy): domain Eukaryota; kingdom Metazoa; phylum Arthropoda; class Insecta; order Lepidoptera; family Tineidae; genus Monopis; species Monopis laevigella. Next base: position 33,493,418 of record OX381576.1, on the reverse strand, counting down.
TTTAATATATTGTGTTTCTATCATGAAAATAATGAAACACTTTTCCTTTCAGTGTCGCCATACAAAAATACTGAGATAAAATTTATTTCTACAAATTACTTTAACTTTTATACTTAACTCACGATTGAGACCCCGCTGCTTTTCTAAAGGTAGTTTATTTGCTTGCTACGAAGACAATATGTATTTGTTGAAATAACTTTAACTACTTAGGCAGGCGTTCATATGATTATTTATTTTTGAAGATACTATAAAATACCTACCTTTTTTAGTTTAAAAAACGTGATGATTTTTATTTCCGCAATAAAAAACAACACCCAGTATAATGTATATTTGACAGCCTCCGTAGACTAGTGGTGGCGCCCTTGGCGTTAAATCCGGAGGTCGTGGGTTCGATTCCCACCCATGGCAAATAAATATTAGTACGTTTTTCTGTACAGTTTGTCATGGTCTGGGTGTTTATAAAATATAATATGTATTATATAATTGTTTCTGGTACACATAGTACAAGCCTAGAGCTTAGTTAGTGACCATAGCAATTTGTGTAATTTGTCCTACATATATTATATTATTATTATTATATATATATGTGTATATACTAGTAATAAAGCCGGGGTAATAGCTGGTCATACGCAGTACTTATAATTGCATTTTTTCATTTCTATAATTATAATAAAAGAAAGCACTAAGTAGTCATAAATTTAACAGAACAGTTTATTTCTCGGTCTCCGGTGTTGAATAAACTAAAGCTTTGAGGGTCCCTATAATAGAATTGTACACTTAAAAGAGTTTTTTTTATCACAAAAAAGTTAATCTTGGAACTACTCGCTCTCAGACGTTGCTATTACGGATTAAACTGAGTTAAATTATAAAACAAAAATACTGAGTACTTATTTATAAATTAATATTTTAGTAATAAATTTTATATTCATGCATTTTTTATAAATTCCTTATTAGGATAATCTTATATAAAATTTTTAGAGATAAAAATGCAATGAAAAAAATCCTGGTGGGTGGAACTCGAACTCACGAACCTCACTATCGCGGCAAGGCGCTTAAACGCTGAGCCAACCAGGTTCCAGTCACCACTCACGAATTTTGTCATTGCTTGTATCTACTTATACACAGACGCCCTCTATTAGCTTTCTTCTATTATCTCTAAATGAGTGAAGTTAGAAGTCCTAGTTTCTAATACTAGCTGGCAGATGAGTCTGTTTTTTATTTTTACCTTTTCCAGTATTTTATATTTATGTATTTTTTATAAATTGCTTTTTAGGATAATCTTATATTAAATTTTTAGAGATAAAAATGCAATGAAAAAAATCCTGGTGGGACTCGAACCCACGAACCTCACTATCGCGGCAAGGCGCTCAACCGCTGAGCCAACCAGGTTCCAGTCACCCCTCACGAATTTTGTCATTGCTTGTTATCTACTAATACACAGACGCCCTCTATTAGCTTTCTTCTATTAACTCTAAACGAGTGAAGTTAGAAGTCCTAGTTTCTAATACTAGCTGGCAGATGAGTCTGTTTTTTATTTTTACCTTTTCCAGTATTTAATATTTATGCATTTTTTATAAATTGCTTATAAGAATAATCTTATATGAAAATTTTGAAGATAAAAAAAAACAATGAAAATAATCCTGGGGCCTATTTCATAAACGTGACAATTGTAATTTACCATGACAATTCATAATACATTGCTTGGTTTGGTTTCAATTATTTACTTTTAACAAACTAAATCAAGCAATGTATTATGAATTGTCATAGTAATTTACAATTGTCACGTTTATGAAATAGGGCCCTGGTGGGTGGCATTATATAATTTTATAAATTCCTTATTATCCTACAAATCTATAGGAGAGGAAACTACCGAAAACTGCAATACTAATACATATTACTTTTTAAACACCTAGACAATGGAAAACTGTTCGAAAAAACTTGCTTATATTATTTAGAACGCCAAGGCGCAATACTAGTCTATGGAGGCGGCCACAGTACGAGTAAGTACTCCAACATAATACAGCTGCTGTACTGAACGTACAAAAACAAATAAATAAAAAGACAAAAGCGATAACTTTAAAAAATAGAACAATAAAAGTATTTTATTGACATTCAGCTTCGGCAAAGTGCAGGTGGTATACATAAAAGTGACTTGTGGAGGAATGAGTGATGATACGTCCTGCGATACCTTCCGAACGTGACTAGAAAGAAACATTTTGTAGAACTAACATGCATTTCCTATACGATATTGAAAACGAGATATGGGAGCTAATGTTTTGAAATCACATTTGTAGGTAGTGCAATATTTCAGAAAGTATTTTTCGTAAAAATATAATTCTCACCGCCGCCGACCGTCTAGAAGACCTTAGGGTATCCAGCGAAGGGATTTAATGCCACCTCGTCGTAGCCTATGGTATAAGTCTACACCAAACAAGTGGCTAGCTTATAGCGATGTGATTGATTTGATTTTGTTTTTGATTGATTTGAGGTGTTGTCACACAAATTTTGACATTGAACATTTTTTTTTTTAGAAAAAGTCCTTGGTAACCGTCGTGGTTTGAACAAAGGAACTAAAAACAATAATGTTTAAGTTTGAGGTCTAACCATCTCGCCCACTATTTAGGTATATTTTGCCTTATTATAATATTGCTGTAGGGCCTTTGCCCTTAGGTGCCAATAGGCCAATAGGTGCAGATCTTTCTTACAAAAGTCACATTGATAATATTTTATATATAAATAAAATTTCTAAAGCATCAGTATTATATAGCCTATTTACTAGAGCAGGGCAAGTGACAAAGACGACAAATGGACACAGATAGAGTGACGTTGTTATTGTATAAGGACCTAAATATAAAAAAAAGTATTTATAGTCAGAGGCGGACTAGTAGTTTTGGTCGTTCTAGGCCGTTTAAGTGGCCGCCCATTCTAATATCTTTAAAGAGTAGAAAAATGAAATAGTTCTGTACGAAAAAAAACATTGAGTTCGGTTCTTTTGTTTATTTTTTTCACCTATCGTATTGTCACCGGTATATAACTTAGGTATGGAAGCAGATTTTCCGCCCCTTAGGCCCGCCGCTTAGGCCCGGGCCTCCGCCACTGTTATAGTTACTACACCGTTGGGTTCATTTTTTTTTTTATTGGAGCACGATATGTGACTTTAAAGCAGGTAGCCTATGTGTAATCTAAATGTGTTTTGTTACTTTTGCTCTATTTCAAGGTGAAAAACACAAGTATAGCTCTAGTTTAATATAAAACTAAAGAACACAAAAAGTCGGAAAAGCTAATATGTTCTTCAGCAACTTATTTCTTACACACTATTTATAGGGTTATAATTTATTTATTAGTATTGCCTTTGTAAATCATTTTTTTTAAACTTTTTTAATAAAAAAAAAAAATGTTCGCGCTTGTTAGACGAGTTTGCATTATTGTTACTTTATAATTAGTTTTCGGGAATTCGGGTGCAGTTATACCTAAACTTCACTTTTACCTCAGAAAAAAACGCCTTTTTAAATATCGTTTTAATATGAAAACATTACAAAAATATTCAGAGACAATTTTTTCTCGAAAAAAAAAAATTTTGGTATAATTACACCCGAATTTCCGATCACTAAATAAAATATAAGTATATAATTTTGCATTAAACTTTTACGCAGCGCACACATAAAATTTCTCCGTTTTTGCAGCATATTTTATTGTTGCTCCGCTCCTATTGGTCGTAGCGTGATGTTATATAGCCTATAGTCTTCCTCTATATATGGGGCATCCAAAACTAAAATATATTTTCAATTAGGACCAGTAGTTCCTGAGATTAACGCGTTCAACCTAACAAACAAAAAACTCTTTGGACTTATTATATAAGTAAAGATATGTATATGTAGATAACATGAATTGACCTAGGTTACTTATCGCCGTACTATAAAATATTTTTATAAGTTTCCATTGTAACCGATAACTACGAAGAGGCGTTCTCGATTCCAAGTATGTATAGGTAAAATGAATATTTCCTCGCTCTGGAAATTGGCTTGCAAATTTATGTCCGGAGTTAGGAAAATATTTCCGATTAAATCCAAATAAAGATTGCGTTTGCGAAGGCTTAGGTTGAAATGGTTTTCGATTGAAAATAAACACGAACTTTTTGATTGGTTAGCCCTATAGATTGTTTTGGTAAGTTGAAAGTAAGTTCATGTCCATGTTCATGGCGGGCTCGTTTTCCGCAATTAGCCAAGAGATTAGGCATTTTTGCGTAAGTCGGCGACAAGAAGTCCGGGTCTTCCACAGGCCTCAAGAAGCGACCTCGGTGTTCCGAGGATTTTCGCCCGTTGTAAAGCCACCCCAGAGCAATGAAGCAGCACATGGGTGGGTGTTTCATCAGCCTACATGCAACCTCTACATAGAGGGCTGTTGGTGATACCTAAAATTGTAAGGTGCCTGTTTAATGGAAAGTGTCCGGTAAGTATACCCACCATCATACGAAGGTTACCTCTGATGAGATGAGCAGGTTCCGAGCTAGGCGTGGGCTAGGTTTGGTGACCGCCTCTCTGGCCTGCCTGCAGTTTTGTAAGTTAGCCCAATACTTGCAGTGATGGTTGAAGGTGTTGTCGCGTAGACAACTTTTCAACTGATTAAAAGAAAACGGTACATACGGTTTGGGTCCTACCGGTGTTGTAGCCGAACCTCTTTTCGCCAGTTCGTCAGCCGCGTCGTTACCGAGGGAGTTGCTGTGTCCCTTTATCCACTGGAGAGTGACCCTGTTACCAACTGATATAGTCTTCAGTGCGTAGTGGCATTGTTTTACCAGACTTGAATTCATCTGTTTGTTCTTCAATGCTAGTAGTACGGCTGCGCTGTCTGATAGTATGCGTATACCATATTCTTCTATCTTTCTTGCGCGTATTGCCGCTGTTGCTTCTATTATGGCTATACACTCTGCTTGGAAGATGGAAGCATGTGTGCCAAGAGCTGTTGAAATTCTAATGTTCAGGTCTAATGAGTACACTCCTGCGCCTGTTCCGTGTTCTATTTTTGAACCGTCCGTGTAAATTCTGACCTCGTGTAAGCCAGATTGATCAGTCGGTAAAAAAAGTAATTCCATATCGTGACACTAAGCCGGCATAGTGGAAACAAAGAAAACATTTTTTTATGCGCTCGACATGGGACCTCACAAATGCAACCAACAATTAGCAATCACGTAACCGTTGATTGCACCTATTAATTCCTTTACACGTTTCGTTTAAAGGACTCAAGATTATAAGAAGAAGGAAACACGCAAGCAGAGCGCAGAAGGTCGTGCTTTCTACATTTTAAAAGTGCGACAGATACTTATACATTTTTTTAGTGCGGGTTGGTTTATCTGTCACAAAAGTATGTGCATTCATTTTGTTACCTGTTAGTGATATAGGACATATCATATTTTTTTTATCACAATTTGAATTAACAGAAAACAGAACAGGATGGAGATGACACTAATGAAAAAAGCTAGTCTCTTAAATTAAAACTTCTATAAAATAAAATGTTATTGTTTACAAAAATATTATAAGGTATTGCTATATAGTGCCAAAAAAAACCACTGGTTTCATTTAGTAATTAAATTAAAAAAACATACCATATTAGTATTTTACGTTTTTATCGTATTTTACGTTTATCATACTTTAATTTATATGCCCTTATAGAAATTAAGTAGAAAAAAACATAAACAGACTTAAAAAATAAATAAACATAAATAATGTGTATTTGCGTACAAGGACATAAATTATAGGAAATGGTATTTATGAAAAAAAAAAATATATATATAGCCTTACGGCGGCCGAGACCGCCTAGACGGCCCTACCGCCGCCGTAGGCATTTCAATCCCACCTCGTCGTAGCAGCATGAGTCTACACTGAACAAAAGGCTAATTCGTAGCGATGTTTGGATAAAACCCATCTATAAACACTTTCACATTTTTGTATAGTGAAACTGAAACAACGTGCTCTCCGAAGCACTACAGTGGTGTTGTCAAACAAATGTAACTTACTATATTAAAAATGTAGGTATAATGAGAACATTTAATATTTTAATATGTAAGTAAACCGTTTCAAATAAACCGTTTTTTGTTGGAAGATTTAAAATAATTATCTCGTAATTTATTAAAATTAAATATTACGAGGTAATTATTAAAAAAATAATTAGTAAGGTTTCAAGAGCCTTATGTTATTTAGATTGAGGATTTATTTCGGGACTCATTAATCTGTAAATTTAATATCTCGATAATATCGGAAGGTTTTGCGAGGCTAATGCTGTTGAACAAAACAACAATGAATATATCAAACCTATTCATGGACTTTGTATGTATGTTTACCATCACATTATGTATCCATAAAATATGCAATTTAAAGAAACATGTTATAAAGACGGTCTCTAACACATTATTTATGATAGTCGTGAATTTTTAGCGATCTTTCACAATATTAGGGTTAGAGTCAGCTGTTTGTTACGTTTTAGAGTCTTGTCGTATTACTTTACGAGTGCTTAATAAAATCCAAAAACCCTACATAAAGTGTCTTACTTTTTTTTTAATATTTTTATTTTTAATATTTTGCTATCTTTCGCTCGGTAATAGTTAAATGTATATTAGTTACATGCAAAAAAATGCAGGGCCTTACTTATACAATAACAATAACATGTTAAATTCTCAACAACGGGTAATTATGTAGCCACCAATTTTGTAGCCGCATCATTTAGGGCAGCAGCATAGTAAGAGGATACAAATCTTTAAAAAACAATATATTAATCGACCCCATTCATGGACTTAGTAAGCCTGCTTGCCTACAAAGTCCACTATAATAAGAGAAATAGGGCACCAATTATCTTCCGACAGATGTATACGTAAAGCATGTATCGTTAACCGCTAGAGGTACATAGACACGCTCTACGTTGCTCTGCATGTATAAACATCATTTAACGGCAGTAACATGCGTTCATTGTCCACGCGAACATTGCGTTGTCCCTTTGATGCTACCATTAGTTTATTAACTGTGTATCTACTGAGTGGTAACATACCTACATAGTTCAATATACAGTGTCCACAGTCTAAAAGTTTTTATCCATATGTTGGAAAGTAAGCAGTATAGTTAGAGAGATTGACCAATGATTTACTGACTGGTAAAGAAACGGTCTGCTATGCATGACATATTATTCTTAGTGTTGTCCCAAATACTACTACGCAATTGAATAAACAATAAAACAGCGCCACAACCGTTATCTGTAGGTACGGGTCTACGGGTACGCAGCAAGTGGCGCTATGAGATTTATTACAAACAAAATATTTTTCTGTTGGCCGATATTGATGAATAAAATCTAAATTAAAAACAAACAATCATGCAAATTTAAAAATGTTTTTAACTTCTGTTTAGCAAAAATCTTAAATTTACAGATACTAAAAGTCTACGATTGTATTATATGTATATATAATACAATCGTAGACTTTATATGTATCATCACGGGTGCCTTACGGCGCCCGAGACCGCCTAGACGGCCCCAGGGTACCCAGCGGAGGGGTTTTAATCCCACCTCGTCGTAGCCGATGGTATGAGTCTACACCGAACAAGTGGCTAGCTCGTTGCGATGTTTTGAATAGACTCAATAATCCATCTATAAACAGTTTCATCAATTGGTATAGTGAAACCGGGACCGACAGCTTAACGTGCTCTCCGAGGCACTATAGTGGTGTTGTCAAACAAATGTACATATTTTTTTTAATTAAAAACTCATTGGTACACACCGGGATTGATGAACCAGGGACCTAAGTGTTTTTAAGTCCAAGGTCTAACCAAATAGGCCACCACGTATATAAATAGGTAATTTAATATATGAGACATTTTTACACATATTGCCCAGTTCACAAACTAAGTTCAGACTTGTAATGTACCAGAAGCAACATTACTAATAACACATATTATATTTTATAATCGCCCAGACCATGGTAAACTGTATAAAAAAAACGTTCTAATTTTGTTCTACAATAAGTGGGAATCGAACCCAGGACTTTAAATATAGCGCTAATGACGGAACCACTAGACGACGGACGCGTTCAAAAATAAGGCGAAATGGTGTTATTTGAATAAATAAATATCATTATTGCTGCCTTACGGCGCCCGAGACAGCCTAGACAGCCTCAGGGTACCCAGCGGAGGGGTTTTTAACCCCCCTCGTCGCCGATGGTATGAGTCTACACCGAACAAGTGGCTAGCTCGTAGCGATGTTTGGATAGGCTCAATAACCCATATACAAACAGTTACACAAGTTGGTATAGTGAAAACGGGACCGACAGCTTAACGTGCTCTCCGAGGCACTACAGAGGTGTTGTTAAACAAATGTACCTATATATTTTTTTAGATTGAAAACTCATTGGTAGACACCGCGATTTGAACCAGGGACCTAAGTGTCTTAAGTCTAAGATCTAACCAACTCGGCCACCACGTATATCTGCACGCAACATAAAGGCATGCATAATTACTTTACTAGCATTTTCCGTCCACCCTATTGTCTATAAGTAGGCACTACAAACTCTAGGCATAGCTAGCTCTAAGGTTAGGTTCCTTTAAGGCAGTGTTCTATACATTGCTCCCTCTCTATGTAAAGGGAAGGAGGTTAAGTGCCATTATTGTTCCCGCACTTAAGTTTTATACAATTTCACGTCGCCTCGTTATACGTAAGGTGTAATTATGTAAGAATAATACATTTATCAATAACTCTATATTATTACCAAAATGTCCAACGATAGGTTATATATATATATTTAATGTGTAGGATAATTTCACAAACTAAGCTGTAGGCTTATACTATGTGTACCAGAAGCAACGATATAATACATCTTATATTTTATAAACACCCAGACTATGACAAACTATACAGAAAAAACGTACATTTTTTTTTTGCCATGGCTGAGTATCGAACACACGACCTACGGATTCAACGCCAAAGGCGCAACCACTAGTCTACGGAGGCTGTCATATGTATCATGTATCATCCGAAACCGCGTAGACGACTAGCTTATCCAACACAACGGAGGGATTTTTCCCACCTATTATCATCTATTGTATTCAACATACATACATACATATCATCACGGGTGCCTTACGGCGCCCGAGATCGCCTAGACGGCCCCAGGGTAGCGGAGGAGTTTTTTATTAAATCCCATATCGTCGTAGCCGATGGTATGGTTCCCACACTGAATAAGTGGCTAGCTCGTCGCGATGTTATGAATAGACTCAATAGTCCATCTATACACAGTTTCACAAGTTGGTATAGTGAAACCGGGACCGACAGCTTAACGTGCTCTCCGAGGCACTATAGTGATGTTGTCAAACAATAGTACATTGTTCACCGAGGGGAGAAAGTCACCGATTACTAACGAGGGCGAAGTTTGAGGCCCGACGCGAAGCGGAGGGCCTTAATTCGCTCGAGTTAGGAATCGCACTTTCTCGCCGAGTGATACATAGTGCTTTATACTACACCTACGAGGAAAATAAAAAATAAAATCTCTATTAATTAAAGTTTATATTAAAATTATTACAGTTGTTAAAACTTAATAAATCAAAAATGCAAAGAAAGTAAACAGCCAATAAACCAATACTTTTATTTTATTTTGATTAAAATTTCGAACTTGTAAAAAAAAACTAGGCTGTATGGCTTTGAACCCTTGCCTTTCCTAATTTGGAAGAATTAAAGAAAAAAAATTTAAAAAAAACTAGCACGTTAACAATGAATTTTCATATACTTTTTCCTCCCGCTTAAGCACGTTAGCAATGGATTTTCATACACTTTTTCCTCCCGCATATTTGTACGACTACAAAGACGTACTTTCTGACCTATTCTTACGCAAGTAAGAACCTACTTTCCGAGCAGGTGTAGTATAAATGTACATATTATTTTTAATTAAAAACTCATTTGTACAAACCGGGATTTGAACCAGGTACCTTAGAGTTTTTAAGTCCAAGGTCGAACCAACTCGGCCACCACGTAGTCTGTGCCTCTATTATATGTTTTTGTTAAACTATAATTCACTTACTGGACAGTTTGAACTCTAAGGATTTTCCAATAGGATTTTTTTTTCTACAGTACAAATAAACCGTACTATCTATTGGTGCATCCCTATAGTTTAAACTGTGCAGTAAATGAAAGTTTGTGTAACATAAACTCACGGTAGAGGTAGTCTACACCGAACACAAAGCTAAATAGTAGCGTTGTTTATAGAAACAAAATAACCCATCTAAATACAAACAGTACCACAAGTTTGATATGAGTGAACTGTTACGGATAGCTTAACTTTTCTCTGGATAGCACAACCAGAGAATTACATATTTGTATGAATGTTGTCAAAAAGTTCAAAAGTTGTCAAAAATGTGTTTTTGGAGCTTTTAGCTCCTCCATACCGGTGATGAAACTCGTGACCTAAAATATGTAGTTATTAATTCAAAATATACTTGGTGGTCGAGGTGGTTAGATCTTAGACTTAAAAACACTTAGGTCTCTGGTTCAAACCCCAGTGTGTACCAATGAGTTTTAAATCTAAAAATTATGTACATATGTTCAACATCACCACTATAGTGCCTTGGAGAGCACGTTAAGCTGTCGGCCTCAGTTTAAATGTACCAACTTGTGAAACTATTTAGAGATAGTTTATTAAGGCTAACCAAACATCAAGATGAGCTAGCCATTTGTTGGGTGTAGACTTATACCATCAGCTACGACGAGGTGGGATTAAAAATGCCTCCGCTGGGTACCCTGATGCTGTCTAGGCGGTCTCGGACGCCGTAAGGCACCCGTGATGATATTTATTTTGATACAGATAGGTTAACGTGCTTTCCAGAGCAATATTCATAGTGATGTTAACAAACAAAAACTACAGAAGTTTTTAGATTAAAAGGGGTGATCAAACTCGTGACTAAAAGTTTTGTTTTTGTTAATTCGACAGTCTATAATTCAACCACTATGTAAAAGTTCGCAGATAAGTGTTATATGAAAGTTTATATGTCATCATTACTTACTTCGAAACGGCTAAGTAGCCCACTTAGATTGTTCTATCGGGATATGAACCCATAGACCAGGAGCTGCGCGCAAAAGTATTTTTTTTTTTAAATTAATACTTTATAATAAAAATATATTTTTCTACATTATATAATATATGTATTATATTCTATATGAAGAATAATGCACACATATTGTCATGATAATGCCCAAAGCATTAAGCTCGCCTATGTACAATCGAAAATAAAAAAAATAGTATGCTATGATATATATTATATATCATAGCATACTTATTAATATATATTATTTATTTTATAAACACCCAAACCATGACAAACTCTACAGAAAAATATACTAATGTTTTTTGTCATGGGTGGGAATTAAACCCACGACTCCGGATACAATGCCAAAGGCGTAACTACTAGTATACAGAGGTGGTCAATAGTATATTATCTACTCGATATTGAGATAGAGGCTGGCTGGACCTTAAATACACTGTCATATTACACACCCCGGACACTCGACCCAAAATGTACCTGTGAAGCGAGCGTAAACTAATTGCCTGTACTCGGTATTGCCGGTACTGCATACATACACACTCACGCTTGAATAATCCAGGGCTGTATGTAGCTGGAGAAGATCATTGTGCACAACCCTACGAAGAGCTTCCAACAAAACGTATAAGCAACAGTCGTGAAGTATATTGAATATATTTAATTATTCAAAAACGCCGGGCTATGTTCTAGAAACTAGTATATGTTTTTTTTTATATTTCTTTAGTTAAATTGAAATAAATAAATAAAATTCATTTTTATTTTGATACGATATATTTCGCCTTACATGGCGTCTTCAGTCGTATTTGTTTATAAGTTATGCGATCTAGTAAATATATATATATTCATGACTTCTATAAAGTAGTGCCTTTATAATTTTGATCTTATATCTAAACTCAATTAACTTTTTTTGACAAATATCATAGATATGAAATAACAAAAAAGTCAGACATTCACATTTATAATATTTTAGTATGTAGCAGTATGGACTACCACCTACAATAAAGGAAACAGCTTTATTATATAAATGGCATGCTTCATTGGTTTGGACACGTTGATAGAATGATGAATGAATGAATAGTGTACCAGATATACTAATATAATGGTATGGTGAGAAACAACACACGTATTATCCGAGATATATCAATATATATACATCTTTTAGCTATAATATCATAATACGTGGTGGTCGAGTTGGTTAGACCTTGGACTTAAAAACACTTAGGTCTCTGATTCGAACCCCGGTGTGTACCAATGAGTTTTTAATTCAAAAATCTATATACATTTGTTTGACAACACCACTGTAGTGCCTCGGAGAGCATGTTAAGCTATCGCTCCCGGTTTCACTATGCCAACTTGTGAAACTGTTTATAGATGGGTTATTGAGTCTATTCAAAACATCCCGACGAGCTAGCCACTTGTTCGGTGTAGACTCATACCATCGGCTACGACGAGGTGGGATTAAAACCCCTCCGCTGGGTACCCTGGGGCCGTCTAGACGGTCTCGGGCGCCGTAAGGCATCCGTGGTGATATACGAGTATATGTATGTATGTGTCTTATAATATCAAAATCGGTTAAGGAATACAGTTAATGATGTGGACGAAAATAATGTGTGAAGTTAAAGGAGTACCTATTTATTAATAAACTCTCATATAGATGCAATAAGCTTCAAGCTACTATTTCGATTTTAATCTGTGGGTTTACCGGTTTTTAGGAACATATTGCTCCGATTTCTTATCGAGGTTTTAACGTAGATTCATAATGCAAATTCATCTTTTACGCCATCCATTTCGGGACCGCATCATTGCTGTTAAACAATAATGTATTGGTCGACCCCATTCATGAACATGACAGCCTGAGGCCGTCTTACCCCTGATAATATTTATTCATCGTCATCAGCCTATCGCAGTCCACTGCTGGACATAGGCCTCTCCCAAGACACGCCACTGATCCCTACCCTCCGCTCTTCGCATCCAGTCTCTGCCAGCCACCCTACGCAAGCCATCAGTCCATCTAGCTGCGGGGCGTCCTACGTGGTCTCCACTCCAATATCCGGCTGCTCCAACGGTTATCCGTCCTGCGGCAAATGTGACCGGCCCACTGCCACTTCAGTTTATTAACTTTCAGAGCTATGTCGGTGACTTTAGTTCTCTTACGAATATCCTCATTCCTGATTTTATCCATCAGAGAAACTCCTAGCTCTTTCCATAGCTTTGTGGACCAGCCTTACTGTAAGTGTCCATGTTTCAGCGCCGTATGTCATCATAATATCTATTATTTAACTATAATATAAATATGAAAAAAATATTTGCAGATATTTTTTCAATCGAATAGATATTTAAATATATCACAGTTTTATCTTTTGCTCAAAATTTATGGCATGTGGAAATACATCCAATTATATTTTTATGGCACGTTAAGTTCAACTGAAATTTCGATGGCAATTTCTCTGAAACCGTATAAAAGACGATCAAATAAAATAACTGTTTGAGTTAGGAAGGCACCGTGAATTTTATTTTATTAAAAAAATAAAAATTGGGAGGAACATTAATATATTATTTCTTTATATTTTATTATATTATGAAAAATAGATTTGAAACCATTATTTTTTATGAAACTATTCTAGTGAAACTTTACAACGTTATAAGTCAATTTGTTCTAAAATAAGTTCTAAAACCTATTTTTTTTCTAAATCAACTTGATGTCATAGGCAATATATTACACATTTTTCTTGAGAAAATTGTCAATAACGCATTTGATATCCTTTTAATATGCAATTTTAGTAGAATATGGCCCCTTGGAGACTTAAGGCCTTTTTTATTAAAAAAATATTAAGTAGGTACATGAATAAAATAAATTAAAAAAAAAAGTTTATTTCAGAGAAAAGTTACAAAAATAATTTTAGCGTACAAGTCCCACTTTAGTATTACTTTTTTTATAGTTAAAATAGATTTTGTCTCATATAATATCATATTAATTGTTATTGCTAAAAAAAGAGCCAAAACCCTCAATAACATAGGTGTTCTTTAAGGACTCAATAAGATTTTATATATATCTGTGTTATTCTCCAACATTGGAGTTCTAAGGATTACTAATGATGATGATAACTAAGTTAAGATCAAAAATAACTAATCAATTAATCACATTCCATTGCTAATTGTAACTCACTTGAGTACATTCCTAATTATATGCGGTTAGGTGTCAAAGCCATAATTTGATATGGTTGACCGTATCACAGGATATGTATCATAGATTTTATGTTATTATTATTAATATTAGGCCGGGCAAGGAAATGAAATGGGGAACATCTTCCTTCTAATCCCATTGGATAGATATCCCGATCTTTATAACTATACTATGTATCTATAAGAAACAAAACTCGGTTTCGTAAAAAAAAAAAACGATTCAGTAGTCTTCTGAAAATTTGTGAACCCACAGACTAAAACCATTAACTATTTTTCCAACTGTAGTAACGAAAACGGCCTAGCGAAATTATTGAGACCCTGCTCCCACCTAACAGTACCTTATGGAAATAGTTGGATCTATTTTATTTTTTAGTTGTCATACATACTTTTATATTAATTTTCAGATAGCTTTGTGTTCTGAGATGCCTTTCATTACATTTTTTTTAATACACTGTATTTTTTAAGTGACCTCTAAAAAGAAGAGAACGACACAAAATTGAGCCGTGACTACACTAAACTTTCCGTTAAGTGAACTGATAAATTGACTTTGAAAAGTTGTGCAAAAGTTTGAAGAAATATTGAGTGTAAATTTGGTGTAAGACATCAAAGCGGAAAACGTTATAAAGTGTAAGAGAAGTATGGTTTGTTTACTTTCCTTGTGTAAGCACGATTTCTCTGAGGATTTATAAAGCAAAATATCGGTTTATTTACCTTCGAATGTTATATTTAATGTAAATATTGAAGCAGTTTAGATTTATATTCATATAATGAGAACGTTTTATTTGTAATTAAATAGCTTTAACCATTTTTTTTTTGGAAATTTTATTTGGCGCTCTTTCAATTCGATTTTTTAATAACCTATCTTAATTTTATTAGCCCCTATGTATATTCATAGTTTCGGCTGGGTGATGTGAGTAGGTCATTCAGTCAGGATTTTAAAACTTTTTTTGTTTTAAAAAATAAAATATTTCCCATGTTACTCGCTGATAATAGAAACTTCTATTGGTAAATTTTATTTTTAATCGGTTAAGTTGTTTATGAATTTATCTGAATTAAATAAATATTTTCTCTTTATGTAGTAGGCATAGATTCATATAAATAAGTAGTTTTTAGTTTTTTCATAGTCTAGTGTCTCAAAATATTTAATAATATATAGGTACAATTACATAAAAAAATGTAACAAATATTATTTTAAAATAATAATATTGATATAAGGAGGTAACGAGGGATCAGAAAATGTGCCCATGGCGCTAACTGCATTTCCGCGTTGTATGGCCATTGATATTCGTTGGCCTAAAAAAAAACCTGAACGCGGATCCCCTGTTACCTGTTTAAGCTTTTTACCTAAAGACAATATAAAGGAGTTGCGGACTTAGACCAAGTACCCATTGTCTCGACAATGAATGGAACAAAAAAATTGGATTTTTAAATTTTGTGTATTTGTCAATGTTTTTTATGGTATAGGCTTCAGCGGCAAATCCGGCCGATTTGGAAGACCCTGAGGTATACGAGGGAGCCAGAGTGTATTGATATAATATTTAATATTTACTTTATTGACAATTCTTCCGCTAGTAGTCATACGTCGCTTCTACACGAAGCATCATCAGGACTGAATTATTTATGGCCGAAATAAGTTGAGAATATGTGAATTTGAAATGTTGATTTGTTTATTGATATTGAAATATTATTTTGTATGAAAACATGTATTTTTTCTTATCTATATAAAAATAAGATAAAAAAAAATGCAAAGAATGCCAGTGGACTGTAAATATAAGGAGAATAGGCTGATTCGTTTTAATTTTAATCTAGGAAATTGCAAGGAATATAATAAGGGATTACGCACCTGATCATCCAGAACGGTCTTCTTATTATATTTTCCTCTTCACAAATACTATATATATATTATCACCGGCAGGTGGCTGACTTATTACTTTTTTGTGGTTCCAAAATTTATAAATAATCCAAAATCACACGGTCATCGATATGTAGATAGAAGTCCTCTCGTTACAGTAGCTTAGAGAGTAGTGAGGTGCGTATGGTAAAGGGAAGGGAAAAGGATCGATAAATACATAAATATCGATAAATTTTATAGTGGTGATACAGTTTCCGCTCGGTAATTTACTATTTCTTATATTTAAGCGTAGAGGCTTATTTATATTATATTACATCTGTAAAATTTTGATTATAATAATTACTGTTTACACCTTCACACCTTTTTTGGATCCCGAGAACCGTCTAAACGGCCTCAGGGTACCCAGCAAAGGTATTAACCCATCCTCATTTCACCGATGGTGGAAGGCAACACCTAACAAGTAGCGAGCTTGTTGCGGTGTTTATGATGGTATAGCGTCGTTGTATAAAGCGGTCACCCATCCTAGGTCCGGCCTTGTTGTCATTTGCTTAAACTTGCTATCAGTTGCGCAGTGACTTAACCCCTAGGCTAGGGCCGCCTTTTTATAGCCTAGCATTAGGCCGATTATAATAATGATTATATTAATATAATTTTGAAGGCTCTCAGATAATCTACTAGTGCAATGTCCTATAATATAGCTAGCTAGCTAGACGAATTAGTTTATTTTATATAGGTATATTTATTGGAATAATTATGAACATTTGTTTGACAACACCGCTATAGTGCCTCGGAGACGTTAAGCTGTCGGTCCCGGTTTCACTATACCAACTTGTGAAACTGTTTATAGATTGAGTCTATTCAAAACATCGCGACGAGCTAGCCACTTGTCTGGTGTAGACTCATACCGGATTAAAACCCCTCCGCTGGGTACCCTGGGGCCGTCAAGACGGTCTCAAGCGCCGTAAGGCACCCGTGATGATACATATACATATATATTTATTTGACGTTAGTGTTAGCGTTAGGTTATTGCATCGATTTACTAGGAATTTGTATTCACAAATATATATGTTCACCGACAACAGTGACACGTTAAAATAGCATAAAGCTAAAATATTTGAAAAACAATACAATATCGAAGCGGTTTTGGTCATTCAATACGACTAAAACTAATAAAATTTGTTTGCCGTGCAAACTCATTTTATGCACGATGATATGAGTTTGCACGGAAGCGTCATGCGTAAATAGTCCGGTTAGGTTAAAAAAAATGTATTATGCCAGCATCATTCGAGCGTGGAAACAATCCGTCTAGGTCATGGCAATATTTTTTTTTAATTAAAACTAAAAGTTTCTAAGGAAAAAAAGCTATTGAAGAAAATTAAACTCGGGTTTTTCTTAGGGCGTGTCATCTTATTATTATATACATATGTCGGTCATCAAGATAAAAACAATACATGAGCCTAGCGGATAATTTTTGCATGACTCTCACATACTTATCTTATACGAGTATACGTGGTGGCCGAGTTGGTTAGACCTTGGACTTAAAAACACTAAGATCCCTGGTTCGAATACCTGTGTGTACCAACTTGTGAAACTTTTTATAGATGAGTTATTGAGTCTACTCAAAACAACGCGACGAGCTAGCCACTTGTTCGGTGTTGACTCATACCATCAGCTACCCTGGGGCCGTTTAGGTGATTGCGGGCGCCGTAAGGCACCCGTGATGATATGTATGTACTCTCACATACGATTTAAAGTTCACATGACTCTGGCTTACAAAGCATTCCGGATACTCGTTTCGAGCAAAAAAACCTTATATTCGAACGCTAACTACGATTTTGCTTTGATGCGAGCACTATTTCTGACTCAATATAGATGGTGAATTTGAAAGTTTGTACTTTGGACTAATATGAGGCTCTGCTGATCAACTTTTCTCATGGTAAAAAATCTGGTTTCATGGTAAAAAATGTTTGATTGCAGTGCTACAAAAAAAAATTTTGGGTTCCCCATACAAATTGGTCATTTTAACATTACTAGTTATGTATGTAGAAGGCATTTTTTTTCATTTGCATTTGGTGTCCTTTTTCTTATTCTCTCATATTTATTTTGATTGTTTCGGTACCTACCTACTGTATCTAAAAGCCGCACGTCCTCTTCAAGGCATCAGCTGAAAATCAGCGTTACAGCAATCTATTGCTGTAGCATGTGCTGAGCTGATTTCCTGTTTGTCGCCGCGCAACAAACCTCTAACTTATTTTGTATTTTGTTAATTATTTATATATTATGTAATAATGTAATTTTATTTGTATGTATTCTGTGCGTGGTGTTCAAATAAAGTATTTCTTTCTTTCTTTCAACCAATGGTTCCAAGTTATTTTGATCAGTAGAACCTCATATTAGCCCAAAGTACAACCTTTAAAGTATATGTATGTATCAATACATTTCTTTTCTTCGCTTTACGAATTATTTTTTTGTCCTTGCAAAGCCCTTCTATCGATAGTAGTTAATTAATGGCAAAAGGGTGTCCTCTTCATTATTCGCTCGTTTTGGACTTAATTACTTCTTCCTCTTTCCGTTTCAGCAAACCTTAAAGTTATGTAAATCATAAATTTTTAATGGTTACCCTTTAATAATGGTTTTAGGGTTTATTGTAATCAATAAAATATAAGGGTTGCGCTCTTATATAATATTAGATTTTGTTGACCTGGCTTGTTGGGGATTTGAAGGAAACATTAAATTCATCCCACTTTTAAATTGTAAAATATTTATTCATTTATTTTATTATAAAATAAAATGAATTTTAATACTCGTGGAGCCCTCTCCACGAGTATTAAAATCCAGAGATATTATATCATGGAAAAAATGTGCAAGACCTACTTTTTCTAGTACAGTAGGTATATATTGCATAATACATATATAAATTGTATAAACTAGGAAAAACCAATTTAATTTTGTAAATAAATGTTAATAACTGAAGATAATTAAACTGAATATAATTTAATTAATTTTTATTTTTGGTTTTGATGTTTTCTCGTAAAATTTTTTTAGGGTATTTCTTTATGTAGAATTTGACTGTTTTCACTGAAATTAAAAAGCTAAAACGCACCCGTTTTCTATTTCGTTACGTACAAAAACGTATCGGCGGAATAAACGGACGAAATCCCCATAGGATGAAATAATAAAATAGTTTTTGAACCTCTTTTGTTTTCCATCCGAAATTGATTCGTTCAAAAAATCCTAAAGCAAAAGTTTAACAAACACGATCAACGAGTTCGCATTTTAAACTTTTCGTGGTGTCGGTTGTGGTAAGATTTAAAACAATTTTAAGCCGAATTAAAACAGAATTAGCTTTTTATTACTTTTGAAGTTATATTTGTGCTTTAAAGCCCAGCGTTAGACATTCAATATCTACCGTGGACTAAATTTTACAGCTAAATTAAGATTTTTTTTTTCAAAATATAATATTGGCTTTTCAACTTTACCCGTAGTTATAGCTTATTCTGTAGATCTACCACAAGCCTTTAAAAACAAATTTTACTATAGTCGCTAGTAACTATAGGTCGAAATCAACAAATAAGAAAAGTTTATTTAAAACATAACGCATATTGGTTGATTTCTATCTATAGTTATTAGCGACTATAGTAGAAACTGCAAAACTTGTGTTACAGAGCGACCCTTTTACCATTTACGTAGTATATCAGTGAGTAACATCACAGGCGCCATTCCCGATTATTATTACCATTTAATCTTACTAATACAGTAGGTACTGTTTAAAAGAATTATTCCGCATTCACCCGGGTGAACCTAAGATAATTTCTTATTCACCCGCTCAAAATAGTATATTCCGTTTTCACCCGAATTCCAATGTACAGTCATTGTCAAAAGTAGTTGCCCAATATTTGTCTTGCGGTCTTGGTCTCATTTTTTACTGTCTTACTGAGTCTAACAACAACCTTATAAACAGCATTTTACACGGTGTTAGTTGTCTAAACTCTATCAAAGCAAAAAAATAACAGCAGTTTCACACATTTAAAGCATTGTAAATTAAGGCTTAGTCTTGGTCTTGCTTTGGGCAACACTAGTCAAATAAAAATTCTACATTTAATAATAATAGTGTTTAATCAGCATTAAAATATATTAAGTCAGAATCTAATCAGATATAAATAAAAAATAATATTATCTCAAATGGGCTAATTATTTCCAAACAATGTCCTAATACAATCTTTCCATATATCTGCTGCATCCAATAATTCTGTCAACTTGTTATGCCAACCTACATTATTAGTAATTTTAAATCTTTTTTTAAATACTGTCCACCTTTCATATATATTTACAATTTGTAGTCAAAAATTTACAAAATAATCATTAAATGTTTTTATCTTCACATAAACTGCGTATTAGAAGCTACTGACCGTATCTTTTTGAAAGGTATAACTTTATTTATTTCCATTTAGGACCGGGAAGTACTGATTTTTTTTTTTCGATGAAGTTTCTCTATGTGAAGACAAACGAGTCTGAATGCGTTAAATTAGACATAATACCTTAGTATACCTTAATAAATATTTGGAAAATAAGGTAAATGTCCAGAATTCAAAGTACCTAAGTCTTATTTTATTCACAACTTTAAGAACTTCTAAATAGTATTATTTTAATATATTTTTGCCATTTAAAATATTTTGTATTAGAGTTGGTAAAATGTTTAATTTTAACGTAGTCGGCCCCTTCGATATTTCCGTCACTTACATTACGAAGATATTCAATTTTACAATCCATGCTAAGCTATGGCACTTAGTGCCATATCTTAGCATGGATTGTAAACTTTAATAATTAAAGTTGTCAGTTGACTTAAAATAATAATTACCCTCCATGTAAATTTAACACTCTGAATTCGTTACCAACTGTAATAAAAAATATTTTAAATGGCAAAAATATATTAAATATTATTTAGCTAGGTAACTGGATTTAAAATAAAACCACGCAAGCCTATTCATAGGTACCTGTTTTTATATTTAAATAAAACTTTTCTCTCCCACTGTGCCATATCTTAGTATGGATTCTAAAATTTAATAATTAAAGTTGTCAGTTGACTTAAAATAATAATTACCCTCCATGTAAATTTAACACTAAGAACTCGTTACCAACTGTAATAAAAAATATTTTAAATGGCAAAAATATATTAAATATTATTTAGCTAGGTAACTGGATTTAAAATAAAATCACGCAAGCCTATTCATTGGTACCTGTTTTTATATTTAAATAAAACTTTTCTCTCCCACTGTACTAAATTTGTAATGTATTAAAATAAATGGCCAAGTTCGAGCCATAAATGACATTAAATATCAATTATTATTAAATAGGGTGAAAAAGAAATACTTTTTAAGGTGAAAACATGTACGTTTAGGGTAAACTTTGCGGGTGAATACGAAATAATTCGTTTAAAACTGTACTGTTTATATATTTATGGCTTAATTCATTAAAAAAATATTTTAAGTACTTAAAGAGCACTGTAGTTAAAATAGGTTGTCGCTTACGCATTTAGGTAAGTATTTATTTTTGTTGCTAAAAATAGAGACAAAACCTACTTTAATTAAAGTCTTCTTTAAGAACTCAATATTAATTAATTAATACCAATTTAGTGGTTTTATTATTTTATTAACTAAATAACTTACTGTTATATAATTAGGAATTAAACGAACTTACCTTGTGAAGTTCCAATTCTAATTGTACGAGCTGCATAGTCTCGAAATGATAAATAAGACATGTAGTAATCGAATTTACGAGCCAACGATGCACGAGTTCAGAGCCTTAAACAAGCGCTTTAAAAAAAATAAAACCCTCCTTATGTCAATCCCGCCTGTCAACTTCATATAGTGTAGAGCTGCAACATAAGGTTAAGTGCCTGAGTAGTCCAGTCTAGCTGAGAACACGCAAACTTTATTTTACGACATTAACATACTGGGAGAGTGTTGTAAACATTTGGGGGGGACGGGTTATATGTTATCATTTCGAGACTATGCAGCTCGTACAATTAGAATTGGAACTTCACAAGGTAAGTTCGTTTAATTCCTAATTGTACTTCGCTGCATAGTCTCTTCAATGATAAATAAGACATGTAGATGTTTAGAGAGTCGTGAAATAACAGACAGATGAATAATACCTAATATAATATAAATTAAATCTAACGTTCATAAATTAATGTTTATAAGCTATAAATTGGATACTTGAAAATTTATTATAATATATACTCATATATATAAATATATACTCATATATATAAATATATACTCATATATATAGATATATATATTAATGAGGACTTATCTTTATAAAATTGAGGAAACACCTTGTATGATTTATTGCATCAAACTACATCTTACACTATTACTGAACACCCAGACGTTCAGCTGAAAAAACGTATAACCATGTGTTAACTGCTGTAAGTCTAATCACATCTATCTCGGTACTAAAAAGACTTAATCCACCAGCTAAATATCTGTGATGCTAGCAATTTTTAGGCAATATGTGTGTAATTAATGTCTTACATATTATTATTATGCCAAGTTTTAACTAATTTTATTTCCGTTGTCCTATTTAATAGGACATTCAAGTTTATATTGTAATATATATATTTATGCTTTTCTTACAAAACTATACTTCGGTTGTGTACACCTAGAGATTTTAATTAAATTTGGGATTCTAATATTAATATTTTCTGGGAACCTGAGTATTTAAATATTTTATTATGGAATAAAATAATGAGCCTTGGCACATTGTGACATATAATTTCTTTGAAAGATTCTAGAGTTAGCATAAAAAATGTAACCCTACTAAATGACTAAAGTAGAATTACGGATTAGTCCAACCCGACCCGTTAGACTCTGTAAAATATATAATAAAAATAAATCTGTGGAGTAAGTTGCTCCTTCTTCATTCAATATATACATTAATCCCAAATATTTTATGAATAGTTCGTAATAATCTAAATTTAATTTGGTGCAACTATACTACAACTTTAAATAAGTGTTGTATTGCCTTGTTGTTTTGTCAATATTGGCCATCATGATTTTATATTTAGTCTGGATGGCACGTTACATTGTAACAGTTCATTACAGGAGTAACACACTCTTAAACTGTAACATACAGGTTAACACACTTCAAGAAGTGGTTATAGTGGGAATACAATAATATGCGACTATCATTTGGGGGAAAAAAAATATATAATAGCAAAGATGGGATAAGTTTTGATACACTGAGTACTAAGATTTAGATGTTTTAGTTTGGTAACACATTTATACCTACCGACTGTTTAGAGATAAATCTAATTATAAACTTTTGTTATATATTTATAATAAAATAGGAAAGCAAAAATAAAATAATAATAAACTAAGTAGTTTATTAATCAAATGTTTTTTACGCCTCTTACAGTGATAGAGTTGAAATATAGAAATTAGATCCCACATACCATTAATAATTTTAGTGTTTGGTTTCCAGTTTACAAGTTGATGTTTCAATGTATGAGAGTTTTTATGTAAATCTAGAATACATTCTAGATCTTACTATTTTGGATCTAAAATATAGACTGAATCAGAATAATTGGAAGTTTAATAAACTCAAAATAAAGGTATAGTATAGTGTCTCAAGAGACATTTCATTTATATTTTTTTATAATTATTGTGAAAGAATTATGGGACTACCATTACTCTAAAAGATGGAAGTTTTTATAATTTCTTTATTCCCAAATTAATTGTAAAGATTTAACTTTCATGGATGGGTAACTAAGAAGCATATTATATCATTTAACTCAATGAACTCTTATAACAATACTGAGACATTATTTGTATGATCAGTTATAAAAGTTAACATCTTCTAAATTGAATTGTTCCAAAAATATAAATTAATTAACTTGTTATATATTTAGAATGAATCTAGTAATTTTCACTCTAACAAAGGAAATAGAAACTGCCTAAAGTTTTAATTTAGTATGCTGATTTTGTACAATAATTTATTTTAAATAAATAAATAAAATAAATCTATTCTCCTTGACGAATTACTCGTAGGAAATACATTAAGTATATTTGAGAGAAAAAAAAAATGCCATTTAGTAGGTTCACCACATATAAAAAATATATTTAATTTTAAGAAATATGTGCATTAACATAATATATAATTGAATCAAAATTCTTGGGTTACATGTGATCTGTAACCACTGCTACTTAAGTAATTTAAGCGTAAGCTGTAAATATGTCAGCATAACTATTAACCTGTGTTAGTTACGGTTCAAGATTCGCATGAGGGTAGATCTACCCCGACAATAAGGATAGCTTTGCACACTGGAGGTTGCTGTAGTCTGGAATGAAAAGCTACTAATCTGGTTCACTGCCAGGCCATTGCAGTAAAGCTTATAACTTTATTTATGCTAGTATTAGGCTTTGAATATTTGCAATTACCATTAATCCTTCAGACTTTTCCAACTGCCGCTAAGGCTTTTCTTCAAAGAAAAAACATAAGATTATTTTATTGATTTACAACCATCACCAAGTTTACACAATAACATTCCTTACAATACAAATACCTGATTATAAAGGCTACTGGCATGTCTAATGCTGTTTTTCTAAAACCTTTATACTTATTTTTAGTAATATTTAATCAGTGGTTTGTCTAGATTAATCACCACATCTGTGACTACCGCTTGGACCTCAGGTTTGAGTATATTGCATCAATCATTTTACATTAGGTGTTATCTGGAGGTAAACCACGTTTTCCATTTTATAGAAGTTTCATAATGGAATAATATAAAAAGGTAAATAAATACCTGAATCATAAATATTGCAAATATATACTTTTGTTACTATGATATTACTTTTTTATTGTAAATATATACTTTTATTGATGTTGTTATTGTGATATTGAAGAAAATAACCAATTTTTCATTTCATTTCCATTTCTATCCTTTTCCATTTTATAAAACTTTCATAATGCAATAATATTAAAAGGTAAATATATACCTGAATCATTAATATTGCAAATATATACCTTTATTTCTATATATCACTTTTTATTGTAAATATATAATTTGATTTATGTTGTTATTGTGATTTTGAAGGTAATAACCGTTTTTTCATTTAATTTCCAAGTTTAATGAAATCATTTTAGTAAATATTACCTAAGTCTTGTAGTGTAAATATTTCTTTGTATAAATAATTGGGATTTTTTATATAATTCTGTGAGATTTAATAAGCTTTAGTAATAAAAGACATTCAAATAATAACACATAAATAAACGTATTATTATATTATAGGCCAAGTAACACATAAATTGAATAATTAAATATCTAATTCTGTAAGGTTAAATAACCTTTTGTAATAAAATAATGTTTAAATTATAACACCTGAATAGGAGTATTATTATTATATATTAGGCTAAATAACCTATAATTTGGATAGGTAAATACCATTCTGTAGGGTTTAATAACCTTTAGTAATAAAAATAGTTTAAATAATAACACCTGAATAGGAGTATTATTATTATATGATAGGCTAATAAAAGGCATAAATATGGATAAGTAAATACCATTCTGTAAGGTTAAATAACCTTTAGCAAAAATAATTCAATTATTAACACCTGAATAGGAGTAGGTATTATTATATTATAGGCTAAATAACCCATAAATTGGATAGTTAAATATCTGTATTAACTTTAAAATAACAATCTAATAACCTATATTAACTAAATAGGTGAATCACAATATAGAGGATTCATAAAAAAATAAATTAGTAAAATTGTCTGCCACCTTAGTAGACATAAAAATCGAGAATTTGCTATTTAAAGTAAGTACCTGAATAGGTGTTATTATTGTATTAAAAGATAATTAACACTTACATTGTACCTGAATTAACCTCAAAAGAATAATTTAAAAAAATATATACATATTATAAAAGAAAAATTATTGTAATTTATTAATTTTGTCAGTCACCTTGTAGGTGGCTTAAAAAAAAAAAAAATTTTTTATAATAAAATAAATGTTATACCTGATTAGGTGTGGTTTTATTATATTATAGGTTAACCCATAAAATAGGATTTAGTAAGTAATTATCTAAATCTGAGAGGTTAAATAACAGACCCACCTGTAAGGTGACGTAAAAATATATATTTTTTATAACTAAAAGGATTCATGTAAAACAACAAAAAAGCATACCTTTATGTTTAATTTTTTGTCCTACGATTGGTTTTCCCTTGGATTTCCATAAAAGAACTCCTCAGGCCAAAGAAAACTTTAGAGTTTCGGGTGCCGGTATCAGTAATGGCGTCGCCCGTCGGAAAACATCTGTTTATCACATGTTTTACATAAATCTTCTTACAAATCACTAAATTACATTTTTTCTTCACTATTTTAATTAAATAAGATATTTAATATATATTATTAAAAAAATCGATGTGAACGGTGGCTGCACGAAAAACGATATGAAGTTGACAGGCGGGATTGACATAAGGAGGGTTTTATTTTTTTTAAAGCGCTTGTTTAAGGCTCTGAACTCGTGCATCGTTGGCTCGTAAATTCGATTACTACATGTCTTATTTATCATTGAAGAGACTATGCAGCGAAGTACAATTTTTAATAACCACCTGTTTAGTGAATGATATATAAAATACATTTTCTTCAAATTTATTATAAAGAGTTTACACTAACTAAATTATAAATAGGGTTTAAAAATAAAATCACTACTTATTTAACTTTAATATATTTTAAAATATATTTGAGAGATATGAAAATGGCGGCGCTTGGATGGCTTTTCTTGGTCGATTGCCCGTTCACACGTTCCTATTATACAGTTGACGATTTAACGTTCAACGAAGCGTATTTGAACGTGTGTTGAGTCTTTATTAAACTATTTTAGTGGAGACCGATTTTAAAATACAAAAAATGTTACAATTTTATATATTTAATTAAATAGCAAATAATTATTAATTACGCTTAAAAACTTTAGCTGCGGATTTGTGTGGAAAATTACCTAGTTGGGTCAGCGGTTGAGTACCTTGGTCGTAGGTTCAGTCCCGCCCAACAGTAATTTTTTCATTGCATTTTTATCTTTAAAAAATTAAAAAAATAATAAATAAATACCATCACGGGTGCCTATTACCCCGAGAACCGTTTAAAAGGCCTCAGGGTCCCAGCGGGGGGATTAACCCATCCTCATTTCGCCGATGGTATTCGGAGGCAACACCTAACAAGTGGCGAGCTTATTGCGGTGTTTATGATGAAATAGCCTCGTTGTATAAAGCGGTCACCCATCCCAGGCCGGCCTTGTTGTCATCTGCTTAACCTTGTTATCAGTTGCGCAGTGACTTAACCACTAGGTTGGGGCCGCTTTTTTGTTATCAGTTGCGCGACTTAACCACTTTATAAAATTAAATATAATAATATCCTGACAAGAAATTAAAAAAAATGTAATTATATCCATAAAATAGACACATTTAATGTGGCTATTCCCATCACAGATAAATATTTGTTCTTTATCAATAACACCAACTTCAACTTAACAATAACAAAGTTTAATATTTACAAGTCAAAAGGTCAAAATGTAAGAAGCTGTATTAGTTGACAATATTTACTTAGTTTGATACTACATTCGACTGATAAAGTATTCTACTTAACCAATAAGAACTATATTACACTCACATAAGATACAAATTTAATGGACGGTACAGTAAGTTAACCCTGTGAAACTGCGATAGGAAAGAGTTCGGCAAACGTTCTGGTTGGTCAATATTACCCATTTTATAATTTCTTGGTTTTTAAAGTAATATTACAATTATACTATAAATTTGTAGGTAAGAAAAAGGAAGATTTAATAAAAAAAACTTTTTATAATGCGTAGGTGCCTGTTTAAATAAATAAATATTTATATAATTTAACCTTTATTAATTGTTATTTAAAAAAACTTTATTGTGCAAATGTGGTATAAAGGCAGACTTAATGCCGCTAGGCATTCTCTACCAGTCAAACCTTTGGGACAAATTAAAAAACCGTAAGTAGGTAAAATATATTTAAAAATAAAGTATACTAATATTATAAATACATACTAATACTCACTACATATACGTACATACCAATACTTATGTTAATAATACGAGTACATATATAATAATAAAATAGCAAGTATTACAGCACAGTATAGCAATAACCACAGCATAATAATTATTTAAAGCAGAAACACAGGATGAGAGAGAAAGAGACCCCTATTCGGAGCTTCTCTAATGTCTACTGGTAAATCATTCCAGAGTCTTGCAGCGGCAAATAAAAAAGATTTTGAGACAAAGGTAGAATGATGAAAAGGAATAGAAAGACTTGAGTTAAAAGCAGAACGGAGAATTCTGTCGTGATGCAAGCCGAGGGATGTAAAATTATCCTCGAGATATTTGGGAGTGTCAGGTTCGAGTGTCGAGTTTTAACAAGGAGTAGAGCAGAAAGAGAACCATGCTGTTTCTTCTACCTCGAATCCTCAACCATTTAAGCTTGTCTCGATAAGGTGTAACGTGATCGTACTAGCGCAGGCAGAAAATGAATCGGATGCATGCATATTGTTTAATATTTTTTCCGTGAGATCTACACAATATACGTTACATCATAATACAGTCATAAAAAATAGGTTTAGACTTTCCAGCGCAAGCGAGTAAATAATATGTACTTTAATTTAAAATAATAAATAAATAAATAAAAAGCGGCCCCAGCCTAGTGGTTAAGTCACTGCGCAACTGATAACAAGGTTAAGCAGATGACAACAAAGCCGGCCTGGGATGGGTGACCGCTTTATACAACGAGGCTATTTCATCATAATTTAAAATATCAACTAATTTTACTAAAATGTACATCAATTTCGTATACATACAATAATTATTGCAAATTTATTAACAAGTGGGCTAATTTTGATACCACCCTGGTATCGCCGGGTTAAGTAAGTGTGTGTGCTATGACAATATATTGTGTATGAGAAGTGACATTGTGTGTGTGGATTAATACATCGTTGAGTAGAGGTCTTATGTTTACGCAAACTTTGGCTTCTCGAATCTCAGCTGGTTGTCGTGTTCTTAATAGTATAGTAATGTATAATGTATAATGTACATTAAGCATTAGGGGAGTTACTTCTTAGTTGTTTTTGTTATTTATTGTATATTATTATGAATATACAAGGTGTTTTATACATTGACATTTTTTTCTGCCTTAAGCATCACTTTTAGAAACCCATTTTTACAATACAAAAACTAGTTTTTTTTTATTAAAAAAAATGTCTGAATGAATAATATGATTGAAATGACTCCAACATATACATTGCTTTCGTATCGAGCAAATAAAATACGTTTAGACAAGTAGCGGGATCTCAATAGTGTTTAGTATAAAAGTTCAAGTGATTTGTAGACCTTTTTGCACTTTGTCATTTTATATTATTGTTTTTGTATGGGCGACACTAAAAGGAAAAATAGTCACTGTGAAAAAATAATATCCAGTATAGTGTTAAGCATTTATGCATATATATATATTTATATATAAAACTACTAAATTCAACGTCTGACTATCACTTGATATTATTTTTAATGTATAGAAAACATGCGTGATCAAATAACTTATTATATCAAATAAGTTACACCATCGGCGAAATGAGGACGCGTTAATCCCTCCGCTGGGGGTACCCAGCTGAGGCCGTTTAAACGGTTCTCGGGAGCCCAGCGGATGGTATTTATTATTATTTAAATAAGTTATTTGATATAATAATACATTCAAAATAATATGATAATAATAATATATAGGACAATTAACACATAGTTCATCACAAACTAAGTTCTAGACTTGTACTGTGTTTACCAGAAACATCTATATAATACATAATATGTATTATATAGTGTATATTTTATAAACACCCAGACCCATGACAGACTGTACAGAAAAAAAACGAACTAATATTTTTTTGCCATGGGTGGGAACTGAACCGACGACCTCCGGTTACAAAATAAACCCGCTACGAGTGCAACCACTAAGAGTGTGTTCTGACCAACTAACTTATTATTGCCCAGATGAAACTATAGCTTCTAATATTAAATTTGGGCAATACCTCTTTTAATGTTGTACGCTCACTAAAAAGGGATTTTTCGAAACACAAACCCTAATTAAAAGTTAAAGGGATTTATTCTTACTAGTCTTGTTCTTTAATAGACGTGTTCAATGATTGGATGAACAACTCTTTATTCATAATTATCCAATTAGAAAACTGCTTTTAAAATATATTCTTTAATTTTAAATTTATTCAATATCTAACATGAAATGGTTTGCCAAGAATAAGGTATTAAATGTACGAATACTGTTTTTTTTTTAAATATACAATATTTTAAAAATATATTATATTTAAAAAAAAATGTACATTTGTTTGGCAACATTACTATAGTGCCTCGGAGAGCACGTTAAGCTGTCGGTCCCGGTTTCACTATACTAACTTGTGAAACTGTTTATAGATGGGTTATTGAGTCTATTCAAAACATCGCGACGAGCTAGCCACTTGTTCGGTGAAGACTCATATGATGATATGAGTCTTCACTACGCTACGACGAGGTGGGACTAAAACCCCTCCGCTGGGTACCCTGGGGCCGTCTAGGCGGTCTCGGGCGCCGTAAGGCATCCGTGATGATATGTGTATGTGTGTGTATTTTATAAATAAAATAATCAATAATAGTAGTAAAATTAAGTAGAAATCATACAACGCCCCAAACACACTAATATGATCAAATAAAACTATTACCCAAAAACTTTTTTAACTAATAAATCTAAAACGTTTAAAAGATAACTAAATAAAATAGAAAAAATATCTTCACAAATTGAAGAAGAGACATAAATTTTGAAAAAGAAGGTACTATGGAGCATGGGCCGCTCTTGGGCGTATTTCTTTCTGAGTCTGGCAATAAGTTTTCCTTATGTGTGCTGGTCACACTCTCTGCGACTTGGGACTTAGCTTGGCTTAGTTTGGTTTACTGGTTAGGGATTTATACAAACTTTCCCGAAATAAATCGAATGAATTTAAACCTATACCTAATATTTATATTCCTCAATACCTTTATACGAAATAAAATCTATATTAAGTTAGATAGCTTAGACCTCATACTTAAAAACACTATAATGAGTTTTTTATATAAAAAAATACACTCGTTTTTGCAAAATTACTACACTTCCTTACTATAGTATTACTGTGTAGTATAACTACACTGGAGAGCGCGCTAAGTTGTCGGTCCCAGGTCCGATATACCAACTTATAAAACTGGTTAAATATGGGTTACTAAGTATATCCAAGCACCGTGACGAGCTTACCACTTGTTTAATGTAGACTCAGAATATCGGTTACGAAGCAGGTAATAAATCTATCGCCGCTTGGGTACCCTGAGGCCGTCTAGCTAGGCGGTCTCGCCGGGCGCTGTAAGGCACCGGTAATAGTATAAAAAATATATATACTCGGTTCTGTTTGCGTTCTTTTTGACCTATCTATAAAATATATATTGTAGGAATGTGAACTCGAAGTATTACCTACACGCTACCATTATTGCGCACACCTAGTAAGTTAATTATGAAACTTACTAGGCTTGGCCCTGCGATTTCACCAGCTGTTTGAATTTAAAATAAAACCGATCAAAAATATAATTCAGACCCATGTTACTTGCTGATAGTTTAGCTTCCTATAGGTGAAATAATTTATAAAATTAGTGTAGTAGTTTTTGAATTAATAAGGAACAAACAAACAATCAACTCTTTCTCTTTAAAAATAATTTCAAGGGACCTAGTCACGTTTAATTTTTAATCTGTGGGTTCTCCGATTTTCTGGAGACTACGGCATCGATTTCTTGTCGAGGCGATAATCTTCTTTCATGATGCGGTTACGAAAAGGGTGAATGATTTGTCGATAGAGCAGCGAGGATATTAAAAGAGACTCGTAATGCAAATACAACTTTGTCGCCGCTCATTTCGTAACTGTATCATTTAGCCGGCATACTACTAGCAATAAATTTTGTTAAACAACAATAATCAACCCCATTCATGTACTTTGTAGGTCTGCTTATATCAGGTAGATGCAATGTCCCATGCCAGGCTCCATAAAAAAAATCTTAATAGATAATTTCGCCATAGTTTTTTTTTTGTTTTTATAAGTAGAACAATTTACACATATTATATTTTATTAAACGAGTAAGCAATCTTTAAAATTAAAGAGCTCTCAGCTTATAGATTAGGCTAAGCGTATCGTGGAAGTAACCTTTCAGCCTGTCACTACCAGGGTCTAATTTAGGGGACTCGAATCAAACGAATAAATCTGACGTCCTCATAGTCAATATTGATCTTCCACCTAGATTTGGTTTCATTAGATCTATAGAACTTGGTATTATCTTTGTTTCCTTTATCTAACGGAGGGTCTATTCAATCAGCTCTATTTATCGTACCTACATAAATATATTACTATACCAACTTGTGAAATTGTTTATACGGGGTTACTGGGTCTATTCAAAACGTCGCGACGAGCTAGCCACTTGTTCGGTGCAGACCCATACCATCGGCTACGACGAGGTGGGATTAAAATCCCTCCGCTGGGTACCCTGGGGCCGTCTAGGCGGTCTCGGGCGCCGTAAGGCACCCGTGATATATTATATTGTAAATATATATTAAAAAAATGTATACTAATATTAATAATTAATAATAATAAGTAGGACAATTTACACATATTGCAAACTAAGCTCTAGGCTTGTACTATGTGTACCAGAAGCAACGATATAATACGTATTATATTTTATAAACACCCAGACCATGACAAACTGTACAGAAAAAGCGTACTAATATTTTGTTGCCATGGATGGGAATCGAACCCACGACCTCCGGATACAACGTCAAAGACGCAACCACTAGTCTACGGAGGCTGTCAATATTATAAAGTTGAAGAGTTTGTTTGGTTGAAGGCGCTTATCTCAAAGAACTACTGGTTCGAATTTATTTATTTTAGTGTTGGATAGCCTATAATAAGAGATATAATATTACGCTACGACCAATAGGAGCGGAGTAACAATGAAAAATGTTGCAAAACGGGGAAAAAATATTCCTTTTGAGAGCGTACGCTGCGTAACGGTTACGCAGACGAAGTTGCGTGGTTCAGCTAGTTAATTATAATTGTATGGATAAATTTGTAAGGGTATTAAAAAAATATGACCAACACCGATGATTTCGTGGATCTAGGCAATAAAGGTATTTAGGTTGTGACCACATTCATTTAGTATTTTTTTTTTAAACAGAAAGATTGTTATAATTTTTTTACCGTCTAATGAGATCTTAGTTAATGTTGTTTTTCGTGTGATTGATATGAGTGACATTAAATAAATTTTCTTCTTTTTTTATATTTTGATCACCTCTGTGCTTTAGTCGCTGGTGTTTGTGTTGTATTCGCAGGTCGTGAGTTCGATTCGCACCTATGATAATGTGTTCTAGGTGTGTATAAGATAAGATACCTATATACTAGATTTTAATCATTGTTCCTAATATGATCCTGATCACAAACTAAGCTTTAGAATTACACTATACAAACCTAAAGCTCAGATTGTGATCGGGCCGACGTGTTTTTTTAAATCTTTTTTGATATTACATAATACTTAAAGTTAATTTAAAATATGTACATTTAGAAAATATCATAATAAATAAAAATACTATTGTACTTTATATATAAAAATAAATACCATCACGGGTGCCTATTTGGCTCCCTAAAACCGTTTAAACGGCCTCAGGATCCCAGCGGAGGGATTAACCCATTCTCATTTCGCCGATGGTATTCGGAGGCAACACCTAACAAGTGGCGAGCTTGTTGCGGTGTTTATGATGAAATAGCCTCGTTGTATAAAGCGGTTACCCATCCCAGGCCGGCTTTGTTGTCATCTGCTTAACCTTGTATATAAAGTTAATTAAATGCATTAATTAACTTTACTTATTATAGTGTATTCTTTTAACGATTTTAAGGCTTTGCTGAGAGCGGGGTAACGGTTAAATAGCTCGTCAAAGTAAAAGTCTGCAAATTTTTAGAGAATTTTAAGAGAAATGATTTTTATTTAATCATATTTAATATATTTTATTTTGATACAACGCTCAAAACTAACAAAAAAAAAGTAGTATATACGTGGTGGCCGAGTTGGTTAACACAAACCGGGCCAAAAGCTACTTTTAAATTCTCGTAATTAAGAACTTACCAGACAGACTAAATCACAAGGTGACCTAAAGTAGGCAATTTGTATATACAAAGTACACCTAGGTAGTAATATTAGATCCGTTAGGGGTAAGATCCACTCTCTAACTTAAATTGATCTTAAGAACTACTTTGAGAACTAGTTAAAGAACAAAGGTTATAAACGAAATGGACTTAAGAGACTAAAGCCCGGTTTCCTGAAAGCTTTCTTATACTCTAGTAATAACCATTGCATTCAAGTCGCTGTAAAAGAAAATAATATGTAAATTTATACGTATCATCACGGGTGCTTTACGGCGCCCGAGACCGCCTAGAAGGCCTCAGCGTACCCAGCGGACGGGTTTTTAAATCCCACCTCGTCGTAGCCGACGGTATAAGTCTACACCGAACAAGTGGTTAGCTCGTCGCGATTTTTGAATAGACTCAATAATCCCGTATAGTGAAACCGGGAACGACAGCTTAACGTGCTCTCCGAGGCACTACAGTGGTGTTGTACATATTTTTATATTAAAAACTCATTGGTACACACCGGGATTCAAACCAGGGACCTAAGTGTTTTAATTCCAAGGTCTAACCAACTCGGCCACTACCTATATGTAAATCTATACTGAAATTATAAAAAGAAAAGACTACTGACAAATTAAAAAAAAACTTTTACCAATAGACATATATATTATCAGCGAGTAACATTGGCTATATTTTATTTTTGAATAGATTACTTTTAAATAACAATAGTAATTTTCATACAACATTTTAGCTGAGGGCAAACTGTTTCATATAATAATAATGCAGGATATATTGTAACCAATCACCACCCATTAATTTATAAAAGTTTATTTTAAAACCCATTTACCCTAAAATGCCCCTTGGCCGTAAAAAGACTAACACCGGTAGGTATTCATAAAAAACTTATTGAGTCCTTGAAGAACACTTTAGTTATTGGTTTTGTCTCTTTTTATTAGCAACAAAAATGTATATGCGTAAAAGAGACAAAACCTTCTATAATAATAAAGTGTTTTTCAACGCCTCAATAAGTTTCTATGAATATTTTTTGTGTACTAGAAACAACGATATAATACATTATATCTGATGCTCTAGCATTTTCAAATCTGTTGGGAAAAGTATTAATAGAGAAATCAGGTGACCGACGTGCTAGAGCCTACTTTTTCCAACTAATTCCAACGCATAGGGCTAGAAATTCAAAGAGGAAATGCGGCTGCAGTTCTCGGCACCTGCGCGGCTCCAGAGGAATTAATGGATTATACACACATTTTTTTATATTTTTTTATTAGGTGGATTTTATATAAATAAATACATATATAACTATTAAATTAATATGTTTTGACATTTATTTGCAACACCATACTTAAAGTATAGGTAATATAACAATACATACTGGTATTATAACATATAACATGTATACATACTTCTATAACTAAAGTGTTTTTCAACGCCTCAATAAGTTTCTATGAATATTTTTTGTGTACTAGAAACAACGATATAATACATTATATCTGATGCTCTAGCATTTTCAAATCTGTTGGGAAAATTATTAATAGAGAAATCAGGTGATCGACGTGCTAGAGCCTACTTTTTCCAACTAATTCCAACGCATAGGGCTAGAAATTCAAAGAGGAAATGTGGCTGCAGTTCTCGGCACCTGCGCGGCTCCAGAGGAATTAATGGATTATACACACATTTTTTTATATTTTTTTATTAGGTGGATTTTATATAAATAAATACATATATAACTATTAAATTAATATGTTTTGACATTTATTTGCAACACCATACTTAAAGTATAGGTAATATAACAATACATACTGGTATTATAACATATAACATGTATACATACTTCTATAACTAAAGTGTTTTTCAACGCCTCAATAAGTTTCTATGAATATTTTTTGTGTACTATAATCAACGATATAATACATTATATCTGATGCTCTAGCATTTTCAAATCTGTTGGGAAAATTATTAATAGAGAAATCAGGTGATCTACGTGCTAGAGCCTACTTTTTCCAACTAATTCCAACGCATAGGGCTAGAAATTCAAAGAGGAAATGCGGCTGCAGTTCTCGGCACCTGCGCGGCTCCAGAGGAATTAATGGATTATACACACATTTTTTTTATATTTTTTTATTAGGTGGATTTTATATAAATAAATACATATATAACTATTAAATTAATATGTTTTGACATTAATTTGCAACACCATACTTAAAGTATAGGTAATATAACAATACATACTGGTATTATAACATATAACATGTATACATACTTCTATAACTAAAGTGTTTTTCAACGCCTCAATAAGTTTCTATGAATATTTTTTGTGTACTAGAAACAACGATATAATACATTATATCTGATGCTCTAGCATTTTCAAATCTGTTGGGAAAATTATTAATAGAGAAATCAGGTGATCGACGTGCTAGAGCCTACTTTTTCCAACTAATTCCAACGCATAGGGCTAGAAATTCAAAGAGGAAATGCGGCTGCAGTTCTCGGCACCTGCGCGGCTCCAGAGGAATTAATGGATTATACACACATTTTTTTTATATTTTTTTATTAGGTGGATTTTATATAAATAAATACATATATAACTATTAAATTAATATGTTTTGACATTAATTTGCAACACCATACTTAAAGTATAGGTAATATAACAATACATACTGGTATTATAACATATAACATGTATACATAAACTTACATAAATAATAATACATTATATTTTATTATAATACGTAATATTTTAGTTGTATATTTATTTGTTTATATTTTTTATTAGTCGTATTTATTTTTATATAAAATTACATATTAATCATTTAGGTGGGAAAAAGTGTAATATACGTGGTGGCCGAGTTGGTTAGACCTTGGACTTAAAAACACTTAGGTCCCTGGTTCCAATCCCGGTGTGTACCAATGAGTTTTTAATTAAAAAAATTATGTACATTTGTTTGACAACACCACTATAGTGCCTCGGAGAGCACGTTAAGCTGTCGGTCCCGGTTTCACTATACCAACTTGTGAAACTGTTTATAGATGGGTTATTGAGTCTATTCAAAACATCGCGACGAGCTAGTCACTTGTTCGGTGTAGACTCATACCATCGGCTACGACGAGGTGGGATTAAAACCCCTCCGCTGGGTACACTGGGGCCGTTTAGGCGGTCTCGGACGCCGTAAGGCACTCGTGATGATATATATATATATATATATATATAAAATCGTCAATTGATCAGCCCATGTTTCGGTTTTAGTCTGTGGATTCACCGGTTTTCAGTAGATCTACCATAATATAAGCATAAGTGGTAAATAGGTTTTAAAATAAATACTTGCGTGATAATTGGTTACAATATACCTTGAGTTAGTATATCTTATGCCGCTACAATACAACTTAAAGTTACGCGTTACGATAGTAAGCACACTTCAATGTCGGGATCAACAGTATTTATCGCTTCCACTATGCCGGTTGAATGATGCAGTTATTAAATGGCGAAATATTTAAAGTACAATTTACTAGAATATAAATTCAAGAATATATTTCATTCCGAATACGGCAGTCAAAATTCTATTAACTTTTACAACATTAGAAAAATTATAAACGAAAATGTAATGAAAATTGTACTTTTCTTATAGGTTGTTAAAGTTCAAGTTACATTGCAAGAATTTTTCAATGTAAGTTCGTGTAGTCGTTATTGCGGTGTTGCTATCTAGTCTGGTGTTTATTTATTTACTTTATTTATTAAACGTTTTTGTTATAAATTCTGATCGCTGTATGCTAAACTCATTGTTTTATAATTAACTAACTGAATCAGGCGTTAATTAAACAGTAAATAGTTTAAAAAAAAATATATGTAGGACAATTTTCACATATTGCTCTGGTCACAAACTAAGCTTGTGCTGTGTGTACCAGAAACAACGATTTAATACATATTATATTTTATAAACATCCAGACCATGACAAACTGTACAGAAAATCATACTTTTTTTCGCCAGATGTGGGAATCAAACCTACGACCTCCGGATACAACACCAAAGGCGCAACCACTAGTCTACGGTGGCGGTCAATACATCGCCCTAATGATACTTTTTGAAAGAACCAAATATTTTGATCTAATTCTGTCAAAAAGGAGGAGACGAGAATTTTAACGGAAGCAATTGCCATAGAAGAATATTTAATATTATATATAATATATATTAATATTTTCAGATAATATATTAATATTTTAAAATTCAAATATAATAAATACTTTACCCATGGCAAAAAATATTAGTACGTTTTTTCTGTACAGTTTGTCATGGTCTGGGTGTTTATAAAATATAATATGTATTATATCGTTGCTTCTGGTACACATAGTGCAAGCCTAGAGCTTAGTTTGTGACCAGAGCAATATGTGTAATTTGTCCTACATATTATTATTATTATTACTTTGACATCCGGGAAAAAATAATTCTCTACAAATTTTCTTTAAAATCAGTTTACAGTAAGTAAATGAATAAAATTGACTTAGTTAAAAAGCAATATAACATTTTACGTCGAGGGCCAACAGGCTGTATAATAAGGTTGTAGCTTAACGGTAACTATGACGGAAATGCGCTCGCCTGTGAGCATCGCATAGCTCGTGAGTGCATTCACTCGTGCCGACAGCTTCCCTTATTTGTCGCCATGTCATACTACCAGATCCTATTTTATAAAAATAGTTTTTAAGCGAAAATATAGCGGAATAAGAGGGTAACAGTTTACAATTTAAAAAAAAGTAGAATTAAAAAAACTTGACTCTAAATGCTGATGACTCCAGTATCAGTTGGGAATACGGATCTAAAACTTGTTGACTAGTAGGTCTAATTAGGATAAACAGTCGTATTAGGTAGGCCCAAGTTCAAAATACCGGTCCCGGTAAGCGAAGAAAAAAGCGAGAAAGAAAAAATTGGCTTCCCCATACAAATTGGTCATTTTAATATTACTAGTTTGTATGGAGAAGGCATTTTTTTTCATTTGCGGCACATGGTTCCATGGGAAAAGTTGTTTGATTTGATCAGCAGAACCTCATATTAGGCCAAAGTACATCCCTTCAAAGTCACCATGTGTAAATTTTGTTCAAACACTGGTGTAAGTTAAAAACATATAATACGTTTGACAGTAGTCCCTCGGGGAGTACGTTAAGACGTTGAACTGAGTTTCACTATACCAATCTGTAAAACTGATAATACGTCTAAACAAATCACTGCGACAAGCTTGCTACTGTTCAGCATAGACTCAGAACACTATCGGCTATGACTAGTAAAAAAAAACCCCACTGCTGAGACCGGTGTGAAGTTAGCGGCCAATTTTTTAGCAGCCAAATTTTTTTCGCTTATGTGAACAAACCCTTATGCTGCCAGATATCTAGCAGCCTTAATTTTATGAAAAACATTCTGTTAGAGTAGTAAACGTATAGTAGTGAACGCAATCTATTTCATACAGATGGATACCTTTGACGCATAGTATGTTAGAAGCTGGATAATCAATTCTGACATGTTTCTACCCTTCAATGGTGTTTTTTTAAAGAAATCACTATACTAGTCTATGACAGAAATGAGAAACCAAATTATAAGATATCAAATGCAGTTCCTTTAGCAACTATTTAAAACATATTTTAACAACTCCAGACAGATATTTGTACCATTGCATGACATTTTTTGTAATTGATCACTTTACATGAATAAGTATTATTTAACTGCCACTCGAACTATCACAGAAATGAGGAACCAAATTCTAACATACTGCATATCAAAGGCAGTTCCATAAGCAACTATTTAAAACATATTTCAACAACTCCGGAAGTATATTTCCGACTTTGCATGACGTTTATACAAAAAAACAAAAAAAATATGAATAAATATTTTTCATTTGACTTTTTTGTAAGTGATGAATAAGTATTTTTCATCTGTCTCTCGGTCTATGACAGAAATGAGGAACCAAATTCTAACATACTGCATATCAAAGGCAGTTCCATAAGCAACTATTTAAAACATATTTCAACACCTCGGAAAGGATATTTCCATCTTGGCATGACTTTTTTGTAAGTGATAAATATCCATTTTTCATCTGCCTCTCGGTCTATGACAGAAATGAGGAACCAAATTCTAACATACTGGATATCAAAGGCAGTTCCATAAGCAACTATTTAAAACATATTTCAACACCTCGGAAAGGATATTTCCACCTTTGCATGACTTTTTTGTAAGTGATGAATAAGTATTTTTCATCTGTCTCTCGGTCTATGACAGAAATGAGGAACCAAATTCTAACATACTGGATATCAAAGGCAGTTTCATAAGCAACTATTTAAAACATATTTCAACACCTCGGAAAGGATATTTCCACCTTTGCATGACTTTTTTGTAAGTGATGAATATCCATTTTTCATCTGCCTCTCGGTCTATGACAGAAATGAGGAACCAAATTCTAACATACTGGATATCAAAGGCAGTTCCATAAGCAACTATTTAAAACATATATCAACACCTAGGAAAGGATATTTCTACCTTTGCATGACTTTTTTGTAAGTGATGAATATCCATTTTTCATCTGCCTCTCGGTCTATGACAGAAATGAGGAACCAAATTCTAACATACTGGATATCAAAGGCAGTTCCATAAGCAACTATTTAAAACATATTTCAACACCTCGGAAAGGATATTTCCACCTTTGCATGACTTTTTTGTAAGTGATGAATAAGTATTTTTCATCTGTCTCTCGGTCTATGACAGAAATGAGGAACCAAATTCTAACATACTGGATATCAAAGGCAGTTCCATAAGCAACTATTTAAAACATATTTCAACACCTCGGAAAGGATATTTCCACCTTTGCATGACTTTTTTGTAAGTGATGAATATCCATTTTTCATCTGCCTCTCGGTCTATGACAGAAATGAGGAACCAAATTCTAACATACTGCATATCAAAGGCAGTTCCATAAGCAACTATTTAAAACATATTTCAACACCTCGGAAAGGATATTTCTAACTTTGCATGACTTTTTTGTAAGTGATGAATATCCATTTTTCATCTGCCTCTCGGTCTATGACAGAAATGAGGAACCAAATTCTAACATACTGGATATCAAAGGCAGTTCCATAAGCAACTATTTAAAAAATATTTCAACACCTCGGAAAGGATATTTCCACCTTTGCATGACTTTTTTGTAAGTGATGAATAAGTATTTTTCATCTGTCTCTCGGTCTATGACAGAAATGAGGAACCAAATTCTAACATACTGGATATCAAAGGCAGTTCCATAAGCAACTATTTAAAACATATTTCAACACCTCGGAAAGGATATTTCCACCTTTGCATGACTTTTTTGTAAGTGATGAATATCCATTTTTCATCTGCCTCTCGGTCTATGACAGAAATGAGGAACCAAATTCTAACATACTGCATATCAAAGGCAGTTCCATAAGCAACTATTTAAAACATATTTCAACACCTCGGAAAGGATATTTCCACCTTTGCATAACTTTTTTGTAAGTGATGAATAAGTATTTTTCATCTGTCTCTCGGTCTATGACAGAATTGAGGAACCAAATTCTAACATACTGCATATCAAAGGCAGTTCCATAAGCAACTATTTAAAACATATTTCAACACCTCGGAAAGGATATTTCCATCTTTGCATGACTTTTTTGTAAGTGATAAATATCCATTTTTCATCTGCCTCTCGGTCTATGACAGAAATGAGGAACCAAATTCTAACATACTGGATATCAAAGGCAGTTCCATAAGCTACTATTTAAAACATATTTCAACACCTCGGAAAGGATATTTCCACCTTTGCATGACTTTTTTGTAAGTGATGAATAAGTATTTTTCATCTGTCTCTCGGTCTATGACAGAAATGAGGAACCAAATTCTAACATACTGGATATCAAAGGCAGTTCCATAAGCAACTATTTAAAACATATTTCAACACCTCGGAAAGGATATTTCCACCTTTGCATGACTTTTTTGTAAGTGATGAATATCCATTTTTCATCTGCCTCTCGGTCTATGACAGAAATGAGGAACCAAATTCTAACATACTGGATATCAAAGGCAGTTCCATAAGCAACTATTTAAAACATATATCAACACCTAGGAAAGGATATTTCTACCTTTGCATGACTTTTTTGTAAGTGATGAATATCCATTTTTCATCTGCCTCTCGGTCTATGACAGAAATGAGGAACCAAATTCTAACATACTGGATATCAAAGGCAGTTCCATAAGCAACTATTTAAAACATATTTCAACACCTCGGAAAGGATATTTCCACCTTTGCATGACTTTTTTGTAAGTGATGAATAAGTATTTTTCATCTGTCTCTCGGTCTATGACAGAAATGAGGAACCAAATTCTAACATACTGCATATCAAAGGCAGTTCCATAAGCAACTATTTAAAACATATTTCAACACCTCGGAAAGGATATTTCCACCTTTGCATGACTTTTTTGTAAGTGATGAATAAGTATTTTTCATCTGTCTCTCGGTCTATGACAGAAATGAGGAACCAAATTCTAACATACTGCATATCAAAGGCAGTTCCATAAGCAACTATTTAAAACATATTTCAACACCTCGGAAAGGATATTTCCATCTTTGCATGACTTTTTTGTAAGTGATAAATATCCATTTTTGATCTGCCTCTCGGTCTATGACAGAAATGAGGAACCAAATTCTAACATACTGGATATCAAAGGCAGTTCCATAAGCAACTATTTAAAACATATTTCAACACCTCGGAAAGGATATTTCCACCTTTGCATGACTTTTTTGTAAGTGATGAATAAGTATTTTTCATCTGTCTCTCGGTCTATGACAGAAATGAGGAACCAAATTCTAACATACTGGATATCAAAGGCAGTTCCATAAGCAACTATTTAAAACATATTTCAACACCTCGGAAAGGATATTTCCACCTTTGCATAACTTTTTTGTAAGTGATGAATAAGTATTTTTCATCTGTCTCTCGGTCTATGACAGAAATGAGGAACCAAATTCTAACATACTGCATATCAAAGGCAGTTCCATAAGCAACTATTTAAAACATATTTCAACACCTCGGAAAGGATATTTCTACCTTTGCATGACTTTTTTGTAAGTGATGAATATCCATTTTTCATCTGCCTCTCGGTCTATGACAGAAATGAGGAACCAAATTCTAACATACTGGATATCAAAGGCAGTTTCATAAGCAACTATTTAAAAAATATTTCAACACCTCGGAAAGGATATTTCCACCTTTGCATGACTTTTTTGTAAGTGATGAATAAGTATTTTTCATCTGTCTCTCGGTCTATGACAGAAATGAGGAACCAAATTCTAACATACTGCATATCAAAGGCAGTTCCATAAGCAACTATTTAAAACATATTTCAACACCTCGGAAAGGATATTTCCATCTTGGCATGACTTTTTTGTAAGTGATAAATATCCATTTTTCATCTGCCTCTCGGTCTATGACAGAAATGAGGAACCAAATTCTAACATACTGGATATCAAAGGCAGTTCCATAAGCAACTATTTAAAACATATTTCAACACCTCGGAAAGGATATTTCCATCTTTGCATTACTTTTTTGTAAGTGATGAATATCCATTTTTCATCTGCCTCTCGGTCTATGACAGAAATGAGGAACCAAATTCTAACATACTGGATATCAAAGGCAGTTCCATAAGCAACTATTTAAAACATATTTCAACACCTCGGAAAGGATATTTCCACCTTTGCATGACTTTTTTGTAAGTGATGAATAAGTATTTTTCATCTGTCTCTCGATCTATGACAGAAATGAGGAACCAAATTCTAACATACTGGATATCAAAGGCAGTTCCATAAGCAACTATTTAAAACATATTTCAACACCTCGGAAAGGATATTTCCACCTTTGCATGACTTTTTTGTAAGTGATGAATATCCATTTTTCATCTGCCTCTCGGTCTATGACAGAAATGAGGAACCAAATTCTAACATACTGGATATCAAAGGCAGTTCCATAAGCAACTATTTAAAACATATACCAACACCTAGGAAAGGATATTTCTACCTTTGCATGACTTTTTTGTAAGTGATGAATATCCATTTTTCATCTG
This sequence comes from Monopis laevigella, assembly GCA_947458855.1. Taxonomy (NCBI): domain Eukaryota; kingdom Metazoa; phylum Arthropoda; class Insecta; order Lepidoptera; family Tineidae; genus Monopis; species Monopis laevigella. Next base: position 33,448,951 of record OX381576.1, on the reverse strand, counting down.
CCTCTCGGTCTATGACAGAAATGAGGAACCAAATTCTAACATACTGGATATCAAAGGCAGTTCCATAAGCAACTATTTAAAACATATTTCAACACCTCGGAAAGGATATTTCCACCTTTGCATGACTTTTTTGTAAGTGATGAATAAGTATTTTTCATCTGTCTCTCGGTCTATGACAGAAATGAGGAACCAAATTCTAACATACTGCATATCAAAGGCAGTTCCATAAGCAACTATTTAAAACATATTTCAACACCTCGGAAAGGATATTTCCACCTTTGCATGACTTTTTTGTAAGTGATGAATAAGTATTTTTCATCTGTCTCTCGGTCTATGACAGAAATGAGGAACCAAATTCTAACATACTGCATATCAAAGGCAGTTCCATAAGCAACTATTTAAAACATATTTCAACACCTCGGAAAGGATATTTCCATCTTTGCATGACTTTTTTGTAAGTGATAAATATCCATTTTTGATCTGCCTCTCGGTCTATGACAGAAATGAGGAACCAAATTCTAACATACTGGATATCAAAGGCAGTTCCATAAGCAACTATTTAAAACATATTTCAACACCTCGGAAAGGATATTTCCACCTTTGCATGACTTTTTTGTAAGTGATGAATAAGTATTTTTCATCTGTCTCTCGGTCTATGACAGAAATGAGGAACCAAATTCTAACATACTGGATATCAAAGGCAGTTCCATAAGCAACTATTTAAAACATATTTCAACACCTCGGAAAGGATATTTCCACCTTTGCATAACTTTTTTGTAAGTGATGAATAAGTATTTTTCATCTGTCTCTCAGTCTATGACAGAAATGAGGAACCAAATTCTAACATACTGCATATCAAAGGCAGTTCCATAAGCAACTATTTAAAACATATTTCAACACCTCGGAAAGGATATTTCTACCTTTGCATGACTTTTTTGTAAGTGATGAATATCCATTTTTCATCTGCCTCTCGGTCTATGACAGAAATGAGGAACCAAATTCTAACATACTGGATATCAAAGGCAGTTCCATAAGCAACTATTTAAAACATATTTCAACACCTCGGAAAGGATATTTCCACCTTTGCATGACTTTTTTGTAAGTGATGAATAAGTATTTTTCATCTGTCTCTCGGTCTATGACAGAAATGAGGAACCAAATTCTAACATACTGGATATCAAAGGCAGTTCCATAAGCAACTATTTAAAACATATTTCAACACCTCGGAAAGGATATTTCCACCTTTGCATAACTTTTTTGTAAGTGATGAATAGGTATTTTTCATCTGTCTCTCGGTCTATGACAGAAATGAGGAACCAAATTCTAACATACTGCATATCAAATGCAGTTCCATAAGCAACTATTTAAAACATATTTCAACACCTCGGAAAGAATATTTCCATCTTTGCATTACTTTTTTGTAAGTGATAAATATCCATTTTTCATCTGCCTCTCGGTCTATGACAGAAATGAGGAACCAAATTCTAACATACTGCATATCAAAGGCAGTTCCATAAGCAACTATTTAAAACATATTTCAACACCTCGGAAAGGATATTTCCATCTTTGCATGACTTTTTTGTAAGTGATAAATATCCATTTTTGATCTGCCTCTCGGTCTATGACAGAAATGAGGAACCAAATTCTAACATACTGGATATCAAAGGCAGTTCCATAAGCAACTATTTAAAACATATTTCAACACCTCGGAAAGGATATTTCCACCTTTGCATGACTTTTTTGTAAGTGATGAATAAGTATTTTTCATCTGTCTCTCGGTCTATGACAGAAATGAGGAACCAAATTCTAACATACTGGATATCAAAGGCAGTTCCATAAGCAACTATTTAAAACATATTTCAACACCTCGGAAAGGATATTTCCACCTTTGCATAACTTTTTTGTAAGTGATGAATAAGTATTTTTCATCTGTCTCTCGGTCTATGACAGAAATGAGGAACCAAATTCTAACATACTGCATATCAAATGCAGTTCCATAATCAACCATTTAAAACATATTTCAACAACTCGGAAAGGATATTTCTACCTTTGCATGACTTTTTTGTAACTGATGAATATTCATTTTTCATCTGCCTCTCGGTCTATGGCAGAAATGAGGAACCAAATTCTAACACACTGGATATCAAAGGCAGTTCCATAAGCAACTATTTAAAACATATTTCAACACCTCGGAAAGGATATTTCCACCTTTGCATGACTTTATTGTAAGTGATGAATAAGTATTTTTCATCTGTCTCTCGGTCTATGACAGAAATGAGGAACCATATTCTAACATACTGGATATCAAAGGCAGTTTCATAAGCAACTATTTAAAACATATTTCAACACCTCGGAAAGGATATTTCCACCTTTGCATGACTTTTTTGTAAGTGATGAATAAGTATTTTTCATCTGTCTCTCGGTCTATGACAGAAATGAGGAACCAAATTCTAACATACTGCATATCAAAGGCAGTTCCATAAGCAACTATTTAAAACATATTTCAACAACTCGGAAAGGATATTTCCACCTTTGCATGACTTTTTTGTAAGTGATGAATATCCATTTTTCATCTTCCTCTCGGTCTATGACAGAAATGAGGAACCAAATTCTAACATACTGCATATCAAAGGCAGTTCCATAAGCAACTATTTAAAACATATTTCAACAACTCAGAAAGGATATTTCCACCTTTGCATGACTTTTTTGTAAATGAAAGTTATTATATTAAGTAATAAATAAACTTATTATGAAAGGTAGAAATTGTTCCTTATAGTTCCTCTTTGTAATCCAGCATGTTATAATTTGGTTCCTCATTTTTGTCATAGACCGAGAGACAGATGAAAAATACTTATTCATCACTTAAATAATAGTCATGCAAAGGTGGAAATATCCTTTCCGAGTTCTTAAAATATGTTTTAAATAGTTGCTTATGGAACTGCCTTTGATATCCAGTATGTTAGAATTTGGTTCCTCATTTCTGTCATAGACCGAGAGACAGATGAAAAATACTTATTCATCACTTACAAGAAAGTCATGCAAAGGTGGAAATATCCTTTCCGAGGTGTTGAAATATGTTTTAAATAGTTGCTTATGGAACTGCCTTTGATATCCAGTATGTTAGAATTTGGTTCCTCATTTCTGTCATAGACCGAGAGGCAGATGAAAAATGGATATTCATCACTTACAAAAAAGTCATGCAAAGGTGGAAATATCCTTTCCGAGGTGTTGAAATATGTTTTAAATAGTTGCTTATGGAACTGCCTTTGATATCCAGTATGTTAGAATTTGGTTCCTCATTTCTGTCATAGACCGAGAGGCAGATGAAAAATGGATATTTATCACTTACAAAAAAGTCATGCAAAGGTGGAAATATCCTTTCCGAGGTGTTGAAATATGTTTTACATAGTTGCTTATGGAACTGCCTTTGATATCCAGTATGTTAGAATTTGGTTCCTCATTTCTGTCATAGACCGAGAGGCAGATGAAAAATGGATATTCATCACTTACAAAAAAGTCATGCAAAGGTAGAAATATCCTTTCCGAGGTGTTGAAATATGTTTTAAATAGTTGCATATGGAACTGCCTTTGATATCCAGTATGTTAGAATTTGGTTCCTCATTTCTGTCATAGACCGAGAGGCAGATGAAAAATGGATATTCATCACTTACAAAAAAGTCATGCAAAGGTAGAAATATCCTTTCCGAGTTGTTGAAATATGTTTTAAATGGTTGCTTATGAAACTGCCTTTGATATGCAGTATGTTAGAATTTGGTTCCTCATTTCTGTCATAGACCGAGAGGCAGATGAAAAATATTTATTCATAAATTGTGTTTTTTTTTGTATAAACTTCATGCAAAGGTGGAATTATCCTTTCCGAGGTGTTGAAATATGTTTTAAATAGTTACTTATGGAACTGCCTTTGATATCCAGTATGTTAGAATTTGGTTCCTCATTTCTGTCATAGACCGAGAGACAGATGAAAAATACTTATTCATCACTTACAAAAAAGTCATGCAAAGGTGTAAATATCCTTTCCGAGGTGTTGAAATATGTTTTAAATAGTTGCTTATGAAACTGCCTTTGATATCCAGTATGTTAGAATTTGGTTCCTCATTTCTGTCATAGACCGAGAGACAGTAAAAAAATAATTATTCATCACTTACAATAAAGTCATGCAAAGGTGCAAATATCCTTTCCGAGGTGTTGAAATATGTTTTAAATAGTTGCTTATGGAACTGCCTTTGATATGCAGTATGTTAGAATTTGGTTCCTCATTTCTGTCATAGACCGAGAGACAGATGAAAAATACTTATTCATCACTTACAAAAAAGTCATGCAAAGGTGGAAATATCCTTTCCGAGTTGTTGAAATATGTTTTAAATGGTTGCTTATGGAACTGCATTTGATATGCAGTATGTTAGAATTTGGTTCCTCATTTCTGTCATAGACCGAGAGGCAGATGAAAAATATTTATTCATAAATTGTGTTTTTTTTTGTATAAACTTCATGCAAAGGTGGAAATATCCTTTCCGAGTTGTTGAAATATGTTTTAAATAGTTGCTTATGGAACTGCCTTTGATATGCAGTATGTTAGAATTTGGTTCCTCATTTCTGTCATAGACCGAGAGACAGATGAAAAATACTTATTTATCACTTACAAAAAAGTCATGCAAAGGTGGAAATATCCTTTCCGAGGTGTTGAAATATGTTTTAAATAGTTGCTTATGGAACTGCCTTTGATATCCAGTATGTTAGAATTTGGTTCCTCATTTCTGTCATAGACCGAGAGGCAGATGAAAAATGGATATTTATCACTTACAAAAAAGTCATGCAAAGATGGAAATATCCTTTCCGAGTTGTTGAAATATGTTTTAAATAGTTGCTTATGGAACTGCCTTTGATATGCAGTATGTTAGAATTTGGTTCCTCATTTCTGTCATAGACCGAGAGACAGATGAAAAATACATATTTATCACTTACAAAAAAGTCATGCAAAGGTGGAAATATCCTTTCCGAGGTGTTGAAATATGTTTTAAATAGTTGCCTATGGAACTGCCTTTGATATCCAGTATGTTAGAATTTGGTTCCTCATTTCTGTCATAGACCGAGAGACAGATGAAAAATACTTATTCATCACTTACAAAAAAGTCATGCAAAGGTGGAAATATCCTTTCCGAGTTGTTGAAATATGTTTTAAATAGTTGCTTATGGAACTGCCTTTGATATGCAGTATGTTAGAATTTAGTTCCTCATTTCTGTCATAGACCGAGAGACAGATGAAAAATACTTATTCATCACTTACAAAAAAGTCATGCAAAGGTGGAAATATCCTTTCCGAGTTGTTGAAATATGTTTTAAATAATTGCTTATGGAACTGCTTTTTATATGCAGTATGTTAGAATTTGGTTCCTCATTTCTGTCATAGATCAAGAGGCAAATGAAAAATATTTATTCATAAATATTTTTTTATTTTTTGTATAAACGTCATGCAAAGTCGGAAATATACTTCCGGAGTTGTTGAAATATGTTTTAAATAGTTGCTTATGGAACTGCCTTTGATATCCAGTATGTTAGAATTTGGTTCCTCATTTCTGTCATAGACCGAGAGACAGATGAAAAATACTTATTCATCACTTACAAAAAAGTCATGCAAAGGTGGAAATATCCTTTCCGAGGTGTTGAAATATGTTTTAAATAGTTGCTTATGGAACTGCCTTTGATATCCAGTATGTTAGAATTTGGTTCCTCATTTCTGTGATAGTTCGAGTGGCAGTTAAATAATACTTATTCATGTAAAGTGATCAATTACAAAAAATGTCATGCAATGGTACAAATATCTGTCTGGAGTTGTTAAAATATGTTTTAAATAGTTGCTAAAGGAACTGCATTTGATATCTTATAATTTGGTTTCTCATTTCTGTCATAGACTAGTATAGTGATTTCTTTAAAAAAACACCATTGAAGGGTATAAACATGTCAGAATTGATTATCCAGCTTCTAACATACTATGCGTCAAAGGTATCTGTATGAAATAGATTGCGTTCACTACTATACGTTTACTACTCTAACAGAATGTTTTTCATAAAATTAAGGCTGCTAGATATCTGGCAGCATAAGGGTTTGTTCACATAAGCGAAAAAAATTTGGCTGCTAGAAAATTGGCCGCTAACTTCACACCGGTACTGCTGAGCCACCATGAGGCTACTAGGATCATTAGAAGTAAGATTTTGTTATTTATTTATGTATTATTTTTGGGTAAAGCAATGTTATATTATGATTTTAGTCCAGAGGTCTTGTGTAGGATCACTCAAACAAAAGGGATTATAGCTTTGATAACTAGGGGTCGACCAGAGATTCAAAAAGTAGATAGATATTACGTATAAGGCCGAGTTATTAAAAGCCAATTTAAAAATGTAAAAAGCTCTTTTTGCTTGTGACTTCGTCTGTTTTAACTCTTATGTAAACCTATTTTTTGTAATTAATATATTCCATCAAATCCGGGACTTTTTTATTAAAAAGAATAAATTGCAGGTAATTTAATTATGCTATTTATAATTACTTATTCAAAGAAAATTTTACATTGATACAAAAATACATTAAAGCACAAAATACATAATTTATGATTAGAAAAAATATGAATATGTATAAATGTATATGTTTGTGTATGAGAAGAGTAATGGCATACTTACGGGTGTGTATATGTTTGTGAATTAACAAAGTATACGGTCATCAGCTACCATGTTCTAATTCAACATTAAATCGGTCAATAGTAGCGCTTCTAAACGATTGCTCACTACCGCTGTAAATATCAACATTATGAACTTATATAATACATTATATAATCAAACTCATTATATAAACTGGCGAGTCGCGGCAATACCAAATTTCGTGCAAAATTCTTGGAGTAAATTGTTAAATAGTAAATAAACATGTATTATAAACATAAAATAGGTTAAGTTCGTATTACTTATTTTTTAAATTTGTGTGAGAGCGAATGTTTGTGAGATGTGACATACATACGCATATACTCGCATGATTTTCCACAAAATATATACTTTTTTTTTTTTAGAAGCCTATTAGGATTTTTGGCAAAATGTATCGAGATATTATTTTCTAAAAATATAGCGTAAAAGGCAAATAAATATATAAGTATATTTTAGTATTATTACTCGTATAATAATAAAATATTGATGATCCCAGTATATACGAGTATATGGTTCAGAAGACTAGGCACTTCTAACGTTACTTATCTCTACTTCAAACTGAACCCTACTTTATATCAATAACCACTAAGTTTCATGATGTTAAACCCTCTTTAGTTGTAAACAAGGTGAGCCCTTTTTAAAGGCATTTAGTACAATGTTCACAATCCATTGCTTTTTAAATATCAATTACACAATTTGGGATCAGTACTAACTTCGTAATGTAGGTTGTAGGTAGATTGATATAAAACTTATACGTATCAAATACATGTAAAATGTTATACTTATGAAAATGTATAGGTAGACATCTATTAATTTAATATTTATTATTTTGGGTTCATACTTTTATATGGTAAATTCTTTGTTTGGTATCTACATATCTACATTATAAATAATCTTCAATATGCCGAACGTTTTAATATAATTATCAAGAGGGTACACCGGACCAAGGTAGAGCTGTTATGAGTACGTGTACATACTTCAAACCCTTAAAAATCAGATTTAAAATACTTAAAAAATTGTATAAACATACGTAACCAGCCCAAAGATCATATACAATTAAATATAAACTCAAAAATCTAATACTTGAGTTGTAACACACAAAATAATATACAGACAAAGGGATAGACGATAAATTTTATATGTACTAGAGATGGGATATATAATATGATATCCTTTACACAATATAATATAATAATAAATACCATCACGGAGCCTATTTGGCTCCCGAGAACCGTTTAAACGGCCTCAGGGTACCCAACGGAGGGATTAACCCGTCCTCATTTCGCCGATGGTATTTGGAGGCAACACCTAACAAGTGGCGAGCTTGTTGCGGTGTTTATGATGAAATAGCCTCGTTGTATAAAGCGGTCACCCATCCCAGGTCCGGCTTTGTTGTCATCTGCTTAACCTTGTTATCAGTTGCGCAGTGACTTAACCACTAGGCTGGGGCCGCTTTTTTTTTATATACAATATAATATCTTTAGTCTAATTTAGTTTTTTTCTATATAACATTTTACAATAACTATACTTTATAGGTCTACTTACCATTAAGTAGATACAAAGTCACATGCCGTGCAAGAATTAAAGATTTAAAGATCCTTTTACGTATATTTTTCGTTACAAGGTTTCATTTTGTGTAGTCGTGGAGCTCTAGTTCAAACTTTTAAGAGTTTAATATTCCTGGAAATACGCTGAAAGTTTCAGACTATGGAGATAAAAATATGTTACCAAACACTGAATAGTCAAACACTGTAAAGTTTGGAAGAAGATTTTCAGTAACACTGCATAACCCGATTTCTAAATTCCCAAAAGCGTATCACTTATAATTTTGGGTACCATATTGTTAACTATATAGATTGTATGTTATACAGGGTGATTTTGAAAGGTTGTACTTTGGGCTAATATGAGGTTTTACTGATCAAATCGTAAATGAAATAAATAAATATCTTCTCTATACAAGCTAGTAAAATTAAAATAACCAATTTGTATATGGCAAAGCCAATTTTTTTTTCATTTGTGCAAATGGTTCCATTGTAAAAGTTGTTCAATTTGATCAGCAGAGGCTCATATTAGCCCAAAGTATACCCTTTTAAATTCACCCTGCGTATGCTATATTTATATCAGTCTATATAAAAACTATATACGTGGTGGCCGAGCATATACGTGGTGGCCGAGTTGGTTAAATATACGCGGTGGCTGAGTTGGTTAGAGCTTCGACTTAAGAACACTTAGGTCCCTGGATCGAATCCCGGTGTGTACCAATGAGTTTTTAATTTAAAAAAATGTACATTTGTTGACAACACCACTATAGTGCTTCGGAGAGCACGTTAAGCTGTCGGTCCCCGTTTCACTATACCAACTTGTTTGAAACTGTTTGTAGTAGATATAATCATAAAAAATGTAATAACTGTTGTATAGATAGTTATTGAGTCTATTCAAAACATCGCGACGAGCTGGGAACGAGAATCGTCTACTATGAGTTGGGATTAAAAACCCCTCCGCTGGGTACCCTGGGGCCGTCTAGGCGGTCTCGGGAGCCGTAAGGCACCCATGATGATATGTATGTATGTATAAAAACTACGACATTTTCGCCACTCGTTTAATATAGATTCAGAATACCATCGGCGGCAACAAAGTAGGATTAAACACCTCGCTGGGTACCCTGAAGCCGTCTTGGCGATCTCTGGAGCCATAAAACATCTGTTATGATAAATAAATAATACTGGAATATGTTTACCATTTTACTTAATTTAAAAACGTCGAATGGTACAACGGTGATACTTTGTATGTAGAACGTCGGATGGTACAATGGTGAAACTTTGTATGTAGACATTGTAGAATACGATATATTTTTCGAAATTAGAATAAGAGAAGATGGGGCAAAAATTAGTGCTGCAATTTTTCGTAATGAGTTTTTTGTTTTCAATTTTTCAAAATTTTTATACGGGACGGAGAAAGATAAATTGTTTCTTTTTCATTATAATAAGAATAAATGAAAATAATAAATTTAGTTTTTTTATGAAAGTTAATTTTAATAAAAAAGAGGGGAGAGTCAATTAACGGTACGGTAGTAAATAAAGGAAATAATATACTCTCTTTAATATACTCTTTAGTTTTATTTAAACTATAGTTGTATGTTTGATACTATTCTTTATAATTTTTGTTATAATGGTTTACATGACAGATAATCTAATGTCTATCTTTAATATAGCTAGATATACCAACAATTTTATAAATAAATTATTCATTTGTTGCAGGTAATATACATCATCGGCACGCTCTCTCAAAGTTAAATTAGAAAATATATAACAATATAGAAAATATATTTTTGGTAAGTAAATACATAAGGCTATTGATTTATGTCAAACACTTTTTCAGAAAATAAGTTATAGATGAGATTCGCAAGAGTTCTTTTCTGACAACTATAAATACCTCTATACAAAAATACCAACTATAAATTCAAATAAACTGCGTGAAAAAAAAGTCCGTGGTTAGAGAGAAGTACCCTAAATATAATTGATGGTAAATTTTGCCGAAAGGACTCATTTCTTTATTTTTTTAAATAAGTAAAATTGCGTTATTATTTTTTTTTAATATGTCATACTCGGGAATCAAACCGACCGAAATCCTATTATATAAAAGCGGCCCCAGCCTAGTGGTTAAGTCACTGCGCAACTGATAACAAGGTTAAGCAGATGACAACAAAGCCGGCCTGGGATGGGTGACCGCTTTATACAACGAGGCTATTTCATCATAAACACCGCAACAAGCTCGCCACTTGTTAGGTGTTGCCTCCGAATACCATCGGCGAAATGAGGATGGGTTGATCCCTCCGCTGGTACCCTGAGGCCGTTTAAATGGTTCTCGGGAGCCAAATAGGCACCCGTGATGGTATTTATTTTTATTTTATAAGCGCATAAATGAAAATAATATTTAGAACATTGCACACATATTTACATGACAGATAATTAAGACAGCCTCCGTAGACTAGTGGTTGCGCCTTTGGCGTTGTATCTTGAGGTCGTAGGTTCGATTCCCAAAAAAAACGTTTATCTGTACAGTTTGTCATGGTCTGGGTGTTTATGAAAAAAAAAGGTATTATATCGTTGCTTCTAGTACGCATAGTACAAGCCTAGTTTGTGACCAATATGTGTAAATTGTCCTACATATTATTACTATTATTATATTGCCCTCATCACACTCAAAGACCATGGCAAATTGTACAGATAAACGTAAATAAATATAAACTAATATTTATTTAGCCATAAGTGAGAATTGAACCCACGGCCTCCTACACAACGCCTTGGAGCATCCACTAGTCAAATATTATTTTACATAGATACAAGATTCAAACAAAAATTTTCAGCATCTTAGATGTTAAAAAGTCCTATTTACATACTTAGAAAGCATTCGTTATCGATATACAACGTTATTACTCTGACTTACGGTTTATTTTAGGAATAACAAAAGTTTTAAAGAACAACGTTGTAAAGTTAGCTGTCGGAATTTGTTTAGTGGTATTCTGTTTGTATGCTCACATGAATAAAACTAAATGTATTATTATGTCTGTCAACGTGTTTACAATAAAACTTTCTTCGTGGTTTCGTTTTGCTATTTTAGAGTCTTCGTACACATAGGGTCGGATTAATAGTCGTTGCTTACGAAATTTCGACAGTTCAAGCAATGGTCAGGCATTGCTTGAACTGTCGAAATTTCGTTTTTTCATATGCAGTTTGACAGTCCGAAGCATGGGCTAAGCATTAGCAATTGCTTAGCAAAGACTATTGATTCGACCCTAAGTCTCGGCTAGCAACAGACACTCAGCGCCCGAGCCACAACCTGTGGCCGTGGTCTTAGTGGCTGTGAATTCATGCTAATACCGTATACGACGGTGGTCGAGTCACCGCGGATGGCGAGCCATTCACCGCTACTAATAATATTTTTTATACTGAATGATAACAAAGCCTAGTGGTTATGTCACTGCGCAACTGATAACAAGGTTAAGCAGATGACAACAAGGCTGGACCTAGGATGAGTGACCGCTTTAAACAACGAGGCTATACTATCTTAAACACCGCAATAAGCTCGCCACTTGTTAGGTGTTGCCTCCAAATACGATCGGCGAAATGAGGACGGATTAATTCCTCAACTGGGCACACTAAGGCCATTTATACGATTCTCGGGAGCTAAAAAGGCACCCGTGGTGATATTTATTTATTATTATACAAAACCCATAACGAATCTGAGGAGGACACAATCAATACGCACATGATACCGAGTTTCCACTAATGGTCTCAAGTGCGGTTCACTTATTATTGGAGGCAAAATAGAAAAAAAAACATAAGCCTTGTGGTTTTCTAACAATATATTTAATCTCTCTATTCAGAAAAGTTTCGTTTAACCTCTGATTTATCCCTATTACAGGATGATAATTTGGACCTTAAATGGAAAAACATATTTATTTACGAGTATAAGCTCGCTTAAGCTAACGTTAGAGAAATGTTTCTGTATGGAATATGATATAGCTTATGGTGGGGTATTTATAAAAATGAACTGCTTGACTTTAAAATAAACTAAAGTCTAATAAGTGTATAAAACAAAGCACAGACATAGTTTAAACTCAAACACCGCGCCCCTCCACTAAATGTGAAGATGCTATTCATAATATATAAAGTGGGTGCTCTCGAAATGTATGTTTGTATTCTTCCGATGGGTGACTAATAGATATCCTGACCAATACATAAACCAATGATGATGACCATATTGATTAATTGCTTCTATACCATACTTTGTATGTGCACGAGATGCAGAGTATAAGGGACTACAATTGTATGGCTTGGAATGTGCGTTAAGCTGTTCTGTTATTATTATTATTAACATTATTATTATTAACATTATTATTATTAACATTATTATTATTATTAAGTTCATTAAAATTAAATCTACATTACATTACAATATAAATTATCACACAAAATAGTTATTTTATTGTAATTTTTTACAAATCTCTTTGAGGGTATATACCTCCTCCAATTTATTCCACTGAAATATGTCTTTTGCTGTCTCCATCCATTGTCCTCCTACTGTCTCCTATATGTAATCTAACCAACAAAAATTAATCGGAGTAACGAAACAACAAAATAAAAAATCATGCTAACAAATTTGGTCAAGGTGGAAGTTATAGAATTATTTTCCAGAATTTCTGCAACTATGTACTAATACCACTTAGATAGCCCTGGTATTTTATTCGCATATTTTTATATACATTTTAATTGTAAATACTGCGACGAGCTCGCAACTTGTTTGGTGTGGAGTTGGAATGCTATCAGCGACGACGTGGGATTAAAACCCCTCGCTGGTAGTCTCGGCGCTGTAATAACACGTGATGTTTTTTTTTTATTGGAGCACGGCATGTACCTGGTGGTGAGCATATATACAAAGTCCATGAATGGTATCAGTCAAAAAATTTTCTTAAACAATGTTGATGGGCGGCTACAAAGACAAATTGCTTTACAAGTATATTTTAATAGAATCGCGGCCTCATCATCAGTTCAACTATCCATTTCGTAACAGCACCCTAAAAGGAGACCACCTCGACAAAAAATCGATGCAGTAATCTCCTGAAAACCGGTGAACCCACAGACTAAAACCGAAATATGACTAGGTCACTTGGCGGTTTTTGCATCTGTATAATACTTGAATATGGAAGGCACATTAACATTCAAGGATATCCTAATGTTGGTATAATAAAGTTATACTTAAAGGCTATTCAACTAGCCCCAATAAGATCACAGTCGTGAAGATATACTATGATACACAATACTCATTACAATGCAAATACAAAATAAACTCAAACAACATAATATTACTACTGTCTCGAGGAAACTCATTATAAGAGATAAGGAAATTTTAGGCCATTTCGTCCTGGAAACTGGTAAACAAATGTCTTTATTTTATATATTAATTACTCAAATTAATTTATTAAAAATAAAATGAACAGAATATACTTAAAAAATAACTAAATTAAATTATTATCCTAGAACTGGCGCACACTTCGCTCAGAGACTTATGTTCGGATTAATAGTCGTTGCTTAGCCTGAGCCATTGCTTGGAACTGTCAGAATTTAGTTTTTTCATATGCAATTTGACAGTCCGAAGCATCGGCTAAGCATTAGCAATTGCTTAGCAACGACTATTAATCCGACCATTAGTCTCGCAATCTAACGCGGTAACTCTGCTAGTGTGCTGGGAACGATGCCGAATGACCCAATCTTTGAGGATTTATATTTATTATAAAATGTTTCCTATATGTTATAACAATTATTAGTTTAGGGCGTTATTTTATAGGCAGGTCGTTTATTTTCATATCTTATTTATTTTATTTTATTTATTTAAAATTCTTTATTGCACAAAATTACAAAATAAAATTGTACATAGGCGAACTTAATGCCTTAGGCATTTTCTTATCGTTTATTATTAGGTTTTCTTTTTAATTTTGTTGTATTTAGGTAGTTTAATTTATATTAAATGTTTATTTATATCAATAAAAAAATATAAATTTATAATAATCTAGATAATATGTTTTTAACATAAATGTTTAAAAACCATTTATCGTTATTTAATTATAATATAAACTAAAAGAAATACTTGCCTATAAAAAAATACGGATTTCAAGCCAGTGTTGTGCGGATATGTGCTGAGGATGCTGGCGGCGTTTCCTCTCTGAATGGAGAAAAATATTGCCCAAAGCATAAGACTAAAAGAGTCTGGTCTTATATAAAATCATCTGGTCTCGGTCTTGATGTAGGTTCTAGAATGCGTATTCGTGGTACGATCTTAAATGTAATAGATAATTACACAAGTGTATTCTGTGTCTTTTATTCTTACGTTGTCTTTTGGTGAAATATGTTAAATTAATTTAATATTCACAATTATAGTATAATGCGGACTAGTTTATATTCTATTAGAATAGAATAAACGTTAAATCTTCTAAATTAATTTGTTCTTTCAAATTTTTTGGAAGCACCTTCTCAGTGTATTAAATGTGACCATTTTTATTTCATAAAATCTACATTAGGAAAACAGAACTTATTTTATATTCAAAATTATTATTTATTTAATTATTTATAAGTATATACGCGGTGGCCAAGTTGGTTAGACCTTGGACTTAAAAACACTAAGGTCCCTGGTTCGAATCCCGGTGTGTACCAATGAGTTTTTAATTAAAAAAATTATGTACATTTGTTTGACAACATCACTATAGTACCTCGGAGAGCACGTTAAGCTGTCGGTCCCGGTTTCACTATACCAACTTGTGAAACTGTTTATAGATGGGTTATTGAGTCTATTTAAAACATCGCGACGAGCTAGCCACTTGTTCCGTGTAGACTCATACCATCGGCTACGTCGAGGTGGGATTAAAACCCCTCCGCTGGGTACCCTGGGCCTGTCTAGGCGGGCGCCGTAAGGCACCCGTGAAGATATATATATATATAATAATTATTTAAAAATAAAAGCTATAATAACAAAGTAGAAATATTTAAGTATTCATGAAATTGCATGACATTTTCATGTTAAAGTACAGGTTTTCACGGTTGGAGTGCGTTTTAGGTCACGCATCGCTTTTGTTTACTACGCTCGTCCATCTCACTTGACTAGATTATCCAGCTGTTGAATACACTAGTTTGTTGAGTTAGCTTTGTTGAATTACCTTTTTTTTATATACTTACGTAATAATATTCCTACATACCGTTATTACCGTATGTTTTTCTTCATTTTATTGAAGCACGGCATGTGATGGTAAGCCGTCCGATAAAATCTGTTAATAGGTCAATCATTACATTGTTGTAAAATAGCATTGATCGCTCTCACTATTCCGATAAATGATGCGGTTATGAAATGGGCGACGACAAAGACGAACTCGCATTACGAGTCTATATAATAAATTTATATCCTCGCTGCTTAATCGTCAAATAAACTGTCCGTTTCGTAATCGCACGCTGAAAGGAGACTACCACCTCGACAATAAATCTATGCAATAGTCTTCTGAAACCGGTAAACCCACAGACAGACACATGACTAGGTCACTTGTCAAAAAAGTGCTTGTAAACATAAAAAAAATGGGCACAATAGATATATTTTTAAATGATATTTAAAAATAATACAATTATATTATAATTATAACTTTAGGAGGAAGAAAGGCGGTTTCGACACATAAAGGTGCAAAAACTGTCAAGTCATATTATTTCGGTTTTAGTCTGTGGGTTTACCGGTTTTCGGAGACTAAGATTTTTATCTAAGGTGGTAGTTTCCTTTCAGGGTGTAACAAAAAAAAAGTATTGATCGACCCCATTTATGGACTTTTTAAGTCTGCTTACTATCAGGTAAATACAAAGTCACATACTGTGCAAAGTCACATACTGTGCAAAGTCACATAAAATGAAATATATAAACACGTATGTTTTTATTTAATTGTACCTAAACATATTTACTTCCTGATTAATAAATTACATAGCTTATTAAGTTAAATAGGTACTTAGACACACTTCTCAAAACTTTTGCTGTAAACTTATGTCAGCAATGCCAAGAAAACTAAATCAAAACTTAGTATGAGCCATAAGTGTCAGTTTTAATAACTTTACACTTGTACTAAATGTTTTACTTAGTTTATGTTTATGTTTTAAAATGTATACTAAATCTTTTCTAACCGTAATTATATCCAATAAAAACTTTATATATAAAATTGAAATTATATCATATTAAAAGTTATTTAATAAAATTATTATAGTATAATATATAAATATTATTGTCAAAACTCACCTTTTTTTCTAAAATAAATGTATAAATATAGTTTACGGTAAATCTCTATAAATACATTCTCTAGACTCTGGTTTCGTTACCATCACCCATATGCTGATACAAAAACTGGAAAGTGACCTAGTCATATTTATGTTTAAGTCTGAGGGTTTACCGGTTTTCAGGATACTACTGCATTGATATTGCTGAAGTGGCAGTCTCCTCCAGGATGCGGTTATGAAACGGACAGGGCATTTGTGATAATAATAACAATGTATTGATCGACCCCATTCATGAATTTGTACGTCTGCTTACTACCAGGTAGATATCTTGCTCCATAAAAAAATAATAGTATAATAGTATTTCACACATTTCATCTCCCTGGTCAAAAACTGAAGATATTAAAAAAAAACAATAAACCTACTAATACTGTTTTACGAGTGGGGATCGACCTCTAGGCCTTCGGCAATGCCAATAACGTAACCACTAGACCACATGGAAAATCTAATATAGTAATCATAAGTATCGTAACATAAGTTTTTGAAAGTCGGTTTTATTTAGAGAGCAGATGTATATATAAAACGCTATGACGTTTGAAAAACGCGTTAAACATAGTGGACATAATTTAATGCACTTCTCAATTCCAATGTACAACGGAAAACACGAATTTTGCATTTAGAGCGACGTCTGAACACATGGCGTAACGTCTGCGACTACATGGTTCTCTTTCTCCGAGATAATAATTTAAATGTGGATAGCTATAATATATTATGATTCGTTATGAGAAGGTGATCAATATGAGTAGGTGGTCTTTATGAGAAGGTGACCATAAGATCATGTGGATAGCTATATTTCATTATGAGAAGATGTTCATTATGAGAATGTCGATAGATATTTTCATCATATCATTACGATTCATTATGAGAATGTGGTTATTATAAGAAGGTGGTCATTATGAGAACGTGGTCATTATGAGAATGTGGATAGCTATAATATATTATGATTCGTTATGAGAAGGTGATCAATATGAGTAGGTGGTCTTTATGAGAAGGTGGCCATAAGATCATGTGGATAGTTATATTTCATTATGAGAAGATGTTCAATATGAGAAGGTTGTTATTATGATAAGGTGGTCACCATGAGAAGGTGGTCACCATGAGAAGGTGGTCTCCATGAGAAGGTGGTCTCCATGAGAATGTGGATATCTATAATACATTATCATTCTTCATGAGAAGGTGGTCATTATGAGAATGTCGATAGATATTTTCACCATATCATTACGATTCATTATGAGAATGTGTTTATTATAAGAAGGTGGTCATTATGAGAACGTGGTCATTATGAGAATGTGGATAGCTATAATATATTATGATTCGTTATGAGAAGGTGATCAATATGAGAAGGTGGTCTTTATGAGAAGGTGGCCATAAGATAATGTGGATAGCTATATTTCATTATGAGAAGATGTTCAATATGAGAAGGTTGTTATTATGATAAGGTGGTCACCATGAGAAGGTGGTCACCATGAGAAGGTGGTCTCCATGAGAATGTGGATATCTATAATACATTATAATTCTTTATGAGAAGGTGGTCATTATGAGAATGTCGATAGATATTTTCATCATATCATTACGATTCATTATGAGAATGTGGTTATTATAAGAAGGTGGTCATTATGAGAACGTGGTCATTATGGAACGAAATTTGGTCAATGTGGAACTTATAGAATTATTTTCCAGAATTTCTGCAACTATGTACTAATACCACTTAGATAGCCCTGATATTTTATTCGCATATTTTTATATACATTTTAATGAATGCTGCTGTGGGGGCCTTGGATCTCCGCTGGGCACGCACGTTTGATTGTTATCATATAAGAAGCGGAGATCCCGAAATATCTTCTGCTGATAGGCCGGCGCTGGCATCAAAGAAATGTTGTGTTCTGTAATTCTGTACTTTCAATATTGTAAGATAGTATATCTGCCTTGGGGTGTTCTACGCGTGCTCTTCAGTAGGATGAGAGTATATACCACATGCTATAAGCATAGGTTTAAGTCAATAACCATGCAGGACCATGCTCCTCCGATGATACGGTACATGTGGAACATCAGAGTTTTTTACTTGCTGGTACCTTTTTCTCCAGGGTGTCTCTGAGGCGATCGACTTGTGATCAGCGTTTGCGCCCTAAAAGATACCTTCCATCTATCTACTTGTAGGTATATTTTGATTACCTATATTAAAGTATGTATATTTGGGGGGGCGTAGCTATGGTCTGTTGGGTTGGTCGCCTTGGTGGCACTTTTGCAGGGCAGTCAATGGGCCTGTCTAGGCGGTCTCGGGCGCCGTAAGGCACCCGTGAAGATATATATATATATATAATAATTATTTAAAAATAAAAGCTATAATAACAAAATACAAATATTTAAGTATTCATGAAATTGCATGACATTTTCGTGTTAAAGTACAGGTTTTCACGGTTGGAGTGTGTTTTAGGTCACGCATCCCTTTTGTTCATTACGCTCGTCCATCTCACTTGACTAGATTATCCAGCTGTTGAATACACTAGTTTATTGAGTTATCTTTGTTAAATTACCTTTTTTTATATACTTAAAACAGTACGGAACAATATTCCTACATACCGTTATTACCGTATTTTTTTTTCATTTTATTGGAGCACGGCATGTGATGGTAAGCAGTCCGATAAAATCTGTTAATGGGTCAATCATTACATTGTTGTAAAATAGCATTGATCGCTCTCACTATCCCGGTAAATGATGCGGTTATGAAGACAAAGACGAACTTGCATTACGAGTCTATATAATATATCCTCGCTGCTTAATCGTCAAATAAACTGTCCGTTTCGTAATCGCTGCATAAACGCTGAAAGGAGACTACCACTTCGCATTAAATCTATGCAATAGTCTTCTGAAACCTGTTGACCCACAGACAGACACATGACTAGGTCACTTGATGGTTTTACATGTATAGGCGAAGACGTAACCTACATAAAACTGTTTCGTCAAAAGCATTAAAAAAAATTAGCACAATGGAAATATTTTTGAATGATATTTAAAAATAATTTAAATATAATACAATTATATTATAATGATTAAAATTGGAAATTATTATGCAGCAAACGAACACTGTAGTCTTCGACACTTGTCGAAGACTACAGTGTTCGTTTGTTGGTGATATTTCTTTGTGTTGTTACATGTAACATATAATTTAATACACCAACATTAAAAGCGGAAGAAACTGCATAATAATTTCCAATTTTAATCATTATAAAATGGACTTCCGCAAAATAACGCCTGATTCAATTAAATAAATTATATTATAATTATAACTTTAGGAGGAAGAAAGGCGGTTTCGACACATAAAGGTGCAAAAACTGTCAAGTCATATTATTTCGGTTTTAGTCTGTGGGTTTACCGGTTTTCGGAGACTAAGATTTTTATCTAAGGTGGTAGTTTCCTTTCAGGGTGTAACAAAAAAAAAGTATTGATCGACCCCATTTAGGGACTTATTAAGTCTGCTTACCATCAGGTAAATACAAAGTCACATACTGTGCAAAGTCACATAAAATGAAATATATAAACACGTATGTTTTTATTTAATTGTACCTAAACATATTTACTTCCTGATTAATAAATTACATAGCTAATTAAGTTAAATAGGTACTTAGACACACTTCTCCAAACTTTTGCTGTAAACTTATGTCAGAAATGCCAAGAAAACTAAATCAAAACTTAGTATGAGCCATAAGTGTCAGTTTTAATAACTTTACACTTGTACTAAATGTTTTACTTAGTTAATGTTTATGTTTTAAAATGTATACTAAATCTTTTCTAACCGTAATTATATTCAATAAAACCTTTATATATAAAATTGAAATTATATAATATTTAAAGTTATTTAATAAAATTATTATAGTATAATATATAAATATTATTGTCAAAACTCACCTTTTTTTCTAAAATAAATGTATAAATATAGTTTACGGTAAATCTCTATAAATACATTCTCTAGACTCTGGTTTCGTTACCATCACCCATATGCTGATACAAAAACTGGAAAGTGACCTAGTCATATTTATGTTTAAGTCTGAGGGTTTACCGGTTTTCAGGATACTACTGCATTGATATTGCTGAAGTAGCAGTCTCCTTCAGGATGCGGTTATGAAACGGACAGGGCATTTGTGATAATAATAACAATGTGTTGATCGACCCCATTCATGGACTTTGTAGGTTTGCTTACTACCAGGTAGATACCGTACTCCAAAAAATAAAAAGTATTTCACACATTTCATCGCCCTGATCACAAACTAAAGATATTAAAAAGCCTAATACATAAATTATATTTTATAAACACTCCGACCATCGCAATATTTACAAAAAAACGTACTAATACTGTTTTGCGAACGTTTGCGAGTTGGAATCGAACTTTAGACCTTCAGCAACGCCAATAACGTAACCACTAGACCACATGGACAATCTAATATCTAATTATACTTATCAGTCAAAAATGTCATAAGTTTTTGACAGTCGGTTTTATTTAGAGAGCAGATGTATATATAAAACGCTATGACGTTTGAAAAACGCGTTGAACATAGTGGACATAATCTCATGCACTTCTCAATTCCAATGTACAACGGAAAACACGAATTTTGCATTTAGAGCGACTTCTGAACACATGGCGTAACGTCTGCGACTCATGGTTCTCTTTCTCCGAGATAATAATTTAAATGTGGATAGCAATAATATATTATGATTCGTTATGAGAAGGATCAATATTAGAATGTGGTCTTTATGAGAAGGTGGTCATTATGAGAAGGTGGATAGCTATATTTAATTATGATTCCGTATGAGAAGGTGGTTATTATGAGAAGGTGGTTATTATGAGAAGGTGGACATTATGAGAATGTGGATAGCTATAATATATTATGATTCGTTATGAGAAGGATCAATATGAGAATGTGGTCTTTATGAGAAGGTGGTCATTATGAGAAGGTGGATAGCTATATTTAATTATGATTCATTATGAGAAGGTGGTTATTATGAGAAGGTGGTTATTATGAGAAGGTGGACATTATGAGAATGTGGATAGCGATAATATATTATGATTCGTTATGAGAAGAATCAATATGAGAATGTGGTCTTTATGAGAAGGTGCTCATTATGAGAAGGTGGATAGCTATATTTAATTATGATTCATTATGAGAAGGTGGTTATTATGAGATGGTGGTTATTATGAGAAGGTGGACATTATGAGAATGTGGATAGCTATAATATATTATGATTCGTTATGAGAATGTGGTCTTTATGAGAAGGTGGTCATTATGAGAAGGTGGATAGCTATATTTAATTATGATTCATTATGAGAAGGTGGTTATTATGAGAAGGTGGTTATTATGAGAAGGTGGACATTATGAGAATGTGGATAGCTATAATATATTATGATTCGTTATGAGAAGGATCAATATGAGAATGTGGTCTTTATGAGAAGGTGGTCATTATGAGAAGGTGGATAGCTATATTTAATTATGATACATCATGAGAAGGTGGTTATTATGAGAAGGGGGTTATTATGAGAAGGTGGACATTATGAGAATGTGGATAGCTATAATATATTATGATTCGTTATGAGAAGGATCAATATGAGAATGTGGTCTTTATGAGAAGGTGGTCATTATGAGAATGTGGATAGCTATATTTAATTATGATTCATTATGAGAAGGTGGTTATTATAAGAAGGTGGACATTATGAGAATGTGGATAGCTATAATATATTATGATTCGTTATGAGAAGAATCAATATGGGAATGTGGTCTTTATGAGAAGGTGGTCATTATGAGAATGTGGATAGCTATATTTAATTATGATTCATTATGAGAAGGTGGTTATTATGAGAAGGTGGTCATTATGAGAATGTGGATAGCTATATTTAATTATGAATCATTATGAGAGGTGGTTATTATGAGAAGATGGTTATTATGAGAATGTGGTCATTATGAGAATGTGGATAGCTATATTTCATTATGACTCATTATGAGAATGTGGTCTTTATGAGAAGGTGGTCATTATGAGAATGTGGATAGCTATAATATATTATGATTCGTTATGAGAAGGTGATCAATATGAGCCGTTGGTCTTTATGAGAAGATGATCATTATGAGAAGGTGGTTATTATGAGAATGTGGATAGCTATAATTCATAATGATATGTTATGAGAAGGTGGTCATTATGAGAAGGTTGTCATTATGAGATGGTCATTATATAAAATGATTGGTTCTTTTCCATGTCAATTTTACTTAAAAACTAAAGAACAGACATAACATAAGATACCGATACATATAACTTTGTTAATGCGATTGATGGTCATTCAAAAATATCTACAGCCAATATAATGACAATAATATAATATAAGAACTAATATTTAAGGCGTGGATACGGTTGGTGAGGTTGGTCGCCTCGGTGGCACTCTTGTATGGCAGATGATAATCGGATGGTCAATGGAATCAGCTAACCACCTAGTCTTACACTAGTTGGATATGTAGCGTGCGTTCGGTTGGTTGTTTTTTTTTTTTTTTTTTTTAATATTTTTATTTAATGACTCCTTTTATTAATTAATATATATATAGCAGCCTAACCAAGCGCACTCTAGACCTTATTGTTAAAACTCTTTTTTTTTTTTGACTATTCATAAATATCTGTAAAGATTTACATGAAATAAATAATATTTGATTTGATTTGAACAGATATAACTGAAATACAATTGTTTGCCAATCTTTTAGAAAACGTTCGTGAAAAGAACGATTGCATCTTCATCTATATTATACTATATTGATAGGTAATACAACAAGCGCGGTTTTGAATAACTACCTCAAACGTAAAACATGATGATGGCGCTAAAGTAAACTGGACCAATCAAAAAATAAGTTACTCTTTAGAATCAACAATTTTAATTTTAATTAATCTGGAAAGAACCATTATGAGAATTTTAATGACATCAGCTGTCAAAATTTTAATTTGCCACGCCGTTATTTAAATTAACGACGACTTAACGACTTTTTTAATATAATAATAAATCTAGTGGTTTTGAATTTACTTACTATATTATTTTAAAAAACCTTCCTTCATTTTTTATGTTTTCTATTAATATCCCAAATAATTCAAAGAAATATAGTTAGATATTCTTAATATAATAGTTTAATATTTTTAACGCTCAAATATTACAGACGTCTTTAATATTAAAAGCTCCATCTCTAGGAATTCAAATAATCCGGATTTATTTTTGAATATTCTCAAATACGTACGAGAACTCAATTTAAGTTTGGAATAAATTGGTTCGGTATGATTGCACCGGTAAATCAAACGCATGGATCAGCTAACGCCTGTCATACCTACGGAAAATATACATAAATCATTCCAAACCGGAAGGGATTCAAATAGAGTTTTGCATAAAACCAATTGTCCGATTTTATAGCCAATATTTTAATGCTTCAAGTATTATAGTTCCAATATCCTATCAATAAAGAATTAAACAAACTTTTATATAAACGTGACAATTGTAAATTACTATGACAATTCATAATACATTGCTTGGTTTAGTTTGTTAAAATTAAATAATTGAAAGTAAACCAAAGAATGTATTATGAATTGTCACATTTATGAAATAGGCCCCTGGATAATGTGTCTAAGTAAATTCATGAAATAAATAAATAATATAAAAAAAAAACCGTGCCAACACCGCCCAGTTATAAATAATAATTTCCAAATATATTACCTGCGATTGAGCAAGCAGTACGAATAAATCGTGCCGCTTCCGTAGTCTAGCGCCGTTGGTTGCGCCAATAGCGTTGTATCCGGAGGTCGCGGGTTCAACTCCCACCCATGGCAACAATATTTAAGATGATGCAACTTGAAAAAAAAAAGTTTTACATAGATAGTTGATTTTTTTATAATACGTAGATATTTTTATTTGTTACAAAGAAATCTTACAATTATAATTAACAATAATTTGCATATTCATTTTAACATTTTAAAGATATTAGGATTCTCGAAGTTTAGTATTTATACAATAACCTATTTATATTTAGATTATATTTTAATTTTTCCTTCTTTTGTAAAATTATATATTTGTATTAAAACTAAATAAAATAATAAAAAATTAAATTAATACACAATTACATAACTAAAAAGGATAAACTATTATCCTTTCTTTAGTAATAAATGCTTTAATCAGCATAAGCAATATCATATTTTTTTGCCACCAGTATTTTTAAAAACATTATTTTGGCAGTGGCCTAAATCTGTTAACTTATTATGAATTTTTTGGCTTCACCACAACTAGGTTTCGTTGAGCTTTGCAGAAAAGTGTTGTTTAAACGGAAATACTGGGAAAAAAACTTTTTTTTAATGCTTTTTTTTATTCTGTTATTATAATAATTTTAATAAACATATATTGTAAACTAACAATCTATTTATTTGGTTTAAAGTTCCTACCGCCTAGTGTGTGTTTACGCCGTCGTAATGTATGCGAAGGTCATGGCTTAAGTTCACATACAGAGGCTCTACCATGGGTTTGCGCATTGTAAAAACGTAACGTCTTCATTTACGTATACGTGAGCAACAACCAATAGGATCGCTTTATTTTTGGTAATAGGATTGAATAAAGCGATCCTATTGGTTGTTGCTCACGTATACGTAACGGAAGACGTTACGTTTCTACAATGCGCAAACCCATGGTAGAGCCTCAGAGCGCCTAGTTTGTGGCTAGAACCAGTGGTGCCAGCTTTTAGACCACCTCATGGGGGATCGTACTTATTTGATGAACATATTTTAGGAGAATAAGATGATGCAGTAATACATCTAGAAAAGATTACAAAGTTAAAAGTTAACAAAAATATTTGATACACAAATGTTCTGCGCATCTTGACATTGACCGCCTCTGTAGACTAGTGGTTGCGCCTGCTGTATTTTCTGAGAACATTTACCAAAATAAAGATTTTTTTTTATATCATCGGAAAGTAGAGATTTTAACGAACAAAAAGCCCTCCGACTTTTTAACAAAAATTGATATTTTGACATGAGAATTTTTGATTGAAAATTAGGGTGCTTTTTCGATATCAAGTCAAAATAAGGTAAAAAATAAATATTTTAAATTAAAAAAATTACAATGTGTTTGGGACATAAAAATTTTCACTAAATTTCGTGTAAAATTTTTTTTTGTGAAAGTTTAAATTAAAAAACCACAAATTTAGGTATTTGAATTTTTCACGTAAATTTTGAAGATATGTGAAAAAAGTGTAAATGCAAAAGTTGTAGATCTATTTATTACCTACAACTTTGCCATTTAACTTTTTACCATAGGACTTGTAGTTTTGTCGGAAATCGAGATAAACAGTTTATTAACCTTAAACCCCTTTCCCCTCCCACTTCCCCCTTCAGATCGCCCGTAAATTATTTTTCCTTTTATTTTTGTTATATTAACGGTACACATATAGGTCATCGTTCTGAACAGCCAGCATCACCCTATACAGTTCACTAATCGCCACCATATACTACTTTTGGTATTGACTAAAGTTATAAGATTCCTTTCTTAATTTCAAAGTTACATTAATATCCAGCTTTTATTTTCCGCTGTTTTCCGACTTTCCGCAAGCCACGGTGCTATACAATGCTCACTCACCCGCAAACTCGGCACTCCACTACGACCGAGTCTACAGCAGCTCCTATTTACGTACCTACCCTGTAAGAGTAAATAAACACTCTTCAGTTAGAAACCGCAATTTATTTATATGTATATATATATATCTTCACGGGTGCCTTAGGCGCCCGAGACCGTCTAGACGACCCCAGCGGAGGGGTTTTAAATCCCACCTCGTCGTAGCCGATGGTATGAGTCTACACGGAACAAGTGGCTAGCTCGTCGCGATGTTTTAAATAGACTCAATAACCCATCTATAAACAGTTTCACAAGTTGGTATAGTGAAACCGGGCCGACAGCTTAACGTGCTCTCCGAGGCACTATAGTGGTGTTGTCAAACAAATGTACATAAATTTTTAAATTAAAAACTCATTGGTACACACCGGGATTCGAACCAGGGACCTTAGTGTTTTTAAGTCCAAGGTCTAACCAACTCGGCCACCACGTATATCTATATGTAGTTGTATATTTAACTAAACATTTAATTATAGTTGCATTGTTTAAATAAATATTACTGATTTATTAGGATGGGATCTTTAAATTTTAGTATAGTATTATTTATCCCCCTTATTCGTACACTTTAAGGTCTCTGTCTTACTAATGAAAATTGTCTTTGACAGAAAAGAGATAAAAAACAATTTTAACTAAAATGCTCAATAAAGTTTTTATGAATAACAGGGTACGAAATACATTAAATATTAGTAATTTGGTTTTTATGGCAAAATAAATATATTGACTATTTTCTCCACGAATATTAAAAATACAAATAATTGTTTATCTATATCTATACTATCTATACTAATATAATAAAGAGGAAAGATTTGTATTTTTGTATGTTTGTAATGAATAAACTCAAAAACTACTGGACCGATTGCAATAATTTTTTCACCATTAGAAAGCTGCATTATTCAGAAGTAACATAGGCTATATAATATCACGCTAGGTCCTATAGTTGTGGAGCAGTAACCAAAAATGTTTTAAAAACGGGGGAAAAGTATCGTTTCTGAGGCCTTCCGTGGCGTGCGCTGAGCATATAGTTAAAGTTATACAAACCTGTGCGAAGCCGGGACGGGCCGCTAGTTTTTTATGAGTTAGTAACAAAGAAAATCACAGTTTGGTAATTAATCTGAAAATTAAAAATATCGTAAATAATAATATACAGGTAAATCGATAATCTTGACATTTTAAGGCAGCTAAAAATAAATATAGAAAATAAAAGAAAATTAAATTTTCAAGACCGATTCTAATGAATAAAATAGGAATTGTGTATTTAAAACAAAGCCGTGTCTACATTTTATGTATAACAACTGGCTTCCATAGGTAAATTGTAAAGAAGGACGCTTAAACTATGAATGCCAGATTTGCTGTCCTTTGTGCCGTAATGAATGGATTTTTTTCTGTCGCTTAATTTGTCAGTAAAGTTGGTATCGTTTGACATAATCTTGTTGGTTTTCTTTTTTTATAAAATTAGCTTATCACTTAGTATTTATATTTTATGCAGCTAGATTTAGTAACGAGCATCGAAATAACTATGGAGTATATTATATATTTATTTGTCTTAGTGTTTTAATATTATTGCTATTTAAAAATAAAAGGTTGATTTATTATAACAATTAATTGTAAAAAAATATAAAAAAACTATGGAGTAAAAGTGTTTTAATGTGTGCAACATTGCTTTGATTGATCTGGACGGACCAATATAGATAGTTTTTTTGTAAAGTAGGATTCTATATATATATAGAATCCTATAAATGCGTAAACATTAGTAAGTATAACAGCAGCTGGTTTAATATCTAAAATATTAAACCAGCTGCAACAGCTTTGATTGATCTGGACGGACCAATATAGATAGTTTTTTTGTAATATATATATATATACTCGTATAAATATATATATATATATATAATCCTATAAATGCGTAAACATTAGTAAGTATAATAGTAGCTGGTTTAATATCTAAGATATTAAACCAGCTGCAACAGCTTTGATTGATCTGGACGGACCAATATAGATAGTTATTTTGTAAAGTGGGATTCTATATATATATATATATATATATATATAGAATCCTATAAATGCGTAAATATTAGTAAGTATAACTAACAAGGATAGTGAGATAGGTCTCTATAACTTCGATAGTTTCCTTACCACAGCAGATACAGATGAAAAAACCGTCAAGCAACTTTGGAAGTCATGTTATAGTTTTAGTTTGTGGGTTCACCGGTTTTCAGGGGACTATTTCTTGTGGAGAAACAGATAGTTAATTTGGCGATGGCTCGTTTCGTAACCGCATCAGTTAGCAGCAATTAATGCTATTAAAGAACAATGTGTTGATCCACTCCATTCATGGACTTTGTAGTTCTACTTACCATAAGTTCATATGCCGAGGCTTCAACGAAAAAGCAATCTTAACGTCGCGTCGCTTGAGTGAGTGCAGATCAGTCCATCTCTTCAGTGATCGGCGCTATGAAAACGCTTTAGAGTACCCTTAACATTTCCCTGCATTAAGACGCTTTATGGATACTTACAGCTCAACGTGGCATCACGTTTTATGGAGAAGGTGACGTTAACATGACATGTTAACATTACCTATTATACCCAACATGTTGACAATGTCGGTTAAAAGAAAAAGTGACATTTTCCGAAATAAAAAAAAATCAAGATTTTTAGGTAGAACAAAGCATTATTAACCGAATTTTATATGGATAAACGACACTTTATAAAATTATTACTTTAAGCTTATCTGTGTCGCAAGTGTCATTTCGGTACTTAATACTACCCGGTACTAGAACTAAAATTTTAAATGCTCATATTGTAAGCTTTGTTTTTTTTAAATAATGCAACTTTTCTATTTAACCGACGATGTATTCTGTTACAAATGAGGATTAACCTTATTTTATGTTAAGATCATATTAGATATTATTATGGATTTGTTAGTAAGAAATTACACTGAAATTATTCTCGGAACCTAAAATTCTGGGACTATTTTCTCGGTTTCTTGTTACATATTTTCTCGGTTTCTTGTTACATATTTCGTAAAAGGCTAAATAAAATATTAATGAAAAACATTTTTTATTGTACGAAAGCATAAAACCAACGAGCTTAATGCCTTAGGCGTTATATACCAGCTAACCTTTATATATCTCTATATACCTATCAATGGTGGCCTATAAGTGGTGGCCTAGTTGGTTAGACCTTGGACTTAAAAGCACTTAGGTCCCTGGTTCGAATCCCGGTGTGTACCAATGAGTTTTTAATTAAAAAATGTATGTACATTTGTTTGACAACACCACTATAGTGCCTCGGAGAGCACGTTAAGCTGTCGGTCCCGGTTTCACTATACCAACTTGTGAAACTGTTTATAGATGGGTTATTGAGTCTATTCAAAACATCGCAACGAGCTAGCCACTTGTTCGATGTAGACGCATACCATCGGCTACGACGAGATGGGATTAAAACCCCTCCGCTGGGTACCCTCGGGCCGTCTAGGCGGTCTCGGGTGCCGTATGGCACCTGTGATGATACATAGATACATACATACCTATCAATAATAAATACTGCTTCAGGTCAATGCCCTTTGTTTTGTAGTCCCAGGCTGGATATTGGATGGAAGGCCAAAGAGCAAACAGTAATGGGTTGAATAGAAGATTTTGCAAGTCAAACTGCCCGACCGGCTACGGTATTTAACCCCTTTGGGATTTGTACTGTGTATACAAATCTAATAGTATAGACCTTTTTAGATGGATTGCTTTGGAATGTAATTTTATTATTTTGAATTTTTTGATAAGATATATAAATAAATAGGGTAAAAATCCGAGGCACATTAATAAGTCTTTAAAACAACTAAAAAATCTGTTTTACACTATATAATTCAATACACTCAACATAAATATATCCGTGCTATAGCGTACTGCAGCGTCATCTATAACTGACTATACAAACTGATTCGCCTGTATCTACTACAAGTCGGTAAAGTAACGTAAACAATAATATTAGAACCTACGCGGTCCTAACCTAAATCTAGTTTAGGTGTATTTATATATAAGTTCTTATAGTTGTTGCCTCTAACTTCATTTGCTTGTGTATTTATTTTTAATGCAAATTAAAGAATACTTTTTAAAAATCATTTTTTATTGTTAAGTAATTTTAATATAGTACCCAACTTTTCTACTAGATAATTTTTTCACCTTGTGTATTTATTTAAAACTTTGCATAAGTGTTTAGTATACCCTAAGTTTAACCCCAGGATACAACTTTATTAACCATATTAGTTTTTTTTTATTTCACTTCGAAAAGTATGGTTTAGTTTAGATATAAAATCCATGTGAACCGAAAAATTCACACACCCGTTTATAATATTTTACGGATTTATTAAATAATATTTCCATAAAATATTTTTGGTATTAAATTTTAGTATTTTTTTCTTTAACAATTCAGCATAATTTTTGAACTACTGGTTCGCCTTATTCGGAGCAAATCGTTTTAAAATACAGTTTTAAAAACTAGGGATGCTTAAAATAAATGCGGCCTCTTTGATAATAAGCTTTGCTATTCTCTAAGTAGGGTAGAGCAATATGTTTTATATTATACGATACGATCCGAAGAAAGCGTATGTCTAGAACATACTTCTCAGTGCAGATTGCGAGCGCCTGCGACAGGCTTTATCGCTAATTGGATGATTTTTAACTAGAAAAGATTTTTTATTATTTTTCTTATTGTTTAATAAATCTATCTATCTAAATCTATATATAAATTAATTGCCGTTTGTTAGTCGCGCTAAAACTCAAATACGATTTGGCCCATTTTAATTTATTATAATTTTTTTACTTGTTTAATACAGGGGTGTTTTAAAAAGAAAAATATTAGGAAAGTCATAAAGTATAATATTTATATAATAGTATATCGGAGAGCACGTTAAGCTGTCGGTCCCGGTTTCACTATACCAACTTGTGAAACTGTTAATAGATGGGTTATTAAGTCTATTCGAAACATCGCGACGAGCTAGCCACTTGTTCGGTGTAGACTCATACCATCGGCTACGACGAGATGGGATTAAAACCCCTCCGCTGGGTACCCTGGGGCCGTCTAGGCGGTCTCGGGCGCCGTAAGGCACCCGTGATGATACATACATACATACATATATTTTTTTTTTTACGATTTATTCGTTTATGATAAATTGATATAAATAAAAATAATTTTTATTTAAATACGATATATATCGCCTTACATGGCGTCTTCAGTCGTATGACATATCTTTTTAAAATTATAATAATATAATCAAATATTTTTATATATTAGGTTAAGGTATGAGTATGTATATGTTAGTGTTGATGTATGCGTTTTATGTCTGTGCTTTTTTAAATGTGCGTGAATGTTGTTAGTAAGTCAGTTTGTGTTACAGTTATATATTAATTATATGGACATCATTATATTTATATAATAACATATATAAAAAATAATATTAGTATATGAGTATATAACTCAACCTAAAAAACTGTTTATTAAGATTTTAAGGTTCTTGTCTTATAAAGTCTATAAGAGCTGGAAGCAACATAATAAAGCTAAAAGACGAAAAGAATTCAAGCTAACATTTTACTACAAGAGAATTTGCTATCCAATATCCAACGCTGATATTGAGGCCTTCCATAGTTCAATAGTGCACTTATGATTTTTTTACCCATCCCAGTCGATTCTGAATTGATGGCCATAATACATAAGACTCAAATTTCCTCGTGATGTAAACAATATGATGTCGTTCCAAGTCATCTTTGCTTGCTAAAATGTTGGAAGTGGTTTGGAAAACGTTTGGATGCAAGTAATAATTTTCTTTAACATTTCGATAACGTTCCTTTTTTAAATTTGAAGGCATTCTGAGTGCTCTAAGAAGAAATGGTTATAGGAATACTTTCTGTATGACTTCTCAAACAATTTATAGATATATAATATATAATGTCTATAGATATATAATGTCTATTGAAACAACGCGATGAGCTTGCCGCTGGTTGGGTGTAGATTTAGAATACAATTTATTACGACGAGGGAGGTATATATCCCGGGGATCTTCGATCAACAATTGTTGGGGACAAACAAAGCATCGATTTCTGTGTCACTCGAACACGCATACCACTAAACAATATTTTTAGGTGGGAGGAAGGGCTCTTAACTTCGTTAGGCCGACCGGCCGGTCACGTTACCGATACCCATAGAGATATAAAAACCGTCAACTAACCTAGTCATTTTTTAATTTTAGTTTATGGGTTAATCAGTTTTTAGGAGAGTACTGCATCGATTTCTTGTCGAGGTGGTAGTCTTATTTCAGGGAGCTGCTACGGAACGGGTGGTTCGTTTATGTCGCCGCTCATTTCGTAATCGCATCATTTAGCTGGCATAGTTGAAACGATCAATGTGTAACAATTATTGATTGACCCTACACATGGACTTTTGTAGGTCTACTCACTGCCAAGTAGATAATATAAAAAAAACTTGCCCGCACGGATTTGGCGGGAACGATATATAATTAAAACGTGGGGTCAACGTACGAAATTCCTTGTCTGCGTCTCTGTTCTTTATTCATGGATTAACCGTGCGTGTCCCGGGTTCTTCACGTGGAAGGGACAGGGGAGTGAACAACCCACTTGCCACCGGAAGTAGGTCAAATACGTTGAAATTTTCGTAAACGATATAATGCACGCAAATTTTCCTTGGTATTATGTATGGGAATGGCAGGGCTATTATATGTGACAGAGTATCAGTTAATGTTCACAAGTCCTAGAATCTTGTAGCCTACTAGTCTAATGTAAGCTTGGATATTCCTACATAGCATGCTAGATTGTTAGTTT